>OX438859.1:13953419-15419155 GCA_949315895.1 Anania crocealis | reverse complement strand
TTCATAAAAAGTTTTCATTAGCAATGTTTCTAACTGACCAGTTCTAAACATTTTCAGTGTTACCCACGTAGATAGGACAATATTTTTACTTTACAACTACATACTTAAATGATAAGTATATTCATAAAACATTTTCATTTTCAAACATTTTCATTTTTTTCATTTTTATTCATCACTCTGGCTAGTCTTAGTCATTAAAATTGGGTACGCTGTCCCTTCCCTGTCCAAGTTACAAAAATGCTTAGAGGTAATGTATCCCTTAACACAATCCAGGACTTATTGCTTTATATCATAATTACAAGTTTAAAACAAATCCAAATCAAAAATAAAAGAGTGGTCCATGCTCTAACTTTAACTTTACGTAAATGATTGCTCTTACTTATACTTTGCTCACTTTCAGATTTGATGAAGATGACGGTCGAGTCGAGCTTGACTATCCTCGTGATATGTCAATGTGGAAGGGCGTGGGCTATAACATTGACAGCGTCTTCCAATGGAAAGACGGTAAGAAAATATTTAAAATTGACAACTGTAGATATCTTTTGCTATGGTCCCTAAGCTGTGTCTTCTTGTAGTATGGCACAGAAATATGACAGCAAGTTTTATTTCTATCTGTGTCGCAAGAGTCGACTAAATGGGTAACGCAAGAAGAAGTCGTGCGTTCGCTTTGGTCTTTGCTCCACCGTTGGCCTAACGCGCCGACCTGTCATCCAATAGTGGTGATTATGGCGAAATACTCTATTTTACCTCTATAATACATTTTATCTCTTCTAAAAACCATTTTTTTCATGATCCGAAGAAAGAATGTGAGCACGTTCAATAATCAGTTGTTAGTCTTTAGCACCTCGAGCATAACTTATGAACGCCTGCCCTTGTCAACAGGTAAAACGTACTTCTTTAAAGGCAAAGGCTTCTGGAAGTTCAACGACCTGCAGATGCGTGTTGAGCACGAGCGCCAGCTACCATCAGCCACTGTCTGGATGGGATGCCCCGCCGAGCGCGCCGGCCGCCGGTCTCCTTTCCGCGCTCTGCCCGCGCCCGGTTCCACATTGCGTTCACCCAGCGCTGCGCACACGCATCAACAACACTTACTTATACCTCTCCTCTCTTCTCTAATCTTAGTACTCGTAAACCATTTTCGAACCATAAGCATAAAAATTACTGCCTAATTATACCTATTTAACGAATCGTACGTGTGCCACTCTTATATAAATATTCCCCCAATAAAGCATGATAATTCAAAATCGACAAGTACATATCGGAATATGTCTGAAATATACTTTAGGCTTAGTAAATGTTTGCGCAAATATGCACTGCCTGTTTAGTATTAATTGATAGCCTACATTTTATAAAGTAATTTTAAAAACATGTCCTAGTATAATAATTATAAGTAATGATGCTATTATTATTTCTTTAAAATGTATGTACATTTTGATCTCAATATGATCGAGTGCTTGGTTTGTTAATATTATGTAAGGTATATAACACCATCCAATTAGCTTCTGTACAGTTTGTATTGTCTCTCGATGTCAGTATTTAAAGAGAAATGAATATAGTATGCACAAGAATATATTGATCAATAATATGTAGAGTATAAATGTAATGAAAACACTATATAAACAATATCAGCCGTTCAGCGAATAGCAGAGCGTTACTAATAACCTATCTACCCTAATATATCTGACTATTTATCTACACACAAATGCCTTAAAAGATTAATATTTTTTACATCTAGTTAAGATTATTATAAAAAAGAATAGGATAATCTTAACGATATTCTCGAAGTAAATGACACTTTACTAATATAATTCTAAATGTTTAATTTATCTCTTAATGCTGGTTAAAAGAGGTACACATACTGTAATCTGTAAAATGTAATTAATACTTGTAGAATGTAATATAAGGATGATGGCTAATAAATCAAAAGACGAATGAATTTTATAGCAAAGCTCATGCTGCGTTGCATCTTTGAATTCTTGATTCTTTGTCTTAGTCGATAGGAATCATTAAGCCTTTTACTTCAGATAGCTCATTACCGTTAAGGATATAAGTAATTTACTGTGTTGTAAAAATGGCCTTATAATTATTTGTATTAGTAATACGAATATAAAGTTATGGAAGCTTTTTTTCGTTGCACTGCCTTGTTTGTAACGGTTTCTTGAACGGATGATGGAAAATGAATACTTACTTATTATACCTATTAGTAGAATGAATATGGTGCTTAATATAGTTAGTCATTGTACAGAATAAATTGTCTTCGCGTATTTTTGTATGTTACCTACTATTGTGTGTCAAAGTATAGGTAAAATGTTAATTGATAACTATACCATTAAACTTACATACACTGTTTTCTATCTTCCATACTATTAAATTGACAGAAGATTATTTTAATTACTTGGAAGCGACTACTTACTACTTGTATTCACAAAATATGTAAAATCATAATGACCTAAATATTTTTGTATTAAACAAGCTGTGAAAATGGTTAAATAGAAATAAAAAGTAATTTAAATTGAGATTACGGCAGAAAATAAATATTTATACGTTTAAGAGAGCACGTAACTACCTACCTACCTACACATTTATTCTAATTGAGATGAGATGACTTTATATATACTTATAGCTCTGTGTATTATACCTCTCGAGTCGCTCATTAGTTTAATTAAGTTAGTTTACATTACCTAGCTTTTTACAATTCTTCGGTCACAAATAATTTAATAATAACTGTGATATTTACTTTTATAAAAATGCCATACTTTGCTGGCAATAAAAATAAAAAACAAAATTTTGTAATATTCTAAAATTACTCAATAAATATTCATAGTTTCAAATAAACATTTTGACGTTAATATGTTTTATTACGAAAATAAATAAACAACTTTTTTATAAACGATCATGGGTATTTTGCTTTCACCTTTTCCTAAGCTACGCTTTGAGTAGATTCTATACTAGTCACTAGTTACCTACCTCACCAATATCGTTTGATTCAACAGTAGTTGGTACATACTTGTCTATGTCCCTATAATAACTAAATGTAAATCGTGAACTTTTACATTTTTACAAATTATGTAAATTCATGAAATGCAAACATTTGATATACATAGTTAAGTATGTCAAAGAATTGAAGTGATGATTAAAAATGCATCAAGAATGTTTATTAGAATCTGGATTGATTAATTGAATATCTCCATAGATTTAAGCGCTCCGTAGCAACTGGACAAATTCTCAGGTGGACGGATTAGCAACTGGACAGAGCACAGTCGTCAACATTAAAATATGGGTATTATTCCCACTAGTTCTGTTGGACAGTTCTGTTGACCGAACTAATGGGAATTTTTATCCCACTAGTTCTGTTAATAACTAGCTTGAAAACTAGCATTTCTTTAAAATTAAGATCATTGCCGTAGGTAATTATGATCGTTGTGGCAGTATTCGACCCGTCGAAGTAATCTAACAATGGGGAAAACCGAGTTTTGGATTGTATATCTATGACTTACTTACATGAGCTAATTATATATAGCAATTTAACAAACTCTTATTTTCACTTATTATTACTTACTACATGAATAGAGACGGCCGGGATGTTTGCCGGATAGTTCAGGATAACATTTAGTAAGAGGAAACACTACGGGCGAGAGAATTGAAAAATAGGTATTTGTAAAATCTATTGCTGTCGCGCAGTGCCAAACGCCTTCACCGCAGAGTGTGATAGAGACAACTGCTTCTTGGACCGTAAATACCTACTAAAAGCACACTAAATCAACGTTTCGTAGTCCCCCGATTACTTTTCCAAAACTAGACCTATTTAAATACTTTTTTCATTAAAAATTAAAGAAAGGCTTTGGCCGTATTCGTATGTTTTCCTTTTTTTCTAAAATTTAGCCAAAATTGTTTTCTGGATGTTTGAACACAGCGGAAAATCTAGCGAATTTTTTCGATTTTATTAATTAATTTATGAAAAAATTCTTTTTTCTTAATTAATTAATTTATGAAAAAAAAGAAAACATAGAAACATGCTAATAGTGGCCATATATTTTTGTAATAAAAATTATTGCTCTACTAGCTTTATCCAGGGAGGAAACAGGGGACTACGTTTGTATGGAAAAACGGCCCTTGTGTTTCCTCCTAACTTAGTATGTTTAGTTGATTCCTACTTACAATGACAATAGGCTATTTGACTTGTTTTTGCAATCCATTTTATTTTAATAAGTAGAGGTTGAAGAATCTGTTAAAAGTAGTTTTTTTAAATTCTGGTACATATTTGCTCAAAAATATCAAAATGAAAATTGAAAGTTTAAATAGCGTGCCAAAACGCTATTTTGTCAATATGGCGCTGCAATGGGGTCGGTGACATCACCTGCCTGTCTTGTGATCTGTAGTACATAAACATCTACATACATTTGTTGCAAACAAATAACGAAAGTGCGATTGGATCTATATTTTAACATTGACTTATGTAATAAAATGAGTTTCAAATGGTATGCAGTTCCAAAATGTATAAATACTTCTATAAATTGTCAACATGTCAACAACAATTCAAGCTCTAAAAATAATTTAATTTATAAATAGTAAAAACGCATATATTTATAGTTCAGTGCAAAAAAAGCGAAATATTAAATATAAATAATAAGTGATATCGTTTGCAAGTACCTACTATAACTAAAGATCAAGCACAATACTGTGACGACCAAACAATCATTACAGTGAGCGTCATAAATGTCTATACGACTAAAGAACTACAGTGCTTAATGAAATATATTATTTGCAAACTTTGTATAACCAAATTTAATATTTAAAAGAACTTTATCCACTTCCTTATTATCACGTTCACAACAAGTCAAACTACTTATTTGTTTTCTAACAGTTGGATAAGTTACGCATCTTGATAGATAAACAATCTTTTTGTTTGAGTTTTTATTATATTATTTTTATGCTATTTTATTTATTAAAATGTCGAATACATGTGGAAAATGTGGCCTATCAATTATCAGAAGAGATTTCCTAAAATATGCAAATTGTCAAAGATTTTACCATCTAGACTGTACAAGTATCAGTGAAAAGTTTTTCTACCTTATGTCATCAGAATACAAACAAAAGTATAAATGCGATACTTGTACGAAAGATGTTGGTATAAATGCGCAGCTGATTACGAGCTCTCCTCAAAATAATAATAATATCACTCTTCGCAAACGTCATAATGCGAACATTACAATTGAAAACTCATTTGATGCTCTATCAGTTGATGAAGAAGATGAGGACGAGGCATCTTTTATATCTACTACTCACATGCCAACAAATAGAAGCTACATTGATTTAGGAGATGGTGACCACGGCAAATTTCAGGAAATGCAAAGAAAGATACAAGAGCTCACCGAGAGGTTGGAAATCGCTGAAAGTGAAATAGTGAATCTTCTCTCTGAAAATAAGAACCTCAAAGATGAAATATCCAAAGTCTCAAAAGCTAAAAAAAGACAATTAAGCGAATCGGATGCGACAACAAAACAGAAAACCTGTCATAAAAAAAAGCCTAACAACGCCCGACTAAACCATACTGAAGGCGAAATACTTGTAAATGTAGCATCTGATACTGAAATAGAAAATTCACCAATTAGAGACACATTGCTCCACCTAACTTCCACGCCACAGCTATCGAAGAAGCAAGTCGAGATGAAGCTTTCAGATACTCGGAAAATATGTATATTCAGCAACGGTTCTAGATATAATTTACGAGACATAATAGAAGATAACTTCCCACAAGCCAAAACCTGCCACTACTCTACACCTGGAGGACGTATTCAACAGCTTCTTGGCGGACTTCAGGAAAAGCTCAGTGATTTTACACTTGCAGATTATTGCATAATATTTATTGGCGAAAATGATTTTCACTCATCCACAAGTTTATATAAATTGGTAGATTGTATTAGAAGCACATTAGAACAGTTACAACACACTAATATAATTATTTGCTTGCCAACATATAAATATGGCATGTATGTAAACCTATTTAACAGGCGAATTGAAGCCTTTAACAGATTATTATACAGAAATAATTTACAAAATGAATATGCGTATATAATTGATTCAAATAAAAATTTGGAATACTCTTACAAAATGTTTACCAGAAATTGCCATCCTAACAGGCTAGCGCACATTAATATTTGTAAGGAAATATTTGTAAAATTAGTATTTGGCATGACAGTTATATAATTCATAACTATGATCAACAAGATAATCTTTTTCGTTATTAAAAATATTGACAAAAAGCATGATCAAACTATGAATAATTTAACTGTAACTCCTATAGAATGTAGCCTAGATATAAATAGATTAAGAATATTACATCAAAATATTGCTGGTGTTATTAACAAAGCGGATTTATTAGAAATTACTATGCTCGAATTACAAAAGTGTAACAAGGATGTAGACATATTATGTTTCACTGAAAGTAATATAAAACAAGGTTGTCAAAGTAATATTAAAATAAATAATTATAAACTAATATCAACTTTCTGTAGGGACAAAGGCCGGGGAGGCTCATGTATATTAGTAAAAAATGTAATGGAAGCTAAACAGCTATCATTGCCAGCAAATATACCTATTAAATTTTACTTTGAATGCTGTGGTATTAGTGGTTAGTAGGGCTTAACCTATTGGTTATTACCATTTACAGAACTCCTAATCAAACGAAATCTCATACAGGAATCTTTCTTTATAAATTAGAACAAATTTTGATTTATATTACAACTAAATTTAAGAGGAAAAAAATTGTAATTTGCGGTGACTGGAATATCGATACACTAAAACAGACGTCACTTAGTAATGAACTCCTGTCAACTCTTAGGAACTTTAACTTGTCAATCCACATTCTGACACCTACAAGAAGAAATGCTTGTCTAGATCAAATAGCTAGCAACATAAAAAATACCGAAGCTGAAACTCTCTGCCTTGGCCTCTCAGACCATGAAACAGCACAAATACTTACCATTCAAATTGAAAAACAAAAATCATTTAATACATGGTTTGAATATAAACGAGATTACAGTATTGAAAATTGCAGAAAGTTCAATGGTTGCATCTCATCATTAACGTATTCTGAAATTTTGGAAACTAACGATATACAAACTGCTTTCAAAATGTTTTATGATACAATCTGTCTCTTTTACAATTTATGCTTTCCAATTATAAAGGTTAAACTTAATAACAGGCCCAAAAATCTTACATGGTTAAGTAAAGGTTTAAAAAAGTCTTGTCGAATAAAGCGCGCATTATATTTGGCTTATCGCAAAGAAGATGATAGGAATTCACAAATGAAAAAAGATATTTATAAACAATATAAAAATTACAACTATAAATTAAAAAAATGTATATTACTAGCGCGAAAAATCAATAATAATAAGTATATAAACAAAAATAAAAACAGTTCAAAAGCAATATGGAATACAATATCAAAGACTTTAATAAGTAGCCAACAAATTGATGACATAAGATGTATTAAATTAAACAATACGACATATACCGATCCCCAAGAAGTCTGTGATATATATATTTAATAAATACTTTATTGACTTAACTAATAAACCAAGCGTGAATCTTCATAATAATAAACATGACGTTATAAATACCAATCCTAATACATTCTTTCTGACACCGATAAGTGAAAATGAAACATATAATATTTTATTATCATTAAAAAATAGTAAAGCCAGCGGCTATGATGATATATTGACTAAAATACTTAAATCTATCGCAACCTCAATAAGTTCCCCGCTAGCGCACATTATAAATTTATCTTTTGAGCAGGGTCATTTCCCTGAACAATTAAAACTATCAATAGTAAAACCAATTCATAAAAAAGCAGACAGAAAGGATCCTGACAATTACAGACCAATTACAATGACTCCTATACTTTCGAAAATTCTGGAAAAAGCGATGTATAAAAGACTGATCTCATTCTTCACTGACTTTCACATATTGCATCCACAACAATTTGGATTCAGCAAGGGAAGCTCGACCTCATTAGCTTGTTTTGAGTTGATTAACTTTGTGACTGAAAGTCTAAATAAAAAATCTCCCGTAGTCTCGATTTTTCTCGATATGTCAAAAGCCTTTGATTTTGTGGATCATGGAAAACTACTTTCTAAGTTATATAAATATGGCATCAGAGGCAAAGGATTTGAATGGTTGCAAAGTTATTTACACAATAGGAGACAGTGCACTGAAATCTATCAGTTTGCCCAAAATGGATGCTCTCTTATAAGAAAAAGGTTTAGATCAGCATATCTGAATAACAACACAGGTGTACCCCAGGGTGGTGTCCTTGCTCCTCTACTTTTCTTGACATATATAAACGACTTGCCCAATGCATCAATTCATAAGCCAATATTATTCGCAGATTACTGATCAAATGCCACAAAAATGAACCTTATAATATAATAGTAACAAAAGCGCTTACAGATGTCACAGAGTGGTTGAAAAATAATAATTTACATGTTAACTTAACCAAAACAAAAATAATGGAATATCGTTCTTACAATAGCAATGAACTACAACTAAATATCAAATACCTAAATTGTAATATAGATAAAGTAGACAAATATATATTTTTAGGTATAACGGTGGATCAATATCTAAATTGGAAAGCTCATATAGATAAAGTCTGTAGCAGGCTGGAGCGATACATATATGCTTTGAAGCGGCTAAGGCAAACTATATCACAAGAAGCCGCGTTGACTGCCTATCATGGATACGTCACATCCATCCTTAAGTATGGCCTAATCATCTGGGGAAACTCAGTTGATGTAAATAGGGTTTTTAAATTACAAAAAAAATGTATCCGCGCCATCACCAATGCATGGCATACTGACAGCTGTAAACCCTTATTTCATAATTTACGCGTCCTCCCCTTGCCATGTATGTATATAAAGGATATATGCTGTTTTGTGAAACAGCACCCGCAATATTTTTTAAAGTATGCAGACGTTTCTACTAGACCACTTAGAGGTCAGTATAGATTAATGCTGCATAAACCACCATCCCATGCTTTTATTTATAAACAAAATGTGTATAATATGTGCATCTTAATATATAATAAACTGCCTGACTCTATTAAACTATTAGAGGGGCGTAAATTTGAGGTTACTTTGTCGAAAAGGTTAGCTGAAAAATGTTTTTACAATGTTAATGAGTACCTTGATGACCTCTGTTAACTATTAGCTTTAGCATAGTGCTTAGTTTATAAATAAGTAGCTAGCTTTTAAGGTAATTTGCACGTCTGTTCACAGACTGAATACGATGTCTAGTTAAATACACCCAACACCATCAATCTCAAATGTATTCTTGCAAATAAATGTTATTCTATTCTATTCTATTCTAAAAACTTCGGAAAACTATTTGTAAGTGTTCAAAAGAAAGTCTAAGTGTGCCGAATGTGGTTGCAACTATTTCGCAGGGATCATAAGAACATAGCGAATGTAAAAATATTTCCTTCTTTGAGGACCATTTCGATGTAAGTAAACATAATATTTGTTATTGGTTTGAGGTTATAATACCTACCTCTAATGTTTTTAACAGAATGCCTCTTGCAACTCTTAACTCTTCTTTCTTTCTTCTTTATTAGCTAAAAATTGTAGTTACAGTCTTTTATTTTCAATAAACATTACACTTAAAGATCCCCACTAACTCGTTTGTTTGTTACAGATTTTAAATGAATGGGCAGGTTACTGCTTTCTGCTTTACAAAATCGTTGTCCATGGTAAAAGTAATTGACAGAATTTGTAAAATATTTGAAATAAATCACACAAAAACAATGAATACTATTATTATAGGAAAATATTATCAAAACATTTTGAAAAGCTATTACAATACATAAGGCAAACGAAGTTATCAAGCAGGTGACGTCATCATGAACCGTACCAATCAGGAGCGTTTCGTGTCACGTGACAAACGTTTAAATAAATGCATTTTTATTTCTGGATTTATAAAGAAATCATTTTCAACTTCCGTTACTAAATAACCATTTGTAAACTCATAACAAGCTGGTAATAGTAATTTGCACTTTATTTTTCGCATTGTCAAATAGCCTATTATCAAAATACCTTTTATCGAATATCCGGATTTTAGTATGTGGAACTACGGTTATATTATATTCGCAATTTCGAAGCTGTAACTAAGTTATATAAGCTAAGTTGATTTCTTTTGACTGCCTGAGGTGGGTATTGAACTCACGAACTTTCGCTCTCAAGACGACTGCTCTTTCGACTGAACTGCGACCATTTCCTCGACACATTAGTTCAAATGTAAGCTATAAGCGCGTCTTTTAGAGTTGGTAACCATTAACATTTACTATAACTAACATATAACGTATTGCAAATTAATAATATTTATTTTACATTTGTATGAATCATATTTTATCAATATTTCAGAACAGTCCAAAGCTTCACATACTTTATCTGTAAGTAGGTAATTTATGCTTCTGCAGGAAAGGGTTTTGTACAGGTGTGTAAAATTAATTATTGGCCTTAAAAAGCAACGTTCAGGGCATGTGGATTCAGGCACTGTTACATCGTATATATTTTCGTTTTATTAGTTTCGGCTAGTTACAGTTAGTACGAGTATAACATTAACCCAACACTCTGCTGTATATGTATTGTTACCGGCAATCTGTATAATACGGTATTCTATACAATACCTAGCCAATGTATAGAATACCTAAAACGGTAAGGTAATGTATGAAATACTTTTTATTTTATACATTGCCTAGGCATTCTATACAATACCGAAGACTCTGCCGGCAATGTGTAAAACACGATAGCAGGGAATGAGGATACGAGCAATAGTAGATCCAGTTCACACACAAAATCAACCTCTTGCTTGAGGCCTAACACGAACAAAGCCCTACAAAATATTAATTGTTTTGTTGCCTAAGTTTTTTCTATGATTACTTTAGTTAACCTAGAATAATTTTATGTTCAAAATAATTTGATTGTGAATTTACAATAAATACCTATATTTAAATAAAGATATTTTTTAATAACTACTAATTACTTGCTAATAACAGTTTTTTTTTAATAAAGTTGTAAAGTAAAGTAAAGTAATAGCCTGTAATCATCCCATTGCAGAGAAAAGGTGAATCATCATTGAATATAAGTTACCACTGCAATGATGAAAACTGGCATAATCACTACACTTGCCAAATGCGGGTTGGTGATCACAAACCCAAACAACGTTCGAATATTCGAAACTATTTGTTGCCCAAGGGGGGTAGCATCCAGGCGGCCTCTTACGAAGCCTACCACCGCAGAGGGATCTGTTAGCCGCCATCAATGGTTAGAAAACCAAAAAATGCCGTTGCCCAGGGTGGTCCACTAGGAGGTAGATCCCACCACCCCAAAAATACCTAAATTATACGTTAACATACACACTACGTGATGTAAGGGACACAATATTGTAGTTTGATTCATGCAACTATGATGGTTGAATAAACGATGATAAAATAGGTAGAAAACCCGACGATATTACGAACCATGTGGCAATTACATTATGGAAGAGCAAAATGTAAAAAGAGGAAGATGCGTAAATTGATTTTTTAAAGGACAGCGTTCCTAAAAGAGTTGAAAAAGGGTGTAAGTCTGCATGGTGAATCGAAAAATTTTTACTTTGATATACCTATTGTAGTGATAGCTGTAGCAACAATTTTACGTATAAGCAGGCACACAATACACCCAAGAATGCGATATAACGAGCTCAATGTAACATATTTCCACGCAAAAGAAGTCGCGGACGGAGCACGAGTAATCCCCAAAAACCCCTACTTTAATATTATAAATGCGAAAGAAACTCTGTCTGTACTGTGTGACGCCTGGTACAAGCTAGCTGGACAACATTATTTTGTAGGATATATAGCTTCTAATAGGTCTGTCTAAGTGTACAATAAAGGATTTTAGTATAAAAAGTACTTGTATCCCTACTTTATCAAATAAAAAGGCTTTTTCTAAATAAAAATAAAATTTTATTTTATATAAACACTAGCTGACCCGGCAAACGTTGTTTTGCCATAAAAATGATTAAATTACTAAAATGGCTAACAAAAAATAGGGGTTGGTGGTAAAAGGGTAAAAATTTAGGGTTGTATATATTTTATAAAATTTTAATATTTTACTACCCTACCCCTACCCTACTCCTACCCTACCCCTACCCTACCCCTACTCTACCCCTACCCTACCCTACCCTACCCCTACCCTACCCCTACCCTACCCCTACCCTACCCCTACCCTACCCCTACCCTACCCCTACCCTACCCCTACCCTACCCCTACCCTACCCCTACCCTACCCCTACCCTACCCCTACCCTACCCCTACCCTACCTCTAACCTACCCTACCCTACTTGTGAATCTAAACCATTCCCAGATCCCCTTGAACACACACAAAAAATTTCATCAAAATCGGTCCAGTCGTTTGAGAGAAGTTCAGTGACATACACACTCACAGAAGAATTATATATATAAAGATATATCAATTTAATTAAAAGCTACATTACAGCTAGGCATAGAAAGTTAGCACAATAAACATAAGTTTTAACTATTTCCTACTAATTGTTGACCTTAATTTTTGGAAAAAATAACTAAATTTATGATAACATTTAATGATATTTTCAGTACAGAGAAAAACAACAACACTTATAAAAAGCAATATAAAATTTTCTGAAAAAGGTTGTAATTTTATTCATTATCACTACCTTCTTTTAATGATGATGAAGCATATTAATATGCTTTTAATCACATCCTATCCTTTAATCTGTATTCGTGGCTATACGTGAACGTTTACGGGTATTATCCTCTCGAAATCTTCTGCAATCTTTAGCCAGCAAGCATACTATTATTTATTTATTTTTTTTATACTCCATTTTCGCGTTTGTTTGTAGGCATGGGTAGTAGATTTGGAGTATACATAATATACGAGAGCTTCATCGCCAGTCAAACACCTTTGCTTTGGATCCATGGGCTTCCTTTCTCGCAGATTCTCAGGTCTTACACTGACTTTGTGTATTAGCTTAGCCATATTTCGATTTCTTGAAAGTCTGCTGGAGATTTCAGCTGCAACTAATAGCTCTTCTGAACTTCTAGACTGAACTAGATCGTCCACGCGTCTCCGCTTTGTTTTGGTATACTAGCGCTTGCCAAATATACTATTTATTTATTTAATTAGCAGCCAAAAAGCGTTCAAGTGTTCGGCGAGAAGTCTCTAATTTTTCAGACAATTTGGCGCAAAATCTGGTTATTAAAAGCTTGATTTGCTTCATCGAATCTTCCATTATGCCACTTAAATCATAAGTTCTTGTTATAAAGGCAATCATGGTCCTATTTCTTTCATTCTTAGAATGCTTCACCCATTCTTCGAAAAACTCCATCCTCGAAAGAGTAAAACTGGTTTCTAGAAAAAAATAAAATACAAATATTAGGGCAAAATTGGGGCAAAATATTTTGGTCTTGAAATAAAGAGAAAAGATATATCTAGCCTACGAAAAAAAATCGTGTAGGTGTAAGCTAGGGTATTTTACTTATCGTCCAAAGAATTCAAAATTTGTCCAAAAAAGTCCTATCTTGTACAATTGTTGGTTATTTCACCAAAGAAAATGCACAATATTACATAAAAAAAGTAGTTTTCATTATAAGTAGTACTTACTCTTTAGAACCGGATTCATCACTTCAAATCACAAAAAAGTTGATAGAAATAATTTGAACACGTTATTACTGCAGAAGCTCAAATGCATCTAATTTTATACATTTTACGTAAATATTTATGTACTTAACCTCATTACCAAAATCCTTATTGATGTACCCCCATTATATAGGCATTAAAGTAATAGCTAACAACTTAACTATCGATCCTCGTAAATTGTTCTTGAAAATCTCAACTTTGTTTTTGTCCAGCTAGCTTGTACTAGGCGACACACAGTATCGGTGTGTTACGCTTTCACCACTTTCACGCCTAAACCGCTAAACCGATTTTGATAAAATTTTGCACGAATGTCGATTAAACCTTTGGGAAGGACATAGGCTACTTTTTAACCGACTTTAAAAAGTAGGATGATGTTATTTCGTCATATTTCCTAATTAGGTACTCGAAGAAACCTGTGGCGTCGTCACACGCCACAATCGGGAGTTCGACCAGTTCCGACGACAAACAACAGATGGCGCTGTTATCTCACCACTGAAATAGCCATTATGTCCATACTAGAAAAAGTCCATACTATCCTGCATCGCAGGTTCACCTATTTAGAAGTTAGAAGTCAGAAAATAATTCTTAATGTCGTAAGATTTTCAGTTGTTTACTCATCAGTTGTACTTATATATTTATGTGCACCAAAAAAGCATGCAAAAAGAAAAAAAATACCAAAAATAAGTCGCGGCCAAAGCAAAACCTAGTTACTGAATAAATAGAAAACATAATTCCTTTAATAACAAATTCGACTGCGTTTGGTGGGGCACGAACCCACAACCTTCTGCTTGTCGGGCGTCTGCTCACGTCACGACCGACACAAGGAAATGTATTTTTAATCTAGCAATAAGTATTATAATTTACTTGCCCCCCTGACCCTAAGCCCTGACCCCAGGTTATCTGGGGTCGGCGCATTATGTTTTCCTCCTCCTCCTTCGTAAGTAGGTAATCATATTTTATCTAACACAATCCATCCATCTCTTTTTAGGTCACTCTCTACCTTTCCATCCATCGATAGTCTTATTCATCACAACTTCTTGTTACTTGAGGTTACTTGCCCTTCGTCTCTTCTCATCACATGTCCATGTCGCAGGCATTTTGAGTGAATCCGCCGTTTACATACGGCGTCGTCAGTTTATACCTAAACGCTCGGTAATATGCCGAAGGCAAATTGTATATTGCCGTGTCATGTGGAATCCGTTTCTAATGACATCGAAGGGAATCGACAAACACGTCATAATAACCGGACGTCATACAAAGCGGTTTGTGAAAAAAGAAACATTTTTATGTATGTATTTAATTTAATAGAGAAACATAGTAACAAATGAAATCAAAATTGCACGTTTATTACGTACACATTATACACACACACAAGTGTATTTTTTTATGAATATAACCTGAAATTTTGGCTAGTTTTGTTTTTTCATTTTATTGTAAAAATAGTCTCTAATACTATTGTGTATAAAAGACATCGCCATGGTCAAATTATCGTTTTCAATATTGCTATTAACAAATCGGGATAATAATTCTTCAGCTGCAAAACAAACAAAATGGCGTCCAGCAGTAATTTTGTGACACAAAATTTATTGAAAATAGAGCTAAATAATACGTGTTTTAGGTAATTAGGTGTGTTATAGTAATTTTAGGGAAATATACCATAGTGAGTTAAAAAAGTTTCTAAATCTTTAAGCGGGAGCCATAAAAAAACCGTGGACAATGGGGGCTGTCGCCTAGTGAATTTGCCACTAGAGGCGCTAGTGTCGCGTGAGGTCCAATATCATTCACTTTGTACTGGTTTTAGCGGTTGCACAAATTATAATTTCTTTAATTGACCTGCTGGAAAGTGATCTCCTTCGTAAAATATCGCAAATATGGATTATTTAGCGATTAATGTGAACGCTTTAAAAGCGGAATTAAGAAAAAGCGCAAAAATAGGCGGCCTCAAGAGCAACTATTTCAGTAGTTAGTTTGTTGATATCAAGATAGTTATTTATAAACAATATAACCTTTATTAGATTCAAGATATAACACTTTGTTTCGGCGCCAATCGCCTTTTACAGCTATACCTCCGGACCTCAGTCTACAGTGGCGCCAACTGGTGAGCAAAGAAACGGTAGTCCCCATTGAGAAGATTTTAAGGTTATCCGGCACCTAAAAAAAGCTAATGTGTCCATGAATCTGATTCTCGAAGGACCCCAGAATAGTATTATTGGTAAAAAAATAAGAGGTAATGAGTATTGGTGATGTGGATTATCTTATCTAAATAATATTTTTTTATAAGATTGTGTAAAGGGTGTTGGAAAGTATTTAGAAATTTACTTAACCGAACAGAAGATAAAAAAATATAACTATGTAGATTGAGTAAAAAAAAGGGCGGAAGTGTATTTTTTTAAATAATGATTAATTGATAATTTTGAAATGTTTTATTTGTAATTCTGATTATTGGTCGTTCACATTTTATGCAATCATTTCAGGTAAGAACCAGATGAATCAGATGATTATAGAAGAAGGTAACAAAAACCAGACAGGAATGTATGTATGTGGCCATGCTAGGCTTTATATTACTAAAGTTTTCTTAACATTGCTAGTTGCACTAGGTTAATACCGCAATAGCATTATTTTGATTTTAAAATAAACAAAACATTAGTAGAATACTTTATTGATATTTCACACCTTAAGGTTTAATCCGTCAACCCCCAGGAGGCACTCGGGTGCCACGTTAACAATTTATTTCAATTGTGTCTGGAATTACTTACGATCGAGGGATTAAAAGACTAGTTTAATTGATTAATTAATCTTATATATATAAAAATGAATCCCTATTTCCCTTGGTCATCGCATCACGCGTGAACGGCTGGGCCGACTTCGCTAATTCTTTCATTTTTTTGTTTGTTATTGTCAGAATGTTCTTATGAAAGAAAAAATTAAGAAAATTGCGCGGAAAATAAGAAAATTAAAAAAAAACCTAATCACCATACTAAATTAATTGTAGTATAAGTAACCTTTATCGCTTTTGACAACAGTGTTGCCAGTCGGGTCTTATGAGAAGTTACCTGAAGTATAAAAAAGTAACCTTTTTGTGTAAAAAAAACCTTTCATTTTTTTTTACTTGAATGGTATTAAAACTTCGATAGAATAGAATGTTAATTGTATGGATAACAGAAACATCGATGAGTTTTTGAGCACTTGCCCGCATTTCTTGATTGATTCATATTGATACAGTGTGCTAAATATGAATTTCAATTTCTTCATTAGTTGTTATTGTAGTTCCAAATTTTCTATTTTATTTAGTCGTATTGGTCGGTGGGTATTCATTACGAAAATTTTCCCATATTTCGTTGATCCAAACCTTAGTAATACTACCTATACCTATAATGTTATCATTTTTGGCGGGATTGTGCAGTTATGATGGTATGGATGTATGGATGTAGGTACGTGCTCATGTAATTAATTTTTAAAAATGGATTAGCATGGATATTATCACAAATTGTGGGGCTTTTCTGTGCCTTAGAGATCTAAAAACGAAAACTTTGAGAGGAATCGTTATTCGACTACTTCGAAGAGACAGAGATGGATCTCTATTTGTGTCCAAAAACTCCAAGAAACGATAAAACTGGCACAAAAACTTATCATAATGTCGCAAGAATTAAGAACATAGCACTCAAATAACAAGATTTATGAAAAATTTGTTTTATGTAAAACGTTGCTTATAAGTAAGAAATTAAAAGTTAATTCTACGAATTCCGAAAAAATCACCTAAAAGTAACCTTTTCATTGATGTAAGCTAAAAGTAACCAATGCTGTTAAAAAATCACCTAAAAGGTTACAAAAGTAACCTTCTGGCAACACTGTTTGACAATTTAAACTTTTATAGTGAATGGCGTTTGACATAACATTGAGAGAATGCGTGCTGCAAAATATCGTCAATTATGGGGTAAAAAAACTGAATTTTGCACATGGCCAGTAATGTCGCCTGTTCCCATTTATGTCGTAGTACCCACAAAACGTCTGTCGGGTCCGCTAGTTAATAATAAATAATTACAATGCTACAAGATTACGTTACCTAAAAGGTAACTATTTTATTTAGAAATAAATACAATTCATAAAACTTATTTAATCTTAACAGTTAGTCATGCTAAAACATTATTAAAGCTTGTCGTTTATTTGGCAATCCGAATCGCTATCCTGAAATCCTAATTTTGAAAAATCTTCTTTAGCCATCAGGTTGTGTTTCATTCTACAACCTAGATATTCTTTAGCCTCTTCTCGACACAATGAATTATTACTATTGTTCGTGAATAAACACTTCATATATTTTGACATAGTCTTTTTACACACTCCTTCATGGTCCAGGGGGAAGCTGCCCTTATCAGGAGGTGTCGGAATAAACTGCTTCTGGCCAAAAGTCATAGCGGTCGACATTATTACTCGTTTGAGACTTACTTACTAATTATAACTTCACGATGTTTTAATTGCAATGCAAGTAAATAGTCAGAAAATATAATTAGCCGAGACCGTGTCTATAAAATCTCAGTTTCTATATATTATTTTATATTGACTGACACAACACAGGTTAAAATAAAATTGTTTTTTGTTTTGTATGACATTTTTGACAATCAGCTGATGAACATTTGACAGAAGTTAGTGTGTTCTGTGGCTCCGACTTCCGAGCCACTGTAGTATTTTTTCTTTAGTAAGTTTAACGGCCTCGGATACTTATCCATACAGCCAATTCTTTAGTAATATTGTCTTTATTTTTGCATTAAAACGTTGATGTTAGACGTTTTAATGCTTCGATGGAGTTTTTGGAGACAGTCGAAAGATTGAAGGAATGTAGAGAAGTCCCCAAGAAAGAGGTGAACTGTTCGCGTTCCCACGCAAAATTAACGGTCCACTTGGTTGCGACACATACACCATCTTATTTTACCGAACTGTATATTGTTCACTCGCACGACACTTTGTTTCGCAAAATAACACCACTTTTACGACCCAAAAATCACTATAAACAATAAAAATTCGATAAAATAAACGGACTCCAAACGTATCTCATGAACTCCCAGCCACTGAAGTAATAATCATAGTAATTACTTGCTCAGTGGTAAGCACAGGACTTTTTAAATTAGCTATAGCTGATGGAACTTAGATTATGACAAGTTGTAAATGTATTATTATCCCTCGATCGTGAGTTATTCCAGACACAATTGAAATCAATTGTTATCGCGGCACGCGCGTGCCTCCTGGGGGTTGAGGGATTATCAATGTTTTTCAGCGTTCCGAGAAACATCAATTCCATTCATACAGCCAAATAGTTTTCTCCAAGTGGTAACAACCACGGTAACAACAAAAAATAACACGCGGAAATCTGACATCTGTGGTCTGCTGGCTGACATGAGTCAAAGAGGATAGAACATGAGTGACAAGGGTTTTTGGCGGGAGTTCATGAGATACGTCTGGAGTCCGTTTATTTTATCGAATTTTTATTGTTTATAGTGATTTTTTGGTCGTAAAAGTGGTGTTATTTTGCGAAACAAAGTATCTTGCGAGTGAACAATATACAGTTCGGTGAAATAAGATGGTGTATGGGTCGTAACCAAGAAAAGTGGACCGTGAATTTTGGGTGGGAACGCGAACATTTCACCTCTTTTTTGGTTGGGGACTTCTCTACATTCCTTCAATCTTTCGACTGTCACCAAAAACTCCATCGAAGCATTAAAACGTCTAACATCAACGTTTTAATGCAAAAATAAAGACAATATTACTAAAGAATTGGCTGTATGGATAAGTATCCGAGGCCGTTAAACTTACTAAAGAAAAAATACTACAGTGGCTCGGAAGTCGGAGCCACAGAACACACTAACTTCTGTCAAATGTTCATCAGCTGATTGTCAAAAATGTCATACAAAACAAAAAACAATTTTATTTTAACCTGTGTTGTGTCAGTCAATATAAAATAATATATAGAAACTGAGATTTTATAGACACGGTCTCGGCTAATTATATTTTCTGACTATTTACTTGCATTGCAATTAAAACATCGTGAAGTTATAATTAGTAAGTAAGTCTCAAACGAGTAATAATGTCGACCGCTATGACTTTTGGCCAGAAGCAGTTTATTCCGACACCTCCTGATAAGGGCAGCTTCCCCCTGGACCATGAAGGAGTGTGTAAAAAGACTATGTCAAAATATATGAAGTGTTTATTCACGAACAATAGTAATAATTCATTGTGTCGAGAAGAGGCTAAAGAATATCTAGGTTGTAGAATGAAACACAACCTGATGGCTAAAGAAGATTTTTCAAAATTAGGATTTCAGGATAGCGATTCGGATTGCCAAATAAACGACAAGCTTTAATAATGTTTTAGCATGACTAACTGTTAAGATTAAATAAGTTTTATGAATTGTATTTATTTCTAAATAAAATAGTTACCTTTTAGGTAACGTAATCTTGTAGCATTGTAATTATTTATTATTAACTAGCGGACCCGACAGACGTTTTGTGGGTACTACGACATAAATGGGAACAGGCGACATTACTGGCCATGTGCAAAATTCAGTTTTTTTACCCCATAATTGACGATATTTTGCAGCACGCATTCTCTCAATGTTATGTCAAACGCCATTCACTATAAAAGTTTAAATTGTCAAACAGTGTTGCCAGAAGGTTACTTTTGTAACCTTTTAGGTGATTTTTTAACAGCATTGGTTACTTTTAGCTTACATCAATGAAAAGGTTACTTTTAGGTGATTTTTTCGGAATTCGTAGAATTAACTTTTAATTTCTTACATAGAAGCAACGTTTTACATAAAACAAATTTTTCATAAATCTTGTTATTTGAGTGCTATGTTCTTAATTCTTGCGACATTATGATAAGTTTTTGTGCCAGTTTTATCGTTTCTTGGAGTTTTTGGACACAAATAGAGATCCATCTCTGTCTCTTCGAAGTAGTCGAATAACGATTCCTCTCAAAGTTTTCGTTTTTAGATCTCTAAGGCACAGAAAAGCCCCACAATTTGTGATAATATCCATGCTAATCCATTTTTAAAAATTAATTACATGAGCACGTACCTACATCCATACATCCATACCATCATAACTGCACAATCCCGCCAAAAATGATAACATTATAGGTATAGGTAGTATTACTAAGGTTTGGATCAACGAAATATGGGAAAATTTTCGTAATGAATACCCACCGACCAATACGACTAAATAAAATAAAAACTCCATCGAAGCATTAAAACGTCTAACATCAACGTTTTAATGCAAAAATAAAGACAATATTACCAAAAAATTGGCTGTATGGACAAGTATTCGAGGCCGTTAAACTTACTAAAGAAAAAAAAACATGAGTGACATGTGATGTGTGGAGTTGTTTTTGGCGGGAGTTCGTGAGATACGTTTGGAGTCCATTTATTTTATCGATTTTTTATTGTTTATAGTGATTTTTGGGTCGTAAAAGTGGTGTTATTTTGCGAAACAAAGTCGTGCGAGTGAACAATATACAGTTCGGAGAAATAACATGGTGTATGGGTCGTAACCAAGAAAAGTGGACCGTGAATTTTGCGCGGGAGCGCGAACAGTTCACCTCTTTCTTGGGGACTTCTCTACATTCCTTCAATCTTTCGAGTGTCTCCAAAAACTCCATCGAAGCATTAAAACGTCTAACATCAACGTTTTAATGCAAAATAAAGACAATAATACTAAAGAATTGGCTGTATGGACAAGTATCCCAGGCCGTTAAACTTACTAAAGAAAAAAAAAACATGTGATGTGTGGTGTTGAGCAGTGGTGCACGTGTGTTTATTTATAATTTATTTTTATTATACCAACCGGTGCTGGTTGGATGGTTGGCACGAGTAAAAATCTTCATGTGTGGTGATTAATTTTTATGTCTTTAAAGAAAAATGTCTCGACTCATTATTAAGAACCTTCCCAATAAGGTAATGCAAATTATACATCATCGTGAAACATTTATTTGTTTAATAAGTACGAAAATGTGATAATTATCAAGTTCACAATATTGTTTCAGGTAACCGTAGAGAACCTCAAGGAAATTTTTAGTGAAAAAGGGGAAGTAACAGATGTTCAGCTAAAATATACAAAAGATGGAAAGTTTCGAAATTTTGGATTCGTTGGATATAGAACCGAGGAACAGGCTCAAGCTGCTAGGGAATATTTTGATGGAACATGTGTTCGTTCTATGAAAATAGAGGTACAAGTATGTGCCAACTTAGGCGATGAAAAGAAACCCAGAGCTTGGAGTAAATATGCTCCAGACAGCACCGCTTATAAGAAAATACACAAAGATGAAGACAATAATATATCTACAAAAAAACAAGAGAAAAAAATTGAAAAAAATAAGAACAAGATTGTAGGATTACTCAAAAAGGTAAAAAAAAAACTAAATCCTCATACTAGGGTCCTCATTCAAGACGCCAATAAATATCATTTCAGTTGGATCTTCCCATACATATAGGTACAACTGTTTAGACACTATACTCAGAATAAATAGTGATTTAAATTTAAATTAACTTGCTTTCTCGTCAAATCATCAAAACGTCTTCTTTATGTATAATCACCCATACCTGTATAATGTTTTAGATAATAGCAACATCTGTTGGTTAGGTGTATGTAATGATCTTAAATATGATCAGAAAACAATAAACTTTGTGTAATTTTACTTGTAGAATCTATTATAGCTTCAATCATTTCATTTTATTATTCCAGCACAAAGATGACCCATTATTTGCAGAGTTCATAGCAGCCCATGTGAATGATAAAACAGCCTGGATAAAGGAAGCCTTTGAAAATGCTGCTAACAGTGATGATGACAGTGGAGTAGAAGAGGAAAAACCAAGTACCACAGAAACTTCCACAGAAGTAACTAAAGAAAAAGCAAATATTAAAGTATCTAATGTTGAGGAAAAAGTTGCCAATAAGCATATTAGTGACTTAGAGGTAAAACCGCAATTTAATTATTTTTTAAATTTGTGACAACATTATATAATCAGAATCTGTAGGGACCTGTATGACTTTTATGATCATTAAAACTTTGAATCTTTGAAGGTGTCTAGAGATCGGATACTCGGATGCATATTTGACTAAAGTTGAAGTCTGGTTGTTATGGAATGCAATTTTGTATTAAAAACATACCGGGATATTGGAATCGACATACATGTTTTAATAAGCGGCTTCCATTATGTCCAATCCAAAAACGAACTAGGTAAATATGCATCCAATTATCCAACCGCTAGTCATCATGTTACTACACTGAAGGTTCGCAGTTTAATCTTGCCACAGAATCTTGATTCATACATACTTTTCTTAGCAGTACACTTAGTCATAATTTAAAAAAAAGTATTACAAGTGTCATCTTCCACTACTGGACACAGGCCTCACCATGAAAATATTTTACTATAATCACCACAAGACGGATTTGTGATGGGAGGTGGAGAGAAAATCTCCATCTTAGCACTACTCTTTTAAATACCTACTTCTAACTACACCCACAGGAAAAAAAAGTGTGGTGATATTATTTTTATGTACCGGCACCAAAATATTTTTATGTATAAATTGAATTGAAGGAAAAATATAAATAAATAAATAATCATAGTATTAAAACCTTAGATGTGCTTACTTAAGGGTCTCACAAAAGGCTCAAGTTCAAAGTAGGCAATGGAGAAAAAGAGGAAGTCTTCTTCAGAACTATTGTTCTGCACACCATTATTTTAGAAAGAGTTTTGTCTGTTTTTTAACTTTAGCTATACCTTATGTATAATATGAACTATAAAATGATATAAGCTATAAAATGAACACCAGCAAGACCAAAATAATGACCAACACCACAAAACTCAACATCAGCGTTGGTGGCAATATGCTGCAATATGTGGATGAATATATTTACCTAGGCCAAGTAATATCCATTAATGATCAAATGATAAAAGAAATTAACCTTAGGATTGCAACAGGCTGGAGGAAATACTGGTTCTGAAAAGAGGTAATTAAGTCCAAGGAGTTGAGTATGTCAGTAAAAAGGAAAACATTTAATACTTGTGTATTACCTTGCTTAACATATGGATGTGAAACATGGACACTCACTAAAGCAATGAGAGAGAAACTTACCATAGCACAAAGAGCAATGGAGAGGAGTATGACAGGATATAAGTGCCAGGACAGGGTTAGAAATACAGATCGAAGAAGTATCACAACATTCACAGACATACTCAAGCAAATTGATCAGCAGAAGTGGAGATGAACAGGGCATATGTTGCGTGATAAAATAGAAAAGTGGAGTTAGAGCATCACAGAATGGTATCCAAGGGATGGAAAGAGAAGTAGAAGAAGACAAAATGCAAGGTGGGAGGATGAGTTCAAACTGACAGCTGGGCCAGCACAACAATGGAAAGCGTTGAAGGAGGCTTTTGCCAACAGGCACGCCGAACTGAGAGACATCCTGTAACGATAACTATGTATCTTTTTTTAAATGTATTTTTTTGTATGTTGGTCTTTTCCCAATCACGGGACTATGGAGTCCCGGACCTTTGGAAGGCATACGAGGGGCCGAAGCCAGCTCGCAGAGGCCCGTTAGACGACATTTATCTTATAATGTGATGTGACACCAACCGACGATTATCCCTGTACACACTATATGTATAAATGTTTCAAAGGACAACCCCCGGTTAGTACAGGACTATGGCAGAAAATGGATAGAAAGGATACTGGGCTATGGGTTTGGGTGCTAGTGGACTGGGTAACTGGGACTATGGAAAGACTATGGCCCCTGCCTGACCTATGTTACTCACAGGGGTGACTCGCACACTCGTTTAATGGACCCACGAAAACGGCCGGTAACACATAGTGACGTAGCGACAAGGGGGCAACATAGCCTGAGGTGCTCGAGGAGTTTTTTTTTTTCATTTAATTTTTGCTTATCTTTACCTTTGCAGCTCCATTTTTTTTATCTCCATGCGGTATGCTGTAAGAAATGAGAAAAAATATATTAATATTGTTACGAACGTGGAGTTCGGGTTTTGGATAAAACACCGTTGACTTATTAGAAGAATTTAATAGGCGATAAACAGGTCGCAAACACTATCACAAAAGCCAAATCACAAGAATCGTAGTCCGGTGGGTCGCTGAGGTCGTTGGTTCCAAAACACTTAGCCAATCCTTAGAGTAGTCCTTAGATCCGTTGGTATCGCTAAAGTCGTCGTTACTTCGCACTCGATCACTTTTCGCAGGTATCGCACCGAAAGCTCAGAATGAACTGACTCGGCGTCTCAAGTCCTGTTATTTATATATCTCAACATCGACGCCGGTCGTACATACTAGAATGTTCGTTTTCTAGAAGAAATTACAAGGACGTTAAACGTAAACAACTCTAGTAAGTTATGCCATTTTATGCCTTAATCTGTAAACTTAAAGTTCAATGTCGCTTGCACTAAGGTCTTGTTATTACTTTGTGGCCGAACTTAGGTAGTTATGTACATTCCTCTAGCGAAATCTCGAACCTTCTAGCATGACCGCGACACTGCCCTCCTCTTAGAGATGCTCGTCCCGAGCGTCATCGTTATTCCCGTTATAACGTGCCAAGCGGTCGATGTGGACTACCTTAAGTGCTCCTCTCGGTGGCCGTTGGATCCGGTATGTAACATCGTTTATTCGCGTGACAACTTTGTACGGCCCTTCCCATCTTGTCTGTAATTTAGGTGACTTCCCTTTTCTCCGTATCGGGTTATGTAGCCAGACTAGTGCTCCTTCATCAAAGCCACAGGTATTCGCTTTCCGGTCATATCTAGTCTTCATGTTTTCACTCGACTGCAAGCCGTTTTCTCGAACCATGGCATAAATGTCCCGCATCTTGTCTTGCAAATCGGAGACATAATCCTGTACGGTGACGTGATCGTCTGGCGCTCCTCCGGTTACAAGGTCTACCGGTAACCTTAGCTCTCGTCCGAAGTTAATATATGCCGGCGTCGTTTTCGTGCTCTCATGTTCCGAAGTCCTGTAGGCGAGAAGGAACGGTGCAATGTACTTGTCCCAGTCCCTTTGATGGTTGTCCACCAATTTTGCTAAATGCCTCTCTAGTGTTTGGTTAAACCTTTCTACCATGCCGTCGGACTGAGGATGATAAGCAGTGGTTCTCGTCTTGTGCATGCCCAATATTTTGCAGACTCCTTGAAACACGTTCGACTCAAAGTTTCTGCCCTGATCGGAATGAATTTCCAGGGGTACACCATATCGGCATATGACTTCTTCAACCAATTTAGAGGCTACGGTCGTAGCTTCTTGATTAGGTATAGCGAAGACTTCTGGCCACTTGGTGAAGTAATCCATAACGACCATAAAGTACTTGTTCCCCGACTCTGTCACAGGGAATGGTCCGGCAACATCCACTGCTATCCGCTCCCATGGTGCACCAACGTTATAAAGTTGAAGGTGTCCTCGACTCCTGGTGGATGGACCTTTTACTGCAGCACAAGTGATACATTTCCGGCACCAATCTTGTACATCAGCTCTGCAGTTAAGCCAGTAGAATCTATCCCGTAGCTTTGTTAAGGTCCTTTTTACACCCAGATGTCCTCCTGATATGCCATCGTGTACCTCTCGGAGAACATCCTTGATCCTTTCCCTTGGGACGACCAGCTGTAGATGGAACTCTCTACCGTCAGGTTTTTCCCATTTTCGGTAGTAAAGTATCCCGTTCTGCAAAATGAAACTGTCCCATTGAGCCCAGTACGCTTTAGTCGTAGCACTCGTAGGCGCAACTTCATGCCATCTCGGCTTATCGTTACCGCGTTTCTTCCATGCGACGATCAGTCGTATGTCTTCGTCTTTTTCCTGAGCTTCTTTCATGGACTCATCTTCCCAAGATTTTGGAGGAGCTGTTCTCGTTATTTGTACATAGTCCTCCTTAGACTCCAGCTTGATGCAGTGCTTGCACTCCTCCGGGCACGGTCTTCTTGAGAGGGCATCAGCATTTCCATGTGTCTTTCCACTACGATGATTGATGGCTTCTCTTGTTCCAACCAGCACCCGCTCCTTAGGCCTGTTTGTTTCTCGTTTCCGTTGCTCCCAAGCAGAAGATGGTGTCTCATGCTTCTTCGAAAATTCTTCGAGGCGTTGCTCCAACTTGCTAACCATTTCAGCAAGCTTAGTTGTTTGCCTATCTTTCTTGGGACAGGTGAATTGCAGGTGGCCCTTTTCTCCACATTTGTAGCACATCGGTCTGGTTGCCATTTTCCTAGGGGGAAATGACATCTTCTTTTCCTGCACTTCTCGTATCTTGTAAATTGGCCGAACATCTGTCCTCAGAGCTTCTACTTCCAGAGCGTGCGCTAGAGCTTCCTTCAGTGAGGTATGGTGGCGAAGCCCCACTTCAGCTCTAATCTCCGTATCTGTGATCCCATCGACAAATGCTTGGAGTATAGTAGAGTCCACTATCTTTGCATCAGCAGATGGGTATGCTTTGCGGACTAATTTTTCAATCTCCAGAGCCCATTGCTGTAGTCCTTCTCCAGAACGTTGAACCCGGTCTCGTAGTTGAGCGCGGAAGACATGCTCCAGATGGCGTTCTCCATAACGAGCTTCGAGTGCCCCCATCAGATTGCTGAATGTGCTACCCGAGAATGGTAGCGCCTCCAAAACAGAAAGAGCCGATCCCCGTAGAGCGACAGTGAGAGCTGTTAGGCTCTGTTCCTCCGTCCACCCGTTAGTAGAGGCAACGGTCTGAAACTGTTGACGGTAAGCGGCCCAGGACGTAGTACCGTCGTAGGGTGGCACTTTCACTCTGGGTGCCGGGTTGGTGAATACGAAGTCACTCGAGGCGGCGGGTCCTGCAGTCTCCAGTTTTAGAACCTTTTTTTGTAATTCGGTAAGGTTCTTCTTCATACTGTCTATGGTGGCCTCCAGATTAGTGACCCTCTCTTCTACCAGGTCTACATTCTTCTGTAGGTTCTGCACCATATCACCCACTGAACCTACGGCATGCAGTACTTTTTGTTGTTCTTGACGCATTTCGTCCTGTTTTCCTTGCATTTCTTCCTGTTTAGCTTGAATCATTTCTTGCATTTCTTCCTGTTTAGCTTGAATCGCTTTTTGCATTCTATCCTGTTTTCCTTGCATTTCTTCCTGTTTAGCTTGAATCGCTTCTTGCATTCTATCCTGTTTTCCTTGCATTTCTTCCTGTTTCTGGCACATGAAGTCCATCATCTGCATCAATCTACTAAAGTCGAATGCAGATGCTCTGGCTTCTTGAGCTGATGATGGCGTAGTAGCCCGGTGAGCGGAGACAGTAGGCGAGGCCGGCGACGCAGTGGGTAAAGCTTCCATTCCGGTAGGCGTGGACTGGTCGATGGACGATGCTTGGTGGGCGGAGCAAATAGGTGTAGTATCCCGATGGTCGGTAGCCTGTCGGGTAGTAGCCGTGGCTTCCGCAGCTTGCTGTGCCCTGGTTCTAACGCCAGCAGTATCTTCCCTCGGAGTCACTGGCATTTCCAAATCCCACTTCTGACACCAAATGTTACGAACGTGGAGTTCGGGATTTGGATAAAACACCGTTGACTTATTAGAAGAATTTAATAGGCGATAAACAGGTCGCAAACACTATCACAAAAGCCAAATCACAAGAATCGTAGTCCGGTGGGTCGCTGAGGTCGTTGGTTCCAAAACACTTAGCCAATCCTTAGAGTAGTCCTTAGATCCGTTGGTATCGCTAAAGTCGTCGTTACTTCGCACTCGATCACTTTTCGCAGGTATCGCACCGAAAGCTCAGAATGAACTGACTCGGCGTCTCAAGTCCTGTTATTTATATATCTCAACATCGACGCCGGTCGTACATACTAGAATGTTCGTTTTCTAGAAGAAATTACAAGGACGTTAAACGTAAACAACTCTAGTAAGTTATGCCATTTTATGCCTTAATCTGTAAACTTAAAGTTCAATGTCGCTTGCACTAAGGTCTTGTTATTACTTTGTGGCCGAACTTAGGTAGTTATGTACATTCCTCTAGCGAAATCTCGAACCTTCTAGCATGACCGCGACAATATTCAGCGGAATGGCAAATAAATTTACCACAAGGTTCCAACACTTAAGAGGAAACACAAGGGCCGTTTTTCCATACAAACGTAGTCCCCTGTTTCCTCCCTGGATAAAGACAGTAGAGCAATAATTTTTATTACAAAAAGTTATGGCTACTACGAGTATTACCATGTTTCTATGTTTTCTGTTTTTTCATAAATCAATTAATAAAAAAGATAGGAGCCCTCAAAAATCGAAAAAATTTGCCAGATTTTCTGCTGTGTTCAAACATCCAGAAAACAAATTTGGCTAAATTTTAGAAAAAAAGGAAACAAACGATCACGGCCAAAGCCTTTCTTTAATTTTTAATGAAAAAAATATTTAAATCGGTCTAGTTTTGGAAAAGTAATTGAGGGACTACGAAACGTTGATTTGGTGTGTTTTTAGTAAATATTTTCGGTCCAAAAAGCAGTTGTCTCTATCACACTCTGCGGTGAAGGCGTTTGGCACTGCGCGACAGCAAAAGATTTTACAAATACCTATTTTTCAATTCTCTCGCCCGTAGTATTTCCTCTTAACAATACTTTGATTTAAGATAAGTCGGCAAAATGTGTGACAAAAACTACAGTTTTAAATAAAAAAAAAAAATTCAGACGTGCCACACTGGGCCACACAGAGCCATCTAGTCCCAAATTAAGCTACTATTAAGTACCCTGTCGTATGGGGTACTAGACAACCGATAAACTTACATATATACTTTTTTTTTTGTAAATAAATACTTATAATACATAGAAAACACCCAGACCAGTACAAACAGACATGTTCATGCACACAAATATTTGTACTGTGCGGGGATCGAACCCGCGACCCATGGCTCAGAAGCAGTGTTTACTACCGCTGATCCAAATGGTCGTCTAAAGAAATAGAAATAAATAAAAAAACATTGCATTAAAAGTATACTACTTCCCAATATGAAGTAAGCATTCCATGCATCTGATCCAAGCATGTAAAGATGACAGCTCATATTGGTACATATTCGTGTTTTTTGGTCTTCGTTCCACAGAATCCAAGTCGTTAATGTCTTATGGTTTTGCCTTACAAATATCACAATCTGATGTTGATGTCTCAGACAAGTAGGAAGTAATCTTGCGATCGATCATGGTCATTAACAACTGATGGTCTACATTAACTTCCTTGACACTTGCAACATAGCCTGAGGTGCTCGAGGAGTGGAGAGGTATTACACGGCTCTCAGGACAATCCCGGTAATCCGTTGAAGATCCCTACATCCCTATCCCATCTTTTATTTTATTATATTATAATTTCTATGTACATTATTATAACTGTAAAGCAAACCAAGTCATGTTACAAAATATTGTAGCTGGGAATTGATTTTTATTTTTGGGACTCAAAAAATATTAAAAACATAGTGAGCAATGTATAGCAGCCGGAGCGTGGACCGCTGCGCTGGAGATGCCTGCTAAGTTCAAAATTCGTCCGCCTGAGCCGTACATTGCGTATTGTAATGAAACAAAATAATAAAAAAAACACTATGTTTGTAAGAAGAAAAGTTTTTAAGTAACCTTTGTCAACAGTTTTTGTAATTAAATAGAAACCAAAATTGTGACTTTGCACCTCAATATCTTCGGAACCAGCTGTTTACCAGGTATGGTCCTGAAAAAAAAAACATAGTGATGGGGACAATACGTGGTTTTCGGATCTGCGTTTGATTTTTTTACACCCGTTATAAACTTGAAAAATTATGTCTCAGGCAGGACTCGGAAGTCGAGGAGATGCGGGTTCGAGTCCCGCCTGAGACATATTTTTTTCAAGTTTATACAATATGTTATAAAAACCCTGTCAGATCCATTAAGGTGTTATTAGGAATCTATATAAGATTCTATTTGTGTGTAATAATTTTCATGAAACATTAGAAAGAAATTACCCCATGAAAAAAAAATACAAAATTCGCTACATTAAAAAAACTTACATGGTACCTAATCCCAAGAGGCGGTGACCGGACGCGCGGGAGGCGCGGAGATGCGCCAGCGCTCGCACTCGCAGGTAGCGAAGTCATGACCCCAGTTGACCCCGGTACTTATTAGTCAGATAATAATGTGTCAATTGTACGAAACTGAGACTTCTTGGTAGCTCTGCAAGTAGCTTTTTTATTTGGTAGTATGAGGTCACTCAATAAGGACACTGATTTGATGGTTGTGGCGAAGATGTTGTTCCATATTTCTGCCACCGTCAGAAATACAGGCTTCACAGCGTCGCACTAGGTTGTCCCGCACCGATTGTAACACACTCGTATCCGCTTTAAGCGCAACAATCCGCACACGCATTTTTGCTTCACTGTCACATAATTTTATGAAAACTATTTGTAGAATACGACATTTCGCGGAGCAGAACGGTACGACCACTCGGAAGTAATGTCTTCGCGAAACTGACCTGTCGTAATAATAAATAATAATGCATGATCAGGATATATCCACCGACACGTGCCGCGCAGCGAGTTAAATCAAAGCGGGCGGCTACCTTTACGCTATGTCAAAGGCGCCGCCTATGTTTATTGCGGTGCCGAAAAGCGAGTAGTTTGCTTGCGTCAATGCCGACAATAGAGCCGCGCGACGGGGAGTGTTAACATTATTTTGAAAATTTCCCCGTTGTAGGGTAAATGGGTGATAAACCTGTTGACTTTAAAAATCGATAAAAAAGTTGTATTTATGAATTACGTAATTTTGATACTTATTTTGGTTATGTTAATATAGCAACTTTATGACCCTTTCGGATCTGACGGGGTTTTTATAACATATTGTATACTGATATTATTATACCTTATGTTATCAAAATGGTTCAGTTTTTCTGAGAAATCCTTACTTAAAAAACTAAATTTATCCAAAATTGTTTTAGTATATGAAATTACTAATGAAACGAGTGCACGGACCAAAACCAGATACAGAAAATGAGATGCAGGAACAACCAGTCGATCAGACCGAAGAGAAGATAGTCAAAAAGATAAGGAATCGTCAATTATTCCATGTAAAAGTAAGTTATCTGTTGTTACATATAGCAGGTCCTAAAAAATCCTTTAAAAACATAAAATGATGAGCTATAATCTCCTAATTATATTTTAAAAGTTTTGTCACTAATGTACCTAGCCATACTGTTATTGAATTGTTCATTAAAAATTCATTGATTGCCCCGATATTGGCAAAGTTCGCAAATTTAAATGCAATATACCATTTTGGTAAAGAACCAAGCCATGACGAATTTTAAACGAATATAATATGTTCAGGCTTATAAAGGTTTTTCACATACAAACAGTTTGTACGCAGTTAAAAGTAGGTTAAAATATTTAATGGTGCATTTATTTACAGATAACAGGTTTACCCTTCAAATGTAAGAAGAAAGACATAAAAGAGTTTTTCAGACCTCTAGTGCCATACTCCATCAGACTTCCATTAAAAGCAAAAGGGAAGAGGGTTGCAGGATTTTGTTATGTAGGATTTAGGACGGAAAAGGAATTAAAAAAAGCACTCAGTAAGGATAAGTTATTTATAGGTAAGCCAATTTTTCACATTTCTAAACAAGACATAATTTGGTAAAAAAAAAACAATGAACAGACCATAAAATACTGGCACCTAGCCATAGAAGTGCAAAAGGTGTTTTATATGATTTTGATATAAGATACATTTCAGCAAATCATCGCATCCACGTAAGTCAGTATGAAGATAAAGCAAATAAGGCAGCTGAAGAAGAAGAACAAAATAATCAAAAGAAAAGAAAAGAGGTATGTTGAAATAGATACAAAGTTTGTTATTTCTTATTTAAAAAGGAGATCCCTACACTTTTCATAAAAATGAAGTAGGCAGAACATATTGCAAACAAATAATCACTGATAGTCCTACTAACATTAAAATTTAGGCTGTAGCAGCAAACATTCAAATTTTTAATTTAAGAAATTTTACGATGGTCTAATTAAAAAAATATATGGTGCATTGGGGTAATTCCGAATGAAATTTCTGTGAGATGACTAGAGGTCTGAGTTTTGATTAAATGTTTAAAGTTATTTTATATTTTCAGCCAATATTATTTTACGCACATTAACTCAAGAAAACGATTTATTAATTATTTAAGTTAGAATTCGGAACATGTTGTTGGGTTCTTCAATTTATGATTTTGAAACATTGAGTCATATTTTTTTTTAATAGGGAAATTACGAACCTTTTGGGGTAAATGCGACATTATTCAAAACTTGATCTTTATGCACTTAGACTGTAGGTTTAAATTTATTTTTCAACCATGATTACTCCTGACTCTAAATATCATCAGTTTGGTTAATGGTATCGCTAAATGGGGACTACCGTTTCTTTGCTCACCAGTTGGCGCCACTGTAGACTGAGGTCCGGAGGTATAGCTGTAAAAGGCCACTTTATAAGATTGGCGCCGATACAAAGTTTGAAATCTTGAATCTAATTAAAGTTTATTATTTATAAATAACTATCTTCATATCAACAAACTAACTTCTGAAATAGTTTCTCTTTGAGACCGCCTATTTTATCGCTTTTTCTTAATTCCGCTCTCAAAGCGTTCACATTAATCGCCAAATAATCCATATTTCCAATAATTTTACGAAGGAGATCACTTTCCAGCAGGAAAATTAAAGAAATTATAATTTATGTAACGAAGCCCGCTCTAAAACCAGTGAAAAGTGAATGTTATTGGACCTCACGCGACACAAGCGCCTCTAGTGGCAAATTCACTAGCGATAACCCCCATTCCTTGCTTATTTCGAAATTACCCCAATAAGAGATTATGGTTCTCAACATTTCAGGCTTATACGAAGTAGTACTTACTTAATTTAATGTACGGTGAAGGAATCTATAGTGTTCTTACTTTTTTGTCTTAGATACCTACTTATATTATGGGATTTCTAATTGAAAATCAATCATTAGGCAAAATCAACTTTTATTATAATTAATTAAATTAAATAGCTTTTTGCATAACAAAATTATTTTCTACAAACGATTGTACACGTTTAAATCAGTCATTCGAAAAATGTTATAATGAGTTCAAAACCAACAGTCTTTTTCATTTTTTTTCCTACTTTATTAACGTAAAATACCTACTGAATGAATTCTAAAAGAAATAATAAATCACAATAGTTAGGATCCGAAAGGAATTTGCGTTATAATTTAGTTTTTAGTTTAAATAATTTTAGTTTTCTTGCTGATTGAGAACCACTGCTTATTACTATGAGAAAACTGGCTGGGGCTATTGCGATATCGGAATAAACCCTAAGGGGTATTTTTGAAAAAAATAACCAAAACATAGCTAGGCCGTTGTGTTCCTCTTATACAATCGCAAAAAACGATAATCTATAAAAATAACGTATACAAGTTTAAATAACTTACCAGAATTCCGAAAAAACTGTGTTGGGGTTATTACGAACCAACGAAAATGGCGCGAATAACACTTTTCTAGAAAATTTGACACCGCTCAGGTGTTGCTGTCACTGGCGACTTACGACAACTAGTAGGAGTTTTGCGCGGGAAACGAAAAGAGAAGGATGGACTTTGTTTCGTAATTTTGTGAAATTATCCTAAGCGGCATTTATTGCGATAAAGTAGTGGCATTGTTATAATAATGTGTCAGTGAGTAGGATAAACCAAATAAAAGTGAGAAACAAGGAAACGCGCTCCTATTTGACTCTGATCCACGTTCTCGCGTAAAACTCCTGTAATCATTGAAATGTATAAACCACCCATACATTTCAATGAGTTAGGTTAGTTTAGGTTTAGGTTAGGTTAGGCTATTATGTTATGTAAGTATTTATGATATTGTATGTATTTTGAACTGACATTATTACTAAAGACTAGGCTGTATGGACTCGTCCGAAGCCGTTAAATTTATATGAAAAAAAAGCGAAAACTAGTGCGGACTAGACAATAAAGATGGCGTCTTAAATAATGTTGCCATTTAAAAAAATATCGCTAGGATTGGTAGATTTTTTAGGGTTCCGTACCCAAAGGGTAAAAACGGGACCCTATTACTAAGACTTCGCTGTCTGCTGTCCGTCTGTCCGTCGCTCTGTCACCAGGCTGTATCTCAAGAGCCGCAATAGATAGTTGAAATTTTCACAAATTGTGTATTTCTGTTGCCGCAATAACAACAAATACTAAAAACAAAATAAAATAAATATTTAAGGGGGGCTCCCATACAACAAAACCCGTTTTTTTGGCCTTTTTGGTACGGAACCCTTCGTGCGCGAGTCCGACTCGCACTTGGCCGGTTATTTAATATTCGTAATATACCCTTTTTCGGAATTACCCCAAAGCACCTTACCTATATGTATATTTGCATTTTGGACTTGAAATTGAAAGTTTCACATTTGTTTCTAACAAGGGGTTAATTAATGCCCCGTTGGTCTAGTGGTTTAAAAACCGGGTCAAGATCTCGGGGTCCCGGGTTCGATCCCCGGGTCGGGCAAACAAAAGTTTCGAATTTTCGAACATTGCTCGGGTTTGTGATCACCAATCCGCATTTGGCAAGCGTGGTGATTATGCCTGTACCCATCACTGCTGTGGTAACTAGAATTCAATGATGGAGGCCTTTTCCCTGCAGTGGGATGATTATAGGCTGCTACTTAAGTGGTTAATTGAGTTAATATTTGTTTTTACTTTTAGCAAGAGAATAACGAGGAAAGTATTGGTGAAAGTGGAAGCATATTTGTAAGGAATTTGCCTTATGTTATTTCAGAAGAAGAACTCACAAATTTATTTGAAAAATATGGTAAGTAGTGTATTACATTAGGTATACAGACTCCGTGTCGATTTTAGCTACCTGCAATATTTCTAAACATTATTTTCAATGCAAGTAAAAATAAGTTAGATCAAAATAAAGACTGTAATTGAAAGAAATCTATGGAAGTTCTCAATAGAGTAGTGCATCATTCTTATGCCCTCATAAAATTTTTTTGCAAGTTCTGTCCTAAATAATTGTACAGACAGGGGCAGGTCAACCTACTCAAAAAGTTTAAGGTCATTTAATTGATTTTCAACTTTTAAGTCTAACAAGTAGAGATCAATATCAATTGAGAAAATTTGACGTTTTGTGGTAAGTTGACGTGCTGATGTCTGTATGTTGCTAAATCGATTCCCTGTAATTTCTCCATATACATAACGTAACATTGAAATATCGAATGCAGAAACCTACACGAGAATTGAAAATTGTACATACATACATACATACACTTACGCCTTTTTCCCGGAGGGGTAGGCAGAGACTACATCCTTCCACTTACTAAGATCCTTACAGACTACTTTTGCTTCATCCACATTCATTAATCTTTTCATATCATTTCACGCTCGCCGGTTTAGGGTAATCTTGACCTGACCTTTCTTTAGAACTTCCCCGATTTGATCAAGATAAGTTCGTCGAGGCCTTCCCCTTCCAACATTTCCATTCATACTCGCCATATATATCTTTTTAGTCAACCTGCTTTCATTCATCCTCTCAACATGTCCAAACCATTTAAGCATTCCTTTTTCAATACTGGTCACTACATCCTCTTTTACACTACATCGATCCCTTATCACACTATTTTTAATCCTGTCACTCAGATTGACTCTAACCATACTTCTTACCGCTCTCATTTCTACTGCATTTATTCTGCTTTCATATTTTCTCTGCCACACCCAACTTTTACTCCCATACATCAGTGTTGGAACCAACACCCCTCCATGCACAGCCAGGCGGGCCTTTTCGAACACCTTCTGACTGTTCATAAAAGCGTGCAACGCTCCATTCACCATGTCGCCGGCATTTACTCTCCTTTCAATATCACTATTACACCTTCCATCCGCTGTAAACATTGATCCCAAATAAACAAACTCCTTTACTTGCTCCACTTTTTTATCTCCTATCAAAACACTCTGTCATGCTATCCTCCTTTTCAAAAACCATTGCTTTTGTCTTACTTACATTCACTTTCATTCCTTTCTTGTTCAAATCTTCATGCACAATGTTTACCATTTCCTGCAACTCCTCTGCCGACGATGCGAGTAAGACTTGATCATCAGCATAGAGCAGACATTGGACGATCAAATCGTTCATTCTAAATCCCCGTTTACTTTCTTTCAAATTTTTCAAGCAACTATCCATGAATAAGTTAAACAGCCATGGTGACGCTACACATCCTTGTCTAACACCTTTTTCGATGCTAAACAATTCAGTATACGCCCCGTTGATCCTGACACAAGCACAAGAATCCTTGTATAGGGATTTCAGTGCCTGTATTTTTTATTTTTTTTATAAATAATGGGCTTGCTCTTGACTACATACTTAACTATACGGTTAAGAAGACGCCTAAGATGGAGCGAGCTTACCCAGAGGTACTGGTTCTCCCACACACCAGCGGAACACAGAAAAACTGTTTGGCGCTAGACTCCGGCAGGAGGGTGGTAGCATCCAGGCGGCCTCTTACGAAAGAAGCCTACCACCGCAGAGAGATCTGTTAGCCGTCATCATTGGTTAGACAACCAAACATGCCGTTGCCCAGAGTGGACCACTAGGAGGTAGATCCCACCACCCCAAAAATACTGTTCACCCCATTCATGGATAGTGCTGACCACAATTAATTCCTCACCACTCTATTATAGGCCTTTTCCAAATCCACAAATGCGCAATAGACTTTTAGCCAAAGATTTTTCAACTATGCACCGCAAGCAAAAGACCTGATCCGTACATCCCATTCCCTTTCGAAATCCTGCCTGAGTATCCCATACTTTCTCATCAGTTTCTTTTGTCACTAATTTCAGGTCCATTAGCCGAGGTAAACATGCCAATAGACAAATTTCTCCGTCAACCAAAGGGGTTTGCTACTGTAACATTTGTGATTCCGGAACACGCTGTGAAAGCTTTCACCGAACTGGACGGCACTGCCTTTTGTGGACGCATGCTCCACCTGCTGCCGGCCAGCACGGAGAAACTCGAGGACGCCGCAGACGACGACGGTAATGCCAAATGTTTTTTTTATTTGTAATGTATTTATTTTATACTTTATTTATATTACAATCTAGCCCAGTGTTCCCCAAACATTGTTTTGCCATGGCCCGATAATTTTCACACTGCCCCTTTGTAACCCACTTAATACTTTTAAAACCTAACTGGTTGCATTAGGTAAAATAATACACGTTTATTAATAGCAAAAATGTTTTATTAATCCCTCGATCGTGAGTTATTCCAGACACAATTAAATTAATTGTTATCGCGGCACGCGCCTGCCTCCTGAGGGTTGAGGGATTAATACTACAATTTAGTCACAAAATTTTAATCAATAGTAGGTACTATTTTATAAACAAGGCGGGAATGTTGCGACCCGGTATTCTATTTTGATGGCCCGGTACCGGGTCGCGGCCGGGCATTTGGGAAACGCTGATCTAGCCTATTGACTAATAAGTAAATACATTCACTTAAATTACTACATAAACATAAATCTAAGAATGCGCGCAATAACATTTACTTAGTTTTTTGTTAAGGCGAAAACACTTTGTTCATGTGTTCTTTGTACGCGGCACTTATCACTGCATTTATTTGTTTGCCACTAAAAATACTATTTATTTAGCAATGCGTATTTGCAATAGTTCACAAATTTTTCTTTGGTGCCTTACATTTAAATACTACTCCGAACATAAGTATTGACGTATTATTAATTATGTTTGACCATTTGAGACAAACGGTGGTAATGTCAACATTTAATTTTTCTTCAGATGGGCTCACGTTCAAAGAAAAGAAAGCGAAAAAATTAAAAGCTCAAGCGAAATCTTCACACAACTGGAACACGTTATTCCTGGGAGCAAACGCCATCGCGGACGTCGTAGCATCCAGCTACAACACTACCAAGGAGCAGCTTCTCACTGATACCAATAAAAGTAAGAATTTACATTTACGTTTTATACTTTATTTGATATTTTAGCAACTTAATTGCAATTATAATGTCAGTATATAAACTTGAAAAAATATGTTTTAGGCGGGACTCGAACCCGCATCTCCTCGCTTGCAACGATAAGAATATACTTTTCAAGTTTATATACTGTTTTAACACTCTTTTCTAAATATGTATAGATTTGTCTAGTGGAAAAAGCAAATAACTAACACTCGTCCAAACAGTCTCATTAATAATACTAAATTGGCATAATTTACGGAACTGCTGTACATTGTCTGGTTTATTAAAGCAATTTAAATCGATACTTTATTGTTTTATTTAAACTTTCCAAATATTCTGAAATTATTTCCATTAAACTTGTCACTTTTTAGGTACGAGCGCCGCCGTGAGATTAGCGTTGGGAGAAACTCAGCTAGTTGCTGAGACACGAAAGTTTCTTGAGACTAATGGAGTATATTTGGACGCATTCAGTAAGGTAATATAGCCCTTTACATGCATATACCGGGTACCGTGCATATGCCGGGTAAATAACCCCCTTAAGTTGATACCAATCAACATACTTTGAGCTGTGAAAACGCAATGCTTCTGTTGATCTGATACTGTAATAGCAAGCTGTGACGTCACATCTTGCTTTTGCCTTATATCGGGTAAATAACCCCCTTAGTTACCAATCAACATACTTTAAGCTATGAAAACACAATGCTTCTGTTGATCTGATACTGTAATAGCAAGCTGTGACGTCACATCTTGCTTTTGCCTTATATCGGGTAAATAACCCCCTTTAGTTGATACCAATCAACATACTTTGAGCTATGAAAACACAATGCTTCTGTTGATCTGATACTGTAATAGCAAGCTGTGACGTCACATCTTGCTTTTGCCTTATATCGGGTAAATAACCCCCTTAAGTTAATACCAATCAACATACTTTGAGCTATGAAAACACAATGCTTCTGTTGATCTGATACTGTAATAGCAAGCTGTGACGTCACATCTTGCTTTTGCCTTGAATGTAGAGTAAAATGTGAGTGTATAATTTAATGTTTTATACTTTCAGCCACCTAAACGAAGATCGAAAACATGTATATTAGTGAAAAATCTACCAGCTAATACAGAGGAGAGTGAAATAAAGCCGTTATTTCAAAGATATGGTCATATTGCTAGGTTTTTAATGCCACAACATGGTATAACAGCACTTGTTGATTTCATTGAGCCCTTCGAGGCTAAGAAAGCCTTTGGAAAATTAGCTTATTCACAATTCAAATCTTCACCGTTGTATTTGGAATGGGCGCCTGAAAATGTATTTTTAAAATCTGCTAATACTGCAGTTGTTGAAAATAGTGAACCTCTTCAAGAAACTGATGAAAAAATCGACAGCAAGAAAGAAGTTCCATCATCTCGGGAACAAGAGACTCTACATCAGGATACCAAAGAAAATATGGACGTAACAGAAACATTAGGAGAACCAGAAAATGATACAACATTGTTCGTAAAAAATCTCAATTTCAGAACAACAGAGGAAGATTTGAAAAGGGTATGTATTAGACGTAACTAAGTCCTCACTCGTCACACAGACACAATTTGGCAAAAAAAACAAGGATTTGTACGTTCAATGTACGCCAGCGTAGCTGAACGTAGCTCTGTAAACTGATTAAACATTAAGTCGATTTTAGGGCGATTTCAAATACAATTTAAATGGTGAACTAATTATCTTACTCGGCCGGTAATAGTGATCGAGTTTCTTGAGCTGCCTCTTCTCAGCTCTAGCTCACGATAGCCCGAAGCAGTGCCGGTGTTACATCATATTACAACGAAATTTTAAATTAAAAATGGTGACCGTAAACTTTGATCTTATTGATCTTCGTAAAAGTTGGTCGTATGATAAATCTGAAAAACTTGTCAGTTCGTTTTGTTTAGGGCACCACATTTTTTATCTCAAATTGGTAACATTGCACATTATTGGAAATAAAATATTATAAAAATCGTTGCCAATGCAACATGGGTTAAAATACGGAAAACATAGTTTGGTGTTCCTGACGATTTTAATCTTATTTTTTATTATAACATCATACTTTTCTCTGGCTGACTGAAGAATGATTCATTTTTTATAATATCTGGAATAGCGGCACCTACACATTCTTTAACAGACAAAATAATATTTAAGTATTTTACAATGTTTTTTGCAGCATTTTTCGCAAGCTGGAGAAGTGCAAAATGTAACAATAGCCAAGAAGAAAGATCCGAAAAAACCCGGTCAGTTCCTGTCGATGGGATACGGTTTTGTGCGATTCTATAGAAAACTGCATGCTAATGAAGCTCTCAAAATGTTACAAAATTCTAATTTGGATGAAAAAGCCTTAGAGCTAAAGCGCTCAGAAAGAGAAAATATGTAAGTTACTTTAAACTATTCCCAAAATGTCCATAACAGTTGGCTCTAGCAAATTCCTTAAATGTAATATCGTGTTACAGAGTGGATGTCCAAACTTCTAAGAAAAGTACTAAACATTCAGTGCAAAATGGTACCAAGATTCTTGTTCGCAATGTGCCATTCCAAGCCAACAGAAATGAGCTTCACGAAATATTCAGGTAATTTTACTTTAATCGTGTGCGATAATTAGGGACGTGACGTAGGCACCGGTGTATAATGAGCTTAAAAGTTGTGTTGTTTTTTGTTTCTCTTAAACCAATAATAAATAAACTTACTTTTAAATATTGTACGCTATTACGAAAAGTTTTTAGGGTTCCATATACAACATTCCTTATAGTTTCTACATATCTGTCTGTCCGTCTGCGCTTTAACTGAAAATCTCCTAATTCTAGAAAGATGTAATTTACGGCAAAGTTAATTGGATAGGACATAGGACTTTTTGGAAGGATTTTGTCAGTCTCCTTGTTTGGCAGGCAAATTAATGTTAAGACTTTTTTGCTCTGCTTAAACTGTAACTGTCCCGAAGCAGTGGGGGAAGAAAATATTGAAACGTATAAAAACGCTTTACGGGGTTATAGCTAATATATACAGGGTTACAAGTTATATTCGGGGTTGTAGTTAGTTACATACGCTTATTCTTTATTTGTAGTAACAAAACAAATGGTTTGGCCCACAGTAAATGGAAAAAGGTCAGAAAGGCGATTTAGGTGGCGCAGGCGCGCCACCGAGGTTATGAGCAAATGCTTGTAAGTGAGCGCTGTGATTGGTTTCTTTTGACGTCGCGTGACCCTATTGTTCGCGCAACGAAAAAAGAATTCGCTTGGCGTTCTTTGAATTCGTTTAATAAACGTAGTGATATAAGTGTTGTGGGGTGCAAGTGGCGACATCGGTTCTTGTACAAATGGCACATGAGAGCCTTTCTAACCTTTTTCTGGTTTGGCCAATTTTATAGAAAGGTTTGTGCTGCCCTTTGGCACTCCATTAACGACATCTATATAATAGTTGAATCAATTTCAGTCACGTATAAATGATTGAATGTGTTACATGTATTGTGTATTTTTATTTTTAGAGCATTTGGCGAAATAAAAACATTGAGGCTTCCAAAGAAATTAACTCCAGGAGCCGATCAGCATCGTGGTTTCGCCTTTGTAGATTACTACTCTAAAGCCGATGCTAAGGTTTGTATAAATTGGGTGTCTGTCTAGTAATAAATATTAGGGGTTAAAGTATGAAATTGCCGTTTTGTATGGACGAAATCGAGAAAAGTCATTTTTCCTTACTAACAATTTTTAGTTTTTTTTAAAAAGCCTAAACCGTTTTCGATGCAATTAAAGTTGAAAGTTAGATGGTTATAAAGCTACGTATTATAGTATTTAAATTTCTGAAAATCAAAGTATATAATACAAATATACTTAATTGAAGCAAGAAGGTCAGCTGACACATTGTAAGGGGTCTTTTCAACGACTTCCTTTGAAGTAATAGGCACTAGTATTGCATATTTTTTTTAGTCAAAAGTTACTTTATTTAGTTTTTGATACAATACAAAAAGAATTACGCAATAATATTACTATACTTAAGAGCTATAAACAAAATAAAAAGTGGGAAAATAATCGGCAATTTCATACTTTAACCCCTATTATAACAATAGTTTAGTGTTTATTCACTAATACTTTAATGGAAATCATGAACAAGTGACGTCTTGAACATGTAACATACTAGGTAAGTATAATATACATAATTAAATACAAAATATTATAACCTACTACACTCGCGAGCAAAAGTATGGGATCACTTACTTGGAATTGACTCTGGGCGATCTTGAGTACCTAATAACTAGTTAAGAATAATAAAAATGGACCATTTTAAAGGTTAAACTGTTACCTTTAAATTGATACCAAATTCATTTAAATCACACCAGTATTTAAGGAGCTATCCAGGTTTAAGTGAAGGAGTTAGGAAAACACAAGGAATATGGAAAAATAATAAATGAAGAAAACAAGAAAAAAATATTTGGCCTTAAAATCAAGTTTCAATATTTTGTGTTCCCGTCCCGCCTCTCGCCCTAATAACTGCTCGAAGACTTCTTCATTGACCTAATCAGCTGTATCGATTCTTGCGGGATACAACCTTCTTGAGTATATATTTACAAAAAATAATAATATAGAAGTAAGTTTATCGGTTGTCTAGTAGCCAATAGGACAACCTGGTAGTAATTGCTTAGTTTGGAATTAGATGGCTCTGTGTGGAATGTCTGAAAGTCTTTATTATTATACCTTCCCAATCCTCTATCAAAGCCGATTACAGCTCATTCACACTTGAAGGAGCAGGATATCTGGAACGAACCCTACTCTTCAGTTTATCCCACACGTGCTCAATGGGATTCAAGTCCGGGCTAAGCGCTGGCCAGTCCAATGTGGCGATACCGACTTCTTTGAGGTATTCAGTTGTGACACGAGAAATTTGACAACGAGCGTTATCATGCATATGGAGGAACTCATCGCCGATATATCCTGCATAGGGAACGACATGTTCCAGCAGAATATCGGAAATGTAGCGGTCTGAAGTTAGACCGCCTCCTCGTCCCTCGCCAGGCACGAAAACAAGCTCCGTTTTACCTTGGTCTCGGGATAAATCCACCAGTCTCCCGAAAGCGTTTTGAAACACAGGACTGGCTTATGTAGAGCTGACGTGCGACAGCCCGCTGGCTGAGGACTTCTTGCAATAGGGCGATGATTTGTACTGATTCTGTAGGTGTAGTGTAGTATCCATTGTCGTCCAAGTTCAAGGGTCAAAAGTAGCGGAGGGTTTACCAATTTTTGGCCAAAAAACGTTTCCCAAAATATCACATAGCAAACTATTTTACGCAAATTTTCATTTGGCAAAAAAACGTTTGTCAAAACAAGGTATTGCAAATTTTTATTTAGCAAATCTCTTTTTGGTATACCATTGTTTGGCAATGTTTGATCTAATCAAATGTTTCATTTGGCAAAATTTACTCTTCCCAAAATATTGAAAGGCATATGATTTACAAAACAATATGAGTGGTGCTTAAAATACAAATTAACTTAAGATTATATTTTGTAAAATGGATAGTTCGGTTTAATTATTTTCTTGCTGCGTGCTTATACGACATAAGAAAATCCGATAACACGTGCTTTTATAGGGGTCACTATGCAGCAACTCGCGACGTATCAAACAATTATTGAAACACATTACATACTCCTTGTGAGGAAAAAGATATGTTTCATTTAATCTGGGATGTCTCCTTAGGTACATACTGGTGTGATTTGTGATTTAAATGAATTTGGTATCAATTTAAAGTTAAGAGTTTAACCTTTAAAATGGTACCATTTTTTATTATTCTTAACTAGTTAATAAGTAATCAAGATCGCGCAGAGTCAATTCTAAGTAAGTAATTAATAAATTCCATACTTTTTGCTCGCGAGTGTATTTATGTCCAGTATCAAAGCAAAGATATTTTTATGAAAGTTAAGGTGCGTTTCCACCGACGCGAAACTGAGCGGAGTGGACCGTGAATTGACCAATATCAGCAGTCTTGAAATCTGTGATCAGAAACTTAACTGCTACGCGACAGTGGAAACGCACCCTACGACTAGAGAATTTTCATAATAAAAGTATTTTTTGCATTTCAGAGTGCATTTGAATCGTTATGTCATTCGACTCATTTATATGGCAGACGTTTAGTATTAGAATGGGCTGATCAGTCTGACGAAAACGAGGATGTGACCACGCTAAGGAAAAGAACTGCTGAACAATTCAATGCTAAGATGCCTGGAGGCAAAAAGTCGAGAAAGGGAGCCGTAGATGTTGAACTGTTCGTTGATGGAGAAAAATAAATGTATATATAATGTTATCTGTGAAGTCTGATTATCCTGTGCCCTTTTTATTCTTCTGATCTGACTAATAAGATTTCACAATTAGACAGTGAAGTTTCGTAGCCGGCAACGCGTCACTCCCCGATCTTACCATAATGTCTCTTAATCGTGTACTAGCTCTTTCAGGAATGATAATACGGTTGTAGTTTTCTTATAAATATTTGATCACCACTTAACCTCTCGATTGTATATTATTCCAGACACAATTAAAATCGATTGTTATCGCAACCGCCGCACACTGGTTCCATAGTCAAATAAAGTGGACTTAGAGGTCAATGTTCATATTTAACTTGAAATTTTTTTCACATACTCATCTTTTCATTCTAAATCACTTTTACTGATGCCAATTTTTCTCAAAAACATGCCAATTTTGAGAAATAAATTGTAGAATTTTGTTTTGTATGGAGAAAAAGTTATTAACGTTTGTAGCTCTAAAATGCGTGCATGCATCAAAATGCCATCTACAGTCCTTAAAATTTAGCTTGATTAGAATGACACCTGTCAAACTGAGGTGACTAGTGATGGGACTGACTTAACAGTAAGTCAGTGTCGTGATCATTAAAATAATAATTGTAACAATCATGAAAATCAATTAGAATTTTTTTAACGCATATAGAATCTAATAAATTTTTAAAAATTTCGTCAACTATTAATAATTGCAATTTGATGTTCTAAGCATCAACCAATGCTCATTAAATCATTTGTAACATTTATGTTACATTACTTCGATTTTAAAATACTGTTAGTCTGTCGATTTCGATTTGTCCATTTTACCCCATCACTAGCGATTATGAAAAATGACGTAACCTTGTAAAGACGTCTTTTCAAGTTTGTTGTAATTTTTGTAACTAGATTATTTTGATGATTTTAACTTTAAATATCTATTTTATATAATTAAATTGATTAATATGTACAGCAATGTATAAAAAAAATTTCTTAACATGCCAGTTACCAATATTTTTTCGTGTGCAAATGTGTTTCACTTGTGTGACGCTGGTACAAAGTTACGTCGTCTCTTTTAGTGAGAACTGTCATTCTAATCAAGCTATATTTTAAGGACTATAGTAGGCATTGAAGCCCATATTTTTCTCTAAGATAAATTTATATAACTTTTTTCCGTAACCTTGCAACCTTCAGAATTACAGGCGCTTACACATGAGTTATAAAAAAATAGTTTATATCGACTTTTTTTGCAGATAATATACAAAAAATCTTTGAATATCGTTAGGATCAGATTAACCTTAATTTATTTAGTACATTGTAGCACCCAATAATTATTTTTTACATACTAATATTTAAAAATATGAAAAAAATATTTTGGTTGCCAAATATATCGTTTTTCCATTGTTATGTAGTAAATTGTAAATTGACTTGCGGCTTTGTACATCTTTGTGGTTTGCCGGTGCGCGCGCAATTTGTTTGGGTTACCTAGAATTAACGAACACTGACGGTACGGCTAGTCCACAAGTTCAAAGTCGCTCAGCGGGCTATGGAAAGAGCTATGCTCGGAGTTTCTCTTAGGGATAAAATCAGAAATGAGGTGATCCGGCAGAGAACTAAAGTTACCGACATAGCCCACCGGATTAGCAAGCTGAAGTGGCAGTGGGCTGGCCATATTAGCCGCAGAACCGACAACCGCTGGGGTAAACGAGTTCTTGAGTGGAGACCGCGTCTCGGCAAACGTAGTGTAGGACGCCCTCAGGCTAGGTGGAGTGATGATTTGCGCAAGGTGGCTGGCAGGAGCTGGATGCGAGAAGCCGAGGATCGACCTTAGTGGCGTGCAATTGGAGAGGCCTATGTCCAGCAGTGGACTGTGATAGGCTGATGATGATGACCTAGAATTAATACTAACATTTAAAATTAACCACCTACTATTCAAAAGGGTCATTTAGAACATGCAGCTGATCAAGAATGTTTTGTGCATGATAAATGTGCTTATTTTTTAAACTGTGTTTACTAACAAGTGAAATGGTGACTATGATTACAATCACAAGTCAGTCTCAGATAGTGTGTGTTCGTGTGTTGATGTGCTAACTTATCTGCGACTTCTGAGTTTTAGTTCACTGGGGTTGATTTCAACTTGTCCTTTTAAGACTATAATGCAAGCGGGGTTGCGTCTTACAATGGTCCTTCATCATATAGCAATTTCAAAAGAAAAAACAGTGCTGGCAAAACTTTTTCTGATTCATCAGTTTTAATGACGAGTTTAGTCCCATTACGGCTTTTCTCAAAATTGGCATGTTTTTGAGAAACATTGGAATCAGTAAAAGTGATATAGAATCAAAAGAGGAGTATGTGAAAAAAAATCAAGCTTAAATATGAACATTGACCTCTAAGACCACTTTATTTGATTATGGAACCAGTGTGCGCCGGCGCACAGTGGGACGGATTTCGGATTTGCGGACATAGGACTTTTTTGTTACATATAACTATTTTCTTAATGCGAATCGATAGCTTTAATTACGGCGATCAGTTGTTACTATGGCAATTTTTTTGTAAATATTATATTGAACGAGATAAATTGAATATTAAAAAAAAATGTTTGGGACGAAATCTTTCATGCTCTCTAAGATCCAAGTCTTGGCAGATCTCAGCTTGATATTTTGTAGGGTTAATCTATGGGTGTTAATACACCGTGAAATTTTAGTGGTTGTTTTCCCGCAGTAAAATGATTCTATCTTAGTAGTACAATAGATTTGTGCAGTTTTTTTTTATTCAACTAAAAAAATAGCAGTTTCACGATTGTGATAAACGAAACTCGAAAGCAACCTCGAACCAATGGTACCAGCCGCGCCGCAGCCGGTCACCGGTCGGGGTCATTGCCCCTCGCGCGGTGCAGTTTATGCTGTATTACTTAGTGCGTAGAGCTTCTTTTGCTTTGAACATTGATTTCGTGCGGCAAGCAGTACCCAAACACGTCACATTTTGTAAAGATACTATCGTATCTCACGCTTTTGAGTTGATGATTATTTTTTTGATTAGTTGAGAACAACGATATCTTTATTTTCAATAAATAACTCGCACGATTCGATGGTGCTACTCAAGGTAAATCGTTCTGTTGCGGGAAAACAACCACTAAAATTTCACGGTGTATATAGGGCCACATACATAGCATTGTCTCGGACTGCCCCGTTTTTCTGATTTATGAAGCTAAACTTAGGTACTTTTACAAAATTTTCTAAGTACTAAACCCAAAATAGTTACAAAAAAACTTATTAAAATAACTATTATGAATTGTATATTAAATAAATAAATAAATAAAACTATTTATTTGTCTCAACAGCATAATTACAATTAGGTAACTTAAGCTAAGCAGCAAATAAGTCACGAATAAACTAATAGCCAATGAGACAAAAGGGTCTACGACTCAGCAAGTGACGCCAGGAATAAATTAACGTCGCTGATATCTGTCGCAGCCAATCAGTTAAAGTTATTTAACATTATAAAATATAAAAAATAAACTTAAAGTAAATTAAATTATTTCAAAACTGCGACGCACCCACGAACCAAGATGTGTTTAAAATTCAACCGAAACTCGATGATTTAAAATACTGACCCGCTCACCCATCGCTAGCACTGTTAGGGAGACCTGCCTCCTCAGCCTGTTTCACAAGCAAAGCATTAAAAATTCGCCTCCTGAATGTCGCGCCCGAAAAGTACAGAGCACTCGAGACAGGTGGAGGCAGATCATTCCATATTTTAGAAGCGGCATATTTGAAGCAACCTTTCGTGCTAGCAAGTGAATATTTTATAAGATTAAAAGAAAAGTTTCTCAATCGCAAGCGTGGGTTATGACTCTTTGGCTTTAATTCATTCATTAACTTAATTCATTATCAACCAGACCATTACATCAAGTGATGTGATACCTATAACAAAATTAAAACATGTAAAACAATATATTAATTGAGTATTTAATATGCTTCTATGTACAAAATTGATTTGTATTATTCTAGCTAAAGTATTAACAATTGAATTATTCTGTGTCGCTGATATCACTTAGATTGCTTGAATATACAAATTCAGGTTCAAGAATATCTTGACTAGTAAGCATTTAAAGATTCCGAGCTTCAGGAAAGAGAGTCATCCTCGTGAGTTTGGACATTTTTGGTCATAATATTGTAAGCTTAGGGTCGGACGGTAAAAGAAGATTATGCAATATATCCTCATTTGAAGCATATCTGTTTACTTTTTTGGAATGGTTTATTCTATAAGGTCAAATTTTTTCATGTGATTTCCTTTTAACGACCGGTTCAGCATAAAAAAAGAATAAGGTTTTACAAAAGAAAAAAATATTTTTATTCGCTAGTTCCCGAAAAAATCACATGAACACTTTTCAATTGAAGAGTAAAATAAAACATCCCGTTTGTTATAATGTACGACCCTGACCTTGTTCGATCGATACACGTGCCGCTTCTACAACGACACCCAGTCCGCTTGGAGGAAGACGTGCTGGATTTTATTGAACGTCACCCAGTGGCGAGCACCACAGACGCAGCCCGTGTATTTGGCGTAAGCCAATATTATGTGTGGCGGCTCCGCAACGAAGGCCTCCACTCGTATCTACCAGCACGACGGCGCGCTTCAGCCTACGGGTACAAGCGTACTTGGACGAGGCGTTCCAAGGCCCCTGGATCGGCCGCGGCAGCGTTATCCGCTGGCCACCGCGTTCACCTGACCTGACGCTGCTGGACTTCCACGTGTGGGGTAAAGCGAAGGACTTAATTTGCACCGTGGAATAGTTACGTGCCCGAATTGCAATTTACAAGTAGAATTCCGTCATGTCCAACATTTAATCTAAGTGGTGTAAAAGTGTAAATATGACTTGTAAATATCAACGAATTATACTTTTAGTGCCTAATTTATTTTAAAGTATGATGACACGTACTACACAGACAACACGTTACAGCTAGATAACACGTTATCTAGATGTACGAAACAATGCGGTTTAAACGAAATCACTGATAACTTATAGTAAAACTAATAGCTCAATCGGCACGAGTTTGATTTTTTATCAAGTTATAAAATTGAAATGTATTGAGTAATTATATGTTTACTTCGTAATATTCACGATGTTTCGTTTTTTTATAACTATTGGGAGATAAGTAGTCAAAATAATCCATAAGAAACATTTGAAAAAGTATCTAAGTTTAGCTTCATAAATCAGAAAAACGGGGCAGTCCAGGACAATGCTATGTGGCGCTACATATAAACACCCATATATATATATTAACCCTACAAAATATCAAGCTGAGATCTGGTCATCTTGGATCAATTTTGAACATAGAAACATATTAAATACTCAATTTTGATATATTGTTTTACGTTTTAATTTTGTTATATGACATCACCTGTTGTAATGGTCTGGTTGATAATGAATTAAGTTCATATACAATTCATAATAGTTATTTTAATAAGTTTTTTTATAACTATTTTGGGTTTATCAAATAATCCCTAAGAAACATTTGAAAAAGTACCTAAGTTTAGCTTCATAAATCAGAAAAACGGGGCAGTCCGGGACAATGCTATGTATGTGGCGCTATATGTATACACCGTGAAATTTTAGTGGTTGTTTTCCCGCAGTAAAATGATTCTATCTTATTAGTACAATAGATTTGTGCAGTTTTTTTTTTATTAAAATAAAAAAATGGCAGTTTCACGATTGTGATAAACGAAACTCGAAAGCAACCTCGAACCAATGGTACCAGCCGTGCCGCAGCTGGTCACCGGTCGGGGTCATTGCCCCTCGCGCGGTGCAGTTTATGATGTATTACTTAGTGCGTAGAGCTTCTTTTGCTTTGAACATTGATTTCGTGCGGCAAGCAGTACCCAAACACGTCACATTTTGTAAAGATACTATCGTATCTCACGCTTTTGAGTTGATGATTATTTTTTTGATTAGTTGAGAACAACGATATCTTTATTTTCAAAAAATAACTCGCACGATTCGATGGTGCTACTAAAGGTAACTCGTTCTGTTGCGGGAAAACAACCACTAAAATTTCACGGTGTATAAACACCCATAGATTAACCCTACAAAATATCAAGCTGAGATCTGCCAAGACTTGGATCTTAGAGAGCATGAAAGATTTCGTCCCATAATTTTTTTTAAATGTTCAATTTATCTCGTTCAATATAATATTTACAAAATATTGCAACTGATCGCCGTAATTAGAGCTATCTATTCGCATAAAGAAAATAGTTAAGTATATGTAACAAAAAAGTCCTATGTCCGCAAATCCGAAATCCGTCCCACTGTGCGGCGGTCTTAATTATGATCCTGTAGGAGTTAAATTAATATTAATAGTCCCTCAATCACGTTTTAGCTGTCATGCGCCTAAATACTAGTGTACGAAAAATATTAAAATCTTTGGGCGATAACTTTTGGGGTAAGCAACAAGATAGCACTGCCATAAATATTAGGCTATTTGACAATGCGAAAAATAAAGTTCGAATTACTATTATCAGCTTATATTATGAGTTTAAAAATGATTATTTAGTATCAGAAGTTGAAAATAATAAACGATTTCTGTATAAATCCAGAAATAAAAATGCATTTATTTAAACGTTTGTCACGTGACACGAAACGCTCCTGATTAGTCGGGTTTATGATGACGTCACCTGCTTGATAGCTTCGTTTGCCTACTTGTATTTTAATAGCTTTTCACAATGTTTTGACAATAATTTCCTATAATAATAGTATCCATTGTATTTGTGTGATTTATTTCCAATATTTTACAAGCTCTCTCAACAACTTTTACCATGGACAACGATATTGTAAAGCAGAAAGCAGTAACCTGCCCATTCATTTAAAATCTGTAACAAACAAACTAGTTATTTGGGATCTTTAAGTGTAATGTTTATTGAAATATTATGAAAACATCGGAAACAGTCGAAGTGAGTTGCAAGAGGCATTCTGTTAAAAATATTAGAAGTATTATAACCTTCCTGATAATTATTAAAAGTTATAAATATTATGCTTACTTATATCGAAATGATCCTCACAGAAGAAAATATTTGTACTATTCGCTATGTTATTAGGATCCCTCCGAAATAGTTACAACCACTTTCGGCACACTTAGACTTTCTTTTGAACACTTACAAATAGTTTTCCGAAGTTTTTGTAGAAGTATTATACACATTTTGGTACTGCATACCATTTGAAACTCATTTTATTACATAAGTCACTGTTTAAATATAGATCCAATCGCACTATCGTTATTTGTTTGCAACAAATGTATGTAGATGATTATGTGCTACAGATCACAAGACAGGCAGGTGATGTCACCGACCGCATTGCAGCGCCATATTGACAAAATAGCGTTTTGGCGCGCTACTTCAATTTTCAATTTTCATTTTGATATTTTTAGCAAACATGTAGGTACCATAATTTAAAAAAACTACTTCTACCGGGTTCTTCAAACTCTACTTAATAATATAAAATGGGTTTCAAAAACCAGTCAAATAGCCTATCATCCTAATTATATAAATGATACTGACATATTTCATCCATTTTTATTTTATAACTTTAATACAATGTAATTTTAATAATAAGCTGGATGGCATACAGAGTTACATTTTTAAATGTAATTAGGTAAGATAATTGTAACTGCTTGACAATGTTCATATTAAATTATTTCTATTATTCACTTCATTCCTATATTTATTTACAATGAACTAAAATTTAAAAGTTTAGGATTTATATCTACTCTTATTATAACGGATAAGTAGGTATCTCCAAGTGAACCCTAGGACCTTAAAAGAGTGAATGATTCCATTTTTAAAGAAAACATTGTAAACTTAGCAAGCTTTCACAAGTTAGATATAGGTACCAGAACTTATACACTAAATTAATCTGTATACAATAAATTTCCGTGACTAGCGAATAATGAAAACAAATAATAGATGAGTTCGGCACTAACACCCGTATTTAAAAAGAAGTAATTACTCATCGCTTAATAAAGTCATAACTTATGGTGTTACTACCTAGTGCGTAAAAGAAATGGGTCACCCACCAATCAGTGTCGTAGCAAAAGGGGGGCGGCGGGGGTGGGCCGCATCGGGTGTCACCTTTTTTGGGGTGACACCCACCCAGTCTCTCAACTTTAAGAACAATGTACAAACAAAAAATAAATAAACCGCTAGCACAAAAATGTCTTTTTCGGGGATTCCTTCACTATCACTAGCTCAGCTCTATGTATAATTCGGGAATTCCCGCATAGGGATGCAAAGTTTTTAAAAATATCTATATATCGATATCGATATACTATATCTAACTAAGTCGATATTGATATATCGATATATCGGTCTAGTACGCCGATATATCGATATTTCTCCTTTTTTAAAGGCTTATTAAAATTAATGTAGTTTTATAGCTCCTCTACAATGGGCTGTGAGCCTGTGATAGTGACCATTCGCTTTACATTACTGTGATTTACTATAGTTTTTGAAAGAAATTCGGCCTTAGTAAAGTCAACTGTTCACTCGACAGTGTACATCATCCATGCCATGCCATCATCAGCATGGCATGATAATGGCCCATTGCATTGGATTTTACAGAATCTCTTCCAAATCTTATGATTGCACTGATATTGTTCATGACGGTTTGCGTGTCCGTAGCTTCATGTGAGAGGAGTTTCAGTAAATTAAAATTAATAAAAATCTATTTGCGGGCAACAATGACCCAATCGCGGCTTAGCAATCTTGGTATATTAGCCATCGAACACGAGGCAATACAAAATATAAGTTTCGATGAAATTATTGCTGAGTTTGGAGCTGTCAAAGCTAGAAAGAAGAAATTTTAATTGTATAACAATTCCTTTTCTGTCTTAGTTATTATTGTGTTTTGTTATTTCTTCAATATTATAAATAATAAATGATCCATGTCCTTTATCATATAAAATTTATTCCTTTTTACTTTCGATGGGGTGACACCACCAACTTCCGCACCGGGTGCCACCCAAGGTAGCTACGCCACTGTCACCATTAATAGTCATATTATTTGGCTGCGAATGCAAACTTTTGATAGCTCCAACTTCTAGTAATAACTTTATTAAAGAATACAAATTGCCTTATAAGTAATTATTTTTCTCAAGTAGGTACCTAATTACTTTTACTTGTTTATAAATACGGGTGTAAGACTAGCCTATATTACTAAATGTAATTGAATTATCATTTATAATAAAGATTAAGGCAGGTTCTAAAATAAGTGATTAGATCATGATTAGATAGTCGACTTATAGGTATAATTATTTTTAACTCATGAAATTGAAACTAGGCATGAATAGAGAAACGTGTGATAAATAAATAATGAAATTTGTTATTTAGAGTCTTTTGTGCGTGGCATTGCATCTGCTTCAGCTGTAATAGCAACTTTATTTTGTGATTCATACAAATGAAGTGCGACTATTTTTAATGAATAATAATGATGAGTACCTTGTGTAATAGTGTGTAGCACTATAACAATAACCTAGCAATTCAGTTTTGAACGCTATTATAAACAATAATATGTAGTAGGTATTGAAAAGTTGACCATATCATTTACTTCTAATATACAGGGTGTAAGAAAAAGTACGAGGCTAAGTCAAGGGGGTAGTTGTCATTCGAGTTTAGAATAAAGGAAAAATATTTTTTTTTATATATAAAAAAATTGCTAATAAATGAGTCTATTATTTACTACAGGAAAGTCACTACGTAACAATTGTAATAGCAACGTTATGTTTCTCCTCCTACGTAGATGACGAATCGCTGAATTGCATTGTATCATTGAAATCAATCGTGCGGTCTGTGGCCCTACGTACGATAGAGCGAGGCGTGCTACAATCCTGTACAATTTCCTGTATTCTAAACTCGATTGACCTTAATTTGGCTCGTACTTTTTCTTACACCCTGTATCTCTAAGGCTAACCACTTTCAAGGTACAGGTGGATTTTTACAAACCTTATGCCAATTTATTTGTTTCATCATTCGCTGGCAATAAACACACTTACGCTGACAATGTTGCATGTAGTTTTTCTTTAATCTAATTAATATTTACATTGTTATCTAGCAAGAAATATTTACCATCTATGTATAAACTTTTTAGTTGAATAAACCATTTCAAGTGAAACATAATGATTATTAACTAACATATCAAAAAGACCTATTTTACATGATATGAAATTTAACACAAATGACAGAACATTCACACACCACATAATATTGCTACAATATTGCATGCAATCATTAATTATCTAAATAATACAAATCTGATAGTTAAAAACGAAACATGCCTACACCAACTATCGCCAGTAAATTATAATAGTTTGAAGAATAATTAAAAAAAGGATAAGGAACAGAGTTGAAAATAATATTATTTCCATTAGACAACATGATAAGTAAAATATAGTGACGTTATATAAGTAATCCATTTAAATAATCTAGACATAAATATTAATTTCACAATATTTAAATTGAATTTCCCTTGACTAACTTTATTACATCCTTGCATCTTATAAGGTTTAGGTATAAGGAATGTGTCATAAACAATTTTATTGCTTGTTACCTTTTTGTAAACCATATGTCCTTAATTATTGTTTGTTTAAATTAATGTTAAATAAACAAATATTAAATTTACATTTATAAAGGTGGCACAAAACTTGTGTAAATCTGAAGCCCAGAGACAAAACAGACCCTACTAATCTCATGTTCTACAATATTGAAGTAAAATTTTGTCAAGTGTAATTGTGACTTTGTGGATTGTCAAAGCATTATTTAAGTCACAATTTATTTAGCTAAGTGAGAAAACAAAATCAGGTTTGCATCCATGCATCAATGCAGAAATTGATCAAAAAACGAATTTATATTTTAACTAATAACTTAAGAATATTTTTAGAACATACATAAAGATTAAACAGGTCTGACCAGGGATGTTCTATCACTGGACTTAACACATATATTTTTGGACACCTGTTTACTAAGGCTTAACAATGTCCATGAGTTTGGGTCACCCCAACATAAAATCCTTTCTATTCAATCAATTTTAACTGTTGAATATATTTTCCTGACAAATATACTTGTGCCCAAGTAACCAACAGTACCACATATAATCCCAAGGGCCAAACTGAATAAAGCCATGTAGCCGAAGTAGAAAGTAGTTTGGAACAAGCCATACATCTTGGTTTTAAAAACAAAGTAATAGAAGGAATAAAAGTATACATAGAGAGCTGTGCTTCCTGCTGAAAGGAAGCTAGTCCATTGCCAACGGTAATCCTCAGCATTAAGCAAGAAATAAGTGCACACAATAGTGACACATACTGTAACTACCATTAAAATGAGAAAAACTAACAACATAAACCCATATACATAATAGATCTTATAAGCCCAGAAAGATGTGAAAATAAAATACATCTCAATGAAAATAGAACCAAATGGCAAGATTCCTCCCATTATGATAATGACAAAAGGTTCCATAAACCACTTCTTTTCAGGAATCGGCCTTGGTACTGCATTTATGCGACAGGGATAGTCAGGCTGTCCGGCTAAATTACGACCTAGCACTGTGCCCACAAGGGTCAAAGGCAAAATTACAAATGTACAGATTGACATGACAGCTATCATACTTCCAATGGGAATCGCCCTAGATGTATGGAAATACATTGCAATGAAGTTGATAAAGAAAGCTGTGCCACAAACTAAAACAGGCAGTAAGAATGCTGACAATAGCATTTGCTTTATCCACAATTTTCCTCCCATTCTAGCATATAGTGATCCACCAAAGTATCCATTCACAGGAGAAGTGGCTGCATAAATGAAAATTGCAGTTGACAGTAAAGAGCCTCTCTCTGTGTAGAGCTCCCCAAATATTGTAAAGATAATGACTGCCAAAGTTACAACAGTCAACTGGTACCCAGATCCAACAAGGGCAGAGAACAGAGCAAGGTGTGGTACAGGTCTAAACACATCACCATGCACTTGCTTCCATCCATATTCATCCCCCAGATCTTTTTCCAGGTCATCAAGATCATCATCTTTAGAATATCTAGCATAATCCTTGCGAAGTGTCCTCATAAGGATCATAGATACAAGTCCTACTAAAAATATCACCATCATAAAACTGTTGAAAATACTAAACCAATGTATCCTATGTTGGAAAAAGTTGGGATCTAAATATTTATCAAAACGGTCTTCAAAGCGAATGCTACTTTTTATCCAGTTAATTTCATACGTGAATGGAATTTTAGCGTCAGGTGTTAGACGTTCCTTGTTTTCAGCAGTAAGATTAACTTCCACAATTCTATTTCCATTATATCCTATGTCGAATTTCTTGTGCGTCCAAATGTAGTGTTGATCTCCATCAACTTCGCCAACGATGCCCCAAATAGGAAGATCGTCAATATACATTTGATACCAGTAATGGTTTTTCACAGCGTAGACCAGGGCCTTGTAAGATTGCTCGTTAAGTTCTATGGCACAGAATTGTTGAGCCGGTACATTATCCTTGAATGTGATGTCTAGGCCGCTAAATTCAAGCTCGACACCTTGCAACGCTTCTGACAAAGTCTCATGGTAGTGCCCGATAGTTACTTTTGTCCCAACACAAAACGGTAGCGAAAAATATGCATACGTTTCTTGTCGGTTGTGGTATGGGCCGACGGTGTTCATCCAAAGTACCACTTGTTCTCCCTCTTTGTACATATGCGTGTGTTCGTCACATCTTGCTATAGTCCACACCGTAAATAATAAATAAAGAATCTTCATTTTATCGAAGCTATTCAATCTATTAGCTACGTTCTAAAATAAAATAAACATACACGTAAGTAAAAAGCCGAAGTCGGACATTTAATTGGTGTTGCCCACTATTCCCACTAAATAATTATTATCAGTCAAAAGTCAAAACAGATAATAATTGGCTAGCTTATAAAAGCTGGTAACTGCGCAAAACTGTCTAAAAAACATTGGTGACTGTAGGTGACTAAAAACAACGACAAGATTGGAGTATTCTGGAGTAACTTTTTAGCGATTTTGCAAACACACACATAAGAGTGAACAGTTAGGCTGTATAGACTCGTACAAGGCCGTGAAACTTTTCTGGAAGTAAATAAAAGTGACAGCTGTTGATATAAAGAAAGACAGATTTTTTGCGCGGGAAACGAAATTTTTTGAAATTACCTATAATTGTACAGCGGCATATAATTATTGTGTAAAAGTGGTAGCATTGTATTAGCGGTTTTAGTTACCGCGGCGGCAACTTTTTTTTTTCGGTCCCTACATCCTGCCACAAGCGCCGGACCTCTAATTTTGACAGGCGCCACAGGAGAGGACAATAATGTTTCAGTTGTAAGGTCAAAATAAATAAAAGTGAGAAATAAGTAAAGGACTATTAGACTCGGATCCACGTTCTCGCGTAAAACTCCTGTGATCATTGAAATGTGTAAACCACCCATAAATTTCAATGGGTTAAGTTAGTTTAGCTTAATTTATGTGTGAGTGACTATTTATGATATTTTATGTATTTATTGAAAATGTAAAATTCCTACTAAAGATATGGCAGCATGGTCTCAGACTTTAGCCGGTTCCGAAAGGGATAAAATAACAAAAAAAAATGACAGGTCTCAAATACCATTATTCCTTCCTCGGGTTTTTGGCGGGAGTTCGTGAGATACGTTTGGAGTCCGTTTATTTTATCGAATTCTTATTGTTTATAGTGATTTTTGGGTCGTAAAAGTGGTGTTATTTTGCGAAACAAAGTGTCGTGCGAGTGAACAATATACAGTTCGGTGAAATAACATGGTGTATTGGTCGTAACCAAGAAAAGTGGGCCGTGAATTTTGCGCGGGATCGCGAACAGTTCACCTCTTTCTTGGGGACTTCTCTACATTCCTTCAATCTTTCGACTGTCTCCAAAAACTCCATCGAAGCATTAAAACGTCTAACATCAACGTTTTAATGCAAAAATAAAGAAAATATTACTAAAGAATTGGCTGTATGGGCATAGTTCCCTTTGCCTACCCAGAATGGGTGAAGAAAACAACAACAACAACAACCATTATTCCTAATGTCTCCCATACATCGACCATTCATAACCTTAGTTGTTGTTTACATTACAAAATTAAAATGAATTTAGATTTGCCTAGTTGTATTCAGGCCAAGTTTAAGTCCGACACTGGTGAAGAAATCGGTAACACCTTGGACTTGCCTCTGAACATCACAAAAGACCAGCTTCAACTTATTTGTAATGCACTTCTTCAAGAGGTAAATTGGAAAATAAAAGATTACTCTTTTTGGATTGCTTATCAGGATAATTTAAATCATTTGTGTTTTCAGGAAGACAAACCATTTCTGTTCTTCGTCAAAGATGTAGAAATAACAGCTAGTCTTAAAGATGCTCTGGATATCAAATGTTTGAACTCAGAAGAAATTGTGGAGATCATATATCAGCAACAAGCTGTATTTAGAGTTCGACCAGTGACGCGGTGCACCAGGTACGCACAATACATAGATGCAGTGAACCTCATAAATATTTTAGTGCCCGACACAGTAAAGTTTATCTATCACAGTAAAATTGTGTGTTGGTATGCAAATGAAACAATCTTAAACACTTTCTCAGTGCATAACTTGTTCGTTCCTTTTTTTAACAATGTGTTAAACAACATTTTGCTTTAAAGAAATAGTTTTGAGAATTATTTAACTCTATTAAACTTATTAGCTTTTTGTAGAGGCTGATCTAACATGTTTGTGATATGTGTAGGTACATATTGAATTGATTATACCAATTTACTCCATTTTAGCTCAATTCCGGGACATGCAGAAGCTGTAATATCAACTAGCTTTAGTCCATCTGGAAAACAATTAGCCAGTGGATCTGGTGACACTACAGTGAGGTTTTGGGATTTATTAACACAAACACCACTCCATGTATGCCAAGGTATATTAAATATTATTCAAAATTATTGTTTTTCAAAAACACATTTTTAAAATGGTTGTTTGTACAGACAACAGCATGTCAACCTACTACAAAACATCAAATTTTCTCAATTGATGTTTACTTGTTGGACTTAAAGTTGAAAATAAATTCAGTGTTCTTGAACTTTTGGGTAGGTTGACCTGTCTTTGTCTGTACATGCATCAATGGAACACAAGTATAATCCCTCAACCCCCAGGAGGCACTCGGGTGCCACGATAACAATTGATTTCAATTGTGTCTGGAATAACTCACGATCGAGGGATTAAAATCAGTTTTGTATGTTAAATAATGTTTCTGCATCTAATCTGAAGGGAGATCACATGTTTGAAAAAAAGTACATAATTATTTTTATAATACAATATTAAATACTGTTATCTAGGACACACAAATTGGGTGCTCTGCATTAGTTGGGCTCCAGATGGGTCTAAACTAGCATCAGCATGTAAACAAGGCAGACTGATGATATGGGACCCTGTCACTGGTAATCAGATAGGAAAGACAATGATGGGGCACAAACAGTGGATAACAGCTTTAGCATGGGAGCCTTATCACAAGTAAGCTATTGTAAAATATGTTTAATATATGTGGATCCGATAATCATGTAAATAAAATCTACTGTTCATTAAAGTTTCACAAACAAAATGAATTAACCTTTTCTATTGTCTTGATCTTCCAAAGATATTATTTTCATAATGCAGTTTGATTCAATTCATATTTCAGAAACCCAGAATGCAGAAAATTGGCAAGTTCATCAAAAGATGGTGATGTAAGGATATGGGATACAGTCACAGGAATCACTATTTTAAGCTTGACAGGACACTCCAAAGCAGTCACGTCTGTAAAGTGGGGTGGAACTGGACTCATTTATACCTCTTCACAAGACAGGACAATAAAAGTTTGTACTGTACTTAAGTACACTAATTCATAATATTAAAATTTGAAATTAATATGACGTAAAATATAACTAAAAAAATATGTTATACAGGGTGTTGATTTCAATACGAGTGGTATTTTCAGAGGTGAAATGTACCTTGTACTGATCATAAATCAATATAAAAAAAAGAGTTCGGCAAAAAAAAATAATTATTAAATAATCATGGTTTTCAAAGTAGACCCTTTTGATTTGCGGAGTAGGACCCCGACATTAACGCTAACGCCGCTCGCGCGGCGCCGAGCGTGCGAACAAACAATACCTTCATTCAAAGTACAAAGGCACCGCAATCTTTGTGTTCATGCGCGTACGCGCCGACCAGTAGCCGAGCCGAAAGAAGCCGACAAGCGGCGGCATCTCTTGGTGCCGTGCCTCCCGTCCTAGCTACTCTCCTTCATGCGGTCAGTGGTGACGAAATCATCGCGAAAGCAACTTAAATAAATAAATATTTAAGACACGCCTCACTGGGCCACACAGAGCCATCTAGTCCCAAATTAAGGTACTATTAAGTACCCTGTCGTATGGGGTACTAGACAACCGATAAACTTACTTATATACTTTTTTTTTTGTAAATACATACTTATAATACATAGAAAACACCCAGACCAGTACAAACAGACATGTTCATGCACACAAATATTTGTACTGTGCGGGGATCGAACCCGCGACCCATGGCTTAGAAGCAGCGTTTACTACCGCTGATCCAAATGGTCGTCAAAATTGTCCGTGTTTTTTGCGAAAATGACGCTAAATTATTCCAACGTTGAGCTAGTTGAAATGATAATATTTTGAGTGAAGCTATTAGGATGTTTAGTGAGTCATTCCCAAACCGTCCACGACCCTAGAAAACAGTCATGCTCCTGGCAACGCAGAGACTTCGTGATCATGGTCAGTTCCATGAACCCTGGCACTCTCGAAGTTGGGGAGGCCGTATCGGTCTTAATGTAAGACTGCAAGAAGATATCATGAACTACTTTAAGAGGGAACCAAGAGTGAGCACCAGAGGCGCCGGCTTTTAGTGTCAATGTGTTGGCTGGGATAGTAGGGGATCAGCTGTTGAGACCTTACTTCATTGAAGGCCGCCTCACCAGTGCTACATACTAGGGACTGTTGGAAAACGTCGTAAGACGAGATGTTGGAACACATACCTTTGTTTTTCCATTCCAACTTAATTTACCAGCACGACGGAGCACCGCCTCATTACGGTTTACAAGTGCTAGACTATTTAAATCTTGAATTTGGAAATCAGTGGATCGGGCGTGGTGGACCGGTGCCTTGCGCACCACGGTCCCCAGACTTAACGCCCTTAGACTTTTATTTGTGAGGTGATCTAAAACGATTAGTGTACACTGAAGAATCGACAAGTGTTGACGACCTGAGACAAAGAATAGTGAGTGCATTCTAGACAGTGAAACAAAATCGTTTTGTGTTGAACATTTTGAAAAGAACCAACAGTTTTTTTTTTTATTATTTATTACTAGGTATTAAAAGATACATCATTGTCAATAAGTTGATTCCAAAATTTTAACTACGTCGAAAATACTTCAGACTCGCGTCATTTAATAATTTAGTTTATTTTTAATTTTTAAAAAGGTTTAGCTTAAATCAACATGAAAGCTCAGGGTTCGATTCCCTGCACGACGACTTTTAAACAATCAAAACTAATTTTAATTTTCAAAAGGTTAGCCAAACCTAGATAGATCAAGGTACAAAAAGTTACAGGTTCGATGCCCGACTGAAGGCTCAAATTGTGAGCAACCAGATGACCTGGCGTCATTAAACAATAAAAACACTTAATTTTTAGGTTGATCTAGATTAAGATACGTAGATAGTGAAATTTAAGGTTCGTTCGGTTCCCGATTGATCGCCTTTTGGCACAGAGGTTTAGGTATGTTTGTCGGTCCTTAGCCCGATCAAAGTAGAAAGAGAAATTTGTAATTACTAATCCAAGCACGTGAAATCGGGTCCTCTACAAATAGCTACTACTTACACATTCGGGAATAACGCAGACGGCAGATAAAGAGTATTAAAGAGAGATAAGCAAGCAATGCCAGCTAGTTAGTAGTAGGTACCTGTCGCTTGTCTACGCGATTCGCGCGGGCTTTGCGTACAGTGCAAACAGTTTGCAGTATCTGACACCACAGTGCAGTAAGGGTTTAACACAAAATATTCGCTTAAAATGACGTTTTTTTTTTAAATTGGTTCCTGAGGCTTGTTCTACATATATGTGATCATGAGTTGTTTTTATAAATTCCGCTCGTATTGATATCAGCATCCTGTATAACTGGTTTTGGACAAAGTTTAAAAATAGAATAAAATTAGACCAACTTAACAACCAGTAATACAGGGTATGTACTATTTGCACTGAGATTAAAACTGTCGAGTGATAATAAATGTGCCAACCATTACATAACGAAGGCCGAGCAAACATGTCAGTAGCAGTACAGTTTGAATGAAGGACTGTGAAAGTTGTAACACAAAATGCTCTATGCACTAACGATACTCCGCTGCTCTTCAACTGCTTGAAGACCAACAAAGAAGTGCGAGAACTAGGCGGAGTGTAACAGGCACGATGCGTCATGATGATGTGTGTGATGTGATGTCGAACTACTTGCAATAAGTCGGACTGCGGTACAATCAGGGGCGTTACTGCAGAGTATACCACGTAGCAGAGAAGCACATCGCGTCAAAAGCGGTTGAAGACTTCTATTTTTTTTTACAGCGTAAAAATAAATATTAGTATTTAAACCTGAAAAATTATGTCTCAGGTGGGACTCGAACCCGCATCTCCTCGCATGCCGGGCGGGGCGCTATACCATATAAGCCACCGGGACATATTTTTCATAGTCATAATTTTTCAAGTTTAAATACTTATATATTAATTGCAATTAAATTGCTTAAATATTATCATATAAAAATAATTGTTGTTTTGATTTTTTTCTTTCGCCTTTCGCCAAGAGTACCAAGTTTTGCTATCAGAGTCCGTATCGTCCAATATTTTGCAGCCAACTGCCTGCTTCACCCGTCATACTGAATACAGTCCTACGTCGCAAAAGTTTGAATATGCTGTTACATTTTGTGTGCTGTCTGCTACTGACCCGCCTTTAAATCATCATAACGTTTTATTTTATTTTAAAGGTTTGGAGAGCTGATGATGGAATCCTGTGCAGAACTTTAGAAGGTCACGCTCATTGGGTCAATACATTAGCTTTAAGCACAGACTATGTACTTCGGACTGGACCATTTCATCCTGTTACAGATAAACGTGAAATCACTGATGATAGTAAGTGTTTCGTACGATTGATTCCATTTAGCATAAATCATTATTTAAAGCTCAATTTATTAATATCTCGTGTGTAAGAGACTTATGCCTATGATAGGAAAAAAAAGGATCTAGGTAAATTATAATAAATTTTATAGCTAACTAGGTGACCCAGTGTACTTCGTATCACCTATCCTAACGACAATAAAAGTCAATCTTCGCTAAATGAGTAAACATTTTGACTGTCTTCTTCGTAATTTTTCCATATTTTTCAGTTTAAACCTTACCTGGACTACTAACGACAAAAATTTTAAAACCAAAATTCCGCCCAGCCATTCTTGAGTTTTAGCGAGATTAACGAACAGCAATTGATTTTTATATACAGGGTGTAGTTTTGAACAGCAATGCGCGACTCAGGGGTAATGGTACACATGTTAGTAATTACAAGAAAAATATAAATAAATATTTAACTATAACTTCATTAGTAAAAAACCTTGTTCAAACGTACCTATCCTAAATCTTTCGAGACGTGCGACTAAAACGCACGGGAGGTGATAATGCTACGAGTGCTACTACACTACGAAGGCTACTTTGAAATTTTTTTGATTCCGCCCGCACCACCCCCGCATACCCCGCTACACCACCGAGTATGCAGAGACCGCCCCGAGAGAATGACCGATAGCTCGCCTGCGTAATAATACCATACTTTCCTGATTACAATGATTTTTCCATGAAAATTTTAGGTTTATTTTAAATATTTTTTTGGCATCAGTGTCGTGTATGCTACCGCTGCCACCCCTGAGATGGGCGTTGTAAGTTGTTTTACAAAAACACACCTTGTATATAGATAAATAAATCTATACAGACGTTGTTGTGTGGGTATGTGATCATTTTAGTAAATACAGATGACGGATCATTGCTCACCTACAATCCACTTTTAGTAGCCAATTCGGCGGGGCCATCATATTGCGAAATAGTTTTGTGGACGCCGTAGCTTCTCTGTACCATCGTAGTATTTAGCCATTTGGTAACTAACTTTTTACATGTTGACTTTCGGGGGTGTATTGATAGATTTATATTAATTTTGTTGTAAATAAAAGGCTGTAAATACTTACTATTGAATTTTCTTTAAATTTAGAAACAATCCTTAAGGAGCGTGCTCTTAAAAGGTATCTAGCAGTGTGTCCACAAGAAGCTGAGCGATTGGTATCTGGTTCAGATGACTTCACTCTATTTTTATGGCTGCCTGAAAAGGAGAAAAGGCCTTTGGCCAGAATGACAGGTCATCAACAACTGGTTAATGATGTAAAGTTTTCACCGGATACAAGGTACATCTTAATATATATAAATCTCGTGTCACAATGTTTGTCCTCAATGGACTCCTAAACCACTTAACCGATTATAATAAAATTTGCACACCATGTGCAATTCGATCCAACTTGAGAGATAGGATAGTTTAAATCTCAAATTATAGTCGCAATTTTAATTTATTTGTCTGTTATTATTTGACAGTCACAATTATCTGTTAACTCCAAATGATTCTAACAGATGTCGATACCTTTCCACTGGGTTGAGTAAGTAATCAATAGATGGCGCTGCTATGGTAAATCTACGAACGTGTCATATAAGCTACATTTTAACAGCATAATTACCACGTGTTGTTGACGCTATAAAATTAATTAAATTTATTTTGTAGTGAACGAAATACCGTATAATTCAATTATTTCCACTTTTTAAATTTTTGGTGTTAGCATAGCCGGCCACGTGTTACTTAGACTGAAGTGTAAATTGAATTCATATTATAATGAAGATAATACAGTGAAATTAATCCTGTTTTTTACTTATTTGTGCTTCATTGATCAAAACTTTATAATTTAACTAGCTGACCCGGCAAACGTTGTTTTGCCATAAAAATGATTAAATTACTAAATTAGCTATTAAAAAATAGAGATTGGTGATAAAAGGGTAAACATTAAAAAATAGGAATCGGTGATAAAAGGGTAAAAATTTAGGGTTGTATGTATTTTTAATGCCACATTATAGAAAAATAAGAACATAAAAATTTGTCCAAAAATTAAAAAAAAAACCCTTTACCTACCCTACCCTACCCCTACCCTATAATTTAATTTGAATATATGTATGTAAGTATTATCACATAATTATAAAAGTTAATTATAATGATTTTCAATTTTTTTTTCTCATATTTAAACGATTAATTTATTATTTTCAGTCAAACTGTCTACTATATAAAAATAAGTCGGGTTTTCCTTCCTGACGCTAAAACTCCAGAACGCACGAACCGATTTCCACGATTTTGCATTCGTAGGAAAGGTCTCGGGCTCCGTGAGGTTTATAGCAAAGAAAATTGGGTAGGAGTAGGGTAAGAGTAGGGTAGGAGTAGGGTATGGGTAGGGTAGGGATAGGGTAGGGATAGGGTTTTTTTAATTTTTGAACAAATTTTTATGTTCTTATTTTTCTATAATGTGGCATTAAAAATACATACAACCCTAAATTTTTACCCTTTTATCACCAATCCCTATTTTTTAATAGCTAATTTAGTAATTTAATCATTTTTATGGCAAAACAACGTTTGCCGGGTCAGCTAGTATTACTATATTTTTTTAAGCTATTGCATAGCTTCTATCGCGGGCCTTAAGCGTGGAGACCAAATCCAGCAATTCCGTAACGAAAATAACCTAACCTAACACTCGGGGCGAGGCACGATCGAACAATTTTGAATTTCCGAAATTTAAAAGAATTTAGAAGAAAATAATGATTTTGACAGTATGGTTGCCTATGGTAACCATATCTGCCAAAATAACAGAAAAATTTAATTACAAAAGTAAAAAATAGAAAACACATAAAATTAAGCTATTGCATAGCTTCTATCGCGGGCCTTGAGCGTGGAGACCGAATCCAGAAATTCCGTAACGAAAATAACCTAACACCCCCACTCCGACCGGCACAGCGGTGATACTTTTTAGTTTCATAATTGCATAAGTTGATAAAAAATGCTATGCAATAGCTTTACCGCGGCAGTCTCCGAGTGCCACACTCTTTTTTATATTACTATAATTGTATAGATGTGTTGAATAAAATTTCATTACTATACTGTTTTGGTTGTTTTAGGATAGTAGCATCAGCATCTTTTGATAAATCAGTCAAATTGTGGGACGCTGTAACAGGCAAATTTATCACCACCTTGAGAGGTCATGTCCAGGCTGTTTATTCGGTAGCGTGGTCAGCTGACTCGCGGCTTTTACTAAGCTCAAGTGCAGACTCTACTTTAAAAGGTACCAGATATTGTATGTATTCATATGTAAGATAAATAATGTAGTTACTACCTGTGTTGATTACTGAGTATACATTAAAAAGGTACAATGTTAGCTTGCTTTTATCAGAGGTTCTCATTTTGACTGTGCGAATGGAGTTGGTGAAGTCCTTCCTTCTTTCCATTCATATCTTTCTATCAAGGATAGTCTGGTGTCAGTGTTTTCCGAGTCACCTGTTATAGGCCTTTGGTGTGATTATTTTTTTGCGACTCCTATCAGAAGGTCAACACTTCTTAATTATCCGGGAATATCGGCTTAATTAGCCGGGATGGGCGTACAACCGCACCTTACACCTACCGGGTCGTCGTATGATTTTATTTGATGGCTTTAGGCCAGGCTAACGTACGTGATAAAAAAGAACATAAAATAAGCTACCGCGTCCTAATATGACTAAACATAAAACAACTTATAAACTCAGTTTTGTGTTTTAGTGTGGAGTATGAAGACAAAAAAAATAGAACTAGACTTGCCAGGGCATGCTGATGAGGTTTATGCAGTGGATTGGTCACCAGATGGTGCATATGTAGCATCAGGAGGCAAGGACAAAGTATTGAAATTGTAAGTAAATAATAATAATGAATACATTTAGTGTGTATTCAAAAATAATTCTTCAGGCTCGTCAAGTTGAACTGAAGTTAAAATCTTATCTTACTGATATTATAAATGCGCATGTTTGGATAGATGTTTGTTAATCAATCACGTTAGAACGGCTGAAAGGATTTGGCTGAAATTTGGCACGGAGAAAGATTACTTACTAGGCTACCTTTACCTAAAGAGTAGCATATAGGCTACCTATTATCCCGAAAAATGTACGGTTCCCGTGGAATATTAGTTAATTTTGATGATTCCACGCTTATGAAGTCGCGGGTAACTGCTAGTATATTATGTTTACATTTTTGAAGAACAGTCATTGGTAATAAATCAGCGGCCGGCAAACCGCGGCCCGCGAACGTCTTCAAATTAAATGCATAAACGAACCATGCTGAGAACTTGAGTGCCATTCTATAGTCGTAGAGATCTAATAGGCCCGTTTTGTCATCTGTCAATATGACGTGATTTGGGTTGCGAACTAATGAAATCAGTAACGTTAGCATCCGATTATTGATAAAGATCGATTTCAGAGTTTCAATTTACTACTGACATTTACGTTACTTGAATATATTATGTGGCAAACAGAAACAGTCCAAAAATAAAGCCAGTCAAGAGAAAATAAATAAGAAGAAGTTCATCATATGTTAGAAGTTTGCACCCTTAACTCCCGAAAGAAACATCTTTGCAGATGTTTGACAGTTAAGATGAAACAGCTATATTTATATACTTTATTTGATATTTTAGCAACTTAATTACGGGTGTTAAGGGTGCCAACTCCTAACATATGATGAAACAAAGCTGGCTTACAGCGATAAGAATATGCTTCAAAAATTGATGCCTACGACGTAGTGTCTTAATGGTACAGCGCCGCGCCCGGCATGCGAAGAGACGCGGGTTCGAGTCCCGCCTGAGACATAATTTTTCAAGTTTATATACTGATATTATAATTGCAATTAAGTTGCTAAAATATCAAATAAAGTATATAATACATTATTATCATTATACTGAGGTTTACTAGTAGATATAGTACTACAACTAGTATAATGACTTGTGAAAATAAGTTTACATAAATAATCAAATTAATGTAATTATATTGTTATGTACCAAGAGTACCATGTAGTTTATTTTTTGTTACAGGTGGCAACATTGAAAAGAATGTGATAAGCAAAATGATTTCTTTAATATCAAATTAAAATGTTACATTGTTTTGTAATAAAATAATTTTTACTTAATTTTTATACTCTTTTTCACATTGGCTTTAATACCTGATGCTTCTCCACCATACCTAGTAACTTCAGACCTAGGTTCACGGATAGCACCTTTCCTCCTAATCTTAGCTTTCCTGAATTTAAGTTTATGTTTCACTCTGGGATTTCTTTGTTCCTTCTTACGGTGAGGAGTTAAACCTTTGTTCTTTGCAATTTGATAGGTTATCTCTCGTTTGTCACCAACATCTTGTGTTACCACAACTTGTGAAGATGTTGAAGGTTTATTTTCATCATCATTTTCATTTGGGGAAGTCTCAGCATTATCTGAAAATCCACTTTCTTCAGATTCATCATTATTCTTTGACAAACTGGCTGGCATAAAGTAATCATTTCCTTCATATTCATCTTCATTGTCTGAGACTCCAGTATCTTCACCCTCATCTTTCTCTAAATCATTTATGAGTTTAAGCTTCTTGGCTGATGATTCAACAGCAGAGTTTTCGGATTTACGCTTCTTCTTCTGTTTCATTTTTGCAACTTCAGTTATGTGTAACTGCAATTTATTTTGTACAGCAGCTAAAATTCTATCAATTTGTGGTTTTATAACTTCCAAATAAATTGGCTCCATTTTATTTAACATCTGCCTATATTGATATAATCTTTTTATAACAGGATGATTTTGTATGTTGATTCTTTGACTTTTAAGCAATAAATAAAAACTAATGTTAGTACAATAATTTAATATGAGTTCATAGTTTGTTTTCACAAACTTTGAAGCTGGGCATTTTGGAAGCTTTCCATCTTTGACAAGTTTCAAAAGTGGGTGTAAATCATCTTTTGCTATTGTTAATTTAGTTTTAAAATCATCAATTAAACCAGAAAATTCAGGACTCTCTTTTTCAAGCAGTTGTAGTTTCTGTCTTTTAGACATCTGACTCAGATCACTCTTGATTACTGTTTCCTTTTCCTCTACATCTTTGATTTGTTTGTTAAAAAAGTCTAATGAAAAGTCTTCATCTCCAAGTTGTTCCAATAGTCTTTTCTGTATGGTTATTGCCTCTTTTTCCTCCATAAGAGCAATTTCTTCATCACCTTGAAAACCTCCATAGTCTTCATCAACATAATCTGTTGCATAATATGTTTGCTTTTTCTTACCCCAAGCTTTTGAATCTGGCAAATCATCATCAGATTTTCCGTAATCCTCCACATCACTATCAGCAAGTCCTAAATCTTCATTCTGCTTTAGTTCTTCCTCAGATTCAGAGAAAGCATACATCTCTTCTTCACTATCAGTGTCATGGCGTTTTCTTTTACGGACTTTATCAAGAAGTTTTTTCTCTGATGGTGAGTATTCTTCTTCAGAATCAGAAGGCTCATAATTGCCCTTTTGATCATATTTTGTGTTAATCCTGTAAGAAAAGAAGCAAATAATTTTTAACATAAGTTGAGAGTAACGAGATGAGACAAACTTCACAATGTGGGTTCCAGGTCCATTGTGTGGCAGAAAAAGAAACTCCCAGGAATGCCGTGACTTATGACACAGGTATAGATTTGAGGGCCCCTTTCAGCCATAAATCAACACTCTCCTTTACTACTTGTGTTTCTCTCCCTGCCCTTAGCAGTATGAACTTGCTAATTGCAGCTTTAGATACTCATTCTTGTATAGAACTTACTGCAGTTCTGGACAAGCCAGTCTTCCAACAGGTTAAAGAGGATTTTGACTGACTAGTGTAGCTCTCGCTCCTATTTCTATAGCTAAGACTATCTACAACTGTTTTTTTTTTTAATTCTATTACCATACTTAGAACACCAGCTTGAGGCAAATACCTACTTCACTTGGTCTGAGATCTCTTTTTTGTGTAGACTACAGTATTGCTATGTGCCTAATTAGATAATTAAAATTAAGATAGCAATAGTCAGGTTTTGCTTCAATTCAAGTAGGTAGGTATTGATGATGGCATTACGAAAAATTAGGGCATCCACCTGCCATACATCATGATGTACTTATTTCAAACTCGGTAATGGATCGGTTATGCGGAATTTATAATTAGGAACCTTATTATGAACATGATAACCTAACAAAGTATTAAAGAAATTTTGCATCTCAAGCACATTTTAGTTAATAAAGGGATGGTCCTAAACATAATGAAGCATGTGATTTCACTATAATATGATTAACCAATGCTAAATCAAAGAAACAGCAATTTTATGAGACTTCTTACCTTATTTTATCGGCCATTGTGTATTATAAAGCAAATAACTTAAACCACGTACGTCGAAAGTAGCATGTAACTTTCAAAGGTTATATTTTAGTTAGATTAAAATTCATCGCAAAACCCTGCCTGCAAACAAAACCCCATTTCACTCCATCTGACAGTGTGTTTCACAGTCACTCACTTACTCACACACTCGTTGTTGTTGTTGTTGTTGTTTTCTTCACCCATTCTGGGTAGGCAAAGGGAACTATGCCCATACAGCCAATTCTTTAGTAATATTTTCTTTATTTTTGCATTAAAACGTTGATGTTAGACGTTTTAATGCTTCGATGGAGTTTTTGGAGACAGTCGAAAGATTGAAGGAATGTAGAGAAGTCCCCAAGAAAGAGGTGAACTGTTCGCGATGCCGCGCAAAATTCACGGCCCACTTTTCTTGGTTACGACCCATACACCATGTTATTTCACCGAACTGTATATTGTTCACTCGCACGACACTTTGTTTCGCAAAATAACACCACTTTTACGACCCAAAAATCACTATAAACAATAAAAATTCGATAAAATAAACGGACTCCAAACGTATCTCACGAACTCCCGCCAAAAACTCCCTCACACACTCGACACGACACGAGCAAGAAAATTTTGACGTGTGATCTTTTTTTGTTTAGTTTTTGTCCCTTTCGGAACCAGCTAAGGTCTGAGACAATGCTGCCATTTCATTAGTGAGAATAAAATTGTACATTTTCAATAAATACATAAAATATCATAACTACTTCCTCACACATAATAACTTATCCTTACATTACCTTACGAAGATCTCAAGAGTTTAACGCGGGAACGTGGAACCGAGTCAGATAAGAGCGCCTTTCCTTGTTTCTCACTTTTATTTGATTTATCCTACTTACTGACAAATTATTATAACAATGCCACCACTTTATCAAAATAAATACCGCGATAATTTCACAAAAATGAAACAAAGTCCATCTTTCTCTTCTTATTTTTTTTAGTTAATATTTAACGGCTTTGGACATAGTCCATACGGCCTTCTTCTTTATTGCTAAATCCATTACTTTAATTAAATATTTCTTGAAAAGTGTTGACAATATACTTATAAAGTTCTTCATACGCTGCTTCGGTGCAGCAAAGTCACACAAGCTCATTCTATAATTTTACAGAAAATAACTTACAAGATTTTTTAAAATTTTGTTTCCCTATTAAGGCGCAACCCCCTATGCATGGTATATGTTTAAACTTAAAATGAAATTTTAGTCTTTATTAACTGTGCTTCAACTTGGAGATATAAGATTATAAAAAAAAATAAAAAATATCGCTGCTTCGGTGCAACAAAGTCATATCAGCTCATTCTATAATTTAATACTGTAAAACCCTACCACACTCGCTCAAAACAATAACGGCAATAATCAATAGGTCCATAGTATCAGGTTTATATCCCAGAGAGTGGCAGGAGGCACTTATCAAACCCATTCCCAAAAAGTCACTTCCTACATCCATGTCCGACCTGTGGCCAGTCAGCATACTGCCCTGTCTATCTAAGGTTCTGGAAATATTAGGGGTTAAAGTATGAAATTGCCGTTTTGTATGGACGAAATCGAGAAAAGTCATTTTTCCATACTAACAATTTTTTAGTTTTTTAAAAAACGCCTGAACCGTTTTCGATGCAATTAAAGGTGAAAGTTAGATGGTTATAAAGCTACGCATTATAGTATTTAAATTTCTGAAAATCAAAGTATATAATACAAATATACTTAATTGAAGCAAGAAGGTCAGCTGACACATTGTAAGGGGTCTTTTCAACGACTTCCTTCGAAGTAATAGGCACTAGTATTGCATTTTTTTTTTGTTAAAAGTTACTTTATTTAGTTTTTGATACAATACAAAAAGAATTACGCAATAATATGATTATACTTAAGAGCTATAAACAAAATAAAAAGTGGGAAAATAATCGGCAATTTCATACTTTAACCCCTATTAACAGTTGCTGACCAGCTTAGGAGGTTTTTGGAGCGTCACAACGTTTTACCAAATACTCAATCTGGTTTTAGGAAGGGTCACAGTACGTCGACTGCCTTACTTCAAGTGGTGGATGATGTTATCTGCACAGGATAGGGGGGAGGGTACTTTGCTCACACTGCTTGATTTTTCCAGGGCTTTTGACTGCATAAATGTACCTTTACTGCTGTCAAAGTTAAGCTACTACGGGTTTAGCCCGCACTCTTTAAAGTGGTTCCACAGTTACTTTAAGCATAGAAGGCAACGCGTCGAGTTAACAGATGGCGAGGGAAATGCTCAATTATCAAGTCCTAAAACTGTAAGTAGAGGAGTTCCACAAGGGTCTATTCTGGGCCCTCTCCTCTTTATTATCTATAGCGCCGATGTCATTACTCAAATCAATTATTGCAAATATTATACAATATGTTATAAAAACCCTGTCCGATCCATTAAGGTGTTATTAGGTATCTATATAAGATTTTATTTGTGTAATAATTTTCATGAAACATTAGAAAGAAATTACCACATGAAAAAAAAATACAAAATTCGCTACATTAAAAAAACTTACATGGTAATCCCAAGAGGCGGTGACCGGACGCGCGGGAGGCGCGGAGATGCGCCAGCGCTCGCACTCGCAGGTAGCGAAGTCATGACCCCAGCTGACCCCGGTATTTATTAGTCAAATAATAATGTGTCAATTGTACGAAACTGAGACTTCTTGGAAGCTCTGCAAGTAGCTTTTTTATTTGGTAGTATGAGGTCACTCAATAAGGACACTGATTTGAAGGTTGTGGCGAAGACGTTGTTCCATATTTCTGCCACCGTCAGAAATACAGGCTTCACAGCGTCGCACAAGGTTGTCCCGCACCGATTGTAACACTCTCGTATCCGCTTTAAGCGCAACAATCCGCTCACGTATTTTTGTTTCACTGTCACATAATTTTATGAAAACTATTTGTAAAATACGACATTTCGCGGAGCAGAACGGTACGACCACTCGGAAGTAATGTCTTCGCGAAACTGACCTGTCGTAATAATAAATAATAATGCATGATCAGGATATATCCACCGACACGTGCCGCGAGGCGAGTTGAATCAAAGCGGGCGGCTACCTTTACGCGATGTCAAAGGCGCCGTCTATGTTTAGTGCGGTGCCGAAAAGCGAGTAGTTTGTTGCTTGCGTCAATGCCGACAATAGAGCCGCGCGACGGGGAGTGTTAACACATTTTGAAAATTTCCCCGTTGTAGGGTAAATGGGTGATAAACCTAAAAATCGATAAAAAAGTTGTATTCATGAATTACGTAATTTTGATACTTATTTTGGTTATGTTAATATAGCAACTTTATGACCCTTTCGGATCTGACAGGGTTTTTATAACATATTGTATTTACGCTGATGATATTCAGGTTTACATTTCCAGCAAGCCGAAAGATATTTACGCGGCTATGCAAAACTTAAATGAGGATTTAGAGAGTATAAACAATTGGGCGAAATCGAATGCATTAGTACTTAATGGTAACAAGTCCAAATATCTTATACTAGTGTCTAAAGACCAAATAAAAAAATGGCTGACAAGGGAGTGGATATCATGATTGGTGGCCAGAGTGTAGATCGAGTTTTAGAGGCTAGAAACCTGGGGCTTATCATGGATGAAGAGTTACGATTTGAAACACACGTAAATACTACCATAAGCAACTGTTTCTATAGGTTGAAAGTACTTTACCAAATAAGAAACTGTCTGAATACTGAAAACCGTATCAGGGTATGCGACTCTTTGGTATTGTCAAAGTTAATCCCTCGATCGTGAGTTATTCCAGACACAATTAAAATTAATTGTTATCGCGACAACCGGTTGTCGCTTGGGGTTCGAAGCGTAAACTACAGGATGTTGTTTATGGGCCTCGTTTGCTCGCCCGAACTGAAAATGCTATCCAGCGCGTCCGAAATGCCTGCGCTAGGTATTGCTTTGATATACCACTGCGGACGCACGTTACTCCCTATATTAACAGCGCAAATATTCTTAAGATGAATTCACGTAGAATCTTGCGTTTCGGCACGCTCATATTTGGTATAGTCAAAAGAAATTTCCCTTCTTATCTAGCAGAGAAGCTGGTGTGGTCAAAAAACGTATGGTACGCGTCGCTCTAGTTTTGCCATGATTCTGCCGCCTCACCGCACCGTGGCATTTAGGGGTAGTTTTAGGTTTGCCGCGTCCAAATGTTGGAATTCCCTTCCACCTCCGCTACGTTGTCTGAAAATGTCGATAGATATGTTTAAAGTTCATCTTAAACAGCACGTTCTACTTTCTCAAAAAATGCAACAGTAATAACAAGATGACTAATCACCTTACAATCTTAAACAATCATGCCATTGAAGTTGTTTCCCATAGCACAATATTGGTCGCGGTAGGACTAATGATGAAATATTGTATGATTTCGGATTCTGCGGGCCAAACATAATATTTATTAAAAATTGCATATCATAAACTTATTTCTCTTAGTTTGATACGTGTCATACATAATATAGTAACTTACCCTATCTTGAGGACTGGCCGATGTGACAGTGTAGTAGGTAGTATGCGTTATCTTGCACTGTATTTATTTTATTTTATTTGATTTTAATTCACTTCAAATATAATTGATTCTAATACAATTGATTCGCATCAATAATGATATCCCTATAATTTACACCAGCTCTTCCCCGCGACTTCGTACGCGTCAATTTCTGTTTTTATGATCGCGATTATTTTTGCAACATTTTTCACTGATGCTTCGCTCCTATTGGTCGCAGCGTGATGTTATATAGCCTAAAGCCTTCCTCGATACATGGACTATCTAACACAAAAAGAATTTTTCAATTCGAACCAGTACTTCCAGAGATTAGCGCGTTCAAACAAACAAACAAACAAACAAACAAACAAACAAACTCTTCAGCTTTATAATATTAGTATAGAAGTATAGATTTAACGAAATATTTTGTTTTGTTTTGTCTAATGAGTTTAACCATGAAGTTTGTTTTCAATTAACTCCTACAGGATCATAAGACCGCCTTTCTATTGTGTTACCTACGTGCCAATACAAAAAAAAAACAATACCGGCTTGCACATAATGCGTGGCTGGAACGCGGAGAGGTGCCGGGGTAGGGTGGCGATACTTATATCTGCTTACACTCATATGCCTACGTTCAATATATATATATATATATAATCACTAACTTTGGATAGAAAATCCACAGCTAAAGACGTACTCGTATTTATGTATTTGAGTTATTTATGAGGGTATTATATTATCGTTAGTATTTATTTATTTTTGTGATTTAAAACGGAGGTAGCTAGGTAGACGTTCGTGTGCCTTACTCAGCAGGGCACACTGAAAACTAGCGCCTACTCGGGCCATGGCACATGCTGAGTAAGGTCCTTTTAAAGTGGACGTCACGGACACGTAGTGGCACTGGTTGATATTTTTGTTGTATGTTTTTGATTGTTTTTTTTTGTGTTAGTAGTATTATTATGTTTTTTTTTACCGAATTCAAAAAAAGAAGGAGGTTCTGTGTTTGTCTGTTTAAATCTTGTGTTTTTTTTTTGTGCTACTATCTGTGTGTGATGTCCAAATTTTAATAAATGTATTTTCTTTCTTCTTCTTTCTTCTTTAATTTCCATAAAAAAATGGTTTAAAGTGCTGTGTGAAAGGTTGCAATAGCGAATCATATGCTGGATGCGGTATTTCTTTCTTTAAGTAAGTAAATTTTCATTGAATTGTTTTCAAACTGTATAGGGTGAGCATGTTATTTTGTTATGGTGGATTTGAGGAATTTCTTTTAGTATTTACTCGTAGTTCATGTCATTAAATGATTAAAAAGTGTTGGAAAAACGGCGAATACTTTATAATGATAAAAACATTTTTCTATCTTGCTGAAAAAAGATTGGGTTTCTAGTAAATCTTGTGTCCCCATAACAAAGTATAATATATCGATATGATCCCTGTATATTATTTGTGAAGACTAATCTGACCTGAATGTACCGTTCTAATGCGTTGTCACTAAAGATTAGCTCAGTGGCTACTAAATTATACAATAAGGTAATAATATTAAACTCAACTGAATCTTTGTGATCTGACACTACTGGTGTTTTTTGCAGACTACCCAGAAATGAGAGCATAAAAAAGAGTGGCTTGACGATATGTCTAAAGAAAACTTTCAAAGATACTCTGTAATTTGTAGCCTGCATTTTAATAGGATATCTTTAGATAAAAGTCATCAATGATTGTAAGACCTGGGGCTAAGTAAGTATTGGACCTAAGTATTGTAAATACTGTATATTAAAAAAGTTTTCAATTTCATATCTTGTTTTACTACGAGTATTTTTAAGTCTCATCCTTGAATTTTGTAAATTTGCGATTAAAGAACTTTGGTTAATGGGAAAATCACATCTCGTTTTACGTTTAGGAACAGTGTTATAATCCTATGTATTATACTTAAATATACTAACTAGTACTTATAAATTAACCATGTACCTACGAATTAAAATCGAGATTCTAGTATGTACGTTCAGTAATTTTAAAGTAAAAAAAACATTTGCTCAGAAAATCTGTAGTGACAGATGCAAATAAGGATAATTTTTTAAGTGAGATAAAATGGTAACCGATTTCAATTTCCTTATCATTTTATCCAACACCCCGTTGGTCTAGTGATTTAAATACCGAGTCAAGATCTCGGGATCCCAGGTACCCCGAGTCGGGCAATAAAAAGTTTCAAATTATCGAACTTTGCTCAGGTTTGTGATCACCAGCACGCATTTGGCAAGCGTGGTGATTATGACAATTCTCATCATTGCAGTGGTAATTTGAATTCAATTATGGAGGCCTTTTCCCTGCTGCAGTGGGATGATTATAGGCTGTTACTTTCTTACTTTCTATCATTTTATCACGTACAGACAACAGCACGTCAACATACCACAAAAAGTCTAATTTCCTCAATTAATATTGATCTTTACTTGTTGGTTGGACTTCAATCAATTAAATGACATTTAACTTTTTGGGTAGATTGACCTGCCGTTGTCTGTACATACTTATTACTATTTGTACACCAACTGAACCCAAAATCAACACTACATTGCATCTGGAAATAAGGATTCTAAGGGGCATGGCTAGATATCATGCTCTCCAGTCACGCCCCATGCATGAAATGTTCATTTTCTTCAAAATTACTGAACGAACAAACTAGCTAGATTGTAACTTGACAATGGTGTTGTCGTACACTCGTACTTAGGTAGAACATTGAAGTATAATAGGTCAGACCGCGGTACAAACAGTATAACACAAGAAACAACATCTGGTAACAGAGAAATATTGCTTTAATATATTAGCTATTTTATTTTGATGTCGGTATGTTTTTTCTTACCTAGATTCTTAGATACCCACGTATCCTCCTATTTTTTCAACATGATTGCAATATTTCTACTTTTCAACGCCTATAAAATAAAACCTATCTATTATGTAAAAAAGGTTGTATCGAAAATCAAGCTAGAAACACTGAATACAAAAATTTTATCTGTATTAGGCAAAATTTCTTTGACCTTAATATTTAAGTGGTCTCAATAAGTTGTGTTATGGGTTGTCACCCTACAGTCATTAGAGGCCTCTATCTCTGTCACTCGGACCACGTTTTGTCACTAGTGCACATTCCAGTTATGTAATATGTGAATTCCTTAGTCTGTACTGTCTGTCTTTTTCTGTCTTTTTGAATACTTGTAATGAGTTTTGCGCGGGAAACGAAACGAGAAAGATTCAAAAGATTGACTTTGTTTGTTTCGTAATTTTGTGAAATTATCCTAAGCGGCATTTATTATGATAAAGTGGTGGCATTGTTATAATAATGTGTCAGTGAGTAGGATAAATCAAATAAAAGTGAGAAACAAGGAAAGGCACTCCTATTTGACTCTGTTCCACGTTCTCACGTAAAACTCCAATAATTATTGAAATGTATAAACCACAGAGTACATTTTAATATAAACCACACATACATTTCAATGAGTTAGGTCAGTTTAGGTTTAGGTTTGGTTAGGCTATTATGTTTAGGTAAGTATTTATGATATTGTATTATTTTTAATTTACATTATAATAATAGGGGTTAAAGTATGAAATTGCGGATTTGTACTGAAAATCAAAATTGTTTATTTTTTAATTTTAACCAAATTTATTTAATAAAATAGTTACCATTGCTGCCATCTAATAGGAAGGTCATTTATGCCTTTGTGATAGAACTCTGAGGATCTAGACTGCACAAACTGTGTAAAAGCATTTTGGACTGCCTCCTGGGAAGAAAACTTCTAGTCACGTAGATAATTGTCCAAATCACGAAAAAAATGGTAGTCCGTTGGAGCAAGGTCTGGCGAATACGGAGCATGTCGAATGGTTTCTAATTGCAGTTCCTGAAGGGTCAAAACGGATTCTCGTGCTGTATGAGGTCTCGCGTTGTCATGGAGCAATAATGATCGATTCATGAGTCGGGGCTGTTTTACTGCTAGTTTTGCCAACATTGTTCGGAGTTCGGCACAATAGACATCTGCCGTTATTGATTGACCAGATCGGAGAAAACTATAGTGAATAACACCATGCTGAGACCACCAAACAGTTACCATTACCTTTTTATTGGTAAGTTTTGCTTTAGGACACTGTTGTGGCGTTTGACCTGGGGTCAGCCATTGCATATTTCTTTTACGGTTATCATAAAGAATCCACTTTTCATCACATGTCACAATTCGATTTAATATTCCTTCATTTCTGTACCGATTCAACAAGGCAACACAAGGTTCAACACGCGTTTCTTTCTGCACATCAGTCAAATCATGAGGCAATCATTTTTCGTATTTTTTTATTTTATTGATTTGACGCAAATGAGTCAATATTATGGGTAAGGTTACGTTAAACCATGCTGCTAATTCCTGGGTAGTTTGACTAGGATCGGCTTCCACCATCTCTCTGAATTCATCGTTAATCACCTGTGTGGGCGGTCTTCCTTGTGGCTCGTTCTTCAAGTCGAAGTTTCCATCACGAAAGCGTTTAAACCAAAATCGCACGGTGCGTTCATTAGCACATCCCTCTCCAAACGCAACATTGATATTGCGGGCTGTTTCTGCCGCGTTACTTCCGCGTCGGAACTCGTATTCAAAAATCACTCGAATTTTCGCAGTATCCATCTTTCTTGTCTAAGTTAAATAACAAAAACAATTGAAAGACGATATTCAAATGTATCACATTTTTTAAAAGAAGAACATCATAGAAACCATGTGAATAAAGTTTCATTCGAAAACCTCAAACCATGAAGATTCTATGTCAATTCAAAGCACCTATTACAATAAAACGGCAATTTCATATTTTAACCCCTAATACTAAAGACTAGGCTGTATGGACTCGTCCGAAGCCGTTAAATTTTTATGGAAAAAAAACTTGTAATGTTGCTTCGTGATCTTGAAATTAGTTGAAATAATTAATTACCTACCAATTAACCAAATAATTGTAACCTCCTGCTGGGCCAGCACCTATTTTGACTAATTATTTTTTCTTCCAGTTCAAACTGAAACCTAATTCTTTAAAAATTTTATTGTCCATAAATTAGAGTGACGTTATCATTGGAGGAAAACAGGAAACCCATTTTGCTGATTTTCTTGAATGTAGGATATTCTGAGTATTTACTGTAAATAATCATTAGGTCAATGATATTAATATCATTGCATTAGGTATATTATTTTGGGTATACTCTTACTAGCAAAATTTGTAATAATTTATACTATGCTGAACCCATTTCCAATAAACGTACTCGTATTTTGTTTAATTTTTTTATGTAATGTAATTAACAGTAAAAAAACTTCACTGCCAGACTTTAGTAGATCAAACACGAAAAATAATCCTAATGAGTGCCAACGATGCAAAGTTTTGACTGACTCTTTTGACTACTGGCTGGATAAAACTTCTAGAGGAAAATATGAAGGGGGCGATGCAGCCTGGGAAGAATCTAACCTGAAGTCTTACTCTCGCAGTGAAATTCGGTTAGTAGAAGTACAGGAGGGTCTCTGCTCAGAGGTGAAGAAACATCAAGATTACTGCTATTCTTTAGCTGAAAATGCAGAAACTGTTCTTGAGAAATGGTGGTTTCTGGACAGCCCACAATCTGTAGATTTGTATACATGGCTGTGTATTGACAATCTCCAATATTGTTGTCCAAAGAACCATTATGGTGATTCATGCAGTCTTTGCCCTATTTTGAACAATCAACTGTGTGGGGGACATGGCTATTGTAATGGTGACGGCACTCGCGAAGGAAATGGTACATGCTTGTGCCATAGGGGTTACAAAGGAAAATATTGTGAATTATGTGACACCAACTTTTTCAACGCTTCTACAGCTTGTGAGCCTTGCCACAAATCATGTGATGAATGCTCTGGGGAAGGAGATAGTTCTTGTAAAAAATGCAAAACTGGTTGGGAAATGATAACTGGTGTGTGTACTGATACTAATGAATGCTTAGTATCATCAGCCTGTCAAGTTGGGCAATATTGTGTAAATGCAGAAGGATCTTATTCTTGCAGAATGTGTGATACATCATGTACCACTTGTATTGGGAAGGGGCAATATAACTGTACATCATGTAGTCCAAATTCTATGCTGTGGAGTGGTGCATGTATTGATGATAACCTTAAAACTAATATATTTAGAAGTACTTTTAGAAGAGCTAGTTTGTACTTAGGATTATTAATTATAGCATGTTTTGTGTACCGAAAAACCAAACTCCTAGCATCATTAATCATGGTTATTATTGCAGTGTATGTTTATTTTTCTGAAAAAGCTTTTAATATGACTATATTGGATGTCCTATTAAATATCTACTTAAACTAACACTTTTATACTATATCAATGTGATATAATGTACATATATTTAAATATATGTTTTTGTAAAGAAACTTGTTTATGTATGTATTTAGTAAAATCTTATCATACCTTACATGTCTCCACTGTTGTTACCTTAATATGAAATTGTATAATTTAGTTTGAATACTCACAATAAATTTCATACATGATGGTGATGTATGGTGTTAGGAAAAGAATTTAATTTAAAAACCACAAAAAAGATGTATTAAAAATACATTTTATTGGGAAAGTTACAATTACTACATTTTAGTGTCAATTATATACAAAAATTAAATACATTGTTTTCATAATGATAACCAAATCGGGTAAATATTCTATAATACACAAGCATAACTATAGTATAATCAATAAAATTATTGTAATAATCTTATTTTTTTTAAATAAAATGCAGAAACTACAAGGTAACATTTCAAACATAGAATCATGTTTGTATCATAGATGATGGCTGCTATTTATAGTTCTGATGGTAGACTAAGCTTTACATTATTTGTTACTTTGATTGACTTAATGACAGGAAGAAAAATACAAAAAGAATTAAGGTACATAAATATGGTTTACCAGGTGTTATTGATATTCTGTAACTAATTAGTGTACCTACTTGTTACAATTTAGAAATGGGAAGCTTAAATTAACCACAGAACTATAATTTTCATATTATCAAAAAGATTTGTAATGTGTAATCGGCTCTTATGTCTAATTAAACGAGGTTTTCAAATAATGTAATTGGCAATAGTCAATTTGGCAGCAATAAGCACAGGTATATACACTCTCAGTCTGGATAAAGGTACTCCTATTTAATTAAAAAATAATGACTCAAAATACTTGCACTGTGCAATTATTACCCTTATAACATCTAAATGTGTGAATTTGTGATGCCCCATAAGCTATTAACTAGTTGCAATATGTTAGCAAAAATATTTTATACATGGGTATCTTATATATTATTTAAATAAGAAGGCAAAAATGAAACATCACCACTTTGTTTCACACTCTTACAATAGTTGCATTTCTTCCATGATTTTAATGAATCATTTAAGTACCTACTTAATATTCGGTTACTATGACTGTAGTAAAAGTTAACTCACTGTTTTAACATTTTACAATTTTACATAATTATTATTACAGTATATAGCTGTGTACTGGATCAGCTAATCCAAAGAGATAAATACATTTAAATATTTGCCATTTTATAATATCATTTGTATGAGACTTTTTTAAAGCAAGCCAATATTTTTTTGGTACCCAAACAATGTATCTAAAGATAGCCATCAGTATATTATACATAAAAGTGGTCTTTGGTGAAGAAAAAACATGTTTAAATTTGTAAAATAATGGTGTTCTTTTTCAGTATGCTATAAATATATTATTTAACAAAATTAAATATGTAAGTAAATGTTTATGTTTCAACAAAATCAACACAATTCATAATAGATTAACTTTGTTCTAAGTTGATTTTTTTTTGGTAAAATTTCACATTTTAAGTACTAATAAATATAAACACCATAACCTAAAACTACTTGTGAATTAAAATATATCTATACCTAACCCTAGCGTCTCCTGGATGAAGTCACAGATACCCATGATGGGGAATATACTACAAGTTCTAATATAATGCAGGGTGGTTGATTAACATAAGTCTCAATAGTATTACCACACGACTAGCATTTAAAATGCTATGTGGACGAAGTCTGCCTTGAAAATCATGTTTACGACTAATTAAGATTATTTGTTTAATAAAAAGAAATACTCGCAATCTTTAAACAAATTAAATCAATGTTGTTTTGTTCGAAATGCAATTCTTATTTCAAAAATAAATACTAATACTCATTTTTATCAATATCAGTCTGCTTCAATTTATTCTAATAATTTTACGAATTATTACTTTTCGGTCCCTTTTCATAATACTCATCCATACTGTTTATTTTCTGCCACTTTGAATAAATTATTTAATTTGGCTGTTTGAACCCATAACATGCTAGCGCGGATAATAAAAACTCTTCACAGCTTTTTATCTTTGCGTTGAAATGTTGTTTGATTTTTTATCATTAATAATTTGATGTAAAAGATTATAGCATACTCCTAATTGATACTCATATATTCAGTCTATTATTTTATAAATATGGAATGTCTAAGATATTACATACAATATAAAAGTTTTGTATGTGGCACAAATGACAGGTTATAAAAAGTTTTAAAAAAATTTCATCAACTTTACGATTACTCTGGAATTACACTTAACATAGTTATTTAATACACAGACAGCGTAGTTTGTCTTTTTAACTGAATTCGTAGTCGTCGGAACCCCTTGTATTGATCATGTCAATAAAGTCTGTGCTGGACGAGTTTTTGATGCTTAATAATGTAATGATATACAACGTGAAATTTTAACCACTTTCCAAATTTTAATATGACAATCTACGAGACAAACAACAAATGACGTATTTTTTCTTTTGGTATAGCCCAGTACAAAAATGTCAAGATAAAGCACTTAGAAAATGTCCCCCAAAAGTCTAAAATTTTTGATACGGCCCCCTAGCAACATTTTTTTTGCGCTATTCGCATCTCATTCGTTCATTACGATACTATTTATAAGTTTTTGGTTTTCCCTTTATACCTTTACAGGCTTAGGACCGTAAAAATTGAAAACTATGTTGCGAAAAATATTTTCGGGTGATACCTTGATTTACATTTTTTACTTGATAAATAGGCTCGAAATACGATACTGAACGCCAGTAAAAATTTTGGAAAGTGGTTAAAATTTCACCTGTATAATATGCTAAAAATATGTGCAAAAAAGAATTAGTTTTTTTTTTTAATTGCAGTTACTGGATTTTTAAAAACTTAACTCTTTATTGAGTGTAAGCTTTTCTATGCAGCGTTGTGCAGAACCGAACATATACCCAAATATAGAAGGAAATGTATGAAAGGAGCCATGGAGCCAGATGGTAAGCTATGTACCTCGCGTCGCAGCCTGACTAGTCCAGGAGGGGCGTTGTGCGGTGGTGCGACGACAACTGCGCGGCGAGCTGACGCTGCTGCAGCAGGCAGTACAGGATGCCGGCCTGGATTCACACACAAGGGGGGTTACTTGAGAAGTCATACAGAAGATGTTAAAGTGTAAGTTTAGGGGTTACTTAGAACTGAATCTTAAACAATATTTTTTTACATAATGACATTTGGTCTACCAGTTTTTCAATTCAGGAGTAAGTAAAATAGCAATAAGGTTTTTCAACTAACATGAGTTCTGTGACACTTCGCTGTTTCCCGAATTTCGCATTATATGTTTGTAAATCAATATTATTTTGATTACATAATATTTTAATTTTATTGCCGTTATTACAAAAAATATGAGAATTCAAGTTATTTATTATGTAAAACAGAAGTTAAACCAACATGCGATACTGCGCTTGGTATAATTTAGTGAAATACAAAATAAAAAACTTTTTTTTTTAACCATGCTATTCTTGTAATGGAACGGTGTGTAAATAGAGCTGGGACACTCGTAACCGGCAGCCATTTTGTGATCGCTTGATAATCGCATCAGTACTAGTGCGTCAGCCTTGTATGCGAGTGTCGTGTCGTGTTTTCGTTGTATTCGCTTTGCATACTGTTTATTTAGTTATTGTTACTTTTGTTTCTTTTTTGATATTGTTACGAACGTGGAGTTCGGGATTTGGATAAAAACACCGTCGACTACTTGAGAGAATTTATTAGGCGATGAACAGGTCGCAAACTTACACTATCACACAAGCCAAATCACAAGAATCGTAGTCCGGTTGCTCACTGAGGTCGTTGGTTCCAATACACTATTAGCCAATCCGCAGAGTAGTTATTATATCCGTTGGTATCGCTAAGGTTGTCGTTACTTCGCACTTGATCACTTTTCGCAGGTATCGCATTGACAGCTCATAATGAACTGACTGCGGCGTCTCAAGACTTCAAGTGATTCTGAGAATGCTAATGACTTTTCAGAAACTGAATAAACAATTTAGTATTTTTAAATCTGTTTTATTTTACCATGTAGGTACTTTACGAACAAGTTTTTATTTAATATACTTATCTGATTAATATTTAAAGTTTTGTTATTTTATGTAATGAAATCGATATCATTTCCTTATAAAGTAAATTCGATTCTCAGAAAAATCAATACGATTTCACTATAGGACATCTCTACAACTGTTATAATTGAACTGTCACAGAAATCTTGTAAGATGAAAAGGACTATATTACTAGTAGCTGCGAGAATGTTTTGGCATGGAAAAATCAACCCTGTTGTTCGATAACGCGTGAATGATTTTCTATCTTGATGGACCACTTTCTTGGCTGACCGTAGCGTACTCATATGGTGTACGAACAAGGACTCACATCAGCATAGTCTAGCCCTAATTTTTTAAATACACTTAAATAAATTTTTACACATATCAAGTCGTTCGCATTTATCATACCATTAAGTCGCTTGTAATTATTTCTCACTTTTAAGGTTCAACATAGAAATAGGTTATCTGTGTCCATGTAAAAATGTGCGACTATAAATACAACAACTATTTGTAGGTAGTAGTAATTCATATTCATATTTTAATAGTAACGTTACGAGAAATAACAATAATCTGATACAGGTGAAATATTAACCCCCTTCCAAATTTTAATACAACAATCTACGAAACAAAAAACAAAATATGACGTATTTTTTCTTTTGGTATTTAAATTAGCCCAGTACAAAAATGACAAGATAAAGCACTTAGAAAATGTCCGCCAAAACTAAAATTTTGGATACGGCCTTCTCACAACACTTTTTTTACGCGATGCGCATCTCTTTCATTTATTAGGATACTATTCATAAGTTTTAGATTTTCCCTTTATACTTTCACAGGCTTAGAATCGTAAAAATTTGATTGAAAATTTGACCTACATGTTTTACTTCATAAATGGGCTCTAAATACGATACTTAAAGCCTGTTTAAAATTTGGAAGGTCATGAAAAAGTCACCTATATCAAATATTTGAAATTCATTCGGATTTTCAGGCTTAAAATATGGTATAACAATATTGAATGAGTATAGAATAAAAGGAATGATATTTTCGAACTATCAGTGAATGGTCACAACTACGCAAGTAGTCATGAAATGTTCCTACATTCATATAATATACGAAACGAGAAAGCACGAAAGGAGTATAAAAGTTTGAAGGATGAAGTCAAGAAAACTGTGGCTCGAAAGAAAGATGAGAATAAGGATGAGTTTGACAGAAGGCTATCGGAAAACTTTCGTTCGAACTTGAAAGTTTTCTGGAAATCTATAAGTTCAGCTCGAGGTAAAACCGCATCATCAGAGTTGAGTAGAATTAGAAGCGAGGATGGTAACATAGTAAAAGGTGAGGAATGCGTGTTGAAAAGATGGAAGGAATATTTTGAAAGTTTGTTTGAAAAAGAAGAAGCAGCGCAAGAGTTGAATATACCAGAAGTAGACGAAAGTGAGAATGACAGTGAGATAGAAATGGATGAGATTCTAAAAGCGTTAAAAAGTATGAAGTCGGGTAAGGCTGCAGGGTATGATAGAATATCAGTCGAGATGCTAAAGGCTGGCGAAGGTGCAGTAGCTAATCAGCTGTACTGCCTTTTCAACTTGTGTTAGAGAAGCGGCCGAGTACCAAGTGATTGGTGCAAGGCTGTTATAGTTCCGCTGTATAAGCGAAAAGGGTCACAGCTAGACTGCAAAAATTATCGCGGTATAAGCCTGCTTAGTGTCGTTGGCAAACTGTATGCAAAGGTATTGATTGAGAGAGTGACGAAAGAAACTGATGAGAAAGTATGGGATGCTCAGGCAGGATTTCGAAAGGGAATGGGATGTACGGATCAGGTCTTTTCCTTGCGGTGCATAGCTGAAAAATCTTTGGCTAAAAACCAGAAAGTCTATTGCGCATTCGTGGATTTGGAAAAGGCCTATGATAGAGTGGTGAGGAATGAATTGTGGTCAGCACTATCCATGTATGGGGTGAACAGTATTTTGATACAAGCACTGAAATCCCTATACAAGGATTCTAGTGCTTGTGTCAGGATCAACGGGGCGTACACTGAATTGTTTAGCATCGAAAAAGGTGTTAGTCAAGGATGTGTAGCGTCACCAAGGCGGTTTAACTTATTCATGGATAATTGCTTGAAAAATTTGAAAGAAAGTGAACGGGGACTTAGAATGAACGATTTGATCGTCAAATGTCTGCTCTATGCTGATGATCAAGTCTTACTCGCATCGTCGGCAGAGGAGTTGCAGGAGATGGTAAATATTGTGCATGAAGATTTTAACAAGAAAGGAATGAAAGTGAATGTAAGTAAGACAAAAGCAATAGTTTTTGAAAAGGAGGATAGCATGACAGAGTGTAACATTTTGATAGGAGATGAAAAAAGTGGAGCAAGTGAAGGAGTTTGTTTATTTGGGATCAATGTTTACAGCGGATGGAAGGTGTAATAGTAGGTGTAATAGTGATATTGAAAGGAGAGTAAATGCCGGCAACATGATGAATGGAGCGTTGCACGCTTTTATGAGCAGTCAGAAGGTGTACGAAAAGGCCCGCCTGGCTGTGCATGGAGGGGTGTTGGTTCCAACACTGATGTATGGGAGTGAAAGTTGGGTGTGGCAGAGAAAACATGAAAGCAGAGTAAATGCAGTGGAAATTAGAGCGTTAAGAAGTATGGTTGGAGTCAATCTGAGTGACAGGATTAAAAATAGTGTGATGAGGGATCGATGTGGTGTAAAAGAGGATGTAGTGACCAGTATTGAAAAAGGAATGCTTAAATGGTTTGGACATGTTGAGAGAATGAATGAAAGCAGGTTAACTAAAAAGATATATATGGCGAGTATGAATGGAAATGTTGGAAGGGGAAGGCCTCGACGAACTTACTATCTTGATCAAATCGGGGAAGTTCTAAAGAAAGGTCAGGTCAAGAGTACCCTAAACCGGCGAACGTGTATGAAAAGATTAATGAATGTGGATGAAGCGAAAGTAGTCTGTAAGGATCGTAGCAAGTGGAAAGATGTGGTCTCTGCCTACCCCTCCGGGAAAAAGGCGTGAGTGTATGTATGTATATTATATACCTCCAATGTTCATCAGGCTCTAAGGTTCTTTTTTGTCGCGACCCTTAACTTTTATTTTTAATCGGTCCCTTAGAGATGGTGTTTTTCCTGATGAGCGGAAAAAGGCCAAAATAATGCCCATTCATAAAAAGGGTGATAGTACCAACATCAAAAATTATAGACCAATTTCTATATTATCCACATTTTCGAAGTTATTCGAGTGTCTGATATATCCTATAATTAGTTGTCATGTAGACAGTTCACTATCAGAGTACCAGCATGGTTTTCGTAGGGGTCGTTCGACTCAATCCAACTTAGTTTCATTTATCTCCGACTTGGCTCAAGGAGTAGATAGTGGGAATCAAATTGATGCTGTGTATACAGACTTTGCCAGCGCTTTTGACTAAGTACACCATTCTTTGCTTCTTTCGAAGTTACAAATGAAAGGGGTACATGGGGGGTTGCTTCGCTGGTTTGGGTCATACCTCAATAAGGGCTCTCATTTGGGACCAATTTTATTCCTAATATTTATCGATTAGCTACACGCATAAAGCACTGTAAATATAGTCTGTTCGCCGATGACTTAAAAATCTACAAGTCATTTAATAGTAACCATGATATGATGCTCATCCAAGAAGATTTAACCAGTGTTCAAATGATGTGCGTGTGGATTGAGTGTTCTTTTTCAAAAGTTTATCCAAATATTACGAAATTCACGAATTTTTAAGTAAAAAATTGTGCAAATTCAATGGTAAAGATCAAAAATTTGTGACGAGTAAAAATAAAAAGTTACGGTCAATTAACTGGAACACACACCGCCGACCTGAGAAAAAATCTGTATCTTTATCTTTCTCTAAAAGTACTAGACCTATTCTTTCTCTAAAAGTACTAGACCTATGAATCTAATTTTTTGTTATATGATTGGGCCTAATTTGTGACGCATATTCACAATTGTGCAATCGTATTTAATTTTATTAAGATATCTTTAGAGCACTCAATCCTCACATTGTGCGCAAGGAGTGTTCATAAAATCTCAAACTTCGGCTACATAAATTCTTGATTTTTTACTCTATTACACGAGCACGATCTCGAATGAATATGTTGTGACACAAATCCTTTACATAAAATATAATATTTCTAGAGTAATTTAAAAAAAACCTTTCTTTGTAATGTGCCGTGTGAGTGTTCCATGTTTTAGCGTATATTTAGCTAACCCGAACTTGGATGCAAACAGAGACTACATCAGAAATTGTGAAAAAAAATAAACACAGAAAGTTGACACACCTTCTGTTTCTGTGAACGTTTAATTAACAAAAATAATTAACTTTTTCATATTTCTATACAAAAAAATTTTTAGGGTGACCATAAATATCTATATCAAAATAAGAAATTTTTAATTGTGTTAAGCATTTTATTAACGACAATATTGATTGTTTATTAGTTTGTGTAATAAACAATTAACTGTCAAAACAAAAATATTCATAGACAAGACAAGACAACCGTCGGTGTCCGTTAGTTAAAAGAAATAGTAAATGATTCATGCAGTACCTACAAATATTTTCATAGCGTAATTAGATTCGTAAAACATTGACGATATAATTAATAAAAGGCAGATTCATTAAATAAATATTTTAGTTTTTAAGAAAACACAATCACAAAATTGTGGCTCTAATAGATTATTAAGGGTTAAAAGCGTGTTTTGAAATGCTGCTTATTTGCGAAGTTTCTTTCCCTAATGAGACACAATAATGTAGGTAAATGGTATAAAAATTAATCTGTCTTCACTACTGCACTTTCATTGATCATCATCATCATATCCTTTGACTAGCTGTTGCCCGCGACTTCGTCCGCGTCAATTTCTGTTATTATGATCGCGACTATTTTTGCAACATTTTTCACTCATACTTTGCTCCTATTGGTCGCAGCGTGATGTTATATAGCCTGAAGCCTTCCACGATAGATGGAATATCCAACACAAAAGGAATTTTTCAAATCGAACCATTACTTCCTGAGATTAGCGCGTTCAAACAAACAAACTCTTCAGCTTTATAATATTAGTATAGATTTAAATGGGGATTGTTAAGATTATCTTGGATATACCTAAATCAATTATTATAAGAGATATACTATACGACTTGGTGAGGGGCTTAGAATTTTTTCCAGGAATATTTCCTAATGATCTTGGGCACAATTTTCTCTAGTAAAGACATTTTTTATCTTACGGGCTTCTAGACATAGATAAAAAAGCATGTATATAAAATAAATTACACTAATATTATAAATCTAAAGAGTTTGTTTGTTTGTCTGTTTGAACTTTCTGACGCGCTAATCTCAGGAAGCACTGGTGCGAATTGAAAAAATATTTTTGTTTTGGATAGTCCATTTATGGAGGAAGGACTTAGGGTATGCTTAAATGATTTTTAATTAGATTGTAATATTAATGTGATTTAAGTACCTAGTTGACATTTAGTTTATTTGTAATTCACGAATTACTTTTACCATCTCCTGTACCTAAATGTTTGTTTCCGTTCTAATGATGTTATGAGTGAATTAATAAATATGAGTAAGAATATACAGGGTGTAAAACAACATAACGCAGATCCTGAAGCTACGCAATCTGAACATCAACCCAAGTCATATTACAAAATATTATCGCTGGGAAAGTATTTTTATATCAGTATATAAACTTGAAAAAAAATTATATTTTTTTTCTCAGGCGGGACTCGAACCCGCATCTCCTCGCATGCCGGGCGGGTATAATGGTATGGCGCCCGCCCGGCATGCGAGGAGATGCGGGTTCGAGTCCCGCCTGAGACAAAAAAATTTCAAGTTTATATACTGATATTATATAAGTGCAATTAAGTTGCTAAAATATCAAATAAAGTATATAAATAGCTGTTTCATCTTAACTGACTGTCAAACATCTGCAAAGATGTTTCTTTCGGGTGTTAAGGGTGCAAACTCCTAAACATTTGATGAAACAACGCTGGCTTATAGCCTAAGAATATGCTTGTAAAATTCGCGCCGTGTCGCAGTGTCTCGGTGGCCTAATGGTATGGCGCTCGCCCGGCATGCGAGGAGATGCGGGTTCGAGTCCCGCCTGAGACAAAAATTTTTCAAGTTTATATACTGATATTATAAGTGCAATTAAGTTGCTAAAATATCAAATAAAGTAAGTATTTTTATTTTTAGGACTCAAAAAAATATAATAATTCATGGCACGCAATGTGCAGCAAACTCACCACAACACCATGCTATGTGTGTGTATGTATCAAAGCGTACGAGTTTGCATAGGCGGTCGGCCACGCGAGCCTCGACGCTAGAGGCCGGCGACAACACAACGTTAGGCGGGAAGACAATTTATTGCAATTTAACTGATAAGTAACTTCAATACAAGTATGTTAGGTTTTTTTGATGTCACTCTAGTTATCCTTTCCGAACTAGTCACTGTTTTAAATCTTCAAATCCGCCAATAACATTTTTACGAGAAGAAATCTTACAAACCCTACTAATTTTTAGGCCATTAACTACTTACTGAGCTTAACTTCAACTTCTGCCACCGATAAACATACATAAACACATTCATTAATTATTACACAAACATTTTATACGAGATTCGAACCCGCAACAACTGTTTTTATAGACCGAGTCACGTATCAATAGACCTCACGTTGGTAAGTACCTAACTACAACCAAATTATCATCATAACCCGCAAATTGCTTGATTGCGGGTTTCCCTAATACACTGTCTACCTAGAATCATTGCCCATACCTTTGAATCATGTGGTCACCGAAACTTTGCCGAAACCGAAGAGCTCATGCCAGGCTCAGTCGGTCTCAAAACAATCCCGTGATTGGAGGGAATTCACTTCATACTCCTTGCAAATAAACCATGTTTATTTACTCATGTACACTTAACACTTAACCACGTTCCTACACAAACACTACACAAATACACTAAATAGCTGATAGCACAAACCATACTAGAAAAATATTAAAACCTAGTATAAAATTGCAACAATTAGCGCGAAATGTGCATTTGATGTCGTAACAAACCGAACTGAGGCCGGCGCAAGCGCGGGCGGCGGAATCAAACGACTTTTCTATTTCTTTCTCCTTCATGCGCCGAAGAGTAGAAGTAGATGTGTTGTTGTGCTGCGTACGTACCTAGCCTGCGTTGGTTTATTTGTCTTAAAATTGCAAACATTTTTGTACTTCCACATTATAAACCAATTTTCGAAACCAATGCTATTTTCCTACGAAACAAACTTTTACAATGTATCATTTATTAATTTACAAAAGACTGCTTGTGTTACATATCGAAAATGTAAATACCTACGACGTGCTAAGATACAATAACTTCCAAGTTGAATTGTAACTAACTTTCGTATAACGGAACAGTACAATAAAGTAGATATGAAGGTACTTGAGATTAAAAACTCCAAACTATAACATACTTAAAATCTTTTAAATAATAACATCAAGTTTTGGAGTTAGCAATTATAATATTCAATTACTACCTTAAGTAGGTACTTACCTACTATATCTGATTTGTGTGTGTATGAGTGATTTTTTAAAATCCTAGCTATCGTAGGTACTGTTAACGTCTTCAGCAGGCGGCACGATTTATTATTATGTTTCGTCCCCTGTGCTGAGCCTAGTTAGTAGTTTAAGGTAGATACCTTAGGTAGTAGCTACTCACTTATGGCACGCGTAAGGCTTACCCGACCTTGAGTTTGGTTCGTAGTAATAATAAATAAACAGGAATTAACTCAGTTCAGTATCGCAACAACATTTCTTCGTAAAAGAAAACATGTGTCAGTGACTTATGATGGAACTTATGATGAGATGTAAGTTTGTGTCGTGTGGTTCTGGCGCGTAAAATAATAGCACCACCCCTTCTCTTACGATGAGTGTCGTAGTAAGAGGTGACTAAACGAACAGTGCCACAATTTCGAAGAAGGGTTGTAGTTAATAATTCTAAAACGTAATTTTCCAGGTTGAGTCAATTTAGGAACCGATTTACCTACCTAAGTTAATTTATAGTTGAAACGGGTAGGAATGGTTTTTACATGCGATAGTATTCGTATGACCTTATTAACTCCGATCAGCTGGTCAGCTGATGCTCGCGCGGATGCTGGCTTGCTGGTTGCTAGGCTCTATCCAATATTACAAGTAATACAACTTCTAGCAGTCTAGTCAACACAAACTGATTGTAAATTAAACAGCCTTATTATGAACGAAATGCTTAATACCTATCTTCCATGATATTATGAAATACTTATGTAGGCTGGATTAATTACGACGAACGTATGTAGGCAGAAAAGTTGGTTTTTATGGTTTAAGTAGGTACTTAAATAATGTGAAAAATACTAACTCTAAAATTTCACGACAGTTATTCAAGATTAAAATGAATTGATGACACAAGAAAGCAGATCAAACTACTAGAAAATATTAAATTTCCCCGATTGAAACTAGTCTTTAAGCGTCAAGTTTAATGTTGAAAATCGATTGCAGAAATTTGTCATTTTCTTACGTTGATTCGTTAAAAGGATAAAAAAACAGCAGTTTCTTTTTTATGTAGTTTTGGATGGAAATCTCGCCAGTGGTAAAGGTTTCTGCAATAAACGAAGGCATTTGTATCATTTGTATGTACGTTTATCCTTATCCAAAGTTAAACTTATTCATAAAATTAAGCTGGTGATGTGGTAATATGATGTAGGTAATACAAAAGAGACGGCCGAAAATCGCCCCAAAGTCGTTTTGTGTTTGTATATAGAAAAACTTACGAAGACCTGACAATATTTTTTTAAAAATACTTAAATTAAATTAAAATTGCAAAACTTATATTCAGTTTCTTCTTATCGAGTGGGATATAAAACTACCACGAAAAGAGTAATGTAAGAATCTAAAAATGATTAACCATTTCCGAAAACAAAATATAATTTCAACATTTTTACGGCTCGGACAGCCAGACTTTCAGCCAAAGGTAAGTTTCGTTCAAAATATCTTACATGGTTAACCAAGGTAAACACATTGAAATAATAAAATAATACTAATTACAGATTATATGTATTTCTCACACTTATTAAAAATTATTCGCCTTTAAATGTCAAATAAAAACAAATAAAACGCGTAAAATACCGTCACTTTCGGCCGTACAGAAAAATGCCTTTGCTATATTATTTCAGAAAGGTTAAATGTCAAGTATTCTCTGTGACCGGTCTGTCTAGCCTGTCATAATGAAGAATTTTGTTGGTCCAATTTGGGTAATTAATAATTATGTAGTATAAAATAACTTGCACCGACATTGAGTCAATTTTCGAACCATTAGTGCACATTTACTACATCTAAACACCATTTCTCGTTTGTCAATAAGTTTGTTGGAGATGATAGCTTTAGGAACATCCCAAATAAAACAGGCGCCATCGTTCGTATTAAGGAGAGTACCTACATTAGAGAAGGTGGTTTGTTTAGCATTGAAATTATTAGGAATTGGAAGTACCTGATAGCGATGACGTATTTAGGCCTTTAATTCATTGTCGTATTAGTTCTCGTCATTTCCGTATGGTCTATTTTTTATATTATTATACTTTATTATATGTATGTCACAATTCAGTAAGAACGGAACACACAGAAGACAGCATTATTGTAATTGTAAATCGGGTAGCAGGACTGTTCGGTGCTAAGACGTTATGGTTATCTATGTTTTTTGTCTTGGCGAAGATTTATTTCAGACGGACTAAGTCCACCTGCGTCTATTTCTTGACGACATTTTAATTGACAATGATTTAATAAAATAAATGATATTTCGTCAAACGTCAATTTATTTTATATCCCTATTCAACTGTTTATTAAGTTACGATGATAGTCGATCAAGCGGAATATTATTTATTATGCACATTATTGCTCAAAATAACCAAAAACAACAACTTAGATATACTTAAGTATCTGGTTATTACTTTGATACTCAAAATAGTTAGTTTTGTTAAGATTTTAGTTTCAGGCTTGCATAAGTTATATAAAAATATCTATGGCATTGACTAACCTATCAATCTTTATAAAATCATTTAACTTTAAAACCCCACTATCTACGGCTCGAATTACTATATATTCTTAAATAAGACTTAAAAACAAACCCAGAAATCTAGTTTTGGTCGTGACGCATGAATTTTAACTTTTGGGGCAAACAATGTATGGAGCCTCGGCCGTTTCCTTTCCTTTTTTTTTTTCGCTTTATTTTCTTTAACGTTTTTGTACCATTTTTTTGTAACGCAATCCAATCTATGACATTGGAAGTATTTAATTGCCTACGATACAGGTTTTACCTAGCGTAGGCAGTTATCGATTCATATGTATTATACTGTTATGTTTTGTGCTAAATAAATATATTTTAAATTTGAATTTAAGTTTAAATATAAATAAATATATTTTATATATTTATATTTAAACTTAAATTCAAATTTATAACATACTTATTATAATTTTTTGATATAATTTTCATATTTTGTCACTTAATATTTTTAAATTTGTACATGCAGATACAACATTTTAAAACGTGTTCTTCAGTAGGTAGCCTTCCCTTTTTGAATACAAATTTTGGACACGCCAAATTTTGGACACGCCCTGTTGCACATTTATCTGTTTCGTTAGAAATTTTAGAATTTAATACCTAATATGAAACAAATGTGCAATAAAAGTTTAGATAAATATATAACCAACCAATTTTGCTCTCTATATTAACGTACGCATATTTGAATACTTTATTAGAGATAATTATATAATGGGTAAAGTTTGTCACCTTTTTAAAGATTATACAAATTGTGTTGTTTACTAGAATAAATCATTTTCATTTTTTCAAGCTTCCTGTTGCCTAGATAAATAAGTATGATTATGAATAAAAAAACAACCTAATCAACATGCCAGTACCTAATAGCATCGACGCGCGACGCGGACGACCGTTGTCGTTTCGTAGGACGACGAAAGGTCTGACCTTTTAATCATTGAACTCACAGCTTGAACTCGTATGACCTAGTTCTCTCAGCTGAGGGGCGCGCGCGGGATAGCGCCGCTGCGCGTATGCGCTAGCTGCTATGTCTGTGTTCGTGCGCACATTCATTGCGTATTGTAAATAAAATAGCCTTATTATGAATGAAATAATGAAAATTCTTATTATGTTTGTATGGAGAAAACTTTTTAAATAACCCTTTAATAACAGCTTTTGTAATAAAATGTAAAAAAAAATTAACACTTTGACCCCCAATATCTTTGGAACCAGCAATTTCCCAGGTATAGTCCTGAAGAAAAAAATGATCCTAGTGATAGGGACAATATGTGGTTTTCGGATCTTCGTCATGATTTTTTACACCCGTTATAAAATCACGCTGCGACCAATAGGAGCAAAAATCACCTGCGAAAAATCTTGCAAAAACGGGAAAATTATTCATATTAATCGCGGGCAACAGCTAGTGATTCATATTTTCTTTAAATAAAATGCTTACCATAATAAAAAATTTCTTGATATTCATGGTCACCCTAAAAATTTATTATGGAAATATGAAAAAGTTAATTATTTTTGTAAATTAAACGTTCACAGAAACAGAAGGTGTGTCAACTTTCTGTGAATTTTTTTTCACAATTTCTGATGTAGTCTCTGTTTGCATCCAAGTTCGGGTTAGCTAAATATACGCTATAACATGAAACACTCACACGGCACATTACAAAGAGAGTTTTTTTTTAATTACTCTAGAATTTTTTTATTTTATGTAAAGGTTTTTGTGTCACAAATTCATTCGAGATCGTGCTCGTGTGATAGAGTAAAAAAATCAAAAATTTATGCAGCCGAAGTTTGAGATTTTAGGAGCACTTCTTGCGCACTATGTGAGGATTGAGTGTTTGGGCTCGGCAACGACTTCGATCTGTTTAGTTGTTAGTAGTTAAAATAATATTGTAAGTAGGTAAATAGGTTTTAAATAAAACATTGTTCTTGTTATTTTGCACTTTTCAGTGCGTTTTTTTTTTGCGTTAAATGCTACCATATAAAATACACAAAAAAGAAAAAGCTCTTTCCCTCTGCTTATAAAATCAATAACGCGTAAAATAAACGAAGTGGAGGAAATAAGAGATCTGGGTGTCACGGTTGATAGGCAGCTTAACTTCACATCACACATTAATAACGTAGTTAAGAAATCTTACAAAATGCTGGGCTTTATAAGAAGAATCAGTGCTGGTTTCAGTCTTAATTAATTCCACTCGTATAACGCTATTCAACGCACTGGTCCGTAGCAACTTGAAGTATGCGAGTGTCGCATGGAGTCCGGTATACGCAGTTTACTCCCAGCGTTTAGAGGGTATTCAACGTGCGTTCACCAGACATCTAGCGTTTATTTCAAGGGGCATATTGCATAGATCTCCATACGACCAACGACTCAAGTTTTTTAACATAAATACCCTCGTCGAGCACGTACGGATATTGTGTTCTTGCACGGTCTCGTTGAACGTATCAAATTATCAGTGCCAGCTCGAGTGCCTCGTTACCCTATAAAAAAGACCTTTGCTTTGCCACATACTCGGACCAACCTTGGTCGTCACGCTCCTCTCGTCAGATGTTGCTCACGTTACGACGATCTATGTAATACGGATCTTGACATTTTCCACGATTCCTTGCCTAAGTTTAAAAAGGGACTTGTCAAGCTTCTGAACGAGTGATGGGTTCTAATTTAATTATATTTTGTTTATGTAGTGCTTTTTTATTATTAATATTTTCTCATTAAGCAAGCTTTTTTTATATTAGAGTAAGGTTGTTGAGTCCAACTGATTTACTGTTGTTTTGTTAATTTGTAAATTTTCTTCATCAATGCTGTGTACGCCTATAATAGAGATGCATATTAGATGGCAACACTGATAATGTTATTTTTAGTTAAGTGTGTATAATATGTTAACTGTTGGTGTATCTTTAAATAAATAAAGATAATAGCGGCTATTTTCCTTAAAATATAGTTTGATTAGAATGACACCTGTCAAACTGAGGTGACTGGTGATGGGACTGATTCGACTGATCAAATGAAAAAAAATTTTAAAGCTAATAAAATAAAACAAAAATTAAATATATTAAGATTTAACAGTAAGTCAGTATCGTGATCATTATCAGAATAATTGGAACAATAATGAAAATCTTTTTTTTTTTATCGCATATAGAATCTAATAAATTTGAAAATTTTTCGTAAACAATCAATAATTGCAATTTGATGTTCTTAGCATAAACCAATGCTCATTAAATTATTTGTAACATTTATGTTACATTACTTCGATTTTAAAATATTGTTAGTCTGTCGATTTTGATTTGTCCATTTTACGTCATCACTAGCGATAATGAAAAATGATGTAGCCTTGTAAAGACCTCTTTTAAAGTTAGGTGTTATTTTTGTGACTGGATTATTTTAATGTTTTTGACTTTAAATATCTATTTTATATAATTAAATTGATTAATATGTACTAATATACAGCAATGTATAATAAAATATCATTTAACATGCCAGATACCAATATTTTTCCGTTCGCAAATGTGTTTAACTTGTTACGTCGTCTCTTTCAGTGAAAACTGTCATTCTAATCAAGCTATATTTAAGGACTATAGGTACCTGTGCCATGGCGTCGACGGTGCCGGCGGCCAGCAGGTCGGTGCGCTGCTTGGTCGCGCCGCTCGCGTTCGATGGCCGCAGCAGCGTGGGCCCGAAAACCGTGGCCAGGTTGTGCAGCGACATCTTATTCTCGCCCTCGTGTTGGTTCACCCTGACAAAACAAAGACAGAAAATAAAAATCTGTTAACAAAAATGGCGACTGCTCCTCGAAGGATTTATACTTAAAATTTTAAATTGACATTAGCATTTTAATAGCTTATATTACAGTTCAAAACACATAATACAGTGATAGTTTAATTCAATAACCTTTCGGAAATAGCAGCGTTAAGATATGTTACTAACCTGAAAAGTAAGCCACCATCAATAAGGGTACTAACTATTAACGGGTAACTTTTTTCCAGTAAAATACGAATATTTGTCGTATTAGCAATTTCAACAATTGAAAATTTTAAAAATATAATATCTTTGAACTTTTTTTTATTCAAATTCAATAATTACTTGATTGAAATATTTGTGATTAAACCCAACTTAGGTTTACTTACCGACATAGGTAATGGCACTGTGATATATTTGCTTCATAATATGCTTGATATCTCGCGGTTTATTAAGTCAAATTAATGACGGACATTAATACATTTTATTTTATGGCACAGAAAATAATCACAACACACCTGATTTTAAAGAAAGGTGAATTATATAAAGATAGTTACTTGACAAAGTGGTTGAGGAGGAAGTCGATGCAGTTCTTGTTGAGGTCGGGCAGCTGCGCGTAGCACTTGAGAAGCGCGTGGCGTCGCGTGTGCGCCGGCCCCGAGTCCACGGAAGTGCCCGCGCCCTGTAAATACACATTTGCGTGTGGATTATGTTATTTTTCAAAAGTTTATCCAAATATTACGAAATTCACGAATTTTTTAGGAAAAAATTGTGCAAATTCAATGGTGAAGATCAAAAATTTGTGACGAGTAAAAATAAAAAGTTACGGTCAATTAACTGGAACACTCACACCGGCGACCTGAGAAAAAATCTGTATCTCGTTTCTCTAAAAGTACTACCTAGACCTATGAATCTAATTTTTTAGGGTTCCGTTGCCAAATGGCAAAAAACGGAACCCTTATAGATTCGTCAAGTCTGTCTGTCTGTCCGTCCGTATGTCACACACTTTATTCTGAAAGTATTAGCATGACACAGTTAAAACTTGGTAGGTAGGTGTATCCTGTTAACCGCTTAACGATTCTTATACAAAAAATAAAAATTAATGATATTTAAGGGGGGCTTCCCATACATAGAACTAAAACAAAATTTATTTGTTTTACTCAAACCTATACATATGGGGTATCTATGGATAGGTCTTCTAAAATGACGTAGAGGTTCCTACAATCATTTTTTCCAAAAGTCTAACATTTGGAAGATAGACGCTTCCAAAGTGGTAAAATGAGTGTCCCCCCCCCCTCTAACTATTAAAATAAGCAAGTAAAAATTTTTGAAAAAATACATAATGTAGATCTTAACAAATACTTTCAACGAAAATTGGTTCGAACGAGATCGAACTGGTAGTTTTGAAAATCTAGCACATATTTTTGAGATACGCCTAATTTGTGACGCATATTCACAATTTTGCAATCGTTTTTAATGGTTTATTTAGATTTTATTAAGATATCTTTAGAACACTCAATTCTCACATTGTGCGCAAGGAGTGTTCCTAAAATCTCAAACTTCGGCTACGTAAATTCTTGATTTTTTACTCTATTACACGAGCACGATCTCGAATGAATTTGTGACACAAAAACCTTTACATAAAATATAATATTTCTAGAGTTATTTAAAAAAAACCTTTCTTTGTAATGTGCCGTGTGAGTGTTCCATGTTTTAGCGTATATTTAGCTAACCTGAACTTGGATGCAAACAGAGACTACATCAGAAATTGTGAAAAAAAAAATCACAGAAAGTTGACACAGCTTCTGTTTCTGTGAACGTTTAATTTACCAAAATAATTAACTTTTTCATATTTCCATACAAAAAATTTTTTAGGGTGACCATAAATATCTATATGAAAATAAGAAATTTTTAATTGTGTTAAGCATTTTATTAACGACAATATTGATTATTTATTAGTTTGTGTAATAAACAATTAACTGTCAAAACAAAAATATTCATAGTCAAGACAAGACAACCGACGCCGCGACGTCCGTCGGGTCCGTTTGTTAAAAGAAATAGTAGATGATTTGTACAGTACCTACAAATATTTTCATAGAAAATTTAGATTCGTAAAATATTGACGATAAAATTAATAAAAGGCCGATTCATTAAATAAATATTTTAGCTTTTAAGAAAACACAATCACAAAATTGTGGCTCTAATAGATTATTAAGGGTTAAAAGCGTGTGTTGAAATGCTGCTTATTTACGAAGTTGCTTTCCCTAATGAGACACAATAATGTAGGTTAATAGTTTAAACATTAATCTGTCGTCACTAATGCACTTCCATAGATCATCATCATCAAATCCTTTGATTTAAATGGGGATTGTTAAGATTATCTTGGATATACCTAAATCAATTATTATAAGAGATATACTATACGACTTGGTGGGGGCGCTTAGAATTTTTTCCAGGAATATATCCTAATGATCTTGGCCATTCTTGGTCTGCTACGATGGCTTATCAGAAACAATTTACTCTAGTAGAGACATTTTTTATCTTACGGGCTTCTAGACATTTGTCTGTTTGTTTGACGCGCTAATCTCAGGAAGTACTGGTGCGAATTGAAAAATTATTTTTGTTTTAGATAGTCTATTTATGGAGGAAGGACTTAGGCTATGATAAATGATTTTTAATTAGATTGTAATATCAATGTGATTTAAGTACCTTGACATTTAATTTATTTGTAATTCACGAATTACTTTTACCATCTCCTGTGCCTAAATGTTTGTTTCCGTTCTAATGATGTTATGAGTGAATTAATAAATATGAGTATGAATATATAAAATCACGCTGCGACCAACATGAGCAAAAATCACCTATGAAAAATCTTGCAAAAACGGGCAACAGCTAGTGATTCATGTTTTCTTTGAATAAAATGCTTAACATAGTTAAAAATTTCTTGATATTCATGGTCACCCTAAAAATTGGTTTGTATGGAAATATGAAAAAGTTAATTATTTTTGTAAGTTATTCGTTTACAGAAACAGAAGGTGTGTTTCGAGTTACCTAAATATACGCTAAAACATGGAACACTCACACGGCACATTACAACAAAAGGTTTTTTTTAAATTACTCTAGAAATATTATATTTTATGTATGTAGGTTTTTGTGTCACAAATTCATTCGAGATCGTGCTCGTGTAATAGAGTAAAAAAATCAAGAATTTACGTAGCCGAAGTTTGAGATTTTATGAACACTCCTTGCGCACAATGTGAGGATTGAGTGTTCTAAAGATATCTTAATAAAATCTAAATCAACCATTAAAAACGATTGCAAAATTTTGAATATGCGTCACAAATTAGGCCTAATCACAAAAAATTAGATTCATAGGTCTAGTACTTTTAGAGAAACGAGTTTTTTTCTCAGTTCGGCGGTGTGAGTGTTCCAGTTAATTGACCGTAACTTTTTATTTTTACTTGTCACAAATTTTTGATCTTCACCATTGAATATGCACAATTTTTTCCTAAAAAATTCGTGAACTTCGTAATATTTGGATAAACTTTTAAAAAAGAACACTTAATCCACACGCACATCAAATACACACCTTACATTTATTCGTTGCACTAAAAACTAGATTTTCTATTATTTCCTATTTTCTGACAGATAGAAGTTGAAAGCACAAATCTATATTAAAAAAGTAATTATTATCTTCCGACCGATTTCGGCCATGGTGACCACTTCGACTCCTAATCACATAGGCGCTGATGCGCACGAAGATGACTCACAAAGCCTTTCTTCGCAGCAAAGTCTCGTGCGCAGTGGGGGCACGTTAGTTTGCCGTTTATATAATTGTAGGGAATGGCAGCAGGAGGACGGGTTTTTTTACTGGTCGCGCTTAGTGTCGAGGTCAGCTTGACGTTGCTTTTCGAAGTCGCGTACTTGCTTAAAAATAAGCCTGCGCCACTCAGGCCGCTGTGCATCCAAATCCTCCCATTGAGACGGTCGTTTCTGAACGTCTTTATACCTGAGGAGTTGACCACCGCGTTTACGTTTGCCCTCCTCAAGTTCAGAGTAAAAGATGCGCTTCGCCACTCTCTCGTCCGTCATACGAGATACATGACCGCACCAGCGAAGCTGCCGACGCATAATATAAGCCTCTATGCCATCAACATTGGCACGTCGCTTTACCTCGGTATTACGCACGCGATCGGACCACTTGATATTCATAATTATCCTCAGACATTTCAGGTTAAATCGGTCAAGTGTGCGTATTTGATGACGGTGCAGGCACCACGCCTCGGAAGAATATGAAAGGTTTAGCAGCACAACGGCAATATAAACACATAGTTTGGTTCGCAGTTTTATATCGTGTGAGCAGAAAACCTTGGAACACAGCCTGCCAAAGGCCGCAGCTGCAGCGCCGACTCTGCTGTTTATTTCGGCATCCAGGTCACACTTTGATGTTATAGTGCTCCCTAGGTATCGGGATTTTTGGACCTGCTTAAGCGCGACATCATTAAGCTTTATATTCAGTGTCTCCTGACCATATACGTTCAAAGACATAACTTCCATCTTTTTAACACTGACCTTTAGTCCAAATTTACAGCAAGTCTGGTAAAACGCTGACATAAGCTGTTGCAGCCCATCTGGGGATTCCGCTAAGAAGCACAGGTCATCAGCATACATCATTTCTGTGATTACTGCATGCGAGCCTTAAGTCTATCCAGGTTAAAGAGACCGTCATCAGTGCGAAAACGGATGCGTATGCCTTCAGAGACTGACTTCGAGACCTCCCTTACAACTACAGCAAAGTATAAGGAAAACAATGTGGGCGCGATAACACACCCTTGTTTCACCCATAGATTTAATATACTGCTGTTAGATTGGCAATGTAAAGAGACAGAATATAATGCAGCTATATGATAGAAAGAGATAGATCACAAGGCCGTTCACGTACACGCTAAGAGCCCGTAGTGTTTTTCTGAGTTCTGACGTCTGTCACGCGCAACACAATATTCCCTTTAGTTTTACTAGTTTCATTATTATTATTGTAAAAAAGTGTCGAGTTGATGTATTTTCATTATGGTTACATGTTTGAGTAGCTCAGTACCTGGAAGTAACTCATCTAAAAAAGGGAGCCAACATAATTGTACATTTCACATGTCAACACACAATCGCGATTAGCAGCAGCAAAATGCAATGTTTCAGAGCTTTGACTAAAATTTTGTATACTAATTGATAGGGCATTTCATCAGAACAAGGAATTAAATTCATATGAATTCGATCAAAAATAATATCAAATACGTGAATTTCAGCAATTACTAACGTCACTTTTGTATTTTAGTGATTGACGTTGTCGATTCGAATGAATTCGACGATGTCGAAAAATTGTTGAAATACGTTATAAATGGTTAAAATTGCCTAATAGAAAAGAATGTTCGCCCAATAAATATTCGAGCATTTGCAGTTTACATTTGAACCCTAAGTGTTTTTAACACAGAGGCAGTTCAGCATGTAAAATTACGCTCTGGATCAATCTCCATATTGTTCAAGCCCCCATCAATCCCCATTAGTTAAACATTAAATATATGTATATTTAGTGTACGTTTGTAATTTGTAATTGAAAAATAAATATCAGTTTTATTTCAACTTTGGCGATCGCGATCGCAAAATGAGGCAAAATTGTTAAATACTGGCAAGTAAAGCCTACGATATTTTTTACAATAAATTGATTTTGTTCGGGGATAAGTAATTATAAAATAAAAAACATATCTAGGTATTGCAGTTGCAGTTTTTTGGCGTTCTTTTAATAATACTATAAAATAAATCACCTGCGTCAACGTAAACTGTGTCGATGGAATCGATATCGAAAGCAAGCAGACAATGCAGTACCTGCACTATTAATCTCGCGCACAAGCTCACTTTATGCACACTAGCGTAATCTAGTTTTGGTCTCGTTTTCAGGATTCAATTGCCAATCTATCATCTATATTAAATCTATGGTTTCACCCCACAGGTAACGGGAAAGAAATCGGATTGTTCTCCGTCTACGGTGACGCAGCATTGCACATCATCATGCAAAAGTCGAATAAGTCTCACAAATTTCTCTTATCTTTTTCAGCACCAGCCAGAGGGCTTCACGAGGCACGCTATCAAAGCTTGCTCTAGGTCAACAAAGCAGAGGTACAACTGACGACCTTGTTCCCTACTTTTTTCTTGCATTTGACGCACCGAGAAAATAGCATCACAGGTGCCTCATTCAGGTCGGAAGCCAAACTGGGATTCAGGCAGAATTTTCTCGGACAGGTTGAGCAAGCGGTTTAATAAAACTCTGGCAAAAACTTTACCGGGGGTCGACAGAAGTGAAATGCCTCGGTAAGAGTTGCAGTCGGAGCGATGACCCTTGTTCTAGTAAAGAGCGCTAATGCGAGACACTTTGAATTCATCCGGGACTCGCTCTTCCTCCCACATTCGAACAAAGAGTTCCCAAATTCGGCTGTGCAGCTCCTCACCGCTATACTTCAACAGTTCTCCCGGTATTCGGTCAATGCCTACCGCCCGCTTATTATGCTGCTGTCTGATGGCAGTGACTACCTCGTCACGCGACAGGGGCCCATCCAGGTCGACAGCTAAGGGGAGTTAGGTGATCAAGCTGATGTGTTGCAGATCTGCTGATCGATCTACCATGAGCAAAGTGTTGAAATGCTCTGCCCAACGTTTGGTCACTTCTTTCTTGCTGGTGATAAGAAGACCGTCTAATGACCCTAAAGGTATCTTCGCTGAAAAAGATGTACCGATCAGCTTGCGCACCTCGTTGTAAAACTCACCGACCTGATCAGTAACTGCATACGACAAGCCTTGTCATGCCACCATCTGTCTTTAAGTTGTTGTCTAAGTCACTCACTTTGACCATTGCATCGCATCCGCCATGCCGAACACGTTGTTGCAGGAGAGCTCGATGCTAGGCAAGTGCTTCCCCGAGGACCGAGTAGTTCTCATCAAACCAGTCTTCATTGCGTCGGACTTTTGCGCCTAGAGTGAATGAAGCAGTTTCCTTGAGGTGAGACGTCAGCGTTTCCCAGTCAGCTTTAAGATCGTCCGTCTCGTTAGTGGGTAACAATTTTTCGGCTAGCGCTTCAGCGAAATTCTTCCTCACCACAGGACTATTCAGCTTATCTAGATTTAAACATGCTGGCTTTAATGGTTTGAATCTGCGTGGTTGACGAAGACGTAGTCGAAGTTTTGTGACAATCAACCGGTGATCAGTCCAGCAGTGAGCCCCATGCATGACACGGGTAACTTGAACTTGGCAGATGTCTCTTTGCCGTACGATGGCATAGTCTATTAGATGCCAGTGTTTGGATCTTGGGTGCATCCACGTAGTCTTGTACTTGGCGGGAAGTCGGAAAATAGTGTTCGGTAACGCCAGTTCGTACTGGGCACAAAAACTAAGCAGCAAATGCCCATTACTGTTCATTTTGCCAATTCCGTGTCTGCCCAAGACTCTAGGCCACGCCTCAAAGTCCCGACCAACCCTGGCATTAAAGTCACCCAACAATTTATGCTATCAAGGCATCGTCCTAATTCTTCATAGAATTGTTCCTTAATGTCAACAGTTTTATCTAAAGTTGGAGCATAAACACTGATGACATTAAGGAAATTGTTCTTGTCCAGTTGAAGGCGCAATGTGGTAACGCGGTCCGATATGTGAACAGGATACTCCTCAAGTCGCTTTACCAGTTGATTTTTAACTGCAAATCCAACACCAGAACGTCTTGGTTCGGAGGAAGCGGTACCCTTCCAAAAGAAAGTGTAGCCACCACCATTTTCCACCAGCTCACCTTCATCAGCGAGGTGTGCTTCGCTGAGCGCAGCCACATCTATATTATAGCGATGAAGTTCTCGAGCTACTATAGCGGTTTTACGTTCTGGGCATACGTTGCAGTCTCGATTAATAAGAGTCCTCACGTTCCACGCGCCAAATGTCAAATAGTGTTTTTTGTTCTTATTATAAGTTTTTCGTTCATTTCGACCGCGATTATAGCGATGCAGTGATAACCACGGCTGCTACCACTTCTTAAAATGGGGATGAGCATTTGTTTAGGGCACCTTTTCTAGCCCCCTCCTCGGCTGAGCGAGGAAAGCAGTGCCTTCCTGAATAGGGCTGCTTTGTCACCCTGGGTGCTGCCGAATCCGTACTGTCACCCCCAGGAATGCAGTGCAGAAGCGACCACGGTATGTGATCACACCCCCAGGACCGCCTATGTGCAGGAATCAGACAAAGCCCAACATACATCAGGCCGGACCTCTCTACCTTATCCTATCGCCACAGGTCTTACACATAAATCGGAGTCCATTAGACGGAAGCAGTCAGGTACGCAGGATATTTTAAGGTGCGCAAGCGTACGCGCAAAGGCAGGCGCACGCACTCACCCTCCCTCTCTCTTATTCAGTGGAATGAAGAAACCGCTATGACTGAAGAGAAGTCGGGTGATGTGTCTGGCCGACGGCAGCTATATGCCCTCCGCCGTCGCCCTAGGCCTAAGGCCATCCACTTTGCCTAGCTGTACCGCCAATTCCACCAGACCTTTTTGCATATCTGCATTGGGCTGCTTTCATTGCCGGAACAGACTTTTACGGTTCCCACGGGAGGGGTCCGTGATGAGGAATTATAGGGGTAGGCAATTAGGTATTGGGGATGTTAAAAGAGGGTATAGGATACCTCAGCAGTGGATTAGGAAAAAGGAACGCTGCTTTGGTAGCTAGGGTGCTTCGGGGTTGCGTACCCGTATATTCCAAGATTCGGAATATCCCTGAAATGAAAAAAAAAAACTAATAATAGACATTAGAGTTATTTAATAAGGTTTATACCATGTACCTTATTTATTATGAGTTTCCGATATTTCGGCACTGTTGCAAGCGCCATGATCACGGGAGAACTGTTGTATCTGCGGGTGGGTAGCTGTTAAGAGCAGACAAATCGATCTACCCTCCGTCGTAGTCTTTTATTACACACGACACTGGTACCACTGTTTGACAACTCACTATTTTTACACTTTTGTTCTCGACACACAACACTTACAGTATCCGATAGTGACACAATATTTTTTGGTTTTCTTCGGTTACCGCAAATTCGAACCACTGGATTCCATACACTAGATAATTTAAAGCCATCTTCGCGATTGAAATTTTTGTATTTGGTAATTTCAATCGCTTCTCTAGTGATAGTGACCATGAAAGTTTAAATCAGTATATTAATTATAGACATAACAATCAAGTGACATACTTTTTATCTTAGTCAAAACTCATATAAAAGTTTATGAGATTTAGTTTGGAAAACTATGACGTCACGATTTACCATACTCAAATGATTTATTACTTAGTTACTGATTTAAATAATCAAAAAACTTAACCTATTAACCGCCAGTCAATCCTGCAAAAAAATGTGCCCCTAGCGCTATATAGTGATGTAAACCAATCACTACAGCAAACTAGATTTTAGTGATAAAATTTCACGTTTATACGAAATTCTAATGATTTTACTTATTACCCTCATAAAAATGATACAATTAAAACTACCCACATAAAAAAATCTATAACCATGCACATAGACACTACCAAAGCCAAGATAAAGTTTAGTTCATATTTCTTTAAACATTTGCTTTTGGAATCCCTATTGTTGCATTTATACAACCCCGGCGCTAACTTTAGAGAAAAACAACAGCGTGCGTAGGGCGCCCAAGTGACATTATTTCCGGTTATCGGTTTTATTGCTAAAACTATTAAAGTATTGTTATTTATAGTTTTCAGAGCTGGGGCCGTATCATGACTGAACTTATTTAATAGCTCATAATTAGAGATGCGCCGAATATTCGGTTTGTATTCGGTATTCGGCGTATTCGGCATCTTTTCCACTATTTGTATTCGGCCGAATTATTCGGTCTTGGTGCCGAATATTTTCGGTTCTATTTTCTTGGCTACATGACCCGGTATAGAACTAAAAGACGCAACTTTTTCTATTATAAGTCAAAGAAATACTATGAAAATTTTGTTGAATAAAGCTAATAAAATAAAAGCAATTAAGCTTCAAGTCAACATTAATTAATTTAAACAAAAAATCAATGTATTTATTTCTTAGCCTATGTATAGTCAACATTTATTTTAATTTTCAAACCTCAAATCAGCTTTAAATCAATATTTATATTTTTAAACCTCCAAACAATATATTTTAATCATATTATATCAACATGAGGGAGGTTGGCGGTGAGCTACGGTCCTCTCGTCATATTGCCAGTAGCGAGGTAGTTAGAACCTGTTTACGCGGCAAAGCAATGAAATGGTAAACCGAATAATTAGGTCGAATATCCGGTTCAGTAAAGGTAAAACCGTATAGTATTCGGTATTCGGTTATTCGGTGAAACCAATATTCGGTGCATCTCTACTCATAATGTACGTTTAATTTTTGTATAATATACGGTAGTAGAACTTTTCAAAAGTTTCCTGTAACCATAAATTAAGTTTAGTTTTGAATGGGTTCTATATTGAAAATAAACTTAAGTTAAATAAACTAAATAAACTTAACTTAACTTCATGAAAGGGCCTTCTAAAATTCTAATTAATTCCCCTGCACTCGACATTTTGCGATTCAATCACAGTCCAATAATTCATTAATAATTTTTAACAAATAAAACAGATGTAACCTCACTATTATCATTATGAGTTCGCTTATGACGTCACAAGCGGTTGCATATGTGCAACTCCGGCGCTGGACTCCTTTGATAACATTTAAGTGGTAGGGTTGTTACTAAAATTCAATTTAGTAAAAACTGTCAATCCAATCGTAATATGAATCTACCTTAAATAATGTGAAGTTTTAGATGTTATAATTAGAAATAGCATCAAACAGCAACAACCATTGTATTACTTTCCAATGCTGAATGCCTAACTTATTTGTAAATTATTTGAGTAAACTAAATTTGGCATTAAATGACTAACGAATAAACTTATTCGTTGCATCACTACTGTTGTATTTATACAACTTTGGCGGTACAGGTTAAGGTCAAACTTGAATTTTGCGATGAGTTTTAATTATTTTTTTTCACCGTTAATTTGGCGCTTTACATAAGTGATTTTAGGAAAAATAAAGAAAGCCCTTGAATCGCAAAGGTGGTCTTTATTATCATTATGAAATTGCTACTACATAAATGAAAATACGCTTGGAAGTCACTTCGTAGACTTTAGTTGCGGATTTACAAATGCGGGGCCAGGGGCTCCAAAATGACAAGTTGCTTATATACAACTGCGGCGGTTAATGGGTTAACAAACGATTGAAATTAATCTAGTTTTATTTTTGTTAATGGTGTCCAATTTTTAATTCTGTCTGCCAAATCGGTGACTCAATTATCGTAGTTGCGCAGTGATTAGAAACTGAGACTGTTAAATGAAAAAGCGGACTGAAACAAATTTGACAAAATTAATTGTGTAACACTTAATACAATGGCCCTCGTCTCTCTTAATTGCCATGCCATTCAGGGCCCATAATGATCTTCTAGCTTGCATATTTGCTATTAAGGATGCAACAAATATTAATGTGTACAAAAGAAACAATTCCGTACTTTGAGGATGGATAAGGTTTAGGAGCATAGTGTCAGAAACGCAAAATGTCAGATGGCGTAAAATGCCAGATTCGAAGAATGACAGATTCTCAAAACGACAGATTCGCAAAATGCCAGATTCTTAAAACCTAAATTTTCCTAATAAAAGGATGTTAGATATTGGCGAGCATAAAGAATAGAACAACAAACTGTTACCTGTGTGGCGCCCCAAGCGCGCAGCAGTTCTGGATAGAGAGCGTCTGTGAACAGCGCCTCGGGAAGCTCACGCAGGTACAGCTTTAGCACGCCAGTCACCGAGTGAATGTCGACTTCCTTCAACAGCTGTTCCGCTTCGTACGCGTCTGCAAGTATAGTTTACATTAGCAGTAATAAGTACCCTCCCTAACTACTCCTGGCGAGACGTACCGAAGCGATTATGCATTCTTAAACTCATCCCAGAGCTTGAGTGAGATACAGAGTGAGGCATCGTGTTTAGCTAGCATATAACAAGCCACAAATTTAGAGTTATAGCATGGCGATATTCATTAATTGTATGTCCGATACCAACCAAAATTGTTAGAATTTGTATGTTTTTTGTGCATAAGAAATTTTTTTTTAAAGTTTTAGGTTGTATAGCCTGTTCTCATTATTTAGGAGAGTTATATTCTTATTAATTAATAGTTCGAATTTTGTGAATTTTGTGATATTGAAAGGAATATCACAAAATTCACAGAAGTGATTTCAATCATCGGTCAACTCAGCCAAAAATTTAGTTATTCACCTCATTAAGTTTACATTGAATACCTCCCCGCTGACCATTTTTCCGGCCGGTTGAAAATATTTAGTTTAATTATAGTTTAACAAACTAAAAAACCATGCTTTTAAAACAGATTGAACTAAAAAATTAAAAATAAAACTGTAGTAATCAAATGAAAAATTCATATTATTGTACAAAAAGCGTGGGGTGCTTGTTATGATATCCTCAGATATAGTAATATTTACAACAATCTAAATCAAGCTTGATTTGATTCCTTCTTTATCGACTGTAAGTCCAAAGCTATGCAGGAATCGTAACTGATACAGATCGCGCGCTAGCTCTATCTCTTTTACTCCCTCTTACAGAGGAAAACTGGGAAACTGTTATTAAATTATTGCATTGTCATCGGTCCTTGATACGTGTGCAAAGTTTCAAATTAATCTAACTTCTAGAAATTGGTAAAAAATATGCTCAAAGATTCCATTACATACATACATTCATACATAGACACAACCCAAGCTATTAAAAGCGTGTTTAAAAGACATGCTTACTTGTTTCGAAGCTCTTCTTGAGCCGGTTGAGGTCGGATGCGCTGCCGGACACGCGGTACACGCCCACCTCGTGGATGCCGCGCCGCTCCACCTCCCGCACGCACGCGCTTATTATGAAAGGGATGTTGCGTTTCTCTCGTCTGCACACACAACATGTACGGTCTCATCAGCGATTATTTATACTGTCATAACGTACAAGTAAGGAGTTTAAGGTGTGTTAATTGAATTTAATATTTAAGTTAATTGAATTTAATATTTAAATTGATTAAATTTGACATTTGACTTAATTGCATAATTGATATTTGAATTGATTAAATTTAATATGTTAATATGCTGATTAATGATTTTTACTAACACTAGGTTAAGAATTTTTAAATTGTTACTAACACAACAATTCTGTAATTTAATGATCCCTGATGGTCGAAATAAATAAAAATTTAATTTAATTTAATTTAATTTTAAGGTGCTTGCAGAGCCCTAGCGAGGAATGGAAATTGATCCACCGACAAGAGCAAAGCTTGTAAGTTTTGAATGATTGACACTTTCGATGTATTCGTTTGTTCTCTTCTCCTCTCAGACACAGGACTGCGCAAAAGCATCTTCCGGCGTTGACGACAACTTATTTGTATATATGAATTCTTAGTCGTGTTGGTGCGCCCGGCGCCCGCCGGAGGGAATAGTACGAGTTCGCGCGTCTTGCGTATTATTCATCATTGTATCGGACTGTGTATTTAGTTCAAAATAATAACAGGAATAAATGCAAATAAGTGTTACTCAACCGCATCAACCTGGCATAGCGCAGCGGCGATGCCCAGCGTCCTCCCTCATTATAGCTCTATAGCGCCGCGCTAGCGAACATGGGTTATTGTAGGTATGTAATGTTAAGAAAAGTGAATGCATGGTCTTTCTAGCCCGAGGAAGATGTTTGGACGAGAAGAGAGTTGAAAAGTTTAAATACCTCGGACATAATTTACTTCGGACTTGAAAGACAATGCAGATATACATAGAGAGGGAGCGTAGGACTACGTCTGTCTGTGCTAATATGATAGCTCATAGGTTTGCTCGCTGTTCGAGAGACGTTAAAATTACCCTTTTTAAGGCATTTTGGACGTCTTTCACACATCTTTGACAGTACAATACACTACGTATCCAATATAACAATGCGTTTAGAATACTGTTGGGGCAGCCCCGCTTTCTATTCCTTGTTTTTGTGCACCTTATTATATACCGGCAAGCAATAGCTTTTTTTACGACACGTTCATGTATCATATATGATAACATTTTTTTATATATAAGAGGCAAAAAAAAATTAGAAACTTCTAAAACACAGAACTAAAAATACAAAAAGACAAAGAATTTAAAATAAAAGGGGGGACATTTACAATGCCAAAAAGTTAATTGTATAGGGACAGGATACCTGTTAAGCGCATCAGGGATGTTCGCCGTGGCGCGTGTAGATTGCTTCTATGCAACTATGCGCAAGCGGTGCGCATCCCTGGTGCGCAGGGTTAGGGCTAGCCGCAATAGTATTCTAAACGTATTCGTGGACCGTTTTGACTGTCAGTACTTGAATCATTGTAATATGGTTCAGGTACTGACTGAAATATATTTTTAGTATTTATATTAATATTATAAAGCTGAAGAGTTTATTTGTTTTAACGCGCTAATCTCGGACACTACTGGTTCGAATTGAAAATTATCGAGGAAGGCTTTAGGCTATATTCTTTAAAAAACTTCTTAGGGCCGGTTTTTTGATCCGCAGTAAAGTTTACTCTAACCATTTGTTAACCTAACTATTAGTTGCCAGATAATCAATGGTTAAAGCTTTGTTGCGTTTTTTAATGTAAATTCTACAAATCGTTACGTTTAACCTCTAGTTAAATTGTTGCCATTGCAAAGAAAAAAGATTTCCTTAAAATATTACATTTTAAATGGGGATATAATTTTTTTGGGTGACAACACTGAATAAACCAGAGCCGATAATTTTTTTAAAAAAAATTGTCAATTAAATACCATTTTTGACATTTAATAACAATCAAACAATAACAAGTCTTGTGAAATTATTGTAAGTTAGTGCAACCTAGTGCATAAAATTACGCCTTATTATTGTATTTCGTTATTTGCCAGATTTGAAAGTGTGTAATAATGTCAGGAAACAAGCAAGTAAATCTGTATAATTTTTGGTATGCTTTTTGTTGAGTTGTACCAGCAGTCTTATTTTTTGATAACACCAGCTCACGTGTTTATTTTTATTTCAGAGACCGCAATTCTAACTTCTGCAAGGAAGAAACTAATAATAGGGGTTAAAGTATGAAATTACCGATTATTTTCCCACTTTTTATTTTGTTTATAGCTCTTAAGTATAGTCGTATTATTGCGTAATTATTTTTGTATTGTATCAAAAACTAAATAAAGTAACTTTTGACTAAAAAAAAAAAAATGCAATACTAGTGCCTATTACTTCAAAGGAAGTCGTTGAAAAGACCCCTTACAATGTGTCAGCTGACCTTCTTGCTTCAATTAAGTATATTTGTATTATATAATTTGATTTTCAGAAAATTAAATAAGTACTATAATGCGTAGCTTTATAACCATCTAACTTTCACCTTTAATTGCATCGAAAACAGTTCAGGCGTTTTTAAAAAAACTAAAAAATTGTTAGTATGGAAAAATGACTTTTCTCGATTTCGTCCATACAAAACGGCAATTTCATTCTTTAACCCCTAATACTCGTATATTAATGTGGCTTCTCAAGTATTTATTTGGTAATATCGTGTAAAATACATGGAGGAGCTGCATTAGTTAGAGATGAAGCAAAAAAAGAAATACATATACCCGTACGACAGGGTACTTAATAGTACCTTAATTTGGGACAAGATGGCTCTGTGTGGCCCAGTGAGGCATGTTTTAAATATTTATTTTTATTTAATTTTAGAAAAATGTAAGCAAGAATCCAAAAAAGCAGAACTAGAATTAAACAAGTGTATCAGTGAAAACTTTGTTTTATTTCTTTTGCATCATAAACAGTGTACATTTAAATTATCTCTTAACTATTGTCTACAAAGTTTCTTCGGAATGCATAGCCACGGTCTCCTAAAAGACAGCACCCACCCTGTAAAGGTAGCGATTCAGTGATAGATTGCATTCGGTTAAGAGACGTTTATTCCTTGCTGGTAACATAGTGATTGCTCAATACATGGAAGTATATGAATTATATATAAAGCACTTGACACATACATAGGTCATACATCACAACCCATATGCTGGGATTCAAATAATGTTTGATTGTGCTGCAGTTGAATATAGTAATATGTGCTGTCATGTACTGAACCTAGCCATCTTGCTACAATATCAAACATTTTCGAGTAAGCATCAGCAACTACCTGAGTATTTATAGTAAAGTTATGTTTTCTATTCCTATAGAGCTCTGCATTATCCATATCCTCCAGGGTTTAAGATGCGTATATATATGGCAGCCAATTGCTCCGACGACACTTGGAAACTTGGCAATGAAGTAAAGCTTTGCGATTACATTGCTTATTTCCTCAGGTCTGCGTGGCCTTGTTATATAGTTTTTTTTTTATATTTGTACAAATTGTTCAAGAGACTGCATGGATGCATTTGCAAGCAGTAGATTTCAACATTCCAAAAGATCTCGAGAGCATTGCTGCATTATACCCGTGGCAAAGAATCTCAATGTGAGTATAGCACTTGCTCGAGTAACGTAACAGCATGATTCCTAAAAACATACAGTTAAATTAGAAAAAAGTGAGAGCCTTTTCAAGTAAAGGACTGACATGTAATTTTAACACATAGACTTATTTTAAAAACTTAGTTCCTACATACCTTGTCGTAGGTCATTTCAGATACCCTATTTCATCAACTAACCACATGATTGTTTCTTTTGAAGGGCGATAACGTTGACAAAAGTCTACATGATCCCAGGTTTCCAAGGGTCTATTATGAAGTCCAAATGGTTTAGGTCATCTCATCATCTAATATGTTGTTGATAACAATGTCTTCGTCAGACGAACTTTCGGACTCTTTAATGTATCTCACTATGTTTAAATTCATAAATATTAAAATACACTCTTTTCACGAAAAATGACACAAAAGACATGACATATTATGTCAAATTGTCAACAGTTAACCATCCGCCATATTGTTAAACCCTGCCGACAGTAGTAGTTACAATATTTCACTATTGGTTACTATTCAGGCCATTGGTTCGGCTAACTATTGTTCAAAAAACCCACTTTGATGATTATTTAACCATTGGTAACGATTTCTGCCTATTGGTTGACTTAACTACCGATCAAAAAACCGGCCCTTAATCGCGATCATAATAACGCAGACGAAGTCGCGGGCAACAGCTACTGTTTAAATATTTAGTTTTTAAGTTTTTATTATTGTGTATATTGAAACGGATTATCATCTGATGATTAAATGAATTGAATAGCGTGGCTAGCGACTTACTTGGCCACGTGCGTGATCTTGGCGCCGAAGAGGGCGCCCGCCTTGGCGTTGGGCACGCGGCGGGCGGAGCGCTCAGGCGGCAGCAGGCGCAGGCGCAGCGGCAGCGAGCCGCCGCCCAGCATCACCGTGCGCGACACGCCGCCGCTGGCGCTCTCCGCCACCCAGTCCCGGGACAGCTGTCGGAGGGGGGCTCAATGAGGGTTTTCACCAAAATTTACGTCACTAGTTGGCGCCACTTTGGCAAGAGGTCCCAACCCAACAGTCCGCGCTGTCTAAAGCGTCAAAAGTTCATAGTTTTTGAGTGTTTGATTTTAAAACCTATTCAATAATAAAAATGGATTATTCACGTGCATATGGACAAAAAAAAGGTTGCCGAGTTAAACTTGAGCTCAAAAGAAGAGGTGCAAGATCAACAGGCACCAAGAATAATCTTATTGAAAGGTATCATTTACAGACTTTCCTCTGTTTATTTTTGCAAAATTAGAACTTGATTATGTTTTGATGTTTCAGGCTAACGGCCGGTCCTAATAACCTATCTTCAGTTTTGGCATATTGGAGATAGAAAACAACTTCTGTATTTGTTTCTCTGGACTGCAAAATCAGAGATAGAAACTGTTTCCTATCTCCAAAATGTCAAAACTGGCGATAGATTGACTACTGGGACCGGCCGTAAATGATTATGATAGAAATTTTAACAAAATTTTTAAAATAAAAAATATCTGCTACGTATATAATATAGGTGCTATGACTTTTTTGACAGGTTTCTAAGGACCTAACGTTTCAGTGCTGCCGCCTAGTGAGTGTTATTTCAGAAAACCCTCATTTATTACGGTTGGTTTTAGGCTGATTTTAGAGTCAAGCTGATCCTACACTGATCATCGGCGCCGACCATCAAAATGTATGAACTTGAGCGCCGACGGCGGTCAGCGCTAACAGCGACTTTCCATACATTTCGGCGCTCGGCGCTGATGGTCAGCGTACGATCAGTGTGACTTTAAAATCAGCCTTAGTATCACGCGGAACGTCAGTACGGATCGCTCGGTACCAACCAATATGTATTAACTTCAAGGAGCGCTTTAGAGTGAAGCTGACGGGTCCGTGCAGACGACCACCCGCGCGGATATGAAGTTAATACATTTTGGGCGGTACGGAGCAATCCGTGCCGACGGTCAGTGTCACACTAAAACCAGCCTACATGCAAAATGGCTCAGGGTGCACTACAAATCAAGGAATTTCATTGATACGCAGATTTACGAAAAAACTAAGTTTTTCAAGGCATAAGAGATCATACCACTGATGTCAAACAAATGACACTGAAGAATCATCAGTTTAAATCAGTAGAAGATAATAAATGTAACGGGGATAATGTAGCAGGAATGTATTTTTCTATATTTTCACTGGTCTGCGTGTTTGCGGTACATTCGTTATTTGTGATTTCCACAAAACAAGTGCTTCCAATAGCCAACCTACTTTGGGATCAGAATAATAAATGTGACATAATATAAACAAAAAAAAAAACAATTTGTTTGTTAACTGACAGTTATTATCAGGGTTTTACAATATATTTTAGACTATCCCGACATTTGGAACACTTTACAGCGTTTTCCGTCCCGTTAGTCTACCCGTGCCTTACACAAATAAATACGATTAAAATGCGTTAAATTACCTTTCACTTCGATGTCTAGTGTTAGCGTAAATTATAGAAACCACAGCTAAAACCTGGTTAGTAATTAAATTTGTAAGGCTTTAGGGTTAAGAAGGTTACTTTTCGCAGTTTACCTTTACTGTACATTTTCCCCTAAGCACAGGCCTCGCAGCATCCTCGTAAAGCAAAAGGCGTAGATTCTGGGAGCCTTCTAGGTCGAGCGAGAAGCTTTCGTTCCACCGTGGCTGCGCGCTTCGACACACAAGCTTTGACTTTGCCTTGCGGAAATAGTGCCCGTAAGAATCCACTTCGACGACTACGTAGTAATCTGGAAACAGACAGTGCGATTGTGATATATTGGGTAGATGACACTTCAATGAATTGACATCCTTTTTATGATCCGTCTAAATGTAGTTTTGCCATAGATTCAATATGGCAGTATTAAAGTACGACGTCACGATTACCGAACTCTAATAACTGATTATTGATTAGCAAGCTACTGTTTTTGGATTTTTAGGCATTAAGATTTAACTTTAAAGGAATGGTGTTTTCCAATTTTTTGTAAATGATGTCATATACATAATGAAAAAGTTGATAATACGTAAAAAAATTGAGGTACAAACCAATATGACTTTTATTATTGACTTCTAATTGCTCACTTAATTCATGTAAGTATTCTGCGTTACAAATCGCGCACTGCATTCCTTTTTGAAAGAGATATTGTACAATAATTACCTACAAAAAGTAGCCATTCCACAAAATGTTGTAGTAGATCCAACTAGTGTTGTCAAACTATCGATAGCTGGACTATGAATATGACAGCAAAATAATTCAGATATACATGTTACTACACCAATAAACTGAACTCGTTCGAGGAACTAATGTTAGACACAATAGAAGTTTTGTTTATATTATATCATATCAACAGGTGTCTCAGAAAGTGTTAATTTATTAGTTTTACAATACAAAAGTAATTTTACATTTTTGGCATACGGTAAAGGCCATAAGATAGTTTTAGGTTACATTACTAACCAGCAGCAGTATCTAAAGGAGCAGTCATTCCGCCAATATGCAGTTGCAAGTCGCCCAGCAGCAGCGAGTCGTCGCGCCCGCTGCGCAGTAAGTACGAGCCCATGTCGGTCTGCAGGTAGCTGCGGCAAGCAGTAACCCAAGCTTGCAGTTCTAGCATTGATACTGTGTTAGAGCCTGCCGGCGGCGCGGATGATGCCTGTTAAATTCAAATTTTAACATTAAAGGGCATTGTTATTTTTGGACTAGTGTGAACATATCGCTAACAAAAAAAAAATTTTAGCAATAATAATTTTATAATTAAACAGGCATTCCTTCTTTTTATTTTAGTATTGACATAGGTATTGATCATCCAAAAGAAAATCAAATAATCATAGTAACCAATTTAAATATTCCGGTTTCCGGTTTGTAATTCTAGATTTAGTGCTGACAAAATATAGTTTACCTACAATTAATTTAATTTATAAAATCGATTCAAATCAAATGTATGTCTCGCGCGAATTAGAAGTATTTCTAGATGGTTTTTCGTTTTAATAATATGGTTTATTTAGAGTGGCTAGCTAACATTACATTAATGAAATGTTTGTAAACTAGTAATTTGCTAAAACATAATGAATGTTAATCGATTCTTTATCGATCATTCTCTATTTTGTGAATATGTGTGCGGACAGCACGAACCAAAAAAAAGGTCAACATTTTCTGTCATTCGCTTTGTGGTTTTTCATCGTGAATGTGGTTTTTGTAAATTCTGTATAGACTACTTCGTTTTCTTATTACGGTCTCTGATGTTTCTTCTTTCCATGACTCTGACGCAATTTTATAAACTGAACTTCGCTCTAACGTAGTAGTCGTGTAGCCGAAAAAAATATGCTTACGATAATATTAAAACTTTTAGTTTTTGCTGAGTGTATAGAAAACGTGCTTTGTGAGCTATTTTAGAAAAGTTAGAAGTTTGAAGAAAAGAAGCTGTGCTTTAGGTATGGGTATTTCGTAATATCTCGTGTTACGTAATGTATATAGAATTAAAATTTGAAATTTTAAGTGTTTCATAATAAGAACTATCTTAACTTCGAGTTGTAAAGTTTTTAGAAAGTTAAAATATGTGTAACTGCCTAAATCAAAAAATACCTGTTTTTGTATACAAATAAAATTTTAAATTTCTGATCTCACAGTAATACTTTCAGTGGTTTATGTCATACCTGTTGAACAAAGTTTAGAAAGTTAAGTGTTGTGCTTCTTTGATAATTTCATTTTTCTTTCGTAACATACGCAATATTGAATTAAAATTGATAAAAACTCTCTTACATGACCTTTTCAATACGCCTATATAACACATAAAAAATTAGAAACATAGGTAATGTGGATTTTGTTTAAATTACGTATAAATTATTGCGCTAAGATACGAATCATGCTGGACGCGGGAGGGTGTGGAGAGGCCGCCCGGTACCTACCCGGTAATTAAAAATATATATTGTTAATATCTTCTACAGTTTTTCATTGTCTCTAAGCTTATCAATTGACCTACGTACAAACTACGTTGAATAATTAGGGTTTCCACTGATAACCAAAACCTTGACTGTCTCATTACTGCATACATCTGTCCAATTCTATAAAATTAAAATAAATAACGATATATTTTGATATATAGGTACTTACATATTGAATATGGAAATTACACAAGTTCATGTACATATGAAGTACAAAGTTTCCACATTTGATTTTGCACGAGTAGTAACCATGTTCATACAAATTCAGTGCAAACATGAATCATCAAAATGGCGGGACCAATGTTTTTATCACATAACTTTAGTTTGGCACTTACAGTTGTGTTAAAAATTGAGTATATACATGTACATATGTAGCACTAAGTCCTCGGATGTGAATTACTTACCTCTGAGTAGCGGTTTCAGATGGTCCCGCCACTTTGACGGCAAAGTGGCGGGACTTCTTGTACCTTTAAAGGTACAAATGTCTGGTTCGGGGTACAATTAGAACATATGGAGCTCAAACATTTGAATGTGCTAAATTTTAAATCGGGGACTTGGTCCCGCCATCTTGACGCTCACCATTTTGTCTAATATTATTGAGTATTGTTTATGTTTATTCATTCAAAGATGTTAATTCATAATGAGCTTAACACAAGTCATAAAAACCTATGTATTTAATAATACTTACCGGTAAGTAGTTGATTATTTGTGAATATATACGAAAATTTAAAAAAGGAGTTTAAAATAAATATTTTTGTTCTATTACTTAGAGGCTAAGTCTTAGCCGATTGAAATCTTAATATGCACTTTTGCATGTGACTGTACCTGTACATCTACATGAAAAATTTATGTTTTTGCGATATTCCAAAAATTGTAAATTTTTAATATAAAGTATATAAAGTACGTACAAATCAAGGAATGATAAACAAATGTTATGTCTGTTTTTAAAACAATTAAATCTTACCTATTCTTGGTTGGTAGTAGGTACCTACTATTTGGAGACAAGTTGAATGTCTGTAGCAAACATAATAATATGAAAAGTAATTGATAAAAACTATTTATGAAAATGTTTAAACTTAGTCTTAGAACCTACCTTGTTTTATTTGTCTTAGTACACACTACACCACAGACAGACATTACATCAGGCCATACCTAAGTATTTGCTGCAAAACCGCCCCTATTACAACATCGTAAGATGCCGCAGCGTATGTCGTGCTGTTGGTTGTCCGTGCCATACCTACACCCTGTGCCTCATTTGATTTAGGTAATTACTGTCGTCTTTTAGGGCCTCCTATTTATGTGGCAGTTACACAAATTCGGTAGGTAGGTACTATAGTGTCGCACTATAGAATCAATAAATAAATAATAATAAATACAATTTTACGGGATAGGAGTCGACTTAGCTCGGCTTGGTACAGAAGACCGCACGTCAAGGTATACACTGCGGCTTATGCCGTTTGTATTAGGGACGATTTTGTATTGTCTGATGTGCTGTCGTGTGTTCCTAGTTTCTACACAATTCACGCGCGAGCGAAGGCCACCGCACTTAACTAGTGGGCGGCCGGCGGACGGCGCCGCGCAGTGCTTGGCGCGAGCGACCCGTCTCGCATAGTAGGGCCAATTATATCTATGCGTTATTAAAACAAAATCCACATTACCTATGTTTCTAATTTTTTGTGTGTTATATAGGCGTATTTAAAAGGTCATGTAAGAGAGTTTTTATCAATTTTAATTCAATATTGCGTATGTTACGAAAGAAAAATGAAATTATCAAAGAAGCACAACACTTAACTTTCTAAACTTTGTTCAACAGGTATGACATAAACCACTGAAAGTATTACTGTGAGATCAGAAATTTAAAATTTTATTTGTATACAAAAACAGGTATTTTTTGATTTAGGCAGTTACACATATTTTAACTTTCTAAAAACTTTACAACTCGAAGTTAAGATAGTTCTTATTATGAAACACTTAAAATTTCAAATTTTAATTCTATATACATTACGTAACACCAGATATTACGAAATACCTAAACCTGCTTTAGGTAAAAGCACAGCTATCTAACTTCTAACTTTTCTAAAATAGCTCACAAAGCACGTATTCTATACACTCAGCAACAACTTTTATATGGAATTTAAGGTCCCACGACACGACTATAGACCCAGGCTCGAATCTTATAAACGGACCTCGCTCAAACGTTGACCGCGGCTCAACTTTATAATTGTTGTAACCTTCTTTTATCACATGTTAAAATGATGTTAATATTTTGTATTTTAATAATAAGAAGGACAAAGATATAATCGCATTTCATATTTTCAGATTTATCCTAGTTCGATATTGCTACCACTGTTTTGTAATGTAAATAATTAGCACATGTAAACCCTTAAAATTATTGATTATGCTATTAGAATGTATGACTTGAACTTATTAAGATAAAAGATTACTAAGATAAAACAGACCTAATAAATTAAGAGAAGTCCTTTTACAGTTTAGCTTATATTCATACCTGAAGCGCGTGTATGGAGTCAATCCATTGCGTGCGCTCGTACTCCGAACTGAGGAAGAATATATGCTGTCGCTGCAGTGCCGAGCCACCCGGTGCTCGAGCCCCAATACGGAAAACGAGGTTTGGCGATGCAAGAACTAGTTGCCCTTCCAGTTCCGCTAGCTTTTTGCGCTGTTTCTCCAACGCACCTCGACCTCCAATACGCATTTTCTAAAAAATCATAATATGATATTATTAACTTGTTTAAAAATGGTACAATTCCTTTTTACAATAGTAAAAAAAGTACAATTTGACTGTAAAACTGCTACTCTCAGAGGTAGCATGCAATAAAATTCAAAAGGAATCCAACTAAGCTGAAAATGCCAGCTAGACAAAAAATACAATAATCGCAATCAAATAGGTATGCATGCCCGTTTTTATAAGCCGTTATCCAAAGGCTACTACTTTATCTAACCTTGTCATCATGGGAAGCTCTTTCCTCCGCCAGTATCTGATCCCGTACTGTGGAAGCCTGGGACTTAAGCGCTACGATATTCGCCGGCGACGTTTCCCTCGTATCGTTCGTGTTCGCGATCACCGAGTCCTCTTCGACTACCACGATATCCGGTAGCGGGATAAACCACTTCAGCTCGAAAGTGAACTTATCACGTCCAGATGCCTAAAAAATTAATGATTATCACAATAAATTATTTCTACGCTTAAAAAATTCACCTGAGTAGTGCAATATAAAGTAACTCACTTTGTATTTGGCACACGCAATAACATCGTTGAACAGAAATAGATGCCTCAATTTTCTATGACCGTCTGATAGTTCTACAATAAACGAATTTTTGACGAGTCTCCTTTGCGCGCGGTCAGCGTTCTGGAAGTACGTTTTAATATTAATTATTTGGAAGCTACTGCAACGTTTATGTGTACGCTGCCTAATATCAGATGACAATGATAAAATATATTATACAACTTACAGGAAACATAGATTTTGTTTGGATAATATTAAATTCATCAAGAAAGTGCTGCGTCATATTCAGGGCATCTGTTAACATAGCATGATCCGGATGACTCGCAGGCGTATATTTAATAAGATCCTGAAACAGGATAAAAAACATAATTCAGTCTCATTTCATTTTTTCTTATACTCTGAGAGTGCATACGGTTTTACTTATGAATAAGGGCGAAAGAGTTGTTTAATCTTTATAATCTCATGTATTTGGATGTCTATCACAGTGTACATATTTACTCAGTAACTTACGTGTAGTACTAGCGCGTTCTTCTGTACTCTCGCGACGGGTTTGTGCAGTAAGTCGTCGAGTGACATGGGTTGCCCACGGCACGCTATCTGTCGCGTAAGATCTGCGAATCGCTGGGACGTCGAGCAACGTCGGCGCACCGCGTCTGTTGCGCGACCATAGTTATGAAGGAACGCGCCATATACATTTATGTTCTCAGCCTAAAAAAAACAAAGCTGGCCGTAAAAACCAATAGGTCTAAAAAAACCAATTTGAATTTATAATTTTATATATTTATCTACCATCTTTTTAAAATGACTGCCAACTGAAAGAGGCTCTTCGTAACTTGCGACGGCTGCCTTCAGCCCTTCCAAGAAGTTTTTGTGGAGTTCATGCAACTCGGAGATCTTGTAAAATATTGTGTTAAATTCTTCTTCGGTGATTACAGGCTGAGACGTTGATAAAGTGGCTTTTATTGCGTTCATGTACTAGAAAAATAATAACAATTAAATAGCAGAGAAAAGTGGGACCACTGTAAATAAAATATACCAAATATAATACCTTCTCCATAACGTACAAGCATTCTACATATACAGTCTCGCTTTCTACAATACTAGAGACTATGCATCGATGCATGGTAAGTCTCTCAGCTTCTTCATTGTTGCTGTTGTTTGACTCCTGGAAAAAAACAAATGTTTTAAATCTTACCAATTTTACTAATTTACTATTATCTAATTTACTAATATTATAAATGTTAAAGTTTGGATGGATGTTTATTACTAAACCATGCCGGAATTACTTTACATATCTATATAAAATTTTAAACGTTGACAGATTGGACTAGTTGGAATAACATAGGATCATTATTTATCAAAAAAAATGTGTGATTCCCGTTGGATAAACACCTACGAAGTCACAGGCAATTCTATTCTATAGGGTGTTAGTTAAAGGGTATAACAAGCCTCAAACCAGCCTATGTTAACATATGCATATGTCGCAGAGAAATGTGGAAATCAGGGAATTCACGAAATCCCCAGGGATATTACAAAATCCCGGTAGATTTTATTTTTTATTTTATTTTTCATTTCTTTGGAAAACTTACAGCTAAGTACTTAACTAAGATACAATGATGTTCTAAATATAGCCAATTACAAGTTTTCACATATAGCATTTTAAACAGTGGAAAGAAATGCGGACAAAGTATTTTTTTTTTTTAAGTTAATGTCATTGCTACATTGTAAAGGGAAAAAGAAACCATTCGTGACATGTAAGTGATACAGTACATGCTATATTATTAATAACATATACATATTAAAGGTAAAAAAATACACATACCTAAGTATATCAATTTAACTTACATGAAAAATCTTTTACTAAATTTATTTTTAAACTGGCTTACAGAAGTATTAAAAAGATCCAGGTCCATATCATCATTAGCAGTGTTGAATAGATTAGAAGTTCTGAAGATGAAGCAATTTTTGCGATAGTTTGTTCTAACAAACGGGACATGAAGTATAATCAAATTACGAGTTACTTTAATGGGAGCATTCAAATAAAAAAAGACTGAGCAGTTCTCGGGAATCTATAGCATTTTGAAATACTTTTAAAAGAAATGTGATATCAGCCATATCTCTTCGCATATACAATGGTAAAAAGTGTAAACGCTTACAACGCTGTGTGTAGCCTTGTATAAAGATACGATATTTGTATTGCAAATGGCGTAAAAATCGCATTTGAACAGATTCCAGCCGCGCGATGTAAGTTTTGTAAGCCGGGCTCCACACCTGCGAGGCGTATTCTAAATGACTTCGGACGAAGACACAGTTACATTTTTATGGTCTTTATATCTTTAAACTCAGCTGACATCCGTAAAACAAAGCCAAGGGCCTTACTAGCCTTAGCAACAATTGAGTCAATATGCCTCTCAAATAATAGTTTTGAGTCAAAAACTGCGCCAAGATCCTTCATAACTTGTACCCTAGAGATAATTTGATTGTTAAAAGTGTAGTCATATGTAATAACTTGGGCTTTTCTAGAAAATGTACATACGTGGCAGTTGGATATATTTAGATCAAGGTTATTAATTCAGCAATAATTTTGAAAAGAATCTAGATCTCTTTAAAGTCGTAAACAATCCGAGTCTGCCCTTATAGGACATAGAATTTTCATATCATCAGCATAGAGCAGTACTTTACTATTAGAAAAACAAGTACCGATGTCATTAATGAAAATGGTAAATAAGAGTGGCCCCAAGAGCGAGCCCTGAGGCACACTAGAGGGTATAAATAGTGTGGACGACGTGTAACCGTTTAACACTACTGTTTGGCAACGATTACCGACATATGAGCTAAACCATCTAAAGAGTATACCGACCGTGTATACCGACCAGTTGAAGCTTTTGTAGGAGAATACAGTGATCAATTCGGTCGAAACATTTACTATAGTCAGTATACACTACATCCATCTGGGCCTGCGCCATATGCTCAGCAATATAGTTATGGCATAACAGCAAGTTGGTTGTAGTGGATCTACCCCGCAGAAAACCATGTTGGAAATCATTTAGAAACGGTTGCAAGCTAGAATAAACTTGTTGATAGACAATTTTTTCTAAAATTTTTGCGACCACACAATTTAGAGATGGGCCTGTAATTTTGGATTTGATTTTTTGAGCCCTTCTTAAAAACAGGGGTCACAAGAGCAGACTTCCAGATATCCGGCACGCAACCGGACGTTAATGATAGCCGGTAAATATAAGCTAAGGGGGCAATAAGGCTATTTGCACAGTTGATTTTAAATAACGGAGGAAAGCAGTCTGGGCCAGCGGTTTTATTTACGACAAGTGTTTTTAAAAGCTTGAGGAGATCATCTTCATATATTTCTATTGAAGTTAGGTGCGATACTGACTCACTCTGTTGGGGAGGTAAGTAATGAGATGTGCGAAGTAGCTGAAACACAGAATGAAAGTATTCAGCGAATAAATTGCAAGCATCTTGACCAGAGCGAGACGAATGGTTACCGAAAAACATAGTAGAAGGGACTGAATTAACCGATCTCTTGCTGTTTATGTACTTCCAAAATGCTTTGGGGTTAGTTTTTAAATTAGATTCTATTCTATGTATATACTGTTTGTAACAGTCAGCTTCTAAAACCTTAACACGGTTTCTCAGTGTTATGAAAGACAAGTAATCAAAGTAATTTTTGTACTATAAATATTTCCTATGACATTTGTGCTTTTCTTTGATCATTTTTATTAATGGAATATTATACCAAAGAGGATATTTAGCTCGTACTTTACTATTTTTAAAAGGTATAAATTCATCACGGAGTGTATATAGTAGATCATTAAATTTAGATGTACATTCATTCGTATTAAGTCCAGAAAAAAAACTAAGCCAATCTAAACCGTCGAGTTTTTTACAAATAGAATCATAATCACCTCTGCCATACAGATATTTAGTCCTTGAGGCGGGTGTGAGCATTTGAACATCATGTATTGGAACTAAAACACATAATGCTAGGTGATGTGAATCGGCAGACACGAGAGGTTCCACACTATCAGAGACACTGAGATCAATATTACTGAATATAAGGTCTAATAATCTATCAGAAGAATTGTGTATGTGATTATATTGTAAGAAATTACATGTGCTAATATCATCAAAAAACATAGTTTGATGTGTGCCTAATATATTACTAGGCATGAGATCAGAGCCTTCTGAGGGTGAATTCCAGGAAATGTTCGGCATATTAAAGTCACCAAGAATAATGAACTTATCATAAACGTAGAATATAATAGACGGACAAAGCCTGCGAGATAGAAGAAAACCTCTTATGGAAATCTAGCAAGATAGAAAAAGAAAACAAATCCTTTCGTTTTGAGACCTGTCGTATTTGACAGAGTGACATCCAGTGGCATATGCGATATAAGGTTCAACATTTTATGTAATTATCTAGTACATCGTAGATTATCTAAAGTAAATACAGTTTTATCTAACAATGGTCACATGTTCTGTGAGTGCCTGTGGAGTCAACCACAAAAATAATCCAGAAAATTGCTGATTTCACAGGTAAATACGTAGAAAGTCGTCATCGTAAAAACGCGTTATTTTTGTTGAATTTGATCTTGTTGTTAAGTTGTAAATATAAAATTATTTCAATCCACTTGTTCATTTTAATATTTTGTATAGATAAAATTCTATGTATTGATTATTTACATTATTACATTACATGTACGCTAGAGCTTGACTCAAATTTATCGATACTATTATCGACATTTATCTTGAATGTTTCCGGAGAAATTTGATGTTATTTTACGTTTAGCGTCTCAAATGAATGTCAACTTAACAATTTGAAGAAGGAAACTGTAAGGAATCACATAACTAAGATAATCTTGTTTAAAAGTCAATAATCAGTGTTTGATACATCAGAATGTAAATGTTTATTCAGATTTCGTTTACTTGTTCTTTTTCACTTACTGCCATTGATAAGCTCACACGGTACAGCAGATGACAAGGGAAAATCTTTTGAAGAAATAAATAAAGAAAACTAATTAACAATGGCTGTTATTTTTTTTATTAAGACTGTTTATTTTTAAATTATATGTAAAAAATATACTCACCGGGCACATTTATCTGCCCACTATTATAGTTATAAGAAGTGAGGGCGGTTAGGTATGCCGCAAAGTAGGTGCATAATCTCGAGATAAAAACAGTGTGACAGTAAACATTATTTTCCAAACTACTAACTGCAATTATTATCGATAGTCTAAAAATGTTAAAGGTACGTCACTAGTTAACACACACATTGACAAATCAAAACTGGTCACGCATTATCGGGCTGTCAGTGGATCTACTTGTATCCTATATCTATGGAACTTATCATCAACATTATTCAAAGTAATATTCACACAATTATTGGAAAAGTTTGTCAGTTGTGTCGCCATTGAGTCCCCCAAACCCTGTGTACAAAGGTATGCGCAACATATGTGTATTTTTTGTACATCAGTAGAAGTTGATTTACGCAAAGTGATGGTGACCCATACATCTTCAGCCGCAGAACACCATTCATCGCGTCCGTCCGCCACCAGCTCGCGCTTAACAGCTATTAACACCCCCCGCCCAGGGACTGACCCGTACTGTTATAGTTTCTATCGCATCGCCAAACTAAATAACGATCGTCAAAAAGTTCATTATTGAGTACACTATCCGTCAACCAAGTTTCTGTCAAAGCGATAACGTCGTAAAAATTAATCAAAATATTTCTATAAAATGAACTTGTTTTCGTGCGTAACCCTCTTACATTTTGGTAAAATATAGTTAAAGCTGCCATCGGGTATAAGATAATTTTAGATATTTATAGTTAGAAAGAATAATACAGAACAAAGAGAATGCCAGATTTTTGAGAGGGTATATCTCTAAAAAACTAAATTCATAAATGCAAAACATAATTATAATTATGTTGACATAAATATCATACAAGAATAAAGATTTGTGTTCATATTGTTTTACAAGCTGAGAAAATAATATTTTGATTAGCCAATTAGTAAACAGGCAATAGTTATAACCTGAGAATACCCACTTTCCTAAAAAATGAATTGGTAAAAAAATATCTATCTACACGGTACAAAACGCACTTTATCAATAATAAATTATTGAAAGTTTTCTCGTAACTCGCAATTAAATCTCTGTTTAAATGAGTAAGAAAAAGGTACAGTGATAGAATAACAACAACAAGTAGCACAAGCGGGAGGCGGACGGCGACTAAACTGCAGTCGCATGCGTAACCCGCCTGCTTTACCTGAACAAAAGGAACGAACGGAATGCAAGCGCTTCTCAAACTATCGCATACACAAACACTGACAATAATGAGATAAACCAAGAGAAATGACATTATCAGATTTAATATAACATAGTTAAGAGATAAGTAAAATGAATTTAGAAAATAAGCGAAACAAAAAAACCTTAATAATGCATGAGTTACAGTTTCTTCAGGTCCAATTCTGATTTTATATTTTTTATAGGGGATGTAGAATTTTTCCATAAAAAATTTTGCAGTTTGTGACCCAAACAAAGGAGTACCCGTGATCTTTAGCTTCTTTCTTGGTCTTGTTTAACAGAATCTTATTTTCTAGAGTAAGATGATCGTTTACGAATATCTTGGCGTCATTGCTGTATTCAAGCACAGATTTTTTATAGGCTTTAGCAGAAGCAACAAAGTTTTCTTTCAAATATCTATACCAAAGCTGATAATTATGTTTTTATTTTTAGGGTCATTACGAGTTGGCACACGTACTATATAATTTATATTAGTCTTATTTAATTTTAACTTAATAAAAGAACTTAGCTTGTCCAGAACCTCAAATAAATTCTCCGAGTCCTTGTAAGGTATTCCCTTCACTTCAGCTTTATTGAGTCGATCAGTTTGGTCTTTTAGTTTCACTATACCTTCCAAGTCTGTGACACGATGCATAAGGTCCGTGGTATCTATTATCTCCATTATTTTTCTCCACAGCTGAAACTCTTACCTCCAGGTCAGTAATCTGTCCATTACAGATTCTGGACGACTCATGAGCGAATTCCACGGAGTTTTTAAGCTCATATAGATCTTCTTTAATGGTTTTGACATCGTGAACTAGGCTTGAAAGGGCCGTCATTTGATCGGATAGCTTCCTTATTTCCGACATAATCAAATCACTGTCAGGATTTTGTAGTACGAGGGCGGGTCAATAAGTCCGTGACTTTTTGAATTTCTGACCTCTTTACTGAAAAAGCAACACTACTCCTGTCAACAGGTATCTATCAGTTGATTCCTACCAAAATTTGAACTTGCTGCGTCAGTTAGTTTGTGTTTGACAGCTATTTTTATCAGACTACCCAGTAATTTGAGGAAAAAATGGAAAAAAGTGAATTTCGTGTGCTTATTAAGCATTATTTTTTGCGAAAAAAAACCATTACCGAGACCAAGGCTAAGCTTGATAAATACTATAGGGACTCTGCACCATCGATTTCAATGGTAAAAAAGTGGTTTACTGAATTTCGTTGTGGCCGTAAAAGCACTGAAGATGCCGAACGTCCTGGACGCCCAGTTGAGGTCTCTACACCCGAAAAATCGAAAAAATTCACGATATGGTGTTGGCCGACCGAAGATTGAAAGTGCAAGAGATTGTGGAAGCCGTAGGGATCTCGCATGGCTCAGTGGTTTCAATTTTAAAAGATCAATTGGGCATGAGAAAGCTTTCCGCAAGATGGGTGCCGCGTTTGCTCACAGTCGACCACAAACGCAATCGTGTAACAACTTCACAGGAAGGTTTGGCGTTGTTTAATCGCAATATGGAGGAGTTTTTGCGCCGTTTTGTAACCGTGGACGAAACACGAATCCATCACAACACACCAGAGACCAAACAACAGTCAAAACAGTGGGTTTCTAAGGGTGAATCGGCGCCAAAGAAGGCCAAGGTGGGTTTGTCAGCCAATAAAGTTATGGCGACTGTTTTTTGGGATGCACGTGGGATAATCCACATTGACTACCTTCAAAAGGGAAGAACAATCAATGGGGAATATTATGCCAACTTATTGGACCGCTTCAATGACGATTTGAAAAAAAACCGACCTCATTTGGCCAAGAAAAAAGTTCTTTTCCACCAAGACAATGCAAGGGTGCACACATGTGCAGTTGCCATGGCAAAAATCCATGAATTGGGCTATGAATTGCTCCCTCATCCGCCCTATTCTCCAGATTTGGCTCCGAGTGACTACTTTTTGTTCCCAAACCTGAAGAAATGGCTTGGTGGAAAAAGATTTGACTCCAATGATGAAGTCATCTCGCAAACAAAGGCCTATTATGAAGACCTCGACAAATCATATTTTTTGGAAGGGATAAAAAAATTGGAGATGCGTTGGACAAAGTGTATAGAGCTCAAGGGAGACTACGTTGAAAAATAAAATGATTTGTTTATCAAAAAATCTGTGTTTTATTCCAAAAGTCACGGACTTATTGACCCGCCCTCGTATTGGTGACGAAGTGCTTGAAGATGCAGGTTTTGAAGTGGGACCGTTTTTACAGCTTGGACATTTCCATGTGGCTTTTCGATCGCCGAGCTCTCTAAATCCACCCTCTGTTATCCCTGCGCAGGAAAAGTCAAAACAGCGCATACAGGAACTACATTGGGCGACATCCCTAGCTTCATTCATGCAGCTGGCACACTTTATTATGATTTAGAAGAAAATAAAGATTGAGAAGCACTGACTTATTGTGGGACGAATTCGAATTAGACAGGTGTTCGTCTGCGCTCACCGATTGCGACTGATGAGATGTCGAATATTCTTGTTTATTACGGCTTTTTACTAAAATTATCTAGTGATATGACAAAATACTAATATAAAGTCACAGATATATCATAGAACTAATCTAAATGTAGTGAAATAAAGAATACTGCAGTAGACACAGGTTGATTACAATTTTGACATGAATGGGTGCCATCGGATTTATTGTTACATACCCGGCATGGTTACCACCTCCAGCATATTAACTTTTCTACAACATTAAAATGTACAAGTGATTTGTAACTGAGAGATCGTATTTTTAGTAGAAATCGAATTTTACTAAACCACTAGAAAAATCCACTAGCCACTAAAAGCAATATTTCGCCACTAAATGGTGTCTTAAAACCACCAGTTTTAGTAGAATATACACTAAGTTGGCAACACTGCACACGTTTGTTTCACTTCCACTAGTGCCCCTGTAGGTACTATGGTGAAGTCAGAAATTTATATCAGATTTCTGACTTCACCATAGCATTTATATGTGTCGTAGGGCAATAAGGATATCTTAGTGTTACATTTTCATCGCATTTCAATCTTTTTTGTCATCATGGATACGTTAAAAATTCGAATAATTATGGAATATGACTACCGTCGTGGCAGCAACGCGGCATAAGCGGCACGCAACATCAACGACGTTTAAGGAGCTAACACTACAAACCAACGCACCGCCTGTTATTGGTTTGCTAGCTTCCGTTCTGGAAATTTCGACCTGAAAAATGAACCTCGCGGTCGTCCGAAAACTTTGGTCGACAATGACGAATTAAAAGCGATTGTGGAAGCTGATGATACACAATCTACGGCTGAATTAGAAGCAGCTTTCGACGTTAGCGTCAAAACCATATTGGTCCACTTGCGTACCTAATCCTACCTCAGTACTATCGACTGGTTAAACGGATTTTGAAAATTCTTTTTTGTTTGAAAGCTGGTACTTCCCGTGTGGTCCCATTTTAACGAAGTCATGATCTGATGGTGGAATCTGGGGAAATCGAGAGAAAACCCTCAAATTTTATAAGCACGTATTAGGTTTTTGCATATCTTTCTTAAGGTTTTTAAGTATTTGCGTCTGATACCCATCATTTTATGATGATGAGCTGATGATGGAAGGTACAACTCCTTAACGGTTAAGAGTAGGAGGATTTTTCTTTAAATACCATAGGCGCGTATAGTAAGATAGTTGTCTTCTTTCAGGTTATTCACATGAGCTGATGATGGAAGGAACTCCTAAGCAGTTAGGAGTTGGAGGATTTTTGTTTCTTAAGATTCTATAGCGATGAGGCAGTTTCTCAAATAATTCATACATTTTCATCTAGAAGTCATCATCACTATTTTTATGTAGTATTAATAACTGTGTAGGTAATTTATATAACACTAAAAAGAGAAAACTAATTATTTTTAAATTAAAAATTGAATCGATATAAAAAAAAACTCACTAAAAAGTACAAAATAACACAAGAACAATGTTTTATTTTAAAACCTATTTACCTACTCACAATATTATTTTAACTACTAACAACTAAACAGATTGAAGTCGGTGCCAAGCCAAATAGAATAGGAGTATGATCATATCATGACCAGGCAATAATTTATAACTGAATATCTACTTTTCAAAAGAGTCAAGTAGCCTATTGAGTAACAAACATCCATTCAAACTTTCGCATTTATAATACATACAAGCTGTTGCCCGCGACTTCATCCGCGTCAATTTCTCATGAACGCGACTATTTTTGCAACATTTTTCACTCATACTTCGCTTCTATTGGTCGCAGTGCAATGTTATATAGCCTAAAGCCTTCCTCGATAAATGGACTATCCAACACAAAAATATTTTTTCAAATCGAACCAGTACTTCCTGAGATTAGCGCGTTCAAACAAACAAACAAACTCTTCAGCTTTATAATATTAGTATAGATTAGTAAGAAAGTAAGAATTAGTAAGATAATCGGCATACACCTGTCTGATTACATAGCAGATGCTATGTAATTCGACTGTTTTAACTATAAGCAGCTGCTTAAAAATCAAGAAAACATTAGGTATTATTAACTTTTATTTAGATAATGTGAGTAAAATTTTTTGAACCGGCCAGCAAGTTTTGAATGAGAAACCCTGAATTAGGTAGGTATGCATGCAGGCTGTATGCATTATATGCATGCATAAAATACAAAAAAAAAGTTATGTAATACAACACACAATACACACAATGGCTGTTACAGCTCTGTTTTTAAAAACAATCACTATAAAACACGTTTAGAAATGTAGTTTTAATGAAGGAGCATTTTCTTTGGGTTCCTTCATTTGCAAAACTCAAGCCATGAGATTCGTGTTAATTTCTCTTGTAATTTTTATACAGAAACGAGTCAACTGCCATGATTCCGATAGTAAGTAGAAACTTTTTATTTCTAAAATCAAATCATGCCCAAGACATGCCTCACTGGACCACACAGAGCCATCTAGTCCCAAATTAAGCTACTATTAAGTACCCTGTCGTATGGGGTACTAGACAACCGATAAACTTACATATATACTTTTTTTTTTGTAAATACATACTTATAGTACATAGAAAACACCCAGACCAGTACAAACAGACATGTTCATGCACACAAATATTTGTACTGTGCGGGGATCGAACCCGCGACCCATGGGTCAGAAGCAGCGTTAACTACCGCTGATCCAAATGGTCGTCAAATTAATTAGGTAACAATAATTCAATATTTTTTTTCATTATTAGGTACCGAAATAAATCATGTTGACTTGTCACCCTATTATGACACGATAGTATACAGCGACGTTTTAGATATTATCAATGAACTTAATAAAAACTCAGTAAGTATAAAATGGTATAAATTGGGAGTAATTTATTGGAAAATTTGGAACAGGTGTATAACGGGTGTAAAAAAACCAAACGCAGATCCGAAAACCACGTATAGTCCTCATCACTAGGATATTTTTTTCCTTCGGGACCATACCTGGGAAACTGCTGGTTCCGAAGATATTGAAGGTCAAAGTCACAATTTTGTTTTCAATTTTGACTGTTGTAAAAGGTTTTTTAAACTTTTCTCCATGCAAACAACCAAAAAATTTTCATTATATCGTTCATAATAAGGCTTTTTTAATTACAATACGCAATGTACGGCTCAGCGCGGACGTATTCGAACTTAGCAGCCATCACCAGCGCAGCGGGCGCGCTGCCCCGGCTGCTATATATTGCGCGGAATTATAATATTTTTTTGAGACCTATAAATAAAAATCATTTCCCAGCAATAATATTTTGTAATATGACTTGGTCTGATGTTCACATTGCGTAGCTTCAGGGTCGGCGTTTGGTTTTTTTTTCACCTTGTATATTATAAGATTTTCAAACTTTTAATGAGGCTTTCACAAAAACTTATAATTCAAAAGTTATTTTCATGTTCATAATAAATTTATAACGACGCCTAGAGCTAAAACTAAAGTTAATATTTATTAAAACGCTTGTTTTCCTGTAAGATATATTTTTAGGTGAAAATAACTTTGGAAGTGGCATGCTGGGAGTTAAATAGGCAAGAAGTATAATCCGTTATGTTTCTGTGCAATTTGATCTATTCTTCACAAAGGATTATTTTGACAAATATGTTTTTTTATTATATTCTATTACATCGACAATTATCAATTATTCCTTTTTTATGTCTGATAGCAGTTCAATGGATTTACAAATAGTGATAGCGAAAGCGAAGAGAATGTTGAAGATTTGCTGTCAGAATACCAACATTATTTAGAAAAAGCACATGAACAAAAAAGAATTTATCTAGAAAAGACAAATAAAACTAAAAACAAAGTACCGGTTTTGAGACACGACACATTTTTTAAGACGGGTCCCAGGACTTTTGACAGTTATAATAATGATTATTACAGTACTAACAACTACAATTCAGGCATTTTAAAGTTCCCACCTGCCGCATTCGGCAGCCCGTTGGATTTATTTATACCAATTAGTCCACCATTTTCGTATAATTTAAATAAACCTGAACGGGAAACAGTGGTCCCAAGTAAATTATTTAATGATGGATTGCTTAACTTCAATCAAGCACTAAGAGACAAAAAACCACTTAATGAAAAACTTGCTATAAATGAACCAATAAAAACACCTTGCATTTGTCCATCTTCTATAATACCATGCATATGTAAGTGTAAAGATTGTGTGATGCCACTAAATTCGTTAAAACCTGGATTTCAACCACCAAATACAGAAATTAATAGAAGTAATTTGCCTCAGAATGTATTTGTTGATCCTATAATTCAGGAACATTTATTAGATGATATGAGTAACATAGCAAATACTTTAAATGTAAAAATTAAAGTTGATATTCAGATACCAAAAATACTTAAAAGTAAGCAATTCAATCGCGATAGCGCATTGGAATATGAAGACAATTCAAAAGAACTGACGTCCAACATAAGATTACCAACGACATCTTTCAATTTTCCTATCCCTATTGATATGTTTGGATACAAAAGATCCCCAAAAAATAATAGGCATGATTTCCGTAAAATAACCATTCATAGGAAAAAGAAATCACGTTCAAACACAAACAAAAAGCATCGAAAGAAGCTTATAACTTTCCACAATATTAAGGTTCCTCCAACTCAAACACTAAAATCATTAGTGAAGGAACATCACACTATAAATATAAGAAACAAGACAGTCGAAAACGCTAATGCAACCCTTCTGATGAATACGTTAGGAAACATAACTTTAAAGACAGACGTCGTCGAATCTACAACATTTAATCCTTATATAATGAATAGCACACAGTTTGAAGAAGGTATTTTTTTTATGGTAAACATATCAAACAATAATGAAAACGAGCCTGAAGGAGCTCCCAAAACTGGAAATAGTATTGAGCTAGATTTTAAAACCAAACCAAACATAAGTAGTGCAATAAACATGCGACAAAAACGAGAGTTGACAACTACCTATTTAAATAATATTACTAAACTACTTAGCGTCACACATAATGACCAAAATCAAAAAGTTGATGAAAAATCATCAAAACATCTGGAAAAGGTATGGTTTTCAGATGCGGAATTGCTTTATTGGCCAAGTTCTACTGGAACTAATGATTTAGTTACAAAACCAAAAAGTATAACTGATATAATACTCGAAAGAGAACACAAAAAAGCCAAGCTTAATCTGACTAAAGAGACAATTCAACATAATCACACTAAAGCTTTAGAACAGGCTATATTTGGACAAGTCGACTGGAATGACATGGATACTATAGCACCTACGTTTATATCTTTTGTGGGTAAATATATAAATGGAATTATAACTTTTTGCTCATCGAACATATGCCATTCTATGAAATGTGCTGATAAGATGTGTATTCATAGAACCTGTCTTCCAGACAACAGGTTTAATAATCTAGGTCATTGTTATGGTTCAAACAAAACCGGTGAGTAATTAAATCAAAAAACTATTGATTCCAATAACAATACAATTTCATATCTACATCATGTAAAAAACTAAACATTTTATTTCAGATAGTATAGCTTCAATGGAATCCATAATGGACTTACCTTCCAACATCGCATTCGAAATTGTTGACATATTACAAGATAAGATGTTAGGAAAACTGCATGGTAAAGTAACCCTATGCATCGGTTTGAAGTGTATCACATTTGCAGCATCAAAGAAAAAAAATCTAAAAATTAAATGCATCTCTAAAAACTTAAATAAAACGGGACATTGTCTTAGTATTCAAAAAACATAAAATTTCGGCTTATCGTAGACCGAAATCGGAAGAAAATTGTTTACAAAAATGTGCTTGTAACAAGAAACACTGTAATATTTATAAACATCCATTCCGATAAGCCCGGTCCACCATTCAAACTTATGTAATAGCATAGATTGACTTTGCACGATGAAAGTGTATGTAATCACAGAATTAAAGCTTATAAATGCAAGCGCAATATTAGTTGTTTTTATTTGTATTCGAGGGTTATTAAGTGATGTAAGTAACATGTATAATTAATTTATTTTTATGGATTGACTAATTTTTTTTCATTTTTTTTTTAAAGTTAAATGTTTATTTAATAACAACTTTAATGTAATGACCAGAATACCGAGGATAAATATTTGAATCCATGGCAAAATATAAACAGTCCTAATCCAAAAATAATAAAGTTTGAATCCAATGGAGATGTTACACAAAAGCCTGTGGCTCTGATGCATTTCATTGACATTAAACAACTAATTGCAGCAATGAAAAGGAAGGTAAAATCAAAACAGGTTATCAATAGCGATGACCAGGCATCATTCACTTCAAATAATACTATGTGGGAAATAAGAAATATTATTAACTCTTTGTATGCTTCGATGAAGCCAAGAAAAAAATTGAAGATATTTACCAACTGTAACAAACCCAAGTCATTATGTAGGTTCTTAACTTGCCCTGACATCAGAGATCATTGTACACTTTGCGAAGTCAAAACAAAAGAACGGAAACGAAATTCGACAACATGCGAGAAGTTCTCTACAAAATTTTTGGTAACACATAATTATGTCGATCTTCCAGCTCATTCATGGAAAAGAAATGTTACAACGGAAGCTAGCGTGTTGCAAAAAACCTTAAATAAATATAACTTTATATTTTAAATAAATAAGTCTAAGCGTTTTGGGTATGTTTCTATTACACTGATTTTTTTAAAAGCACAATAAGCGTTCGTTGACTTATCTTGTTTGCATTTGAGATACGAGATGCCGGGTAAAATTAAAAGGCTATTTGGTATGGTCGTTCGTTGCTCATTAGGTAAACATTCCCGGCTAAGTGTTATCTCGTCTTAGATAGGAGCATACCTAGCCGAGTTACCCTACCTATATAAAGGGATATGGAAACTGTTCAAACATTTATTTCACGGGAAGAGTCATAACCTAAACCATGTTCGTTGTAAAGTGTTTATTTTTGGTCGTAGTTTTATGTGCAGTGCACGAAACATTAAGCAAACCAACAGAAAGTAAGTATTTCTGCTGTGACAACTTAAGGAACATAGGTGCTTTATCTGTGATTTCATGACTCATTTATTAATACGAAAACTAACGCCATCGCTTGCAGGTGCATTAACACAAGGCCGCGGAATAGGTTCTACAATATGGGGATGGATTACATATCCTTTTTCGGGGTGGTGGAGTTCAAACGAGAGCGACCCAACACCGATTAATGATCAACTGATAGCATCAACGACTTACGGACCTAACGATACTATAGAACTCGGTAAACATAACGTCACGGTATGGTGTAATGATCAAACCTGCACTACCATGAAATGCAATGAAAAAGAATGCAAGAACAACACTTGCAATATGTATGATACATATGTTGATGGTGAATGTCGTGAATACAACACCGTTATAGATCCCGATAAGCCCATGACCATTCTCGAACTAACAACTACTTCGAATCCCACCCAGAGTTATGAAACTATCTTGCCGACTACAAACGTCGTCGAGGAAAATACCAAGACACCCGAGAATGATTCAGTGCTAATAGCGACTGCCACATCAGAACGTATTCAAGAAGTAAAACGTTTGCTTGAACGCAAAGAAAATATAGTTGACCAGGCTAACGCGCCCATTGCGAAGGTTGAAAACACTTCAGAACCTAATGATAAGGTTAGTCATTTATTTTCTTAAATTCAAATGCTACAATCATTGATAGAAGCTAGACATTTACTGTACGTACTGTACTGTATTATGCGAAAATAATTTAGTTTACTTACATATAATTACAAGAAACACCGCCATGGCGTGGTATAATAAATCGTCAATAGTCAAGAAACTTGGATACTATGTATTTTTTTTAACATTTATAAATTCACAATATCCATTTCACTGATACATAATTCACATCCTACGCAGATAACTGAAGTTCCCACGTTTGTAGGACTTTCCGTAAGAGAAAAGCCAACCACAGAAGACCAAGGAGATCGGAGTAGAACAACAAGTTAATTTCTTGATAAAAGCGGAAACTAATAATAAAAGGTACATACAATATCAACTGTCACCCAAAGTGGAACTAAAACGGACAAAACTTTCGGCCCAACAACTTAAAAGCTTAATTAAATCAGTAAATCATTCATTTAAACAAAAGCTAATTGATACTAACTTTAACATTACAAAACATATAGAATACAATGTTTTTATGACAAAATAATTTATATTTTTTAATTCCTTTTAGATGTGCCCGCACCAGACACCCCAAATATAAACATTTCCTTGTTACGAGTGATAAATGAAAGCATCCCGACATTTATAAAATCTTTATTTGAGCAAATAACGGGTAAGCTCACCAATTACCTAATTAATAAATTGAACATAAGTTCGTCGTGCGTAGATGGTGTTTGTTACTATTACACAACCTGCCTATACATCAACTGTAACGTCGCACTTTGCAAGTATAACTTATTATCTGGCGTCGAGGAGTGTTCACCAGCCCAGTCTTCAACAACATTCAGAATTAAATCAGAACGTAGTAGAATACAGGTAGAACGCATCATCGAGGAACACTCGTCGAAAAGCGATAACAATGAAGACAATGAAATTAAAATAATTAACAAGATATTAAATAAATAGTTACGTCAATGGTGTATTTATTTACATATTCCTCTACAATATTTAATTTTCATATCATTAATTTATTATTTACTAGAAAACTATATGTAATAGCATAATTGAGAACACTGGACAAGAGCGCGGCGGGCTGGCGGGCTACGCGCTTTAGGGTTTCGTACTTAGGTACTTTATTTTGTTGTTGCATAATTTAACATCGTTCTTAAATTTTTAAAATAAAAGAAATCATTACATATTATGTGACTACTTCAAATATGTATTTTGTTAGTACCGATAATTATAATTTTTAATTTTTTTATATGCTGCTTATCTATGAACAACCGTTAATTTGTCAGAGAACACCTAAATCTTACAGGAAATAGCACTTTTAAGACTTAATACGTCACCCATGGACCCTTTAATCAAAAAATGAGGTTCACAGACCCACATCATTACATAATGAAAACAAAAACCCCACTTTAAGTGTAGGGACCCTAAATAAACATTAATCATGCTGATTCATATTGCCAAATAAAAGTTTTAAAGTGCTTCTATACAGATAAACAGACAGACATGGCAAGACTATAAGCGTTCCTTATCCTGATACAATCCTGGGATAATTGCAAAAGTCGGAGTTCATTTTGGTCAGTTGAAAATTTTAAAACGGACATTAATTATGAATCGAACATTATAATCAGTATTATGGCTTATTCGGAACGTGCGAAGTGGGTGGAAGGGATAAAGGAAACGATCGCTGCGCTTGTCGCGGCAGAAATGTGCAACAAAAGGGGCTTCAGTCAGTCAGTCAGTTAGTTATCAAACAAACTTGTCAGTTGTTTCGAAATTATTGAAAATGGGTCACTATTGTTGTTGTACATAGGCTGCACTAAAAGTATCGGGAATGGAATATTTCCACTGTTCCTGTCATATTAAAATCTTTTTAATTGCAAGCTCCTTGGTTTTAAAAATCGAATACCATTTATTTATTTTAAAAAAAGATTCTCGGTCTTATCACAAGGTCTTGTCAAACTTGTTTAGTCGTTGAGAAAATGGAATTGACTCGAGAAAATTCAAGAGCGATGATTTATTATGACTTTCAAAGTGGTTAAACACAAAAACAGTGTGTTGACCGGATGATTTCTGCATTTGGTAATGAAGCCACATTTAACCACAATTTATCGCTGGTTTGCTGAATTTCAACGTGGACGTGTCAAGCTCAGTGATGATCCCCGTCAAGGTCGTCCAAAAACTGCAGTCACCCAAGAAAACGTTGATGCTGTGCGTAAGCTGATTGAGGATGATCGACATGTGACATACCGCGAAATTCAGGCAACTTTAGACATTGGCACGTGTCAAATACAAATAATCTTGCATGAACAATTAGGTGTAAAAAAGTTGTTTTCCCGATGGATACCGCTCTGTGAAGAGCAAAAAGCGGCTCGCGTTACTTGGTGCGTCAGAACTCTCGAAAGATTCCACGCAGGATCCTCAAATGCTGTATACAACATCGTATCAGGTGACGAATCCTGGATATACGCGTACGAACCCGAAACAAAAAACCAGTCACGAGTTTGGGTGTTCGAAAATGAGTTAAAGCCAACAAAAATTGTTCGTTCACGGAGTGTTGTAAAAAAAATGGTGGCCACGTTTGTCTCCAAAACCGGCCATGTTGCGACTATTCCTCTTGAGGGACAAAGAACGTTTAATGCAGAATGGTATGCTAGCATTTGTTTGCCACAGGTCGTTTCTGAACTCCGTAAAGAGAACTGCAACCGCCGCATCATCCTCCATCACGACAATGCGAGTTCTCACACCGCGCACAGAACAAGAGAGTTTTTAGAGCAAGAAAACATAAAATTATTAGACCATCCGCCGTACAGCCCCGACCTAAGCCCTAATTTTTATTTTTATTTTATTTATTAAAAAACCAACAGCTTTACAATTATTACACTGTCAACAAAATACTTATTTAACGTACAGCCAATAACAGGTTTTTCTATATTAACTAATGGTAACACAAGTAAAAACGGCAGTTCATCACCTTTCCCAACTTGAGCACTGAAAAAATTAATTAACAAAACTAGTTGAGATAACCGAGGAATAGTCAAACTTTGTTAACTTACAAATAAATTTCGTTTACGTCAAGACCAACTGCTACTGTTGCATTTTACATAATCATTGCAGTTATTTGAGTTTGGTTCTCAGCTACTAAAGTTTCTGTCATTTACTGTCAAACTCGGTTTTGCCACCTTGTAACATAACAATGTATTGCTCTAATAAACAAACTAAAGGTGATAATTTACCTAAAGTTGGCCTAGCAATTTTTTTTTTACTTAACTAAAGTGCAATTTATTAACTTAGTGAAAAATTGTTTCCAATTGTATAGTTTTGTTAAAGATTGTTTAAGAAAGTTACTACAAACAAATGAAATATAATTGAATAAAAATAAAAATCTCAACAATTTTGTAAGAGGTGATGTAAGTTATGTTGCGCGTAACGAAACGTTTTTGGAATTTACCCGCCCGCGCCCGCAGTCGTGTCAAACTAAACTTATAAACCTGTTCTTTTCGTGTTGCGCGTCATGGCGGCGAAGTGCTGTTTGCGCTATATTTTTCGAAATAGTGTACGATAATCACCTGTGCAGTGAGTAAATTAATTATTTAACCGGTCATATTATAAAGCCGCTTGCAACAATGGAGCCAGCAGACGAGGCAGCAGAAAAAACTATTTCTGATTATCTGCGGTCGTGGGGTCTGGAAATGTATATTACAACATTTTTGGGTAAGTACTATAAAACATAATTAGGCAATAACATATACTTAGAGGGTTTCGTTGCATTAACCCCGTCAGGCATTCCACTTTGAACTTCAACCAATATTTGAACTTTGGTGAAACTTGTAGCTTCAATGCTCAGGTACTCATTATAGTCTCTATCTCTTTCCTAAAAGTAGCCCAATTTTGTATCAGATTAGAAAAACAAATAAATAAACTGAATTCGCGTGAGTTATCTGTACGTAAGGCGCTAGATATCGTTACCATGACATTATTAGCCACCCATAGCTCATACCCACATAATTAGTGGCAAATTTTCCGGAGCGATTAATTTTTTTATATTAATTTTACAGAGTCGCACGAAGAGCAACTTGATTTAGTCGCATTAACATCGCTACCTTTCTTAATGAGCACAGCAAATGTAATGTCGACAAAGAAAACTACAAAAATAAGCAATGGAGACCATCAAATCAAGAGGTTTTGAAAGGCTTTATCAGTTAAGTACCAAGTTCAGCTGAGATAGCCGCAGCGATAACAAGAAAAAGGGAAAAGCTTATGGAAATGGAACTCTGGACTGGATCCCCCGCCTTTTTCATGTGTTTATTTCTCATTAGAAACAACTAAGCATGGTAAATGCTTGAAAATAACATAAAATATAAATTACATGCTTGTTATATCTAAGATTATAACACTTAAAACAAATCGACCGCCTGAGGAAGGATTCTAACTCACGTCTCTTCGCATTCAATCGAATTTATGCAAGTGTTTCTCGCTGTCAAATCCAGCGTTTTCTGATATTGATCATGATCAGAAAAAACGCTGGCTTCGATAGAAAGAAACACTTCCAAAATTTCTGGCATGCAAAGAGACGTGGGTTCGAATCCCACTAAACTCGTTTTTTTAAGTGTTATAATATCATTGGAGTTTTGCTTTTTATAAATAAAGGAATGTTTCTTTTAAGTATAATTTATTATATTTTAAGTATTAAAGTTTAATGTTAATGAATATATAAGTAGAGGTACATATTATTAACCAATTTGTTAATTAATAAATATATAACAAAATAGTACAAATCAAGTTTTTATTTTTACAAGTGTCATAAGTTTGTAGTCAAAATTAATATATGAAGAGTTTCAGCAAGATTTAGGCACGTGCCAATGAATCTTGCTAAAACTTCTTATATATTTATTTTGGCTACATGCTAAAAACCTGTAAACAAAAAAACACTCTTAGTAACTGAAAAGCGATGTAACTGTTAACCGACAAGTTCAGTTACAGATTACAAGAAAGTACTGTTACTACTAAATTCAGAGTAAAGCTATTATTAATCAGTTACTCAATTAATAATTCAGTTACCAATTACAAAATAGTTTGGTTACGATAACAGTATAGTGATGCTATACAGAAGAAACCATTTTGTAAATAATAACTAAAAAAGTATGTGTAAAAAGTACCAAACCCGTAGTTATTTATAACAAAACAGTTTTACGTAGTAACATAACAAGTGGTCTATTTTTACACTACTGTTTTATTCTTCATAACACTAATATCATATAATTCATAACATAAATTTATCGAACACTTTGGTATCCCCTAAGTTATAAATTTGTTGGTAAGTAATAATTTTTGTTGAGCTATTGATAACTAAACTATTTTAACAAAACCGAGTTTGTCCACTAGGAGCTATACTTATGTAGTCACTATTTTTATGTAATAGGTTACACAATTGTTGGTTATTTATTACTCGAAACTTTTTTCAGTGAGCTTACAACGAACAACGACAAAAGTTTACCACAGCAATTAAACTTATATTATTTACATTATCTATTAAAATGTAACTATAAAAACAGGCAAATAAATGTAAAACTTCAGAACTTACTTATTAAGTAATGAAAGAATAAAAGAATAAAAGTCACAAAATAAAAGTCTGCTGTAACTGTATCAAACAAAATACGATTCATTATGGCACCAAACGACAACGAAAGGCTATTTAGCATCACATACCTATGATGTAAATAAAATAAACTAAAATCAACGGACCCCGCGAACTTCGTAACTCCTCAGAATTGATATTGGCGTCTTAATGTCATTAAGTCATCAAATATGGCAGGGTTGGATAAATGTATGAAAAACAGATCCTTATTAGTTATTTAAGCGATAACATCCCAATGATTTCATTAGTTATTATCCTATACCCAGTGAAAACAAATTAAAATACATAAAAATCATAAAAATCGGTCCAGCCTATCTGGAGTTATAAGTGGTGTAACTAACACGAATAAGGATCAATTGTTAACATGTCCAACCGCAACACACACTTAATACTTTTATACTTTTGTATAGGTCAATGCATGCACGAAGGTATTGGTACTTAATCATAATAAAGTCACATACCATCCGTTCTAAATGTTTGCTAAACATTTAATCACTTGTTTTCCAATTAGATTGTCTTATTTTAAGTACCGTTTTAACTTGTTTTACAAATGTATGTTTGGAACATATGAACGGGTCAATATGATCAAACGATGCGTTATATTCCCGAGTCACACGCGTTGCAAATACGTTCTTGGCAAATTTAGTTTTATGAAACGGTGTATGAAATAATGAGGTATGACGCGTGCGAGTCGAGGGTGTCTAATGATTTCTATACTTTCCCTAAAATAAGGAATAAATTGAGTGGTCAGAGATTTTCATCACCTGAAGAAGCTGTGGACGCCTACAAAACGGCCATTTTGGAACCCAAACTTCCGAATGGAATGGTTGCTTCAATGATTGGTTCCGTCGCATGAAAAAATGTGTCAAATTTCGCGGAGAATACTTTGAAAAGCAATAAATACATTTTTAAATAGTAATGTTGTGTCACTTCCTTGATTCCCGAAATTTTCAGTGCCGCCCTCGTATCGTAGACTGCAAAAATAACAGCAGAAATAGTCAGTGCAAATGGCCTGGAAATTAGATCAAAGATCTAAATGGATAGCTGCTGTAAGAAGGAAAAAGTAAGTGATTGGATGCACCCTAAAATTGCAATATTAATCAAAACAATTTTATTTGCGTTGCATTTTATAGGATATTAATTGAGTACCTTATTATTGTTTTAGTGTTGATGGGTCGATGATTTATTTAAATGATTAAAACCAATTTATTACGTTTTAACATAGTTTGGGGTTGGAAACTTATTGTGTGTTTTACACGCTCAAAACTAGTTTTTATAATAACGTCCATTTTTCCATAAACAGTTGTAACAAATTCCTTCAAAAATACCATTTATTACCATTCTAAATATATTTTATTTACTTTATTTTATACAAAATAAACGAGCTCTTGTTATTAATTTTTTGACATAATATGTCAAAAAATTAATTATATATATATATTATGCCCCTAAAAGTGCCTAAAACTTCGTTTGCAAGGCGCTACTGTCGTGCACGTTCCGAATAGGAAAAAAAGCAAAGGAGTGACAGATAATATGTATACACAACTAAATGTATTAAGTATTGCAAATACCGATGACTTGATAAAATGTCAATTAATATGTTTAAATGCCTCTTATGTAGATTTTTTTAATGCTGAGTAAAAGGTTTACTTTTCTAACTAAGTAACACGTTAACAAGCCAGCTCTAGACCATTTTAAAAAAACTATTGACTCTCACATCAAGTCTTTAGAACTGGATCCATTTGACTCTCCCGAGGCTGACTGGAACAATCTCAAAAAGTTATTTTGGAGACAGCCAAAGTGAGCTATGATGCCCAAAGAATCATACAGAAGAGGGAAGAATGGATAAGTAATGAGTCTTGGAAGCTGATTGATGAAAGAAAACAGCTAAAGGCAGCGGGCATCGGTTCTGATAGCCAGAGAAGCAGATACAATCAGCTACATGCATTGATACAGAAATCCACTCGACGAGATAAGGATGCGCACATCAACAGAGTTTGCGATGAAATTGAAGGACATGCAGCTAAAGTACAGTCGAAGGATCTTTTCAGGAAAGTCAGACAACTAACTGAAACCTTTAAACCTAAAAGCTGGCTAGTGGAGTACAGTAGAGGTAACACCTTAAGAGAACTTGAGAAAGTTTTGGAAAGATGGAGAGACTACTGTTATGAATTATATCGGGACGTAGTAGGTCTTGGCACCGAGAGAAGATGGGATGACCATGATGAAGAGCCGGGCATATTGCAGTCTGAAGTACATAATGCTATTAAGAAGCTAAAGCATAAAGCCGTAGGCCCCGATGGCATCTCCGCAGCAATGCTACAACACCTGGGTCAAAAGGGTATAGGGATCTTGCACCATCTATGCACTAAGATCTGGAAGACAGGCCAGTGGCCAATGTATTGGACGCAATCTGCGGTCATTCCTCTTCACAAGGAAATTCCTCTTCAAAATTAAGAAATGCGAAATGGGGATGTAGAGGGGCGAACCACCATCTTTCACCCCAAGCCAACCTCACCTGCACGCGGTGCATCCTGCTGGACGACGAACGAGGCTCTGGCGATCGACCGACCGATGGCGGTATAGCCATCCAAATTCAAGGCGTAGTTAAATATAGCAGGCCGGTGACGGGCAGCAGCGTCACCGTTGCGAGAAGCTACGTCCTGCGATCGCCAACCCGTCTGCCCAGCGTGGCGATTATGGGCAATACCTCAAATGCAGACGCAAAATAAGCCACGGCCCCCAGTTCCCGGCGGTCCCGCTATTCCTGGTCATGGTGGCGACCACGGTCACGGCGGGACGGGGGGTGCGAAGAATCTCCGGGTTACGGGAGGCCACCAAAAACCACTGACCCTGGCGACGTACAACGGACGCACGTTACGGCTGGACTCGCATTTGGCCCAACTTGAGGTGGAACTTGGGAAGATTAGGTGGCATATCCTAGGGCTATGTGAAGTCCGAAGAGAGGGGGCGGAAACCATAACCCTCGAATCGGGTCACCTAATGTACTTCCGTGAGGGAGACCAACAATCCCAAGGTGGCGTTGGGTTTCTGGTAAATAAGTCCCTTTCTGACAACGTTGTGGAAGTGTCCAGTGTGTCGAACAGGGTAGCGTACCTTATTGTTAAGCTCACCGAGAGGTATAGCCTCAAGGTGGTGCAAGCGTACGCGCCGACCTCGAAACACTCGGACGAAGAGGTGGAGGATATGTTTGATGACATATCAAAGGCCCACTTCACCACTAAGACTCACTACAGCGTTGTTATGGGGGACTTCAACGCTAAAGTGGGAGTACAGAATTGCAACGAATCGGTAGTAGGATCCCATGGATTTGGATGCAGAAACCATAGGGGGCAAATGCTTGTCAACTTCCTCGAACGGGAGGGGCTCTTCTTGATGAACTCTTTCTTCAAGAAACAGCCCCAAAGGAAGTGGACGTGGCAGAGCCCCGACACTATGACGAAAAATGAGATTGACTCCATCATGACCAACAAAAAGCATATATTCAGAGACGTCTCCGTGATCAACAGGTTTAATACTAGAAGCGATCACCGACTCGTTCGAGGCTCTCTGAATATCGATTTTAAGGCTGAACGTCTGATGAAGTCTAGGCTCCGACCTACCTTGCTCCAAACCATGATAGGATCTGAAACATTCCAGTCAAACCTGGAAAACTGACTCGCTGCCGTGGAAACCACAACAGACGTAAACCAGAACCTCGAAAATGTGGTTCGGATCCTCAGGGAAGAAGGTACGAGATTTTATGAAATGCAGCGTAAGGGCAGGAAGTCAAAACTTTCGTAAGGGACTTTAGGGCTAATGAAGGAACGACGTGAAAACCCACCCGTCACTTCGTCGGGAAAGCGGGCTCTAAACCAAGAGATCAGAAAGCTCGTACGACACGACCTCCGTTGCTCCAATACTCTTGCGATTGAAAGAGCGATCGAGAAAAATCGGGGTCGAAAGTGTTCATACAATCTCTTGGAAGAAGCCACCTGACGAAACTGACCACAGCAAGTGGAGAAGTCGTTGCTTCGAAGCCAGCAGTCCTTTCCGAAGTAGAACGCTTCTATGGCCGGTTATACGCTTCGCATGCATCTCAACCTGATCCCTAGAGCCACGTTAACACGCCACTACACTCAAGACCTGCCAGAAGTCAGCAATGGCGAAATCGAGATGGCTCTTAAACAGCTGAAAAATGGAAAAGCCCCTGGAGAGGATGGCGTTACAACAGAGTTGCTAAAGGCTGGAGGTAAACCCGTACTGAGGGAGCTTCAAAAGCTTTTTAACGCTTTCCTGTTTGAAGTGAGAACTCCGGAGGCGTGGAGTAGAAGAGTGGTCGTCTTGTTCTTTAAAAAGGGAGATAAGATCCTGCTTAAGAACTATCGACCCATTTCTCTTTTAAGCCACGTCTATAAGCTGTTTTCAAGAGTCATCACGAACCGCCTTGCGCGAAGACTCGACGAATTCCAACCACCGGAACAGGCTGGATTTCGGAGCGGATACGGCACCATAGACCACAACCACACAGTGCGGCAGATTATACAGAAGACCGAAGAGTATAATCAGCCCCTGTGTCTAGCATTTGTGGACTATGAGAAAACCTTCGACTCAATCGAGATTTGGTCCGTTTTGGAGTCCCTGCAGCGTTGCCAAGTAGATTGGCGGTACGTCCAAGTGATGAGATGTCTCTACGAAGCCGCCACCATGTCCATCCAAGTACAGAATCAGCAAACAAAACCTATACCGTTGCATCGAGGAGTGAGACAAGGGGACGTCATTTCCCCGAAATTGTTCACAAATGCAATGGATGATATGTTCAAGACGCTGCACTGGAAAGGACGAGGCATTAACATCAATGGCGAATACATCTCTCACTTGCGATTTGCAGACGACATCGTCATTATGGCAGAAACGCTGCAGGACTTACAATAGATGCTAAATGACCTGGCTGAATCTTCTGTATGCATCGGCTTGCGGATGAACCTGGATAAAACCAAGGTTATGTTTAATGAACACGTACTACCGCAACCGATTGCGATCCACGGTGCCGTCCTCGAAGTTGTTCAGAAATATGTGTACCTTGGGCAGATACTGCAGTTAGGTAAAAACAACTTTGAGGATGAGGTGAACAGAATAATTCAGTTGGGTTGGGCAGCATTTGGGAAACTACGTCGAGTCTTCTCATCGTCGATCCCACAATGCCTCAAGACGAAAGTCTTCAATCAGTGCGTCCTACCCGTCATGACATACGGAGCCGAAACGAGGACACTGACGGTACGGCTAGTCCACAAGTTCAAAGCCGCTCAGCGGGCTATGGAAAGAGCTATGCTCGGAGTTTCTCTTAGGGAAAAAATCAGAAATGAGGTGATCCGGCAGAGAACTAAAGTTACCGACATAGCCCACCGGATTAGCAAGCTGAAGTGGCAGTGGGCTGGCCATATTAGACGCAGAACCGACAACCGGTGGGGTAAACGAGTTCTTGAGTGGAGACCGCGTCTCGGCAATCGTAATGTAGGACGCCCTCAGGCCAGGTGGAGTGATGATTTGCGCAAGGTGGCTGGCAGGAGCTGGATGCGAGAAGCCGAGGATCGACCTAAGTGGCGTGTATTTGGAGAGGCGTATGTCCAGCAGTGGACTGCAATAGGCTGATGATGATAATGATGAAGAAATACGAAAATTATAGAACCTTGTCTCTTATGTCTCATGCCAGTAAAATACTCCTTCGCTTAATAAATGAAAGACTGTCGGCTTATGTGGATCGTCAGATACCGTGTGAACAAGCTGGTTTCGTAGCTGGCAAGGGAACGCGCGAGCAAATTCTCAACATACGCAGTCTCATTGAAAAATGTAGAGAATTCAACAAACCGCTGGTTCTATGCTTCGTTGACTATGCAAAGGCGTTTGATTGTGTAAACTGGCAGACGATGTTTGATGTTCTCGTCGAGATGGGCGTCCCTCCACATCTTACATTTTTCATCCAGAATCTGTACCTTGATGGCACCAGCTTTGTAAAATTGGAAAATCTGAACTCGCAAACCTTCCACACTGAACGGGGCGTGCGTCAAGGATGTATTCTGTCGCCGAAGTTATTTAACCTCTACGGTGAACACATCATGAGGAGAGCACTTGATGGATGGCGCGGTGGGATACGAGTATGTGTTGGCGGCGAAAGAGTGACCAACCTTAGATATGCGGACGATACAACTATTGTTGCGTCAAGTGAGGAAGAGATGGCAGAATTTGTTGGAGGTTTTATAATTACTTAATATAAACCTCTTTGTAATCCTGACCGACTGCTAAAGCGTCATTGTTTTTATATTGACTTTACACTGTGTAGTTGGTTGCCTGATGTACTTGTCTGTGACCACTAGACCTGACATTTCATTTGCTGCAAGTTTTCTTAGTCAGTATAATAGCTACTACACAGTGGAGCATTTTGCTGCAGCCAAACGTGTATTACGTTACTTGAAAGGCACGATGAATTTAGGTCTTGAGTACAGGAAAAGTGATGTAAATAGTAAATTTTGTGTGTTTGGTTTTACTGACGCTGATTGGGCTAACGGTGCGGATCGTAAATCATACACGGGATATATTTTTGAGGATGAAAAAGAGGATGTAGAGACCAGTATTGAAGAAGGAATGCTTAAATGGTTTGGACATGTTGAGAGGATGAATGAAAGTAGGTTGACTAAAAAGATATATATGGCGAGTATGAATGGAAATGTTGGAAGGGGAAGGCCTCGACGAACTTATCTTGATCAAATCGGGGAAGTTCTAAAGAAAGGTCAGGTCAAGAGTACCCTAAACCGGCGAGCGTGTATGAAAAGATTAATCAATGTGGATGAAGCGAAAGTAGTCTGTAAGGATCGTAGCAAGTGAAAAGATGTGGTCTCTGCCTACCCCTCCGGGAAAAAGGCGTGAGTGTATGTATGTATGTATGTATATATTTTTAAGCTAGGTAGGAATGTTATTTCCTGGGGCTGTTTTATGCAATCCTGCGTCGCACTTTCGTCTACCGACGCGGAGTATATAGCTTTATCTGAAGCTGCTAAAGAAGCGGTATACGTCCGTGCGATTCTTGCAGAGTTGGTAGGTAGGTGTAATACTGTAACTCTGTTAGTGATAACCAGTCAGCCGCGAAGCTTGCAATTAATCCTGTATTTCATAAACGCTCTAAGTGTGGACATAAGGTATCACTATATTCGAGAGGCTATTGATAATAAGATAATAGAATTAAGTTATTTACCTACGGAGCAGATAACTGCTGATGTACTCACGAAGGCATTGCAGTATTGTAAGCATAACTCATTCGTTCGAGATATGCTGGAAGTCGTCTAAGATTAAGAGAGCGTGTTGGAGGTTTTATAATTACTTAATGTAAACCTCTTTGTAATCCTGGCCGACTGCCAAAACGTCAGTTTTTATATTGACTTAACACTGTGTAGTTGGTTGTTTTGATGTGCTGAATAAAACTCTGCTGTATATTTAAAAATATTATGTTTATATCAATAAATTAAATTCCATTAGAATTGCTGAAGAAAATTGAAGCAGAAAGTGCCAAGCTTGGTCTTAAGATCAACCATGCTAAAACCAAAATCATGGTGGTGGACCGAGCACAACTTCTTCCCAGCTCGAATGTTCTTGACGGATACGAGAAGGTCAATCAGTTTGTGTATATGGGCTCTATGATCACATCTGAGGGCAGCTGCTCTGAAGAAATCCGCCGTCGCACTGCAATGGCTAAAAGTGCAATGACAAACCTCGGAAAGATCTGGAGGAACCGCAGAATCCGACAAAAAACTAAAATGCTACTGGTCCGGGCGCTGGTATTCTCCATATTCCTATACGGTACAGAAACGTGGTGCATTTAAAGTCGCGATAGCAGCAAAATTGATGCCTTCGAAATATGGTGTTGGCGAAGAATACGTAGTATTCTTCGCCAACACCGCATGGACCGCCATGAGAACTAACGAGTCAATACTTTCGGAGCTCAAAATAACCAAGCGACTCTCAACCATATGCCAGGAACGTGCTCTCAACTTCTTCGGACATATAATGCGTTCATCTAAGCATCGGCTGGAGAAGCGCCTAATGCTGGGGCAGATGGAGAGTAAACGTGCTCGGGGCAGGGCGCCAACTAGATGGACGGACGCGATAAAGAGGGAGGAAACATTTTCGATGCGGTCCATAGAACTGAAGACCGCGCGGCTTGGAGATGTGTCGTGTATGGTCGCGATCCTCAGCACTGAGGGAACGACGAAGAAGAAGTATTAGAAAAGGACGCACATCTACTTTCAAACCTCACTCTCGGCTCGATTTTTTTGAGATACTGCGCAGTCCAGCTTAAGTGTAGGTTCATGCCTAAAACGGACAGTTTTAGGTGTCATTTGATTAATAGACATAATATCAACATTATGTTATTGTCAACTTTATCAAATCAAAATCAAATCAACAGCCATTGTCCGTCCAACGCTGCACGTAGGCCTCCTTCAAGTCACGCCACAACTGTCTATCCTGGGCTTTCCCCAATTGTAACCCGTCTCAATTATGGCAGCATGCAATAGTATATATATGGATTTTTGTCATGTTGTAACTATTGGATTTTATTAATCCAAGGTTGTACAAAAAGTACACCAGTTGGGACACTTTTACGACGCTGGTTGTGTATCCAGTTTATTATATTACAGCAATGCGTAACACTGAAAAAAAAATGGTGGAATCTTACTAAAGCAACAGTAGCTTGTGTTTCGGATGGTTTGATTTTAATTTCAACACAACATTGATATATTTTTCAATGTAGTAATAGTTTATATACTGATATTATATGTAATTGCAATTTAATTGCTAAAATATCAAATAAAGTACTACATTTAATAATCTTGTAGGATTCAACGAAAGACTGAAGTCTTAATTCCTTCAACTGTATCAGTTATACATAATACAGACTGATTTCAGGATCACGGTAAAAATCACAACAATGGAAAACGAAATGGGCAAAAGAAGCACTTCGCTGTACACTAACACTGTGGAAAATGGGAGGGATTAAAAAACTAGACAAATCTGAACCAATAACCGGAAAGAAAATATGTGCTGTTTATGGAATGATTCCAAAATCTCAGGATATCGGAATCTTTTCATTAAAGGCCGTTCTACACGGTGCATTTTCAACCGCCTTTAATATTGGTGTACCTATTGATTTTATACACGCTGTGACGCGCACAGATGTAGCTGTGTAAGGTCCATTCAACCGAGACCCCACCTCAGCAAAATATTACGACTGTGTAGGTCACAGCGTGTTACAAAATTAAAAGTCTGAATCAAAATTAAATATTTAAAAAAAAAAATTTTTTTACTAAAAATAAATAACACTGCCATGATGTTATACATAATGGTCCAATAACGTGGACTTCGTTTTAAAGGTGGTTTAAAAAGCACGGTGTATAAATAGAAAAAACTTTATAAACTAATGGATTTTTTATAATTAAACTAGCAGGAGACCAATTCTACTAACGTAAAATAACAAAACGTAAACGCAACAATTGAGGAAACGCAACTAAATGTCAACTTTTCGTATTCTATTAGCAATATCGGTCGCGTTTCAGCTCACCTTATCGATCGATCAAAACTAAGTTGAACGATTTCCTAAATTCATATTCCACTAGTGATTTGACGTTGCTGTCAGTCGAAGCGCGCGCAGCCGAAGAAGAACGTTTCAAAATTACCGGTCGAGCATACGCTAGTGAAAGGCTACTTTTGTTGGATCGCTTGCTAGCGGTTCAGCTTACGTTTAGATTTTGTTTAGTAAAAATGGTTAGTAGAATACAGTCTTGTGTGACAACCGAAGTTAAATAAAATAATAATAAATAAATAATAATAATAATTAGTAATAGTTGACATTTAGTTGCGTTTCGTTAGTTATTACGTTTAAGTTTTGATAATTTACGTTAGTAGAAATCTCTTGACCCCGCGAACTTCGTATCGCCTCAGAATAATTTATTTTGATTTGATCTCTTAAATGTCATTGTCACCAAATATGGCGTTTACTTTACCAAGTCTTCAAAAGTCAAGAAACAAATAATTAGCAAAAAAATTAAATTGCGACTATAAATTGAAATGTAAGCTATCCTATCTTTCAAGTTGGATCAAACTGCACACGGTGTGCAAATTTGATTAAAATCCATTAAGTAGTTTAGGAGTCCATCCCGGACAAACAACGTGACACGTAATTTATATATACTAAGAAGATGGTCAAAGACGATCTGGTCAAGGTCGCGGGAAGCCGCTGGATGCGGACAGCACAGGACCGATCATTGTGGAGATCCGTGGGGGAGGCCTATGCCCAGCAGTGGGCGTCGTTCGGCTGATATGATGATGATGATGAAGATGTATAATAATGTTACGAACATCGGTCTCGGCCTTAATTTTATTCCCAGCCTCGGTCGGCCGAGACCTAAAAACCATTATAAGTCGAGCATTAGTTGGTAACTTGCCTGGTGCTGCAGTTTTCTTAGAGCCGGAGGCGTGGCGCTAACTTCTGTGTCCGAAGAGATTGTCCTCAGCAGCAGAGGCGTGTCGCTTGAGTCTGCAAGCTCCGTGCCCGATTCACTTGGCTCTTGGATTTCACCCGCTTGCCTAAATTAGAAACATATTTATGCATCAGTATTTAAACTTGATTTTTTTTTCTCAGGCGGGAATTGATACCTCATGTCCATGCATACCGGGCGCGGCTCTTTGTAGTGTTACGTCATAGCGACATATTTATGTACTTTATAATACAGAACGCTACCTAATTCAATACGATCAAGCAGAGTTTCGCCAGAAAAAGTTGAGACTGGCCGTCAACTAATGAAAGTTATAATACACCCAGAGGAAACAGAACTAAAAAGGTTAACTTTTAAGTAGAAATAAAATGATTAACTGATTAATCAAAATGCTAGTCTTAAATAGAGTAGAATAGAGATGTTGATATGATTCAAAAACAATTTCAAAACACTATTTACTTTAAAGATCACCTCATCACCCTCATTTAATATTTATATTACTTACATAAGAAATTACATTAGATACGCGTAAGGGTTCGTAGAAATGCAGCATAAGCTTAGCTTAAGCATTTTAAGCATACAATCAATCAAATCCTACGCTGTAGTTAACAGGTACAGGATAGTACTAAATTAAACTTTCATGGTCACTATCACAAGACTTGATTCGGAGTTTATACCGCATACCTTGTTTTTTATGTTGTAGAAACTCATACAAATATTGAACGTGGGATAATCCCAGAATCAATGAACACTTGTTAGTTACAGTCACGGAATTTATGTTTAGCATATGAAAGACGCCTGAATTTTGGCGGGTTATTAAACTAATGAGTTATTTGTGTGACCGTGTCGTTCATCAGTGGTTCGATCTCGGAAATCTAATAAAGAAATTACTTTAATGTACACTTGAGATAACAAGTATTTCATGTTAGAGATCGGCTACTCGGATGCATATTAGCCTAAAGTTGAAGTGTTGAATGTTATTTAATGCACTTTTGTATTGAATATATCCTGGGAGTTCGGGATCGACATACATGCTTTAATAAGCTGCTTCCTCCATCTTTAATACGGCGGCAAATTTTGGTGACCTTCGTGGTGGAGTGGCGTACACGCCGATTTTCAAGGTGTCGAGAATCCGAGGTACCGGGTTCGATTCCCGGACGGGTCAATGTAGAAATGTTTTTCTATATTTTCTCGGGTCTGGGTGTTTGTGGTACCTTCGTTGTTTCTGGTTTCCAAAATACGAGTGCTTTAAACAGTTACTCAAATTGGCATCAGAACAATGTATGTGATGTTGTCCTTATTATAAAAAAAAAATGCATCCGATTATCCGATCTCTGTATTGACTGACTGTATAAAGTAGTGTATGTTGACGTAGTTGGGCGCGACCGCGCAGGGCGGCGAGTCGGGCGGGCGCGAGGCGGCGAGCGGCGCGGACGGCGCGGAGGGCGCCGCGCTCAGGGGCAGCGTGCTGCTGCCGCTGGAAGCGTCCTCGGCGCTCGACCCGGTGCCGCCTGAAGGGAGTTACGTTTATGTACACGCGACAACGTAATACTAAACCCTGGGGCATCTTATTTGATTGAAATAGATGCTATTTTGGGACAAACAATAATACTCATACTAATATATGAAATGCCTGTTAGCTTTTTAAATTGAATCACTGCAAGTTTGTGACCCTGGAATGGGCATAGTTTTTTTTTTCTAATAACTGTCCCATAATAAGATTGGTCTAGACTACACTAGGTCTCTGTTAATGGTTTTCCTTATGTATTAAGAAATACTTGGTTTGTGTTAAGGTAGAATCCGAAATATGAAACAAGGTATAACAGAATCTTCTGTTGCTATTTTATAAAGTCATAGACATTGCGCTATGTTTTTTCTTCGAACCATCATTGCCTAGACTTTAAACTTTCTTGTTGCATTTTTTACACTTCAAGCCTTAACTTCACGGGATTTACTGCAATAAATTTAAAGGTAAATATAATTTACCCTCGTAACGTTTCGATCCGATTGCACGACTCATGCTAAAGGCTTGCCTGCGGGAAGATTAAAGTTGTGGAGGTTTACTATTTGCCTTTAAATAATTAATTTGGTTGCAGTAAATCCCGAAGTTTTAAGTTTTAAATCATTACCTGCTTGAATATAAACATATTCCCCGTCATTGATGTCAACCGGTACTTGGTCATAGTACGGCTCGTCTTCGGCGAGCGGGACGGCAGCGGGGATGCTCTCCAGCGATATAGGGGCCGACTTGTCCGCGTCGCCTTCGGGGAGATCGGGCGTGGTCGACGTCACCTCCTCGTCGATGGAGCGGGGGGTGGCCGCTCCGCCAGATCGCTTACGCTCAGATGACAGGGAATTGATTGACTCATAACTTTTCACCTACAAAAAAAGAGAGCAAATAATTTTAGTACACTGATTGTAATCAGAACAAGTATTAAAAATGTTTTTCATGTAAACTAATTCTAGCAATAATTTTTAATGATAAGATAATTTTAATAAACCATAAACGAATACAACTGCAATCCATTTTGAGGATATTATAGTACTTACATACATTTTTAACTACAATGAAAATACTTAAAAAAAAAATGATTGGCTCAAGTGGCTCCAACTGATCTACGGGTAGCTAATATCTTTATATTTCCTGACCCGTGATGCCCGTGAAATACTTTTGACCCCTCGAATCCCAATAATTCCAGATAGATTATTATATCAATTGTCTTGGAAGTAGCCAACTTAGAAGTAGCCTGCTGCATGTGCGGCAGTTGCTTCGCATTATAAACTACCTAAGTTATCCTTAAACATACGAATAACAATTATTTCTTTATAAATGTTTAAAACTGTCAGTTGATATAGACAGCTTAAATTATTTATATTACAGAAATATAATATTTTGTTAAACAAGGCAGATGTTGAACAGGAAAAAAAGTTTTTAATACTTTTATAACCAACATGAGATGTTCACTCTCGCCATTTCGGAAACAAATTGCAGTTCACAAATAAATACCAATCTCTATAATATCAAAGAAAAGCTGTGTATGAGGTTTGTGCAAGACTTCTGAAATAACGTTTCACAGTACCAATAAAGTGGCATTAGTATCAGTTTTGTTACCCTTTCACTGATGGAGGGAGTAGATGCTCGGCTGGCTATGGACTCCCGGGACTCGGCATTGCGGATTCGCCTTCCGAGAGAGGAGGGCGGGCTGTCGTCAACGAGCCCCGATTCCGGCAAAGATGCGCCGCGTTTACTGAACACTTTCGGTGGAGGTCTAAAAAAAAATGTTCTAAAATAACTGTCTCCTTAAGTTTTTACATGATTTGGCTTAGCACAAAGTGTTTCTTTAAAAACCAAGTAGGTGTAATAGACGTATTATTGCGATTTGACTTGACGAAGTTGGTAATTAACATAGTTAATTATAACACATTTACCAAATATTAGGTCTAATAAAGATATATATGGCCTAAAATATGGGTTACTGGATGACCGAACAACATCTGTTCGGTGTAAATTATATATATATTATACATAAAAGGACGTCTCGTTTGTTTCACTATTTGTAACTCAAGAACAACTGGACTACTTTTAATGATTTTTGTGTTGTTGGATTTGTCTTTGCCTGGAATAGGATAATATCTAAGATATCACTCTGCTACCATCAATATGGCAAAAAAAAATTTACTCCATAAGATGTAAGAATCCAAAAAACATAAATACGTCATTATTTATCTATGCTTAAAATAAACTGTTACCGCGTCCTGCAGGGCCCTTAATCTTTTAGCTGTGTATAACATAAAAAGTAAACATTATGGATGCAATATGAATATTAATGTAAATATTTTTCTAACTTCAAAGAGCAAAAACATACAATACTCATGCCTATTAGAGATGTAAAGAACTCGAGTCTTTGAGTTCTAATTCTATAGACTCGGCTCAATTTTACACGACTCAGTGAACTAACTAAACTCGGAGTCTTGAGTCGAACCGAGCTTCAGTCTTTTCACAAAGACTCGAGTGCTAAAATTGGACTCAAGCTTGTAAAAAGAGCTTGAGTCTTAAAAATAGCTCAAGTCTTGCATAGAGCTCGAGTATTAAAAAAGCTCGAGTCTCAAAAGAGCTTGAACCTTATGCCTTGAGCGTATTAAGGTTAAATATGAGCGTATTAAGGTTTTATAATGTTAATAGTTGCAAATTATTCTGTCCTTTATACATACTTATATGTGCGTCATCAGATCAATTTTGATTGCTTGTGACTGTATTTAACTTACGTATTTTCTTCTGCGGCTTACCTATTATTGGAATAAAAATTATAGAAACAATAAATATTAATATAAATATGAGTAATGTGTGTCTCAAGGTAATGCTCCACAAACCCATGCGTTTCCCTACAGATGACCTGTACGCTATAACTGGTTTCCTATCCGTCAGAAAACTGTATGTACAAAGTGTCATACTTCGTAAACATCAGAACTTACCCTATGACCCAAACTTACACAAATGCAAGCGCCGAACCCATAACGTCTGTCAAATTCCAAAATTTCGCCTAAAAAAATAGCTCGTCGGCAGTTCTGCTTCTTAAGCTGCGCCCTTTATAATAGAACGAATAAGATTCTCAATATCTATCCATTACGATACAAAGAATGCAAAAGCGCTGTCTATAAATGGATCCAAACTCTCAACTATGACCAAATAGAGGAATTTTTCTAATAATGATTACTGTAAATCCTGAGAAATATAGAATAAAAACTAATAAACACACACACACACACACACACACACACACACACACACACACACACACACATGCAACGTCTTTTTATCTTAATCTTATTTTTAAATAGTTTAAGGAGCCATATATTATGTATACATATTGTGCATTTCTGTCCGGGAGGTGGGCGTTAATGGCTGCGACTCAGTTTCAACTAAAGCCGCTATTATCGTTTCACTAACCTCATAAAACTTGTTAAATGTTTTTCAAATAAATAAAATAAAAAAATAAAAAATATATTAATGATTAAAATAATTTTTCATGATGATTAACATGATTTTTCCTATTAATTAATGCTTTTATTTTTTCCTTATAGACTTCTTATTACGAATATATCCCACAAAAGTAATATTTTATTACTTAACATAAAAAGGAACTCCAAACAGAAAACGACTCGAGCGCGACTCGCCCCGTAAAAACGACTCGAGCGCTAAAAAAGACTCGAGTTCCATGTTGCGCTCAAGAGCTCATATAGACTTAAGTTCTCTAGTCTTGGGAGTCTTATTGTAACGAGTCGAGTCGTGCAATTTGTTAGTCGAGCTCAAAATTTAGGACTCTAAAGACTCGAGTTCTTTACATCTCTAATGCCTATATTTCACTTTGAAATTAAATTTAAATAAGCCCTTTCTAAGTGAATGCTTATTTTATAAAATAAATCTATCCATGTTCTTAATTTCAGGTTTCTAGGCTAGTAGTTTTGATTGTTCTTCGATATTAATAACTTTATTAAACTTTATTAAATAAAATTAGACTTTATTAAATTAGTTAATTACTATCTTATTTAACTATCTAAAATAAAACAGGCAATGAAGATAACTAAAATAAATTCTTATAATAAAACATGCAAATCAACTCAAGAAAAAAGTTATTTAGGTTGTATTACATACTTGGGTGGGACTTTTTTCTTAGAAATAGCTGCTGGATCAAAAGCTGCAACAGGGCTACTTTCAGAAGACTGTGGTGACTCTTCTGCTTTTTTAGCTGCGCTTTCCGCTATTTTCAGACCATTTACTTCGATGACAGTTACAAAATCACCCGCTTGTGATGCTGGACGGTTTTTGGCTTGTGTTGGACTTGACTTTCCTACTGCTGTAATAAGACAGACAACAATCAAATTAATACCTAAAAATAAAACTGTAGTAATCAATTGAAAAATTCATATTATTGTACAAAAAGCGTGGGGTGCTTGTTATGATATCCACAGATATAGTAAATTATTGATAAAATATTTACAACAATCTAAATCAAGCCCCCACGCTTTTTGTACAATAATATGAATTTTTCAATTGATTACTACAGTTTTATTTTTAATTTTTTAGTTCAATCTGTTTTAAAAGCGTGGTTTTTTAGTTTTTTAAACTATAATTTATTTTTTACTTTTTAGTTTAGTTTATAAGATTTGATTCCTTCTTTACCGACTGTAAGTCCAAACCTATGCAGGAAACATAATTGATACAGATCGCGCGCTAGCTCTATCTCTTTTACTCCCTCTTACAGAGGAAAACTGGGAAAACTGTTATTAAATTATTGCATTGTCATCGGCCCTTGATACGTGTGCAAAGTTTCAAATTAATCAAACTTCTGGAAATCGGTCAAATTTATGCTCAAAGATTCCATTACATAGATACAACCCAAGCTAATAAAAGCGTGGTAAAAAGGAAATCTGCTAAATCACTATTATTATTTTTAAGAATTTATATTTGTTAGAAGTTAAAAAACGAATTTGTACAGGTTTTTACAGTGACTTTGAATTACCACTAATATCTTGATTACTTTCCGTTCTCTGAACTACTTCACTGTTACACCTCCGACGAGCTGCCTCAGCTGCAAGATTTGATGATAGCTCATTGATACATTGGTTGACTGAGCTTCTCTCACCAATGTGCACAGGCTTATTCCTGAGCTGCACATCCTCACATTCAGCTGTTTCAGTTGTTGAGTCATCACTCTTGTTACTGCTATCAATACTAACTTCACTTTTTTTTGATAATGAGTCAGTATTTGATTCCTTTAAACAAAAGAGACATCATACATATCAAGTTTTTAATGAAATTATGTCAATAAAGTATCAGAGGATGAAATAAAAGTACTTGATTGACATCACCTTGAATAATAAATAATGGACGGGTAGTACCAGTAAATGACATATTGGTCAAACTATTAGGCACACACTCTATCCAATTACCAGGATATTTACTAATTAAAAACATGACACACTCACATTTATTATTATAAAATGACACAATTGTTTTGAACTGAAATGCTTCTACAATAAAAAAAATATACTGGTAATGATGACTAACCCAACTGCACAGTCTGCACAATGTATAAAAACAAAAACAGTTTACAACAAATCTAAATAACGTCAAGTAAAATACTATTTTGGAAAATGTTAACTGTGTTATTAAAATAATGTTTTAATAAGAGCAGAATTATATTTTTATAATACAGATTAATCTACTTACAATTAATTAATTAATTTATACCTTAACGCTTCAAACCCCAAGCGACAACCGGTTGTCGCGATAACAATTGATTTTAATTGTCAAAGGGTTAAAGTACCTAGTTTTCATTAAGATTAACTTATATAGAGATAATCTGTTTTATAATTTGTATTAAGTTAGTTGAGTGTAGATTGTGCTACATGTTTAAAAGAATAGGATACACTTCGTATCTATCAAAAATATTTTTGATTGAATTTGAAGACCTATTATTCTTATTTGCGTCAAAATTTATTGTACATTACTTTTAATAAAATTGTATGTATAAAACAGTTAAATTTATGACAAGAGTAAATCATTATAATTAAATCTATTGAATATTTGTAAGTTTCTGATAGCACAAATATATATTCTCAGTGGTTTTAGCTGCTTTAATTAATGGTAAGAATTAATATTTATTAGAAAGAAGTAATTAATAAAAGCAATTATGTAAGCTTTTTAACTACTCAAATTCTTACACTATACACATGTTTTAGAATTAATCCTTAAGACCAAAATAACCTAACATTAAACACTTAACACTTACGGGGTTTAATGCAACAAACCATTATTTAAAGGTAAATAGTAATTTACCTTCCCGACGATTCGATCCGGTTGCACGAATCATGGTCGCGGGCAGTCTGCCCGTTGTTCGTTGCATTAAACCCCGTAAGTGTTAAGTGTTTAGTGTAAAAATGCAACAAGAAAGTTTAAAATCCTATAACCTAACATTATTGTTAAACAACTCAAATACCTATCTCCAATTATTTCAGTCAATATGAAAAAAAAAATTGATAATGTAGAATTTATGTTTTAAATCCTCATAGTTAATAGCATAAATCTAACTGTTACTTTCATATGCTTCACAGATCAATACACAGTTATGAATAGTTTGCTAACTTTTCATTAATATGGATTTCATGGTAATGGTTATCTGGTGAATAAAAAACAACTACTACTTACTTCCTGCTCTCAGAATTCTGTGCATTCATGTTTATATACATTTTTGTACTTCTTATTAGATTACTGTAAAGTATGATATAATACTAATGAGAATTTAACTAGAATTAAAACATCATACTGTTTGTGATTTAGACAAATAAGGGATTGATTATCTAGTAAAGCTACTATGCTACTACCATATTGATAGGAAAATGATTTTAAAAATGTAATTACACAATAATTTTATTAGCATTTCTATTATGGTAAAAAACAGATAGGGTATAATTATATATTTCTGATAATTGATTCATATCAAACAAAAAATGTTCAGGAATTGCACATAATAGAGACATAAATAAACTTTACATTTTCGTATATTTGTCCATTCGGTGTTCAACTGATAAAGCACGATTATAGTTATTATTGTTGATAAGAAATTTCGATAGGGTATAAAATATCACCAAACCAAAAAGTTCATCAAAAGGAAAGAAACAGTTAATTAGCTAATGCTATTTATGTAAGTTGAGACTCACCTGTTTGCTATCTGAAATCTTATCATCAGGTTCGATCACGTCAGCTTCCAAGGGCGGAGCCCCTCTGGTACCTTGCGATGCAGCTTTATGTTTTTCAACATCTGACAATAATGTTTCTAAGTATTCAACGTAGAATTCTTCCTTCTCCAGTTCTTCTCTAAGTATAGCCACTTTCTGTTTGTGTTTAGCCAAATTGGCCCTGACATCTTCCTCCCAAGCGGCTGGCAAAGCACTTTCCGGAAAACGTTGCACCCAGACACGCTGAAAATCCCCAAAGACGCTCATCTCTCACAAAACGATTTCATGACCAACTTGTGTCACAGTTTATCGGTAATATTATTTGCAACAAAAATATTTTCACTGTAAAAATCGTATCACGAATCCTGTCATCATCGCACTAGTAGAAGTTTTTTCCAAAGAGTATGTAACTAGTTATATGAGACAAGACTTCTTTCTATAAAAAGCCTTTGTTTAACTCCATTTGCATGGCACCTAATTACCAACATAAATAACGTAATGTCAAAGAGACGTCAAATAATAAAGTACTACCAACTTAACACACTTATAGTGTGGTACCGCTCGGTACCGCTAAATATTTTATCGATATCGACAAAATATATACGATACAAATCGTTTTAGGTTTTATTTAACTACTTGTTAGGTAAGTAAGATCGATTTCACTTTTAAGAGCCCAATGTTGTATAGTGGAATAAATAGTAAAATTACTAACACAAGATTGGTCATAAATGTAATCGAAATAAATTATAAACTTTTTAGTAAGTAATAGTGATTTTATTTTATGATTTTGCGATGATTTTTAGGGCGATTTATTTGTTTATTGAAAGCTCTGTTCTCAAAGTGAATATCTTCTTTGCCCACAACCTTAACTGCCAGAATCTGAAAAATATTTTCAAATTAAAACACTTTTTTTTTCTAATCCTAAAATTAAATTGTAAAAAAAATAGTTCGAGTCTATAATAAAAGTCTTTAAAAATCAAATAATTCTTTTAGCCCATAAAAGAGCGTGAACGAAAGCCCATTACGATGTTATTTTTTAAATAAAAATAATCATCAAGGGTGAACTTTACGTAATTAAAGGTTAACCGCATACTTCATTAAAGTTTGTTGTAATACTCTAGACAGTGGTAATCAAATAACTCATAGTGTCAATATTTATCTTACCACATCTTTAGTTATTTATCTATATATATAAAAATGAATGCCTATTTCCCTTGGTCATCGCATCACGCATGAACGGCTGGACCGATTTCGTTAATTCTCTTTTTGTTTTATTTGTTATTGTCAGGAGAATGTTCTTATGAAAGCAAAAAGTAAGAAAATTCCGTGGAAAATTAGAAAATTTAAGAAAACTTATTCACCATACTAAATAATTTGTTATGTAGGTAACCTTATCGCTTTTGACAACTTAAACTTTTTTAATGTATGGCGTTTGACATTAACATTGACAGAATGCATGCTGATAATATCGTCAAATAGGGGGTAAAAAGAACTGAATTTTGCATATGGCCAGTAATTTCGCCTGTTCCCGTGTCGGAATACCAACAAAACTATGTATACACTCGCCAGAAAAAATAAATTTAGTGTATCACAAAGCATAGTAATAATAAACAATTTGTAACAATTTTTTATTAACACTTCGTTATAAATATTTATAGTTAAGACAGGACAACGTCTGTCGGGTCCGCTAGTTTTTTATAGTATTTTTCTGTCACTCACACGACCACAATACACACAATTACAATATTCCCATTGAAAATAAAATAAAATCATCTATGGATACACATACACTTAAGGTGCACAAGATAAACACTAGCAAAGCGATAATCACTTTGACTGTCAAAAAGATACGTAATAGCGCTGCTGGCGTCCATCCAAAATGTGTCAAATCAACACTCCCAGAGTTGACGACGCGCCCGGAAATTTTCTGTGACTACCATAAATCCAGCCCGGCGTCACACCAAACTGACCGTGAGTGTGTGATCTGTCATCCAATCGCTATTTTTCTTAAGACAGACAGAGAGAAACTTAACGGACTGATCCCAGAATTGCATTCTCTAGTTTGCTCGCTGCGCCGGCGGTGATTGCGGTGAATGAGCGTGTTGAGCGTGGTGAAAGCAACCGTAAAATATTATATTAAAAACTAAAACACGCTCTAAAAAGTACAAAACAAGAAAATGTATGTAGTCTCCGCTGAACTTATTATGTGCCGTGATCGTATGCCACTTTGATGTTATTATACCTATCATTATAATAATGAATCTTTTTTGTTTCATAGTATATCGTACTTTATAGAGCGTGTTTTTAGTAGTTGGATTTTAATTTTTGGACTTAATTTTTATTTAACTTATTTTGGAGTTATGTCAATTCGTGTAAGGTATAAAGGCTTCCATCCAACGACACCTCGTTTGTCCGATTATGATAACTAACTAGTTTAGAAGTGATTTTATAAATAAATTATTGCAATTATCAGGTGATTGCAAGCGAAGCCGTGAGCAACACATAATAATGATAACATAATATCGGTACTTAAACTTGAAAAATTATCTCTCAGGTTGGACTCGAACCCACACCTGATCGCATACCGCGCGGCGCTATACCATTAAGCCACCGTGACCTCATGTTTCTAATGATAACTAGTTTAGAAGTTAGGAGGGAACAGATAAACATCCATACCCACACATACATAAATTGTTTTCCATACACAATAAAGAACTTACTTACTTACTTACTTACATACATACATACATTCATACATACATACAGATCAAAATCATAACCCTCCTTTTTGCTTCGCCATAGTCGGGTAAAAAGTATACAAAATACACGCGCACTAGCAGCCCCACAGAACATAAAAAACGCGTAGAAGTAGTAAGGTGGCGGACCCGCGTATCAAACATACGCCACGCATGCCGGATCTCATGTTTCCGCCCCCTTTTACCCGCTTCAGACGGTGACAGTTGCTAAAACGTGTTAGACGTTATGCTATTCAGACAAAAATCTTTAAATATGCTGACCTGCAGAGTATTATAGTGCAAAAACCACGCAACAGAAAAAACAAGTGGAAGTGCGAAGTAAGCGGGACCCGCGTGCCACTACTAAGCGTAGTTACGCATACTTAACCTTAGTCGTACTCCGACATCGCGCCTAGTCAGTAGTCCTGCGGAATTCTTTGTTTGCGTAATTTTACAGCGAAAATGCCTTATTGTGCCATTTAGCAGTGCAAAAATGATAGTAGGAGAAAAACTCTTAAAAATGGAGGTATTTCATACCACAGGTAAGCAACAATATCGTAGTTTTTCAATAAAATCTTGTTTGATTTCAATTAATTAAAAATGAAGTAAATTTCAATCTAAAATCAATCATGATACCTCAGAAATAAAGCTTGCTTTGGATTACACATATTCTCTTCTTATTCTGAAATACTGTCCGCTACTCATTTAGTTATGTAGTCTAATGCGATAGCAGGTTTCGATAAACGATATCGATATATCGGCTTATGTGTTAAAATTCTCACAAAAATAAATAAACGTTAATAATTTTTACCCCTTACCAAAATAAAGGGTTGCTAAAATTGTAACTTATACTGTGTGTTTATGAGTTTATCTTTGTGTCATCCATCGGGTTGTATTTAAATCCAGTTTCATAAAACATTTCGTTATTTTTTTTTTACTTCCTATTGCTTTGGTAGGATGAATTACATACATATTATTGTAATTTTCTAATTTAAATAAGACGCGTACATTTATTCATGCGCATTATTAATTACAATATCATGAACTTCGCAAATAAAGGAAAACAATTTCTGTAGATAAAGAATAATGATCTTAGTAAGTTTTGGTCAATTATTGAACTGGATCATTCTTATACAATAGATAACAATACCCTTTGTATCCTTTAACATTTTAAACAAACCCAAATCGGGTCCAATCTATCGATAATGACAATAATATTATGTGTCACCGAACTGGCTAGACTAGCGTTATAAATAATATTTTAAGGAAATGTCAACCTTATTTCGAGGAGGTTACAACAGTGCAAAGTTATTTTCCTAATTTTGCCTGCCATCTGTTGTGGAATAGCTGAACTTTTTCTGAAATCCAAGCTGGTGGATTCAAAATACAAAACGTCGTAAATGCTTTATTTTATCTATAGTGTTAGGTTTGATTATTTATTTAGTTTGGAATACAGATAATAATTTCAACGTTTATATTTTTAAATAATCCACGACATCGTTTTGATGTCATCTGTCAATGTCAACTGATTTCAAGAGACATGAATATGACGGCCACTTTGATACGATGACGGGTATTACTTTACTCTATGGTTAGTTGGTTTGGAGCATCGGTGCTGTGCAGTTGTCTCAGATAAGTAACACCTTTATTGTACACTAGCACTAGCTACTAGGTTCTTGCAATAAATAAGCAATTAGTACCCTGATATCGTGTTTTTTTACAATAGCAAAATGAACTGTATTATGCAGAACGCAGTAGTGTTTTGTTTCTGCACTTCGTACAATTTCGGACAATTTGGAATAGGAGCTAAACGACAAATCAAAACCATTATTCACTAGTAGTGCAATGTATTATTTACCGTTTGTATGTGTGAGTTTGGCGACAGTGGTTCTAGTATTAAATTTGCCATATCGCACTTCCACTGGTTTTTTCTGTTCCGTGGCAAAAACACATGCACTAAAAATAATTTATCCAAACGAGGCGTCACGTACCATCGGTATCGTTATTTTAATAGAAATTATAAATTTTGCGGATAATAACAGTCCAAAAAATGCTAGGCTATTTGACAATGCGAAAAATAAAGTGCGAATTAGTATTATCAGCGTATATTATGAGTTTAAAAATGGTTATTTAGTCACGGAAGTTGAAAATAATAAACGATTTTTTTATAAATCCAGAAATAAAAATGAATTTATTTAAATGTTTGTCACGTGACACGAAACGCTCCTGATTGGTCGGGTTTATATATCACCTGCTTGATAACTTCGTTTGCCTACTTGTGTTTTAATAGATTTTCAAAATGTTTTGATAATCGATTGTTTTTGTGTGATTTATTTCCAATATTTTACAAATGCTGTCAATTACTTTTACCATAGACAACGATTTTGTAAATTAGAAAGCAGTAACCTGCCCGTTCGTTTAAAATCTGAAACAAACAAACTAGTAAGTCGGTATCGGTCGCGTAGCGGAAGTATTTGATAGTGAATAAAAGGCATCTAGTGTCGGTCCTCAAAGAGCCTACCAAAAATTTTATAGAAGTTTTTTTGATTTTGTAGGTCTGCAAAATTGGATAACATTGTTTATCAGATCTACCTTTGTAGCATCGTCCAAGGCCCTTATTTTCTATAAGGCAGTCAGCAAGAAACTTACATATGACATAACTGGAAAAAGCACTTTGTGTATTGTACATTGTAGAAATCTACTTTAATTATGACACATAAAGTCGATAATACATTGTGAACGAGATGCAGTCTGCTGACGTTTGGAGAGGCCCCTGTTTCAACTTTCAATAGTCTTTTTCATTCTTAATAATACCAGAAAAAAAATATACATAATTGTTAGGATTACATATTGACGTCCCAAAAATTTTAACATACTGCATGTCCCTTGTAGTATTTTTTTCTAATATTATTTTATTTAATAATGCTAGTTATACTAAATCCTTCTTAATAAAGTCAATATAATTTTATTTTTACAGAAAAGACAAAAATTATAACTACATTTTGTAGAATAATTTACCCCAAATATGGCAACCTTATGTTGACACTTAGTACGAAGTCTGTCAAATTTGAAACTTCTAATTTTCTTGATTCTTAAACTGCTTCGTATGCGATTTTCCAGTATTAAGACAACAATTTCAATAAAAAAAATGGTTTAAAGTGCTGTGTAAAAGGTTGTAACAGCGAATCATATGCTGGATGAGGTATTTCTTTCTTTAAATAAGTCAATTTCCATTGAATGGGGGCTATCGCTAGTGAATTTGCCACTAGAGGCGCTAGTGTCGCGTGAGGTCCAATATCATTCACCCTGTACTGGTTTTAGCGGAATTTGTTGCATAAATTATAATTTCTTTAATTTACCTGCTGGAAAGTGATTTCCTTCGTAAAATATCGCAAATATGGATTATTTGGCGATTAATGTGAACGCTTTAAAAGCGGAATTAAGAAAAAGAGCAAAAATAGGCGGCCTCAAGAGCAACTCTTTCAGAAGTTAGTTTGTTGATATCAAGATAGTTATTTATAAACAATATAACCTTAATTAGATTCAAGATATAACACTTTGTTTCGGCGCCAATCGCCTTTGACAGCTGTAACTCCGGACCTCAGTCTACAGTGGCGCAAACTGGTGAGCAAAGAAACGGTAGTCCCCATTGTTTTCAAACTGTATAGGGTGAGCATGTTATTTTGTTTTGGTGGATTTGAGGAATTGTTTTGAGCATTTAGTTCATATCCGAACATTCCGAACTAAATTCTCAAATCAATTCCTCAAATCCCCTCGAGGATATCTTTAGATAAAAATCATCAATGATTTATTGATTCATGTCACTAAATGATTGAAAAGTTTAGTAAAAACGGCGAATATTTTATAATGATAAAAACATTTTTCTATCTTGCTGAAAAAAGATTGGGTTTCTGGTTAATCTCGTGTCCCCATAATATATAGTATATAAGTATAATATATCGATCTGATCCCTGTATTTTATTTGTGGAGACTAATCTGACCTGAATGTACCGTTTTAATGCGTTGTCACTTACATTTGCTCAGAGGCTACTAAATTATACATTAGGGTAATAATAATAAATTCAAATTAATCTTTGTGATTTGACACTGGTGCTTTTTTGCAGACTACTCAAAAATGAGAGCATAAAAAAGAGTGGTTTGACGCTATGTATAAAGAAAACTTTTGAAGATACTCTGTAATTCGTAGCCTACATTTTAACCCCGAGGATATCTCTAGATAAAAGTCATCAATGATTGTAAGACCTGGGACTAAGTAAGTATTGGACCTAAGAATCGTAGAATACTGTATATTAAAAAAAGTTTTCAAATTTATATCTTGTTTACTTTATTTGATATTTTAGCAACTATTTTTAAGTCTCATCCTTCAATTTTGTAATTTTGCGATTTGGTTAATGGGAAAATCACATCTCGTTTTACGTTCAGAAAAGTGTTATAATCCTGTGTATTATACCTTAATATACTAACTAGTTCTTTTAGATAAACCATGTACCTATGAATTAAAATCGAAATTCTAGTATGTACGTTCAGTAATTTTAAAGTAAAAAAAAACATTTTCTCACAAAATCTGTAGTGACAGGTGCAAATAAGGATATATTTATTAAGTGAGATAAAATGGTAACAGATTTCAATTTCCTTATCATTTTATGCAACACATCACATCCACATCCCGTTGGTCTAGTGATTTAAATACCGGGCCAAGATCTCGGGATCCCAGGTTTGAACCCCGGGTTGGGCAAAAAAAAAGTTTCGAATTTTCGAACGTTGCTCGGGTTTGTGATCAACAGCACGCATTTGGCAAGCGTGGTGATTATGCCAATTCCCATTATTGCAGTGGTAACTTGAATTTAATGATAGAGGCCTTTTCCCTGCTGCAGTGGGATGATTATAGGTTGTTAGTTTCTTATTTTTTATCATTTTATCACGTACATACTTATTACTATTTGTACATCAACTGAGCCCAACAACACTACATTGCATCTGGAAATAAGGATTCTAAGGGGCATGGCTAAAGATTATGCTCTCCAGTCGCGCCCCATGAGATGTTCATTTTCTTTAAAATTACTGAACGAACAAACTAAATTGTAACTCGAAAATGGTGTACTCGTACACTCGTACTTAGGTAGAAGTAGAACCGTAGAACATTGAATTACGGTACCTATAATAGGTCAGACCGCGGTACAAACAGTCTTATCACAAGGAACAACATCTGGTAACAGATACATATTGCTTTGATATATGTAATAGCTACTTTATTTTGATGTCGGTTTTTTTTCTTACCTAGATAGATACCCACGTATCCTCCTATTTTTACAACATGATTTTAATATTTCTACTTTTCAACGCTATTATGTAAAATAAAACCTATCTATTATGTAAAAAAAAGGTTGTATCGAAAATCAACCTAGATATAGTGAATACAAAAAATTTAATACGTATAATTGTTTAGTTTCTGCATTAGGCAAAATTTCTTTGACCTTAATATTTAAGTGGTCTCAATAAGTTGCGTTTTGGGTTGTTACCCTACAGACGTTAGAGGCCTCTATCTCTGTCACTTGGACCGCGTTTTGTTACTAGTGCACATTCCAGTTATGTAATATGAAAATTCCTTGGGCAGTGAGTTCTCAGTTGTGGTCTCAGAGCATGAACCTAACACTTAAGCTGGACTGCGCAGTATCACAAAAAAAAAAACGAGCCAAGAGAGAGGTTCGAAAGTAGAAGTGCCTCCTTTTCTAATACGAAGTCCATAAAATATTATCTTCTCGGATAGCCTTACTGGATTGATTGATACTTATTGTATTATAAACTATCTAAAACGGATTTTAAGCACTAATAGTCACCTGCTAGCCCATGCTATTTATCTTTATTTAATTATGTATGTTCTTTACTATTGTGGAATAGGAGAGTTACAGTGGATCGTTAATTTGAAGTGGTAGTAGACTCTTTTAGGACCGAATCGGAGCAAAAGAAATAAAACAAGAAATTAATGACAAAAAATTTACCTATTAGAAATTTAAACATTATTAAATAAAAAATTTAATTGCAGCCGTTGTCACATCGTCAGTTTTTTCTTCGTCATTTTAAGAGTATCTTCGTTGTCGTACGTTTTTAATCTTAAGCTTAATTAATTATCTGTTTGCGAGAGTACTCTAAACCGACGAGCATGCATGAAAAGATTGATAAATGTGGAAGAAGCGAAAGATGTATGCCAGGATCGTAGTAAGTGGAAGGCCTTGGTCTCTGCCTACCCCGTTGGGAAGGAGGCGTGATAATATGTATGTATGTATGTTGCGATACTTTTAATTAGTTCATGTCTTGATTCAGTAGTGAGAGATTGTACTGGATAATGAGGAATATCATTTAGTCGAGGATAAAATTGATATTTTTTCGAAAAATTTTGTTGTCATTGGTGGGTAACAATTTTTTTTTGCCAGGTTTCTTTCCACTTTCCAGCAACAGATTCATCCTTAGGCATCCTGTACAGCATAAAAATACGCATAGAGTAAAATCTAACTAAATATTTTTATTTAATAATTTATGAGCCGTGGTAGCCCAATTGGAAAATGCTTGACTCACACTATGGTCTATGAGGTTGCAGGTTCAAGTCCAAGCAGTGGCTTAAACTAATGATTTTTAATTAGTATTTAAATAAATGTTTGGATCATAAATAATTATCATACTACACAATAATATCACACAATTTGAGGATTAATTAATAAGCTATCATTATTAAAAAATCAGTCATCAAAATATGCAATTTTAGACAGTGAAAAAAAACCCGGTCATTTCTAAATTAAAAAAACTTATTATCATAAATTTCTTACAGCGTGGACACCCTTCTTCATAACATAATGATAGACAAGGACACACTACTAGTTTAGTTATCTCCTTGGCTCGTTTTCCTACTTTTCCATTTGGCAGAGAAAAAGTAATTTTAGTCCTATTGTTTTAGAGTGCACATTTGAAAATATGAGATATGAAAGTACTCGATCCAGGTTAATATTTAAATCCGTGTCTCAGAGTAGATCTCTGTGGTGATTTGTCAGTGGTTAATGTACTCGATCTGTGGGTGGGGGTTTTTTTTTTGGCGGGAGTTCGTGAATCGTGAGATTCATTTGGAGTCCGTTTAATTTATCGAATTTTTATTATTTATAGTGATTTTTGGGTTGTAAAAGTGGTGTTATTTTGCGAAAGAAAGTGTCAAGCGAGTGAACAATATACAGTTCGGTGAAATAACAGCTAATTTTGCGCGGTTACGCGAACAGTTTACCTCTTTCTTGGGGACTTCTCTACATTCCTTCAATCTTTCGACTGTCTCCAAAAACTCCATCGAAGCATTAAAACGTCTAACATCAACGTTTTAATGCAAAAATAAAGACAATGTTACAAAAGAATTGGCTGTATGGACAAGTTTCCCAGGCCGTTAAACTTACTAAAGAAAAAAAATCGTACTGTCATGAAAAATCTTGGGATGGATTTGTTTTGATGAAAATACAAGTTAAAAATGGATAAGAAATTCGTAAAATCTACATTAGAAGGATTGAAATCGTCATCTTCTACTCGCGTACAGGAAAGTTTACTTATTATAAGAAGTAAAATAATCACCAATGATGAAGGTATTAAGCTGTTTCGACAGACTGGTGGTTTGGACTATTTACTGCCACATTTGCGTAAGCCCAATGAGAGAATTCTAGATATTACACTAAGTATACTTGGAAATTGCTGCTTAGAAGAAGAAAGTAGCTTAGCGGTAAGTTATTTCTTTCTAAGTATCCTGCCCCCTGGACTGTCGACTATAAGTTATTTACTAAAGTTTCAAAATCAAATACCTATATTACAGGTGGGAAAACTAAATTGTTTTGGGCCCTTGGTGTCTATTTTGAAGACTGTGTGTCGCGATAGCATTGTAGGCAGAGCATGTCGAGTAATAGGCAACTTGGCTCAAAGGAATAGCAATGCAGAGGGCTTGCACAATCATGGTACAGTTGCAGCGCTTGTTACTCTCATTGAAGACAGAGATAAAAATACATCTTGTGCTACATTAAGTATGGCAGTAAGAGCTATTAGGTAAAGGAATAACCACTATTTCAACCAATCTCCTATGAGTGTCAATGTTTCTTAACTATTTATATATTGAAAGATTTTTTTGTTTAAAAACTCAACCTTTAACTGCTTTTGTAGTACCTATATCTGAAATTTGACTATTTAAAAATAACTTACAGGCAACTATGGATGGTAGTTGACAAAAGAGATGATATGCTGTCCCAGAATGCTGTTAGGAGTGTTGTCATTTTGCTTACAACAGAGTGTGAGTCAGCTGGCATAATAAAGTCTACTAATAATGCACTAAGAGAAACTGATGGCTTAAGGAAAAGTCAAGAAGAACTAATTATAGGAATACTGAAATGCCTGGGCTATTTCACAACTCATTCATCTATTCAATGTGCAGAGCAGGTAATGTCTACTTTGTTAATATTTAGCCAAGCTGAGTTGATATTTATTTATTAATATTATTTTTAATTTAACATTATGATTGTAGTTGCAAGGAGATGGGAGAGGTTATCAATGTCTTGTGGCTCTGACCAAGTCTTATGAATCTCTAGCACTGAAATGCCTCATGAACCTTTGCTACTTATCCACTTGCAGACCATTGCTAGGCACTGCTGGTTTAGTGGAATGTCTTGTGGGAGTTTTGCAAAAAACTTCAGGTTTGTTTTATTTTATTAATTTGCTAGTTACACAATTTATAATCATTAGTTCACACATATTATTTTGCAATAAATTTTTTTCTTGTGAATATACTTTATTTTGCAAAAGCAATACAAATTGCTGCTATAAATTACGAGGCCCATTTAAAAAGTTGGTCAGTTTTAGTGTCATTGTATGATCTGTGCATATTTTAATGATAAATTTGAAAGCTGCTGTTACCTACAAAATAAAGCAATTAAATAATAATATGTGTCTATAATAAAATTTTAAATAATCTGTTAATTATCTGTACCTTTTAGTACAAAAAAAATATAGAACTACTAACATAAATTTGCATAGTTCTAATTGTGTAAAAATAAAAAATGCTGCTATTAGCTACAAAATAATGCAAATTATTTGTATCAGTAAGTAATTAAAAGTAACATTTAATCTATCTGTGCCTTTTCCTACAAAACAATATATGTAGTTATTTACATTAGTTTGCATAGTCCTAATTGAATATTATAATAAATGTGCGTGTAGATTGAGTGTTCTTTTTCAAAAGTTTATCCAAACATTTCAAAATTCACGAATGTTTAAGGAAATTCAATGGCGAAGATAAAAAAATTGTGAAAAGTATAAAGAGAAAGTTATGGTCAATTAACTAGAACACTCAATCCACCGACCTGAGAAAAATATCTCGATTCTCAAAAAGTATAAATCTAATATTATATAGATTTTATAAATGTATCTTAAGAACACTCAATCCTCACATTGTGCAGATGGAGTGCCAAAATCTTAAACTGTGGCTACATAAATTCTTGATTTTGTTAGTCTATTACATGAATACAATCCCGAATAATTTGTGAAACAAAAACCTTAACATAAAATATTGTATTTCAAAAGTAATTTTAAAAAATCCTTTAAATGTAATGTGCAGTTTGTGTAAGTGTTTCATGTTTTAGCGTATATTAAGTTAACCCGAATTTGGATGCAAACCAAGACTACATCATAAATTATTGTGAAAAACTTTTCGCAGAAATTTGACACATCAAATCAAATTTACAGAAATAATATAAGTATTATTTTATGTGTTTGTCTAAAAAAATACATAACTTCTTTCATTTGTTTAAGTATGTAAAGTAAACATAAATTTATAAATGTCTATCTTTTCTGTCTTTCTATCTGAAATCTGCGCCGAGTGGCGAGTAGTGGGATATAAAATTTTACGGTCTAAATTCTCTTCCTCAAAGTGAAATCTATCTTTTAAACAATTTCATATATTATAAATTATAATGTTAGTATAGAAAATATTAAGACTTGAGAGGAAATATGGACTTTACTTTTGTGATTGTTCAGTTAAAAATATTAAACATTTTGACATAGGTGTAACATGCTGGCCAGAAGGTGCAGCGAAAGCTTTAGCTCAACTTAGTGGAGAATCAGTAAACAGATCCAGATTGAGGCACTGTGGTGGTTTAGCTCTGCTAGTGGCTGCAGCTCGCGTAAACCCTTACGCTATGCATGCTTTGTTGCAGTATGTGTTTGATGATTCAGGTAAGTCCGAAGGCTATTTATATTACATAAATCTTTTCCAATTCGCATTCACTATTTTGTTGGTTAACCCTGCATGCTAAATTTTTATATTTTTATAGCAAAACTTTTTTAATAATAAACTTAAACTGTGACAGACAAAGCATTTAGGGTTTTATTAGTTTGGACGTTAACGAGAATTCAACATGATCATACCATATTATTAATATATTAAAACCTTTAATTGCGGGTCTGAACGCGACGTAGGTGTGGTATGTAGTATTATTGATACTACTTACATTCCTCGTCGTTTCGGCCGTGGTCACGAGGGGACTGGTGCGCGGTGTCTCCGTCTTCATCGGGCGGCCGGTTCTTCTGCTACCCTCGAACTCTCCGATATTTTTTGTACACTTGAACTGGAGTCAGTAGGTTCAGTGCGACACACAACACTCACAGTATCCAGGTTAATGTTTATTAATAACGGCGACTCACGCGGTTTGCACTTATTAATCACTGGATTCTAGGCCGATGACAACTTGAATCCGTCTTCCCGATTGAAATTTTTGTACTTTTTAATTTCAATCGCTTCACGTATTACTCTAGTATAGTAATGGTGATCCGTGGAGAGGATTTTTGGGTCATGTAACTCCATCCAGTGATTAGTCCCCATATTAAGCAGATGTTCTGCTACCGCGGATTTATTCGTCTGCCGATTTTTCACTGCAGCGATGTGTTCCTTGACTCTTTCGGCTATGGTCCGTTTTGTCTGGCCAATGTACGAACTACCATCTAGATCGGACGACTAGAGTCCTTTTTTAAGACTCGAAGTCAAAAAAGAATAAGTAAAAGCTCAAGTCTCTCTGAGTTTTTAGTGTTTATAAAAAAGACTCCAGTCTTGCCAAAGAGAACTCGAGACAGAGTCTTTTAAAAGAGCTCACTCTTTATAAAAAGAACTCAAGACTAAGTCCTTTAACTAAAAACTTAGCTTTTCCAAAAATAACTAGCGACTGAGTTCTTTTAAAAAGAGCTTAGTCGTAAGAAAAGAACTCACGACTGAGTCCTTTTAAAACTTAAAATACAATTTCATTGTATATTAATTTTGTATTAAATATCATAGTATTAAAATGTGTAAGTGAATGAATTAAGAACCTCCTCCCTTTTTTGAAGTCGTTTAAAAACGTCACGATGATTTACATGCCTTGTTTTGAGCCTGATTAATTGTTTATTCGAACTGTGAGTGATGTGATTATTAAGGCTGCAGTCCTCTGCTTAAACAATGCAAAAACTTCATAATATTCGAGTCTTTTTGATTGGGCTCCTCAGTCCTCTACTTTAAAGTTTACGACTCAAAGAACTCATAGGCTTCATGACCCAAGTCCTTTTGATTGGACTGCAGTCATGCTGTATAACTCATGACTCATAGGACTTGAAAGAACTCAAAAGACTCAAAGAGCTCAAAGGACTGAAAAAAACCGAAAGGACTTAGAATAAATCTTACGACTCAAAAAATTTTAGGACTGAAAGAACTAAAAAGACTCGAAAGAGCTCAAGACTCAGGACTCGGAAGACTAATTAGTCTTGAGTTCTGCAAAAAGAACTCATAGCCGCAAAATGAGGAATAAAAGACTCAGTTCTTTTACAACACTATTTGAAACCGTGTTCTTGATATTTTTGTTTTCTTCTTAATTTGGCAAATGTTCCTCAGTCGCTAATTCACACAGCGGCGATGTGCTCCCTCACGCACTTCCTTCTCTGAATTCATGCACTTTAGCATAGCTCTTAAAAATAAGCTATGTAGAGTATGTTAAGCTAATTATTAAGAGGAAATACAACGGCCGTTTTTCCATACAATCGTAGTCCCCTGTTTCTTCCCAGGATAATGCCAGTAGAGCAATAATTTTTATTATAAAAATCAATGGCCACTATTAGCATGTTTCTATGTTTTCTGTATTTCATAAATTAATTAATAAAAAAGATATGAGCCCTCAAAAATCTAAAAAATTCGCCAGATTTTCCGCTGTGTTCAAACATCCAGAAAACAAATTTGGCTAAATTTTAGAAAAAAAGGAAAACATACGAACACGGCCAAAGCCTTTCTTTAATTTTTAATGAAAAAAGTATTTAAATCGGTCTAGTTTTGGAGAAGTAATCGGGGGACCACGAAACGTTGATTTGGTGTGCTTTTAGTAGGTATTTTCGGTCCAAGAAGCAGTTGTCTCTATCACACTCTGCGATGAATGCGATTGGCACTGCGCAAAAGCAATAGATTTTACAAATACCTATTTTTCAATTCTCTAGCCCGTAGTGTTTCCTCTTAATGTAGAAAATTTATTCACGTAATAAAAGAAGTGTCATTTCCAATTTCCTTGGGCCATTGTAGTGTACTACATCCCAAACCACCACATAGTCGAGGAGAGACCTGTATCTTGCATTACACGTTTATAAGCTTATTTTACTTTTTTCCATGTTTTAAAAATCATACTTTTCAGCATTTCAAATACTAGTCAATGAAGGTCTTATAAGTCTACTGACTGATGAACTTACAAAATATTTAACAACTATGGATTTTGAACATAATAACATGGAATACACAGATATATTAAGTGAAGCGGTAGATTTGCTAAAAGTCAAAGAAAAAACAATTTGCCGCACAAAAACAACAGATATTATCCCACAAGAAACTGCTGGTAGTAGCAATACAGAGGTTAAGAGTAATTTATTCTTGCGCCGTAAGAATCAAGTATCTTCAAAAAATGAAGATGAGTTAAAAGTGGTTATAGAAAGAGATAATATGATAGTTGGATTTGTCGATGCTGTTGACAGTGATGCAAGTGAAGACAGCTTTAGTGAAGAAGAAAGCGCATTACCTAGACGTAAGTGCCTTAAACGAGCTAGGTCACAAAGTCCTAAACTTGCAAAGAAAGTGAGTATCTTTATTGTTGAGTTGCAAAGACCTTGTTTTTAATAGTAATGCATTCTATCCTATTTTCAGAAATCACAATTGATAAAAATGGCTAGTAAAGATTGGTCAGCTGGTGTGTATTGGGAACCGAAGAGTCCCGAGTGGCCTTCCAATATTCAGCCATCGGGTTCATCGCGCGCCCCGCTAAGTCCAGATAGGGCCGACCAAGGGCAGTTGTCTCCTTACTCAGACGGGAATCAGTCTGGTTTCAGTCCGGAATATGCTGGTGGTACTAGTAATAAGAGGGCTAGATGGGATTGGAGCCCTGAGTCGGGTGTTAGTAGTGGTGATACAAGTCCTTACTGGAACAATTATCAATGGAGCCCAAGTAACTCTGGTAGTCCTACATCTCCTTTCAGTGTGAATGAAGGTACGACAGATTTTTCTTTTTTATTAAACTTATGTTTTGAGTTTTTTCTAATTAATAATTATGCAATATTTATTGTAGATAGTTCAGATTCTGAAATATCTGGGCGGTATTCGCCCGTATGCAGCGATACGGAAGGCGATTCTGTTGAAATGACTGTAAACACCAACGCCACATCAGAGTTAGACGCTGCTCAGGTCGCTCAAGACCTTGACGAGCTTATTATGGAAGACGACGAAAGTGTTGACGGCGAAACGCCATTAGAAGGCATGAATATTATCATAATTATGTACGGTATTTTATTCTATGCTTACATGAATTTATTTTAATGTTCATCTTTTAGAAGCTGCTGCAAAACTAGAAACAAACACGAAATCGTCTCGCATAGCATGCGTCCTAGTGTTGTTGTTTCGCGTGTCTCACGGCGCCTGCAGTTCATCCGGCGCCATCCGCGAAGACCCGGTGCCGAACCACACGCTTGAACTGCTCACCGGCCGCGAGTGCCTCAACGCCCTGCTGGACTACGTTGAGAGGTGCAAACGACCCCTGGGTCGAGCCGCTCGCATACTAGCCAGAGTTCTTAGGTAAACGTTTTAAAAAGTCAATGAAAACTTTTAATGTATTGCCACCCCTTGCCCGATCGGAATGGACCCTGACTGCAGTCAGGCCTGCCCCGGCCGTTCCGATATCGCGTGATCATACCCGCTAGTTTTAAGACAGAACTAGGCTGAACGCATTCAGTTATGTTTGTCCTATCGTATCTGATAGTGTTCAAATGCCAAATCGTTATAAAACGATACACTCCCCTCATAAAGCTCTGACACATGCTACATTTAATTGTGTTGACGTACAGTTGGTATCTATTCCAAGTTAGGTTTGTTCTTTAGCTTGTGCTAATGGTTTTGAGACTAGACCTTTACTTTTATTTAGTTGTTCATAAATGATAATAAAAATAACTGGGACAATCGTTTGGAATTTAGAAAATCATTGTAATCTGAACACTATATTTTTTGTTTGTTTTCTAGCAATGCGTTATGTTTAATGAGTATATTAAGACATAGACTAGCTCTTCGATTGCACAACATGTCTGTTACATCAAAACATCCACCAACTAAATGTCAGCAGTGTAAACAAGTAAGTATTAAATACTCTATAAAAACTTTTAAAATGTTGTACGTTAGAATATTTTTACTGTCGATAGTTCGGATGAACGGTTTGAAAGTGTAACAATTTACTAACTTCTTATTACAGATAGTAAGACTAAGTACGAAATTGTTGACCCAACTTACTATACTAGCTGAATCAAGTTACGGCATTGGGGAAATTAGCTATCAACTGTTAAAGGGCAGCTCTTCAATGAAACAAACATTGTCAATAACATTACCATACATAGTAAGGTAAGTAGCTTTTTGAAGAATAATGATTTCAACTAAGTAGACTTATCAAAAAGTTAATACTATTATATTTATTTTTCAGAACTGAAAAACCATTGAAGAAATACTTTATTGACTGTTGTGCACTCAATTCTCTATTCATGATTATATCTGAGTGTAAAGAGGATATACAAGATTGTGTTACTGCTCTTGCAAAACTTGCCACAAATGTACACATTAAAGATCCAAAATCTTTGGAAAAAAGGTTTAAAGATCATATTTATGTTAGCTATGACCCAATATTAGACAATCTTTCAGCAGATGAAATAGTAATATTCCAATTAGATGATTTGTCTACAGTTAAGGCAAATAAAGTGTTTCTGTGTCAGAATTCCGAATATTTCAGTGCTATGTTAATGGGGTGTTTCAAAGAATCTGTAGAGAAATGTGTGAAATTGACAGATGTATCAAAATTTGCTCTAGAATATCTACTTACACTTTTACACTGCGGTATAAATGATCCAAAATGTAATGTGCAGGTTTTTCCTATGGCTGAAAAATTGGAAACAAATTTGGAAGTGCTTTTATTAGCTGATAGATATTTGTTTGACAAACTCAAGGAATTACTCAGCAGTGCCATTTTACAGTTTCAAATGACACCAGAAAATGCTGATAAAATTTATATTTGGTCTCTGAGTAAAGGAATGGGATTTCTGTGTGTTGAATCTGTTGCTTATTTATTAACCGGAAAGATGTGTGAGCAAATACGCACAAAGTCGTTTAGAACAATATTGAGTCTAGAGTACAAAGATCAGTGGTTAGACGACATTAAATGTATGCTAAGAAGACAATTAGTTAAATAGGGTCATTTCATAATGAAATGCATGGACAGCTTGAATTTATTGATTTGGTATTGTTTTGATGAGTTTGTGATTTAAACTTTTCTTCAGGTTATTTATTCTATTTTACTAATGTTAAAATTAATTATACAATGTCCAATAAATTTTACCTCAGAATCCTATGCAATTTTGAGTAAATCACTTTTTACTTAAGACTTTTCCGATTTATGTACAGACAAAAGCACGTCAACCTACCACAAAACGTCAAATTTTCTCAATTGATATTGATATCTATTTGTTAGACTTAAAGTTGAAAATCAATTCAATTACCTTTAACTTTTTGGGTAGGTTGACCTGCCGTTGTCTGTACGTTACATGAAATCTGTGAGATATTTTGTAAGCAAATTAATTATAGTCAACCCTATTGGTAGAAAACCAGTTTCCATAATAATATATGAGATATTGCTATGTATAAGAACCTGCGTAAAAGTGTATCCATGCAACAAACAACAACACAAACAAATTGCGTGGAGAGCGTCGTCAGAGATCACTTGGTTGCTCTCGTTTAGCGGGCGAGCGTCAGCCTTTTTAGGATTCAGGACTTCGTCAGTTTCATACATTAATACATGGGTAACACTGGACGCAACACATGCCTCTCCGATACTCGATCGCAGATTGTCCATTTAAGTCGCGAGCAAAGAGTCCAGCGCGCACCGTTTTAACCATGAATTGACAGAATGTATAGAGCTTTAGTATTTCGCTTTCGGAAACCTGCGTAGTTGGCCTATGCTGGACAGGCTCCAAGAGTAACCCATGTAGAGTTGCCTATCAATAGTCCACTATCGCTAGACTATCGATAGTCTATGGATAGTTGACGTCATATCAATAGTACCTATCGATAGTATCGATATTTTTATACAGGTCAAGCTCCAGCATATTTTAATCACTAATACTATCGATAGTTTAATAAACTGCGATAGTATTGCCTTCTTTCCTTCTTAGCTAGAACAATAAGGAAAGTGGTCAAAGATTATCCTTTATTTACTCCGGTCAATTAATCGACTTTCAAGTGATAGCTGTTTCTTAACAAAAAAAAATTAAAACGATTATTGAAAATGTATTAATTATGTATTTATAATATCGACGTTTAAACTTACCCATTATTGCAACCAATCAGCTGCTAGAATTGCTTTGCTAGCATCCTATAATAAGGCACAGTGAGTGAATATACTACTTGCTACATACGCTATAATTGGGACACGATACTGTTGGTGTTTATTCAACTATCGATAGTGTAATACTGGTTTTAGTAGTACTTGATAGTTTTTATACAACCATACTATCGGTGGAATGGGGGCTATCGCTAGTGAATTTGCCACTAGAGGCGCTAGTGTCGCGTGAGGTCCAATATCATTCAATTTGTACTGGTTTTAGCGGAATTTGTTGCATAAATTATAATTTCTTTAATTTACCTGCTGGAAAGTGATCTCCTTCGTAAAATATCGCAAATATGGATTATTTGGCGTTTAATGTGAACGCTTTAAAAGCGGAATTAAGAAAAAGCGCAAAAATAGGCGGCCTCAAGAGCAACTATTTCAGAAGTTAGTTGGTTGATATCAAGATAGTTATTTATAAACAATATAACCTTAATTAGATTCAAGATATAACACTTTGTTTCGGCGCCAATCGCGTTTGACAGCTATACCTCCGGACCTCAGTCTACAGTATCGCAAACTGGTGAGCAAAGAAACGGTAGTCCCCATTATGATGTAATAGTATCGATACTATCGATAATATTGCTTCTAGTCAATAGCATTTGTTAATTTGTGATATCGATAGTATCGATACTATCAATATTGTTACTAGTATCGATAGTTAGGCAACACTGAACCCATGTATATTTATTAATAACAATCGGCCTGCCTCAGTGGGACATAGATACTCCCCCAATGAACACCACTGAATAAACGCTAATGAACTATAAAATAAAGGAAATCCTATCCTATTATTATTATTAGTATTATAAACGCGAAAGTTTGTAAGAATGTATGGATGTTTGTTAGTCTTTTTTTTTTAACCCATAATACTGTAAAAAATTTGTAAAGGGCGTCTTAATACTACTAAGATTCGTTTATTCCCAGTTGCCCCCGCGGGGTTTGCCACCGGAGGCAAATGGAAATTCCCAATTCCCAATTGCCTCAAGTCATTGCCCACACTTCAGTGGTCGCTACGGGACTGGGAACATACGCTAAGATTCACAAAATAATCGCGAATTTTGTGCAGAGTTTAAGACGTTTAAACTATCTAATCCATACTATTTATTGTAGGCTAATAATAATAACATATTTTTAAAGCACATGAAATTCGAATGAAATAGTTCTGCAGAAGTATTTTACTTCTAAATAATAGTAGTTTATGGTTGGATAGTTATGTTTGCGTTTTATATGTGCCTATTATTTATAGCCTTTTCAAACCTGAGCTATGTACTTTTTCCTAAGATTGTCTTGACAGATTCTACATTGGTAAATCATCTGAAAGGAATTGTGTAAGTGGGTTTTATATGAAATGTTTATTTTTCATCTATTTTTTATTAATTGGTAGACCATAATTTTTGAGGAAACTTAAATAAAATAAACTCTTTATTTATATTTTAATAAACACACGCCAGTTATGGCTGCTATGTATTTGTGTTCATTTGAGTGCTCTATGCGCACTGCCTGATTAATGTATGATAATGCTAATTCCAATGTGATATCATAAAATATGCCTATGTTATATCTCTTTAATTAGTGGACTTGGCCATGCAGTAATCAGTTAACCCATACTGACTAAAATAGTCATAATTTTAACAATGTCAGGTAGCCAAGTTGTCTATTGTTACTTAAGTAAAAAAGTAAGCATGTACTCACTTTATATCTTCTTTGTGCACATAATTCAAATGTACATATTGATTTTATTGATATGAAATTAAACAGAATTGAAATGTAAATATGATAATATATTTTATTGTTTATCATCACTGCCTAGTTATGCATTTATTTAGTCTCCTTTTCTTACTGTCAATTTCAAACTTACCTCTTGACTTGGGATAAGGACTTGTGAAGTGATAGGAGTCACTTCAGTGGTATTTTCACACGATATTTCAAAATTAAGTACAACCTGAAAAAATAGAGAAAAAATACCTATAATTGGATTTCAGTTTTATCAGACTATCTTGATTATGTGCTTAAAAATGTAAGAGCGATTCCTTAAATAAATTTGCCTGCCTTTTCTAGGTAGGAATCAGTCATAATTTATTATCAAGGAATTGCTTTTTAATCTTACACCAGCAATTTACAGTAGAACCTCGTTAAGTCAAACCTCGATAAGTCGAACCTCTCCAAATATCGAAAAAATGTTTTGTTCTCTTCCCTTCAAACACCAAAACCTCCATTACTCGAAATTTTAGCCCTCTATTAGTCGAAATAATCAGTGAGTCCCTCCAAGCCATTTATGTACACATTTTCCCTCCATAACTCGAAAAATAAAATAATACCTCTATATCTCGAACATAGCAATGTTTTATTTTTTCAACCTTTACAACTCGATTATTTGAGACTCATTATCTCTATAATTCGAATAAAAATAAGTTACTGACTTTAACAATTCGCTGACTGTGTAAATACACTATTGTTTCTTAGAAAGGAAATTTGGAGTACCTTTACAATGAATAGAATTACCACGAATTTATGACTCACGTGTTTGCTTGCTTGCAGGTGTCAGATGTTTCATTTTATTAGTTTTGATTTCATTTGGGTTTCCATCAAAGAGACAAGTACATAGGCTGCACTAAAAGTATCGGGAATGGAATATTTCCACTGTTCCTGTCATATTAAAATCTTTTTAATTGCAAACTCCTTGGTTTTAAAAATCGAATACCATTTATTTATTTAAAAAAAGATTCTCGGTCTTATCACAAGGTCTTGTCAAACTTGTTTAGTCGTTGAGAAAATGGAATTGACTCGAGAAAATTCAAGAGCGATGATTTATTATGACTTTCGAAGTGGTTTAACAAAAAAACAGTGTGTTGACCGGATGATTTCTGCATTTGGTAATGAAGCCCCATCCAAAACCACAATTTATCGCTGGTTTGCTGAATTTAAACGTGGACGTGTCAAGCTCAGTGATGATCCCCGTCAAGGTCGTCCAAAAACTGCAGTCACCCAATAAAACGTTGATGCTGTGCGTAAGCTGATTGAGGAAGATCGACATGTGACATACCGCGAAATTCAGGCAACTTTACACATTGGCACGAGTCAAATACAAATAATCTTGCATGAACAATTAGGTGTAAAAAAGTTGTTTTCCCGATGGATACCGCATTCGCTCTGTGAAGAGCAAAAAGCGGCTCGCGTTACTTAGTGCGTCAGAACTCTCGAAAGATTCCACGCAGGATCCTCAAATGCTGTATACAACATCGTATCAGGTGACGAATCCTGGATATACGCGTACGAACCCGAAACAAAAAACCAGTCACGAGTTTGGGTGTTCGAAAATGAGTTAAAACCAACAAAAATTGTTCGTTCACGGAGTGTTGCAAAGAAAATGGCCACGTTTGTCTCCAAAACCGGCCATGTTGCGGCTATTCCTCTTGAGGGACAAAGAACGGTTAATGCAGAATGGTATGCTAGCATTTGTTTGCCACAGGTCGTTTCTGAACTCCGTAAAGAGAACTGCAACCGCCGCATCATCCTCCATCACGACAATGCGAGTTCTCACACCGCGCACAGAACAAAAGAGTTTTTAGAGCAAGAAAACATAGAATTATTAGACCATCCGCTGTACAGCCCCGACCTAAGCCCTAATGATTTCTATACTTTCCCTAAAATAAAGATCAAATTGCGTGGTCAGAGATTTTCATCACCTGAAGAAGCTGTGGACGCCTACAAAACGGCCATTTTGGGACCCAAACTTCCGAATGGAATGGTTGCTTCAATGATTGGTTCCGTCGCATGGAAAAATGTGTCAAATTTCGCGGAGAATCCTTGAAAAGCAATAAATACATTTTTAAATAGTAATGTTGTGTCACTTCCTTGATTCCCGAAATTTTCAGTGCCGCCCTCGTAACCTCATTGAATACTTTACGGACTTTTATAGGGCAAACCAGCAACTGAGAAACAAGAACTTTCTGCTCTTTTTACTATTTCCTTAGACAATGCTATAGATAAGGAACAACTAAATTATGTAAAGCCAAAAAAATACTGACTTTTTTAACATGAATGACATATTTTTGTATTTTAATTATGTTTTGAAATAATGTTGATTTATGAAAAATAAAAATATGTGTGTTACCTCTCCATCTTGAATTTTTATTTATTTTACCTCTATAACTCAAAATGTATAAGAATGAATCTCAACCTCTTTATGTCGAATCAGAATCCGCCTAAGGCTCGAGTTCACCAACAGACATTTAAGTTTAAACAGCGTTTAAAATATCATTTGACTTATTTTGTATGGGAATTGTGTCAAATTAATCGTCACTCTTTGTTTACCGGCTGTTTAAGTGTTGGTGAACTCGGGTCTAAGTTGAAATTAAATTAAATGAAAGTCGAAAACTCTATAACTCGAATTTTTTGGCATCTCTCTTGAGTTTCTACTTATAGAGGTTCTACTGTAATTAGTTTTCAAAACAATACCTGACTTATTATATGTGAAAGTTGGATCATAGCAATCTTCTTTCCTATACATGATCTTGATCCAAATGCAAAAGGTAATGATGCTGATTGGATATGATTGACTAATTTCTTTTGTCTAAGATCATGTCTATCCCAGCGATATGGCAAAAATGTACTTGCTTGGCTAAAGTTGTTTTCATTACGTCCTGATGTATAAATAGAAGCTATGATTGGTGTCTGAAAATTATTAAAAAAACATTTTAAAGTGTAACTAAAGTTTACTAAAGTTCAATAAAAAGGAAGGTAGAATATACCAGAACAAGATATTATTGATTTTTTTTTTGTAAAATTCTATCAAAAGAATTTCTAATTTCTTCTCTTATATGATTATAGGGATCTTCTAGTTCACTTGGTGCTTCTGGTATCCCAAACTTTCTTCTCACTGTTGGTGAAATAAGTATCAAATTTTGTACAAGTCCAATGCCACTTGATGTAATCCAGTAAAGGCACATGCAAGAAGGAACACTTGCTGCCACAGGTATCATTACTATTGAAAATACTCTAAATACATTTGTAAACCCATTGTACATTTTAGAAGGTTTTCTTAACTTTGACATCCTCTGTATTTCAATTATGGAGAGGTTTGTCAAACCAAATGTAACTGGTAATATCCATGAGTGATCTGGTTCAGTTAGGTTGGGTATCCAGCCTATACCACCAGTAGACATTTCCATAAAGATGACCAAAGCAGCGGCATCCCCTGACTGCATATAGACCAAATTTCGAAGTGCAAATGACATGCACACCCAAATAGGGATTTGAAGCCAAATAAGTAAACTGGCTTTAAATGGGTGACAGTTGTCTCTCACTACTAAGTTATGCCATTGCTTTTTCAAGGATCTCTTATATAAAGCCACTGCTTGCTTGTCTGTAAGTTTATATAGTTTTTTAGCCATTGCAGTTTCTTTTTTTAGCTCCTTCACCATATCTTGCAGCTCCAAACTAATGTTTTCAACTTTAGCCAGTATGTAATTTTGATAGACTGTAAAGGGTAATGTCATCAAGGTACGAATCAGTATAGTTGAAGTAACTATTGTGGCCCACCACGTTAGACCTGTGATTTCATGAAATGTTAGCAACCCATCTTGGATAAAATGAACCATGCTACTGTTAGATATGCTAGCATAAACTTCTTGTTGCCACTTAACTATTCCCTCCGTTGAAATGTGTTTATATTGATATACATATGGAAACAATTTTGTTTTTTGTAAAATTGTGTTTAGCCTATAAGTATGTCCCTTTTCCTGTTTCCTTACATCCACATTGTGACACAAGACACTATAATTTCGGACTTTTGGCATTCGATTATTTATAACTATGCGTGGTAACTTAAATGAATACATCTTAGAAAAAATAATTATTCCAACACATAAACTTAACCCTAAAGTTTATTTACCCTTGCTTGACAGTTGACACTTGCGAAGTGGAGAATGGAATAGAGATGGTAACGCTGCGCTGCGCCGCGCAATTGCGCCAACTCATTTCTCTGCGCCGGAGGTGTCAACGCAGTTTCAAAATGAGTTGGCGCACAGTGCAATACCGGGAAATTCAAAATGTGCTGGCACAGCACGCACGTAGGTGGCTCATTTGACAATAATTGTGACGGAATGTAACTACTTGATACTAAAATATAATATTTTATGCTCCATACCTAGTTAACATAAAACAGAATTCGAATTATTATGAAGTTTTATATGAATGAAGTTCATTCAAGTGTCAAGTGTCATCAAAACATACATAGCACATAATTCCGATTTCATTCTTTCTTAAACTCACTCGTTGCGTTGAGTGAATATTTGAGCATTTTGAGCTAAAACTTAAAAATGTCAAAAGCTTCAGAGTACGGCGTACAGATGGCGCCCGCTTCACTGGTTATATTAAATTGCGCCATGGCGCAATTTTGAGTTAACGCAATGAGTCGGCGCAATAGACTGCGCTTGAGTTACTGCGTTGACGCACGAAAATTTGCTGCGTTACCCATCTCTAGAATGGAATGATTGTTTTTTTTTTATTGATATGAAATGAAAATGAAATGGAACCTAACCTTAGTCATTGAAATGTATGGGTTGGTTTATATATTTCAATGATTACAGGAGTTTTACGCGAGAACGTGGATCAGAGTCAAATAGGAGCGCCTTTCCTTGTTTCTCACTTTTATTTGATTTATTTATCCTACTCACTGACACATTATTATGACAATGCCACCACTTTATCACAATAAATGCCGCTTAGGATAATTTCACAAAATTACGAAACAAAGTCGATCTTTCTCTTCTCGTTTCCAAGGAGTAAAATAACCACAGTGACAGAACATAATAAATAATATTTTCTGTGAAAATAACTACATATAAGTACATACCAACTATAAATTAGGCCCTATATAACTCATTTTTTTACCGTTATGTCAAATTTTTATTTTAATAACTGGGTGAATGATTGAATGGAGAATCTATTTGGTTTAGACATAGCGATTACGAAAAAGTAAAGTGATAAGCATTTCTTTGTAATATCATTGTAAGCATTACATTAAATAAGTAACTGAATTCCACGCAAACGAAGCTCTAGAAGAAACATTAAAGATTACTTACCCCTGCTTGTAATTTATAGGGACCCATCAAACTTTCTTTAGGTAATATCCTTGTTAAAAATGGCGCCACTGGATATAATCGCATTGTTTCTTTAATTACGTGCTTGGCTTGTGTTGGATCCTCAAGTAATTCGTGAGCCACGGCTTTGTGTTTTGAAAGTAACAGTAAAGCCCAGAGTGTCGTATACGCGGTCTGTAAGTAAAAATAAAAAAATAATACAGTTGAATTGAGAAAGAAGACAAAGTTCCCATGGCTGTTGTGACAAATTTGAAGACGACCGTGGCGGACGGAGTGGCGTAAACGTCGGTTTCAAGTTCAAAGTGTCGCCTGCTTCGAGGTCTCGGGTTCGATTGACGGGCTAATGTAGCAAAAAAAAAGTTTCTACACTTTCTCGGTGTTTATTGTGCCTTCGTTTTTACTGATTTCCACAATACGAGTGATTTAAATAGTTACTCACGTTCCTTACCTTTTTTTAAAATTACAGTTACTAAGTTGATATCGGTAAAATTATTGGTGTTCATATCCTATAAGAAATGAACACTTAAATAAAATGTGAGAGTGGGACTGGAACCCACAACCTTCCGCTAACCGGGCGACTGCTCTAACATTGAGCCAATAGGTAGGTACGAGGGCGGGTCAATAAGTCCGTGACTTTTTGAATTTCTGACCTCTTTACTGAAAAAGCAACACTACTCCTGTCAACAGGTATCTGTCAGTTGATTCCTATCAAAATTTGAACTTGCTGCGTCAGTAAGTTTGTGTTTGACAGCTATTTTTATCAGACTACCCAGTAATTTGAGGAAAAAATGTAAAAAGGTGAATTTCGTGTGTTTATTAAGCATTATTTTTTGCGAATAAAAACCATTACCGAGACCAAGGCTAAGCTTGATAAATACTATGGGGACTCTGCACCATCGATTTCAATGGTAAAAAAGTGGTTTACTGAATTTCGTTGTGGCCGTAAAAGCACTGAAGATGCCGAACGTCCTGTACGCCCAGTTGAGGTCTCTACACCCGAAACAATCGAAAAAATTCACGATATGGTGTTGGCCGACCGAAGATTGAAAGTGCAAGAGATTGTGGAAGCCGTAGGGATCTCGCATGGCTCAGTGGTTTCAATTTTGAAAGATCAATTGGGCATGAGAAAGCTTTCCGCAAGATGGGTGCCGCGTTTGCTCACAGTCGACCACAAACGCAATCGTGTAACAACTTCACAGGAAGGTTTGGCGTTGTTTAATCGCAATATGGAGGAGTTTTTGCGCCGTTTTGTAACCGTGGACGAAACATGGATCCATCACAACACACCAGAGACCAAACAACAGTCAAAACAGTGGGTTTCTAAGGGTGAATCGGCGCCAAAGAAGGCCAAGGTGGGTTCGTCAGCCAATAAAGTTATGGCGACTGTTTTTTGGGATGCACGTGGGATAATCCACATTGACTACCTTCAAAAGGGAAGAACAATCAATGGGGAATATTATGCCAACTTATTGGACCGCTTCAATGACGATTTGAAAAAAAAACGACCTCATTTGGCCAAGAAAAAAGTTCTTTTCCACCAAGACAATGCAAGGGTGCAAAAATCCATGAATTGGGCTATGAATTGCTCCCTTATCCACCCTATTCTCCAGATTTGGCTCCGAGTGACTACTTTTTGTTCCCAAACCTGAAGAAATGGCTTGGTGGAAAAAGATTTGACTCCAATGATGAAGTCATCTCGCAAACAAAGGCCTATTTTGAGGACCTCGACAAATCATATTTTTTGGAAGGGATAAAAAAATTGGAGAAGCGTTGGACAAAGTGTATAGAGCTCAAGGGAGACTACGTTGAAAAATAAAATGATTTGTTTATCAAAAAATCTGTGTTTTATTCCAAAAGTCACGGACTTATTGACCCGCCCTCGTACATTGTTTCTGTTAACGAATTTATTCAAGGCAGATGTTACATGTCTTTACCTTCAGCATTCAAAGGTAATATTTTTAATCATCGGTTAAGACTAAAGAGCTTACTAAATGTTTTTAAATTGCAAGTATTCATTTAAAATACAAGTCCTTGTTTTGAAGTGACTGCCTTAGGTCAATCTGCACTAGCAATTTGATTGCATAAAAAAAACAGTAATTCTATAAAGTTGCGTTATTCGCCTACCGAGACGTCTTCGACCTGTCTCATCATCACATTAAATTATTTAATAAATACAGTTAACACTAACCGTATCGCCAGCAGCTATTACAAAATCTGCGACAATTCTTGTTATAGTTTCGTCGGACATATTATCCTCTCGAAGCTTTGATATTAACCCACTTGTATTTTTTTTATTGCTTAATATTTCACGAACAATTTTTTGAGCTAAAACATAGTAATAGGTTAAAGGAACTTTGTTTCACAAAATCGTAATACTTATAATTATAGTACTTTGTAAAACATAGACCAATTGACTGATAGAACTTATACTACCTAAAAAGATAGACAGATCTACAGATTCCTTAAAATTCCTCCACGCTCTCGTGTTTAGGCGCTGGCACCAGACAACTGGAATTCCGTATAACTTGGTCGTCGTATGAAATATCTTTTTTACTGATTCCGAAAACATAAGTAGCAGTTCTTCATTATGTTTACTTGCAGTGAAAGATTCGCCGCCTAGTAGAATACTAATCAACACTGAAAAAACAACCATGTAAAAAAGATGGGTTCCTTTTAAGTATGACTTTTAAGTATGATCCCTGGTTTAAGTACATATGGTTACATTAGTAATCGTATTTGGTTACAGTAATATTCTTACTGTGCTTACCTACTTGGCTACTTACGGCTCTTTTATTGTTACGCGGGTACACATGCGGGTGGCGCGCATTTTGAGATCACTCGTGTCCAGTATCATCTATCAAATATAGCCTGCAATGTTGGTGAAATGCGTGCCACCCGCAATGCGGACCCGCGTGACAATAAAAGAGCCCTTAGTCATTGGTGATTCTGCGATGAATGAGTCACCCACTGCAGCCCACAGCGTCTATATCTACTTATATTATACACAGTGCATTTTCATTCATCTGTAAAACGAAGCCCACCATTTTTTTTTTAAATAACGTATTAAATATTAGTTCAGCTTTGATTCAGCTATTCATTTTTTAACACGCTGTCACAGCGTGACGCGCACAGATGTAGATAATTAGCTGTGTAGGTAAGGTACTGCATTCAACCGAGACTTCGCCGCGCAGCAAAATAATTAAGTCTGTGCGCGTCACAGTTTGTTCCAAAATTAAAAGTCTGAATAAATATTTTATGTTTTACAAAAAAAATTTTTAATCTAAAAATTAATACCACTGCCATGATGTTATACATAATGGTCCAATGACGTGGGCTTTGTTTTCCAGGTGGTTCAAAAAGCAGAGTGTATAGCTGCTATAGTTATTTGTAATAGGTACTTATCTAGGTACATTTATTAAATCTCAACTAACCATCTATAGAAAGTAGATACAAATTAGATTCTAAATTAGGAATGAAACTGCCATTTTCTGCTTTATTCTTCCATTTCTGCACAAAGTTGTGTATTGTAGCTTTTATAGGTTCCTCTAACCATTTGTCAGAGTTTTCTCTGAGAAAATGTTTATTCATGATTCGCCGGTTGGTTAACCATTCTTCGCCATCCATAAAGAAGAGACCTCTTTTAGAGCCATATAACTTTTCGTATAAAACCCATGGTTCAGGTAAAATGTGTGAGGGATACTTTCCTTCCAGTTTCAAAAATAAAATTTTCATCAAATCCGGGTCATTTACAAATACTAATTTTGTATTGCCTTCTAATATTTCGTAAAATATTGGCCCTAGTTGCTTATGTCGGTTATCTATGTATTCGTGTAACCTAAAATTATTAAAAATCAATAAGAAGGTATCCATTTAAATAGCTTAATTGGATGGCAGAAAGCTTTAAGCAATATTCTTAAAATTGTAAAAGCTGAACAGGTACCTATGTTACTTAGCACACTAACCATCTTAATTTACCATTAAGAATTAATTTAATTCTAGTAGTTAATTACATTAATTCGTAAACAGATACTAAGTACACGAACAAAATGAACAAGTGACGAGCTAATTTCTTAATTAGCAAAATTGAGATGAATAGTAAGATTATCGAGTACATTAATGTTTAAACTGCATTAAAAAACATTACTATGAATATTATGTAGACCGATTCGTAGGTATGTTTCTTAAAATACAATTTATTTGTGTTGCTTCTGTTTTGAATGTATTTGGTAAGGGCTCGGCCAAGGGGGTAGTCGTAATTATTCGCTTACTTAGACCCACTTCCTGCTGTGAATAAATCCAATTTAGTGCCAATGATTGGTAAACCTTTTGGGTGTGGCATGTCATCAATACATAAACCCGTACATGTTGTCCCATTAAACCTTCTTAAATACGAAACTTTTTCTTTGCTTATGTATTTAGCTACACGAAACATATTATTAGTTTAGGTAGGTAGCTAAAATGCTGTGGGAAACAGAAGTAAATATTATGTTATAAATTCACAATTCGATATGATAATAATTCTGTTTAAGTAAATAGGTAGGTATAAGTAGAACACTTTTAAGGTATTTGGTATAGCTTACCTCGATTATCGTAAAAAAAAACAACTGTAATATCACACTAACTAAACACCGCCGCGATATGCCAATGATTAAAACAGACTGATATAATAAAAACTTAGCTATCAAGTTGCAGATCCATCGCTCAGGTAAAGCAGACGCGATCTTATTTTTTGTTATGCTAAATAAATGGTGAGTTATGCGAACCCAGCTACCTACCGCTGGAGACCGTACCAAACAAAATGATAATTTCATTCAAAAGGAATGTTTCGTTTTTATTTCTAAGGTTGTCGAAGGTTCACATTTTATTTATATCAGTAAATATCATCGAGAATATCATGAGATCGTTCGAGCTCCGATCCGTTTGAAAATGTTTAATGCCTACTTTAGTTGGTACATCAAGTACTTACCTATATCTATATGAGGGTAAATAAATATATCAAAAAATGAAATCGAGATAACGAACGAAATATGGCACATTTAACAAATTTGAGTCAGTGCCAAACAAAAAAATAACCAAAAATCATTTCATTTTAATTTCTCTGTAGGTAGGTACACGCTTAGCTTAAATACTTAAGAAAAGTTTTTGAGATGATGGTCCGGATGGTCGAAACTTTGTAGGACCGCTATTATGTTATGAAGATTGAATATTTATAATAATTTATATTAATGATACTTTAGTTATGTAATATAGCTAAAAACAACCTACGTTTTAGTCGATCTTTGTATAGTCCAAGCTATCATCATCATCAATCAATGTTTATTGTTATAAGTAGTAACTATTCTACTTTTATTTGGTATGTATGTACCTACTTACATTAACTTTATATTGTTGACCCCGAGTAGGCAGCAGAGCTCACCTTAAAAATATTAAAAAGGAATAGGTTCTTTCACGCCGTGGCAAAGTTTTTTTTTACTTGTTAGTGATAATTCTGTGTGTCGAGGTCACTTATATTTATTATTCTAATTTCTAATCGGTAATGATTGCGCTAAAAAAGTCATCGCAAAAACGATTCGCGGCACTTTGTCAGTCTTACTTACGCTACGAGGATGTAAATGCAATAATTGAAGCTCAATCTACGGCTAAATTAGCGCCAAATTAACAAGGTAACAAAAAAATTCCAGAGCCTTCTCCAGCCACATTAAGATTTGTATTGTCTCAGCTCCAAGTCACTTTGTCTGATCTTCATAGCACAAGCACTTCGGCTTATTCCGCGGTTTTGTCGGAGAAGATGTCGATCTTTTAGCCCATCCACATTTAGATTTGTATTGACTTCGGTTTCCCAGATCGACGGGGACTTTGGAGACGGTGACGCAGTTTTCTAACAACAAGCCTATGATCCGTCCAGCAGTGGGCACGCATTTCTCTGGTGACTAGGACTTAGAAACGTCTCATTGCTGCACGATAATGTAATTAATCAGATGCCAGTGTTTAGATTTTGGGGGCATGCAAGTGTTGAGATAGCAAGTTTGAATTGCGCTCACAGACTGAGTAATAGCTGTCCGTTGCTGTTCATGTATCGGACTCCGTGTCTCAAGACTAGTATTATATTATCTGTGCTCAAGACAAGGCACTGCATCGTAGTCCCGTTCAACTCTGGCATTAAAATCTCTCAACAGAAGAATTCGCTCTCTAGGCTTCACGCATTCCATGCATTTTACTTGACTAGGGTAGGCGCATACCTACACAATGACATTAAGGTTTATTACTATAGATATTTAATTATTAGGCGTAGTGTAGTCAAGGACGGATCCAGGGGGAGGGTCATAGGGGTCATGACCCCCCCCCTGGGCTAGGTCCAGGACCTAAAATTTTTAAATATAATGTTTTTTTGTCACAATATAGATTTTATGTACCTAAGTTAATAAGTAGGTATGACTGCTACTTCTCCACGTCTATAAAATTTACCCATTGTAGTAGAAAGAAGTGATGACGCGTTTCGTGAGAAGATGTAAAGGAAAAAATTATTTTGTCATTTAAATATAGGTATTTAATTAACAAAACCCTCAACTTAGAAATGGAGCTGGATAAGTACGGACGGTAAAGTCAAGAATGAGATTGTTTTAATAGTGTCGACAAAGAAGCAGATATTTAATGATGTCTCTGTGATCAATACCATTAACAGGTAGTAATCACCGTTTGGTTACGAGGGGCATTGAATAAATATTAGGCTCAAAACCCAAGTTTTGAAGCATAACTTTAAAACCCCAAGAGTTTATAACACAAACTTTAAAACCGCTTTGAAAGCCTTAAAAGTAGCTTAGATGTAGATGATTTATACAACGTGGTGGTAAATACTGTCCAAGCACTATTTAAAATCGCGCCGTCCCAGATCAAGAAGCCTCCAACTCCAACTGACGAAACAGAGATGCAAAATAAGGCTACAGAACTCGGAGAATGCCAGTCAGTACAGGCGGCTAAACTGACAGATATCGAAGTTTCTGACGAGCGACCTGCGCCAATTTAGTACCAACCGTATAAATAAGGCCATCGAGCGAAATAAAAGCTCTGAAATTGTTCGCGAATAATCTGTCATTGAGCAAAGCCAAATGACTAAGCTGAATACGGATGGCGGTAACATCATTTCGAAAAGGCTTGTAATCTTGAGAGTTTTTATAGTCAGTTATACTTCACACAAGCACCCGTTGCAAGCTACGCTACAGATCCTAAAGCCAAGCTTACTCGCCACTATTCTGAAGAAATCCCGCACATTAGCCTGGTGGTGATTAGTGTGGCTCTCAAACAGCTTAAAAATAACAAGGCGTCTGGCGACGATGGAATCACTGCAGAGCTTCTGAGAACGGGCGGTAAGTTGGAACTCGAAGTTCTTCAAATCCATCATCTTTGAAGTACGAGCTTCATATAATAATATGGCCCAGTAAAGAATTATCTACCGATCTCGCTTCTGAGCCATATGTATTTAAGAGTGATGTGAAGCAGAGTGATGTGAAGAAGAAGTGTTTTCAAGAGTTTTCACAAATATTGTCGCTTCCAGGATTGATGTCTTCCTAACCCCAAAAAAGCAGGGGTCCGAAATGGTTTTAGCACCAATCGGCAATTTATTCAAATTACCGAAGAGTATATTATACCATCCAATTTGCTTGGTTGGCGTTTGTGGACTATGAGACAGCCTTTGATTCTATTGAGACTTCAGCGGTACTGCAGTCTCTCCAGAGGTGTCAAGTAGAATTACAGAACCAGAGCTCTAATCCTAAACAACAGCTGCAGAGAGGCGTGAGCCAGGGAGATTTTACATCTCTGATCTCCGAAACTGCGCTGCGTTGAAGGTTATTTTCACGCCGCTGCGCTGGATTGGGAAGGACTAACATCAGTGGCTTTGCCCATGATATAGTTCTTATGGCTGAGACCTTGGAAGATCTTAGTAGTACTTCCTAAGTCATGTTGAATACCCATGTTGCACCCGCTCCATTTTATATTGGGAATACTATACCTACTCAAAAGTGTTGACCATTACGTATACCTGAGACGGACTGGCCGGTTAGGTAAGTTTATTTTCTAAAAAGACATTTCTCATTGAACCAACCCATCCGAGTTCAGGAAATTACGAAAAACCGTCTTGTTCAAATTACCTCAATGTCTCAAGACGAAAGTCTTTGACCAGTGCGTGTTGCCTGCCAGTGATGACTTATGGAACTGAAACATAGTCGTTTAATATGGGTCTCACAAGAAGATCACACTGCAGTGGGGAATGAAGAGAGCATGCTTAGTATTTCCTGCGTGATAGAAACATCGCTTGATGAACTGCGGAGGTGAAGTGGCATTGGGTGGGACTTGTGGGTAATGACGCCCCACCAGATGGACCGACGATCTGTTGAAAGACGCGGGAAACTGTTGAATGAATGCGGGTGTCGCGGGACCGCTCGTTGTGGGTATCCTTAGGGGAGACCTATGTCCAATTGTAGGCGTCGTTTGACTGAGATAATGATGATTATAAAGTACAGTACTACATCTATACTAATATTATAAAGCTGAAGAGTTTGTTTGTTTGTTTGTTTGAACGCGCTAATCTCCGGAAGTACTGGTTCGATTTGAAAAATTATTTTTGTGTTAGATAGTCCATTTATGGAGGAAGGCTTTAGGCTATATAACATCACGCTGCGACCAATAGGAGCGAAGCATCGGCGTTCATAATAACAGAAATTGACGCGGACGAAGTCGCGGGCAACAGCTAGTACATTAATAAATTACCCTTTTTTTTTTCTGTAACTAATAGGGATTAAAGTATGAAATTGCCGATTATTTTCCCACTTTTTATTTTGTTTATAGCTCTTAAGAATAGTCATATTATTGCGTAATTCTTTTTGTATTGTATCAAAAACTAAATAAAGTAACTTTTGACTAAAAAAAAAATGCAATACTAGTGCCTATTACTTCAAAGGAAGTCGTTGAAAAGACCCCTTACAATGTGTCAGCTGTCCTTCTTGCTTCAATTAAGTATATTTGTATTATATACTTTGATTTTCAGAAATTTAAATACTATAATGCGTAGCTTTATAACCATCTAACTTTCACCTTTAATTGCACCGAAAACGGTTCAGGCGTTTTTTAAAAAACTAAAAAATTGTTAGTATGGAAAAATGACTTTTCTCGATTTCGTCCATACAAAACGGCAATTTCATACTTTAACCCCTAATATTATTATCAAAATCAAATTTGAACTTCTTGTGACTTGACGACGACTATGTGACCAAAACTGGTTCCGCCAAAGCTGGATCCGCCCTTGAGTGTAGTAATGTAATCCGAGATGTGAATCGGACATTCTTGGAATTGTTTGACGAGCCTATTCTTGATGGCAAATCCAACACCAGACCGTCGTGGGGCTGAGGCAGAAGTCCTTTCCAAAAAACAGTGTACCCGAGTCAGAAGGAAAGCGACCACAATATTCTAGGAACCGAACCTATCTATCTCGACCCATCACGACAGGGCACAAAGATTATTGAAGTGAAACTTCTTTATCGGCGTTGGAAAAAATTTACCGTCACGAAAAAGTTTTCGGACCGTCACGAAAAAGTTTTCGGTTGCGCGTCACGGCGTCACATTTTCACAGCGTCACATTTTTCGGTTACGCGCCATCTTTTTCTTGCCCCTACCACGGTTGGTTCAGACGATAGCAAAAAGGTAAAGTGAAATAATATTTAACCAATTTAACCAATTTAACCTATTTAACCAATTTATCCAATTTAACCAATTTAACCAATTTCTGGAAAGTTGCATGTAGATCATTTTTCGAAAAATAGGGCCATAAAGAAGTTTCACTTCTTACGTGTGTACACTAGTACACGCACAACTTTTTTTTATTTCGATACAATTGACGGAAATTAAGACTCGTGGATTTCGACTTTTTGTGTATCAGTTAATAAAAATTGTAATAACCTATTTCAGGAAAATGTCTGATTGGTCTGCGAACACGACGTTGATATTTTTATAAGCCTACCTAACAAGAAGAATGCATAGTATTTAAACTTGAAAAATTATGTCTCAGGCGGGACTCGAACCCGCATCTCGTCGCATGCCGGGCGCGGCGCTTTAACCATTTAGCCACCGAGACACTGCGTCACAGTGCGAATTTTTCAAGCATATCTTTATCGCTGTTAGTCAGCGTCGACAGTCACCTAAGATGAAACAGCTATTTAAATTCTGTATATGATATTTAAGCAATTTAATTGCAATTATAATATCAGTATTTAAACTTGAAAAATTATGTCTCAGCCCGCATCTCCTCGCATGCCGGGCGCGGCCGAGACACTGCGTCAATTTTTCAAGTTTAAATACCTACTGAATCCTTAAAGACTGAATCCTAATTAAAGCATGTTGATCACAAAAATAGAAAGAAGGTTTACGACGCGTGGACGCGCCTTAGTAACGTTATGAAAAAAAAAAGTTGTGCGTGTACTAGTGTACACACGTAAGAAGTGAAATTTCTTTATGGCCTTATTTTTCGAAAAATGATCTACATGCAACTTTCCAGAAATTGGTTAAATTGGTTAAATTGGTTCAATTGGTTCAATTGGTTAAATTGGTTAAATTGGTTAAATATTATTTCACTTTACCTTTTTGCTATCGTCTGAACCAACCGTGGTAGGGGCAAGAAAAAGATGGCGCGTAACCGAAAAATGTGACGCTGTGACGCGCAACCGAAAACTTTTTCGTGACGGTCCGAAAACTTTTTCGTGACGGTAAATTTCAACGCCGATAAAGAAGTTTCACTTCAAAAATTTTGATCATCCACCATCTTCTCCTTTTATTAAATTTTTTTTTGCTCGCACCATTTGTGCATTTTCCATATTATTACTGGAATTAAATAAAGATAGCATTTTTTAAAGGTCATATGAGTTCATATTTATTAAGGAAACAATTGGGTTCGGGTATCGCAAAGGGGGTGCACTAACCTAAACCTAACCTAAACTTAACCTAACCTATTTCCAGCGCAATCGTTTCTGTGCTGTCACTAAAAGTTTAGGACTTGTACCGTAGAGTTAAGGGGCGGGGTAGGGTGAGGGGGGCAGGGGGAGGTGAAAAACCCCCCCGTAAAGTTAGGGAGGCGCGCGGTTTAAAAAGTTTTTTAATAGAATTTTGAGGTTAGGAATTTGTAAGCAATTAAATATCATTAAATGTTTCTTTTTCGATAATAGTATAAGGACCATATTATTTATTTCTGAAAAGGCGCAATACTCCGCAAGTTGAAACATTGCTTAAATAACTACATAAGTAACTACCATTTAGCCACAAAATTGCGGAATCCCAGAACTCCGGTCCGAGTCCTAAACTATATCTCTAGTCGTTTAAACGCCAATCAGCTGACTATGATACATTTAGTGACAAAAACGATTGCGCTGGAAATAGGTTAGGTTAGGTTTAGATTAGTGCACCCCCTTTGCGACACCCTAACCAAACAATTACTGAAGTAGGAAGAGGAAAACGGAGGGATACTAGAGACTAGAGAGGAAAACAAAGAGGAATGATCATGCAAATGACACGAAAAGAAAATGTGGTTCAGGTCACCTATGTCAGCACCACGCTCGCACATTAAAATTTCAGTGTCTCGCAACCGCGCAAGATGACTAGTCTGCACTTGCGACTATTGCGAGAACCAGTTCTTTTACATTTAGTTGAATTAGTGGTGATAGGATTATTAATATTTACTGAATCATCAGTATCATCGGGATGTGATTCCTCCGCATTAATGTTTTCTCCTACTTAAGTCACAGTTACAAAACTAGAAACCGGCGAAAACGATCCTCCACACGGATCATCGGGTTCATTCATGATGAAAGAATAACGGAAAAAACTTACCTAATATGACATAAACTAATATATTTAAAACAAATAAATTAAGTTAAATAAGTTATTCTGATCGTATTATAAACAAAATTAAAATTTTATGAACTAAAAGTCGAACCGACGTCCGCGACGTTTCCCGCTATTTTTTTTCCTTTCTTTCATTTTCACTCACATCATTGCTTTTGCTTTTTTTAAAACTTAGAAATAATCAAAGTTTTTAAATAAAAATAGGTCAATCCGAAAGTAATCGCTGCCACATATAGCTCGTCGTCCGCTATGTTTGCCAATCCGGAATATGGGCATTTTCACTTTAAATGGCAAATTGCTGTTTCCGACGTGTCCTTGTACATAAATAATTTTATTACAAATTCAGGCACAATTACTGTAATGAATTTAACTTAAACTTAAATAAGACATGATGGTTTTCCTTAGTTTTACTAATATATAAACATACGTTATTTAATTTTACGTAAAAAATATATTTCAAATTTCTAGGTAGCCAACTTGGCCTTCAGTTTTTGACACGTTTTAACTTGGTGGAATAATCAAATCATAATAATTAAACTACAATTAATTTGTAAAGCTTGTCCCATGCTTTTCGGTTTTCCGGACATGTCTGATTTTGTAACGCAAATATCCGATCCATTGTAGAAACTACTGAAGATAAATGTTTTTTTATGCCTTGCAACCCTGACTACTTGACTTAAGAAATATACTATATCTATGCTTATGAAGCATCGGCCATATTGAAAATAGTGTCAGAAAGTAACAAACGTGGGATGGACGTATCTTCTGTGCAATTTGTGGTTCCTGTTTTTTCTGGTTAGTAACGTATTTTTATTACATTTTACGGCGTAAATTTAGGCTAATTAGAGTTCAGCACATTACTTAGAACATGTTAACTACAAATACATGATAGCATGAAGGGATTGTTGCAATTTAATGTATAAATTTTATTTTATTTCAAAGCTCAAACATTTTTGTAACGTTTCTTCATGACAGACAAGAAACGTTACAAAACGGACAAGTAAAGGCTTGTTTAAACAGGTAAATGTTTATTGTTGAGCAATTCGTTTCAGCGTAGTTTGTTGTATGTTTTCAAGTATGTATACCTATACATTATATCCCTTCCCCTTTAATCGCACCGCCAACACCTTTCTCTACCTAGCCCAAAGATTGACTGATAGAGAACACCAATAGGCATTAAGTCCGCCTTTTGTACACTTTTTACTGTGCAATAAAGAATAAATAATAATAGATAATAAGATAAGATAAATATCCTTTATTGCACACCAGTTCGGTACATGGATTATAATGTATTAGTACATACAAATGTAGGTACAATTTAGACGGTCTTATTGCTATAAGCAATCTCTTCCAGGCAACCTTAGGTTAAAGGACCCTTAGAATATTAATTTATTTACAAGCACATTCGTTTCCATTAAATTGTGACAATGGGAAAGTCGTAGAACTGTTTATCGTAACATCTGACATTAACATATAAGAATAGTACAAGTTTGATTCAAGAATTTATAAAGCTCTTTTATAATTTTTTAGATCACAATGGCATTAACGTCAGCAGAAAGAGTTCGAAGATACAGAGAAAAGTTGAAAATGAACCCTGAAAAGGCGGAAGAAATAAGAAAAAAAAAATTGGCTCGAATTAAATCAAAGAAAAAACCTGTTGACTGAAGATGAAATTGTTAACATTAAAAGATTTAATCCTAATGTTTTTTTTAATATTTTGTCACATTGAGGACGACACCTTATAAATTCGGTTTTGTAACATGTCATGTCCATTTGTAACTGTCCCGTTTTTTGTTGATAAGTCTTTGTTAAATATTTCGAAAATTTTCCCATTAATAGTAGCATATTTTTTATCTTTCGTAAAATAAATTCAAAACCCTTTTAAATAAATCTCACGTCATTAGAAAATTATCAGAATTAAAACAGCAACTTTAAAAAATAAATTTCGTTTTCGCAAAATGTTACAAAACCGAATTAAATTACAAGATTGTTATTAAAAATTCAATAATGTTTATTTATTCATGTTGATGTTAAGTATAATGTTTCCTACACTATAATAAATGTCATGATTGCAGATTTATTTATTCCTTTTATTCATAGAATAATTACTTTTATTTTTGTTACAAACTAGACAATTGTTTCAACACCTTCCTCACAATAATAATGTATTTAAGGACAAATATTGATTAATTTGATAGATTATTATATAAATCCTAAAATACATTATATTTACTATCAACTTATGCAAGTTTTAGCAAAAAAATACAAGTTTTGTTAAAATTCATCAAAAATAAAATCATTGCACGTTAAAGTAAAAATGCCCATATACTAGCACGTTCGCCAAGAGTTTTGATGCCTGTTTGTGTCGTGTGTTTGTGTTCGGTGTTTGGTACGTGTTTGGTGATTGTGGCTGTTTGTGGCAAACTCCAAGCGTCTGGAGGCGGCATTAGTTGTAAAAAATGTTTAGTTGTTTTTATATTTTTTGTAGTGGAAAACACTGATGCTGTCGCCGCCGTGACTTGTCAAAAATTGAAAACTCATGAAGTGTATTGTATCCGAGAGTAATTTTAGTTTTAATTTTCAATTAATATTGTGCGGAAGTATTTAAATATCATCAAACATGACGGCAAAAAATAAACCAGAAGAACCCAAAAAAGAAAAAGTAGAGCCCACGCCGGCACCGACTGATGATTTGGTAAAACAATTTATTATTAAAGATAGTTTTATATTTTATCAAAATATTGGTTTAACAAATCTGTGATTACAGTCGGAAGAAGACAAGCGGCTTCAAGAAGAACTTAATATGCTGGTTGAAAAACTTACGGTAATTAAATTCGTTATCTGCTGTTTTAGTGTTATGTCTTGTCATCATTCTAACCTAATGCATTTTCTTTCAGGGCAACGATGTGAATCTATACTTCCCAGCGTTACAAATGCTTAGTAATCTCATCAGAACATCAACAACCTCTATGACATCAGTTCCTAAGCCATTGAAGTTCCTAAGAGAACACTACCCAGCCTTGAAAGAAGTCTATGCCAAAATCAATGATCCTAAAACAAAGAAGTTTTGTGCTGATGTTGTCTCTGTGCTTGCTATGGGTGTTAGTGGATCAGTAGTATGTATTTCTATATCACTAATGCCTAATAATAAAAACTAGTGCTTTTGTTTATTATTATTCTAATTTTAGGAAGCTGCTGAAAAAAGAGAATGTCTCAAATATTGTCTGCTTGGAACTTTATCAAATGTTGGTGATTGGGGCCATGAATATGTCAGGTAAGCTGGATATTAGCCTGGTGTCTCATATTTTTATGGTGTAATATTTTTAATATTAATGTTTATCTTATGTGCTTACTGTAGACAATTAGAAGGAGAAATTGCTGAGGAGTGGAATGTAGAGAGCATGGACACCCTCTTGCCACTAGTTCGTGATGTTGTGGCATTTGACATGCAGCACTCAGCTGAAATCCAAGCTTGTGATTTGCTGATGGAAATTGATAGACTAGACCTCCTCACTCAGCACATGGATGCTAGCAATTATCCCAGAGTCTGTCTATATCTGATTGGGTAAGTTATAAATAGTAAACTGTGGAGTATTTTTTAAAGAAATTAGAATAAAGTTAAACAATACAAAACAATACTACCTACTTATCTATAAAATAAAAAGGAATTGCTGAATGTGTTTCTAGGCGCAAATCTTGAGAATAGCTGAACTGATTTAGCAAATTTTTTTTTAGAATATTCCTTGAAGTATGGTAGTTCTTACGTAGTTTTTTTTTAAAAGACCTTTTAAAGTTAAAAAAAACAACACATTCCTATACTCCCATACAAACATTCATTTATCTAACCCCACTATATTTAATGACACTGACATTTAAGATGTCAAAATCAAATATCTGAGGCGATATCGCGGGGTCCGCTAGCAAATTATAAAATTATTTTTATGTAAAAATGTTTTTACTTTATGACTGTTAGCAGTTTAACAATATAATTAAATGTTTAATCTTGAATAATGACAACAATACTTACTATTATTTAAGGTGTGCCAGTTATGTTGTGGAACCAGAATCCACACAGATCCTTCAAGGTGTGCTGGACACATATCTTCGATTTGGGGAATACCCTCGCGCACTTTTAGTAGCTATGCAGCTTCATGACAAAGCAAAAAGTGAAGAGGTCTTCAATTCATGCACAGACCCGTAAGTATAGATAGGAATTTTTTACAGAAAATGAAAATGATAAAAAATTGTCATAGGTAGTACTTTTTCTATCCAATATTATTTTTCAGGTTGATTAAGAAACAGCTGTGTTATATGCTTGCACGTCAATATGTGCCCTTGGAATTAGAGGATGAAGATCTTCGTACCATTCTGCTCAATGCACACATCAATGATCACTTCTTAAGTTTAGCTAGAGAGGTAAAATATCTTTACAAAGATTGTTATTAACATATACTTTTATGATTTTAAATTTGTTATTTCAACCTTTAGCTTGATATTATGGAACCCAAAACTCCTGAGGAAGTGTACAAGACTTGGTTAGAGTCGGCAGGCTCAGCCCTTCGCCCCTCACTTTTGGCTGAACATCCAGTCGATTCAGCTCGACAGAATCTTTCGGCAACATTTGTAAATGCTTTTGTCAATGCTGGTTTTGGACGAGACAAGCTTGTTACTACTGAAGATGGAAACAAGTGGATGTACAAAAATAAAGATCATGGTAAATTGTTTGAAAAATGAAATAAAGATATCTAATAGGTAATGTAGATTGAAGCAGTTGATTAATTTTGTTATTTTAACTAGGAATGCTCTCTGCTGCGGCGTCCCTGGGAATGATTCACTTGTGGGATGTAGATGGTGGACTTACACCAATCGACAAGTACCTGTATACTGCCGATGAACATATAAAGGCCGGCGCTCTCCTGGCACTGGGCCTGGTGAACTGTGGCGTGCGCAACGAGTGCGACCCAGCGCTCGCACTGCTCTCCGACTATGTGCTGCATTCCAGCTCAAACTTAAGGATTGGCAGTGTGCTAGGTGATCTATTTGCAATATTGTATTATGTCTTTCTTCCATAAAGAGTCTGGCTAATGGACTATTGACTCTGTCTCTGGCTACGCAATACAAAAGTTTTGTGTGATTGATCCATAAAAAAATTTGACCTTTATTTTGTCTCTCATTGCTAAAGTTCTAATAAAAGTGCTAGAGATGGACCTCCCCAAAAAGAGGATTTTGACATTATCGCTCCTTTGGGAGGTGGGATGACGATCTCAGTTTGGCTAGTCTATAATCATCCCACTGCAGGGAAAAGACCTCCATCATTGAATTCAAGTTACTACTGCAATGATGGGAACTGGCATAATCACCACGCTTGCCAAATGCGGGTTGGTGATCACAAATCCGAGCAACATTCGAAAATTCGAAATTTTTTTTTGCCCGACCCGCGGATCGAACCTGGGACCCCGAGATCTTGGCCCGGTATTTAAACCACTGGACCAACGGGGCTCAGTTTGGCTAATGATGGAGAAAAGGCGCCTCTAGTTGTCTTTTCGCGGAGCTATTCTATTTTTGTGCCAATACCACATGGCACATGATTTATGATTTCATGAATGTTTTTTAGGCCTGGGCATAGCATACGCGGGCACCCAACGCGAGGATGTGTTGTCGCACTTGTTACCTGTGCTAAGCGACACAGCCGCGCCCGCCGAGATCTGCGCGCTCGCTGCCATCTCCTGCGGCCTGATCGCCGTCGGCTCGTGTCACGGAGACGTATGTATCACGGTGTAACTTTATACTAGTAGTAACTTGCACTACCAGTATTTTATATAATATACTAGCTGTTGCCCGCGACTTCGTACGCGTGGAATTTTGATTTACAAAACTATCGCACGGGAGCCATACTTTACGGCGTACACACCGCCATCTTGCCCTTTTAAGGCCAGTTATGCCGGCAGAAATAGGTATTTAGCGCTGGCACGGCTACGCGTAAACTACTTCGCACGGACGCAGCGGGAATAAACTCTCATCATGACCCCGCCAGCCACAGTATAGATAAGTAAGCAGTAGTATTATTTTATCTAAATATATGATCTAAATATATAAAAATGAAAACTGATTTAATGACTGACTGACTGACTGACTGATTGACATATCAACGCACAGCCCAAACTACTGGGATTTAAAATCTGAAAATTTTCACCGTGCTTCCTTTTATAGTGTAGGTGAGCACTAAGAAAGGAATTTTGGAAATTCCGCCTCTAAGGAGGTAAAAAGGGCCCCATAAGTTTGTATGAAACTCCTTCAGTTTTGAAGCTAAGTCGATGAAAATTGGTATCCAGGTACCTGATTAGAAATTATGAATGACGTCTTTCAGGATTTTTGAAAAATTGAATCTTTAAGGGGATAAAAAATGGGGGGCAAAGTTTGTTCGGTTCCGCGTCATATCCATACTCTTTGCATATTTGTACTCTCTGACTTCACTTAGTTTGTTATGACATTCAATGTGTCAATCAGAAAATAAATATCATTTCTTACAAATAGAATGGTATTACTTTAGAATTTAATAATTGGCGCCGAAATGGATAAATTAACTAAATTAAAACGTGTAGAATAAAGGCTGCATTACGAAATTCGACAGCCAGATACAAACCCTACGAGAAATTAAAATTAGTGAGTGACCAGTTGGTGACCAGTGACAAATGAACAAAATTACCAAGAATAATTTGGAAGTGATACGACTACAAATAATATTACTGATGACCCACAGTTGGAAACTGAGATTGAAGAAATAAATAACCTTCAGGATTTAACAACACAGCTTTAACTAAAACTGTAGAGTTTGAATTTGACAGCACGAAACAATTCCATGTATGCAGAAGGTACTGAGGAGCAAAGGTCGGACACAAACTGCAAATCTTAGGACATCTAAATTGAACTCGGTACCATTAGACAAGGACGAAACATTCAAAAACATCATTAAACGGTTGGATACTTACTTAAAACTGAACAGATGTGATGATATCGATACAAGGAAATACACGTTTCTAACATCTTTGAGCCCAGAATTACATCAGAAAACGTATTATATTATTTTATGTGCTCCGCGGGATCCTTGTGAGTTAGAATTTGAGGAGTTAGATAAAATTCAGTTAGTAAATTATCAACAACTCAAAATTGGACAGATTACTAGAAGATTTAATAATGGTGTTTGACGGAACTCTTGTTTGCATATTAAACTATAAAGCTCAATTAGTGCTTCAAGAAAATGTGACACCAATTTTCATCTAGACGCGACGTATTCCATACGCCCTTAAGGACAAAGTTGACGAAGAAATAAGGAGGCTATTGTAACCTATGATTGTAACAAAAAGACAAAACTTGAAAATTCCTATTGGATTTAGGTACATATTCTGAAAATAAATATCGGTACTTACTATAAGAATGGTATTATTTAGAACTTAATCATTTTTTAGGGTTCCGTACCCAAAGGATAAAAACGGAACCCTATCACTAAGACTTCGCTGTCTGTCCGTCTGTCCGTCTGCCTGTCACCAGGCTGAGTCTCAAGAGCCGCGATAGCTAGACAGTTGAAACTTTAAATACTACGCCGTTTACATCGTCACACAGGGTCGGGTAGTCCTTCCATAGTCCCAGTTACCCAGTCCACTAGCACCCAAACCCATAGCCCAGTATCCTTTGTATCCACTTTCTGCAATAGTCCTGCACTAACTGGGGGTTGTCGGGATAGAATCGCACAGGGATAATCGTCGGCTGGTGTCACATTACGACATCATTTAGATCAATGTTGTCTAACGGACCTCTGCGAGTTAGCTTCGGCCCCTCGTATGCCTTTCAGAGGTCCGGGACTCCATAGTCCCGTGATAGGAAATGACAAATATAATTATTATTATTATTATCACCGTAAACAGATACATTTTCTTCGAGAAATAAATTTATTAACTATAATTATAATATGTTCCGGGTGCTGGTGGGACTGCCGAGGTTTTGCAGCGCGTCTGGCATGTTTGCCGACGCTCACGTAGACTGCTTTCATGCTTTAATGCGGAAAAAGATTATTTCTATCCAAAAAAGAATGCTTGGTAGTCCCAACAGTATTTTAAAGGTTTTGGCGGGGAGATGGGATAGTGCCCTAATTAAGCACTGGATCACTGCCCTAATTAACCCAAAATCGGAGCAAATATATTATACAAATTAATTAATTTTAAATTGAATTGAATTGGTTTATTTATTATTATTATGTAATTATTCGAATCGCAATTTCACTAATACTAGACGTAAGAACTATGTTACTAACACTATGGATCTAAAGTTATCCGAAATAAATAAATAAATAAATAAAAAAAATAATTTTAAAATTCATTTACGTTTATTTCTTGAGTGCTGGTAATTGGTCACAAATCTAGTTGTGACTCAGGAGATGACAAGGCTTTGAGCTTAGCAGAATTAACATTGTCCATTTGTGGCTGTGATGTGATGGTGAGACTGCGGAACCTACATAATTTTTAGGACTTTTTTCTTTTCTTGAGTTTACGCGAACACTATACATTGAAATTAAAAACCATTTATCAAAAGTCGTAAAGATTGTATTACATACTTATATTTTTATATTATGGCACTATCATTGAGCTGAAACAAATCATTGTTTTAGGTATAATATTCATATAGATTACTAACCAAAAATTGGATTAAATTAAAATTAATCTTAAATATTTCATTAAAATCAAAATGATAACACTTAACATACATAAATAATAATATTTACTTACTTCTTACCAAATCTTTGAAGTGCATTCTTTTTATTTGTTACTTTTATCGATATGGAAGACCTTTTCCGCGTGCGTTGTTTATTGCCCATGATTATTATTACATACATACTTATTTTTCATTGGAGGCTTCTTTCAATGCGAACAAACCATTTTCACGTGGTATTTCTGCACTGTAAACAAAACAATATATGTGAAAGGTGGTACATTTATCTTTAATCCTACTGTTACGAAACCATACTGTGACATAGACTTAATTTTTCACATGTCATTTTTACCTATGACGGTTACTTTTGTGAATGTCGATTTTTGCCGAACATACTTACTTTTTATTCAAAGCTTCTTTCATTGCGAACAAACCTTATTCACGTGGTATTTCTGCACTGTAAAAAAATATATATATACGAGTATTAAACTGCCATAGTGATTCTGCTGTTACGATCCTATACTGTGGCATAGATAATAATTTATTTTGACATGAATAATCAATACTTACGACAATATCTACGAAACGGAGCGCGCGTCAAACTGACACAGATCCGACGTTGGCAAAGCCCGGCGGTCGACTGGCGCGAGCCGCCCATTGCTTTTTATTATATAACACGACTTTATTTCGATTGAAAAGAACAAAAATAGTTACTTTTCAAAAGAAACCGTTTATTTGTTTGTAATAAGACACGCTCGATATTATAATATATTTTTTATTAAAATCTAGGAGTTATATCATAAATATAACCGAAAAAATAGAGCTACAAAGACCCAAGTTCAGGCACTATTTCTATGGAGAAAATTTAAACGTACCATGTTTTCAACCCTTAATTTGTTTAAATTATATCCTTGACTTTGGTAAATAACTTTTTTTATATTCAGCAAACGTCATACGAGTCCTTAAAATGTAAAATAACATCCCTTAGTTTAGGATAACCTCCCCTTAACATAGCGCCACCTATTGGTTTCTTATTTAACTACCTTACACCGTCTTCTGTTACAATCGTATGGAACTTACAGTTTGTTAGAGACAAATAATTTACAATAAAAAAATAATGTGGCTGTAAATTGAGTTATAAACTATACTATCTTTCAAGTTGGATCAAACTGCACACGGTGTTCAAATTTAATTAAAATTGGATAAGTAGTTTAGGAGTCCATCGATGACAAACAACGTGACACGTAATTCATATACATTAAAATTGTAGTCTTAACTGGAGATAAATTTAAGACGATGTTTACTATTTTACTGTTATGTTCTTTAAGTTAGGATTATTGTCCAATGAGTAATTGGACGCTTAGTTTTACCATTTGCCTAACCCAGCACAAAACATAACTGTGTCTGTATTGTTACAGGTTACCTGCGCCATTATTCAGCGACTGATTGATGACAACAAAGACTTGCATTCTTCTACGTACGCGAGGTTTTTACACCTCGGCCTTGGACTGTGTTTCTTAGGTGAGGAGTAGAACCTATTGATCACCCGCTAGTGTTAGATCTCCACGTTTCATAATCATTGAGTAGATCGTTATTAAGACTTGATTAATATGATATAGTTTTTAAGTGGTGGAAAAAGACTAAAAACCCATATAGGGTAAACTAAAGCTTGTGCTTTGTGTAGTTTTATTGTAAGTAATTATATTAATGTTTGGGTAAATGAAGGCTAGTGTACATGTATGAGAAAAGTTGTGGGATGTTTGTTAGATATATTACCGAATGGATGTGAAATACTGAAGCCTAAGGCTACACTGCGCTGGGAGACCATGAGTGTAAATGACCTATTCTAAACGCCATCAGCGCTTGCCAAGTCATACCCCGTGATTGAGTCATTATAAATGTGAATGTAAGTTTGTTTGTTACGCTTGTATCATGAAACTTTGTACACATATTCTTGGAGGTATTACAAGTAAAAGAGGCTATTTGGTATCGCACAAGTATCCGCACGCGCGATATAAAGTGTAGTTCACGCGGGCAGAGCCGCGGACGAAAAGCTAGTCTTAAATATATCAATGAGCAATATTTATAACAACATAAACCATAGAATAATATCCCAAATTCCCAATAACCTAAATTATTTATGAATTTCTTTTTTCAAATATATTCATAGAATAATATGACGTCTTAGTATAACATCAATTTGTATGAAATATTTATGACCTTCAAACTTTGATTTTGTTAAATTTCGTAGTGTTTGGTCGTACAATAAATCTGATAACTCTTTTCGTTTTGTGTTAAGAGGACTACTACAGCTATGTGCTGCCCCCAATTGATTTAATTTTAATACTTCTAAACAAAATCAATTCTCAATAAACTAGAACAGTGTAATTTTAGTAAATTACCTCTAGTATACTGTTTTAAACTTTCATGGTCACTATCGTAAGAGTTAGTTATTTCGAGATTTCTACCATGTACCTTGTTTTTATGAGTTTCCGATATTTCGGGACTGTTGCAAGCGCCATGATCGCGGAAGAACCTTACCTCTAGTATTTAATGTGTGTAATGTAAGAAAATTACCTCTAGTATTTAATGTATCACAGTAAACTTTTTATTTAGTTGTTTATAAAGTCGAATTTGTCGCTAACGCCAAAGCACGCATTTAGCAATGTACAATACGAAAGAATGCCAGAATGAAAAGCATGTGTGATTCATTAAATACTAGGGATAATTTGCTAAAATGATACTGTTCTAGTTTTTTGAGAATTGATTTTGTTTAGAAGTAATAAAAAGAAATCAATTGGGAGCAGCACTTAGCTCTAGTAGTCGCCTTAACTGGGGGCACTATAACTAAATTTTTATTTAAAATTGGTAACATTCTTCATAACTATAGGTTGCAAGGAACGCACTGAAGCCACTATGGCGGCTTTGGAGGTACTCCCCGAGCCGCAGCAGTCGCTGTGCCAGACCACGCTGTCCATGTGCGCGTACGCCGGCACCGGCGACGTCCTTGTTGTCCAACAGATGCTGCACATCTGCTCTAAGCACTACGAAACTGATGTGAGTATTTTAGGTTTCAAAATTCATTTACTGCATTTTATAACGTTACAAAGGTGTTTCATACAGATCTCGGAAAACGTTATATATTTTTTTAAATGTTTAGCCTTAAGTACCTAAAAACGTAAGTGTTTCGTTTATGTTCGAACAAAATCACAAAAAAAAAAGTTTTGACGGGTAACGAAATTTTATATCGTTCTTGCTCAATAAAACGTTTTTAACCATTTTAAACCGTTTTTGTCCAAGTTAGGCCCTGCAATACGATCGAACACGGCATGCGCCATCTCGGTTTAGCTCTGTAGTCAGGCCCCTAATTCGCGTAACCGAATCGTATCACAATCGTAATTGAACGATAGGTTTTTGACAGTTCTAGTATGGGCAAAATGTCGAAATCGTCCAATTCAAACACGATCGAATTCTTTTCTTCACCTTTACTAAAAAGTTTTTCGTGGTTTTGAACACGTCTGCACTGCTACACATACTGCTACACATAACAAATTGTAGTTTAAAATTACCGTATATCAATCGGAAAATAAAGGAGAATTTAACACAAGAGCAGCGGCTTACTCGACTTGCGCTTTTATTAGTAGTGGTAGGTTTAAATATTGGGACGTGTAAAAGCGCCTCCTGGGACCTATTTGCAGAAATAAAACTGATTATAATGTATTTTAATGTATCCAAAAAATATCAGAAATTATATATTTTTAAACAGAATGAACAATCATCGGCAGAAGATACAGCTTTTAAGAAACAAGATAAGAAAGAAGCTAAGGAAGGATCCAGCAGCACTAGCGGCAGCGGTAGCAGCACATCTGGAAGCTCCAAGGATGACAAAAACAAAAGTACATACACATACTAATTCATGATATAGGTATTGTTTACCTAAAATCACAAAACCAATTGTTGTTTCTGGGTTAATATTTACTTTTATCTATACTAATATTATAAAGCTGAAGAGTTTGTTTGTTTGTTTGAACGCGCTAATCTCAGGAAGTACTGGTTCGAATTGAAAAATTATTTTTGTGTTGGATAGTCCATTTATCGAGGAAGGCTATAGGCTATATAATATCACGCTGCGACCAATAGGAGCGAAGCATCAGTGAAAAATGTTGCAAAAATAATCGCGACCATAACAACAGAAATTGACGCGTACGAAGTCGCGGGCAACAGCTAGTTGATTTATAAAATAAATCTTTAAAATTAAACAATTCGCATTATTTTCACTGCAAACATAAAAAAATAGTTTTTGATGAGTATGGTGTTTCAAATGTTTAGGCAAGTCATCGAAGGACAGTAAGAGCAAAGAGAAAGAGAAGGAGAAGGAGGCCAACAAGGAACTGTCCTCAGTTCAAGCGGTGGCGACCCTGGGCGTGGCCGTCATCGCGCTCGCCGAGGAGACCGGCGCCGAAATGTGCACGCGCATCTTCGGCCAGCTCGTGAGTACAAACACATAAACATAGAGACAGACAGACATACATACACACAAATAACGCATAGATAAAAAATAAAAACTAAATACACAGTCCTACATTCAAAATGTCCAGTTAAGGTGATGTTTTAAAGCCAAACTTTAGAATTATACCATAAATATTTTACACATGTTTTTTCCGTGAAACAAAATTCTTGCATCTGAATTACTTAAGTTCATGTAAAGACAGTTAGTAACAGCCTATAATCATCCCAGTGGGACTACTGCAAGGCAAAGGCCTTCATCATTGAATTCAAGTTACCATATGCAGCAATAATGGGTGCAGGCATAATCATCACACCTGCCTAATGCGGGTTGGTGATCACAAACTCGAGTAATGAGTTGCCCAACACGGCGATGGAGCCTAAGACCCTGAGATCCTGACCGGATTTTCAAGACAGTAATTGAACTTATAAGAAAGGGTAGTAACAGCCCGTTGATTCAAAGTGACATAAAACATAAAGATAAGATTTCGGTATGCGAGTGTACAAAATGGCGGCCACACTGCTCTCCGCGGCGAAATCGTTGCGCGTCCGCAACGTATTCGAACGTGTCGCTGCGTGGCCGCTCCGCTTTGAAAACGCTTGTAATCTGCCAGTGTGGCATGGCCCTAACGTCTTAATAACCTCTCGGAAAGCTATAGTAAACTTGAACTTTTTCGGACTAAACCTTTGTCTATAAATAAATTGCTTACTTCTGAGTTTCACGGTCCCCTCCCCAAAGGTGCAGCATGAACATGGTATTTTTTTATTTGTGTTTATTTATTCTTTAATGTTAATGATTCTCTGGTAATCTATGAAATAATTACCTATTATGGTTTATTTACATTTAGCTTTCTATGTGCGAGTTTAAATTTTAAATGGCTTAGTTTATAAGAAAATTCGTTCTTGTGGGGGATAATCCCACACTTTAAGGATGATAATTATGAGAGGGCTTTAGGGATGATAAATAAACCACTCTGATTGAATGCTGCTAGTGCACTGATTTATTGATCAAAGTTAAATATAAAAATTGTTGAGTTCACATATTAAACTCAAGTGCGGTCTCGACATGTAAAGGCACCGCTACAGTGCTAATGATATTGATTAGCGATAATATTTCTTCATAAATGTGCGATGGCTCGTACATCTTAGCCCACAAAGAAAAAACAACAATACAAGATAAGTAGGTACCTTGTCGCTGTACATCTCCTTCGGTGTTCCACGCCTGGCGCACATTATTCTGAACGCCGCAAGAAATGATGCAGTGCTAAGATCGGATACTAACTCTAAGTGTATTGCCTTGGTAGACAGGCACACGACCTTTGTTAGCCGTTAGTTCTACATGACCTGTAAAATCCACACCACAATGAGTGAAAGGTCGCGATGGTGTGACACGGGGTGTTGGCAGGTCAGCCATAATCTGATTAAGTTTTTGATGACTATAGCGATGACAGGTCAGACACCTCCTCAGTTGCTTCTTGATAGTGCGCATGCAGTACCCAATAATTGTCTCTAATGTAAGATAAAATCAGTCTAGGACCTCCGTGTAGGGTAGCAGCATGCGCTTGATTAATGATTAACTCTGTTAGGTGGCCTTGATTTGATATGATTATGGGATTTTTCCCAGACGCATTTGAGTTTGATAATCGCCCACCTACTCTTAGTAAGCCATCTTTATCCAAAAACGGATTTAATGTTCATATTTTGCTATTATTTTGCACCCTATCCTTATATTTTAAATTGTCTATGTCATCTTAAAAATCATTTGTTTGAATATGTTTAATTATCGTTTAAAGTGAATTTCTTACTTCCGATGACGACAGTGTATTTGTCGACTTAGCATTCTGCTGAGCACGAGCGCCACTCGAGTAATAGAATTATGTTTATATAATAATTCTGATACGATTGATGTTTCTTCGTGTAGGACCGTGCACACATTGGGCTTTTTTGCTTCTAATGTTGGTTGTATTGTTGTACGCGATTATTTTCGCCAAAATAATGATACGCAATTATTATCGCCAAAATAATGATACGCGAGGTCCTGCTATGAACCAAAACCGCACGCTAGGTTCAAAGCTCGAAGGACCAATAAAATGTGGGGGTAATCCCACACTTTAGGGATGATAATGATGAGAGGGCTTTAGGGATGATAAAACAAAACCACTCTGATTGAATGCTGCTAGTGCACTGATTTATTGATCAAAGTTAAATATAAAAATTGATGAGTTCACATATTAAACTCAAGTGCGGTGTCGAAAGTAAAGGCACCACTACAGTGCTAATGATATTGATTAGCGATAATATTTCTACATAAATGTGCGATGGCTCGTACAGTTCTTATGTAATGTAACAGTGCTGTTGGTGTTCCGAATAAATAAACGTATTGATCGGTCGATCTTTATTACCAGGGTCGTTACGGCGAGCCAGCAGTACGGCGGGCGGTGCCTTTAGCCATCGCACTGTGCTCGATCTCCAACCCTCAGCTCGCCGTCATCGACGTGCTCAACAAATATTCGCACGACTCCGACAACGACGTAGCGTACAACGCCATATTCGCCATGGGACTCGTCGGGGCTGGCACAAACAACGCAAGGTAATCAATGGATAATCATCATCATCAAAATTATAATCAGCCCTTTTCAGTATACTGGTCCCTTTTCAAAGGAAGAACTTTGCTATAACCGGCTGGCGATGATAGAGAAAAAAAGCTGCCCATCTTCTTCTGGCTGTACTCCTTTAGTCGCCTCTTACTGTACCTATAGAAAGGGAAAGGGTGGTGTTATTCTTCTAATATGGCGACACATTTATATTATTAGCTAATAACTACACACATTAAATAGACAATTCTATAGTCACTTTCATAAAAGTGAGTCGATTGTAAATGTATGTTGACTTTGAAAAAAAAAGGTAATTAGTAAGCAAGCTTTAAAATAAACTAGAAGGTTGATAAAAAATGCAAAAAGTTATATAAAAGCTCATACTAGAGTCGAACATTTATCTGCCGTTAAATCCATACTCTTATCTTATTAGACGGGCGCTCCGCCGCGCGCCGCTACTATTACTTAGTTTATAATGTTTGTTTCAGATTAGCGACGATGTTGCGCGCCCTAGCTTTGTACCACGGCAAGTCTCCGGTGCACCTGTTCATGGTGCGGCTGGCGCAGGGGCTGTGCCACGCGGGCAAGGGCACCGTCACGCTGTGCCCCGCGCACGCCGACCGCCGCCTCATCAACCAGCCCGCGCTGGCCGGCCTGCTCGTTGTCCTCACAGCGTTCCTCGACTGCAAGAACAGTAAGTACCTACTAGGTCTATTATTATCATCTTCTTCACTATGGGTATCACTCTTGACAGAGTGGTTGTGGCCTTTTTTCCCTGGACCTCCTTGAAACAACCCTCCCGCTACATCAAAAATAACAAAATAGCAACTAACAATTGACAACACTAAAAAAAACAAAAATAAACACAGCAAAACACCGAATACAACCTTCCGGAACTAGACAACAAAAAACACAAAACAAAAAAATGAAATTAACAGAATATTCTCCAAGACGATTGATCATCTTGGGAAATCAGACCACTCAAAAGAAAGGAGACAAAAATACTTAAAGATTTGCACCTACAATACAAAATCGCTGTCAACAACAGAACGACTGCTGGAACTAACTCATGCCCTGGAAAAGATAGATTTCGATATAATTGGGCTAGGAGAAGTGAGGAGGATGGGCTGTAAAATAGAAGAATTACGTGAATACATATTCTGCTATATCGGAGAAACCATAGGGCAACGTGGAGTGGGATTTTTAATAAAGAAATGTACAAACAAAACATATCATCAGCTTTACTGGAATATCTGAGAGAGTAGCAATCCTCAAACTAAATTTTGAAGACGAATCCTTAACATTTATACAGACCTATGCCTCTACTAAGAAAGCCAGCGAAGAGGAGATCAAAAAATTCTACAACAATCTAAGACAAGCTCAAGAATCTCACTGGTTATGGGCGATTTTAACGCGAAAATTGGTCAACCTAAAAAATATGAAAACTTAGTAATGGGCAAGTTTGGATATGGAAAACGAAACGAGAGAGGCGATAGACTTCTCAGGTATGCCTGCGAACATAAACTGTTTATAATAAATACTTTTTTCAAAAAGAAACCTAAACGAAGATGAACTTGGTTATCGCCAGATCAAAGAACAAAGAATGAAATTGATTTCATATTGTGTAATAAACCGCAAAAAATTACCAATATAGAGGTTCTAAATAAATTATCATTTCCATCAGACCACCGAATGCTGAGAACGTCATTCTCACTAAACACGCCAAAAAAGAGCAGGAGAACCTTCAGCTTAGCTCACTGCCAAAAGCGTCTAAAACAGACACTGAAAAATCAGCATTTATTAAAAGCTTGAATGAAAAAATTAAAGATCAGCTCACCAAAACACAAGATGAAGATGATGTTTAATCTTACTATGACAAAATAGAAAGCATTATTAGAGCTAGTCTTAAATCAGATTTTAAAGGTAACAGATAAAAAAATAACACCAAAATATTAAGTAAAACAACAATACAACTAATTAACAAACGCACAAAACTAATTACAACTAAAAACAAAACTGTTGAAACTAAAGAAGAACTGAAAACTTATTTAAAACTTCTCAAAAAGCCATAAAGGAAGACTAGAGAAAAACTTAAATAGCTACAGAAGCGTCAAACGAGCATCCAAAGAACTAATTACACATAAAGAGTGGATACAAAAACTCAAAAAAGGAAAAGAAGAAACCAAAACTCGAAAAGCCAACATCAATCACGCTACAACCTTCTTTAAGGAACTATATAAAAAACCAATAGAAGACACGAAAATAGATAACGAATATACGAAAGAAAAAGCAATTGAACCTATTGAACCAATTAACGAACCTGAAGTACTAACGCACATTAAAAAGCTTAAATAAGAAGAAAGTCGTGGTCCTGATAATATCACTAACGAATTTCTAAAAATAGGTGCTCCTATATTGACTCATTACTTAACACAACTCTTCAATAAGTCACTCCAAACTGAAAAGGTACCCAAACAGTGGTGTAGTTCTGATATAATTTTGATCTACAAGAAAGGAGATGCACTAGACATTGGCAATTACGGACCAATCAGTCTACTCACAAGCATGTATAAACTGTTTGCATCCATACTGTTAAGACGAATTACACAAAAAATAGATATCAAACAGCCAGTTGAGCAAGCTGGCTTCCGCTCGGGTTTTTCGACTATAGACGATGTTCACACACTTGAGCAAATATTTGAGAAATACAAGGAATTTAACTGCTCCCTCTATCCTTTGTCGATTATACAAAGGCATACGACACTATATTTCACAGCTCCATCTGGCAGGCGCTTAAATCATGCGGGATTCATAAAACATGCACAAGCAGGGTGAGGTTGGACTACATGGGCGATGAAATAAAAATAGAGAGGGAAGTCAGACAAGGAGACCCTCTGTCACCAAAACTCTTTATAGCAATACTCGAAGACATCTTCAAAAATATCAATTGGAATACCAAGGGAATATGGATATTTGGAAAACACTTGAGTCACTTAAGGTTTGCGGACGACATAGTTCATTTTGCTAAAACAGCTAAGGAACTAGAGCAAATGATGCAAGACCTGGCCAATGAGAGTGAAAAAGTCGGATTGTACATGAACGTGAACAAGACCAAAGCAATGACAAATAGTACAACCAAGCAAATACAAATATCAGGAAAACCAATTGACTATGTAGAAGAATACATCAAGCTTGGGAAACAAGTGTCCTTTAACATGAATAACAATGAAGACGAAGTGGAAAGAAGAATCAACTGCACATGAAAGAAGTTCTGGTCGCATAAAGAGATTCTCAAAGGTCAATATCATCTTAAGCTAAAGAAAGTAGTAATGGACACATGCATTTTACCTAGTTTAACATATGGGAGTCAGACATGGACTTATACAAACAAAATAAAAAACAAAATCACATCTTGCCAACGCTCTATGGAGAGGAGTTTACTGAACCTGAAGAGAATACATAAAATCAGAAGCGAAAACATACGGGCAAAAACCAAACTCACAGACGCTCTCCAACATGCTTTAAGCCTCAAATGGCAATGGGCTGGACATGTATCGAGATACGCCGACAAAAGATGGTCGCTACTAACAACGAAATGGACTGAACCAGTCGGAAAGAGAAATGTGGGCAGACCACAGAAAAGGTGGGCCGACGACATAGTCGAAACAGCAGGAAAGAACTGGATGGAATTGGCCCAAGACAGAGAGAAATGGAAGGGAAATGAGGAGGCTTTTACCCAAAAGGGGTCCGTGCTACAAAAATAAATAAATAACACACTAACTACAGTTTAATTAGGCAAGAACCACTAATATTACTAACATACTAATGAAATGAAATGTAATACTACTATGAACGAAAATAAAAAAGCGTTATTATTATTATTTTCCCTGGACCACAAGTCGCTCAATAGCCACTTCCCCTCGGCGGCAAATGTATGTGACCATAAAAGGTAAAAATACGAGACAGTACAAAGCTGTCTCAATGATCAACGCTGCTGGTTTAATCTATTATTCGGGTGTTGAATTAGTCATCGGTCCACTGCTCAATAACGATAATTTCTACATAACCGACGCGCTTAGCTGGCGGGTAGGCGATCGCACTTTAGCCAGTGGTGAAGTAAAGACGCTGCTGCCCATCTTCTTTTGGTACAGAACTCCTGCAATCGCCTATAACGTGAATTCTGCTTGTTCTAAGGGTGATGCAAAAAGTGGCGATGGTATTCTATTTTAAGCTGACACCACACGGCGCAATTAACTTAAACGCCTATGTATTTAAATTCGCCGCTTAAGCTCGACGACTAAAATTATGTTTCGAAATTGTATGGTGTCTGCGACAAATATTTTATGTAATGTAACAACTATCTAGGTGGAAGTCTTACCCATATTCGGTACCCAAACCGCCTCCTCCAACTAGTAAGTTAGGAACAAGCCATTTCGCTCACTGTTGAGCACGGGTCTCTCTCCTTTTTTATGGAGAGGGGTTAAGGCCTTTGTTCCACCATTCTGGCCTAGTGTGGTTTAGTGGACGGCAAGGGCGACTCCTGTGGCAACATCACCCCGCCGTTGGACGTTTCTCAAGCCGCCCGAAGCCTCCAACATGGCTTAACGACTGTTGTCTCGTGACAACAACTGGGACCGACGGCTTAACGTGCCCTCCGAAGCTTGCGCTCAAGATATGATGTCATGTCACCCATCCAACTAACCGCTAGTTGCTCAACTTAAAGTGACAGAGAATCACCAAGAAGAATTGAGCTATGACCGCCTCCTCCAACTAAAATGTCGAAGATGATGTTAAAATTAATTCAAATAATTATTACAAGGTCATGAATTATGTTTAAAGAGCTGTTGCTCTGATAACAAAGACATTGGTAAAGTTTTTTTTCCATAGATTAGTTCACATCTTTCCTACACTGAGAATATTGTTTACAGGGTGTTAAAAAAACCAAACGCCGAACCTGAACTTCAAACCATGTCATATTACAAAATATTATCACTGTGTTTTTTTTTTATTATTGCGCCAGGATGGCGCGTGCTACTGCGCTGGTGATGGCTGCTAAGTTCAAAATACGTCTGCCGTAGGCCGTACATTAATTATTTTAATTAAAAAAGCCTTGTGACTTTGACCCTCAATATCTCCGGAAGTAGCAGTTTTCCAGATATAGTCCTGAAGAAAAAAAAATCCTAGTGATTTGTGGACAATACGTTGTTTTCGGATCTGAGTTTGCGGTTTTTTTTACACCCGTTATAATAGTACACTATGCTACTTTAACTAATCTCCATTCCTAATACTTATTATTTTTTCAGTTATCCTCGGAAAATCGCACTATCTACTGTATGTCCTGGCGACCGCGATGCAACCCCGTTGGCTCGTGACTCTCGACGAAAACCTTCAACCTTTGAACGTTAGCGTGCGTGTTGGACAGGTAAAACAATTCGTTTAATAACTTATTTTAATTGATTGTATTTTAATCGAAAAGCTTAGCTATGTGTTACGTGGGTAACACTGAAAATGTTTAGAACTGGCCAGTTAGAAACATTGCTAATGAAAACTTTTTTTGAATTTCAATTATAGAACTCTTTGGTAACCTAATGTAGTATATTGCATTCATTTGTCATTTGTTTTTGTAAATTTGCGGTAAATCTAAAACTCTTGTTACACGTGAAAATGAACCTAACGCGAGAATTTTTTCAAATGGTTAATGATTTATTATGACTTTCGTTGTGGGCTTACACAACAACAAAGCTATGATAGGCTGCGATTAGCATTTCTTAATGAAGCCCAATCTCGTGCTACTATTTACAATTGGTTTAACGAGTTTAAGCGTGGACGTAGCAATCTCAATGATGATCCGCGTGAGGGACGTCCTTTAACAGCGACTACTGAAGATAACATCAGTTCTGTGCGACGCATGATAGAGGAAGATAAGAGCAGAGAGAGAGAGACCTATCAGCAGATACGGGAAAGCCTAGGCATTGGTATGAGTCAAGTTCAAAAAATATTACACGAACATTTAGGCGTCAGGAAGCTTTGTACCAGATGGATTCCCCATACTTTAACCGACGACCAGAAACACCTTCGCATGGACTGGTGTCGCCAAATGTAAGGTAAGTTCAATCGTCACAGGTGATGAAAGCTGGGTATATTACTACGAACCTGAAACCAAAAGACAATCGGCTCAGTGGGTGTTTCCTTTCGAGGATCGGCCAACTAAGGTAAAGAAGGAAGAAGTCAAGGAAAAAAGATGATTGCCTCATTCTTTGGTCGGAAAGGTCATTTCGCGTCAGTTGTGCTAGAAGATGGAAGGACAGTTACTGCAGACTGGTATGTCAATCGCTGTTTGCCTGTTGTCTTGGAAAAAATTCGAAAGCAGCGCCATCGAAGCAGGATCCACCTTCACCACGACAATGCTTCAGCGCACTCCGCAAAACGGACTGTTGAATATTTGACTATGGTAGGTGTCGAGATAATGAGTCATCCGCCATACAGTGCTGACCTGGCGCCCTGCGACTTTCATTTATTCCCAAGAACTAAAGATAAAATTCGAGGTATTCGCTTTACGAGCCCTGAAGATGCGCTGAAAGCGTACGAAAATGCCTTAGAAGAGACCCCTAAGGAAGAATGGGCCCACTGTTTTTCTCAGTGGTTCCATCGAATGCGGCGATGTGTAGAGAGAAACGGAGATTACTTCGAAAAACAATAAAAGTATTGGCAACTTTTTACATTGTCGTTTTTCATTTTCTAAACATTTTCAGTGTTACCTAGGTATAAGCTTTTTGAGGGCGTTCAGGATGCTGCTGGGGCTACCCAGAAACTGCAGTTCTTCAGAAATGTTCGAATAGATTGATTTGCTACAATGTTACTCACCCTATGCATAATTATTGCAAACAGACTTGACTTCTTATACCTCAGATCATATAAAGAAATAGATATAAAATGGGGGCGTGGCGCGTGCGAAACCGATATGGGCAAACAGAACTATTGCACTCCGCGGCGGATTGTTTGCACTTCACCCGCGCCGACGCAACGATCTCCTTATTTAATTATAATGCCGAGATGTTCCGTGATTATTTCTAAAAATAGCAGTGTAACAAAAAACTACATTAAGGATGGAGTCACGTACCATAAATAAGTATTACAATTTCATCATCTATTGGCACAATATACATTGAAGGTTTAATACTAACTAGCTGTGTTATGAGTACTATGCGACTGCGCAATGTATCGAGATCCCCCCTTCCTTAGAGATTTTTTATTTTTTAACAAAAAAATATATGTTATGTAAAAAATAAATAAATCAACACGTATTTTGGGAAATTTCGATTTAATAAAAAAAGCGAGATAATTAGGTTTTTCCGCTTTGGTTCAAATATGGCACATTAAGCAGAAATTACGTCATCACGTCTACAAGTTGTTTTCGAGGGTCATAACGAATCGAATTGCGCGAAGACTTGACGAGTTTCAACCTCCGGAGCAGGCCGGGTTTCGAGGAGGATTCAGTACCGTAGACCATATCCACACAGTGAGGCAGATTATACAGAAGACGGAGGAGTATAATCAGCCCCTGTGCATAGCATTTGTGGACTATGAAAAGGCATTTGACTTTATTGAAACCTGGTCTGTTATGGAGTCCCTGCAGCGATCTCAAGTCGACTGCCGGTTTATCGAAGCGCTGAGATATTTGTACAAGGCAGCCACAATGTCTGTTCAGATCCAGGGCAGTCAAACAAAACCAATCCAGCTTCAGAGGGGTGTGAGACAGGGAGACGTCATATCTCCAAAACTGTTCACCAACGCACTGGAGGACGTTTTCAAGACACTTGACTGGACTGGGCTGGGCATCAATGTGAACGGCCCATACATCTCACACCTACGATTTGCAGACGACATTGTTGTTATTGCGAAATCGCTGCAGGAACTCCAGGTATTGTTGAGTAGCCTAAATGAATCCTCCCGACGCATCGGCCTATGTATGAACATGGACAAGACGAAAGTCATGTTCAACATGCATGTCATTCCCGGGCCGATAACTGTCGATGGAGTACTTCTCGAAATCGTCGACATTTACGTCTACCTTGGACAAAACCTGCAATTAGGCAGAAACAATTTCGAGAAGGAAACCAACCGATCGGAGGATTCAGTTGGGCTGGGCGGCATTCCGGAAGCTACGTCATGTTTTTTCGTCGCTCATACCCCAAAGCCTAAAAACAAAAGTTTTTGCCTAGGCCCCTAATTCGCGTAACCGAATCGTATCACAATCGTAATTAAACGACAGGTTTTTGACAGTTCTAGTATGGGCTAAATGTCAAAATCGTCCAATTCAATCACGATCGAACTGCGATTCGGTTACGCGAATTAGGCCCCAGTGGGTGTTACCCGTGGTGACATACGGAGCCGAAACGTGGACACTGACCTTGGGGCTGGTCCGCAAGCTAAAAGTTGCTCAGCGAGCTATGAATAGAATCCGAAATAAAGTAATTCGACAGAGAACCAAAGTTACCGACATAGCTACTCGGATAAGCAAGCTGAAGTGGCAGTGGGCTGGTCACATCTATCGCAGAACTGATGAACGATGGAGTAATCGAGTTCTGCAGTGAAGACCGCGCATGGGCAAACGTAGTGTTGGACGCCCCCCTGCTAGATGGAGCGACGATCTGCGCAAGGTGGCTGGAAGCAACTGGATGCTCAAAGCTCAAGACCGAGAAAAGTGGCGTGCCTTGTGAGAGGCCTATGTCCAGCAATGGACTGCCGTAGGCAGATGATGATGATGATGATGAAACAGAAATTACAAAAAAAAAACTGTATGAAACAAAGGGCAACCTTATTTCAGGCACAAGCTGATTTTAGATGAGATCTACCAATGCAGTCTTTACAGCTTGGATGACCAAACTTGGTTCTCCTGAGATAGCATTATTGCAATAACTCTTCAAGATGAAAGAATATGTGGTGGCAAAATTTGTGTGATCTGATCTGCATCCTGTAATAACCAAATAGTCCATCTAATACATCTACACCCTTCATATGTCTGTCAAGGATACCCTTATTGACTTACTACTCCGGTGAGTCTGTAGAGGTATACGGGTACGCGACCCCGGCTCCCCGAGCTGCTATTGCCTCTCTCCTTTGTTTTCCCGAGGCAGTAGTATCCCTTACCCTTCTCCCCTCCTCTTCCCTATCTATTGGGCTGTTCCCCCCTAGCCCTTAAACCAAGTCTGCATCGGTTTGGAAGGCGGAAACTGCCAGATATGGCGATGCCCCCGGCAACCTTGGCGATGTAGCAGGGCACTTGTGACGTGCCTGAAGGGCGCATGTTGGGATCCGAGAGGCTTGCGGCCAGTCACTGCATCTTAGAGTATTAACTAGTCGTAGCGGTTCTCCACTCCACTAGTAACTAGTACTTAAAGACGAGAGAGTGGGTTTGTGTATGCGCAAATGCTCACCCACTTTAATATATTCCCGCGCCGATGACCCCTGGCTGAAAAACCTGGACCATGAATGCAAGTCCTGCGGCGATGGAGACTGGTGGTGGGGACTGAGCTGGTGGGTTCGGTTTCTAGCTGGTTCTCTGCACGTATGGCGGTTGGGTGGTGATGGTCGTTTCGGAACTCATTCGAGGCAGGAGGGCCGGTTCGGCAGCTCACCCGACGACAGAGCAGCCCTATTTAGGGATAGCACTGCTCTCCCCAATCCGGGGAGGGGCCTAGAAAAGGTGGCCTAAACAAAGCTTGCCTCAATCCTAACCAAGGCGGCTAACCGCGGTCGTCTGGCACCAACTAAATGCGGTCGAAAGAGACACAGCATGAATAAATCCCTTAATATGGCTGCGTGGAATGTAAGAACGTTATTGGACAATGATAACAACTTGTGTCCTGAAAGAAAGACTGCACTCATTGCACGTGAATTGTCCCGCTATAACATTGATATAGCAGCAATCAGTGAAACACATTTAGCGGATAGCGGTGAGCTCTGTGAGGATCTAGGTGGGTACACTTATTACTGGATGGGTAAGTCTGCAAGTGAGCGTGCCGCGAGTGGCGTTGGATTTGCGATCCGGAACAGCATTGCCAGATCCTTAATTGAACTCCCTAAAGGCATTAGCGATCGAATCATGTCCCTGCGGCTTCACATGGCGCCCAGTAAATATCTACATCTTGTGAGCGTATATGCACCTACCATGACTACATCTGATGACGATAAGCTGATTTTTTATGAAGAACTTCGCGAAGTTTTATTTCGTATACCAGCCTGTGACAAACTGATTTTGCTCGGTGACTTCAATGCGCGTGTTGGTACAGAGCATATCGCCTGGAAGAATGTGTTGGGGAGGCATGGAGTCGGCAAGTGCAACTCCAATGGCTTATCACTGCTAACCCTATGCTCTGAATTCGATCTCAGCATTTCGAACACATTTTTTAGGTTGCCTGACAAATACAAGACATCCTGGATGCACCCCCGCTCAGGGCACTGGCATCTTCTTGATTACATCATTGTACGAAGGCGTGACCTGAAGGATGTACTCATTACAAGGGCAATGCGTGGTGCCCAGGGCTGGACTGACCACCGCCTTATCAGATCCAGGATGAGGCTAAACTACAAGCCCCCGCGCAGAGTAGAACATGGGGTCCGGGCTCGACTTGCTTTTGCAAAATTGGTGTGCGACAAAGACATGCGGCACAAACTTGATTCGGAGTTTGGTGCTGCGATGCCCGGCACCGATGTCCACAATTCGGTAGATGAGAACTGGCGTTGTTACGCAAAAGCTCTTAGCGATGTTTCTCAACAGGTCATAGGTAAACCAACAAAGAAAAACCAAGACTGGTTCGATGATTCTGATATGGAAATACGTCGGCTTGTTGGGAGATCACGTCTTGCCTTGAAGGGTGTCATCGATGCGGGGCAGCGCAAATCTTTGCAGCGGGATCTCAAAAGTAAGATGCGTGAACTTAAGGATAGTTGGTGGAGTCAGAAAGCCCAAGAACTGCAGATGCTAGCTGATAGCGGACAGACTGCAAAGTTTTTTGAGGGGCTGAAGTCCGTTTACGGTCCTCGGGCAAAGAAAATTGCTCCAGTTTATACGCGCGATAAATCTAGGCGATTGATAGATACGGAAGAGGTTCTCCTTCGTTGGGCTGAACACTTCAATGAAGTGCTGAATCCTGGTAGTGAAGGAGCAGATCTGTCCTATATCGACTCGCTTGAGAGCTTGCCCATTGAATCGAGTTTGGAAGACCCCCCGTCGTATGAAGAGTTCATTGGTGCCGTAAAGCGGTTAAAAAATGGTAAATCACCTGGTTCGGACAGTCTTCCTTCTGAAGTTTTCAAATATGGTGGATCGAACATCAGGACCAAGCTGTTCGACCTTATCAAAATGATTTGGGACGTTGAGACTGTGCCACAAGACTGGAAGGATGCTTCAATAACCAAATTATATAAGGGCAAAGGAGAACTCTCTGATTGTAGCTCCTACAGAGGCATATCCCTTCTCTCTACGGCAGGGAAAATATTGGCGCATATTATGAACAGACGCCTAAGTACCCTAGCCGAGAGCTTCCTTCCCGAAACTCAATGTGGGTTTCGGCCTAATAGGGGCACGGTTGACGCCATTTTTGTTGTCAAGCAAATGCAAGAAAAAAGTCTTGAACAACACCGTGACCTCTATTTATGTTTTGTGGACCTAGAGAAGGCCTTTGACCGCATACCTAGAACTGCTCTCTGGGCTGTTCTGGAGAAATATGGTTGTTCTGTGAAGTTTGTCAATTTAATGCGTCAGTTTCATGAGGGTATGACAGCCCGCGTACGTCACGAGAACGACTTTACAGAACAGTTCCCTGTCACTAGCGGTGTCAAACAAGGCTGCGTTATGGCCCCGACCCTTTTCACCATTTATTTCGCGGCAGTAATGAGTGATGCTCTTAAGCGCTGTAATAATCAGATCTCCATAAATGTCCGTATGGATAAAAGCGTCTTCGACCTCACACGCTTTAGAGCAAAACGCAAGGCATACTCCGTTCCAGTGGCGGAAATTCTCTATGCCGATGATGTTTGCCTTATGGCTGACAATTTGGACGACCTGCAGAGTTACCTTGACAGTCTGGACGAATCCTGTCGCAAGTTTGGCTTGGTAATCAGTGCTTCTAAGACTCAGATTCTTAAACAGCCTGCTAAAGGCAAATCTGTGAATGAGAATTCTGTTTACCTGCAAGGCAAGCCACTGCATGAAGTAGGAACCTTCCGGTACCTTGGGAGTCTAGTGCGCAGTGACAACCGTCTTGAGTCAGAGATCTCTGCACGGATCGGTAAAGCCGCTGCCGCCTTCGGTGGTCTGAGCCAAAAAGTCTGGAAATCGCACGACCTAAAGCTTCACACAAAACTGGCTGTTTATAGAGCAATAATATTACCTTTGCTGCTCTATGCCTCGGAGACTTGGTGTCTGTACAGGAAAGACATTAAACGTCTCGATGTTTTCCACCTTAAATGTCTCCGAGCCATTCTCCGGCTGAAGTGGCAGGACCGTGTGCCAAACTCGGAGGTTCTACGCCGAACCAACCTTCCAGGGATGGAGTGCCTCCTGATGAAAGGTCAACTTCGCTGGTGCGGACACGTCGTACGCATGGAGTCTACCAGGTTGCCTAAACGAATATTTTACTCTGAGCTCAGCTCAGGTAAACGCAAACCGGGTGGGCAGTACCTGCGTTACAAAGACGTGTTGAAACGTCAACTGAATGCTGTCAACATACCGTGTAACTTGTGGGAGAGGCTGGCCACACAGAGGATTGAATGGCGAACTGCTGTCAAGTCGGGTTTGGAAGATTATGAGCGAGCCCGGCTCGAAGATCTCGACGCCAAACGCCAAATCCGCAAGACTCGGCCTAAGCCCTCCTATGAGTACACGTACAATGAATCTGGGACTCTCTACTGTGCCTCTTGCAACAGGACTTTCAAAACCAAATTTGGCTTTGCAAGCCACGCTCGCGCCCATGCAAGAGCCCAGGCTAACACCAGCTAAGGGTGTCGCCGTCGACGGATACGTCTGGGAGGACATCATCATGTCTGTTGTTAGTTTTTATGAGTCTACAAGACTGTCACAGATTTCGACATGAGAAGCTCAAAATTAAATGCTGTTATAGTCACGTAGAATGTTTCTTTTTTATTATAGTGTTTCACTTTGAAGCAGGGACTAAATAACCGAAAAATAAAAGTAATAACGGTTAACGGTATGACGTCATACTGATAAATTTCGGTACCGGTACCCAACCTTTATGAATATAGGTTTTAAAGGTTTTCTTTGATGAATTTCCGCGCCACGCTTTTATGCTTTCATTCACTACCGTGGCACTTCTGGCACTATAGTCCTTAGAATATAACCTAATTAGAATGACACCTGAAAACTGAGGTGACTAGTGATGGGACTGATCAAGCGAAAAAAAAAAGTTATGGCTAATAAAATAAAACGAAAATCAGATAGGTATATTAAGGCTGTGTTTGGGTTCATGTTTGTGTGCGCACCAATGAACGTTGTAAATTGATTTAGTGTGATCCTCATGCTTACAACAGTGTTTATTGTAGTTGCGTTGCACACAAAAATAATTCGGAGACACGGGTTCGCTAAGGATTTATCGAGTAAAATGGAAGTTTAAAACCCGTAAACCTATACCGTACCTATTTCATTTTAGTTATTAAACACTTGTTTTCCCCAGGCTGTCGACGTAATCGGTAAAGCCGGCACCCCGAAGACGATTGCCGGGTCGCACACGCACACCACACCGGTGCTGCTCTCGTTCGGCGAGCGCGCCGAGCTCGCTACGGACGAGTACATCCCGCTGTCGCCCGTCATGGAAGGCTTCGTCATACTCAAGAAAAACGAGGACAGCGTCATGGCGGCTGTCCAGTAGATACATTTTCTTAGCGATATATTAAACACTTATGTATTAATGAACGATTTTTAATAAATAATGTAATCAAAACGTATGTTATTATTTACTATGTAAGTGGCGTGCAATTGGAGAGGCCTATGTCCAGCAGTGGACTATGATAGGCTGATGATAATGATGATGATGATGATGTAAGTAATGAGATGAACCGATATCTCGTTCTTCAGCCTCATATTTTTATTAAAGACCGCCGGGACAGGGAATATTTACAACTTAAAGAACAATGGCAGAAATACATAGTACAAATTGTCTGATATAAAAGATGAGCGTACATTAACGAAAAATATATAGAAAGATTCCATGTGACTTGAAGGTTATAAATGTGAAATCATTTTCATTTGGAAAGACCGGAAAAAATAGATATTTCATTTTGAAGTTTTGATTTTTAGGTTATAATTAATTAACAATTATTAACATATGGCTTCTATGGATATGTTCCAAGGCCGTAAAACTTGTAATAAAAAAACAATTATTGACATTGACATCGAGAACGAGCGAGAAGTATGTGTGATCTGTCAAAGGGACAAGCAAGGTAGGGTAGTGCATTTTACTCCATTTTAATCGATACTTAGAGTATCGATAAATCATATTAATTCAGAACCACATCTTATATGTGTAGTGTACTTGGTTAATTATTTGATTTGATTATATATTGGCATTATAACGAATTTTTTAATCCCCAATCGTCGTCAATAAGGTAGAGACAGAGAAATTACTTAAAATCGAATGATCAGTAACGATCTATTGAATACTCAAATCAATTAAAGATAGTAGTATTACACATCCCTTACAGTCATCATGGCCGATGGATGGAAAAGTCCCAGATCATTGAATATTCTTTTAAAAATCTTGTTTATATACTCCCCAGCCGACTCCGGCTACGGTGACTGCTACTAATTGTTAGTATGGTTGGAGCTAGGATGGTTAGCTCTCACATGTGCCCTTTGGTGGCTACTGTATCCAGACTTTTTAGAAAACGTGCGCGAGCACTGGCAACACGTAAGGACACCGCCGACATAATTGTAAAAGATGGCTGCTGGTGATTTAGCCTTAAGAGCATCGCGTTTTTCATCCAGTTCGGATTTTCTCTGCTCTTCAAAGTCATTGACTTTGTTATTTACCAGTCTCCTCCACTCAGGGCGGCAACTGGAATTTTTCTCCCATTTCTGGAAATCAATATTACACCTCTTCATGTGTCTTTTCTGAACGTCCTTAAAACGTAGGAACTGGCCGCCTTGTTTTCGCTTGCCGTTCTGGAGTTCAGAAAAGAAAATGCGTTTAGCCACCCTAACATCATCCATTCGTGAGACGTGTCCACACCATCGGAGCTGTCGCCGCATCAAGTATGCTTCAATACCGTAGACTTTCGCGCGTCGGAGCACTTCGGTATTTCTAACTCGATCCGACCATTTGATTTTAAGGATGTCTCGTAAGCACTTCTGATGAAACCTGTCCAGCGCTTTTATATGTTTCCGGTAAAGGATCCATGTCTCCGAAGAGTACAATAGGTTTGGGAGAACTATGGCCTTGTACACGGAGATTTTTGTTGAGAGCTTCAAATCATGCGAGTGCAGAACCTTGGCTCGTAATTTGCCGAAAGCGATTGATGCGGCGCCTATGCGATGATTTATTTCGGCATCAAGGTCGCAGTTAGATGTGATTGTGCTGCCCAAGTATTTAAATTTATCCACCTGTTTCAGCTCAGTATTGCCAATGCATACCTTGATAGGTTCTATAGGTCCAAGAGAATCCATCGCCATAACCTCAGTCTTCTTTACACTTATTTTGAGACCGAAGCGGCAACAGACTTCCTGAAGGTTCGTAATCAGGCTCTGCAACTCTTGTGGCGAGCTAGTCACAAAACACAGATCATCCGCATACATAATCTCCGTTATCAGTGCATGTGATACCTTAGTACTAGCTTTCAATCTGGCCAGGTTGAAAAGTTTTCCATCAGTCCGAAAACGTATTTGGATGCCAGCAGAAGCTTGTTTGAGTGCCTCACTGACAACAACAGAGAAATAAAGTGCAAACAGTGTAGGTGCAAGCACACAGCCTTGCTTGACACCACAACTGACCGAAAAGAACCCAGACTGATCGCCATTGTAGGTCACACAGCAGGTCATTTCGTCATGAAGAAGACGAACCATTCGAACAAACTTTTCAGGGCAACCCAATTTTGCCAGTAAGGTCCAAAGGGCTTCCCGCGGTACACAGTCAAATGCTTTCTCCAAGTCCACAAAACACATATACAAAGGCTGGTTTTGCTCTCGACTTTTTTCCTGGAGTTGCCGTATAGAGAAAATGGCTTCGCCTCCCCCTATTAGGACGAAACCCAAACTGGGTTTCTGGCAATATATTCTCGGAGACTGGTAAGAGCCGGTTAAGAAGAACTCTGGCGAATATCTTCCCAGGTACGGAGAGAAGCGATATACCCCGGTAGGAGTTGCAGTCAGAACGATCTCCTTTGTTTTTATACAGAGTCTGTATGCGGGATATCTTAAATTCAGGTGGTACTATCTCCTCGTTCCAAATGCGACTGAAAATGAGCCAGATATAAGTATGAAGTTGCTCCCCTCCATATTTAAGCAGTTCTCCGGCGATGTTATCGACACCAACTGCTTTATTATTCTTTTGTTGTTTTATAGCTTGAACTACTTCATCTAGTGTCAGTTGCTCAGCAAGTGAATCATGAGGCGGAAGAGACTGAATATTTCTTATATGCTCCAGATCTGCTAAGCGATCAACATTAAGCAGGTTGTTAAAGTGTTCTGCCCAACGATCGAGTATATCTTGCTTAGCAGTAACTCTTTGAGAGCCATCCAGGGATTTTAGTGGTACGCTATTTTTTACAGAAACACCAATCAACTTACGCATTTCTTCATAAAAAGCGCCTAGTTGGTGCGTGTCTGCAAGCCACTGTATTTTTTCTGCTTTTTCAAGCCACCATCTGTCTTTCATATCCCTGGTTAGTCTTCTCAAGGAAGCGCCGCTAGTTTTTTCGACTTGAGAGAGACCCCGATTACGTTCGGTGCGCTTTAGAAGTGAACGATGTTGTTTGAATGCCTCAGTCAGGATCCTATCATTTTGGTCAAACCAGTCCTCATTTATACGTTTTTTAAGTCCTATTACTTCTGTAGCCACTGTCAGTAAAGAGGACGAGATCCGTTGCCAATTAGATATTAGGTCACCTTGCTGGGCGTCAAACGCATCTAGCGTGTCTGCCAGTCTTTTTTGGTAATCTCTTTGGAGCTCGGTATAATTTAATCGGTCTAAATTGAGGGATTTTGGTTTGACCCTGCATGGTCTATATGGAACGCGTAGACGGAGTCTCAATTTAGTTACCAGAAGTCTGTGGTCTGACCAGCAATGTGCGCCGCGCATGACGCGGGTGATGAGCACCTGAGAGACGTCTCTTCGTCGGGTTATGGCGTAATCGAGGAGGTGCCAATGTTTGGAACGCGGGTGCATCCAGGTAGTTTTGTATTTGTCGCGAAGCCTAAACAGAGTGTTAGTAATAGTGAGGCCAAACTGGGCACAGAGCGTAAGCAGTAACTGTCCGTTACTATTCATATTACCCACACCATTACTCCCAATCACGCCCGGCCACGACTCTGCATCTCTGCCAACCCTAGCGTTAAAATCGCCAAGCAACAGTATCTGCTCGCTTAGACGTATATTGCTAAGGCACTGGCAAAGTTCTTCGTAGAATTGATCTTTAACACTGTCCTCGTTACTCATGGTTGGTGCATATACGCTTATTACATTAAGGAAGTTATTATTTTGCAGGTGAAGTCGCAATGTAATAATACGGTCCGAAATAAATTGTGGACATTCAGGTAGGTTTTTTGCAATAGTGGATTTAATGGCAAATCCTACGCCAGCTAACCTTCTTTCAGCCTGGGGTCTTCCCTTCCAGAAAAATGTATAGCCACCGCCAACTTCCTCGAGCTCGCCTTGGTCAGGTAGACGTGTTTCGCTTAACGCAGCTATATCTATATTGTAGCGACCAAGTTCGCGTGCAACGACAGCAGTTTTACGCTCCGGACAGAGGTTTCCGTCGTTGTCCATTAAAGTAGGGGAGACCGAGGGGAGTTGAAACAATTTTCACATTTTGTTTCATATACGAAATACTATAGAGAGAAATCGTATGATATTAGTACCAATCGATAGGTCATTCTTTGCACTTGCGAATGACTAACATGAAAAAATTGCAAGCGTTAAATATTGTGGTGAAAAATCGACTTAACCGTTACAAGTCAACTTGTTTCAACTCCCCTCATACCGAGGTAAGATGAAACAGAGGCCGAGGAGAGTTGAAACATATGGTTTTTGAAAAGTATTAAGGGCTTTTAAATAAAAATGATGATATAATTTAAAGGTATTTATTAAAATTATACTTTTTAAATAATAAACAAACTTTTTTATTAATATTTTGTACTGATATATCAGTTAAGTAGGTAATTAACTACAGGTCTTATTCAATTAATCAACTCCTAAAGTGGTTAAAAGTACCATAACGTCCTATTCGTAACATTAATTAAAACAACAGTCAGATTAACAAAATGTTTTACATTCTAAATCTTTGACATAAAATAATTATTAACGTTCAATCGTTTCATAAGTATTACAATCAGTCTTTATCAATATTTCTTCAAATATTTAATTTACAGTAATCTCACAAATGACAAAAATAAAAATATTATGAAAATAAAAAACTCAATCCGACAAGCAGTAATGGCAAATATAAGAAAGTTCCCCAGCAGAGCAAGATTCGTGAGCCCAGTGGTGGCATTCCAGACATTGCACCCACTTTTCTTTGGCTCTGCTATTGGAATATGGCTCCAAACGATAAAAGCAAAAGGACTCTTCCTCTTCTGAACTGTCTTCGTTTACTCTTTGTTTCTTGACAACTTTGAACTTTTTAGTTTTAGTGCCTGGTTTTGATCTTTTTCTTGTTTTTATATCTTCAAAGTTAGATTTTTTCACCTTTTTTTTAGCTGTTCTAGCTGCTTCAATTGCAGCTAGTTCATCCTTCACGGGAGTTTTTCATATTATTAGAGTTATCCTTTCATCATAAGCAGTTTTTTTTAATATACCTGTAGGTAGAGGGATGTATGGTTCAAGTTGTAACTCGAAAGCAGCGTCACGAAAAGTTTTCCCTCGCAAAGTTACTTCTTCTGCTGCGAGATCATATATTTTGCGACTCGCCATACCTCTGTCAGTCTTTCTTTTATAATCAGTAGGCATTCTGAAACAAATTAAATCAAATGTTTTCTTGTGCCCGTTATTTATTGACTTCTGTCTGAGACAAAATTGAAAACGAGTAGAGTTGAAACAGCCTGTTTCAAATCTCCTCAGTAAGAAAAAATCTCCCAATTTTTATTTAAGCCACAACCAAGAAGCGAATACACAAAAATCAATTAAACCAAACATATATAATAAATCTTTAGATATTGAGCTTTCGAAACATATATAACTTAAGCTAAAATACAAAATCCTAATCACAATATAGGCATCGTAAAAAAACGTTAAAAACTTACTTTTCACGATTTTTGTCACATGGCACGCAGAACTCCACAACCGCAAGACTTACGCCACCGACATGAACTGACATGTCCGCGGGCGGAGGGAAGTGAATAAGAAGCGACGTTGCCAACTCGGTAACGGTTTTAAGTTCCGAGAAATCAGCTCTGTTTCAAATCACCTTTGTTTCAACTCCCCTCGGTCTCCCCTACGCACGTTCCATGCGCCGATTGTCACGATTGATGTTTTAATACTATTTTTTCTGTGGCGTCTACCGCGTTGTGTGGGGTGCTTAAGCAGCCGCGGTTGCTACTCCCCCAATGACTGAGACAAGCATTTTTTAGGGCACCTTTTCTAGCCCCCTCCCCGGCTGAGCGGGGGAAGCAGTGCCTCCCTAAATAGGGCTGCTTCGTCACCTAAGGTGCTGCCCAATCCACACTGTTGTCCCAAATGCAGTGCAGAAACGACCACTCTCCTTAGGCCGCCATACGTGCAGGCTTCAGACAAAGCCGGGTGTGCACCACAACCCAACCTCTACCTCAGCCCATCGCCGTAGGACCTGTTCACTTCCGGTAATCTAAAGCAGTCAGTTGCGCGTGACATATTTAAGTGCGTAAGTGATTGCGCTGGCACAGACGCACTCTCTCGTCCTTCCCCTTCTACTCCCAGTGGAACGGAGAGCCGCTACGACTGGAGAAGGGTGTGGATGCAGCGGATGGCCGACGAGCACTTTTGACCTCTGCCGTCGCCCCAAGCCTTCCACGAGGCTTCACTGCCCCGCCTAGTCTACCACTACCGGTTGCTTATCAGCGTTGGTGTGCTATCTTTACCGGGACAGACGCTACGCATAGAGCGGGAGGTATCCGCAAAACCGGTGCTAAAGCATCCGGCCCCCTTCACCGGGTCTAGCCCACGAGTCGACGTGGTTGACCGGGGCGTGGCCGCTGCATGCGTTACAGCTACTTGGAGCCACCGGTAAGAGTTTATGGGCTGCCGTTCATTTATTGAGTTACCTTTCGGTCGACTAAACTACACAGGTGATTGGTGCCCACTACGCCCCAAAAAATCTTGTTTAAATGCCGGCTTTCACGGGAAGATTTTATTATTTGTAAAACCTTAAAAAAATCAATAAATTCGTTTGGCAAAAACATCATTTATGTGCGTTCAGACAATTTTCTGCCGTTGTTCTTTATGTTAATACAAATAAAAATCAAATACCTATCAAAAATTTATAAAAATGGTCCTCTTGGTAAGGTGCCCAAGATACTGGCCGCGTTACCTGGAAGGATTTTAAACTGTTAGTTGCGTTTTTATTTATTTTTTTACTTTGGGTACGACCATTACTCATCATACTAGATTACAGAAAAAGGCGAAAAAAAGGGTTTGGAAGTTCAAATCGCCATTTAAATCAAGAATTTCTTAATGTAGGCGATTGCGAAAATACTTTGTATGATATTTTAGCAATTTAATTGCATTATTAATTTTAGTATTAACTTGAAAAATTATATCTCAGGTCTCGCGCGGCGCTCGGTATGCGAGGAGATGCGAGTTCGAGTCCCGCCTGAGACATAATTTTTCCGGCTTATTTATACAGGATGAAGTTTAAACCACCTTCCAAATTTTAATATAGCAATCTACGAGACAAAAAACAAATGACGTATTTTTTCTTTTGGTACAGCCCAGTAAAAAAATTTCAAGATAAAGCACTTATAAAATTTTTGATACGGCCTCGTAGCTACACTTTTTATACGCGATGCGTATCTCATTCATTCATCACGATACTATCCATAAGTTTTTGATTTTCCCTTCATACCAACAGGCTTAGGACCGTAAAATTAAAAAAAAAAATATATTGCGAAAATTATTTTCGGGTGAAAGCTTGATTTACATTTTAAGCTATTGCATAGCTTATATAGCGGGACTTGAGCGTGGAGACCAAATCCAGAAATTCCGTAACGAAATTAATCTAACACCCACACACTCGGGGCGAGGCACGATCGAACAATTTTGAATTTCCGAAATTTAAAAGAATTTAGTAGAAAATAAGGATTTTGACAGTATGGTTGCCTATGGTAACCATATCTGCCAAAATAGCAGAAAAATTTAATTACAAAAGTCAAAATATTATTCTAAGCATAAAATTATAAAATTAAGCTATTGCATAGCTTCTATCGCGGGCCTTGAGCGTGGAGACCGAATCCAGAAATTCCGTAATGAAAATAACCTAACACCCCCCACTCCGACCGGTACAGCGGTGATACTTTTTAGTTTTATAATTGCATTGCCCGCGACTTCGTCCGCGTCAAATGATATGAATAATTTTCCCCTTTTTTGCAACATTTTTCACTGCTGCTTTGCTTCTATTGGTCGCAGCGTAATGTTATATAGCCTAAAGCCTTCCTCGATAAATGGACTATCCAACACAAAAATATTTTTTTCAAATCGAACCAGTACTTCCTGAGATTAGCGCGTTCAAACAAACAAACAAACAAACTCTTCAGCTTTATAATATTAGTAATAAGTTGATAAAAAATGCTATGCAATAGCTTTACCGCGGCAGTCTCCGAGTGCCACACGTCTTTTTTTATTTTATTTTATAAATGGCCTCTAAATACGGTACTGAACATCTATAAAAAAAAATTGAAGATGATGAAAAAGTCATTCTGTATACTGAATTATTATGATTGCGAAAATGTTATAATTATAATGTGTCTATGGACCGCAACATAACGCTGCTTCGGTACAACAAAGTCACATCAACTCATTCTATAATTTTACAGAAAATAACTTTTAAGATTTTTTTAAATTTTGTGTCCCAATTAAGGCACAACCCCCTACGGTATGTTTAAAATTGAAATTAAATTTTAGTCTTTATTAACTGTGCTTCAACTTGGAGTTACAAAACTATAAAAAAAAATATATAATACTGTAAATTCAATAAAATACCAAAAAATGCCCTAAATTGTGATTTTGTTGCACCATAATTAATAAAATATTGTGACTTGTGCTTTATGTTCATTATAATTAAAATGTTGGTTTTATACATTTTTTTGTTCTTTCTACTATTTAAAAGACATAAACATAATAATCATGTTTTGAAAACAATCTAACATAATATTGCCTTTTTTTTAAGTTTTGACAAATTATAGGAAAGGCAATCTTACTTAACACTTTGCTAATATTTGCTCTCACCGTTTTTCAGTATTTTAATAAAGAAATACTGTGTTTTATACCTTAGAAACAATACATAATTATTATTTTTAACTTACAGTCAAATATATTTGAAAATAAATTGACATTAATATCTCCAACAAAATAATAAACCATAGAATGATTATGACAATCATTTTCAGTTTAGCATTTTCCTATGCTTGATTAAGTTATACTTGGTCTTTTTAATCTTAAAAAGCTTCGTATATTTTCAAATGTAAGAAATCATAACGTTCTTTGAACTCACTTTATAGCTAATCGAATATTTGTAAACAAAAAGGCATTTTCACCATCAAAAAATAACAATAAAATTAAGTAAAGCACTAAAGTATGGAATTCCTTCGTAATAAAAATCACACTTTTGTATCGCAGTCCTATTTATAAATGACTTTTTCTTTGTAATATTTAACCAATTATTTAACATTAAATTAAAAAGTTTGAAAAACGGTATTGGTTTCTTCATAAAACCGCATTTCTTTGTTTATAACTATTAAAAGCAAATCTAACTAAACGAAATGTGTGCAGTTTGTGCAAAACCTAATCGAACAAATATTTATAAGTTTTCATAAAATTTAGGCACAGTATTAGAGCTAATTAACTGCATAATATCTTGTTTTTTATTGTTTAGAATGGACAACTTGGAGGTATAAACCTCATTCAAATTAATATATTTGATGTTTTTCTTGCCATTACAACAAACATGCAACAACAAATTTTAACTATTGCTTTGCTCCAAACTTGAGTTTTATAGGTGGTTTTGTATTTATGAGTATCAGAATCTTTACTGAATTTTACGACTTTAATGTCAGCAGTCAGATTTAGGCACTATCATTTTATAAAAAACGCGAAGATTGGATCAACAAAAGCGTTTTTGTAATCAATGCCATTGTAACTTCAAATTTGTTTTAAAAAGCTCAATTTAATTGGAGATATAAGGTAAGATGAGCTCTTGATTCACCAATAATTTGCAATAAAATTGGTCATAAATATATTTATGCGTATGTTGCTCCAGAACAAGACAGCGGTGCGCGGGCGCGGGGTACTACTAACGAATCAGCCTATGTTGGCCCACGAGTTGCGGAAAAAAGCACTGTAGCCACAAAGGCACTAGCACCATCTAGTAGAAACTTGCGGTACTTTGATGGTTGTCTTTGTTTCCCCGAATAGACGCATGGTTTAGGAACAATTTGGCATATTCAACTCTATATTGAAATTTTGGGTAGTTGAGACTTTGTTGCACCGAAGCAGCGTTAACTTAATGGGGGCTATCGCTAGTGAATTTGCCACTAGAGGCGCTAGTGTCGCGTGAGGTCCAAAATCATTCACTTTGTACTGGTTTTAGCGGAATTTGTTGCATAAATTATAATTTCTTTAATTTACCTGCTGGAAAGTGATCTCCTTCGTGAAATATTGCAAATATGGATTATTTGGCGATTAATGTGAACGCTTTAAAAGCGGAATTAAGAAAAATCGCAAAAATAGGCAGCCTCGAGAGCAACTATTTCAGAAGTTAGTTTGTTGATATCAAGATAGTTATTTATAAACAATATAACCTTAATTAGATTCAAGATATAACACTATGTTTCGGCGCCAATTGCCTTTGATAGCTATACTTCCGGACCTCAGTCTACAGTGGCGCCAACTGGTGAGCAAAGAAACGGTAGTCCCCATTCCGCGCGGACTATGTCGCCCTTTGATTAAATGCTCTAAGATGTCGCCTTATAACTAGAATAAAATAATCTATGTTGCATCACGACAGGGGGCTTACCATCAGCTTATAGCAAGCCACTCAATTTCCAGGCAGTTCAACAGTAGGGCTGCTTTTGCCCTGCTAAAAATCATACCATAACCGCTGAAAAGCTGAACGACTTTAGCACCGCTAAACCAAAAGGTGAACTGCTAAGCTTGTCTATGGTCTGTTTGTCTGCAGATTGCATGAACGAGACAGAGCTATTCTGGTTCAGATAAATCTGTCTCTTTTTAGTTGAAAACGTTCAAATACACAAATACATGAATTATTCCAAATTACCGGTTTTTGAAAAACTTTATACTTATTGGATTTTAAAGAGAAAAAGTCGATCTAAATGTTGCTATTTTGCAGGAGATTACTTAAAATACTCAATTCTAGTAAAATTACCTTCTTGGCGATAGTAATTAATGTACAGTGTTGGGTTATTGAAAATGTGGATAGACATTTTAACGTGATCATGATTGGAACGGTTCTGCCTGCATTTTTGGCGGTAACATTCAAAAATTGAAGAAATATTCCATTTTCCCGGAGTAGTACGTACGTTCGACTATTTTATATTTACAGTTAAACATTGAGTTAAACCACATGAGTAAATATTTATTCATGTGGTCAAACCATATTTTCACAATGTCATACTTGTGTGTAAGTATTGAATAAAGTAAAGTGGAATTGTAAGTAATTTTATTAAAATATTAGTATAAAAAAGTGATCATCCATTGACTTTCAGTGAAAACCAACAAAAAAAAACGCCTAGTTTCTCACACCCAATTGTATAACCTTTGGGAATAACAGTTAACAAATCTTTAACAGCTGGAGACCACTCCAAGCGAATGGAGAGGGTGGCAGAAATTTTAATTCTGCGGGCGATGTAGTCATAAAATTAGGGTTTGAATGAAGTTCCTGGTTCAGTTACACTGTGTAGTAAAAGACTACTACTACTTTTTACATGGGTATTATAATAATCTATTCTATTTTAGTACTGACTGGGTAGACTAAATGCAAAAAATAAAACATAAAATAATTAATGATTCAAGGAGAGGAAGAGGAAACAGAAAATTATATTACATATTAGGTATTATCTACCAGTCGAGCGAGCATTTGGTTAAGTAGACATGTTTTGTAGAATTTTTGCAGTAAAAAAAACAAACACATGATTTCATATATGTAATATAATTACAAAAAAAATATATTTCAAACACATATTAAAATAAAAAAGACATACTTAATATAACAGTACTTCAGTTTAAACCCTAAATTTAAAATCTAACAAAACAACCATAACTTTCTAGGTATATGTATTAACTGGTCGGCTACCGAAGTTGTGGAATCGAGCCATAAGACAATTTATTTGTGTCTGGAATTACAAGGGGTTAAAAAATACATCAATACATAAGCTTATTGGTGAACCTCTTCGTCTGTGAGATAAATTTGCTTGATCTGTGAGATAATTGATTAGCTGCATGGCAAAATGTTATGTAGGATTACAAATGCTTTTGCAATAAGGCTAGCTACCTGAGGTTGGTAATGAACCATTGAATAAGAGTCTGTAGAACACCTATAATTGATCTCTCTCTGTCATTAAGAGTTTTTACATGTCACTGTATAGGTATAATAGGCTTCAGAAAAATCTAATTCTGCTTTAACAATTGTTATCATAAATTTGAGCAGTGAATATCTAGAATCACCTACAATAAAAGGAAATATTCATTAATTTTATCATCTTTGTAAGACTGCTGCAAATGTGTTATATAAGAACTAAAACTTAGTTGTGTTTTACACCCAGGCAATATTTAAACAAACAAAATCAGCAACATATTCATAACACAAGGGTTTTAGGTGCTATAACCTGTAAAATATGTTTCTTTATCTTTTCTTTTTACTCAATTGAACGGAAAGGACATATCTTTAAAGTTAAACTAAAATGTGTATTGTATGTTTACCTAAAAGCCATACAGATGCTATAGTGCTCAGTTCATTCAAGTGAGACTACAAAGGATGATTAGACCATATTTTATTGTAAATTAAATGAATCATAGCCATCATTTACACTTATAATTTCCATGTATTTGTTACAAATCTGAAAAAAGTATTACACATAAATATTAGTAAGAAAGAAGAGTTATAAAATTTGAAAGTACAGTTTTTTCAATATATTCTATTGTATATACCTATTACATCACAAAACCATGCTAACAATTTTGTCGAAATTGTATTTTCATTTTGGTAAATGATGATATAAACATTTTATACAAAATACTAACTCAAAGACCTTCAGGTTTCTTTACACTGTAATTAGGTTCCTTAATCTATAATGAAACATGTAAATTTTCACAAAACTGCTGAAAAAAGTCTGAGAAACGCATAAAATATGTCGAAAAAGTTAGTCTCCTAGTAACTTTTTCAAGATGGCTAGGATGACATTAGCTTCGCTCAAAAGGACGTTTACCTGCTGTCAAATTGAGTGTCATGGTATGAAAAGATTAAAAAGTTCATAGCAAAAAAAAAGGTGAACGGTTTTGAAACGTCGACGTAAATTGGCCTGCCACAGGCCTGCTAAAAACGATGTCATAGTACAAAAGAGCAATGCAGTCCAATAGCAGTCCTGCTTTAAGAGCTAATGGTAAGGCCCCAGATTCTGCTTTATAAAATATGAATTCTGGTCGATTCGGCCATGTTACAATGTCAGAGATTGATGTGTTATTTGCAATTTTCACCATTTTATAAATATTATCGTTTTCCATATCTTCACTGCTGTATTTATTTATCAACTCCGTAAAATAAAGTCAGCTATGCCAGCTATGAATAAATGCATAAGTTTGACAATCACACCGATAATACCTATCCCAGCCCAACCCCAAACTAATCCTATGGCTTCTCTATTATTATAATAAACTAGCGGACCCCGCGAACTTCGTATCTCGTCAGATATAAGATTTTGACGTCTTAAATGAGTTAAATGTCATTGTCATCAAAAATATGGCGGGGTCGGAAAATCTTATGTTTGTACGGGAGTATAGAAAAGTGTTGCTTTTTTACTTTTTCAGGCAATTTTCAAAAACAATTTCTGTGTGAGAACCATCCTCGTACTTCGAGGAATATTATAAAAAAGGAATTAGCGAAATCGGTTCAGCTGTTCTCGAGATTTGCGCTTAGCAACACATTCAGCGATTCATTTTTATATTATAGATAAGCAGCATGTAAGACTTAATTCGCCAGTCCGGCTTACTTATTTGCTCATAACATGCTACTTTATTTGTAAGTTTCGAAAACTACCTACTTATACCATACTAAGAAAAAAAAAGTAAGGTTTTATAATTCTACTACCTCCCTACCTACCTTTTTCTCTACACGACAGAGGTAATATTTATAAGTTTTATAGTCGTTTTGTTAGCATATATCAATTATCTAATTATGTTGGGACTTTGGCAACTTGTTCTTATTATAGTATTGTTCTTTATACTACTTGTGATTGGGTGTGTATCTGCTTCTGTTTTTATTTTAATCCAATTATAAAATATATACAGTTAAAAAGAGATAATGTAAATAACTAGATGTGACCGCGACTTCGACCGCGTGGAATAGTGACTGTCAATGATATTTTTTAAATATCATTAGTGACTGTGGCATTTTTATTATTTCGGCTAATTCATACGTACGTATAAATACCCATAATGAAGATGAGATATTTATAAAGAAAAAATGAGATATTAAAAAAATACATACTTATATGAACTTAGTTACCTACATTAGAAATAGAATAGCTCTTATATTTAGTCACTTGTCGCAAACTTATAAAACATTCACATAGGTACATACATAAACCTTAAATATTTCAGTACAAATTTTCATCCCATATTGCTGTTGTTATTTTACCCTATTGAAGGTAAAATTTGAATTTCAAAATCAAAATTTGAATTTTATTTATATCTAACCAACAGCCTAAAAAATCAATTCCACACTTTTAGCTTTTAGAAATGATGATACTTCCATACAACCCTTCGACCCCTCACAAGTCACAACCCTTTTTCTACATTAAAAAGTAGCCTATGTCCTTTTTCTGGCTCTATAATATTATTATAGTCTAGAGTATCTGGGCACCAAATTTCATTAAAATTGGTTCTGACAGAGTTACTTTCGCATAAGTATTTAATATTAGTAAGCATGTGTGTTGTATGTACTTCATTAAGTAAATACATGGTGAAACGAGAAGTATGTTGTTTGCCATAAAAAAAAAAAATTACAAATCATAAAAATATTTGTTATAAGTAGTATGTTTATTTTGTGACAACAGTTCAATAAAAATGTTGGCTCGTTAATTCAAGATATAATTAGATATAATATTTAAAAAAAAGTTTCTACATAATATTATCATATAGAAACTTTTTGATCTAAATTTAAAATTTTCTTTAGTCAGTAAATTCAACGTTATTCTTTCTTACTAATCAGGCCTAGCCTAGTAGGTATCAAAGGTAAACTGTTTTAGATTTAGTTATAATTTGGAAATAAATATTCTATTCTATTCAAATTTCCCAATAGTATTAGTTTAATTAAATACATACTAAGCAATGATATTTAAAAAGTAATAGATACGTCACATGCGCTCTCAATATGCGTCCCTAAAACGTCACAATTGTGACGTCTTTTCAAATCCATGAAAGAGAAAGTAGTTGTTCTTTTCACGAGTATAACAAGGACAAAATAAGAATTACGCATGTGTGCAGTTGTTCGCAAGCGGCACATATATTTCGATAGTTTTGTAAGGGCATAACCTATCTATACTTTTTAAATATCATTGATACTAAGGCAATTTAACATAGAGGATTTTATTCAATTGCAATTTATAGGTAATGCTTCACTTGTTTCATTCTGCATTAATAGAAGTGTTAGTTATTCAAAATTATGTAAGTAAATATTCTTTCATAGGTACACCCTTATATCAACATTTGTTACATTATGTACGCAAAATACCGAAATCTGTTGTGGCACAAGCAGAAAATCATGGAAGAAAATTCCTACTTTTCAAGAAAGTAAAGAACATGTGATATCTTCATCTATGCCATCAATACCTATACATTTTATTATCAACGAATTGCAGTTTGATAATTTTTCAGCCTCAATTTAATATTTAGCCTAAGATATTACCGTAACATTCACAGTAAAAAATAAGTATGAAAATACAGTCACACATAAAAATTTTACTGTACTAAAACAGGATTTAATGCACTATTGATTATTTAAAGCAGCGGTCGGCAACCTTATGGCAGGCAAGGGCGACCCTTACGGCATAAGGTGGCGAAATAAACTAATGGCGGGCCGCACTTGTGATACAAACATAATTATAATTGGTCACAATATCCCATAAAAAAAGTGATCTTTGAGATCCCAAATGCAGGCTATTTCTTGTATGTGAGTGACAATTTGCAGTTGCAATTCATAGCAATGGCACTCAAGTTCTCATTATGGTTCATTCATGGATTTAATTTGATATTTACAACTCATTTGCAAAACATTTACGGGCTGCTAGTAAGACGCCCGTGGGCCGCGGTTTGCTGACCGCTGATTTAAAGGTAAAATAATATTCCCCTATATAGTTAAGTGTATGTGTAATAATAATAATGTGAAAAAAAAGTATAAAAACCAATTTCATTATAATCATATCATTTATTCTAAAGGAATAAAATTTGCATTGTTTAAACAAATATTTTTTTCCAGATTTGTCCTTTTAGTATTTACACATAAATAAAATTATGTATTTTTTTTATTACACTTATGGGTTTTAAGCAATACTTCCATCCTTCTTTTCATTTTCCCCTTCATCACTACTACTCTCTGATTGGGATGTAATTGTTTGTTTGCTGTTTTCTGTACCTGGATTATTTTTTTTTTGCTTTGCATTCTTCTTTTTCTTTAACCTTTTGGCTCTTTTCTTAGCAGTTTTTTCCTCAGCAAGCCTTTTGTTATCTTCTATTCTTTGATGGTACTCATCATCTAGTTTTTCCTGTAGATAAATTCATATGAAGTAATTACTTACCAATAGTAGGTATACTCACCAAAACAACACTAAAGGAAAGGAACATGAAAAAATATACATGGGTGAGCTATGCAGATAACTATGAAGACATTAAGCCCGTAGAATACATTTGGTTTAAATAGAGCCATTTTCGAGACACATACAATAATTGTTTACATAGATATGGGATGGGTTAAATTCCCTTCTGAGGTTGGAAATTTAATAAAATTTACTATACTTTATGTACCTTTTCGCTCTTTTCCTGTATGAATTTCTGTCTCGCATACTCTTTCCTTCTGAGATGTCGGTAAACGTGAAATTCTCCAGAGCCAGCACCAGCGCTAGATCCCATAACATTTCGCACAAAATCGGGTGGTGCCGCCAACGATTTCTGTTTTGCTGGTTCGGGTATAACCACTGGTTTGTCCTAAACAATATTAATACACGATTAGGCATGAGGTTAAACAATCTTTTTGTACAAAAAAGGCTTAAATGGTGCGTAATTTAATAATAACTTGTAATTAACCTAAAATTGTACTAACGGGATTTTTCATTAGTTTTTCTAATTTCAATCTTTGCAGGTCTGTTGCATTTTTTATTAAAATAGGCTTCTTCTCTTCGATTTTTGTGTCTTCATTACCACTCATTTTAAAATAGCATACGACGCGGTTTCAATCAAACAGATTAACCGCTGAGCAAGTTACCACTACCGTACCGTTAAAATGTAGGTACACTCTGTGATCACAACTACTGAGCAAGTAATCACTACGTTTGTAATCACCACCGTAATCAATAAAGTATAAAGTAATCACTATTTGTTTTTGTTTATAAACTGTCATTTAAAATTTTTATTGTTTTTTTTATTTATTTGTTCCTTTTAAAAACGGCTAAGGTCTGCGACCATACTGCCATGCCATCAGTAGTAAATCTACATTCTTAATAAATACATAAAATATTATAAATACTTACTTACACATAATGAAGAAAGTAAATTAACAACCCATTTTCGCTTACTGTTGACCACAGGTCTCTCTCCTTTTTAAGGCAAGGGCTTACATAATAACTTATCCTAAACTAACCTAACTCATTGAAATGTATTGGTGGTTTATACATTTCAATGATCACAAAAATAAGAAACAATGTTCATCTATCTTTTCTCGTTTCCCGCGCAAAATACCAGATTCAATGATATATATTTTATTTCAAATGTGGACAACATCACATATATTGTTCTGATCCCAATTTGAATAACTGTTTAAAGCACTCGTATTTTGGAAATCGGAAACAACAAAGGTAGTACAAATACCCAGACCTGAGAAAATGTAGAAAAACACTTTTTTCTACATTGACCCGTCAGGGAATTGAACCCGGGACCTCGGAGCAGGCAGGCTACACCTTGAAAACCGGTGTGTACGCCACTCCGCCACGGAGGTCGGATATTTTAAAGTATAAGATGTTACCTTTTTAGCAGTATGTAAGTTAGGTTCTTGCTAATAATAATAATACTCCAATGTTCAGATCAGAAGGGAATGATTTATTATGGAAACTTAGCCTAGTATATACAAAATATTTACAACTAAGTAGTGACTAAACTAAGTAAGCTTATATCTAGTCTTAGCCAATAGTAATAGAATTAAAATATGGTGTGATTATTTGAGAACACGATATATTGTTGTATCGCTCTTTTGTGTGCGAGCGAGAGAGTACACTATTGTGCGTAGCTCGCACGACGTAAATATAATATATTTTGATGTGGGAAACAAAGAGCGTTATAACTATTTGGAGTTTTATCAAGTCTACACGATGCTGCTACACCTTCATAGTAATTTGCGTAGGTATTTAATCTGTTCCAATTCCAAGCAATCCAAAACTGCACACACTGACAAGAGTGATAACTTGCTCATTGAGTTTCACTGATAAGCAGAACAAAAAATATCACTGACCATATTAAAAAACCGCGCATAATTCTCTTCCCGCGTAAGTTAAACTCTGTACCAGCTAATGTCTGAAACCATGATAATTTTACAATAATAAAAAACAAATTCTGCCTTTCTCTTTTGGTTCATGGGTTCATGGAGTGAAATGCCCTTAGACCGTAGAAGAAGGATTCTTAAACTTTTAAGTGTGACAGACAGGTCACTTTCTGATTAGACTAGAGGTTTTAGAGTTTTAAATCAATACATCTCCATAGTTAGTTACAAAGTTTTATATTGTTAATAGACTCGGGCGTTACTTTGGGGAAATCCATAACTAAATATGAATTTTGAATTTTTCGTCCGAGCGCGGCGAAGGCTACACCATCGCCTGAGGACTTATGATGTAGAATTTAATAGACGGACTCTTATGGAAATCTAGCAAGATAGAAAAAGAAAACTAACAGTGACACCCAGTGAAAAGTGCGCTAAAAGCTTCATCATTTTATGCAATTTTATTTAACAATGGTTACATGTTCTGTGAGTGCCTGTGGTGTCAACCACAAAATTAATCCAGAAAATTGCTAATTTTACAGGTAAATACGTAGAAAGTCGTCAGCATAAACGTCTAAATCTATGGTCGTCAGCGTAAAAACGCGTTATTATTCGGCATGTGACGATGCACAGCATATGTGAGAACATAGCGCCTATGCCTTTTAGTCTAATATCTCACTTCCAGGTACCTCACTTCCTTCAAAAGTTGGATTGGATGGTCAAGATCGATTTGTCATCAGCGTATTTTCATGTGAACATCAGAGAATACCATTGAAGGTTCCTGAGACTGATGAACAAAGGTCGTGTGCTACATATGACATGTTTGCCCTTCGGACTATCATGCGCACCCAAAATCTTCTCGGCTTTAACGAATTTTGTGGCACAACCCTTCGTTCCCAAGGGATGCGGATCATAGTCTACTTAGACGACTTCCTGATAGCCTGCTAGGAAGAGAGCTTGTTACGATTACAGGTACAAATAGCCCTGAACACTCTCTAATCGCTGTGGTGGACTATCAACTACGAGAAGTCTGTGATCGCACCAACTCAAGTGATAGAATATCTAGGGATAGGTTGGAACACGAAACAGAGCCTCAAAATACTCCCGCAGAAGAAAGTACAAGTGACGCTCCACATTTTGAGACAGGCTGTCCTCAGAAAAGCTATGTCTTTTAAGGAGTCTCCTTCAAATACTTTATTTGATATTTAAGCAACTTAATTGCACTTATAATATCAGTATATAAACTTGAAAAATTTTGTCTCAGACGGGACTCGAACCCGCATCTCCTGGTTCGAGTCCCGCCTGAGACAAAATTTTTCAAGTTTATATACTGATATTATAAGTCTCCTTCAAAGACATAGCTTTATTGTTAGGAACCCTGAACTTTGCGAACTTTGCTGTATTGAGAGGGCGTCTAAACTGCCGCCATCTACAGCGATTTTTAAAGAGGCTTCGCAAACTTCAACGTTCAGCTGCCAGCGTCCACCGTAGACGATCTAAAGTGGTGGATAGCGGCTCTAGATACATCTCAAGTGAAAAGCAGCTTATTCCCGAAAGCAACCCAGCATTTTCTAACCACAGATGCATCCGACTACGGGTGGGGTGCACAGCTGGACGACATAGTAGTATTTTTCGGCGGTAGGCGCGAAAACTGTTTGCATCACACTCTCGTCGTTAATTTATTTTAAAAGTATTTAAAACGTGAATTATTACCTTGATTTAAAATTTTTGGAGTGTTCACTTTGCCACTCAATCACAGAAGTGTTTGCAACATTTTATATGGTGTAATTTTGTAACACTTTGCACCTGACCCCAGCTTACTAAATTTCACTGACAACATGACTTCTTATCCTGAAATTCATCGGCTGCAACCATCGCTGGAGGCGTCGCCACACAAGCGAATGAGCGAATTTGAGGCTCAATTAAATTCCGCCTCTGAGCCTATATCCATCAGCCGCCTGGGTGATGACTTCAGAGCATTTCGGGACAATGTTTATGGTGTCCTTCAGCTTCTACGGCAGCAGATTGGTGAGCTCACAAAAGTTACTGATAAGCTTGAAATGAGGCATCGGCAGAATTGTCTTCTGTTTGGTGGGATTCCGGAGGCCGCAAAGGAAGATGTGCCAGGGACTGTTTGCGGGATTTTAATGAGAGATTCAAGATTTGCGATGCTACTCCTTCCACCTTTGAAGTATACTCTCCCAGGATATACTTTAATTCGTAATGATCGAATTGGTAAGAATTGTGGTGGCGTGGCCATCTACCTTCGCTCACACATACCATTTAAAGTAGTTAAAATGTCACCGACCCCTTACAATGCTTCGGTCGAATACATATTCATCGAGGTCAACATAAAGGGTACCTTTACCTTTGCCATCCTCGGTGTGGTTTACTGCCCCCCGGGGGCTCATTACATGGAGGATCTCGAGTCTGCTCTAGAGTCAATTAGTTCCGATTACACACATCAGCTGATCATGGGTGATTTTAACACAAACTTTCTAGTTCAGTCATCTACTTCTTGTGAACTTCTTTCCCTTATTAAGTCTCTCGATCTTTCTAATCTATCTTTACAACCCACCCATCATAATATTAACTCGCCTGATATTTGGTTAGACCTTATTCTTACATCATCTCCAGCTAATATAATCTCCCATGGGCAATTCTCCGCTCCTGGCTTCTCTCGACATGACCTAATTTTTGCCTCATATAAGCTTCACACTACTAAGCACCCAACATTGTACTCATGCGTAACTTCTCTGGGATAGATGTGAAATGTGAATGCTTTGAGGGAAGATGTTGCAGTACTTGACTAGGAACCGGTACTAACGTCAGATTCGATCGACACTAAGGTAAACAATTTCAATTCCAATTTGCTTTCGCTCTTTGACAAATATGCGCCTCTTCGTCGAGTAAAGGTCAAGCGTCCTTCTTCTCCTTGGATTACCGGTGAAGTCCGTGTGGCTATGACCCAACGTGATCGTGCCTTTCGTAAATTTAAGAAGAACCGGTCGCTAGCTGGAGCTACTTTAAGTCGGTCAGAAACCGTTGCAACCAGATGGTGAGATCAGCCAAATGTTGATATATACACGAAAACATTTCTGATTCCTCTTTTGCCGACATTTGGAAGTTTCTCAAGACCTTAGGTAAAGGTGATAACTCTGTTCAATCCCCCATTTCTACTTCTTTCTCACCGGATGATCTTAATATTCATTTTTCTTCCTCTTCTGCTTTAGATCAAGGTATTAAATCTAACACTCTCTCCGAAATTGCTTCCAAGGCCACTCTTGCACTTGAGTCCTTCTCCTTCTCGCAGGTGTCTGTTGATGTGGTCAGAAAACTGTTATGTCCATAAAATCTAATGCTGTTGGTTTTGATAATATTAGTCGCAAAATGATCTTAATGATTATTAACGAGGTGCTCCCCTACATAACCCATATTATCAATTTCTCCATCAGCTCTGGCTCGTATCCTAATATCTGGGGCAAAGCCTTTGTTATTCCTGTTCCTAAGATATCCATCCCAAGCGCACTTAATAACTTTAGGCCCATTTCCATCCTCCCGTTCCTATCCAAAGTTCTGGAGGCCGTTGTCTAGTCCCAAATGTCAAAATTCATCTTTGCCATTAATCTTTTAAGCTCATTTCAATCTGGCTTTCGTCCTGGCCACAGCACCAGCACAGCTTTGCTTAAAGTCACCGAGGAAATTAGTGATGGCATGGAGCATGGAAAAGTTACCGTCCTTGTTCTTATTGACTTCTCTAATGCTTTCAATACAGTTGACCATGATGTCCTATTATCTCTATTAGCTTATTTTAATTTTACTTCAGATGCTTTGGAATGGTTTGCTTCCTACTTACGGGATCTATCAGGCATACTATCTCCTTTGTTATTCTAAATTTTCATAAATTCTGTTACTCTCGAAATTGGCTCGTCACACCATCTGTATGCTGATGATCTCCAACTATACCAGCAGTGCCGCTATGACGAATTAGATCTTGCCGTGCGAAAACTTAATGATGATCTCAAGAACATTTCTTTTTGGTCAGATCGTTATGGTGTTGCTGTAAACCCCAACAAATGCCAAGCTAATTTTGGTGGTAGCCAGCGGCAAATTTGTCGTATTGATTTTTCCAGCGTCGATCCGGTATGCTTCTATGGAGTAGTTATCCCGTATTGTTCATGTGTCAAAAACCTAGGTCTATACATAGATTCCACGCTTAGTTGGAATGCTCATGTTGATGAAGTAGGTAAGTCGTCAAGCAGCATTTTTACCATATGTAAAAGGCGTAACGGACAAAATTGGATCAGCACTCAGTAAATACTCCATTAAGACTGTATATACTCCGTTACGTAAAATATCACAACTACTACGATCGCCTAAGGACGTCTTGCCTTTTCAAACTCCGGGGGTTTATAAAATAGACTGCAGCTGTGTTAGTACGTACATTGGCCAGACAAAACGGACTATAGCCGAAAGAGTCAAGGAACACATCGCTGCAGTGAAAAATCGGCAGACGAATAAATCCGCGGTTGCAGAACATCTGTTTAATATGGGGACTAATCACTGGATAGAGTTACATGACCCAAAAATCCACTCCACGGAACGCCATTACCATACTAGGGTAATACCTACATGAAGCGATTGAAATTAAAAAGTACAATAATTTCAATCGGGAAGACGGATTCAAGCTGTCAGCGGCCTGGAATCCAGTGATTAATAAGTGCAAACCGCGTGAGTCGCCGTTATTAATAAACATTAACCTGGATACTGTGAGTGTTGTGTGTCGCACTGAACCTACTGACTCTAGTTCAAGTGTACAAAAAATATCGGAGAGTTCGAGGGTAGCAGAAGAACCGGCCGCCCGATGCAGACGGGAGACCAGCCGCGCACCAGTCCCCTCGTAAACACGGCCGTAGCATCACGGCCGAAACGTCGAAGAATGTAAGTAGTGTCAATACTACTGCATACCACACCTACGCAATGATAAGTTTTAGTTATAATGCAACGCGAAAATTTAAAAGTTTATATAAATAGCTGTTTCATCTTAACTGACTGTCAAACATCTGCAAATATATACTTTATTTGATATTTTAGCAACTTAATTGCACTTATATAATATCAGTATATAAACTTGAAAAATTTTGTCTCAGGCGGGACTCGAGGAGGAGATGCGGGTTCCAGTCCCGCCTGAGTTTCAAGTTTATATATCTGCAAATATGTTTCTTTCGGGTGTTAAGGGTGCAAACTCACTCCTAACATTTTATGAAACAACGCTGGCTAACAGCGATAAGGATATGCTTGAAAAATTCGCGCTGTGTCGCAGTGGCTTAATGGTATAGCGCCCGCCCGGCATGCGAGGAGATGCGGGTTTGAGTCCCGCCTGAGACATAATTTTTCAAGTTTATAAACTAATGTAGTGTTGATTTTAGGTTCAGGTGGGGTACAAATAGTACTTAGTATGTACGTGATAAAATGATAAAGAAATTGTAATCAGTTACTGTTTTATCTTACTTAAAAAAAATATCCTTATTTGGATCTGTCACTACAGATTTTCTGAGCAAATGTTTTATTTAATTCAAAATTAGTGAACATAACGTGATGGCACCAATTATGGACACTTTAAGCGCCGATTCAAACATGTAAACCTATTACTTTTTTATTTATTGAGTCTCAGTGTTGCGAATTTAGAATGTTATAGTCAGATAATAGGCACTTATTATTACCTGTTTAATGGATACTGAGAAAACTAATAATAAAATTGTCCAACTGAAAAGACATCGAAATTCCAATAATGAACAGCCATAATCCAGCAATGGACACCCAGTGATGGGACATCCAACATCCACTATTGGACATCCTAATGATGAACACTTATTTGAGTTTTTGGTTAGTCTCATTCAAATGCGAAAAAACTCCTTATCACAAGCTTTTAAGTAAAGGTAGATTTGGTAGGTTAAGGTAAATGGAAATAAAAATCCTGAAACGTTTTTTGTCACGTTTGTATTTAAAACAGAAATCTCTAAAAAAATATTAGCAAATACTTCTACATATTTCGTAGGATTTGTGACCATCAACAAATAGGAGAACTGGTTTTTGAATGTCTTCTTCGATCAACCAAAGGTTGAAAACATTAGCCACATATTCAAAGAATGTGTCACTACACATCCAGCCTGAAGCTGACTTGCCTATTGCCCATGTTTCCGGTACCTTTTGAGCTATGTTAGCGGGAATGCAATCATAATCGTAGACAATCACCACTAGGTGATAGTTTTCCTGGGGCATTTGCAGTCACTAGAACGGTTATGTGGTCCTTATCGTCCCCATTTGCCATATAGACATTATTTGCACCTCGTTTCATGAGTACGCGTCCAGGTTTTGGCGCCAAACAGAACGCGCTTTCGTCAGTGTTAAAAATTTTGTTAGGATCTTGGAGTATCCCAGAAAGATCGCTTTCCTGTAAGTAGTTTTCTACTTCTTTAAACCAATTAATAATTTGCTCTTCGGTAACAGCAACGCGCGCTGAACTGACGTTTTCAGCTGTACGCTCCGCGAGTATAGGTTGTCTTTTTAAAAATGATGAATACCACTTTTTACCTGGCCTATTTCCAGTAAAAGGTGTTGGCCTATTTTGCTCAGTAATTATTCTTTGAACGCTATCTAAGAGCTGATCTTTAGATATTGGGAATTTTCTCTCGCCCATTGCAATGACCCATTTTACTGGCACTTCCTCCTCACTCGGCGACAAAATGGAGCTAGGTTGCATATTACACACTAACGGGCTTTTCCCCGATATTTTATTATGTGGCGTTATTCTGGGCACACCGAACCTCTTCGCTGCAGATTTTTTTGACATGCCTTGAGATAGCACTGCCGCAACAGCTTGTGCCATCTGCTCTGGTCTATAATTTTTCTTAGGCGGCATCTAAACAAATAAAGATATCCAGTTATAAACACCCTATTAATGGACTGTGTCCATGACTGGAACGAATCATTGTTTAAAAGTTCTTAAATATGTATGTTAATAGCAAGCTTTCAAGATATGATTGAGCTAAAAAAAAACTAAATGTACCTGAAAGGTTAAGAATTGACACGTGTCCATGACTGAATTTTATAAGTTAAGCCGATCCAATAATGGACACCCCCTTTCAATCACCGAAATAATATTTTGTCGCGTTAATTCCTATGCAATTGAGTGTTAAACTTCATAACTTTGTGCCCTGCTCAATACAAATTTAAGTTATTACTACAAACAAAATTCTATTGACACAAATATTCACTCACCTTCTTAGCAATTTGGTTAAGAAAACTCCACAAAATGAAAAAAAACGGCACACACAATTTTGTTCACTTGGCCATGTTGAAACAAAATGGCCGAAACACATGACATTTGCGGATATGACCATAAACGTAGAATATAATAGACGGACAAAGCGTGCGAGATAGAAGAAAACCTCATATGGAAATCTAGCAAGATAGAAAAAGAAAACTAATCTTTTCGTTTTGTGACCTCTCTTAATTGACAGAGTGACATCCAGTGGCATATTATTATGCGATATAAGCTTCAACATTTTATGGAATTATCTAGTACATCGTAGATTATCTAAAGTAAATGGGTCGTTCTCTCTTTTCGTCCTGATTTATTTTGACGATTTTCAAAGAATAAAATTTTTATCAAGCTATTGCGATAATTTTCATAACAGGAGTGCGCATATACCCATTGTATTGTATTTTTTGGGAGGCACTTATGTACTTCGTTTACTTGTAGAGAAAAACGAAGGATAGTAATGATGGAGTGGATGGAAATGAAAACATAGTGGATGGTAATGATTGACGTGGGGAAGGAAATAAAAATAAATACCGGATGTTGTACATGGTACATTTTATTCAGTCCATTTCGAATCTTAGTTTTATATTTACTAGCGGAACCCGCGAACTCCGTATCGCCTCCGAAAAATGTAATTTGATTCTTATGTCCTAAATGTAACTGTTATCAAATATGGCGGAGTTGGAATTGTATGAAGAAATACAATTTCTTAGTTAGTTATTTAACGTTAACTTTCCAACGTTTCTTACAACTTATTCCCGACGCTGACAAACCCTGAAGTCGGAAAGCAAAGTAATTTGTAGTTTAATATTTGACGAAATGTCAATTCGACAACTAGAAGAATACGATGGGAAAAATATTTATGGTTTTGTTGACTTTGGTGCGGGACTGGTAATATCAGTGAGCTAGCAAGTCAAGTTTTAGTATTTTTATTGGTAGCTATTAACGAAAGTTGGAAGATACCAATTGCATATTTTTATGTGAATGGAGTTTCAGCAGAACAAAAGGCAAATTTAGTGAGCATGTGTTTGGAAAATTGTCATGACGCTGGTGTTGAAGTTGTTTCAATTACATTTGATGGCTGCCCATCAAATATTGCGATGTGTAAATTGCTAGGCTGTAACTTTGACAGTCCTAAAAATTTACCATGTAGCAATCATTTGGTATATTTGATACGTGTAATTATTCAGAAGTATGTTGATATTAGAATTAAGTATCTTATTCGAAAAACAACGCTAAATAATACAAAAAGGCAAATTTACAATAAATTAACACTTATTCTCTCAACCCCCAAGAGGCACTCGGGTGCCATGATAACAATTGATTGCAATTGTGTCTGGAATAACTTACGATCGAGGGATTAAAGGGCAGTAATCTATAAATATATATTTTTTAACAAAATTTTTAACAAACAGACAAACTCTTCAGCTTTATAATATTAGTATAGATTATTGTATAATTAATCAACAGATATTTTTGTTTGTAACTCCGTAAAATAAATAATTTACACCAGATCTTGAGTTTTACTTATTTAAAACACCTACGCTCCTACCTTACCTATTAATGCCAAATACGTATATCTGTTCGCATTACGGTCTGTACGCGGCCTTACGTCCCGTAAGGGAGTAGCCATACGAAGCGTTTCCCCTCTGCCAAAGGTATAAGCCCAATTGGGCATTAGCGTTTATAAAAACTAGTTGCGCTCAGATTTCCTCCTAGACCGAGTCCAGTCGCGCAAGTGAACGCTGCCGTATTAAAAATGCCGAATTGCTCAGTTTTCTGTTGTAAAAAGAGGTCTGCAACATCAAGTTTACAAAATGATGGTGTTACATTTCACATGTAAGTAAATTTGTATCGTATTATTGCTATTTAATTACATTTAAACACTAAATTCGCATATTTTATTCTTGAATAGTTGTTGGATTTGTTCAACAACATCAGGTCGGCTCGCCCGTGCAAATTTCAGATCGGTCGCGCGATAAAACCGATTTCTTGCCGCTGGGCAACATAGTGATGTTATTACTTTCGCATGACATAATGTTTGTCGATAAAGGGTGGTGGTTATCGACGAGGTTATATTTAATCACATTAGACAAATAATTGTTGATATGGTTTTATGTGTGATGTAAAATCTATTTTCTGTGTCTTGTATTAAGTTTGAAACCGGAACCGGTTTTGTACCGGAATTTATAAAAGAAGAATCAAATAAAATAAAATATGGAAAATCAATAAAATCTATTCTTTTAAAAAATTGCTACTATACAATAAATGAATACCTAAATGACGAAAATCTAATAAAATTAAAAAATATATAACCAAATTAATTAATACAATGACAACAAATATTACAATTTATTTTATTTCTCAAATTCAAATTTATATAAATGTTTAATAATATAATCTAATAAAAATATGTAATTAGCTGTTATTTTATATAAAATAAATTAATAACTATCACCAAATTAGTCGATATCTATAAATTGAATATACAGTAAATTTTAGAAAGTAAGTAAATTATGTATGTAGTAATAATAGGTGTTTATTTGTTCTTTTGTATTGAAATATTATGTAATTATGGCGTCATCCTCTCTGTCCGTCTACTACAAATTGTATTGTTGTGCCCGAACAGGGTCTATAATGAACTGTCTACATCATACTTTATAACATCCTTGTAACATTATAGAACGCAATAAAATATTTGAATTGAATTGAATTGAATTGAAACTCTTTAATAGTAATAACATAATAGTAATAATTTATTTTTATTTGATTTAATCATTCTAGTTAGTAGTTTTTAGGGTTCCGTACCCAAAGGATAAAAACGGGACCCTATTACTAAGACTTCGCTGTCTGTCCGAATGTACGTCTGTCCGTCACTCTGTCACCAGGCTGTATCTCAAGAGCCGCGATAGCTAAACAGTAGAAATTTTCACAAACTATGTATTTCTGTTACCGCAATAACAAAAAATACTAAAAACAAAATAAAATAAATATTTAAGGGGGCCTCCCATACAACAAACCCATTTTTTTGGCCTTTTTAGTACAGAACCCTTCGTGTGCGAGTCCGACTCGCACTTGGCCGGTTTTTATTATGTATTGTGTGCAACTTGTTTCTTTTCCTTTGTCATTGAAATATATAGAAATGTTTTTAATGTAATCATTTAGACTCGGTTTTTTTTATTAACTTTTTTTTATTAAATTTAATTGCAAGATCAATCATGGAAAAATATATTGACACCAGAATTTCTTTTTTAATGAAAAAATTGTATCCGCCAAATTTAATATACACAAAATTATTTCATTTTAAGAACCAATGAACTTCTTATCACTACTTTTTACGCAGATACGTAATTTACTATTCTCAAATTCATTATTAATCCATAATTAGCGGATCCGGCAGAGTTCGTCCCTCCCATCCCTCGACCCATACCTCCAATCCCTCCAGTCCTTCCCATCCCTCTAATATTTTTAAATGTCTTGTCACGGTTTAGAGGATGACACTCCTCTAAACAGCTCATTTGTAGCGATAGCGGTATAAAATCATCAGCTCTCAGCGGTATAAAATTTAGTCTTCGTCCTAGTTTCGTACCCATCAAATCTAACATAAAAAATCAACATCAAAATCGAGCGTTATTTAAATATCAAAAGTTGTTATTAAGATCCTACAATAAATAAATATTATAGAAATTAAGTTATAATTGTTTTTAATTATAATTCATAATTTGTTCTATAAATAAAGATAATATTTAATACATAAAATGTTTCACATTGTTACTTTTATTCCGTCTTCAGAAAAAAATTATCGATATTGCTACATTAACAGTTAAGTGCAACTTTATTTACGTTGAAAACGGGGCAATGTGTGAGTTGTAACTCATCCGTACACGAATTGTTGCTGAATTGTTTAATTTTTTGTGTGGGAGTGTCGTCACTACAGTGTTGTTTTTGTATGTGAGTATGCGAACCTGCGCTTGTGTGCACATTTCCCCCCGCAAAAAATGCCAGAACTTTTTGTATAGAATAGAATCGCTATGCCTACTCCCTTCCGGGACGGAAGGCCGCGTTGCTCGAAGTATTTTACCAATGTTGAAGTGATGACTATTGCGTAATGCAGGGGCCTTACCATTAGCTCTTAAAGCAGGACTGCTATTGGACTGCATTGCTCTTTTGTACTATGACATCGTTTTTAGCAGGCCTGTGGCAGGCCAATTTACGTCGACGTTTCTAAACCGTTCACTATTTTTTTACTATGAACTTTTCAATCTTTTCATACCATGACACTCAATTTGACAGCAGGTAAACGTCCTTTTGAGCGAAGCTAATGTCATCCTAGCCATCTTGAAAAAGTTACTACGAGACTAACTTTTTCGACATATTTTATGCGTTTCTCAGACTTTTTTCAGCAGTTTTGTGAAAATTTACATGTTTCATATAGATTAAGGAACCTAATTACAGTGTAAAGAAACCTGAAGGTCTTTGAATTAGTATTTTGTATAAAATGTTTATATCATCATTTACCAAAATGAAAATACAATTTCGACAAAATTGTTAGCATGGTTTTGTGATGTAATAGGTATATACAATAGAATATATTGAAAAAACTGTACTTTTAAATTTTATAACTCTTCTTTTTTACTAATATTTATGTGTAATACTTTTTTCAGATTTGTAACAAACACATGGAATTTATAAGTGTAAATGTTGGCGATGATTCATTTAATTTACAATAAAATATGGTCTAATCATCCTTTGTAGTCTCACTTGAATGAACTGAGCACTATAGCATCTGTATGGCTTTTAGGTAAACATACAATACACATTTTAGTTTAACTTTAAAGATATGTCCTTTCCGTTCAATTGAGTAAAAAGAAAAGATAAAGAAACATATTTTACAGGTTATAGCACCTAAAACCCTTGTGTTATATGTTGCTTAATTTGTTTGTTTAAATATTGTCTGGGTGTAAAAGACAACAAAGTTTTAGTTCTTATATAACACATTTGCAGCAGTCTTACAAAGATGATAAAATTAATGAATATTTCCTTTTATTGTAGGTGATTCTAGATATCCACTACTCAAATTTATGATGACAACAATTGTTAAATCAGAACTAGATTTTTCTGAAGCCTATTATACCTATACAGAGACATGTAAAAACTCTTAACGACAGAGAGAGATCAATAGGTGTTCTACAGACTCTTTTTCAATGTTACATTACCAACCTCAGGTAGCTGGCCTTATTGCAAAAGCATGTGTAATCCTACATTACATACTACATTATCTCACAGATCAAGCAAATTTATCTCACAGATGAAGAGGTTCACCAATAAGCTTATGTATTGATGTATTTTTTAACCCCTTTTATACCAGTAATTCCAGAAACAAATCAATTGTCTTATGGCTCGATTCCACAACTTCGGTAGCCGACCAGTTAATACATATACTAAGTTATGGTTGTTTTGTTAGATTTTAAATTTAGGGTTAAAACTGAAGTACTTTTATATTAAGTATGTCTTTTTTATTTTAATATGTGTTTGAAATATATTTTTTTGTAATTATGAAATCATGTGTTTGTTTTGTTTACTGCAAAAATTCTGCAAAACATGTCTACTTAACCAAATGCTCGACTGGTAGAGAATTCCTAATATGTAATATAATTTTCTGTTTCCTCTTCCTCTCCTTGAATCATTAATTATTTTATGTTTTATTTTTTGCATGTAGTCTATCCAGTCAATACTAAAATAGAATAGATTATTATAATACCTATGTAAAAAGTAGTAGTAATCTTTTACTACACAGTGTAACTGAATTAGAAACTTCATTCAAACCCTAATTTTATGACTACATCGCCTGCAGAATTTAAATTTCTGCCACTCTTGCCATTCGCTTGGAGTGGTCTCCAGCTGTTAAAGATTTGTTAACTGTTATTCTCAAAGGTTATACAGTTGGGTGTGAGAAGCTAGGCGTTTTTTTTGTTGGTTTTTACTGAAAGTCAATGGATGATCACTTTTTTATAATACTAATATTTTAATAAAATTACTTACAATTCCACTTTACTTTATTCAATAATTAAACACAAGTATAATATTGTGAAAATATGGTTTAACTCAATGTTTAACTGTAAATATAAAATAGTCTTAAAACGTACGTCCTACTCCGGGAAAATGGAATATTTCTTCAAATTTTGAATGTTACCGCCAAAAATGCAGGCAGAACCGTTCCAATCATGATCACGTTAAAATGATTATCCTCATTTTCAATAACCCAACACTGTACATTAAGTACTATCGTCAAGAAGGTAATTTTACTAGAATTTAGTAATTTAACTAATCTCCTGCAAAATAGCAACATTTAGATCGACTTTTTCTCTTTAAATTCCAATAAGTAGAAAGTTTTTCAAAAACCGGTAATTTGGAATAAATCATGTATTTGTGTATTTGAACGTTTTCAACTAAAAAGATACAGATTTATCTGAACCAGTATAGGTCTATCTCGTTCATGCAATCTGCAGACAAACAGACCATAGACAAGCTTAGCTGTTCACCTTTTGGTTTAGCGATGCTAAAGTCGTTCAGCTTTTCACCGGTTATGGTATGATTTTTAGCAGGGCAAAAGCAGCCCTACTGTTGAACTGCCTGGAAATTGAGTGGCTTGCTATAAGCTGATGGTAAGCCCCCAGTATTACATATCTGAAAACCGAATGTCAATTCGTCTCTTGCGACGTTTCGCGATGCACATCACTATTGGACCGCTACATCTTATAAAAAATCTAAGGGACAGCTGCTTTCGTTCCGCACAAGGGCGGAATTGCAATACTAGCACGCTATACCTCTATTAATACTCTAAGCCCCTGCCTGGGCCCATCCTGGGCCAGTGGTAACGATCGGAAATTGTTGGCAAAGTCCATAGGTATTTAATCGATTGTATTGCGATTGTTACTTGCATTTTAATTATTAAACATTTTATAAGTTTGTACCAAATCCAATCTGAGAGGCCAAACCAAGTTAGAAGCTATCTACACAACATCAATAAAATCATTTAAGATTTACACAATTAGCAAAAAGCAATGTTGGTTTCTAGTAATCAAATCGATTTAAAGTGATTGACGGTTATTGTGAACCAACGGTACAACACTAGTTTCACCTTGCAAAGGTCAAACAATATCTGTCTTTTGCTTGCTTGCGCCTTTCCATTAACTTTTGTAGATTTCCGGTGAATTTAATAGTAAAACAATAATTCCGCTAAATACTTTTCAATTCCGGTAAGTTAAAATTACTCTTAACTATTCCGTAAACCTAAAATTAGAGAATAGCCTTTTTTTACTTCGTTGAATTGTACGGGCAATTTGTTTTATGTAACCAGTTTATATTATAGCCTCGATAATCTAGCCAAGATTTTTTAAAATTTGCTTAACTATATCATTGAAAAGTATTCTACTTCGTTTACATTATAATAAGTATAAATATGTTAACCTTATTGACCTTGCCGGTTTTTAGCCTAGAACTTCTCTCTGTGATCTACCCTTGCTTGAGTGATAACTTTTGATATTGTTTTAGTAATACAGTAAACTTTATGGTAAATTATTAAGTAATAAACAAAATAAATAATAGGTCAATGGTATTAGGGTTAAAGTTTAGAATATGGACCACTGAGTTAAGAGGCGTGGGTAGGGGGAGGGGGTCTGGGATGTGCGTGTGGTCTGAGGGCCACTCTCTCAGAATTCTTTGAAATTTGCTCAGGATTTAGTGAACACTCCAAAAGAAATGTGAAAGTTGGAACCAGAATTTGTGAAAATCAAATAAGGGAGATATGGACTTCAAAGTTGGGCCCTCAGTCCTCACATTGAGGATTGAGAGCCCACTTGTACGGCTTGTACCGGATAAACTAAGGGCACTACAGAAAAAGTCTTTACGTCACAATTTAAGCTAACGCCAAACAAAACTTGTGAATACAAGATATTATAAAAAATTGTATTTTTTTGTATAATTCTGTTCAAAATGGGCCCTCATGTGGAAATTTTGTACTCTAATAGTAATTAATCCATTAAGTTTTGCAAACTTTTTGAAATATTATATTTTAGTGCATAAACTGAGATATTTTGTAATAGCAATAGCACATCACGGCATCATGCTGGTTAAATATTATCACCTTCTTAAAATTTAGGCCCTCAGTTATCCACTTTTTTGTTTTCGCTTTAATACTCTTAACATATTATAGATAATACAAACACAAATTCATGTCTATTTATTAAGTATTATTTTATTACGTAAATAATTAAATAGGGTGACCACAATTTTTCATAAACCTGTACGTAAAACCTATACACCGTCCAATTTTAACCACTTGTAAAACGAAGCCCACGTTATGTAACCATTATGTATAACATCTTGGCAAAGTTAATGGATATTTGCAATAGTTAATGGATTAATTAATTAGAGTACAAAATTTTCATCTGAGGGCCCATTTTGAACGGAATTATACAAAAAAATACAATGTTTTTTTATAATATCTTGATTTCACAAATTTTGTTTGGTGTTAGCTTAAATTGTGACGTAAAGATTTTTTCTATAGTGCCCTTAGTTTATCCGGTATAAGCCGTAAAAGTGGGCCCTCAATCCTTTATGTGAGGACTGAGGGCCCAACTTTAAAGTCCACATCTCTCTTATTTGATTTTCACAAATTCTGGTTCCAACTTTCACATTTCCTTTGAAGTGTTCACTAAATCCTGAGCAAGTTTCAAAGAATTCTGAGAGAGTGGCCCTCAGACCACACGCACATAGTCTGGGTGGTGGTTAGGACCCCCCAGTGAAGACAGGGGGGCGTGGGAATAAAAAAAATTTTTTTTCGAAGAAATATTTGAGTTTTGTGTTTAAAAATTGTTTTTTTTTTGGTATTTGAAGCGCTCGGCGGCCGCTACCGCGGCACGTTCGCTACGCTCTCTCGCCTTCACGCCTTTATGTGGTCACTGTTCTAACCTAAGTAATCTAACCTAACCGACACTTTTCCTGAACTACTGAACTTTGCAGGCAAATAAATATCATTACATGTTTTTTTTTCGATAGTAGTATGAGCACCATACATAAATCGCGTTTCATTTAACAAACGTAAAAAAAATATGCAAATCTGTTGTCAAAAAGTGAAATGGTCATAGAAAATCTAAATCCTTAAATATTTTTTTTCTCAAAAGGCGCAAATCTCCGCATGTTGAAACATTGCTTAAATTACCACTTAAGTAACTACCATTTTGCCATTACCATTACCACAAAATTGCGGAATCCCAGAACTCCGGTCCATATTCTAAACTTTATCCGGTATTAGTAAATTTAAACTCATACTAGTTAATTGAGCACCTACTGGTTTCAATATTTCAATAACATAATACCAAACATAAAGCATAATCTAAATCAGTATTCAATGGCATCTTATATTCTTCAGGACCCATTACTTGACCAGACAAGATGCCTATTAAATCCATTAAAGCTCGTCAAATTTTTGACTCCCGTGGCAACCCTACTGTCGAGGTTGACTTGGTAAGTACATCTGAAAGTTGATTGAATTTCAAATGTTTGTTTTGATCCGTATTCACAGAATTCACAGAATAGACAATCTATAGACCAATGTGGCCGAAACCGTATTCACCGATGTACCAAATTTGTTTTTTTAAAACAAAGTTTTGCAGTTTTCTGGGTACTAAAAAGAGTTTTTTTTTTTCATTTAATCAGGCAATACTTCAAAAAGAGTAGAGTAGGTACATTAACATATTGGGACAAGTAAAATTGCCTCCCGAGGCCTATTTGCAGAAGTAAAACTAAATATTAATAATTTTTTTACTGCATAGAATTGTGAATGTAATTATTATATTGGGGTCCCTAAACTGCCATTTACACAAGTCTGCCATTGGTGATATGTTTAAGATGTGTGCAGTGTGTGAATAAAAAATATTTTTTATTCCAGGTAACTGAATTAGGTTTGTTCCGGGCAGCTGTACCCTCCGGTGCCTCAACTGGTGTCCATGAGGCCCTTGAACTGAGAGACAATGTCAAAGGGGAGTACCATGGCAAAGGAGTGCTTACTGCCATCAAGAACATTAATGATACCATTGCCCCTGAGCTGCTTAAAGCTAACATTGATGTTACTGAGCAGAGAGAGGTAAATATTTATTATTATTGAGATAAGATAAATGTAAATGTTTTATTCTTAACCTTTTTAAGTAATTTATCTTATGTATTTTAGATAGATCAACTTATGATCAAGCTTGATGGTACAGAGAATAAGTCTAAGTTTGGTGCCAATGCCATTCTTGGTGTTTCTTTGGCTGTTGCCAAGGCTGGTGCTGCCAAGAAAGGAGTACCTCTTTACAAACACTTGGCTGACTTGGCTGGCAACAATGAAATTGTCCTACCTGTACCGGCTTTCAATGTCATCAATGGAGGTTCTCATGCTGGTAACAAGCTTGCCATGCAGGAATTCATGATCTTACCCACAGGTATGAAAAAACACAGGGAATACCAGTAGGTATATGCAGGGGCGTGCACAGAGATTCAGTTAGATACGCAAGATGTTAATTTTTTTTTAAACTACGTAATATAAACATAGAAAGCTAGTTATACAGTGATTGTATCACAAGGTGTTATTTCCTGAACATTATAATTATTATTATCTAACGCATTTTTTATACATACTAACATTTTATGCAGGTGCCACCACATTCAGTGAGGCTATGCGCATGGGATCAGAAGTGTACCATCACTTAAAGAAAATCATCAAGGAGAAGTTTGGTCTTGACTCTACAGCTGTTGGTGATGAAGGTGGTTTTGCCCCCAACATCCAAAACAACAAAGATGCTCTTTATCTTATTCAAGATGCTATCCAACAGGCTGGATACACTGGAAAGGTGAATTAAAAAAAAAACTTAATAATATAGTCAAATAATAAATTATGTGTATGTACTTATTATCTGTGCCAAGGTCACACTTATAATGAAATATTAAATTTTTTTTTAGATTGAAATTGGAATGGATGTTGCTGCATCTGAGTTCTTCAAGAATGGAACTTATGACCTTGACTTCAAGAATCCCAAGTCCAACCCAGCTGACTACTTGTCATCTGACAAACTTGCAGACCTATACCTGGACTTCATTAAGGACTTCCCGATGGTCTCCATTGAGGACCCCTTTGACCAGGACGACTGGGCAGCGTGGGCGAACCTAACTTCACGCACGCCCATCCAGATCGTCGGTGATGATCTTACGGTACAAACAATACTCATTTTGTCAGTAAAAGTAACAGCAAATAATCATCCCACTGCAGGGAAAATGCCTTCATTACTCAATTAAAGTAAATATATCAATGAGGGGTACAGGCATAATCACTACGATTTCCAAATGCGGGTTGGTAATCACAAACCCAAGCAATGTTCGAAAATTTAAAACTTTTTGTTACCTAACCCGGGGATCGGACCCGGGAACTCGAGATCTTGACCCGATATTCCAACCACTAGACCAACAGGGCGTTAGGGTGGATGTCAGTATTCATCTATATTTTTAGAAATCTTTATTGAACCTCTTGAACCTCAGGCTAATTGCTTCTAGAAGACTAATTTTAGATTGTGCGAGTCCTACCCTTACAATTAAAATGCAATTATTCTTCTAGGTGACCAACCCTAAGCGCATTGATATGGCAGTGGAGAAGAAAGCTTGTAACTGTCTGCTATTGAAGGTCAACCAAATAGGAAGTGTAACAGAATCTATTGATGCTCATTTATTGGCTAAGAAGAATGGATGGGGTACTATGGTCTCTCACAGGTAAGCTGTTTTTTTGTGTCTCTCCTTTATATTATGTAAACCACTGAATACTGGTATAACTGCCATAAAATTATATGTTGTATCTATCTAAAAATGGGTCGAACTCCAGACCACTTTCAAAAGCTATCATAATAAAAATCTACTAATTAGCAGGCTGTATATGAAGGTTTAGCGATGCTAACAAAATTTTTTATCTATACTATAGTTCTTTTCAACTTACATGAGTTCTGTGACACTTCACCGTTTCCCGAATTACGCATTATATGTTTCTAAATAAAAATATTTTTCTTAAATAATATTTAATTTTATTGGTCTGTTATTATAAAAGGTCAAGTTATTAATCATATAAAACAAAACAGTATCGCTTGGTTTAATTTAGTGAAATACAAATTAAAAATCGTTTTATTTTTTAACTACGCAATTCGTGTAATGGAATGGTGTGTAAATAGAGCTGGGACACTCGTAATCGGCAGCCATTTCGTGATCGCTTGACAATCGCGTCAGTACGAGTGCGTCAGCCTTGTATGCGAGTCGTGTAAGTTTCCGTTGTGTTCGCTTTGCATAGTGTTTTGTTATTGTTGATTTTTGTTGCGGTTTTTGTTAAGTTTTTTGTTATTTTTTGGTATAATGCCGAAAAAAACGAAAAAGACTGTTTTAAAGTCGCAATCTCGTGAGTTGGTCGTTCGCTTGAGGGATTACTTTGAGCGAGAGCGACAAAATGGCGGTCCACTGCTTCCGATCGAAAATGTTGTTGACCGGGTTGCAGAAGCATTGGATATCGGGAAGGCCACGGTTTCTCGAATAACAAAAGAAAAATTTGGTAAAACTGGCGTCGATGAAAAATCGTTGTCAACGCCGAAGAAGCGATCGCGGAATAAGCCTATTACCGATGTGGACAGTTTTGACGTCGAAGCTATCCGAAACCATATATATATAGGTACTATGAAAGGCGCGAGTTACCCAGTTTATTGAAATTAACAAAATCGTTAAAAGAGGCTGAGTTATTCACTGGCAGTGTGACAGCGTTATGGCGTGTGATAAGTACAATAGGCTTTACGTGGAAAAAAGTGAACAAGAGAAAAATAATAATGGAGAGAGGAGATATTGCCCTTGCCAGATTTACATTTTTAGAATTGACGAAAGAAATCGAAAATTGGGACAACGTCGTCTTTTTAGACGAGACATGGCTGAACGCCAATCACACCGTCAGTAAAATGTGGACAGATGACACTGCTCACGCCTCCACAAAGGTACCAGAGGGTAAAGGTGAGAGATTAATAATTTGCCACGCGGGAACTTCGAAGGGGTTTATATCGAATTGTCTTCTAGCTTTCAAATCAAAAAAGACTAACGAATATCACGAGGAGATGAACGCAGAAAAATTTGAAGAATGGTTTTTGACTTTACTTGATAACCTGAAAGAACCTAGCATAATAATAATGGACAACGCAAAGTACCATTCTCGGCAAGCGAATAAAGCACCAACGTCACAAAATAATAAAGCAACTTTAGTGGAATGGTTGAACAATAATAACGTAGTCGCCGACATGACAATGATCAAAGAAAAATTAATAAAACTTGTCAAAGAACATAAGCCACTAGCACCTACATATTATTTGGACGAGATGGCCAAGGCGCGTGGCCACCAGGTATTGAGATTGCCACCTTATCACTGCCAGTATAATGCAATTGAACTGATTTGGGCACAAATTAAAGGTGAGTTTAACATTAACCTCTCTCTCTCTCTCTCCTTACTCAACAAAATGTATCTTTATCAGATGTTACTCTCACAATTTTTTAAAACAACTTAATTAAACTTCTAATCAGCAATCCTTTTGTTCCAGGATTTGCTGCAAAAAATAACACCGCTCCGCCATTTACGGCAAACAAAATGTTGACGTTGTTGGAAACTGCATGCCAACACGTCACTGGTGAAAACTGGACGCAAGTCGTAGAAAAGACAATAAAAACGATATTAGAAGACTGGGAGCGGTACATTGAAATAGATCGATTGAAAGATCAACTAATAATATATGTTGGTGATGATGACTCTTCAAGTGATTCTGACTATGCTAATGACTTCAGATACTGAATAAATAATTAAGTATTTTTAATTCTGTTTTATTTTACCATGTAGGTACTTTACCATTTAATGCCTTTATGAAAAATAAACTTTTATTAAAATATACATAACTTATTAATATTTAAAGTTTTGCTGTGATTTTTTGTTTCACTGGTTTTGTTACTTTATGTATTGAAATCGATTTCATTTCCTTATCAAGTAAATTCGATTCTCAGAAAAAATCGATACGATTTTACTTTAGGACATCACTACAACTATCGAAATTGAACTGTCACAGGAATCTTGTTAGGTGAAAATGACTATAGTATTATAAAGCTGAGGAGTTTGTTTGTTTGTTTGAACATGCTAATCTCAGGAAGTACTGGTTTGAATTGAAAAAATATTTTTGTGCTGGATAGTCCATTTATCGAGGAAGGCTTTAGGCTATATAACATCACGCTGCGACCAATAGGAGCGAAGCATCGGTAAAAAATGTTAATTTAAAAATTAATGGCGATCATAATAACAGAAATTGACACGTACGAAGTCGTGGGCAACAACTAGTACATAGTAAGCTTTAATTTAAGAAACCATTATATACACAAACTGCAAAGTTAATATGTTACCATAGCAGGCCAGTAATAGCTATAAGTTTTTTCATGGTTAGAGGGTGGGTAACTGTTTGATAATACCTTTAAACACTTGAATGCAGATCCGGTGAGACGGAGGACACTTTCATCGCTGACTTGGTGGTAGGTCTGTCGACGGGTCAGATCAAGACCGGCGCGCCTTGCCGCTCGGAGCGCCTCGCCAAGTACAACCAAATTCTACGCATTGAGGAGGAACTCGGCGCTGCCGCTAAGTACGCCGGCAAAAACTTTCGCAGGCCCGTCTAATTCCAAATGAGATTAATAAGAAAGCATTTTCTATTGTTAACACCATTGTTTGTAAATTTATCGTAATTGAACTTAGTTCATTTTATTAGTCATTAAAATGTATTTACAAACAAAAGAAACTGTCAATAAAAATCAGATGGTTTCGTAATATTTAGGTAATGCTTCTTATCTTCGATGTTTAGTGTGTGTTAAATAATACTAAGCACAATATGACGAGTTTAATTAAGAATATCGTTTATATATTTAAATTTATTTCTAAGAAATTATCAAAAGGCTGTAGCAAATATGTCATCGGATTATGAGTATAATTTATTTGATTTTAGATCTTATTTTTATTACTGAATAAAATTAATTTAACATACATAGAATGTGTAAAAGTGTTTAGTATCTGTTCAGAATGTGTACATCAGAATAAATGTTTATCGTCAAATAAGTGTAGTTTTAAAATGAAATTAACTGTCATTTTAGGTGTGATGCTACCCAACACGACCACGAATGACTGATTACCTTAATTTCAATGTGGTACTTAATCATGAAAAAAGTGTACTTTTTTGTACTATACAATATGTTATAAAAACCCTGTCCGATCCGAAAGGGTCATAAGGTTGCTTTAATAACATAACCAAAATAAGTATCAAAATTACGTAATTCATGAATACAATTTTTTTATCGATTTTTAAAGTCAACAGGTTTATCACCCATTTACCCTACAACGGGGAAATTTTCAAAATGCGTTAACACTCCCCGTCGCGCGGCTCTATTGACGGCATTGACGAAAACTACTCGCTTTTCGGCACCGCAATAAATATAGAGGCGGCGCCTTTGACATAGCGTAAAGGTAGCCGCCCGCTTTGATTCAACTCGCCGCGCGGCATGTGTCGGTGGATATCTTCTGATCATGCATTATTATTTATTACTAGCTGATACCCGCGGCTTCGCGCGCGTGGAATTTGATCTGTTACAAAGCTTTCGTCATGACTAAACCCCATTTCCTCCACTTTTTTCCTCCACTTTCTTTGCCTACAGTGCCGGGGATACCCATCACGGGCGAGGTGGTGTTGGGTACTTAGTGGGAGCCGGTACGTCGTTATCGGCATACCGGGGTCCGTTACGCTGATACAATAGTTGGATGAATGGGGCTGAATTAAACTATTGTTTGAAGGGATCCGGTGTTGGTTCTTTCAGCGTACCGTGGTCCAAGCGAGCTCGCACCACATCTGTTTGCATGTACATGAAATTTGAAGTCTAATATAATTTGAAGATTTAAAACTGTCAATGATGTAGTACAACAAAACCATTCAAAGCAGCTTGCAAGGCTTTATTCGAATATGATCAACACTGCATAGAGCCCTGGAAGAAGTGGTCCTGTGTAAAAAACCACATTCTTAATTTCCAACCAAGTAGGTAAATCCATTTCTCGATCCATAAGCGTTGTAAATGCGATTTCACAAAGACAATTTGCTTGCATACTATATACGTTTGGATAAAAGACCTAGATCGGACGGTGGACGACGGACCTAGACGGTGTAGTACCAGCATCGGTGTAGAGCTCTGGAAAAGACAGTCCTATGTCATTCTCCCTTTATGATCGATAGACAAAGTTTCGTTTTAGTGTCATGTTTTAAAAGTGTCTTTTTAAAATATGGAGAAAATTTAATAAAAAGACAATTTGGATGCGTTAGATAGGCAGTTTTACTAAACAAACTTTGCCCGGCCCTCAAAAGCGGTGCGTCCTAGAAAAAAAAATCGTTTCTAAATAAATGGAAGCTTGTCAAATGGTTTACCAGTCTATATTGATTTAATCCACCAGTCAGCTGCTTCGTGTTGTTGCAACACACCTGTTACCTTATTCTGCCTGAGATACGGGTCTATGCCCAGTTTAGGAAGTATTTTCGTACTGCTTAATAGAGTTAATAATGTAATAAGGTAAAACAGTGTAGTTTATAAGATTCGATATTTCATTTACTTACCTACTTATTCCATTTTAACCTACCTTAAGTTTTGCATGTAATGGAATTAGGCGTATAATTATGTAGTCTTGGTTGTACAAATAAATAAATTCACTCTTTATTCGATTTCCTTCGATTTCCCAACATTAGTGTCTACCGTATACAAAAATTGGCCAAGTGCGAGTCGGACTCGCCCATGAAGGTTTCCGTACCATTGATTACGTAAACAACAGTAGGTAACTACATTAATTTAGTTAATATAGTGCTTACCTGTTACCATTTATTATATTATAGTATGGGATTAAATATTCATTTTATTTTCATTCTGTTATTTGTTGTTAAAGTTACAAATATAACCGAGTGTTTTGTGAATATTTCAAGTGCCTACCTGTTGGCATTATTAATATCGAGCAAAAAATGACAAAAAATCGCGTTTGATGTATAGGAGCCCCCTTTAATATTCATTTTATTTTGTTTTTGGTATTTTATATTTTTTTTATTGCGCTAACAAAAATACATAATTTGTGAAAATTTCATCGCGGTTCTTGAGGTACAGCCTGGTGACAGGATGACGGACAGACGGACACAGCAAAGTCTCATAATCCCTCGATCGTGAGTTATTCCAGACACAATTGAAATCAATAATTGTTATCGCGGCACACGCATGCCTCTTGGGGGTTGAGGGATTAACATGGAGCAAAAAAGGACAAAAATCGCATTTGATGTATGGGAGCCCCATTTAATATTCTTTTTTTTTTTTGGTATTTTTTGTTATTGCGGTAACAAAAATACATAACTTTATTTGATATTTTAGCAACTTAATTGCACTTATAAAATCAGTATATAAACTTAAAAAAAAATTTTTTTTCGAGTCCCGCCTGAGACAAAATTTTTCAAGTTTATATAAGTACTAAAAATACATAATTTGTAAAAATTTCAGTTGTCTAGATATCGCGGTTCTTGAGATGGCCTGGTGACAGGCAGACGGACAGACAGCGAAGTCTTAGTAATAGGGTCCCGTTTTAACCCTTTGGGCACATGAGGAATATTTATTCATGTGCTTTCGGTACGGAATCCTAATAAAAACAGATCTGTCACCAGGCTGTATCTCAAGAGCCGCAATAGCTAGACAGTTGAAATTTTCACAAATTTTGTATTTCTGTTGCCGCAATAACAACAAATACTAAAAACAAAATAAAATAAATATTTAAGGGGGGCTCCCATACAACAAACCCGTTTTTTTGGCCTTTTTGGTACGGAACCCTTCGTGCGCGAGTCCGACTCGCACTTGGCCGGTTATTATTGGTTATTTATTATGTCATATGATTTACAAATAATTTGAAAATACCATTCCGTAACCTCCACTTAACATCTGAAAATCTGACCTTTAGCAAGCAAAAGTATTTGTAAAATAAGTTTTCAATTGCTCTGAAACCGCAAATAGCTACACATTTCGGTAAGGTACACCTTACTCGTGTCATCGTTCTGTTTGCCTTAAAAATATAATAGCAGAATTTATGGTGTGTTCTTACCCGTCTACGGCAGAGCCAAAAAAAGGTAGGGTTATGATTTTATCTGTCTATGTATATTTAAACTAGCTGATGCCCGCGGCTTCGCACGCGTGGGTTTTGATCTGTTACAAAGTTTTCGTCACGACTCAACCCCCTCTCCTCCACTTCCTTTGCCTACGGTGCCGAGGGTGCCCATCTCGGGCGAGGTGGTGGTGGGCACTTAGTGGGAGCCGATACGTCGTTGCCGACTTACCGGGGCCCGTTGATACAATAGTTGGATGAAAGGGGCCGATTTAAACTATTTAGGGATCCGGTGTTAGTTCTCCTAGCGAACCGTGGTCCAAGCGAGCTCGCACCACATCTTTTTGCATTTACATGAAATCTAAAGTACAATATCATTTGAAACTTTCAAAACTGTCAATCCCTCAACTCCCAGGAGGCACGCGCGTGCCGCGATAACAATTGATTTCAATTGTGTCTGGAATAACTCACGATCGAGGGATTAAACACAAATAATTAACCACACAATTTTTAACCGTTTTTCACCCCCTCAAATATTTAATTCTAAAAAAATCCTTATAAACAGCATAACAAAATTTATACCAAAAAGCTGACGTAGTTTCACAAAACTTTCATGTGGGATGTGGGTTAGAGGCATGAATGGTAGAGGATGATCAGTAGGATAAAAAGTGTTCTGAAACTTGACAGGATAGAGAACTGATTCGACTGTACTGACCAGTGTCTATAAATTTTTATATTTCTTCAGCTTCAAATGATGTCAGCAAAACATCATTAATTACTGCTGCTTGGTAATTAGTGGGTGCGTGGTGGTAGCTATTCCTAAATTAAGCAACACGGAATTATGAAGTGAGGTGATTTTTTTTCAACGTTTTATTTTCATGTTTTAAAAGTGTATTTTTTTAAATATGGAGGATATAAAATAAAAAGATAATTTGGATGCGTTAGAAAGGCAGTTTCACTAAACAAACTTTGCCAGGCTCCCAAAAGCGGTGCGTCCTAGAAAAAATAAATCGTTACTAAATGGAAGTTTATCAAATTATCTACCACCAGTCAGCTGCTTCGTGTTGTTGCAACACACCTGTTACCTTTTCCTGCTTTGCTTTTGTCCCTTCAATATTTGTTTTATTTTGTTTTTAGTATTTGTTGTTATTGCGGTAGCAAAATACATAATTTGTGAAAGTTTCAACTGTCGAGCTATCGCGGCTCTTGAGATACAGCCTGGTGACAGGCAGACGGACAGACAGCGAAGTCTTAGTAATAGGGTCCCGTTTTTACTCTTTGGGTACGGAACCCTAAAAATTATTAAGTTCTAAATAATACCATTCTTATAGTAAGTACCGATATTTATTTTCTGAATAATTGTACCAATATACATATAGATAAGACATCCAATAGGAATTTTCAAGTTTTGTCTTTTCGTTACATAGCCTCCTTATTTCTTCGTCAACTTTGTCATTTAGGTAGGGCATATGGAATACGTCGCGGCTAGATGAAAATTGGTGTCACATTTTCTTGAAGCACTAATTGAGCTTTGTAGTTTTGATATTCAAACAAGAGTTTCGTTTAACACCATTGTTAAATCTTCTAGTAATCTGTCCAATTTTGAGTTGTTGATAATTTACTAACTGAATTTTATCCAACTCACTGTTTCCTTGAGTTTACGCGAACACTATACATTGAAATGAAAGATAGTTTACGGATTTAGAACGCGTTTATTTTTGATTTAACCCGACGTTTCGAACCCTTTACAGCGTTCATGGTCACGGGTAGACTAAGGTGTTATTCGACTTTAAGATGGTAATTTGAAAAAATGTTTAACTACCGCCTCTAATTTTTATCGGCAGTTATGTTCCTTTTCACACAAAATGAGCTAACTGTGTCCGGAGTCTTTGCAGTGTTGCCATGGTTTGTGGACTTCAATTATGATAAGACAGGGTCCCAAGCAGCTGGTAAATTCCAACCATCTTCTCTATTGAAATTAGGATGTTTTTTAATTTCTATTGCTTCGCGTATCATACTAGGTACATATCGGTTTTCCTTAGCAAGAACTTTAGGTTTATCAAATCTAATGAAATGGTTGGGCTTATCCTTCGAGCAACGCGGCCTTCCGTCCCGTAAGGGAGTAGCCATACGAAGCGTTTCCCCTCTGCCAAAGGTATAAGCCCAATTGGGCATGAGCGTTTATAAAAACTAGTTGCGCTCAGATTTCTTCCTAGACCGAGTCCAGTCGCGCAAGTGAACGCTGCCGTATTAAAAATGCCGAATTGCTCAGTTTTCTGTTGTAAAAAGAGGTCTGCAACATCAAGTTTACATAATGATGGTGTTACATTTCACATATAAGTAAATTTGTATCGTATTATTGCCATTTAATTACATTTAGACACTAAATTCGCATATTTTATTCTTGAATAGTTGTTGGATTTGTTCGACAACATCAGGTCCGCTCGCCCGTGCAAATTTCAGATCGGTCGCGCGATAAATCCGATTTCTTGCCGCTGGGCAACATAGTGATGTTATTACTTTCACCTGACATAATGTTTGTCGATAAAGTGTGGTGGTTATCGACGACGACGTTATATAATATATTTAATCACATTAGACAAATAATTGTTGATATGGTTTTATGTGTGATTTAAAATCTCTTTTCTGTTATAAGGTTTGAAACTCTTTAATAGTAATAACATAATAGTAATAATTTATTTTTATTTGATTTAATCATTCTAGTTAGTAGTTTTTAGGGTTCCTTTGGGTAAAAGGGTAAAAACGGGACCCTATTACTAAGACTTCACTGTCTGTCCGTCTGTTTGTCGCTCTGTCACCAGGCTGTATCTCAAGAGCTGTTACCGCAATAACAACAAATACTAAAAACAAAATAAAATAAATATGTATTTAAGGGGGCCTCCCATACAACACACCAGGGGCCCAATTCTGCTAATTTGCCATTTGTAAATTAGCGGAATTGGGGGCCCGTTTTTTTGGCCTTTTTGGTACGGAACCCTTCGTGCGGGAGTCCGACTCGCACTTGGCCGGTTTTTATTATATATTGTGTGCAACTTGTTTCTTTTCCTTTGTCATTGAAATATATAGAAATTATTTTAATGTAATCATTTAAACTCGGTTTTTTTATTAACTTTTTTTTTATTAAATTTACTTGCAAGATCAATCATGGAAAAATATATTGACACAAGAATTTCTTTTTTATTGAAAAAAATTGCATCCGCCAAATTTAATTTACACAAAATTACTTCATTTTAAGAACCAATGAACTTCTTATCACTAATTTTCACGCAGATACGTAATTTACTATTCTCAAATTCATTATTAATCCATAATTAGCGGATCCGGCAGAGTTAGTCCCTCCCATCCCTCAACCCATACCTCCAATCCCTCCAGTCCTTCCCATCCCTCTAATATTTTTAAATGTCGTGTCACGGTTTATATGGTGTCACTCCTCTAAACAGCTCATTTGTAGCGATAGCGGTATAAAATCATCAGCTCTTAGCGGTATAAAATTAAGTCTTCGTCCTAGTTTCGTACCCATCAAATCTAACACAAAAAATCAACATCAAAATCGATCGTTATTTGAATATCAAAAGTTGTTGTTAAGATCCTACTAATCAATAAATGTTTCACTTTGTTACTTTTATTCCGTCTTCAGAAAAAAAAATATCGATATTGCCACATGAACAGTTAAGTCAGACTCTATTTACGTTGAAAACGGGGCAATGTGTGAGTTGTAACTTATCCGTACACGAATTGTTGCTGAATTGTTTAATTTTTTGTATGTGAGTGTCGTCACTACAGTGTTGTTTTTGTATGTGAGTATGCGAACCTGTGCTTGTGTGCACATTTCCCCCCGCAAAAAATGCCAGAACTTTTTGTATAGAATAGAATCGCTATGCGTACTCCCTTCCGGGACGGAAGGCCGCGTTGCTCGAAGGGCTTATCAAACGCATGACTACAGACTGCAGATTTCGTTATAAGCATGTTTTTCATATCGGCTATGTGTTCTTTTACCCGAGTACCTATACTGCGTTTAGTTTGACCTATGTAAGAGAGCCCACATTCACAGTTCGAGTTTGTAATTTGTATACGCCTGGTACTTGAAGGGGAATGTTACACTTGACTGGTCGTAAGAATTGGTTGATCTTCTTCGGCGGCTTGAAGTAGGTCTTGATAGAAGCGCGCTTCAAGATGTTCCCAATTTTGTCTGTGACACCCTTCATGTATGGGAGTACCGCTGGTAGACGCTCAACTGTGGATGGTTTTTGACGGTCCGTGAAGCGGAGTCGCGGTACTTGGAGTTTATTGAATTTAAGTGCTCGCTTGACATGCTGGAGTTCATCATGCCGGTGGTTGTCATCACAGATCCGCTGGGCTCTCTGAAACAAAGTTTTTCCAACAGTAGCTAACTGTGAAGGGGGATGGTGAGAGTCACCATTTAGGTACCTATCAGTATGAGTTGCTTTCCGATACACTGTGGTGTTCAAACTATGATCCGGATTCCTGATAATCAACACATCCAAAAAAGCTAACCTATTATTGGCCTCCAACTCCATTGTGAATTGAATCTTAGGATGAACAGAGTTAAGATGATGACCAGTCACAAATGTACAAAATTACCAAGAATAATTGGGAAGAGATACGACTACAAATAATGGTATTACTAATGAGATGACCCACACTTGGAAAATGCGATTGAAGAAAAAAATAACCTCCAGGGAACTACAACACGGCTTAATCTAAAACTGCAGAATTTGAATTCAATAGCACGAAACAATTCCATGTATGCAGAAGGTACCGAGGAGAAAAGGTCGGTCACAACACAAACAAACCTTAGCACATCTAAATTGAACTCAGTACTATTAGACAATGACAAAACATTCAAAAACATCATTAAATGGTTGGATACTTACTTAAAACTGAAATATCTATACAAGGAAATACACGTTTTTTTCATCTTTGAGCCCAGAATTACACCAGAAAACATATTATATTATATTTATGTGCTCCACGGGATCCTTGTGAGTCCGAATTTGAGGAGTTAGTTAAAATTCAGTTACTAAATTATTAACAACTCAAAATTGGACAGATTACTAGAAGATTTATCAATAGTGTTTGTATATAAAGAAAATGTGACATCTAGCCGCGACGTATTCCATACGCCATGAACGACAAAATAGGAGGCTATGTATCGAAAACTTTTGATAAAACTTGAAAATTCCTATTGGCTGTCTTATTTATATTTAGGTCCATATTTAGAAAATAAATATCAGTCAGAACTAACTCATTTCTAGGGTTCCGTACCCAAACGGTAAAAACGGAACCCTTTTACTAAGACTTTGCTGTGTCCGTCTGTCCGTCTGCCTGTCACCAGGCCATCTCAAGAACCGCGATATCTAGACAACTGAAATTTTCACAAATTATGTATTTTTAGTACTTATATAAACTTGAAAAATTTTGTCTCAGGCGAAACTCTAAAAAAAAAATATTTTTTATGTTTATATACTGATATTATAAGTGCAATTAAGTTGCTAAAATATCAAATAAAGTTATGTATTTTTGTTACCGCAATAACAAAAAATACCAAAAAAAAAAGGATATTAAAGGGGGCTCCCATCCCATCATCAAATGCGATTTTTGTCCTTTTTTGCTCCATGTTAAGAGACTTTGCTGTGTCCGTCTGTCCGTCATCCTGTCACCAGGCTGTACCTCAAGAACCGCGATGAAATTTTCACAAATTATGTATTTTTGTTAGCGCAATAAAAAAAATATAAAATACCAAAAACAAAATAAAATGAATATTAAAGGGGGCTCCTATACATCAAACGCGATTTTTTGTCATTTTTCGCTCGATAAAAAAATAACAGAATGAAAATAAAATGAATATTTAATCCCATACTATAATATAATAAATGGTAACAGGTAAGCACTATATTAACTAAATTAATGTAGTTACCTACTGTTGTTTACGTAATCAATGGTACGGAAACCTTCATGGGCGAGTCCGACTCGCACTTGGCCGATTTTTGTATACGGTAGACACTAATGTTGGGAAATCGAAGGAAATCGAATAAAGAGTGAATTTATTTATTTGTACAACCAAGACTACATAATTATACGCCTAATTCCATTACATGCAAAACTTAAGGTAGGTTAAAATGGAATAAGTAGGTAAGTAAATGAAATATCGAATCTTATAAACTACACTGTTTTACCTTATTACATTATTAACTCTATTAAGCAGTACGAAAATACTTCCTAAACTGGGCATAGACCCGTATCTCAGGCAGAATAAGGTAACAGGTGTGTTGCAACAACACGAAGCAGCTGACTGGTGGATTAAATCAATATAGACTGGTAAACCATTTGACAAGCTTCCATTTATTTAGAAACGATTTTTTTTTCTAGGACGCACCGCTTTTGAGGGCCGGGCAAAGTTTGTTTAGTAAAACTGCCTATCTAACGCATCCAAATTGTCTTTTTATTAAATTTTCTCCATATTTTAAAAAGACACTTTTAAAACATGACACTAAAACGAAACTTTGTCTATCGATCATAAAGGGAGAATGACATAGGACTGTCTTTTCCAGAGCTCTACACCGATGCTGGTACTACACCGTCTAGGTCCGTCGTCCACCGTCCGATCTAGGTCTTTTATCCAAACGTATATAGTATGCAAGCAAATTGTCTTTGTGAAATCGCATTTACAACGCTTATGGATCGAGAAATGGATTTACCTACTTGGTTGGAAATTAAGAATGTGGTTTTTTACACAGGACCACTTCTTCCAGGGCTCTATGCAGTGTTGATCATATTCGAATAAAGCCTTGCAAGCTGCTTTGAATGGTTTTGTTGTACTACATCATTGACAGTTTTAAATCTTCAAATTATATTAGACTTCAAATTTCATGTACATGCAAACAGATGTGGTGCGAGCTCGCTTGGACCACGGTACGCTGAAAGAACCAACACCGGATCCCTTCAAACAATAGCTTAATTCAGCCCCATTCATCCAACTATTGTATCAGCGTAACGGACCCCGGTATGCCGACAACGATGTACCGGCTCCCACTAAGTACCCAACACCACCTCGCCCGTGATGGGTATCCCCGGCACTGTAGGCAAAGAAAGTGGAGGAAAAAAGTAGAGGAAATGGGGTTTAGTCATGACGAAAGCTTTGTAACAGATCAAATTCCACGCGCGCGAAGCCGCGGGTATCAGCTAGTTAAATTCTAAAATAATACCATACTGTTTGTAAGAAATTACCTATTTATTTTCTGATTGACACATTGAATGTCATAACAAACTAAGTAAAGTCAGAGAGTACAAATATGTAAAGAGTATGGATATGACGCGGAACCGATCAAACTTTGCCCCCATTTTTTATCCCCTTAAAGATTAAATTTTCAAAAATCCTGAAAGACGTCATTCTTTATTTCTAATTAGGTAGCTGGATACCAATTTTCATCGACTTAGCTTCAAAACTGAGGGAGTTTCATACAAACTTATGGGGCCTTTTTTACCCCCTTAGAGGCGGAATTTCCAAAATTCCTTTCTTAGTGCTCACCTACACTACAAAAGGAAGCACGGTGAAAATTTTCAGATTTTAAATCCCAGTAGTTTGGGCTCTGCGTTGATATGTCAGTCAGTCAGTCATTAAATCAGTTTTAATTTTTATATATTTATATGTATGTGGGTTCCATATTTGCGGGCTAAAGTCGGCTAAACTACTGAGTCGATTTTGGTGAATTTTTATTATATATTTTGTCAACACTATATTGACTTGTCAATAAATTGATTGTAAAGGTAATTTGACCATCTATAACTTGCTGTTTTCGATAAAATTAAAGTAAGCATGCATTTTCACTCTCATTTTTTACTGACAGTTAGCGTCGTCTTGGCTAAATTAATGACTACCAAGGCCGTTGCCTTCGATATTAAAGTTAAATACCACCTGATTATGTCACTGTCAGGCTTGTCAATTTATCTGTGACATCTGACTTAAATTGTCAAAAACAAAAGTCAGTACATAGTTCTAAGCAAATAATCCAAAATTGCAGAAAATAAAATAAAAATACTTGTATTTCGGTCAAAATATCAAAATGGTACGAATTACAGCAGTACTCGCTCGAATTCCTGTAATCAAATTCCGTAAAGGCAATGCTGGAATGCCTACGGGCTCGCCGGCTGGGACTCCTACTGCCACGGCACCCGCAGCTGCTCAAGTAGGTCTCAGTTATATAAATACCTTGTTGTATTACAGTATCAAACTCTTTTATGATATTACGATTTTATTTATGTTTTCAGCTATACCAATTAGACCTTTTCTAGATTTTTCCGCTACTGATGATTCATTTAACTGAGGCGGTCGATTAGTTTATACAAGATCTACTTAATTTTGATGCTTTATTGTGTGTTTTTATCTTGTGATACAAGGGCAGATGCGAAATAAAATAAAATAGTTGATGTTTATAATCTAGTCTTCATTTAAAAAATTATTGTTGGCAAATGTTTTAAATTTAAGAATGAATAGTGTTGAGGACTGTATGTTCTTCCGTAGGTTGCAATTAAAAGACTGGTTCCGATTTGACTTGCTAACTGACTCGTTTATTCAAATCATGCTTATTAATATACAATAAATCAGACTTATCCTAGTGACTAATCTACACCTTACATACTAGCCAATCACGCTCACATCATCCGTCCCTTTCACACACTTCCTTTCTCGCTCTCGCCGACTCGCTCGCTGTCCGCAACAGTTCTCCCCCCGGCGCAGACTCCGTCGCAGCCTTCTTCTCGGTAAGGACGACGAGCTTGGTAGTCGGTCTTCGGAAGATTCCTCCTCGGGTGCGAACGTCAGCGCTGCGTACTCTGCCATCTGGTCCAGGGTAGATTTTCTGGACGATGCCGCGTGGCCAAGTGTTTCTTGGCATAGTGTGGTCCACGATGATCACTATGTCATTTTCTTCCAGATGGCGTTCCTTTGAGGTGGCTGCCTGGCGGGGTACGAGGGTAGGCAAATATTCACGTATCCACCTCCGCCAGAACTCATCGGCGATAGCCTGGCTGGCACGCCAAACCCTGCGATCGGCTGGTTGGCACGGTCCGGTAAAGGGCAGTCCCGTCGATGACCCCAGCAAAAAATGATTCGGCGTAAGAGCTTCGGGATCATTTGGATCGACCGAAACATGGGTGAGGGGTCGTGCATTTATGGAGTGTTCCGCCTCCGTCAACACGGTCTGCAACACTTCTTCTTTAGGGGTTTTCTCCGTTAACACGGCGGTTAGCGCAGTCTTTACTGAGCGGACGAGGCGTTCCCAGGCTCCCCCCTGGTTTGGAGCTCCCGGCGGAATAAATTTCCAGTTCATACGGTGCAGCTGTCCTAGTTCTTTTAGTGCAGGTGCCCATTCTTGGAAAGCGGCACAGAGTTCTACATCCGCTCCCCTGAAGTTGGTAGCGTTATCACTCATCATGAGGGCGGGCCATCCTCTTCGAGCTGCCATCCTTCTTATAGCCATTATTGCAGAGTCAGTGGACAAGGATCCCACTAACTCCAAGTGCACCGCTCGTGTTGTGAGGCACGTGAAGATTGCGCCCCATCGCTTCTCGTGTCGTCTTCCAATGGTGACGGTCATGGGTCCAAAGTAATCGACCCCACAATTGGTGAATGGACGTTGGTACGGATCAATACGCGCTGCAGGCAGGTCTCCGAAGATCGGCGTTGTTGGCTTTGACCTTCTAAGGCGGCAGGTAGTGCAGTTCTTGCTCACGTGCCGCACTGTCGTTCGTAGACGCAAAATCCAGTAGCGTTGTCTAAGGTCGTTGACAACACGCTCCCGATTGGCGTGACCTGCCTTCTCATGTTCTCGCTTGATGAGCAGGCGTGTGAATGGATGGCGCCCGTCCAGCACTGCAGGCTCCTTCATGTGCTGTGGCACATTAGCAGCGCCTATTCTTCCATCTAGCTTCAATATATTATCTTTCAGCTTCGGGTCCAGTTTATACAGTCTGCTCGACTTTGGAATGTGTTTCCCGTCTTCGAGCAGTTTTAGTTCCATCGAGAAACTATCTCGTTGACTCTTCTTGATCCATAGCCGTTCGGCTTCTTCTAGATGTCGAACCTCTAGGCTTCTTGTTCTCCCTCGGCATTGCTCGGCGAACACAAGGACGTATGCTGTTGCTCGAATCAGCCTCTCAAAGGAAGAAAAGCGGCTGATGTCTGGTAAATGATCTGCGCATGGGTTCTCGTACGCAAGCATGACGGTTTCCTCTTCTGTGCAGAGCTCAACAGTGTCTTCTTGTGGCCAAGTGTCTTCGGGTTCTCGGAGAAAACTAGGCCCGGTGAACCATCGGTCTTCTGTGGTTATTGCGTTGCTCTTTAGCCTTGTCGCGTCGTCCGCTACGTTCAGCTCGGATGGTAACCAGCGCCATTGGGTCGTCTTTGTTCGTTCGGCCAGCTCTCCAAGACGATGCGCGACGAAGGGCGTATACCGGCGTGCGTCGTGTTTAATCCAATGGAGCACGGTGCGAGAGTCGCTCCAGAATGTGACGCTGTCAGGTTGCCATATGTGTTCTGTGACGACTACGTCTGCAAGTCGTGCTCCGATCACAGCGGCTTGTAGCTCCAATCTCGGGATACTCTGCGTCTTCAATGGTGTCACTTTTGCTTTGGCGGCAGCTAGAATGACGCACACGCTGTTGTCCTCTCGTATAAGTCTCCAGTAGACGGCGGTTGAGTAGGCCTGTTCACTGGCGTCGCAGAAGACGTGCAGGTCTCTGCGCATGTGGCCGCTGGGGTCGTAGCAGCGAGGCAGGCGCAGCTCAGACACGTTATTCGTTAGTTCCCGTAGCCATCTTCTGAAGTTTGTTGCCTCGGAGTCAGGTAGTGGTTCGTCCCATCCGATCTTGGCTCTCCAAAGGTTCTGCAGAAGTATCTTAGCTCTTATTGTGAAATGGCTCAGAAGTCCGAGTGGGTCGTACACGGACATAACTGCACTGAGCGCTTCTCTTTTGGTAGGTGTTCTGCCGTTCTTCATTACTTCCTCTGGCACTCGAGCAAGCGTCGTATTGAAAGCCAGCTCATCTGTTCCGGCGTCCCATAGAAGTCCCAGCGCCTTGTCCGGTGGTGATGCTAGGCGTGTCGTGGATGTTGCCCGTAGTTCTTGGGGCAGCTCTGCCAATAACTCCTCCTTGTTGCAATTCCATTGCCGCAAATTGAATCCAGCTTGTTGGTGAACGAAAATCACTTCTCTGATTGTTTTCTCTGCGGTCTCAATGTCTTCGTAACTTTCTACCAGGTCATCCATGTAGTGCCCACGCGTTATAGATGCGTAAGCTGCTGGATGTGTGTGCTCGAAGTCCTTGGCGTTCCGGTTGCGCACACTGTGAGCTAGGAATGGAGAGCTCGAAGCGCCGAAGATCATTGACGTCATCTTGAAAACTTGAGGCGGTTTGTTGACGTCTTCTCTCCACAGGAACATCTGGGCCGGTTGATCTTCCGGTCTGATTTTCACTCTGAGAAACATCTCTTGAATGTCTGCCTTCACAGCTATGGGCTTCTCTCGGAACCGGAACAGGATGCCTTGCAGTGGCTGAAGCAGGTCCGGCCCCTCCAGTAGGAAGTCATTGAGGCAGACTCCATGTGACTTTGCAGCTGCGTCGAAGACCATGCGAAGTTTTTCCGGTTTATTTGGATTAAACACCGGAAAGTGCGGTAGGTACCATTTCCTTGGACTCTGTTCTTCGGTACCATCGCAGGCCTCCGCGTATCCCTTGGTCACCAGAGCTTCTATTTCGTTCTTATATCGCGCCGCGAAGTCTGCATCCGCATTGAATCGACGTTCTAGTCCTTTGAGTCTTCTACACGCGGCGTTGTAGCTCGGAGGTGTGACCAAGTCATCGCTGCGCCACGGTAGACCGACTTCGAAGCGTCCATTGGTTCGTTTTGCTGTGGCTTCAAAGATGTCGATGGCTCGTTGATCTTTTATTTTCGTTTTGGTGCAGACAGACACGCCCAGCGAGTCTATCTGGAAGTGCTCCTCCATCATTGTGTCCAGACGGCTGTCAAGCACATCGTCTTCTACGCTATGTTCGGGCGCGTACAGGTGCAGGACAGATTCTTGATTACGTCCGTGGATGAAGCGCGGTACTGTTCCATGTACTGCCCACCCCAGTGCGGTCAATGAGGCGGCGGGCTCCTTCTTCTTTCCCATCTTAAGTTGGCGCGACACTATTAAATGCCAATTGTCGGCTCCGATAAGCACTTGCGGTTTGATCTTGCCGTAGCACACGTCGTCAGGATTCAAGCTGCGTAGGTGTTCAAACTTTAGCACTCGGTTCGGTATAGTTTGAGTGAGAAGCACTAACTGCGGAATGGTGCACAGTCTTATCTGGTGGCAGTCGCGATTCTTCTTGCCTCGGATCTCGAGGTCGACTGTCTTGCTTTGCTCTTGACGTTTGCTGGCTGCTATTCCATTAATGTTCAGCTGTCTTCTAGGTCCCTCCGCTCCCAGTTGATGTGCCAGATGCTCTTCAATAAGTGAGATGGTGGAACCTTCATCGAGGAGCGCATATGTGTCCAAGCTCCCCGCGGGTCCCATTAAAGTAACGGGCACTACCTTCAGTAGCACGGCGGTTTCTTTGTTTTCAACGGCGGCAACGGACATCACCGTTTCACTGTCGGCTGATGCGGTCTCGGATGACGGTGACGGCGTAGTGCGTTCGGCGTGCAGCAATTCATGGTGAGGGCGTCGGCAACCATTTACTCCGCACGGTTTTGCACGGCACGTGTTTCGTTTGTGTCGGCTCGCGATGCACTTGAAGCAAAGACCTGCTGTCTTCACTATTTCCCATCGTGCGTCTGTGTCCAGATTCTTGAACCTATCACACTTCACCAACGTGTGATCACCATCGCAGCTGTGGCACTTCGGGGTTTCACTCTGCGTCGTAGTAGTAGCAGTCGCGTACACCTCTGCGGGTTTCTTCTTGAGATAATTCTTCCCGGTAGCGGTCTGCCTCGGGTTTGCGGTCGTGGTTGCGGCTTGAGCGAATGTGTAACGAAGCGCCAGGTCTGCTTCGCGCATTAAGAAGCGCGATAGCAAAACTATCTCTGGTTGCGATGATGTTTCGTGTTCATATGCGTAGTCACACCAACGAGACTTCAGATGCGGCGTTAATTTATCCATTACTTCTCTGATCAGCATTGGGAATTCCAGGTATCCGCGTCGATCAATATTTTTCAATGCACAGACGATGTTTTGTAAGCGCACGGCAAACATATTTAGTTCTCTTGCAGAGTTGCCCAGCCGTGGAAGTTTCTTGATGTCTTCTAGCACTTTATCTATTATAAACTCCGGTCGCCCGAAGCACTGCTCCAATGTTCGTATTACTTGCTCGGGGCTTCCTCCGCTATATAGCAGCTCGGCGACGGCTTCTCTTGCTTCTCCTTTTAAGCAGTTTCTGAGGCGTGCCATATTCTCGACGTCTGTGAATTTATACACCGCAGTAGAATCCTTATATGCAGCCGCAAATGCCATCCATTCGGTAAACGTTCCCGAAAATCCAGGCAAGTCGGTGACTTGTCTAGGCACCGGTCGGTTTCTTGCCATTTTCTCAATTGCTTCCGCCAATTGTTCGATGCCTCGATGTTTTCTAGTCGGCGTTGGCGATCGGGCTTGACGGCGTATCTTTTCGTACATTACTGGCTCGGGCTGGTGCTGCTCCCCCCGTTCGGGTCTTGATATGCGCGGTTCGTGCGCGGGAAGCGGCGGCTTATCTTTCGGTTCAAAAGATTGCCCCACGGTTGTACTGTGATGAAGCCAGCTCTGTATTCGTTCTTCCGGGTCCACGACGCTGCTAGCGGCCTCTTCCCGGATAGAATCCATAGTGGCTGCAAGCCTTTTCTTGATTAATTCAGCTTCTAGTTGCAATTCTCGTTTCTTAATTTCCGCTAACTGTTCCTCTGCGGCAAGTTTGACAGAGCGTATACGCGCTTCCGTACTTGATCTTCTTGAGGTATTAGAGCGCGCCGGCGATGCGTCGCGACGTTCCGCCGCTGTAGCCGGACGTTCCAAGTCGGTTGCGTAGGCGGAGTTCGTGGGGAGCGCGGTCGCCGCGAGGGGTGCGGGCGCCGCGGGGGGCGCGGGCGCTGCCGGCACCTCGAATGTTGCGTGCGCTGCGGAAGACGCGGGCCTCATGGTGTTCCATGCCTCTTCGTAGGCGCGGCTTGACTCCCCTCGTTGTTGTCGAGAAACAGTTGACGGCGATCGTGGCGGCGTGTGGAATACTCGTGCCCTTGCCACGTTCGGTGGATCTTCAGGATTATCCATGGTCTGGCTTCTGGTTCGGACCATGGAAAAATACACCAGACAAAATCTTCTTAATTTATTTTTTCAAATTCTTCTGATCCGGCGACTTAAGGACCAACTACTGTTGAGGACTGTATGTTCTTCCGTAGGTTGCAATTAAAAGACTGGTTCCGATTTGACTTGCTAACTGACTCGTTTATTCAAATCATGCTTATTAATATACAATAAATCAGACTTATCCTAGTGACTAATCTACACCTTACATACTAGCCAATCACGCTCACATCATCCGTCCCTTTCACACACTTCCTTTCTCGCTCTCGCCGACTCGCTCGCTGTCCGCAACAAATAGAGTGGTCTATACTTTTGAAAGACAGATTATCTCTTTACTGCTTAGTTGGTCTAGTCGTGCTCATTTAAGTTTTCATGGACAAAAGCTTTATAACTGTTAATTGTTTTATGTTTGAAAATTTTGGATATTTGCTTTCAGTAACATTTCTCTTTCTAAAAATATTTCATTCATTCATTTCAAATGCAACATAATACAAAAAAGCCAGCTTTTACTCATAAAAAGTCTGTATTCATACTTGTACTGTTTTTTTAATGTGTGTGTGTGTTTGTATAATGTGATATTTGGCAAATATTAGATTAATGTGATTTACAAGTTTTGTGCATGAAAAAGCGCGGGAATCAGCGGTCTCGGTGCACGTCTTTTTTTCGGTTTTTCAGTTTTTAACTTTAAAACGTATAAAAAGGATCAGGGCAGTGAAGTATTGGTTTAAATTGTGTATTCTATATATATTTATCATCATAGTAGTGTAGTTATCTTCATTTGGGTAAGTCTTAACTTTGTATTTGTATAATGGACGATGAGCCGCACGATCCCGGTGGGACAGTCCCACCGGCATCTAACTATGTTACTATTTCTTCCAATATGGACACTGAAGGATCAGTTACAGATGTATCTGATTCTAATTCGAACGTTAATAATGCTAAACGCAAGAGATCATCTGTAAGAAAGATTTGCAAACATTGCAACAAGAAAAGAAGGCGCCATAAAACTTCTTTATTAAACGATTCTGATTGCAAGTGTGTAGAAAATTTTGTCAGCGAAGAACCAGAACTTCACAAACCAATCACTTCCACTTCAACCTCAACAGCCAATTTGTCGATGTCTACAACTGCTAATCCTTCTTCTAACCCAGTTGCTAGACCTTGTTATGTAGCTTCGGATTTGGCTCCTTATGTAGTCCATGTCCAAAAAGTTCCATCTGAGCCTAATGAGAATTGTACTGTGCACCCTGTATCATTTGGCTTTTTCCTGAAAAGGAATAATATTAGAAATATAATTGATGGAAGTTTAAAAAAGATAGGCAGAAACCGACTATCCATTTCCTTCTCTAAATTTGAAGATGCTAATTACTTTCTTGATAGCGGGTCTTTAAAGATTAAAAATTATAAAGCCTTCATTCCCTCATTTAATGTCACTCGTATGGGTGTGGTTCGGGGTGTCCCAACAGATTGGTCTGATGAAGATATTCTCAGTAATATATCAGTACCAACAGGATGCGGTTCTATTTTAAAAGTGAGACGACTCAAAAGGAAAATAACAAGTAATGGTAGTTCTCAGTTTATTCCCATAGAAACAGTTGTACTAACATTTGATGGGCAGGTTCTTCCTAAAAGAGTTTTTATGTGTTTTAATTCATTGCCTGTTGATCTTTACATCTACCCAACGATACAATGTTTCCATTGCTGCCGATATGGACATGTTAAAGTTCAATGTCGTTCTACACCCAGATGTTTCAAGTGCGGTTTGGGCCATTCAGGAGAAACCTGTTCAGTAGATGAGGAGAGCATAAGATGTTGCTTGTGTTCTGGTCTCCATATGGCTAATAGTAAGGCATGCCCTGAATTTTTGAGGCAAAGGAATATTAAAGAATCTATGGCAAAAAGTTGCATAACATATGCTGAAGCTCTCAAATTACACCCCCCCAGTAGCAAATCATATGCAGATGTATTAGTTTCAGCACCTTCTAAAAATTCTAATTTTTCTTTAGATATTATGTCAAACAACTACAATCCTGACAAAACGTCATATAAGAAAACTGTCTTCCTTAAACCGAGGACACCACCTAGATTAGAAAAAGGTTATGACCGTTCTACTCATAATGACCTTGTCAAGGGGTACAACTCCCCTATATCACCAAGTAAAAGTATTTTAATTAATAGCAATGAAAGACAAGACTTAACCAATCTATCTGTAAAGGAATTGATAATTGCCCTTATAAACTCTCTTTCTCAGTCTAACTTTGTTTCTCTACCGTCCAACGCAGCCACTATCACAGATAGTTTATTGACAAGACATTTACAGAACGAAACAGAGAGCCTCAGCAATTCAGTGGAATTGCCGCAGCATACAAATTAGAAAAAGTGATCTTTTATATTTAATTAATAAATTTAATCCATTTATTGTTGCCCTCCAGGAAACATGGCTTCAGCCAGTTTCCAATTTTAAAGTTCCAAATTATTCTTGTGTTAGAGAGGACCGTAGTGATGGATATAGTGGTGTAGCTTTACTTATAAGTCATACTGTACCATATTCTCATATACCAATCCCTCAACATAGCGCCGGTTTTTCTATCATTGCAGTTAAATTAAAAAATATTACCTTTGTGTCAATTTATATACCTCACCCCTACTCACAGGTTTATGATGAAATAGAAAGAATTATTAATGATCTCCCTAAGCCTGTTCTAATATTAGGAGATTTTAATGCTCAACATCAGTCTTGGGGTAGTGACAGTTCTAATTGTTATGGCAATAGAGTTTTGGATATCATAGACAACGTTCCATTGTGTATATTAAACACTGGTGCTGCCACCCGTAGGACTCCTCCTCATGAAGGAAAAAGTGTTCCTGACTTGTCTCTCTGTTCTCCTAATCTAGCATCCTTGTTATCATGGTCAACGTTCCCAATAACTTTTGGTAGTGACCATTTTCCGATAATTATTGATTTTCCGGATAACAATAAGCATCAGAATATACGTACACCCCGCATGAAGTATAAACTTGATAACGCTGATTGGTGTTTATTTAAAGAAAAGGTAGAGCAGGGTATCCCATCACTACCTGTTATTAATGAAGACAACCAGTCTGAATGTGCAGAAGCTCTGGCCTCACTTTTAATTAATACTGCTAACCAAGTTTTTCCTATCAAAAGAGGCAATACTAACAAAATTCCATCACCGCCTTGGTGGGACAGTGAGTGTTCAGATGCTGTTAGAAAAAGAAAAGAAGCTGAGATGAAATATAATTCTCTCTCGACTGAAGAAAATTTTAATTCTTTGTCTGAAATTATTACCAGCACCAGAAAATTATTAAAATGCAAGAAATGGGAAGGGTGGAAAAACTTTTGTGTTTCCATCTCACCTGATATTTCCCCGTCTGTTGTTTGGTCAAAGATTAAACAATTCAGATCAGCTTTTAAAGAATCACATCCTCCTACTCTTCATACTCCATTACTTGACCAATTTTTAGATAAATTAGCACCTCCTTATGTTCCTGAAGATATTGGTTTTATAAATGATGCAGTGTATTTTACTGACATTGACCATACAGAACTTAATGCTCCTTTTTCCCTACCCGAGCTGGAAGGAATTTTATCGTATGTCAAAGACTCTGCTCCTGGCAGTGATGGAATCCCTTACTCATTTTTCAGCAACCTAAGTAAATCCAGTTTGGTATATTACCTAAATCTAATTAATTCTATCATGACTTCAGGTAGTGTGCCCCACTCATGGAAATCACAAGAAGTGATTCCACTATTAAAACCACATAATCCTTCCAATGACCCTAATTCCTATAGACCAATTGCACTTTCATCTGTTCTTATGAAACTAGCTGAACATCTGGTAAAAAACCGTTTAGAGTGGTTCATTGAAAGTAAAGGTCTACTGAGTAACAGTCAGTACGGGTTCAGAAAAGGAAAAAGTTGTTCAGATAGTATAGGTATTTTTTGTACAGATATTCGGCTTGCCTTTTCATGTAATGAGTCTGTTCTTTCGGCATTTATAGATATATCAGCAGCATATGAAAACGTTTTAATATCAGTTCTTCGAAATAAACTCTATCAGCTTCATGTTCCTAATATGTTAGTTAATTTCATCATAAATATTCTTAACGAACGTTCTATAAATGTAATTCAAGACAACATAACTACATCTAGAATATTATATAAAGGTATTCCTCAAGGTTCTGTCTTAAGTCCATTATTGTTTAACATTTACAGCTTCGATCTAGAATCTTCTATAAATAATACAGCTAACATATTGCAGTATGCTGATGACTTGTTGATTTATATTTCTGGTAGTAATATACAATCTTTATGTAAATCTCTATCTTCCTCACTTACTATGTTGAAGTCATGGTTAGATAATAATGGACTTAGCTTATCTCCATCTAAAAGCTCAGTAGTATTATTTTCCAGATTGCGATTACTTCCTCCAATCAGCGTTTATTTCAATAATATTCAACTCCCTGTTAAAAACCAGGCCAAATTCTTGGGAGTAATCTTAGATTCTAAAATGACAGGCATTCCCCATTTTTACTATATCAGTGATAAATGTGAAAAAAATCTCAATATTCTTAGATGCTTATCCGGAGTGTGGTGGGGTGCCCATCCATTTTGTTTGAAACTTTTATATAATGCTCTAGTTAGAAGCATTCTTGATTATGGGACATACTTTCTGGAGCCTAGTAACGTTATTGGCACTCGTAAATTAGATTTAGTCCAAAGTAAGAGCCTCAGATTGATAACGGGTGCTATGAAATCAAGCCCCGTCAATGCTCTTCAAGTTGAATGTGTAGACCCTCCACTGAAACTTCGGCGGCAATACCTGTCTGATAGATTTTTATTCCGTGCTCTTCAATTTGCACATCACCCACTCCGATTCAAGCTCCATAAATTATCGGAATATGTAGATTCTGCTCCATATTGGCGTTATAAATCTTGTCCATGTCTTATTGTCAGCTATCGTAAATTTATATCTCTTGAAGCTCCTACTCATAAATCTTCTTATCTTCCATTATTTAGTGTAGAGTATGAAGAGTTACTATACTCTCCAGATATTCATTTTGATTTAGGTATTTGTAGCGGAGACAGTAATGCCCAATCGAGTTTTAATTACATAATCAACAAAGATTGGTTTGATTGGCATCATGTGTATTCGGATGCCTCCAAACGTTCAACTAATTCTGATGTAGGCATAGGAGTTTACCATAAACAGTATAATATTATTCAAAAAATAAAATTACCCCCCGAAACCTCTGTCTTTACAGCTGAATGTTTTGGTCTTTTTAAATCCCTTGAATACATTTTTATTATGAAATTACAAAAAACTATTATTTTCACGGACTCTAAAAGCGCTCTTCAATGTCTTGCTAAATTTCCTTTCAAATCCAACACCTTTTATCCTATAATCATGGATTGTAGAAGATTACTATATAATTGCTCACTAAATGGTCTTAAAATATCTTTTGGATGGATTCCTGGTCACAGTGGTATTCCAGGAAATGAAAAGGCTGATGTTCTAGCTTCTGATGCAATAATCGACGGTGATTGTTTCCCTTACAAAAACTATTGTCACGATCTACTGTCTCTTCCCAAACTTTATCTAAATAAATCCTGGGAAATAATCTGGAATGATAAAGATCTAACCAAAGGGAAATATTATAGAAACATCCAACCTGTTATTCCTACCAAACCCTGGTTTTTCAAGTCCAAGCTAGACAAGGTCAGTACTAGTTGTATCATTCGTATGAGATTGGGTCATGTCTGCCTACCATTCCATTTGGCAAAACTTAAAATTGTAGACAGTGACAAATGTGGTTGCGGGGATGAAGTGGGCGATTTAAATCATCTATTGTTTTTCTGTCCTAAATATGACCGCTCCTCCTTTATCATCTCTCTTGTATCTCTCAGTGTTCCTTTTCCAACTAGTGTATCATGTTTATTATCATCTAACGATTATTCTGTTTATCAATGTTTATCTAATTTCTTAACAAAAAATAAGATTAAAATTTAAAATTGCTACTTATGTATATATTATAGTGTTTATGTAGACAATTATATATTTTTCTATCCAGTAACCTTTTCTTCCTTCCTGATCCTTTATAGATTCCCGGTTTGTTTTCCTTTTTAATGAATGATTCCCTACCTTTCACCTGTTGTGGCGATGCACAAGCCGTGTAAGCCAATAAAAAAAAAAAAAAAAAAAAAAAAAAAAAAGTTTTGTGCATAAATTTTGTAACCTGGGTATTACAAACTTAAGCTAATTTGTAATAAAGATTAAATTATAGGAAAATAAGATCAAAAATCTGAATGTAATAAATAGCTTTAATCCCTCAACCCCCAGGAGGCACTCGGGTGCCATGATAACAATTGATTTCAATTGTGTCTGGAATAACTCATGATCGAGGGATTAAGATGTTTTGTAACTATTATTTCAGACTCAACTTCAGCATGGTCAACCAGTGGCAGCCATGAGCACAGGAGCCATCCCAGACATAGAACTCCCGGCTCGCTATCAAAGACAACCACTCTCACAGGAAGAAATTGACCATATCAACGGCGGTGGAATTGTGTAGTCTCTCAACTTACAAATACATATAGTAGATACAGTAGACCTTTGAACTATTTTGTTAGTGTTTATTTATTTAGTTTTACATAGTTAATATACCTATTATTATGATTGCTTATTTATTTGAACATGCTTAGCATTTGAAGTTATAAAATTATTGCAGATTTTTAATATATCAGCAAAATATCTGTTATCATTATGAGAAATAAATGTAGGCATATTAAATTGAAAGAAAGTTAGTTTAATATGTAGGAAGAGAATACAGATACTTTATATCCATCATTATTACAGAAAGATCCATCTCAAAAGTCTCAACCCCAAAGTACCCCCCGGGCTTTAGCTGTGATCAAAATACCGCGTGGTGTTCTCGTAGAGACAGGCAAGAAGCGGAAGCAAGTCATGTCATTAAACATTGTTCTACAAAAATCGGATAAGGAATGAAATGTAATCATAAATAATAACACAATTTTTCTTATTAAAACAAATGTTGCGTGCATGCCTATATTTTTTTATAAAAATACAAAATTTGTGAAAATATACTACTTTGTTCTCATTCCTCAGACTATTTCTTAGAAGTATAATCAATATACAAAATATAAATTATATACAAAAGTGAGACAACTAAGAGCACTCTAATAATACCTAATGTTGAGTTTTTCGCTTGAGATGGACCACACCTGTGCAGCCGGCCCGTCGTAAGCGGCATCATTGTTACTTTCAAATTTTATAACACCAAATTTGGCGAATTTTTTTTTCCAGTCGGCCGATTGGGATAATTTTAGTAGTGCTTCAGTTATAGCATCCTTTACTTTGGCTGAAATGACAAGTAGTAAATGGTATTTATTTATAAAACAGGGTAAACGAAGGGTATTTTTAAGGTAGGCAGGCAGTGTAGGCACTTACCATCTAATTTTGCATTAACCACTATTGGGTATGGAGGCAGACGTCCTAGGGTTTCTAAAAGTATAATGTCTTTCCCTCCATCTTGCATAAATTTTTTAGAATACAATAGGGTGGTAGAATCCACTGCAGCCCAGTCAGCTTGCTTCGATAATACCATTTGAGCTGACGCTAAATGTGATCTTGATCCTATTTATAATGAAAAACATACCTTTAGTTAGACGGTTCAGTTACTATGGAATCTCCAATAAATTTAACTATAGCTATATCAATATTTAGTAGACCATACATACTCAATAATGATCCGAAGAACGAAGCATTTTCCCCCTTTTCTTTCAAAGTTTTTAAAACGATTTTGCTTCCGCTAAGGGATTCCTCATCACTGTATGCAAATGTGCACCCGCGAAGGTCTAACAAAGTATTTACGTTGTGGGCTCTGCAATTTAATGATACAAACATTAATTATGTAGGTCTACAATAAAATGAATCTAACAATACTCCGATAAAACAATATTAGTTATCTTAAAGTAAATATGGAATAGTAGAACTACAGTCCTTATCAAAAGCCAACGACATGGCTGATGATAACATTTTTATCAATTCCTTTTGGAGACAGAGTTCTTCAATATTGTTTGTGTCCAAAACAAATGACAAAATGGCAGTCTTGTCTAGTTAGTAAATGATAATTAATGGACTGCTAAGCCGGCGGTCACAGGCTCAATTCCCTCAAGACCCCATTTTAGTGGTTGAAACACGTGTATTTATACCCTAAAAGTAATTAGTGTTGTGATTATCTATCTGTAATCTAATCTCCATCCATACATAGCACGGTTAACAGCTTACTTATACAAAACGGTATAAGTAATTTAAATCTTATTAGTTTGTTATTAAGTTTGAAATCAATTGGGAGATTTGATGTTTAAGGCATTTATTTACTCACTCTTTTTTTGCACAGACAAGATCTAAATGGCGGACTTATTGCCAAAAGAATTTGTTCGCAATAAAATTGAATTTGCCCTATACTACGATTAATATTTTATACGGCTGGCAGATTGACTAAAGATAAGTACCTAAGTATTTTTTAAACGCATTTGTATGTGTTGTTGTGTAAATTAATTTACACAAGCAATTCGTATATCTGTATGTATTAGTAGCTAGGTATGTAATCTTACAAGATTATTTTTAAAATGAAATGCTTACTTTTTATCGCTGTGGATTATAACGTCGGAGAAATATCCTGGTTTATTTTCGACGTTCATTTGATGTGCGAAAACTGGTGTAACTGGTAATAATTCAATTGATTTAGTTTTCGTTTTCCGAAGTTTTAAATATGCTGCGGCAGTCATAAAGGCTGAAACAATGTAATGACCGCCATGATATCATAGTTGGTAAGTAATAAAAGTCATTTAGTGCTCTCTTCTCAAGATCAGGACAAGTGATAATTGTTAATGACATGTTTTCATCACTATAGTGAAGATCGTCTAAATAAATAGACGATTGATCGAACCAAACTAATTCAAGGAAGTTTAAGTTAGAAGATTTTGTAGAGTGTATTTAAATTAGCTGATATCTTTGCAATTTTCCCTCATTTCCGATACAATGCAGTTTATTTGTTTTTAATAAAAAGGCAGAACGGCAAACATACGTAAGAATGCATGTAATTCCATTTAGCCAGACAACAGAAATCAAATTGTCTTCGCGATAGCAGGCAGCCGCTGGGGATAAAGAAGTTAAAAAAAATATAGTAAATCAAAAAAATTAAAGGTATATCTGTCATTTGAATGGATTTGTAGTTTCCTACAGTCTGAAGTCCTATTTTTAGTTTTAGAATTTATAAGACACATAATCAAACCCGGGACTCACGGTTGTAAGTGAATTACACCGCGCACTATGACCTTCGGGCAAACAACGGTTTGTCATTTTTAATCTATGTAATTGTATAACTATAATCTATACCTACTAATATTATAAATAATAATAATATAATAATAAAAACCGTTTATTTTCTCTTCACAATGTTTGGCTTACATGTTACAGAGTTGTCTAGATCAACCGCCGTTACATTGTGGGAGACTGGTGCCTGATGTGGGTTTATGAAAACCTATAATACAGGTCACCAGTGCCTTCCTGCAATGGAATTGCTGTTACTTCTTACAACTACTAGGTATAGGTACAGTAAATATCAGAGCAGTATAGTTTCCCATAATACATTAAAATGAGAGATTATTTATGGAAAATTATAACAAAGCACAACAACTTAAATTTAGATAAATAGAACGAAGACAGATATTATATATATTGTTATTTTTTATTGTATATATATATTACAATATTAAAAATTAGAAAAAGTCAGTAGGAAGTGTGTCATAGTATGTGGAAGTATGTGCACAGGGTTTGTATGTGGTTGAAGATTTATGATGTAAGTATTATAAATATATGCATGTTGTGTAGTGTATATTTATTTATTTATTTATAATTGGCACACAAACAGAATACTGTCAGGGCATGATCCCATATACATGGATTAAAAATATATATAAGCTGGACAGCAACCTATGGATAGTGTACACAACATGACTAATTAAACATCCTTAAATAAACAAAAACAGAACTTGAACAATTATAAATTTAGAAAAAATATATAAATTTAAATTTAGCAGTAGGCTTAGTGTCAAAATTATTTGGTGAAGTCATCGTTAAGGATTTGCGATATGGCTTTCTTGAATATTGCGAAATTGTCGTTAAAAATGTCAACGACTCTGCCAGTGCGAACCAACTCGTTGTATGCGCGGCACATTCTAACCAGAGGGTATATTGTTGTGGTTGCGAGTAATACCTACTAGGAGTGAATAATTAGAAGGTCCTCAGTTTCATCGTAATTCAATGTTTCGAGGTACGATGTTACAGTCTGTTTGCATGTGTGTTTAGATAGCGGGTAAAGGTTGAGTGTTCTATTGAATTTATTATATAGGTATGGTCCAAGGAATACGTGACTTTTATGTGAAAGTGCTGTCTTAAATCTCTTCCTGTGACAGACTCTATCCTTCCTTCGTTTTTTCAGGATATTTTCAGGGATGTACTTAGTTTCGGAATGTTGTTTTAATATAGTGTTCAATAAGAACAGCTGTCTGATAGAGAGTACACCCCAGTGTTTGTAAAGTTTGTCAGTAGGGAAACGATAAGGAAAACCAGCGCTGACCTTAAGGATCGCTCGGTATTCTCTTTCAGCCTCAATTAAGAGAGTTTTAGCCGCTCCACCCCATGACAAGATACAATACCCAACAATTGACTGGCATAGGGCATAAAAAACCATTTTAATAGTGTTGCGATCAGCTACATGTCTAAGAGTACTAAATATGTAGATGAGTTTTCTGAGTCTTGAAGCGAGGTTTATGATGTGTGGTGGTGACAGACTCTATCCTTCCTTCGTTTGTTCTGGATATTTTCAGGGATGTACTTAGTTTCGGAATGTTGTTTTAATATAGTGTTCAATAAGAACAGCTGTCTGATAGTGAGTACACCCCAGTGTTTGTAAAGTTTGTCAGTAGGGAAACGATAAGGTAAACCAGCGCTGACCTTAAGGATCGCTCGGTACGCTCTTTCAGCCTCAATTAAGAGAGTTTTAGCCGTTCCACGTTCCACCCCATGACAAGATACAATACCCAACAATTGACTGGCATAGGGCATAAAAAACCATTTTATTAGTGTTGCGATCAGTTACATGTCTGAGAGTACTAAATATGTAGATGAGTTTTCTGAGTCTTGAAGCGAGGTTTATGATGTGTGGTTTAAAACTCAATGTTCTATCTACTATAGTAACTTTTAGATATTTTATATTACCCGTTGTGGATAAAGCTGAAGAGTTTATTTGTTTGTTTGAACGTGCTAATCTCAGGAAGTACTGGTCTGATTTGAAAAATTCTTTTTGTGTTAGATACACAGACATTGATAGGCCTAGATGCCTCAAGTGTACGTACTGCGCGTGTCAAAAAAAGGTTGAACATGTTCAACTTTTGACCGCGCTTTTTATTGAAATGTGCGTATTTTATTTAAAAAACAATTATTTTATTTTATTTGTGTCTATTACTATGTACCTGTGTGCATACTACATGTTTAAATTACATTGCTGCATTTAGTTTTAAAGGTGTTGTACCTGTTCATTGAAGCAAGCAGTGAACAAATTTCAAAAATGAGTGCATTTGTGGCGTCTAGACCTATCAATGTCTGTGTTTAGATACCATTTATCGAGGAAGGCTTTAGGCTATAATATAACATCACGCTGCGACCAATAAGAGCGAAGCATGAGAGAAAAATGTTGCAAAAATAATCGCGATCATAATAACGGAAATTGACGCGGACGAAGTCGCGGGCAACAGCTAGTAGGTAATTTATTATATAAACCAAACAGTGAAAGCAGGTTACCGCTGCCTACCTGCTACTTTTTATTTATACTATTTAATTCAGCTCTTTTAATATTGTCTATTTTGGTAGAAAATCTTTCTCATTTTCCTTTTCGGAGCCTAGGCACTAGGTTACCACTGTACAGTCATCGAAATCGCATTAAAAAAAATAATTAATCTGCAACAGCAACTAATAAGCCAACTAATTGTGCGAACCTTCTGATTTTACAAGTTTTAATCTGTAGAAAATGTCTCAATTCTACCTTGAAGCGTTTAATTTTTTCCTGTGGAAGGCTCACATGGCAATTTTTTGAATCTACAATGAAACCTAAATGTTGGCAACGTTGAAAAGGTGTGGTACAGCTTTTTTCTTTATTGATAATGAAGCCTAGGGATTCTAATAGACTTTGTGTAGCTTTAAGATTACGTTTGTTTGAACGTGACAAAATTTGCAAGAGGAGAGAGTGAAAGAAGAATACGTTAAAAGGTTGAAAGAACGATTTGTTAATTTGGACTAGTATTATATTATCTGTGATTTGGATAAGGAATGTGAGATAGAAAGTTTTTGGAAGACTTTTAAGGAAGGTGTAGTGAATGTTGCAATTGACGTATGTGGTGTCTATAAGAGAAGAAAAGGAAGAATGCAGAAGAAAGAGTGGGTGGATAAGGAAGTGCAAAAGGTTGTAGGTAATAAGAAAAAAGCATGGCTGGATTGGTTAGCAACCAAGGCTAACCAAAGAGTACAAAAGGCGACATTAGAGGATGTGGATAAGGCAAGAAAGGTTTATAAAAATATGAAAGGGCTAGTAAAAATGTGATCAGTACGAAGAAAGAAGAGCAAAAGGATGAGTTTGATAGAAGACTCTCTGATAGTTTCCAAGACAATATTAAATTGTTTTGGAAATCGATTAGATTAGCTCGAGGGAAAACATCAAACTCGGAGCTATCTAAAATCAGAAGTAAGGATGGGAATATTATAAAAGGAGAAGAATGTGTGCTGAGAAGATGGAAGGAATATTTTGAAAGTCTTTTTGAAAGAGAAGAGGGCCTAGCACAAATGCAAGCACCTCCTCTTGAAGTGAATGAGAGTGAGCATGAAAGCGATATTAGTATGGAAGAGATTATGAAAGCATTGAAAAGTATGAAATCAGGTAAAGCTGCGGGATATGACAGGGTTTCCGTCGAAATGCTGAAGGCTGGACAGGGAGTAGTAGCAAGTCAGTTGTACTGCCTTTTCAACTTGTGCTGGTGGAACGGTCGGGTACCGGGAGACTGGTGCAAGGCTGTGATCGTGTCGTTGTACAAGGGAAAAGGGTCACAACAAGACTGTGTAAGTTACCGTGGAATAAGCCTCCTCAGTGTTGTCGGCAAACTGTATGCTAAAGTGATGATTGAAAGAGTAATGTTAGAAACAGATGACAGAATATGGGATGTACAAGCGGGATTTAGAAAGGGAATGGGATGTACGGATCAGGTCTTTTCCCTACGATGCATTACGGAAAGATATTTGGCAACAAACCAAAAAGTCTTTTGTGCATTCGTAGATTTGGAAAAGGCCTATGATAAAGTGGTGAGGAATGAGTTGTGATCGGCATTAGCTGTGCATGAGGTGAGCAGTAAGCTGATACGGGCATTGAATTCCCTCTATAAGGATTCTAGTGCTTGTGTCAGGATAAACGGAGCGTACACTGATTGGTTTATTATCCAAAAGGGTGTTAGAAAGGGATGTGTAGCGTCTCCGTGGCTGTTCAACCTTTTCATGGATAATTGTCTGACAGATCTGAAAGAGAGTGATTTTGGCCTAAGAATGAATGAGTTACGCGTCAAATGTCTTCTTTACGCCGATGATCAAGTATTACTTGCATCGACGGCTAAGGATTTGCAAGGGATGGTGACTATTATGAATGAAGCTTTGGAAAGAAAGGGAATGAAAGTGAACACAAAAAAGACAAAGTTATGGTGTTTGAAAAGGAAGAGAGCATGACAGAAGTATGTATTCGGATTGGTGGTAATGAACTGGAGCAAGTGAATGAGTTTGTATACTTGGGGTCGGTGTTTACTAGGAACGGAAAGTATGAAAGTGATATTGAAAGGAGAGTAAATGCTGGTAACAGAGTGAATGGTGCGCTGCACGCCTTTGTAAATAGCCAGAAGATTTCTATGAAAGCTCGTCTGGCTGTGCATAGAGGGGTGTTGGTTCCAACACTCATGTACGGAAGTGAAAGTTGGGTATGGCAGAAAAAGCATGAAAGTAGAATAAATGCAGTAGAAATGAGAGCGCTAAGAAGTATGTTAGGAGTGAAATTGAGTGACAGGATAAGAAATAATGTGATAAGAGAACGTTGTGGTGTGAAAGAAGATATTGTCACAAGGATTGAGAAAAGGATGCTTAGATGGTTTGGACATGTAGAGAGGATGAATGAGAGAAGAATGACTAGACAGATCTACAAGACGAGTGTGAAAGGGAACGTTGGAAGAGGAAGGCCTAGACGAACCTATCACGATCAAATCGGGGATGTTCTGAAGAAAGGTCAGGTCAAGAGTACTCTAAACCGACGAGCATGCATGAAAAGATTGATGAATGTGGAAGAAGCGAAAGATGTATGCCAGGATCGTAGTAAGTGGAAGGCCTTGGTAGAGACCAAGGCCGAGGTAGGCAGAGGCCTACCCCGTTGGGAAGGAGGCGTGATAATATGTATGTATATGTATGTATGTATGTTAAGATTACATTAGGTTAAATATAGAAGCGACAGCAGGAGGTTCGAAAAATACCGAAATTAATTTTTTAAACTAATTTATTAATAATTAAATTACAACTAGTTACAAATTGACCCGATCGAGGTTGGATACGAAGTGGCGGCGATGATGATGATCTCGGGGTTGGTGGCGCGATGGCGTGGTCACGTTGAATTTGCACGAGAGTTGCATCAGCGATTTCGTCATCTTGCAATATTCGGTTGTGTCCTCCTTAGAGGTTTAGGAGTCAGCGATATTCGTATAAGTAGGTAGATTTACGTAATTCCTCCGCCCACAGATCAGCAACTATTTGAGAACTTTGAGAGGAAATGTTGCTGGTATGGTAATATGACTGCTTCCCGGTTTTCTTTCTCTTTCTATTACAGATTTATCCGGGCTCTCGTATTCGTGAGTTTCGGACTTCATATTTTCTTGATTACTGGTACGTTTGCAGGTAAGTATCTCGTAGCGTCGTAGCAAGACTACGAAGATGAGTACAGTTGCACTTAATAGTACGCAATAGAATGGTATGGTAGTGTGGTATAATATCTCGGCAGGCGGTGTGTCGATTTGTACAGGCGTTTGGAGCGCTATTTTATCTTGGATGCTGTGAAGGCTCTGCAGGTTGATTGAGTGCAAATCAATGCGGGATGAATCTGTGGCTTGCATTTCAATATTCGGTATCTTCATTATCTTAAGAGGTTGACCTTTTATCTCGTCACTATCGTTGATTATAGTGAATTCGGGTGTGCGTAGTTGGCAGGTGAGTGGGATAGTGACAAAGTAACTTCCTTGAAGCTGAGTGTAGTCTTCTCGGCCGCAGATAAGATGAATCTTCGTGGGATGTGGCAGCGAGATAACATAGTGTTGGTCGTCTAGCTTTTCCATTGCTTCTTTACTCAGAGTGATGTTTGTAAATTTGCAGGTCTTCTCCAGAGATTGTTGTGAGATGAGATGCTGGATACAGTCAGGTACGGTACGGATCTGATGGTTGATGTTTTCTTCACAGAGATAGCCGTGAGATAACTTCGGACATTCTGCCTCTATGTACACGAATGCATTCTCGTTGGTAGCAATGAAAGGATAAGTAGGTATGAGGGCTTGATGATATTTATTAGGTGCTATTGATAGTTTATATAGGTCATAGGATATTTTAGTCACAATCGGGAATTTGAATATTAAAACTATTTCTTTATCTATAAAGTAATAAGCGGACTTTATAAGATCATAAAATTCCCGTAATTCTAAATCTAAGATGCTATCTCTACCGTATATATTTTTTAATCTAATTAACATGTTACTTAAGATGTTAATCTTTAGCATTGAATGGTGTGTGCTCGATGCACGAATAAATGCTAAAGTATTTTCTACTGTAATTAACTCACTTAATAAGTCATCTATATTTTCAGTAAATATAACTAGTAGCTGAGCAAACTTTGCAAATTTAGTTAAAGTCTCAGAATGCTGACTTTCTTTATTCATTATAAAAATTAAAGTTCCGTTAATAATACGCTGATTTTTGACTAATTTAGAGAGAATACCAAAGTTTTTCGTCATCCAATCTTTACTGTAGCTTATCTGATTATTTAACTCAAATGAAATCTTATTCTCATTATTGTGAAGTGTTTTAATGGCATTATCATATTTAATCGCATCTGAATGATCTAAGTTACCCGATATACTTTTTATAACAGATCCTAATCCGTCTATAAGGCCTCGTTTAGTTCGGCTGGGCTCTAAGCTATGTAACTGTTCTAATACTATATTCAATTTAGAATTTAAATAATTAATCTGGAGTTCATATAAAGCATAAGTTTCGTTAGGAAGTCTAGTCTCGTAAGCTTGAATTTGATTCTGAAGTTGTAAGATTTTATCTTCGACATCATTTAACTGAATGCGTTGTAAAAAGGTGTGGTAGTGTGTTATGAGTCTAGTTGGTCCCAGTTTGAACGGTAAAAGTCCTGGTCCGTCATCCAATGTTTCAAGTCTTATCTCCTGGGCTGTTGTCGTCAGGATCAGTATCGGCAGAATTATGCAACAATTTAGCATGTTTAGGAATTCGTTTCAGTCTAGACTTAGCTACTGGTCCCCGTTTTTTGGAGGTATAAATGTGGATAGGTAAGTCGGCTAAAACTTTATCCTGGGTAAATCTTGGGGCTACTTTCTGTCTACTGGCCTTAGGGTTTTTTATAAAAATTTGTTGCTCCGGAATATATTCTATTTCTGGTTCGCGGGATTTATTCCTACTCTCTATAAGGGCTGTTCTATCTGCTAAGGATGTGTCATTGATTAAATCATACACGGTTTTCATCTGTTCTTTATGATTGACAAGGTACTGCTGTAATAAGTGAGGAACTGGGTCTTTATCAATAGGATCTCTAGGGTCAAAGTGTCCTGTGATTAAATCGAAGGGCTTACACTTATTAAAACTATGTATTGAACTATTGTAAGCTATGAGAGCATATGGCATAAGGTTTATTATGGGTTCGTCTTTTTTCTGTAGTTTTAATATGCGGAGATGTTCGAGCAAAGTCGAATGAAAACGCTCTATGTTTCCGTTATCATTTGGTGAGTGGGCTAGAACTCGGTGATAATTTATCTTATGTAATCGAACAAATTCGGCGAACAATTGATTAGTGAATTCAGTTCCGTTATCGGTAACTATTGTAAACGGAAGGCCATGATGAGAACTAAACTGTAATAAGGATTGGAGGATACTGACTGCTGTACCATCTTTCAGGTGATATGCTTGTCCGTATTTAGAGAAGACGTCTATAAATGTTAAGTATTTCTCATTCTGAACTGTGAATAAATCGAGGTGAACGGTTTCAAACGGTTTTGTTGCTGGCGGTACTACGTTAAATCTCTGTCGAATTGGATGTCTATCGTATTTCGCTTGTCCACATATGTAACATTCACCTATAAATTTAGATATCTGTTCCTTCATTTTAGGCCAAAAGTATCGTTTAGATAGTGCCAGATAACACTCATTAATACCTCTGTGGTTGGTTTTACCATCGTGGTAATCACGAATGATCTCTTGTTGCCTGAGATACTCTTTAACATTTTCTATTTCAGATTTAGAGAGTATGAGATTTATAGATGAGCTCTTAAATTTATCTTGAATGATTGGGATCACAGAGTACATGGCGAGAGATGGGTTTATTAAAAGTGCAGTTTTAACTTTGGGATTCACATATTCTTTAATTGCGTTTATAATGTCGGATTCTAAATTCGATTCACTAATTTGCAACGAAATACGAGTATGGGTGTCAAATGGCTTTGTTATTACGGGCCGTCGTTTGACGTCACCTACAATAGTGATGTGCAATTGTCGATGGAATCTATTTATAGGTTCATCGGTAATGGGGACTTCGAGGATTGGGTGTTCATGGCTAGTGTGAGCGGTTAGAGTGTCGGAGTTAGATAGAGATGCTGGCTTCTCTGAGGGATTCGCGGTTATACTACTTATCTCTTCATTATTGATCTCGATTCTAGACAGGGCGTCGGCATTTGTGTTACTTTTGCCTTTCTTGTAAATAACAGTAAAGTCATATTCACTTAACTTTAACCTCCATCTAGTTAATCTCGAGTTAGGTTCTTTGAGATTCATTATCCACTGAAGTGGGCGGTGATCGGTAAGTATTTTAAACTTACGTCCAAACAGATACGGTCGGAAATACTTTGTGGCCCAAACTATGGCTAACAACTCTTTCTCAATGGTACTATAATTTATCTCACTATCGTTGAGAGTACGGGATGCGAATGAGATGGGTTTATCTGAACCTACTGGGCCTTGGGATAGGATGGCCCCAATAGCTAAATTTGATGCGTCTGTGGTCAAGATAAATTCACGAGTAAAGTCGGGGTATTGTAGTATAGGGTCGTTTGTCAAGAGTTTTTTACACTTTTCAAATGCTTGTACGTAGTTTGAGTCTAACGTTATCTTTTTACCTTTTTTTAAACATTGAGTGAGAGGTTTTGTGATATGAGCAAAATCGGGAATGAATTTACGATAGTATCCAGTAAGACCTAAAAATTGTTTGATCTGTTTGGGAGTTTCTGGAATGGGATATTGCTCTATTGCAGAAATCTTATCTGGGTTCGGTTTGATGCCGTCTCTGGTGATGATATGACCAAGGTAACTTGTTTCTAACTTTAAGAATTCGGACTTATCCATCTGAATCTTAAAGTTGGATTCGCGTAACCGCTGGAGAACCTTTTCAAGGTTAATTATGGACTCCTGGAGCGAAGAACCAAACACGACTATATCGTCTAAATATACCAGGCAAATTTCGTTCTGTAGGCCTTTGAGGACGTTATCCATCACTCTTTGGAACGTAGAAGGTGAGTTCTTAAGACCCATAGGCATACGCAAGAATTCGTAATGCCCATGCTCCACATTGAAGGCTGTTTTGGGTATATCGCTCTCATTCATTTCCACTTGGTAAAATCCAGATGCTAAATCGAGTGTGGTGAAGTACATGCATTTGCCAAGCTTGTCAAGGACGTCAGTTATATTGGGGATTGGATATTTATCGTCTATTGTCTTGTCATTCAGTTTACGAAAGTCCACAACTATACGCCACTTCTTTTTACCAGAAGCATCAACCTTCTTGGGCACAACCCATATGGGTGAGCTCCAGGCTGACGTGGAAGGTCTAATTATTCCCTGGTCTAACATTTTATTTATCTGATCACGGACTTCCTGTCGATGTACATAAGGATAGCGATAACTTTTAGTATAAATCGGAACATCATCTGTCGTTTTAATACAGTGTTTAATTTGGTTTGTAAATGTTAGTGGTTCGCCTTCCAAATAAAATACGTCGGCATAACGCGAGCATAAAGTCTCTATATTAGCTCTTTCCTCGGCGTTCATATGATCTGTCCTAAGGCGCGAAATGACGGCGCGTGCGCGTGACGTAGGCACGGACTCAGTTCGCATGCACTCGATATTAAAAACTTGTGCCTGCGCTGGGTGGTCTAATGAGAATATTAAGTATATCGTTATTTGTAGGATTATAGACTTCTAAGATTCCGCGGCTATTTTTAACGGATGTAATGCAATCGGAAATGTGGCAATTACAGATAATTTGCTCTTCGACGAGGACGTCACCATCCGGGGCGTTAATTGGGATTCGAACTATTTTTGAAGAGTTTGCCGGGATAATGTCTTCATAGAGGTTGACGTTCAGCGAGTTGTACATCTTAATAGGATTGACAGCAAACTGGGTTGAGAGGGTCTGATCTTTAAGATCAATCTTCGCTTCCCATTTAGTGAGTAGATCTAGGCCTATAAGACCGTCGAAATAATTATGGAAACGGTACACAAATAATTTTATCTTATCTTGGGATTTTAGTTCGGGAAAGCACGGTAGTGTTATAGAGTAGTCATTACGGCTGGTTGCGTGAACGTTAGTCACTTCGAAAGGGTCGTAATCTAAAGGAAAGTTACAGAAATATTTCTCAACAGATTCGGGACTAATAAACGACTGATTTGCGCCGGTGTCTATTAATAACTTAAGCGGCGGGTTTAAAATTTGAATGTAAGGAAGTTGCCGTTGCGTTTGTATATTCAACTCTATTTTAACTTGTCTGACGGGCGGGCTATCTGAAAATCCTGTTCTGTGGAACTAGATGCTTGTGGCTCGTTACTTGACTCTACGTTATTGTGACCAGTGGGCTCGTAATACTGAACTCTATTGGCATAGTCATAGTCATAAGATGCGTCGTAATTATTGCAATCAGTTAAGTCATTATAATATTCTGTGTCGTAGTAGTAATCTGAGTAGTATGGATCGTCGTATGCGCATTCATTTAAATTGACTTCGCGTGATTTGAAGTAATTATTTGGTGGGGGATTGCCGAATCTTTGCCAATCGTGTCCAAATGAAGTTGGTGGCAAAGGTCTGGGTGTGAATTGCTGTACTCCGCTCATAGGTTTAGGAGGCGGCTGGTACTGAGGCTGACGCCTAGGTGGTAACCTGAACATGTTACTTTGGGCATTATATTGCGGTGGTGGTGCACTAAACATTTGCTGTGTGCGGGTCATACGCGGCTGTTGAGACTGTGCGATACTAGGCGAGTTAAATTTAAAAGGTTGCGGTTGCACTGATAAGCGGAGCGGAGGCGGCGGCGGATTATATCTCGGCGCTGCCTGATTATTAAAATTAGATATAGTATTAAAGTTATTAAATTTAGGCATTGAGGAGGCTATAGGTAAGGCAACTGGTGTGCGATGGGCTAGTTGGTGTCTAGGCATACTTTCGTTACGTTGCTGAAGATATTGAATATTTAATTCTTCTTGCACATACTCTAAAGCTTTTTCTATACTGTCTGGCCTCATAGACCTTATACGAGATCCAAGCGGTTCCTTTAAACCTCGTACAAAGGCTTGCATGGTCAACTTTTTATACAGAACCCTCTTAGCGTCTATAGTGGTTCCTAGTGTCTCATGTAATGTAACATAGGTCATTATCGTGCTAAAAAGAGTTTGACAATGGTCATAAAATTCTTGTGGGCTACTATTGCCTTGCATAGCTAGGGAGAGGTCGTTATAGAGTGCTGTCTCGTCCCGTTGATCAGCGAAGTTATGTACTAAGACATTTCTAATCCCTAACCAGTTATCTGGGATGCCATTTGAGTTAATAATGGTAGCGGCGGGTCCCGTGATTTTGTTCAGGATGCCGTTTAGGAGACACAAATTATTAAGTTGACTATTGGGATCATCTCGCAAATAGTCTGAACATAACCTATCACAAATATTAATAAATCTAGTTAAGACGTTGGGGTTCCCGTCAAAATCGGGAACAAGGCGTAAGGCCTTGTAAATACTATCGGGATCAATTTCCATTTCTTCTGATAAACTAAATAACCTATTTAAGTCTAGCAAATGTTCCCTGCGTTGCCTGCTAGATGCAGACCCACGGGATCCAGAATTTCTTGGATGAAAAATTGTGACTAAAATTAGGGACTAAAGATAGGATAGGATAGGAAACACGAGAATGATTCAAGTGCACTTACATGAACATATTTCGGCTTTTCTTGTGTATCGATGTCTGGATACCCTCTAGCTGGCTGGCTTCTGGTTCTGGATTCTCGAACGCGACTTGATAGCCACACGGGCGGCTCGTTATGACGGAAATCTTCGTGATGAAGCGCGAAACCGACCGCGAGAATCCTACCGACTGCGCCAAATATAGAAGCGACAGCAGGAGGTTCGAAAAATACCGAAATTAATTTTTTAAACTAATTTATTAATAATTAAATTACAACTAGTTACAAATTGACCCGATCGAGGTTGGATACGAAGTGGCGGCGATGATGATGATCTCGGGGTTGGTGGCGCGATGGCGTGGTCACGTTGAATTTGCACGAGAGTTGCATCAGCGATTTCGTCATCTTGCAATATTCGGTTGTGTCCTCCTTAGAGGTTTAGGAGTCAGCGATATTCGTATAAGTAGGTAGATTTACGTAATTGGTTATATGTGTTTCCCAATAAATAAATAAGTATCATCTAAATAACATGAGGATAAATATCCACATCTTCTTAGTAATTTTAAGACCGGTTTTAGCAATTTTTTGAAAATGTATGGAGCAATACACAAACCAAACGGTAAAACTTTAAATTCATATAATTTTTGGGACGTTGGGTCATCTTCCCTAGGTATACAAAATCTCAAATATTTGCATGATTCTGGATCTACTTTTATCAACATGTAAGCGTCCTTTAAGTCAAGGGTGGCCATAAAACATTCTTTTGAGATTAGTTTTAGAACTGTACCTACGAATATCTTCCATTTTGAAATGTTGTGTGCTGATGAATTTGTTTAATTCTTTTAAAGTTAAAATGAAACGCATAAGTACTACCATTTGGTTTGGGTATGAGAAAAACGCGAGAAACAAATTGTTCAGGACAAGGATCACATTCTGTAACAGCACCGATAGCCAACAGCTGTTTGATTGCATTGCCAAATTGTGCATATTCTTCATAAGACTTAAAACTATTGTTATATGGGGGCTCAACTGAAGCACCGGTTCACAAAAAGCTATTTTGAAGCCATTTACCCAGGAGAGAAGTGATCGATCTGCAGTGATCATATGCCACTGGTCAACGAAATTATTCAATCGACCCGCATAACGTACCTCGTGGTCAGCACCTAACGCCTGCGGTGGGGTCGTGTCCGATGATAAGACATGTTCGAGGAGGTTGGCGGCAGTGGCGGCGGCGGTTGTGGTCGGCGCTGGTGCTGGTAGGTGTTCGAGGCGGTCGATGGTGCTAATGGCGGCTGGCGACGTGACGACGGGACGGCTGCCGGACTGCGGACTCCCCCCGTCGACTTCCAGTTTAAATTTTACCTGCTGCTGCTCCGAAATTGCCGTGGTATCGTCACGGCATGTCGATGGCTGTGCCGATGTCTCTGGTAGCTGGACCACATCAGCAGCTCGAGACGTAGATGGCAACGGTGATGGTGCCCTCCGCGGTGACTGGGTGCGTGACAGTAACCTACTTCCATGGTATCCGTCCGCACCTGTGGCCGTTCGCCATGTTTAGTCAAAGCTCAGTCTGAAATGAGAACGCGGAGATGAATTGATTTTAGCAATGAAATGGTCCTGGTAACTATTTCGAGTGCATAAAACCTTTGTTACCACGCTGTGAATCAGTCCTACTAACTAAATCGAGTGCGTGTTTGAACATTAGCGTTTAATTAATCCTATTAATTAATCCGAAAAATAATAGCCACACTGTAAGGTACTTACCGTAACATTCCCGACTTTGTGTAGAAATTTCGGAGCTCGACGATCGTGAACTCGATGAATGACTTAGGAACTAGAAATACGCCGTCGATGCCGAGACCGCGACCGTCTATATAGTTTTACTTCCTTTTCCAAATATTTTAACTTTTAAATAATTAAATTTAACTGATTTTAACTTTTGCGTTTAACACTTTCGCGGACGCGCCGGTTATGACAGTTACTAGTGACTTGCGTAGAATGACGTGCCGGCTATGCCCTTCGATATATTTTTGTGCTTATCAAACACAAATGCTTTAGCAGTTATAATTTCATACAGCTTCCATATAGTTTAGTAACTACTGTCCCCTAATTGAATTTTTCAAATTGTTAGGTGCTATATAACACGTACTTTTACTCGTGCAAAAGTATTTCTAGTTGCAACATTTGTGTGCCCACTCACTCTGACACACCGGTCATAGCAGCGGCCATTGTATGAGAATTTGTTAAGTTGGCCGGCGAGTGCGCACGCGCGCAGTGGACACATCGCGTTCGTGACTTGCACGCGGATTCTAGTCGACGTCAGAGGTGAATATAATGTATTTTTATGATTGAATAGTAGCAGAATTATTGTTATGTTTAATTGAAAGTAGTTCAGAATACTATATTCTCTATAAATACAAACATTTATTAGTATATTTCATTGAAAACCCCGGGATTTATGTACGAGTAGGTACTACTAGTGGCGCGTCCTGACTTCGCAAGGGTGGGTTACATTATTGGAAGTCTTAGTAGGGATTCTTATTTTTTTCTAACAATAAATATAGCCTATGTTTCTCAGATATAATGTCGCATTCTAATGGTGAAAGAATCTTACTTCCTTTTATTGATTTACTAGTGGTCACCCGTGATTTCATTCGCGTGAACTATTCGTGATAAATAATTCTCAAATATAAGTTCAAATTGTCAGATGTCTCGAAAACGTGAAAGTAAATCAAAAAATAGTAAGTGTAGTGATCCATTTGAACGAGAAAATTAACGCATTCTGAAATTGTTCACTATTGTTGAGTAATTATTACATTCATAGGACGTCTCGGCCAGAGCAGCTGACGGCTATAGCCGGCACTGTCAAATTTTAATTTTTTTTTCATGTTCACCAGTGACAGAACGGCTAATGCCTTCCATACAAAAATGTGGTGTAATAGTGCTGTTAACAAGTCGGGCCGAGTGTCCGCGTAAGATTTAAGCATTTATTTTTATTTTTATTATGATTGAACAAAGTGGATGGTAGTACGAAAGTATGTGCTGTAGTGGCGAAGCACAAAAACGTATGAGACATGTTCTCATACGTTTTTGTGCTTTGTGCATTGAACGACATGATAGTGAACGGAAACGGAAGTTATGGAATTAATATTAAATTTTTATTACCGGAAACAACAGTCAATTTTTCCTTTTAAAAAGTATCTATAATAAAATCTAAAAATGTGCTAAGTGCTAAACACATCCGGGCGATACTACAGTGTATAATACTAATATCGAGGAGGAATACCGAAGTATAATTAAACTTAACTATCATCATTAACTTCATGCATGTAATTTTTTATTTTGTAATTAATTATCTAACAGTTATTGAGAATAGCCCAGTAAACCATTAAGGGCCTCCTATGACCTTCATTTTGATAAACTTTAATAAACCCACCTACCTACCTACTTTTAAGAGAAGTAATATTTAAGTGTATACTTACTTATTTGCTAATATTATAAATCAATAAAATCTAGCTATATGATAATGTAGTACACTGTGTTATTTGTACCCACCTATGTCCACCTTGTCTGTGGTGAATGGATCCGGACGATCTTTAAATGGTCCCGAAGTCCTACTCTCATACTGCAAGCTTGTGTAGCAACCGAGGGTTTCTTCCAGAAGTTCCATAATCAGTTCGTATAGCTGCACTGGGTGAGTTGGACACATGTAGGTAATAATGCGAAGATCTGCCATATCTCTAAGTTGTAGTATGAAAGATATAGTACACAACCGTTCGACAAGATGCAATAAATGCTAATAAGTAAAAGTAGTGTTTGTGTTCATTTATTTAAACAACATTCTCAATGTTTACTCGTTATTATTATCGATGAATGCACGCCGCACGCCTCGGCCACGAACTAACTGTAATAGCCAGTTACTTACATAGGTATGTAGTCAATGTTCTGTTGTTGTTTACGTCACGAGCACGCCACAGTAGCATGCGCTCGGGTCTTACTACTGACTGGATAGCAAGGAGTTATCAAATAATAAAACTACGAAAAAGTAAGAAACAAGTTGAGTATAGTTTCGATTGCTATCATCAGTATCATCGTAGCAAATGCCGTGGTCGTGCGTGCTGTGGGCAGAGGGTGTTGTAAACCGACCAAAATCGTCTAAATCTTAAGCAATAGGATCCACCAGCTCTCTTTGCTATGGAACTTATGGAAGGCAACTGAAGGTATTACATTTACAACACTCAATCATCGATACCTACATAAAATCAACGGTCTTAAATACCCCGGCTTATCAATGGTTAGAGCAGTCGCTCGGTAAGCGGAAGGTTGTGAGTTCGAGTCCCACCTCAGGCAGTCAAAATTTTTGTTCAAAATGTTCATATTATAGGTAACTACTACCAATTTATTTGCAGAACAGTTTTAAATATGCATTATCTTCATTGGTAAACCCGTGTAAAGTCGCACCGGCCAGCTGGTAATATATTTAAAATACATTTTTAATTAACTAGTGACTTGATTTAATACTCAAAGGACTGCCCAGATTATAAGTTACTCTGTTTTACTCTTGATGTAATGTAAATAAATAGGAAGAAACATTGTTATTATAATAATTAAAATAATTTTGGGGTGGTGGGATCTACCTCCTAGTGGTCCACCCTGGGCAACGGCATCTTTGGTTTTCTAACCAATGACGACGGCTAACAGATCCCTCTGCGGTGGTAGGTTTCGTAAGAGGCCGCCTGGATGCTACCACCCTCCTACCGGAGTCCAGCGCCAAACAGTTTTTCTGTGTTCCGCTGGTGTGTGGGAGAACCAGTGCCACTGGGAAATTGTGACTGGTTGTTTAGAGGCGGTGCTGGTCCCTTAATGACACCGTACCGGACAGCTCTTTTTGGAGGTTAGCGGGATCCGAAGCACGGCCTTGCCGTTGGCCGACCGCAGTTAGTAGGGGGCCCAAGTAGTGCGCTAGCCACGTGTGAAAGGCTGCCCCGCCAACTCGCGAAAAATCCCAGAATGCGCCACCGTGCCAGCTGGCGACTGGACGGTCGGCAGGACCCGGTGGACATTCTCGGGGGGGTTAGGGCGCCCCCGCGGTCTCCAAATTGAGCTTCCTTTGCGTCGGTTTAGCTAAGGTGATTCAGTGGCCTTAACTAACCAGTGCCTCGACCGTAATCTGTTTCCCCAACTTCACTCAAATACAAAAAAATATGAAAAAGTCAAACAAAAGAATAAGGTATAATCAACAGCAGCACTTCCTCCCACTAAAAGTGCACCTCGCTAACATCCGAGGCCTGCACTTCAATCTCGAAGCAATCCATCATCATCTTGAGGCTGACAAGCCGCACCTATTCTTTTTGACGGAGACGCAGATAGTAGCATCCCCGTCGGACGTGTCATACCTCAACTACCCAGGCTACACTCTGGAACATAAGTTCAAGAAGTGGGCTGGGGTCTGTGTGCATGTACGCGATGACATATGCTTTATTCGTGTTCGTGGCTTTGAGAAATCTGGGTTCTCCACTGTCTGGCTTTTGGCTGACACTGGAGTGGAGAAATATCTCTACGTCGCGTCGGTGTTTATCGATCGCACAGTGGAGACCAGGAGACTACCAAGCTCATGAAGTATTTAACCGAGACGGCAGATTTAGCCCTCCAAAGGTACCCCACAGCGGAGCTAATTTTTCTCGGGGACTTCAATGCCCACCACCGTGATTGGCTGTACCCATTCGAGAAAACTGACCACGCTGGACGTGAGACTCGCAAATTTGCCCTAACTTTAGATCTCACTCAGTTAGTCAACGAAGTAACGCGAGTACCTGACATCGAGGGCCATACACCCAACTGCCTAGACCTGCTGCTGACAACAAACCCTGACAGGCACTCTGTTTCGGTCTCGGCGCTGCTGGGATCGTCAGATCACAGTGTGGTGAAATCCGTATCGATCGGCTTGCCTTCTGATGTTAGTCCTAGAGGCATGAGGCGCGTTTGGCGATACGAGTCAGCTGATTGAGACAAAATGCGACATTTCTTTGCATCTTATCCTTGGCAGCAAGTATGCTTCTCTTCGTGTGACCTCTCCAGCAGTGCTGATGCAGTCGCAGATGTGATACGGCAGGGAATGGAATATTTTATTCCGTTTTCCGATATCACGCCCACTCACAATACCCGAACATGGTTTAATGCGGAATGTGCTCGCGCTGAAGCGCTTAAAGAGTCAGCTTACCAAGCATCATGGGTACAAGCTCGCGACCGCAAAGCTCGTGCTCGGAGGGTTCGTTCGAAGAAGAAAGCCTTAAACACACTTCGCTATACACACTATTATAAAGAGGTTAGAAGAGCCTTGCTTAACTTGGACGTCAGTAAGGCTAGCGGCCCCAATGGAATTCCAGCTAGGGTACTAAAACTTTGTGCGCCTGAGCTTTCTCCGGTTTTAACGCGCCTGTGCCGCCTCTCTCTTCAATATAAGACGTTTCCCAAGTCCTGGAAACTTGCAAATGTACAACCAGTACCTAAAAAAGGTGACCGTGCCGATCCCTCTAACTACCGCCCAATAGCCATTACGTCCGTACTGTGTAAGGTAATGGAACGGATTGTGAACACCAAGCTCTTATCGTACCTTGAAACCCACGACCTACTCAGTGACCACCAATTTGGTTTCCGCCGTGGTCAGTCAACTGGGGATCTTAAAGTGTACGTAACGCATTGCTGGGGCGAGGCAATCGAAAAACATGGCGAGGCACTTGCTATATCATGACAACATGACACTTGCTTGACATTTCGAAAGCCTTCGACCGGGTTTGGCATGCTAGTTTGCTAAGCAAACTTCCAGCGTACGGTATCCCTGCAGACTTTTGCAACTGGGTTTCAGATTTCCTGAGTGAGAGGTCGATCAGGGTCGTCATTGATGGCTGCTCTTCTGACCTTATGGCTATTGATGCCGGAGTTCCTCAGGGATCCGTTCTCTCTGCGACTCTGCTGCACACCAACGATCTGCTTCTGCCCGGAATTGTTGGGTATGCAGACGACAGCATGGTCGCAGAGACATCTATCCAGCGCAAATGTCAGCAGTGAGGATGTCCGTTCTTTGAGAGAGGTCATGGTAGAGCAAACTAACTTGACCTTAAGTTATGTGTCGCAATGGGGTGACAACAATCTGGTCAATTTTAATGCCACCAAAACACAGCCGTGCTCCGCAAAAAGGAGTCCTTTCATCTTGACTCCTACTTTCCGGGGTACCACAGTAAAAGTTACCGACAACTTAGACATTCTTGGCATGAAGTTAACATCCGACCTTAACTTCGGCGACACTATTGAGTCTAAGGCCAAATCAGCGGCCAAAAAGCTGGGAATCCTGAATAAGGTTAAACGATACTTCCCGCCGGAACAGCTCTTGATTCTATATAAAGCGCAAGTTCGGTCGTGCATGGAGTATTGTTCTCACCTTTGGGATGGTTCGGCCAAATACCAGCTGGCTGCACTAGACTCGGTAGAACGCAGAGCCATAAAGATTATCAGAGACGATGAGCTGGTGAAAACTAAGCTTCATAGTCTGGGCCACCGTCGCAGAGTTGCTTGCCTGTCGGTTTTTTACAGGTTGTACTTCGGAGAGTGTGCTCTTGAGCTGCATGAGCTCATTCCGCCTTACCCTTTCTATCTTCGGGAATCTAGACGCACTGCGGGTTATCATCCCTTCCTGGTTGATATACCGCGATCGCGTACCAAGCGCTTTTCCTTATCCTTTGTGATGCGCACCGCCAAGGAGTGGAATGCCCTGCCTGCGTCTGTTTTCCCGAAAAACTATAACCCCAAAATTTTTAAAGCAAGAGTGAATAGGCTGCTTCTGGGTAAGCTCGCTCCATCTTAGGCTTTTTCTTAACTTGTTAAGTATGTAGTCAAGAGCAAGCCCATTGAATATTAAAAAAAATATCAGTAGGTACTTTATCTAACTTGAAAAATTATGTCACAGGCGGGACTCGAATCGCATCTCCTCACCAAATTGACGCCTAAGACGTAGTGTCTTGGTGGCTAAATGGTAAAGCGCCGCGCCGGGCATGCGAGGAGATGCGGGTTCGAGTCCCGCCTGAGACATAATTTTAAATACAAAGTTATTTTAACAAAAAATAAAATTATTTTCTACGAATACGAGAAATTGCTATAGACTAGTCCTTGATTTTGTTCCAAAAAGTGCTCGTATAAAAAGTAACTGTTTTTGCATGTGTGTAGTAATTTATAATAAGATTCCTGAACTAATGAAAAACTTGTCCTTTAATCAATTTAAAAAGACGTTACACAAGTGGCTTGTCTCGCGTGCATTTTACTCTCTTCACGAATTCCTAAATAACAAGGAGGATCAGCAAACAGTAATGTTATAAATGTGAATGTAATGATAATGTAATGTAATGCCTATTTATTTTTTTTTATTTTTTTTTGAACTGCTAAACCTGACTTGTTGATTTGCATGCTAATTTTCATGGCTGGATAGGTGATCATATTTTATTATTGTCGATCTTCTGTATACCCTGTTCAATGGCAAATAAATATTTCTTATTTCTTCTTATAAAATAATAACAACTTTAACTTAGTATGTAACTAAGTTCTTTAACCTACCTACTCACTACTTTTGTAGGTACATATTCAAAACGAAGAAGAGCAATCTTAAAAAAAAACTACTTTTAAATTTACAAGTGAGACGTGGTCGTTTACTATGGGTCTCATAAGAAGGCTCAAGATGCGAGCAATGGAGAGAGCGATGCTTGGTATTTCCCTACTCGATCGAATCAGAAATGATGAGATCCGCAGGAGAACTAAAACAACCGACATCGCTCGAAGGATTGCATCGTTGAAGTGGCAGTGGGCGGGACACATAGCGCGGAGAACCGATGGCCGTTGGGGCGGAAAGGTTCTCGAATGGCGACCGCGTACCGGACGACGTTCCGTGGGCAGGCCCCCCACAAGGTGGACCGACGATCTGATCAAGGTCGCGGGAAGCCGCTGGATGCGGACAGCATAGGACCGATCGTTGTGGAGATCCTTGGGGGAGGCCTATGCCCAGCCCAGTGGGCGTCGTTCGGCTGATATGATGATGATGATGAAATTTACAAACAAATAAGTAGGTACATAGGTAAAAAAATAATAAATTCTTTTCTTCTTATAATTTACACAAAAAGTTCTTCATATAAATAAAAAATATCTCTTCGCAAACTTCACGCCATCAGTGTCTGTGATCGATCTGTCATTCGGCTGATGCATATATAACAAAGTACTCTGTGGCTGATGCGCTAGGGTGGTCCCGGAGTATTCAAACTCGAGTTAGAGAGAATTCAACTCGAGATGACTCGATCTAAGCCTATGTCCATAAAATATAGCTTGATTAGAATGACACATGTCAAACTGAGATGACTAGTGATGGGACTGACTCGACTGATCATACGAAAATAACAGTTATGGCGAATAAAATAAAACGAAAATCAGATATATTAAGATTTAACGGTAAGTCAGTATCGTGATCATTATCAGAATAATTGGTACAATCATGAAAATCAATTAGAATTTTTTACCGCTTAGAATCTAATAAATTTGAAATTTATTCGTAAACTATTAATAATAGCAATACGATGTTCTTAGCATCAACCAATTCTCATTAAACCATTTGTATCATTCATTTTACATTACCTCGATTTTGAAATATTGTTTATCTGCCGATTTTGACTTTTCGATTTTATGTCATCACTAGCGATCATGAAAAATGACGTAACCTTGTAAAGAAATCTTTTAAAGTTAGGTGTAATTTTTGTGACAGGATTATTTTAATGTTTTTAACTTTAAATATCTATTTTATATAATTCAATTGATTAATATGTACAGCAAAGTATAAAAAAAAATATTAGCATGCCAGTTATCAATATTTTTTCGTGTGCAAATGTATTTCACCTGGGTGACGCAGGTACAAAATTACGTCGTCTCTTTCTGTGAGAACTGTCCTTCTAATCAAGCTATATTTTAATGACTATAACTGGAGTTAACTCCAGTTAGTAAATCGAGTGAGTTGGTACATACATCGCTAAAACGTGATTAAACGTGATTACTTGCTCAGTGTTCATTAGGGATAAAAAGTTTTTAAAAATATCGATATTGATATTTATAAAAATCAAATATTACAAGGAACTAAAGTCTATCGTAAATAAGGCCCTTTTTACTAAAAAGGCAGCAATTTTTCTACAAAATATTAATCAACAGTCCAAAAATTCAAAACTATTGTGGAAAAATATGAAAAGGTATTTAGTCGATTTCAAAAATAAACATGCGTCAATACCATCTCAAATTAGAAACCTTAATGTTATAAATATTCATTTCCTCGATATTCCTAATAGTGATAACGTTAGCATATCAGATTTGACTTATTTCGAGTATCATAGGTTCAATTATTATTCTTCATCGTTTAGCCTGCATACAGTTGATGAGTCATACATCTTAAAAACAATTGCAAATATTTCAAGTAATGCTTTAGGTTTGGATGGAATCACCCGCGACATGATACTATTGACATTGCCATGGACACTTAAGGCTATAACGTCGCTGATAAATATGTCAATTCAAACTGGCATTTTCCCTGATATCTGGAAGGAGGCTCTTGTCAAACCAATTCCCAAAAAGACAACCCCTAGTGAACTTGAAGATCTTAGACCTATTAGTATTCTTCCTTTTTTATCAAAAAATATTGAAAAAGTCGTATGTCAGCAGTTATCAGCTTATTTGAATGCAAACAATATGTTGCCCCAAAAACAATCGGGATTCAGGTCTGGCCATAGAACAGCTACGGGCTTGTTGGACGTTGTTGATGACATCTTGTCAGCACAAGATAAAGGTAATGGTGCAATCCTAGCTCTTCTGGACTTCTCTCGTGCGTTTGATACCTTAAATCACAATTTGTTACTATCCAAACTATCTTTTTATGGTTCCGATTGTACCACGTTAAAGTGGTTTGCCAGCTACCTTTGTGGGCGGTCACAGCGAGTAGAGATAGTTGGCGAAGATGGGACTAAATCATATTCAGATTCTTCTCCCCTGAGTCGAGGTGTTCCACAGGGTTCGATACTGGGTCCGATTTTATTTCTGTTGTATAGCGCAGATGTAATTACTTGTATCGAGAACTGTAACTTTATGCAGATTTACTTATCTTTCAAACCTAACGAAACATTAAATGCCGTGGAAAAAATCAATGCCGACTTACAGTCAATTGCGAGATGGACCGGAAAAAATTGTTTGGTTCTAAACCCTCTTAAATCTAAGTTCTTAGTTCTTGGTTCCACCTTTCAGATAAACTGCATAAATGAATTCAATCCTACAGTCAAGATAGGCGATCTGTGTATCCAACGAGCGACGGAAGCCCGTAATCTAGGGGTCCTTATGGATGATAGGTTGCGGTTTCATAATCATGTCCTAGAAACGGTGAAAAATTGCTACTATAGACTTAGGGTACTGTATCAAGTTAGAAACTTCTTAGATGTTGAAATAAGAATCAAATTTTGTGAAACTCTTATACTTTCTAAGTTTAACTATGCTGATACAGTAATAGGTGAGTGTCTCTTTGGTTACACGAAGAAGATAATTCAGCGTGTCCAAAATTCGTGTGCACGATTTTGTTTTGCCATTCCTCATAGGGCCCATGTCAGTCCGTTTCTTAATCAAAGTAATCTTATTAATATGCAGTCGCGACGCTCACTTCATTATGCCTGTCTTCTATTTGGATTGGTACAATCAAAATCACCTTCATATTTGTATGATAAGTTGTTGTTCTCTAATCGAATTAGAACTGCGACTCGTCTTGGTTGTCCAACTCACAGAACAGCTGCATTTCGTGGGAGCTTTCGTTACTCTGCGACGAAATGTTGGAACAATATCCCGCCACCCTTAAGAATATGTACCACACTGTGCACTTTTAAAATCAAATACAAATATATTTATTAAATTTTCAAAAACAAAGTTAAGCCAGATACATTGATTAAAGAAATTATTAGTCACAGCAGGTAGAACATATTGCTTATAAAAGATAAGTTGAAATATATTTTATACATTTTTTCCTGTATTTAAAAATGTTACGGATTGTTTACGCTCTTTACTTAATTTACTTAAATTATAATATGTTTGTTTCCATTTGCTGCGCGTGGCAGTTTTCTCTAGAATCTAGGTATCTGCGGAAGACCAGCGTTGTGGCATCCTTTAAGCCGCGACGTATGCTGAGTAGAGAACTATTTAGTACCATGTGTTATAGTGTTATTATTTAATTATTGCAAAATTTTGTTGTGGTACTGAATAAATTTATTTCTATTCTATTCTATTCTATTGATATATATCGAATCAAGTCGATATTGATAAATCGATATATAGGTCTAGTTCGCCGATATATCGATATTTTTGTGATATTTCTTCTCAATCGTGACTTATTCCAGACACAATTGAAATCAATTGTTATCGTGGCACCCGAGTGCCTCCTGGGGGTTGAGGGAAGCCTCTCTACACAATAGGCTGTGATGGTGATCATTCGCTGTACATTACTGTGGTTTACTATAGTTTTAGAAAGAAATTCGGCCTTGGTAAAGTCAACTGTTCACTCGACAGTGTACAGCGAATGGTCATCATCAGCATGGCATGATCATGGCCCATTCGTGTAGAGGACAGGAATACTTCAAGTACCTTCCAGACGATTCAAGACTGATTAACCTACTACTACTTGTCTGAAATTTTTTTATACCTATAAATATATTTTTTTCCATATTGATATATCGATATCGGCGTATCGTCGATATCGATAAATATTGATATATTTAGGCGTCGATATATCGATATTTATCGGTTTTCCGATAAGCCGATATATCGTTGCATCCCTAGTGTTGATTGAATTAACATTTCTTTCGATTTCTGGTTTTATCTGATACCCGATATTCTAAATATGGGGAAAGAAGATGTAGCTGCGAAAAAACGTCGGAAATTAAACTCTAACTCTGCTGCTACTGATAATAGTAAACCAGGATCAACAGATGTGTACAAGGTTAGAATTTTCGAAATAGCTTCAGTTACGGCATAGAAAATGATTTTTCAGCGATATAATTGTTCTTAAATGACACCTTTATCTGTTTTCTATTTACAAAATTAATTTGTGATGGCCATTTATGTTCTTTTAGCGCGTAGTGGAATTTGAAGAATCAGAGGCACAGCTTCGTCCTGCTGAGAAAGATGCACATTTATTTAAAAAAATATGCCAAGACATTAGGCAAATTTTTGCTGAGATAGCAGACTTAAAAATTAAAGATACTCATGAGGTAAGTACCTTCATAGAAATTAGCACCAAAAACACTTAATAACCCTTCCTTTGCAGTCGGGTAAAAAACTGAAACCAACAGCCAACTAGTGGTCATACAGGAAAGTCAATTTGTGAATTTAATTGATTGATATTTTTTCTTACAGGCAAAAGAGAAAATCAATACTAAGAGAGTTGAAGCTTCTTTACATTTGGTAGCTCTAAAAAAACTCAATCGATTGGAAAAAGTGCGCACTAGAGCTGGTCGGGATGCATTACACAAGGAAAAGCAGAGAGTAGACTCTACACATCTACATCTGCAGAACTTGTTGTATGAAGCTGATTACTTAAATAAAGAAGTGACTAAGTGTCTACAATTCAAGTCCAAAGATGAGGAAATAGAACTTGTTCCACTAGAAGATTTCTACAGAGATGCTCCTCCTGAAGTATCTCGTTCTGTAAGTATAGCCTGTTTAGTTTCATCTAATTTCTAGATAAATTTTTACTTCATCTAAATTATGTTTGCCACTGTATCATTTATCTATTATCAATTTTTTTTTTTCATCTATTATTTTTTTTAAATTTTTTGGCATTCCAGGCTATAGTATATTCTCATACATTTATTTTAAAAGTTTCATGTCTTGTAGAATTGGCTGGATATGTCGCTCAGCAGCTCAGTAGAAGACATGGCAGTTCATGGCACATTCACTTGCCTTTGCACCTTCTTGTGGACTCTGTTCCAAACTAACCTAACCCAAATGGGTCACTAATAATTCACATTCAGTAACAATTTATCTTAGAAACTAGCTGTTGCCCGCGACTTCGTCCGCGTCAATTTCTGTTATTATGATTGCAACTATTTTTGCAATATTTTTCACCAATGCTTCGCTCCTATTAGTCGCAGCGTGATGTTATATAGCCTAAAGCCTTCCTCGATAAATGGACTATCCAACACAAAAAGATTTTTTCAATTCGAACCAGTGCTTCCTGAGATTAGCGCGTTCAAACAAACAAACAAACAAACTCTTCAATTTATAATATTTCTTAGAAATTAGTGTTATTAATAAACATAGTTCATTGGTAAATTTTTGTATGGGTTAATAAGACCCATTGTCGGAGAAGTGGTGACTCCCAGAGATCTACAAATACCCAGATTTTCAGGTAATTTTAAAAATGGCAAACTAGCCCTGGGGTACTTGGAAAAAGTTTAGTAAGAAGTTTATGTTAACATATATTGGTAAAATATATGCTAATGGCAAATGATTTTTAGATAATCTTATAAAAATTTGGTGAAAGAATTCATCTGGCATAAAAAATGCCAGACAACTTCCAATTCAAATGAAATTTGGACAAATAATTGGTTTACATCTTACACTTGACGTTCTCCGTGGCGGAGTGGCATGCACTGGTTTTCAAGGTGTCGCCTGCTCCGAGGTCCGAGGTCGAGGCATGGTTCGATTCCCGAATGTAGGAAAAAATGGATTTTATACATTTTTTGTTAATTGAAAGCTGTGTAAGCACTACTGAACACTAACATGGTCAACATTTTACATAATAGCCGCGTACGCACGACCATACACGAACATGGTGAACATCGAACTCGAACACTGTGTTCGCACGTGCGTACCACTAACGAACATCAAACACTCTGGTCAGCGAACATGCTTGCGGCGATCCTATTTGTATGTTCCGTATAGACGGTGTTCGAATAGCGATATAGAATCCCCTCCATGGCTATTGAGATAAAGTTCACGATTGTTGTGCGCGAACTCGATTCGAACTATTTTCGCGTTCGCGAACAGCGTGTACAATTATGCCGTCCATAATTGAACACGCTGTTCACGCTCGCTAATTTACGTCCACACGAGCGGTCCAAATGTTCCGTGTTCGACGTTCGTTGTTACATGTGCGTGTTCGGTCGTGCGTTTTGAAGTATACTGGTTTTGGTATTTCTTGCACTAACTATTCCTAAAATTGTTTTATAGGATGTTACTAAATTAGATGAACATCAATTGCAACTTGCGCGACTTGAATGGGAATTGCGTCAGCGTCGTGAATTGGCCGGTGCTTGCAATGAGCTTGTAGCATCTAAAGAAAGAGTTGCAGCAGCCATTGCTGCTGCACGTTCCAGGCTTGATGCTCTTTCACCTCATCTTCGAGATGTTCTTAAAGCAACTAAACCTTTGCAAGAATGTTTGGCTCTGAGATTGGATGAAAAACGGGATGAAGCTAGGATAGCTTCCTCACTACCTGCCCCCTTATTTTTACTCTATGCTAATGCAAGTGCTTATTCTGATGCACTTGGAGCCAAAACCGTTACAGTGGGTAAGTTGTAGATTACAGTATTTTTGTTACTTGTACAGAATTCTTCATGCCATGTTGCTAATACTTACTTCTACTATACTTACTACTTCTACTATATTCCTCTTTATTTGACTTACAGCTATATCTGGGGATGAAGATGAAGCAAAAAGATTGGAACAGCAAAGCAATGTAGACAGTGAATTAGTTGTATCTAATGATTCAGACTCTGATCAAGAAAATAATGATGAAGAACAAAGAGAGAAAAAGAAGCGACACCATAGATCTTTAAAAATATCCAAAGAAGAAAAGGCTGAGGCTAAAAAGAAAGAGATTTTTCGGAAACACCCATTACATGTGCAAGTCTCAGTTATTGTTCAAGATGGAACTGCATTGAACTTAATATTCTCATATCTTTTAAATTTGAAAATTATAGTTGTTAAGTTCACAGTGTCTCTTCCCAAACCAGTGACCGGTGTTTCTGCAGCCGACGTTTTAAATGGGCATTGTATTTTAAATGAGCTATATCCTTCAGACACTGGGAATGATTCTCCACATCCAGCCACTGCATATCTTCTCAAAGCTGCTGGAATTATTGAACAATTTCAACACTTCATTTCAGAAATTGGTCGCCCCTACATATGGGCGCAGAGAATGTGTGGTTTGGATTTTATGGCTACCGTCATGGATCATCAAAAGAGCATTAAAGTCGTTCAACCATGTCCTACTTTAAGTGTAACTACTGTTGAAAACTTTATTTTAACACTAAAAAAACGGTTGAAATCTAGAGTTGAATTAATGAAAGAGTTACAAGAGTTGGAATCTGGCAAGATTTTGCCTGCAAAGGGAACTTCTTGGCCTATAAGGTTATCAGGTTCTTTGACACAATGGCAGTCTGTAGGATGGCCTGAATACATCCAATCGCCATCTACAGCATTTTTAATTAAGGAAGGTATAGTAAACAGCACTGATATGCTTTATAGAGCGATTATCACTAGACAGTCGGCCAAATTAGTTGCATTGGTGGCACTTAGGAGTGATTATCCGAAAAAAGCTCCTATTTTCTCACTGACACTTCATTGGAACGGCACACATCATGCGGGTATTAATGATGATCTTAGAGACATCGAAAGAGTTATTAATACAGACTGGGGAACTGATGAGGGCAAATTACCAACTCTTTCCACACAGATGACCAAACTTTTGACATACCTGGATATCTTGCTGGAAACTACAGGTTCTTCAGAATTTCCGCCAGACAAGGTGATGTTTAATCCTGTGAGAGGTCGTAATAGAATTAAGCCCTATAAGTTTTTGAAACAGGGGACTGGTGTGTTTGTTCAGTTTTAAATAAACCTTTCGTCTGGCACATTGAATTGTGGTTTTGTATTTTTCACATACCTTGTAAGGAAAAATCAAATAGTACTAGTATGTACCGTATTACCTCTTTAAACAGGTGACTTTTTAATTACGGTTCAAATTTATAATAGGCGTTAAGCATATCGTGTTTAGTGCCCAATTATAAAAAAATAGGGTCATGTTTTCACCATAAAATATTTTTACGGAACGCAAAGGTAAAGATAGTTTTCAATGTAGCGTGGTTACCGTACAACGTAAACATTACTCTGGTGGCATGAAGTTAAACATGAACGAGGCGGGGGCAGCGACACACGGTTGCCTTGACAACGGCCTCTTGGCGAGATCGGTGGCGCGCGCGCTGTTCAACGAGTCCGTGAAGGAAGACAGACGCCCGTTCAACCCCGCGACGTAGTGTGTGTGCGTGTTATACCGCGCTTCCGCTGCCGCACGCGCCGCCGCGTAAACAGGTATGTAAACATTTTGACACTTACAATTGGACCTAGTTATGCAGAAAGCAGCCATGTGGGGAGAAGTACAAACAGGGATATAAGCATTTTAATGTCGAAAGTTGTATTTCAGTTATCTTTTTAACAGCTGTTGAATGGTTCTCATTTTATCTTCACGGTCGAAGTCAGATGTGACCGTCAAGATTCTTTGTAACATTATCAGTCAATACTACAATCTATACTAATATTTTAAAGCTGAAGAGTTTGTTTGTTTGTTTGAACGCGCTAATCTCAGGAAGTACTGGTTCGATTTAAAAAATTATTTTTGTGTTGGATAGTCCATTTATCGAGGATGGCTTTAGACTGTATAACATCACGCTGCGACTAATTGGGGCGAAGCATGAGTGAAAAATGTTGCAAAAATAGACGCGATCATTATAATAGAAATTGACGCGGACGAAGTCGCGGGCAACAGCTAGTTTTCTTATAAATATTTAACATTTAAACTCAACCTGAGCAATGAAAATCTCTGAATACTCTCTTTGAGTTACAGTTTGATCATAAACCTACACTTTTTTTGCTAATAAATCTAATAATGTATTTTAAGAAAATTTTACTATAGTATAATCTAACACAATGTAAAATAAAGAAAAAATATAGCTGGTATCAAAATGGCAAGCTTATTTAGGAACCCAATGAAATATCTTTAATTTTTTGCACTACATTTGGTAGAAATCACTCAATGTAATTACGAAATAACTAGAGATGGGCCGACTAGTTGCCGACTAGTCGGGAAAGCCGACTATTCGGCATTATTTGTAGTCGGCGAGTAGTCGGCGACTATTCGGCAAAATATGCCGATTATAATCGGCACATAACAAACATGTCGTTTATTTTTTCACACATAGTTACAGAAGACGAAGTAGTACCATAGGGAAAGAAATATAGTAGTACTGAGCACTCCTTTTCGTATCTGAGATTTATTTTTGTTGCAAATGATGGGTACCTATTTTATTTTTTATCGAATATTTCCTACTAGGTAAAACGTAAACTAACGTATAATTAATAGGCATACATACAATTATATTTCATAAAAAAAAAGAAAAACAAAATTATATTTCATTCATCAAAAATAAAAAAATAAAATTGGGGCTTAAAATGTCTAATTCTTTACAGAATTGATAAAACCTGTGTTTTGAACTAAAGATAAATAAAGTAATAAATAAAGCATCCTACGGTTCTGAGAGAACTATGCAGAAGATATTCAACTATATCGTGACGGCCTCAGCCTTGATGATTAAGCAAACGTCAGCCTTGATGACTAACGGCCGGTCCTAATAACCTATCTATCTTCAGTTTTGGCATATCGAAGATTGAAAACAACTTCTGTCTTTGTTTCTCTGCACGGAAAAAATAGAGATAGAAACTGTTTCCTATCTCCGAAAAATCAAAACTGGCGATAGGTAGCTTATTGGGACTGGCCGTTAGCAAACGTAATCCTCGCAATAAACTCCGACCTCTGCCGCATTTTGGAGTGGACTAAGTCATTTTGGCTCAAGGTGAATCCTGGCAAAACGCAGGTGATGATTGTTGGCAGCCCCCGGCTGATATCGAGGGTGAACTGGAGCTCATTGCCTTCGGTTGTATTTGACGGTGTGCTAATTCCGTTCAGTAAACATGTCAACAATTTGGGTATTTTTATGGACAACTCACTTACCTGGGACAAGCACATTAGTGAGGTAAGTAGGAGGGTTTTTGCATAAGCAGATTTACTAAATCGACTTCGTAACTTTTTACCCATACCCACCAAGATTTCGCTTGTTCAGGCCTTACTTCAGCCCATACTTGATTATGCCGACTGCTGCTATCTCGATCTTAATAAAAAGTTCCTTGATAAGCTTAAGCGTCTTAAAAATTTTTGTATCTGCATTATATTTGGGCTACGGAAGTATGATCATGTTTCCAACTTTCGAACACAGCTTAAATTTCTTCCTATTCGCCTTCGTCTTGATCTCCATGTCCTCACATTGCTATATTCAGTATTATTTAATCCTCAAGCTGCATTTTACCTCAAGGAACGTTTTCAATTTCTGCAATCCACCAGTCTTTCCCTTCCCATTCTTCACATTTCTATTCACAATCTTTCACTATTCAGTCTGTTCATCTATGGAACTCTTTACCCCTTGCTGTTAGAGAATCTTAATGTGCACCCTTCTATTGTCTAATACAATCTTTTGTGTGTAAAGTTGCCCTATATTAAGTCTCGATCTCTTCGGAAGGACACACTTGTTCTGTAATTCGTGAAGAGTCCCTTCCGATCCTTAAAAATAGAGTCAAGACACTTTTCTTATCACGCTGATGCTGTGTATCGGATCGCGTTTGTGTAGTTAAGTAATTGTTTTTTATTTATTTATGTTTAAGTCGGTACTATGTATTGCATTTTAAAATTTATGTATGTATATTGTATATAAATATTGTCGTATATATAGTATGTATTTTTTTTCCACTTTAATCTTGCACTGCGTTACCCTTATTCCTTTTAGTCTTAGTTTTCCTCTACCCAAAGGTTGTCTGGTAGATATCGCTATCAGCGATAAAACCGCCCTATTGTAGCATTTTTTCTTTTTTCATATTTTTTTTGTTGTGTTGAGGCAAAGAACAAAACAAAGCTATACCCTTGCTATACCGCTACTACCACTAGTGTAGTCATTTGCGCGAGACATATGTGATCAGCCTGTGCGGTGCTGCACTGTCTTGAAAGTAGCGATGTTCGATCCGATCCGATACTTGTGTGGATCGATACATCCGATTTTTGTATTGATACAATGGCTTTCGATCCGTTAGTGGATCGATACAAGTAGGTATGATGAGGATCGGATCGCAATATCTAATGAATCACAGGGAGGACTCCACATATATTTTTAACAGTATTTGTCAGAGCCCTTGCTGCAAATTAATATTGGTCAGCGAGAAAAGTCGTTTGGGGAACACTAAGCGATATAGCAATACATTATTTGTCAGTTGTAGGAACGTCTGTACCTTCTGAACGACTTCTCGCTGCCCAACCATACTTTGAATAAAAGCTGCAATCACCTTGATCCAGAGAGGCTATAAAATTTAATATTTTTACATACTATTCCTTTTAAAGATTAATCTATGTAACAAAATTTTTTTTTGTTTTATGCAAACTTGGTGGTGATTTAAAAGACAACATGTATAATTGAAAATAATACTTGATACGATACTGGATCGATCCAAGAAATCGTATTAAATTAATTGGATCGATACAGTGTATTACAATCTATTGCGATCCAGAATATCGATAAAAAGCACCTGGATCGCACATCCCTACTTGTAAGTGCTGAATAGACTACAGGCATATCGAGGTGATAAGATATATGAAAACTGACATGGGTGGCATGCAGATTTTGATAAATTTTATTGCTCTCAGTAAACTTTCCAAATTATAATTTTATAAATACATATTTTAAATGTTTTAAGAAAATGCCATAATATTGTGTTCATCAAACTCTATTCAGTAGTTTAGGCGTGCAAGCGTTACAAACAAACGGAAATGCAATTATTTCAGCATCTGTAATACTAGTAAGCATCATTATTCCTTACAAAACCAAAAATTTTTTAGTATCAAAGATTTTTAAGCTCCTCCTGGGCCTTTGAGTAAACATTTTGGCTTTTCTAGTACCTGCCCTTTGTCTATGATGGCCTGGCCTACTCGTTAGTTAACGATAACGGCTATGTACAGAGAAAATGCTAATATTACTAATGCTATCTTATTAGCGTATATAATGGGATTATCAACTGTTAAAAACACTTTTGTGAGTAGCGTTTTCTATTTGTTAGGTAGATCAACTTAGTGAGCTTAGTTATGAAATAATATGCCAAATTCATGACGTTACAAATAAGTATTTATTACAAACAAAACAAAAATGTATAATACAACAGTCTTTATTCTTATTTCAATAAAGCATTGGACATTATTTAGGAGGTGGAAATACATAATATTATAATCACAATTTGTCAAAATAAAAAGAAATAATGACTTAAGGAGACCAATAAAATGATTAAAACACTCATTCCGTATTTTCAAATCAATATCAACAATATTTAGGTAGGCTTATTACTAAAAAATGCTTTCATTATTATTGGTCGATGAGATCTCTATAGCAATATGTCTATATTGAGATAAAACTTTTCAATTTTCATTTCACATAATCAACTACACACAATATTAATAAAATGGTTAATTTACCTATGCGACTTATTTGGAAACAATACTACAGTTCTACATTTTTTTTAATATTTTTTGTTGGTATGTTTTATGTCTAACATGATGACTGAAGAAATAGATCATATTTTACAACATATTAATGTTTGTTGTACAAGGCCTAGCTTCCAAATTGATACTTGTACTACATTTCAAAACCTTATGAATACATACAACCATTTATTTCAATAGGGGATGCAAGACACACAATCTACTAAGTTGTAATAATTTCGAAGCGGTTACTGAAGTTTTATTTTTCAGTGTCAAAATGTTTTTATCTATGTGACTAATATTCTACAACTTACAACTTTTGCACTGTACTGTACATAAAAAAATATAATTCACTATTGCAATCTCTGGTAATCTTCATTCATTTCTAAACAATTTGTATATAGCGATTTAATTATTGTTATAATTCACTTACTCCTTTTTATATTTTTTAAGATATAATTCTTCCTCACTGAGTCAGTTTTGAGAACAAAATAAAATCACTTCTCTCATTTTGCGTGAGTGTGCTTAAATCTATGTGGCTGGCTGATTATTGCATTATGAGATCCCGGCCTCGAGCTTCACATCCATGATTTTGCGCGGCCCCTTGAGGCAATTGAGCCGTCTTTGTACTGCATCTCGATCTGAAAATAAATAAAAACCGATAAATACACGCGTACATTATTTCAATTTTAAAAACTAAAACAACATTTTGTAAGTAGTAACTGCTTGTTTTAACGCTGATTTTATAGACCTAGCCTAGCACTAAATAGAGATATGCCTTCTTTCCTAATTTTGTTGCTAAGCAACCATTGTTATTTTGAAAAAATAACAAAAATGGCCAGCAACTTATCTTTGATTCTATCTGTTAAAACATGTCTTATTTATTACTAAAGGCTATGTAAACTGTGTATAGCCATTTCCCAGTAATTTATCACACTTCTGGATATTAAAAAAGGATTACAACTTAAAAGCTTAAAGACCTGATGACAATAAACAAGTACCTACACAATTGTAAGTAAAAAAAGTGATGTCAATAAATGTCAGAATTGTATTATTCATATAATCGTAATAAGTGATTTACCAAAGTGATGTGTTACCAGGGTTATGCAGAATCGAAAACATAGGAATAATGCCTGCAACATTCCCTAAATAACAGTATTTTGTGGTTAGACAGATTTAAAAGTGCATTTTGTCAAGACAGTACCGTTGTAGTTCCAGACTGATATTTCAGGTATAAAAGGTATTTCAGGATAGGAACCCAGCATGTAGAGGTGACTTAGCAGGTAGAGGTGAGTTGGCTTTGTACATATTCCGAAGTTTCACGTCGCAGGCAACAGGATGTCTTTTTTATCACCGTCAATATTTTTTGTAGGCGTTAAGTATCGCATTTAGAGCCCATTTAGAACGTAAAAAATTTAGGTCAAGTTTTCGTCCGCAAATATTTTACGCAATATTTTACCGTTCTTAGACTGTGAAGGCCGTATAAAGGAAAAATCAACAACTTAAGAATAGTATCCTTCTAATGAATGAATGAGATGCGCATAGGGTAAAAAAGGTGTGCGATTAGGCCGTATCAAAAATTTTTGATTTTTGGCAGACATTTTCTAGGTGCTTTGACATTTTTGGACTGGACTATACCAAAAGAAAAAAACGTCATTCTTTTTTTGTCTCGTAGATTGTTGTATTAAAATTTGGTGGTGATTAAAATTTCACCTGTTTGCAGGGTGTAAAAAAAATAAACGCAGACCCTGAAGCTACGCAATCTGAAAAGCAAACCAAGTCATATTACAAAATATTATAGCTGGGAAATGATTTTTACTTTTGGGATCCAAAAAAAATATATAATTCATAGCGCGCAATGTATAGCAGCCGGAGTGTGGGCCGCTGCGCTGGAGATGGCTGCTAAGTTCAAAATTCGTCCGCGCTGAGCTGTACATAGCGTATTGTAATTAATAAAGCCTTATTATAAACGATATAATAAAAAAAACTTGACTATGTTTGTAAGAAGAAGTTTTTAAATAACCTTTGGCAACAGCTTTTGTAATAAAATGGAGAACAAAATTGTGACCCTCAATATCTTCGGAACCAGTTGTTTCCTAGGTATGGTCCTAAAGAAAAAAATTATCCTAATGATGGGGACAATACGTGACTTTCGGATCTGCGTTTGGTTTTTTTACACCCGTTAAACTTCAATATAAATAATGCTAGTTACATTTGGAGAGCGTGGTGCGGTGGTGCGGATGCAGCGGGTGGCGCTGCACCAGCGAGTGCAGCAGCACCTGCGCCGACATGTAGCGCCGCTCGCACTCCTTCACGTCGCCGAACAACTCCTCTATGGCCGCCATTTGACACTGCAACCAGAATACACAGGATTTAAAAACAGATCACCAAGTCCGTTAAAAATCAGTTAAAATCAGTTTTATTTCTGCAAATAGGCCCCAGGAGGCGCTTTTACACGTCCCAATTTCAACCTACCACTGCTTCGGGACAAGTCTGGGCTAGTGCCGAGAAGAAGCAGCGCAAGAAACTCGGTCACTATTGTCAGCCTCTTTTTAAATAAATTTTTACAAGGTAAGGTGATTTTTACAAGGTTTAAGCAAGTACGAGCTGGGACAATTTAATGCCATACATTTCTATCATTTAAATAATCATTGACAGTGTAATAGCCCTTTTTCATTAAAATTACTTTGACATACGAGTTTATGTACAGGGAGTTCAGCAATACCCTGTGGTAATTTGTTGAAAATACGGATACAATTTCCCATAAACGATTTTCCTACTTTTCGCAGTCTGAAGCCTGGAACGGCAAGTTTATCTTTATTTCTGGTATTGAAATTGTGTACGTTACTTTTCTTAAGAAATAAATGTATGTTCTTACGAACGTAAACAATATTCTCGAGAATGTAATGAGAAGACACTGTAAGTATATTAATCTCTTTGAAGAGCTCCTTCAGCGAGTCACGGGATCAAAGGCCGTAAATAGTCCGGTTAGTAAATAAATAAATGTGGACAACATCACATACATTGTTCTGATCCTAGAGAGATAATACGGGTCAATCTAGAAAAAAAGGGTTTTTCTGCATTTTCTCGGGTCTGGGTGTTTGTGGTACCTTTGTTGTTTCTTGTTTCGAAAATACGAGTGCTTTAAATAGTTTTTCAAATTGGGATCAGAACAATGTATGTGATGTTGTCCACATTTATTATTTATTTAAGGGAAGTAAAGATGATGCATGTGTCATGTTGAATTGAAAATTGAACTCACCAGTTCAATGGCATGCTCGTAGAGTATTTTATCACAGACGGCAGGAGTGATGCCCGCTTCGTGGAGCCTCCTGGATTCGTTGACGATGCATTTATATTTGCTATTCATGAGCGATACAACTGAAAAAGAAAAAAAAAAATGCTCGATCGCCTTTCAACAAGCCTTTTTAAAGCAAATGAAAGATTGAATTGAATTGATCAATTATATAATTTTTCTCATCTACAAGCTGCACCACACTATGTTGTTTAATATGATTGAGCCTGTGGAAAGACTTATACAAACCACCACATGTTTTTTTTTGGTTTGATGTGAAATTTGTATGAACATTTGTATAGTTTAATATATGTTAAATTAATTAAGTTATCATTAGTGTGTCTTCTGGTTAGTTTTCGTATATAATAATTAAATATTTATTTATATTTGTGTCAAATTAGTGTTTATTTGGGAGTGACGCGTCGATATATATAAGAATAATTGCAACATGGACTACATACAAAAATGGCTTGAAACTGTCCTCGTTTTAATGATTGACGTAGATTTTATGTCAGAAACATGAGTAGGAGTACCTGTCTTTATTCAATGTTTTAATAATAAATTTATGAAAGAAAACAATTACTTCTGAAATATTTTGTAATTGATATTTCAACTACTAAAAAGGTGTACAACATAAGTATGTTTTGAGATCTGATTAATACTTACTTGCCTTATTACGGCCCGCAGAAACAAGTGCTCAATAGCTTGCACAAGCAAAATAGCAACTGCTGAAAGTCAATCTTTAGAGCTGGCAACTCGGAACTTATACTAAACCTAAATGTCAAATTGCTAATTTTGACTATAGATTTGATTGAGTAAGATAAATTCCTTTTATATTACGTAACATTTAATAATTATTTCGCAAAAAGTTGCTAAAATACTGTATGGACGATGACATTAAAAGAGATTTCCTATGTCAAATGGGTGCTCATTTAGTTAGAATCTTATTTTGATGCTGATTGTGTATCTTGTTTTTTATATTACACTGGCCTTAGCCCGCGACTTCGTCCGCGTGAAGTAGTTTTTTTGGTATTTTTAAAAATAAAATAACATCATCCCCCTTTTTTAAAGTCGGTTAAAAATCCTAGCCAGCCTATATCCTTCCCCAAGGTCTGATCGACCATCGTACAAAATTTTATCAAAATCGGTTTTGTGGTTTTTAAATTTATTCATTACAAACATACACACATACAAAAATACAAATCTTTCCTCTTTATAATATTAGGGGTTAAAGTATGAAATTGCCGTTTTGTATGGACGAAATCGAGAAAAGTCATTTTTCCATACTAAAATTTTTTTGTTTTTTTAAAAACGCCTGAACCGTTTTCTATGCAATTAAAGGTGAAAGTATAGATGGTTATAAAGCTACGCATTATAGTATTTAAATTTCTGAAAATCAAAGTATATAATACAAATATACTTAATTGAAGCAAGAAGGTCAGCTGACACATTGTAAGGGGTCTTTTCAACGACTTCCTTTGAAGTAATAGGCACTAGTAGTGCATTTTTTTTTAGTCAAAAGTTACTTTATTTAGTTTTTGATACAATACAAAAAGAATTACGCAATAATATGACTTTACTTAAGAGCTATAAACAAAATAAAAAGTGGAAAAATAATCGGCAATTTCATACTTTAACCCCTATTATTAGTGTAGATGAATGGGCTGAGTAGATAGTTGTTATTTGTTAATAATGCTCATATACAGGATGAAATTTTAACCACTTTCCAAAATTTGTATAGGCGTTCAGTATCGTATATAGAGTTCATAAACTATAGCTTGATTAGAATTACACCTGTCAAACTGAGGTGACTAGTGATGGGACTGACTCGACTGATCAAACGAAAAAAAAACAGTTAAGGCATATAAAATAAAATGAAAATCAGATACATTAAGATTTAACAGTAAGTCAGTGTCGTGATCATTATGAAAATAATTGTAACAATCATGAAAATCAATTAGAATTTGTTTAACGCATGTAGTATCTAATAAATTTGTAAATTTTTCGTTTACTATTAATAATTGCAATTTGATGTTCTAAGAATGAATGAATGAATCAACCAATGCTCATTAAATCATTTGTAACATTTATGTTACATTACTTCGATTTTGAAATACTGTTAGTCTGTCGATTTCGATTTGTCGATTTTACCTCATCACTGGCGATTATGAAAAATGACGTAACCTTGTAAAGACGTCTTTTCAAGTTAGGTGTAATTTTTGTGACTGGATTATTTTAATGATTTTAACTTTAAATATCTATTTTATACAATGAAATTGATTAATTATGTACAGCAATGTATGAAAAAATATTCTTAACATGCCAGTTACCAATATTTTTTCGTGTGCAAATGTGTTTCACTTGTGTGACGCTGGTACAAATTAACGTCGTCTCTTTCAGTGAGAACTGTCATTCTAATCAAGATATATTTTAAGTAATATAGAACCTATTTATGAAGTAACAAATGTAAATCAAGTTGTCACCCGAAAATATTTTTTGCGATATTGTTTGCAATTTTTACGGTCCAAGACCTGTTAAGGTATAAAGGGAAAATTAAAAACTTATGAATAGTATCGTAATGGTAAATGTGCAACGCGTAAAAAAAGTGTTGCTAGGCGGCTGTATCAAAAATTTTAGATTTTTGGCGGACATTTTCAAAGTGCTTTCTCTACCTTGACATGTTTGTACTGGGTTATACCAAAAGAAAAAATACGTCATTTGTTTTTTGTATCGTAGATTGATATATTAAAATTTGGAAGGTGGTTAAAATTTCATCCTGTATATAGATGAATGGAGTGAGAAGATAGTTGTCATTTGTTATGAATGCTCATATATCTGAGTAAGCGTGTCCTCACCGCTGCGCACTTGCGGCGTGGGCTGCAGCGTGCGGTTGCGGTAGTGCATGGCGGCCAGCCGCAGCCCCGCCGCCAGCGCCTGCATCGCCTGCACCAGCAGGCCCAGTCGGACGCTCTCGTTGCTTCGCTCTGAAAGTTTTAGATATCATGAACACCTACAAGGAGACCTAAAAATCGTTAAAAGCTGCTTTGCTATTGATAAGGATGTTGACACCATTCAATTTCATGACAATAATTACGATCGACATTTATACGATCTGCGGCCTTAGACAAGTGGCTTTCTAATTTACTCTAGACGAATAGATGTCAAGTGTATGAAAATGACATAAGCTTACGATCGTTCGATCGTTTGTTATTGTCATTTTCATACATTTGTTCTCTATTTGTCTGGCGTAAACGATATTAACCCGTGGACTGTTTTATGAACACACGGGTGTTCGGGAACTTTTTTGGCGGTAAGTGTCGCTCGAACACACGGGTGTACATAAGGAACGCGTTGTCTTTGAGCATTAATTTTGCGTGTTTGGAGACGCCTACCATAGATTTTAGGCTGATATTTTTAATCTGTCATTCCTAAAGATATAAACATTGCATTACTTCTATGCACGTTTCCGAACGAAAAATAAAAAAAATAATTAAAATGTGAAGACCTGTACGCGGCAGCCATAGATTTGAGATTAGTGTGAATTGTCAGTGAGACTTATTGATTCTAAGAGAGATTGAAAATGGATTCCCGCAGAAAACGGTGAGTATTCTTATAAAATTTTTACATGAAATTACTGGGAAAAGAATATAAAACATGTTTTTCATATTGGTTTCTGTAAAATTGATTGTTAAATTAGTGAAAAAACCGACAAACTTTTGAAACGGGAAAAATACGATAATTGTCGGCTCCATTGTCGTCAAATTATGTTTGTCAAAATACTGTGACTGATAAGAAATGCATGTAATTTGGTCATAATATCGTCTAACAACTAGAAAAATCTAGTTTTGTAACATAAATTAACTATTTTCATTCATAAATGTCGAAAAACCGGGAATAATAACCTTATTATATAGCCATATTGCCACTTGGTAGCTGAAGTACGGTTAGCACAAACATTTTCTTAAAAAAGTTGAAGATGAATAAAAATTACTGTTATTATTACTTTTTTCTTATTTGTAACTACTATGTGTGTACTTTTATTTGCTATAGGTACTTTATAATTTATGGTGTTTTTATTATTCTGCATTTCTTAGAAATTCGTTCTTTTGTTTACAAATTAGGATTGCACGTGTTAGACTGTTGTTGACCATGACTAATAAGAAGGAGTCATGGATTTAATACATTATCATATTCTTAGTTGCTCACAAACTTTCCAACTGTAGCGTTCAAATAAGATTATTTAAAACTAGCCTGAAATAAAGTTTTTCTTTTTATAATTCAGATTTTGTCTTCTTTCCTTTTAACGACAACTCTCTATAAAATGTACAGTCCCTTTAGTGTCGTTATATAGAGTTTACACTGTATTTCATACTACTGGATAATTTATGAATGCACTGAAGAAAAAAATATACTGTTATATTTTTTTTTAATTTATATTTTTGTTTTTATACTATTATTTTTCGTTCCATATAATTTATTATTTATGCTTATAGATTAGCGAGACTGCGATCGACATCCCGATCGCAAGATCGATCGCGGTCGGTGACACCGAGCCGGCCCACTTCGCTCAGGACATCTGCAGCGAGGCGGGCCCTTATAATGGGCCTGTCCATGGGGGCCAAACGAAAATCCCCGGAATGTGTGGCACCACCGCCAAAAAGGCAGTAAGTACTTTATTTTTAAAAGTATATTAGGAAATTGTCTGATGTTTATTGTTTTCTCATAGCTACCCTATAAAAATTTAATCGTTTTGCAAGTTCACCCATAAAGGCATTTTCACACGTCCTATTTTTTCCTACCACCTCTTTGGGCCATTTAGAGCATAACGCACTGTTTCTCAATGGGTAATTTTTTTTGTTTTTATTTTAGAGCCCTCATCGTCAACCAAACCCCCAGTGGGTCGATGAGAGTCATGGACTCCGTCCCCATCGAGCAAACCCCTGGGGGTACTGTCCGCCTCCGCGAGAAGGAACCATCGTCTCTGAGGTAAGCTTTTGGACATATATATATATAAGTTTATACAGGTTAGATCTAGATGGCCTGGACCGGTTTTGATGATATGTTTTTTTGCAGTGCGAACGTTCTAGAGCGTGTCGAGGCGATGGACATGTCCGACGAGGAGGTGGAAGAAGTTTTGGCGACGGCACCTTGGCACGTTCGGCGGTGGATGGACGGCTTGGCGCAACAGGGTCAGGAATGTTGTACTCCAAAGCCACTTTCACCTACTACTACAGCAGAAGAGGGCCTTAACAATACATTAGGTATTGTTAGTGTTCACGAACCTAGCAATGCCCAGAATGTTTGTGAGGCTTCCTCTGTTGACGCTGATGTTCGCCCATCAACGTCGGGGTTGATGGGCATAACATCCAAGCCAGTGGGTAGGCGTGAGAACCAAGGTAGTGATTTAGATAGTGAGTTTGACGACGAGTTCGACGAGCTTACTATAGAAACCAATGCTTTGGCGGGTGGAGGAAGAGATATTCCTGATGACGAGGAACTAGAAGAACCGGCCCGAGATGTCATACATGCTGTGGAGAGAGCAATGGATGCTGAAGCTGATCGTTTGCTTGGCGTTTCGCCTAGTTTCGTTTGGGAAGAAGACTTTGTGTCGTTCAGAGGTGTTCCTGAAGTCTTTTCAGGACCAACCCCTGGTCCACTCAAAGACTATGATAATCCCTATGATGCTTTTACGGATATCTGGAGTAATGACATCATGGAGCTTATCGCCCAAGAAACTAATCGTTACGCTAATCAGACAATCGAGTTTATGAAGGCCAATGGGACATTGAAACCATTATCTCGTCTGCATCAGTGGCACGACACTAATGCGAACGAGATAGCGGTGTTATTTGCTGTTTTTATGTACATGGGTATTGATAATAGGTCATCTCAGTATGAATATTGGAAGGCAAATGATTACCTTGAAATGCCCAGATTCAAGGAACTTTTGCCTTACAATCGCTTTCTTTTACTGAACAGGTTTCTTCACTTTGTCGATAACTCTGATGTAAGTCAGAACTTGTCACATAGTGAAGGGGTTGCGTCAAAAAAGTTAGCGAAACTACAGCCAGTGATTTCGCATCTCAGCTCCAAATTTTCTAGTCTCTATAATTTGCGTAGAGAAATTTCTATCGATGAGTCATTGACCTTATTTAAGGGCCGCTTGTCCTTTGTCCAAACAATAAGGTCAAAGGCTGCGCGTTTCGGCATTAAGTCATACGAGCTCTGCGAATCAAAAACTGGTTATCTCTATAAATTTTCCATTTACACGGGTAAGAACTCCGACAACAGCTTCACTGTTGTTGCACCTAGTGATGATTTAGGCGGCAAGACTACCCAGGTAGTTCTCGGTCTATTGAAGGACTTAGAGCGTCGGGGACATTGCGTAACTATGGATAATTTTTATAATTGTCCGTCGTTAGCGCGATACCTGAAATCTCTGGGATTCGATTGTATGGGAACATTACGTTTAAATCGTAAGCATGTGCCTCGTGACGTCAATAGAATTCCGAAGAACGTGGTAAAGGGTACTATCATGGCTCGGCAGTGTGGCGATGTTTCCGTCATTGCATGGAAAGACGCCAAACTGGTGACTATGATTTCAACCTACCATACCGACGAGACTTATATTGGATCGAAGGCCGGGAAAGTGTTAGTGAAGCCGGTGTGTGTCAAAGATTACAACAATACAATGGGAGGGGTTGATCTGAAAGATCAAAAACTCTCAATGTATTTGTTGGAGCGAAAGCGAGGAGTGAAATGGTATATAAAAATGTTTAAAAGGCTGCTGAACGTAAGCATTCACAACGCTTTCATTATGTACACAAGCTCGTTGAGCCGTCGCAACAAGGACGCTCTGACGCACCGTAATTTCCGCTATAGTCTAGCTAAATCCCTGGTGGATGCGCACCACCACAGTCCACCAGTGATTATAGAACAAATAGGGGAAGTTATGAGGCTCAGGCGTGATGTTGTGCACGAGCCCAAATACGAGCCTGGTAGAAATAACCGAAAGCGGTGTAAAGTTTGCTATCGGCAGGGAATAGACAAAATGGTGCATTCTAATTGCGTGACCTGTGGAGAGTTCTTGTGTTTTGGGACTTGTTGGAGAGAATGGCATTCTCTCTCCAAGTTGAAAGGACAAGAATCTCGTGGTCGGCTAAGGTCCCGCAATTAGAAAGATTATTTTGTCTCTGAATGGTGAGAAAATGATGTGTGAAAGTGAGATTTGAAGGTCTTATAATTTAAACTGAATGTGTTCATGCAATCTCTTTCAATGACAAGGACAAGTGTTGCCATATACTTATCAGTCAACCAGATATTACTGATAAGTAACAATTATCACTAGGCTCTTGGGGATCTGGGCGGGGTTTCAATAACTTCACATCAACATCAATATTCATTTTGAAATATCTTTTCAAATCCATGTACAAATTAATGGAACCTTGTAACGTGGTCTCAGCATACTTTGCCCTCACTCCGACACATGGTATTTATATGACCCTTTGACTGGTTTTCTAGGTTTTCTTATTTAAGTTTTTTGTTTTTGTTTTTTTTTGTTTTTGTGTTTTTGTGTTTTTTATATTTTATATTATATACAAATAAAAAAAATAAACTTTTCTTTTCTTTTTTTTTACATAAAAACTGTATGACAAAAACCCTACTTATAGTACACCCACCCTACATCCCCATCAGGTCACCTATTTTGTTTGCAAAGTTGTCCCAATTAAACATAAGATTCAGTTGTCTGACGTACTGCCCACCGTAAATGATAAAAATAGGTAGGTCTAATTTCTATAGACGTAATTCAAGTCAGAACAGCGAAGAATTTAAGCTAAATTTAATAAGTTGTGTAATTTACCAAGCTACAAAATAACACACACTACATATTTTTACTATAGGAACAAATTTAGATCATCATATTCGCCACTTGAGAAATAATGGATTTCCTTTAGTACTTTATCCTGTTGGTCGCGTTTTACATATTCTATTCGTCACTATAGGTATTGTTTCAATCTGAGGTACTTAGGTAACAAAAACCTTGTCACGATCCAATCTATTCCGAAACCAAAATTAATCGAAATTAGTTTTACATATTAGGTGTATTCCATTTAAGAATTAGGTATGTAGGTAATTAAACAGTTATATAGGTTTCAAAAATGTTTACATTACATATTATGGACCAATAAAACGTTTCTAAAACAGAATTAAACAAGACAACAAAAAAAATTATATTTTCGACTTTACGATTTTTCTGCCAACCGTCATTTCTCCAGTCTATTTTTAGCGGCCATTGCGTGCACTTGGTAGTTCGTACCGGCGTTTGTTTATTTAATCGTTATGGAGTGAATATCGTGTTTCAAAGCGTATAACTTATGGAATTATTAGTTGATAATACAAACATTGTAGTGTTAGTGTTATTTGAGAGCTAGTGAATGGCTAATTAGTGAAACAAAGTGGTTAAAGTGAAAACAAAGTACAACAATGTAGTAACCTAAAATTCATAACATCATTTGGAATACAAGTAAGTGTTTTTTAGTGTGGATATTATGATTTTCAGATGGGAAATGTCATGCAGATTACGGTGATATATAATTCATAGGGTTTAATTATATAGTAATTGTAGTATAAACCAATTTTCGATGTTCTAAGAAAAAAAAAGGGCGGGCTGTCAGATAGCTGTCACTCACGGCCATAAATCAAATGTAAAAGCGTAACAGTCCACGGGAAAAAGCCACTTGCCTAAGGGCGCTCAAATTGTTTGAGATATTATTTGAAACTAAATTCCGCTTATGACAGTAAAGAATGACAAGGCGTGAAGTTGCGGCTATTGCTATAAGCATTGTGCTTTTATAACTGGTAAAATGTCTATCAATGGGCTGGGCTGTGTCTATAATTTATTTATCTGTAAAATAGATGTTTATTTGTATTTAGTATCAAAAGTCAGCTGACTTTAATTGTGAATGTATTATTACCTCTGTGAGTGTATTTTTTTCAACTGAGGGCGAACGTTAAAACTCGCGCAGGCGCACGCTTGCGTGTCTATAATGAAAAATAGTATGAGCAGCGCAGGCGCGTGCGACGGAGCGCGGGCGCGGGCGACGGGTGGTCGCACGCGCGGCGGCGGCGGGAACACGGCGCGGGCGCACGCGACCCCCGTCGGTCGCGGGTTTGTTTCTACAAATCAGTCGAGCGCCGCTAGATGCCACGGTCACACGCGTCGGAGGCTAGGTACAACCATGAACATCGATACAAAGCGTGTAATAAGTGAGGTGCAATTTCGGCCAGTATTATGGGACATGGCGAATGAATGCGTTGACGTCTTTTTGCCAAATAATAAATCTATACTTAATATTATAAAGCTGAAGAGTTTGTTTGTTTGTTTGTTTGAACGCGCTAATCTCCGGAAGTACTGGTTAGATTCAAAAAAAATATTTTTGTGTTGGATAGTCCATATACCGAGGAAGGCTTTAGGCTATATAACATCACGCTGCGACCAATAGGAGCGAAGCATTAGTGAAAAATGTTTCAAAAATAATCGCGTTCATAATAACAGAAATTGACGCGGACGAAGTCGCGGGGAACAGCTAGTTAGTAAATAATCCATGGTAATCTACTCGACACAACTGTACACGCTCGAGATCAAAATTATACTAGCAGCGCTAAATGAGACGGGCGCTCGCGACGGGTGCCCGCTCGCGGATTCGTGCGTGGCCCGCGGCGGACTTCCAACGCGTGCACCCGCGTCCGCATCCACCCGTGTTTTAGCGTTCGCCCTTAAGTTTACAATTATTAGAAAAGAAACATAGAAATAACTATAATAAACTATTTATAGGTCCATACAGGTATAGCTTATGAAAACTTATGAATGCTTAGTTTCAAAGCTACACTTTTCCTGTCTTTCCCATGTCGACTTATGAGAGAATGTTTACCGTCAGAGGCGTCCATAAGAGCGGCAATAGGCGCGCCGCAGGAGACAGCGAGGTCGGATAGCAGCTCGGCTAACATCAGCACGAAGTTCAGCTGCGAAAATACTTTGCTGTGCTCTTCCTGTAGACCAACAACATTTTATTAGTGAATTTCTGTTCTTGACTGTAAGATAAAACTTCAAAGGTCATAGCGCATGACAATGCGTAGTGGAATCCCAAACCAATGAACACATAGCAGCGATCATGACAGTTTAAATGAATACATTGAAAAAAAAAAACGTTCAGATTTATATTTAAAAATAAAGCGATATTAGATCTTTGCTCGCCTAACATTTTGATTTTCATAAAATTTCATATTTCCTAGCATTACAATTATTTTTGATAAGACAGACTCATACAAGATGACTTTTTCATCAACTTCCAAATTTTTTATAGGCCTTCAGTATAGTATTTAGCCCATTTATGAAGAAAAAAACGTAGGTCAAGTTGTCACCCGAAATAAAGTCCGTTTTAAAACGAACACTTGTAGGTTATGGTAATGTTTTTGTTTATCATACTGTACTTGTACTTATTTTTATTGTGGTTTCTAACAAAGCTAAGTTAGTTTTAGCCTAGTCAATGAACTGTTTGGACTCTTTTGCGTTTTACGGTCATAAGCCCGTAAAAGTATGAAGGGAAAATTAACAAGTAACAACTTATGAATAGTTTTGTAATGAATGAATGAATGAGATGCGCATCGCGTAAAAACTGTGTTGCGAGGAGGCCATTACCAAAATTTTAGATTTTTGGCGGACTTTTTCTAAGTGCTTTATCTAGACAGTTTTGTACTGGGCTATACCAAAAGAAAAAATACGTCATTTGTTTTTTATCTTGTAGATTGCTATATTCAAATTTGGAAAGTGGTTAAAATTTCACCCTGTATAACATAGTTTTCAATTTTTACCGTCCTAAGCCTGTGAAGGTATAAAGTGAAAATTCACATCTTATCGTAATGAATGAGGTCGTATCAATTTTTTTTATTTTTGGCGGACATTTTCTAGGTGCTTTATCTTGACATTTTTGTACTGGGCTATACCAAAGAAAATACGCCATTTGTTTTTTGTCTCGTAGATTCTTGTATAAAAATTTGGAAGGTGGTTAAAATTTCAACCTGTATTTATATGAGCTTAGTTTCAGTATTTAAACTTGAAAAAATATGTCTCAGGCGGGACTCGAACCCGCATCTCCTCGCATGCCAGGCGCTTTAACCATTTAGCATTTAAATACTGATATTATAATTGCAATTTAATTGCTTAAAAATATCATATAAAGTATGAGCTTAGTTGTTTCAATTATAATTGATTTGATTTGATATGATTTAGATATATTTAGAATAACGCGTGTTACCGCCAGTATGGTCTCCTCCTGCAGGTTGGGTATGTAGACGGGCGGCTCGGGCTGGTGCAGCTTGAACGGGCGCAGCAGCGCGTCGGGCAGCACGCCGCGCTTGGGCGAGCCCGCGCCCGCCGCGCCCTCGCCGCTGCCCTTCAGCGTCAGCGACACTGGCGGCGAGGAGCCTACGCGTCAATGCCATCCGTTCATACACACTAGCCAATGAATATTCAGAGGACAACAAATCTACAACCATATTAACATCGCTAGTAGCTAGTATCGGGGAGAGACGCATCGCCGCCGACGAAAGTACTGTCCTGTTCATACATACTAGTATCAGTGGCATGCACAGTGCACATTATACGTGGCAATAAGCACTGCCTTATAAGTCTAACTAAATATACTATGTACACCCCTGCTGCCATGTGCTAGATAGTTCTAATTTATTGCTACACTGTTTATCGTCTGCTAAAGTATCAAACCTCGTAACTCCATCTGATCAAATTTTACAGGAGACACAAAAAACTTCACCACTAAAAATTTTGGATGAAGGTTTGTTTTTGTTTCTATGTAGTATTATATATATAAACTTTTTTAAAAAGATATAAGAGCTTTGCTATTGCATCCGTTTAGAAATTAGCAACAAAAATGTACAAAGATTTCATTTGAAAAAAAAATGGAGTTACGAGGTCTGACACTTTAGCCGACGTTATGATACGGATCTTAACTCTCTCACGATTGTCGGATCAATTTCAAATCTACATAAATCTGCGAGAGCGACTCTATACACGGTGCATTTTAAACCACCTGGAAAACGAAGCCCACGTTGTGGTAGCAATATGTAAAACATCATGGCAGTGTTATTTAATCAGACAATGAAAATATTTTTTTTAAAATATTAAATATATTCAGAATTAATTGATAAAAATATGAAAATAACACTGCGAAGATGTTATACATAATGGTTGCATAACGTGGGTTTCGTTTTACAGGTGGTTGAAATTGCATCGTGTATACAACGTGTTCCTTTTGATATCCCATAACTCTAAGGTTATGTTCTATAGGTAAAAATAATATAAAACGCCCTAGAACATAATAAGACTCGAGGACTCGTTTGAGAGAATCAAGTTTACAGTAATACCTACATAAGCTCTGGCTTAGGTATAACTAGGCAGTCAGTTAGGTACGAGATAATCCCAGTCTTACCCCCGTATGTGGTTAAAAAATCAATAGTTAACATTGACTGTGTGGGGTGTTTCATTGATAAGTAGGTACGAGTAAATCGTTTTCATTAAAAAGTTCATTCATAACAAGGTAAGGGTGTTTTACATAAAGAGTCGTGACTTTATAGAATAATTTTGTATGAAAAAATTAAACAAAAAAAATTAATAATTGAAAAATAATTCATATGGAATTTGATTCTTTACCATGGTAAAAGGAACACGTTGTTTATCCGGTTGAATTAATATCTGCAGATACTTATAGACAGAGATCGGGGAGAGACGCGTTGCCGGCGACGAAACTACACTGTCGTGGGCCTAATTGTATTTTTGATGATGCTCGTATATTCGACTATACCTATCTGTCTCTCACACTCTAAAATATAGGCATGGATGAGACAGACATACAATGTCTATTACATAGGCTTTGTGTCGCGGAGAGCGGCCTCTTACTGTTTCTGATAGTTGAGATAGTTGAGTTGAATAAATAAAGGTAAAACTATCGAGTGTTGGATTTTATAAAAAAAACATAACAAATAAAACAGTCCTGTCGAGTTTGTCTGATTCTCGTCAGTATCGAATAGTATCGAGAGATCGGCAACACAATTGCGGACTTACCTGATCTGCGCAGCGGACTGGCGTTGGTGGGCGACACCTGCCACAGCGAGGGCGGCGGCGAGCTGCCTGAGTTGCTGCTGCGGCGGCGGCTGGAGCGCGGCGTGCCCATTGCGAATGCCACCTGCACACAATTTTTTAAATAAAATATTTTTTTAATAGTTTTTAAAAAAGTGGCGTATTGCAGGGACGTATAGCGTTCGGGATGTGGGCTATAACATACTCGAGCTTTTTCTTTAGCTTTCCGAACTCGAGCGTTCTCTTTCCCAACTGTTAAAATAATGTTTCTTAAAAAGAAAAAACCAACCACGAACTTTTTACTAAAAAAAAATCATAGAAGTTTTTATGATTTATGCAGATATTTCTTAAAAGAAGCTACTAATTTGTTTCAATATCAGATTTAATGATTTGATTCAATGAGTTAGGTTAGGTTTCATTTTATTTCATCTCATTAAAGTAAATTTTCATTTCGTATCAATAAAAAAAATCTACTGAAGACTCTTCGCTGTATGGGCATAGTTCCCTTTGCTTACCCAGAATGCCATTTATTCTGTTTTTATTATTTTATTAAATTGCTTCATTTTTTCGCAACTGTATTAAAAATTGTTGTTCAGTACACGTGCGGAACCGTCATTGCAACTTTTTCCGACTGTCAACCTTCACCTTCGGCTGCACCTCGGCTCGGGTAGACATTTGTCAGAACTCTTTGCAATGACAGGCTTTCCGCACTCGTAATGAAATATTATACTATTAAACATATCATATTATGTACGCTATGTATTGCAATGTGGTACGCCGGGATACGGAATAGAAGTTATAGTTGTGTTGAACGTCACGATTATAATGTGTATTCAATGTAAACTAACCTAAGCTTATTATATACTAGCTTATGATGAAGGAATGAGTGCTTTAGCATGTTACTCACAGGCGGTGAGAGTGATCCTATGTTGGTCGTGTTGCGACTGTTCGTTCGGACGTCGATAGGCTGAGATCGCGGTACATCGTTATTGGGTACCATGTTGATGGGATTCTGCAATATAATTAGTTTAGTCACTACATGTTACACACTATGAGAGCGGCTAATGATAAATTAGGACTTTACACAAATACATAAATGGATGCGATGATCTTACACACTACGTGCTTATCAATTAATTGTATTAAAAGTGCTTAAAATAATTGAAAAGTAATAATAATGTGAGTACGTAGTGAAGTTTATAATAAATATTTAAACACAGTTAAAAGGATGTAGTATCTTTTTAATTATAACAATTGTCTGTTACTGTGTTTGTTTATCTGTTGATTTAATCTCGGACAGTACGAAGTTTTATTTGTTTTATGAGACTGTGTATGTTATTATATTTTTATCTATGGTTGTAAGTTTTAATGTTAGTTTAAAGTTTACTTGCATTATAAAGACTAGACTATTTTAATGATAATTGTAAGCTAACTATAATACATTGTATTAAGGGGACTACTAGAGCTATACTAGTCACAAAATAGCTTGATACCGATGACAGCTGTCATGAAGAGTTCACTAGTGATGGGGTGTTGTAGAATTCCGAATAAACGAACACCGATTTTGAATCGAAATAATTGTTTTTCACCGATTGTCAATAAAATATGATTCTACTGATAACAATCAGTAAAATACTATTGTGCATTTATTAACTGGTATTTTAATATGTTTTATTAAAATAAGGGTTCACATTCCAAATCACTGTCATCTACATCTGATTGGTCGTTACGATAGTCTTGTATGTTAATAATTTGTAACTGCAGGAAACACTCCACGTGAATAAAATCCATACAATTGGTTTCATAACACAGCCGCCGTAAAATCATCAATTTCGGTTAAATACCTATAGTAGAAGTATTATTTAATTAAATATGGATTTCTGTAAAGTGACGCCTAAGTCTATTATGTTTTGAGGTTAAAATGATTTTTTCCATCGACACCCGCCATTTTTACTGAATTTTAAAACAGTCTTTTTTATTCTGATAAGCAGTATTCAATTTACCTTTAACGAATAAAATAACAATTTAACAATAGAGAAAACAGACTACGTAGCGCAATGATATTATATTAAATCGAAGCAGATAATTGTCATAAGCGCGCTCGTTGTGAAGACTCAAATACGTCCTAATATCCTAATATTAGGTTTTTGTAGACAGTCTGCGTCAAGCGCAATCACGAGTGGTAATCGTTAAATATTATAGTCATCTCTTTCATTTGCTTGCTATTTCGCATCTTTTGTTCTGCTTAACAGTAAAACTTGTCAATGTGTGAAGTTTATGATTGCTCGGAACAGATTTAAATTGTGAATTACTATGAACGTAACTTATCTATACTTTTAATAGATTGATCTTTTAAAAGCAAACAATATACGATATCTAGGAGTGGTTATTGATGACAAATTAAATTGGCTAGATCATATTAAAGTAATACAACAGAGAATAAGAAAACTAATTTACGTGTTTAAAAAACTTCGGGGTATTGCCAATTTGCAGTTTCTAAAACAGATCTATAGGGCTTTATGTGAAAGTATAATAAGGTATTGCATTCCGGCGTGGGGAGGTGCAGCAGAATCTCATTTTTTAATTGCGGAACGGGCACAACGAGCAGTTTTAAAAGTATCCATGTATCTCAAATATAGGCATCCCACAACCAACATCTATAAAAGACTTAAAGTACTATCTGTCAGAAAGCTTTATGTATATGAATGTATCCGCAGGTATCATCGCTCTGTTACGCCTCAGCAGAATGATAATATATCCAGGAGGGAACGCTCCCATGTTTACACTGCCAAAAGTCAATTAGCACGCAGGCAGTACACATATAGGGCCTCACGATTATACAAAAAACTTAACAAAATTAAGAAATACAGAGACTAGGTAATAATGTATTAAAAAAATATATCACGGATTGGCTTAATGACCTTGATTATAGTGCGGTTGAAAATTTGCTGACAAACATCGGTAGATAAACACACACACAGACATTGTTGTGTAACATCTTATGGGAGATGACACCTGGATTCCACACTGCAGGCATATGCCTATTTTGGAACACAGGAGAATCAAAATAACTTTTGTAATCTGTTTTTGTGAATAAATCATTATCTTATCTTAAAATCTTATTGATGTAGCGAATACAAGGCGTCAGCACTTGTAATGACGTCGATTGCCACAGATATAGGTTGTAGCATCTGTCAAGATGGCATCTAGTCGCTTAAGTCAGGCCTGGGATAGAATATCGACAGAATAAAAAATAGAATTATAATAGTAAAGCCTTTTTTTTACACGATGTTAATACTGTTAAATTAAAAAATTTATAACTTTAACTGTTACTGATATATTTTTTAACGATTTTTGTTTTCACATAGATGAACTCGTTCTAATATCGATTTATTGACTTAATTCTAAACTTTCCGACACTAGATTTTTCTCAATATGACATAACCTCGTACAGGCGTACTTTTAATTTCGTAAATTTTATCTTAAAGATTAAAGAAACTATTTTTGGTATTAATCTTATATCCCTTGTAATTGTAAATGCATTTTACCAACACTAGTCAAATATTTCTGATTTATTTTCAAGGTAATCCTCATGTAACAGAGACATTCTTTGTGTTAGAAAATGAACGTTTCGTTGTGACGCTTGTTCAAAGTTATATCGTTGTTTGCGTTGACAGCTGTCACAGGTATCAAGCTATAATGAGATGAGTATAAGTGCTGCCCCTAATTGATTTAATTTTATTACTTCTAAACAAAATCCAATCTCAAATAAAACTGACCAAGTGCGAATCGGTCTCACGCACGGAGGGTTCCTTACCAAATAGGCAAAAAAAAACGAGTTTGTTGTATGGGAGCCCCCCTTATATATTTATTTTATTTTGTTTTTAGTATTTGTAGTTATTGCGGTAACAGAAATACATAATTTGTGGAAATTTCAACTGTCTAGCTATCGCGGCTCTTGAGATAGTATCTACATACATATACAATACGAAAGAATGCCAGAATGAAAAGTAGTTAACAGTGATTCAATAAATACTAAAATGACTAATAAGTAATTTATTAAAATGATACTGTTCTAGTCTTTTGACAATTGGTTTCGTTTAGAAGTAATAAAATCAGCACACAGAACATGGAAAAAGTTAGAAAGGCGAAGTGGGCGGGGCAGGCGCGCTACAGAGGTTATGAGCAAATGTGATTGGTTTCTTTTGACGTCAATTCGCTTGATTGGCCTTCTTTGAACTCGTCTATGTTTAGTGGGGTGTAAGCGGCGACATCGGTTTTTATACAAATGGTGCATGACAGCCTTTCGAACTTTTTGCCATGTTCTGTGGGGCAGCACTTAGCTCTAGCAGTCCAATTTAATACAAAAGAGACACTGACCCGGAACTGCAGGGCGGTGGCGTCGTGCGGGTGCGTCGGCGGCGGCGCGGGCTGGTGCTGGTGGTGGTGCTGCGGCGGCGAGGCGGGCGGCGGCGCGGCCAGCGCCAGGCTGCGCGGCCGCGGCGCCGCCTCGGAGCCCGACGACGCGCCCGAGCACTCCGCCGACCCGCTGCCGGTCGCCTCCACCATCACGAACCCGCCCAGCTCCTCGTCCGCCCAGGTCGTACCCGACGACTCGGCTTAGGAACGAACCATCAAGATGTTACCGGACAGACTAAGAATATCTCTAACATCTATCATCATGACAGACACGTCCAATGCGATAGAGGGGTCACAAAATCAATACAAAATAGGCTAATACCGACTAGTCGGCCCGTTTTTTACACGTATTTATGTACTTAAAAATTTAAAATAGGGTTAGTTATTGAAATGAAATTAAAATATTTACTGTTATTATTTTTTTATTACAGAATCAATATTACAGTCTGGTGTACTTTCAGTGCAATCTAGAACAGGATAGGAAATTAGGAACCATTTGTTCGATACATTAACTAATTAGACTTAGATCCAGACATTAAACAAATGAATGAATACTTAATTAATACTACTAACAAAAAAAAGAAACTCAAACAATTGGCTATAGTTAGGCTTACAAATTGGAACACTTCTTTTGGCTCAATAATGATGAATTTAGAACTACACCCCATAATAAAAAAAAAACTTCTTATTGTGACAACAGGAAGTAAAAATAAATAAATTCTACTAACACTACAGCAAACGGAGAATTAATATAACATACAAATAAAAGAAGGCACTTATCATCAAAAATGGCAATACAGTGTGATTATGATGTCTATTTTCTTTTTTACTTTTGTAATACAAAAGTAAAAACTTTGTATTACGAAAGCAAAAAAATTATAGACTTCATAGTTAAAAAGTTATAAACTTTAGCCCCTCGATTGTATGTTATTCCAGACACAATTGAAATCAATTGTTATCGCGACCGCCGGCGGTCTTCTGATCCTGTAGGAGTCTGCATATACCAGACTGCACCAAACAACACTATTCAAATTTAATACTATCCAACACAAAACAGTTTTTATTTAGAAAGGCTAAACAGCGTATAAAAAAACGCTAAGCCTGAAGCTAAAATGTACTCTGTGCCTGAAATCCGAAACATTAAACCAAGTCATATTACAAAATACTATTGCTGGAAAATTTGTGTGTCTACCTTAAGAACGCATAGCAAGTAAACAGATCTCGACTGAGTGGTCGATCGAGGCATAAGCAGGTGCGGTTTCGGTAGCATAATCTTTTTAATCATCATAACATATATTGTTATACCATTTTCTCCCTATTTTTTTTCATATTTTACCATAATTTGAATGAGCATAAATTTAATGTACTCAATTGTTGTACACTTTTTGCTTTCAATATACTTTTTTGCAGCGATGTCATTTATTTAGACATTGTGTAAAAGCACAGTAAAAGCAATCACTCAAAGTAATAGCTTCGTGAGTAAGTTAAACAAGCATATTATGTCGCAGTAAAATTTGCGAGAAATTGCTCGTTTAAAGCATGAAAAACGGTATAATCTAAGTCGCCTAACATCTGCCACAACAGTTCCTTTATTATTATAATAATAAGTATTAATAAGATATAATAGACCAGACATCCAGCGAGATGTATCTATGTACAGTTATGCACAACAAGTGATAGTAAATAGGTCAGTCGATTGATTGATGCCTCCTTAAAATACATTAACAAGAATACTTGTGTACAAAAATAGGAAGACTGACAATAATTTATTAAGACAATAAAATTGATTAAGCACACTAGGTTTTGAAAAGCAGGTTAGGTTAATGGGGGTTACCAAATTTGTGTTTACATTCCATATCATTCATTATTAATAGCAATTAAATTTTTTATATTAAAATCTTGAATATGGCCTTTGACAGAGTAGTTACTTAGTATTTTGTGAATTATTGCTGGTAAGTAAATGGAAAAATATTGATTTTAAACAATGCGAACAGCTTATAGAAATATATTTAAATACATATGGCTAGTTACATGATGAGACGTATAGATCTAACACATTTATCGTGCAATATAGATAAGGCAAGAGACAAAGTTGCTGTGTAATCTGAGTCGATTTTAAATTTAATGTGAAATTCAAATAACTAAATCACTATACCTGAATATTTTATTGCTGTACACACTATAATACATATATTATAGTTTCGTCTGAATTCATCTCTTATAAATTAAACTCTTCATACTGTCTAATTATATCGTAAACAACTCTCCTATCAAATAACTTAGAATGAGAATCACAGATCATGGTCAAACATATTCCAATTGCAAATAGGTCAAAACGCTTGGACTAAATAATATTCGATAAAGATCTGAACAACTATTTTATACTACTCTTCTTCTCGCTGTTGTCAGTGTAAAGTGTGAGGGTATGTATTGTGTTGGTTTTCCCTAACATAAGCCTCAAACAGTTGCATCAAAAAACGTCTTTGTTTGAACGCGCTAATCTCAGGAAATACTGGTTCGAATTAAAAAAAAGCTTTTTGTGTTGGATAGTACATTTATCGAGGAAGACTTTAGGCTATATACTTAACATCACGGTGCGACTAATATGAGCCTCAGTGAAAAATGTTGCAAACACGGGGAAAATTATTCATATTAGAACGCTTCTGTTGCGTGCGCTGCGTAAACGGTTCAAGTTACCCCAAAAATATGTATGAAAGAATTATTCCTCTATAAATCATTTAAAAAATGTCTGCAACAGTATAATATGTCTATCTTTTAAAAACTTTTCAATCGCGATCATAATAACAGAAATCGACGCGGACGAAGTCGCGGGCAACAGCTAGTCACTATACACCTATTAGACTATCAAACGGATACAATAATAAGGAGTGAAGGTTGCTCACCAGAAGAGGTGGGCTGTGCCTTGCGCTGCGTTAGCGCCGTGTGGTGGTGCGCGGGCGCGGCGGCGGCGCGCGTCCCGGCGCTCCCGGACGCGGGCGGGCGCGTGCCGCCCAAAGCTGCACTGCCGCCAGTTGCCGTAGCCGTAGCATTACTACCGCTGGTGCCAGCTGGATATACATCATTATTAAGATCTTACCACAATTCGTACCCAAAGTAAAATTTCAAAAAGCATACATTATACAGGATGAAATTTTAACCACATTCCAAATTTTAATATATCAATCTACGAGACAAAAAACAAATGACGTATTTTTTTCTTTTGGTATAGCCCAGTACAAAAACGTCAAGGTAGAGATAGCACTTAGAAAATGTCCGCCAAGAATCTAAAATAATTGATGCTTTTTTTGCACAATGCGCATCTCATTCATTCATTCATTACGATACTAATCATAATTTTTTTCCCTTTATACCTTAACATGCCTAGGACCGTAAAAATTTAAAACAATATTGCGAAAAATATTTTCGGATGAAAACTTAATTTACATTTTTGACTTCATAAATAGGCTCTAAATACGATACTAAACGCCTAAAAAAAATTTGGAAAGTAGTTAAAATTTCATCCGTTAATTGTTATATTACTATACACAAAAATGACGTCAAGAGTTCCAAGATAACAGAATTAAAAATGACAAGTTATAATTATCCTATATTGTGTCATAAGAGGCGACTAAAGCCTTTAGTCACATGAGTAAATATATATTTATTCATGTGCTTTAGTCTAACTAAAGGAACACTGTCAGAAGAAGACTGGCAATAGCGTCTTCTCTCCACCATTGGTCAAACTGCGATCACCAATACGCCTGCCAATCATGGCGATTATAGCAGGTAATGATAATATAGATTTAGAATTTCGAAATAAAGGATCAGTCATATTTTGTATGTAATAACGGTATTTGGTAAAAAAATATCTGGCAATGTTTTTTTATTATTATTTATAGAATGCATGCATGATATTTGATTTATTTCATACGCTATCCGCATATAAAAAATGAAATACACATTAAAGTAGAAACATAAAGCTAAACACCTGTATCAGAAACGATGGTGGTAGCGCTATTTACTACCTCAGTTAGGTAATAAGTCCTAAGATTTTTTAAACTGTCTTGACAAATTTTTAGTCGCTTTAGTTTCAGATTAACAAACCGCATATTTGTTTTATTAAGTTATGATGAAGCCATGCCGTGCCGTGCACAATTACATGATAATTCGGAATGAAGTTTTAAATATCACTTTATTTACATTAAATTTCAAATGGACATCACATTGCAATCTTCGTTTGAGCAAACCCCATGCAAGCACTCATTTAATGTGGACTGTTAATTATGTATAATTTAAAAAGTACCCGGAGTCTGCCACAACTCTTCTAGGAAAACATTAGAATCTGCATGGCCTTCGAGATCACTTTCCATAATGTCGGGTAGGTCCGAGTCCAAACCTAAACAATATTTACATACTGTCAACATCATTGAAAGCAGAAATACACCGGTATACCTTAAATTTTTATTATTTAAATAAAGAAACACGCACAATGTGTGTTGAATTGAATAGACAGAGCCTAGTGAAATACTTGCATTAAAGTATAAATAACATTACTTAATCGACGATAAGTACAGTCCGAAGTAAACAGGTTTTGATAACGACATTTCCTACAGCTCTGTCCCGAATAGAAATGTTTAGCGCAGATCGGGGAGTGCATAATTTTCTTGGCATACGGTAAGTATCGCAAAATTAGTCTTACGTGTGTCGTGTTTGCGGCTGGTGACATATCTTTAAAAACAAAATCTTTTGTAATCTATGTTCGTTAAGGGTACCGTGTCTTTTTCTGTTAGTTCTTCAGTTCTAACCGACTGTATTTAAATAGATGAAATTTAAGCAGCTCAATAGTGTCAAGTGAGAATATAAATTAGTAAAAACAGTAAAATAACGCAATAGTACCCAGTTTAGAGTTCTGAAATCGTTAACAATGGAGTCAGTGTCTCGGTGTCACCAATAAGGTGACTAACACAGGTAGCTGTCTAATTTATACTATTGTCATGAGTAAATCGTAACTAATTTAAAAAACTACAACACAACGTCAAATTATCCAACTGATTAATCTTTTAAACAAAATTTGTATAATGTAGGTTTAAAATGTATATAGTAGTAGTAGGTTTACATACTGCAGCAAAAATCTCCATCTTGTGGGTTTTTGTAATGAGTTGATAATTTTCGAATCTATATATATAAAAATGAATCCCTATTTCCCTTGGTCATCGCATCAAGCGTGAACGGCTGGACCGATGTCGCTAATTCTTTTTTTTGTTTTATTTGTTATTGTCAGGAGAATGATCTTATGAAAGAAAAAATTAAGAAAATTGCGCGGAAAATTAGAAAATTTAAGAAAACTTAATCACCATAGTACTAAATTATTTGTAATGTAACCTTATCGCTTTTGACAATTCAAACTTTTTTAATGTATTGCGTTTGACATAACATTGACAAAATGCGTGCTGCAAATATCGTCAAATAGGAGGGGGGGAGGGGGGGTTGGTTTAAAAAAAACAGAATTTTACACATGGCTAGTAATGTCGCCTGTTACCGTGTCGGAATACCAACAAAGCTATTTAAATACCTACAATAGTTAAAGACAGGACAACGTCTGTCGGGTCCGCTAGTCAGATTATAAACGTCGAAGAAAAATATTGATAAACACGTAGACAGATTGCGTCCGGTAAAGAATAGTACATATACTGTACATAGTTGCATTGTGTTAGATGAGATAACTTACTGGATGTGTAGCGCGGGCGCTGTAGGAAGGGGTGGTTGAAGAATGTCTCGAAGGGCATGCGTTCGCGGGGGCTCCGCCGCAGCAGCCCTATGAGAAGACTGCACAACTCGCCACTAGTGCCCGCCGGCATTCTGTTATCATATAATTTTTTTATCCATATTATCTATCATTTTAATTCTTTTAACAACCAAAACAATACAAATGTTGACATATTTCACAAATTATTCCATAGCACCATTATCGCAAAGTCTAAATTGGTAATGTAACTAAAATGTAAACATGTGACGATGTAGCAAAACACAAAAGAAAATGTTAAAATATACAATGACATTCAGACAAAGTTAGGAAATATATTTCATATACTTAACCCAGTAACCTATTCTCAGCCGGCATTGGTTAGACAAAATGCAATAATAGGAGTTTTTTTAAACATGTACGATCTACTTACTTAGGTTGAAGGTCCACGCTATTTTCATAGAAAGCCTTCAACTCGTGTGGTGTGGTAGCTTGGAACGGGGCTTTTCCTGTCAGACACTGATATACGATTGTACCTAGACTCCACAGGTCAGCCTTGGCATCATACTTCAGTGACATTATTACTTCAGGTGCCTGTAAAAATACATAATTATACAATAAAATCGACTGATATTAAATATCGTTCAGAGGGTGAATAATTAATATGATGATAGATTACCATGTACATTGGTGATCCGCAGAGTGTGACGGCCATGTTTCCTTCTTCAAGAAACCTTGCAAATCCGAAGTCAGCTACACGGAAAGAAACGCATGTTAAATACATAAATTATGTTAACCAGTAATAAAACAATGTATGTTTATTCACGGATCCTTAGTTAAACATAACTAGTCATTTACTTCTGCTTCCTCTGAAATTCTGAATAGAATTTAACCAATTTGTGCAGTTATGCAATAAAATTACATACATTAAAAAGGAAAATAACAATTGAGTCTTAAGTGGCCTTTGTTTTTACCTTATCAATTAAACTATTCTAGTTTAATTATTTGTCTGTGTTACTTGATAAACTATTCATATTTAAAATTACATAATCCATTAACAACAATAGATTTATCTTTAAATAGACGTTAACGACAAATAGACCAGGGTCGATAATTTTTGATACCAAAAAAAATTATAGTAGGATGAAACCTATTGGAAGAGGTAGAGAATATAACAAAAACGAAAGGAAAAATAAATTACGGGCGATCTGAGGTCGGGAAGGGGGAGAGGGTGAGTTTTTAAGGGTAAAAAACGGTTAATCTCGATTTCCGATAAAACTGCAACTCTTATGAAAAAAAGTTTAATGGCAAAGTTGTAGGTAATAAAAAGATCTACAACTTTTGTATTGACCCTTTTTTACATAACCTCAAAATTTATGTGAAAACTTCGAATAATTGTGTTTTTGGTTTTTTATTTTTATCTTTGCAAAAAAAAATATTTGTTCACGAAATTTGGTGAAAACTTACCTTTGTATGTCCAAAACATACAGTAATTTTTTTGATTTAAAATATTCATTTTTTCACCTTTTTTTGACTTAATATCGAAAAAGAACCCTAATTTTCAATCGAAAATTCTCAGTTGAAAATATCTGCTTTTTTAAAAAAGTTGGTGTGTTTTTTGTTCGTTGAAATCTCTAGGTACTTTCTGATGGTATAAAAAAATACATTACTATGGTAAATGTTCTCAGAAAATGCAAATAATGAAGAAAACTCGAATCCGAAAATTGAAATTTTTTTGAATCATTATTAATTATGTGTGTAAGCCTACGTCCTAAGTCATCATATCAGCCGAACGACGCCCACTGCTGGGCATAGGCCTCCCCCAAGGATCTCCACAACGATCGGTCCTGTGCTGTCCGCATCCAGCGGCTTCCCGCGACCTTGATCAGATCGTCGGTCCACCTTGTGGGGGGCCTGCCCACGGAACGTCGTCCGGTACGTGGTTGCCATTCGAGAACCTTTCCGCCCCAACGGCCATCGGTTCTCCGCGCTATGTGTCCCGCCCACTGCCACTTCAACGATGCAATCCTTCGAGCGATGTCGGTTGTTTTAGTTCTCCTGCGGATCTCATCATTTCTGATTCGATCGAGTAGGGAAATACCAAGCATCGCTCTCTCCATTGCTCGCTGGGTGATCTTGAGCCTTCTTATGAGACCCATAGTAAACGACCACGTCTCACTCCCATAGGTCATTACTGGCAACACACACTGGTCAAAGACTTTCGTCTTGAGACACTGAGGTATTTCGGACGCGAAAATATGCCGGAGCTTCCCGAACGCTGCCCATCCGAGCTGGATTCGACGAGAGATCTCTTTCTCGAAGTTGGACTTACCTAACTGGACTATCTGTCCCAGGTAAACATAGTGGTCAACAACTTCGAGTGCAATGTTCCCAACGTTAACTGGAGCGGGTGCAACATGGGCATTTAACATGATTTTCGTCTTGTCCATGTTCATCCTAAGACCCACTCTTTGAGAAGCATTACTGAGATCTTCGAGCATAATGTTCAGGTCTTCCAAGGTCTCAGCCATAAGAACTACATCATCGGCAAATCGCAGGTGTGTTAGGTATTCGCCATTGATGTTGATGCCGCGTCCTTTCCAGTCCAGAAGCTTGAAAATATCCTCCAACGCAGCTGTGAACAGTTTCGGAGAAATAACGTCTCCCTGTCTCACACCTCGCTGTAGTTGGATCGGATTAGAGCTCTTGTTCTGTAATCGGACCGACATGGTGGCGTTTTGGTATAAGTACTTTAGTACCTCGATGTACCTGTAGTCTATTTGGCACCTTTGGAGAGACTGCAGCACTGCCCATGTCTCAATCGAATCAAAGGCTTTCTCATAGTCCACGAACGCTAAGCAAAGTGGCAAGTTATACTCTTCGGTCTTCTGTATAACTTGCCGCAGCGTATGAATGTGGTCTATGGTACTATAGCCTTTACGTCCTAAGTAGATGCATAAAATTATAAGGAATTCGAAAGATCTGGGAACTTATAGCACACATTTATAAAAGTACATTACCAATTTTAAGAGTAATTTCTGCGGGATGAGCAGTGCGAGGCGGCGCCACGTTGTGCGTGAGAAGGATATTTTGTGGCTTGAGGTCTCGATGCACGATCCCTTTTGCGTGTATGGCGCGCATCGCTTCAGCCAGCTGCCGCAGGAACAGCCGGATAGTGCCTTCACTGAGCAGCCTGTTAGTCTGCAGGTAGTCTGCCAAGTCGCCACCATTGCAGTACTATAACAATATAACATCCTTTGAAATTATTGCTATGGTTAATGGAGATGAAATGAGATACTACATGCATGCAGTGCAACAGATAAGGTTTATTACAAGGAGTTCGTTAAATGGCCGCGATGAATGACGTCTTAATAATTATGTGGAACCAAGCAACGTCAAAACATTTATAAAGATAAAAAGACCGCTTAAATTAAACTCGAGTCTGATAAATTTAGATAAACATTTATTTGTCTTTAAATGTTAATTCAATAAACAATTTTGCTGTCCCATCAAGAAACGTAGTTAGTTGTTATTATTATAACCAACACTGCCAACTTACTATTGGGATTCTATCGTTGATTGTAAGCTTATTTGCAATAAGCTCCTCCCAATCCCAGCGCTATGATAAGTATGCGGCTGTCACGACTAATGCGGAGAGAGCCAGTTTGACACTTAAGCTGTCTACACACCGAAGTCTCCGGCCCGCCGGGTTCGTGCCGGCGGCCTGATTTTAACGATCTTGCGGCTTGCGCCCGCGCGATCTACCCCGCGGCATCTCCGAGCACTTGGCAATCACTAATTATGAACACTGCATGCCGCAACTGTTGTGCCGCCGAAAAAATTGTCCGGCTCGCAACTTCTAAAGCCGCCGGTTCCACCCGCCAGCACTAACCCGGCGGCTTCGGTGTGTAGACAGCTTTAGTGTTTTTGTGCCAGTAATTACTATTTGCAATCTTAGCAATATACTGCTTTGCTGGTAAACGCAAAGTTAATCTAATAACGTGTATCGGAGCCCAGTACTGGCATTACACTGTAACATATAATTTATTTAGGTATGATTACGTGTATTTCGTGAACTAAAAATGTGACTGTCTTACAAAAACAATCAGAATCGTTTTATACGTGTGGAACCAAATAATTGAACTTCTTTTACTACAACAGACATAATCACTATAATAATATATAAAATTCGTTACTACCTATTTAATATCTACTAGCTAGAGGCTATACAGGCAGACTTCCGTGTTCCCGGTGCGCCCTATATTTTCGTTTATGCAGAGTTTGTTATCATGGGACTTGATTCGCGATAAGCTGCGCCATGCTGCTAGTAATCTTATCATTGAGTGATAACAGTTATAAGTGTCAGTGAGTTATATGCTCTTCGCATCGTTGGTACTTGTGCCACGACAGGTACTGTTACCTCCTGTGATCAGTTGGCACGTCTTACAATAGTGTTTGCTTTTGCAAGTGACCATGACGCCGAAAATTTTTTACATATTTTCGCTGGCTCTTATTGCGTAAGTATTTATAATTCTTTATTCAAAGTATACAGCAACCTGCCTATTATTTAAAACGTTACTTTTTATATAGCACAGACACAAACTAAGTAGTTAATACAAGTTTTGCATAATTTACACAAATACTTTGCTTCGATAATGTACGAATCATATTATAGTAATAAATAATGGTGGATGGAAAAATGATCATGCTTATGATACTCTAACGAAATATACTAGATTTTAGAAATTTGCAATATAGGTAGTACTTTATTTGAGTTACGCCCTTGTGTTATCGCACCGTTTACAATCTCTTACCTAAAAGAATCATACGTCATCATGTCAAAGATAATATACATATCGATATTGTCACGAGTTTTTAATGCAAAAAATATATTTTCAGGATTAGTTCAACCACAGCTCAAAGCGAAGATGAGCTACAAATACCGGTTGAAAACGACAATCAATTTCCACCCGATAAGCATTCAGACGTTATAGAAGGTAGCGGATTTGGAGTTATTGATGAACCAGAGGAATCTATCCCAAAAACAACTGAAGCTGTGCCTTCAATAATTGAACACTTTGAACCAAAAAAATTATTAGATGAGTTAGGAGCCGGGACACTTTCCAAAAGTGACGATCTTTGCCCCAAAGAGTGCGTTTGCCGCATTGAAGGAAGTTCTAATGACTTTATTGTTGATTGCTCTGGATATGATTTAACTGAATTTCCAACGCCAATTAACGATAAAACAACAGTACTATACATACAAAATAACAAATTAACAGAAATACCTAAAGAAATTTCAGCATTAAAAAACTTAAGAATTTTAAATGCTAATGACAATAGCATTATGAACGTGGCTTCAGGTGTAAGTTAAATTTATAATACCTAACAGTATTTAAAACTTTGAAACTAAATTAAGTAGTGAGACTTTAAAACCATAACAAAAATGACAATATTATTTTTCAGTCGGTCAGCGAGCTCCCTGCATTAGTAACATTGAAACTTGGAAACAACCGATTAATTGACTATCCCAGTGATTTAAAGAATAGTTTTGGATTACTTAAATTAGAAGAAATTGATTTAGGAGGCAATGATATGAGAACGGTAAGGCGATTAAATTTAGACACTAAAATTGCTGTATTAAAAAATACGACCAATAAGAATTCTGCCTAGGTGTGGTAAATATTTTATTTTATATTTCTTTCTCAAATATGACTTACGTCTTATGTGGTTTTTTGTTTTTTAAAATGTTTATCTCATTCTCTGACGGTGTCCTAGTCTTGTACCCTAGCACTATGAGGTGGATAACTAAGGTTGTAATCTCATCACAGACATGGGTTTTGAATTTATTTGAAAAATTGTAAAAATGTTTTTTTTTTGTTTTTCAGCCATTAACATCAGATCTGTTTACAAAATTTGAATCGTTACGAAAGTTAATACTGCCAATATCTACTGCGGAGTTAGAACAAGATTTGTGTAACGCGCTGCCCCAAAATTTAGAAACAGTGTGCACAGGATCATGCGAAAATAAATTGTTTGAATGCCGTGACAGTGCAGACGATAAAATTGACGACGATTTACCTGTATTGCCAGGCATGTTGATGTCATCCAATGAGAATGAAGATATTGGTGATCCTATAATACAACATCCTACAAATCTTGAAAATAATGAAAACACGGAAAGTGGGACAACATTAAACAATAATTCGGCAACGGACGCTGAAATCACTAATAATAGAAATTCTCCTGCAGAGTTTTCTTTTCGATCTGCTGTAAACAAACAACCCAGTGACGTAGCAGCTTTTAATTCCATAGTAGAAGCACCTAAAGACAGTCCAAGCTCCTCTGAAGCTCCAGTGAAGGTAGGCGCAACGACGTCGGAGACAAATACGGGAGGCGTGGACAAGAGTATCATTGGGTTAGTTGTAGCCGGCATGGTGGTAATAGTGGCCGGAATAACAATTAAAAAGAACTGGAGCTCTATCAAAAACCGTTTTAGCTCTAATAGCCGAACACCTAACGAGAACAACGGAATTAGTGCTAACGGCACGACGACGACACCTGAAGAAGTCCCACTACAAGATAAATCACCTGTTTAAAATAAATAACAAGTAATTATTAGAATTCATATTCATGTGCCACCAAACTAAGGGAGGATAGATTTGATCTGAATTTTTTTTTCACAAAAGTGTATTTTCTTTCTTATCGGTGTTTAAAAATGTTTACGGTAAAATATATTTGGTTCGGGCACATAATATGTAAAAAAAATTTTTTTTTTGTAGTTCTGTCAATTTAATAATTATAACATTTTTGTATCAACTAATATTTAAAACTAGAATTAGGTGTAAGCATTGCGCAAAAAAGTTTAGCTATTTTTTTACTATGATTTACATTTAAGCGTGTTCTTTGAATTTGCAAAAAGTAATAAATATGTATGTATATTTATTGTATTTATTTGTGCTGAAAATGTTGGTTGTAATAATATTATTAGTTACTTACTTATAAGTACGTCTTGATGTAGATTTTATGTTGTGATAACATTAAGTACACATACCTGAATACATACTTAAATAACTTGTTTTCCAAATGTTGTTGAACTTGCTATTTTATAAAATGAATTTAGATCTAGCGCAAAATCTGTAAAGATGTGGTCAAGTGAGTTCTCGTGTAATCTTAGTGTTTTGTAAGATTATAGGTATTATTTAAGCCTTTAAATGGTTGGTGATGCCTTAATAAATACATTATAACTATAACATTTTTTATATTACGTTGTTGCCTGTAAGTATTTTACATTGTAAAATAACAATGATACGTATTAAATGTCCTGATCTTTAGTCGTAGTATTATTTGTGTATTTATGTTTCAGTATGCTACACGATCTATTGTTAATTAATAATAAAAAAAGTGTGTTGATTTATAAATTAGTCATATTCAGCAAGGCGAAAAGGCTTGTGGTTATTATTGACCGTATCCATGTTTTAACGTTTAATTTGTTGACACCGTAGTTAAGTAATTTGTATTGATCTAATGAGTTAAAATTGTTACTGACACAGAAAAGATAAAACTACTACTGTACTCAAAAAATACCACAATACAACATCGAAATCAAGTAATAAAGAAACATCATTTAGTTTAGCTTCAGTTGTATGCATTTTTAATAAGGATTTACCTACTATACGAAAAATAGCTTATGAAATGTGTGTTGTGACAACGTTAGTTTTTTCCATTACACAAGTGTGGGGCGATGTTGCCCGTCTTCATCTACAGTTCTATACTAGTTTTATAGGAGTCAATAATGCTTATAATTTTTTTAGTCTGTTTTGAAACAATTAATTGCTAACTGAAAATACAAAGAACTCCTTAAATAACAATGTCGAGTGCCTTAGGTGTGACCACAGATCATGGAATAAGGTTAGAAAGGCTGTCAAGCGCCATTTGTATGAGAACCGATGTCGCCGCTTGCGCCCCACTACACATAAACGAGTTCATAGAACGCCAATCAAGTGAATTCTTTTCACATCTCGCGTCTAATAGGGTCGCGCGACGTCAAAAGGAACCAATCACAGCGCTCACTTACAAGCATTTGCTCATAACCTCTGTGGCGCGCCTGGCCGGCCTACATCGCCTTTCTAACCTTTTTCCTTGTTCTGTGGGTGTAACCCTAACCTAATTGAGACACCATGATATTTTAGACGAATTCAAGGCTTTACGCTGTAAGCCATCGGCATCGATGTTTTCGGTTATGTATCTACCTCCAACATCCAAGGAAAATTTTCATAAATATTTAACAATCGGTTAGGAAGATGAAAATGCCGTAATGTTTTGAAACTGCATTTAAGTAAATAAATTGCTGTAAAAAAAGTAAAAGTAACAGCCTATAATCATCCCACTGCAGGGGAAAGGCCTCCATCATTGAAATTCAAGTTACCACAGCAATGATGGGTACTGGCATAATCACCACGCTTGCCAAATGCGGGTTGGTGATCACAAACCCGAGCAATGTTCGAAAATTCGAAACTTATTGTTGCCCGACCCGAGAATCGAACCCCCCTGAAATCTTGGCCCGGTATTCAAACTACTAGACCAAAGGGACTTGCTGGTGGTCATAAAAAATACAAATCCTTGAATAAACATTTCGACTGCCTTAGGTGGGACTTGAACCCACAACTTTTCGCGTACCGGGCGATTGCTCTACCCGATTGTTCTATGAATTTATGGCTTTACGCTGTTAGCCAGCGGAGATACATCAATGTTTTCTGTCATGTAGTAAGTACCTTTAACACCAAAGAGAAATATTTGTACAAATATTTCACAATTGGTTAAATTAAACTTTTTTATTGTTTTGAAACTGTTTTAAGCAATTCAATTGCTAGGGTTAATAAAAAAAAACTTTGAAACCACCATCATCCGCTTATCCGGCGACTATTGGTTATACAGACTGTCGGATCTGGATGGCTAAAAGATATAATTGTACTAAACTCTTTAAAACTGATTAATTTATAATATGGGTATTGTTAGTATGTTTAAGGCGATCGTCTGGCTGATTTAAACCCGTTGCACCCGCACCCGCAGGTACAGATAGCCCTGGTCTGACCTATACGCTATTTACGTTATGAATTATGTAATGATGAATCACAGAGAAAAACCGCAGTTCAATTTAGGTCGCTGTTCCAATCATTAGTAAGAGTTTTACCAGCATCACGACTTACGGCCGTTGGCTCTTTGTGTAGTGTGGCGACGTAACATCTACTCTATCTGAAATGCATACTTACAAACAATGCTACGAACGTAAACAATACGTATCTATCCAGTAGGTACCTACTTACTTCGCTCTACCTATACAGATATCAAATATAACAACATAGAACAAAATATACATATGTATCTACTTATTCGCCTTTTGATCAACGACACGTGAGATATGACTCAAGTGCAGTGACCCGGTTTCATTTATAACTTTGAGATTGTTCTGGAAATTCATTGACCCTATTTTGGCTGAGCTTTTATGCACCACAACATAAACTTATTAAATCCTTAGTTTCGTACCTGTAAGCCTAATTAGGTATGTTAAGTTTGGAGAAAATTCTATGATGTTCCTTCTATGTTTATTTTGTTTTTAACAATCAATATAGGTACCTATTTTACCTATGTATTATACAATTTTATCAGTAGTACAATTTTCGTAAGGAATAATAGAACGATTTGGGTTCATAGAGCCAGTTATGAAACTTAACTGTAGATGTTTAAATATTACGGATAATAATAATTATTTTTTAATTACTTGAGGTCTGCGCTGGGGGGCGCTAATTTAATACTTGAAATAAATTAATCACTTGTATTGACAAATATTCATAAAATGAATGACGACGTATCCATTATTTACTAGCTAGTAGGTATTAAGATATAGGTAATGTCAACTTGCAACAGGTTGTAGAGAAGAAATAAAGAACCAATTTATTTTTATTGTAATGGCGATGGATATGAATAACAAAGATAGCATATCTAAATAATATATTTTATGTTTACTTTATTTGTGCTACTGTGGGTACTGCGTACGTACTGCAGTATAATGAAAGAACTACCGACATCTTTGTCTATCTAACTAGGGAGGTAGGTAGGTACCTACATCAAGTTTTTTCGTGTAAGTGAACAAAGCATTGTACAATATACCCTGTGTGTAAGCACCCATTTATAATGAGTTTGTTCTAATGATAGTTCTCTTTCATGAATATACCTACATCTCTTATATAACAATTAGTACACGTTAGTATCTAGTTTAGTACCTACATAAATTTAAATAATTGATTGATATCCACTTCTTTGTATTTTTACTGTCATTCGTATTACCAAGAAATATTATTCTAGTTTTAGTGCAAGTTAATTTAAAGAGCATCAAGTAAGCGGACGGATAGAAAGCTGTGGTTTCCGCCACCATACTTTCAAGCTCTGGGCACCGACCGAGCGCGCGGTGCCAGCACGGGAGAAACCGGCCTGACGCAATCACGCACGCCGATTAGTCTAGACCAGGCGAGGCTCATAGCGTCATCATAAACTCTCCTCTTGACACGCGAACGTAAGTACTTACATGGCAATTCAGACATGTCTCTCTCGATTAGATCAAGCTCATTAATACCACAGCCAAATATGATAAAAGTCTACCCTACCTACACTTAAAGATCCTACAGACAGATTGTCGTAAATGAAATACAGATTGTACTGTGTTACCGTTAAGGAACAGACTCGGACTGATGACTGCCGTTAACCATTAATTGCATTAGTACGTACGTAGGCATACTTTCTTGCATAAAAGGTCAGGCAGGCATCAGAAACCGTTGTTTTAAGTTTGCAGTACCTATTATGCAGTACGATATGCAAATTTCAACTGCATTGCATTTCACCTATTTTGCTGCAACATATAGTTACCAATATTATGTATATTTTATTATGCGATACATGATATGTGTAATAGTCAAACAAAAGAAAATGCTATTCCGAATGGTAGATTTATTTATGTACTTGTTTCAAATTATATGTTCGTCCGAGATAATTTTACTGCGACTTTAATAAATGATACGTATTCATTAGTTTTTACAACAAGCTATGGTAAAACTAGTTTTAAGTGGTCGGCCACGTGCGTTCACTAATGCGACCACGAGGTCAGCCGATGACTGCTATCTGCCGATGTGCTCCCAGTGCAGCTCGTGTATCCCAATTCCTACCCGGGGTGGGTGAACCTATCTAACTAATGTAGCATAAATTACGCGGTGAACTGATATAACTAATTACATCTTTAAATTAAATTATTCTCATCCAAAGTTTTGTCGACTTTTAATGAATACCGACGCGGCGCTCTTAATCTACATGTAGGATAATCATATATTTGTATTGTATTGTATAGTTATAATGCAGCGCTACGACAACGACACCTATTAAAAGGATAACAGTAACAAAACAGGCAGACGATTGACACAACAGATAAAATATGACTATAATAAATAATACTGTTGTCTACCATTTGTCTACACGATCCTTTTATGTCAGGTCCAGGAGTTTCTATTCATAAAACGAATGAATTGCAAATATATCACTATTATCGAATACTGTGTAAGTAGAATATTTATCTAAAACTGTATTATAAAGCTTATTAGGTACATGCCGGTTCAAAAGAATTTATTTTGTAGCTATAAATATTTTCTTAGTGAAATTTCCCTATGGTGCAAGGTAGGCCAGCATTCTTTATTTCTATACCAAAAGGTCTTCGTTGCCTTTCAGGTATCGCTCATTATTATTAACTATATGACCAGTCTGTTTTACGGTTAATAATTTATTAAAACATCAGTTGATTAGAACCAAGGCGGGTAAGAAGGAATGTTGTAGTTATCAGAGGACATTTTCAGTAAGTTTACCAGTATGCCAAAACTATTTATTTCGATCTTATTTTAAATCAATCGCCCAAAACGCTACTACTAATTTGGCCACTTGCTGGCTCCGTTGATTGCTAAAGCAGGGTTAACAAGCTATCATGGGCCGGAAGGCGGCTTTCGAATTTATATTAGTTCAATACTAGTTATATACATGCTTTTGCTCAGTTTCTTTAAGCTAGATTTATGCGCGTATACTATTGTCAGTTTTAATCAGTTTTACTAATAATAACGAGAAAATGAGCATCATCTAATAAAAACATAGGCAATGCTTATTCTTAACGCTTCGCTCCGCAATCTCTTTACCAAATTAAGATAATATTGATTCCCGTTACACAATTCTGCTCTCCTTTTCACCCCTTTAAATGATGATATCCGGGATAAAAACTATGTACTAAAAATAAAAAATATTATTTCGGTAATTTGTAATTTTGATTTACAATTTCATTATCAAGCAAGTACCAAAACTAACATTATTTGAATCAGATTATTTTATTGGTAAAACCTGCGACATCATACCTAATCAGTTTTGTAACATGGTGAGTACTCATCAGCTGTCCGAACACTACGGACTGGGTGCGTTGCCGACTGCCGTACAAAAACACACACTCATAATATTATATCGTAGTTAGGTACCTACCTACATAATTTATGTAGAGATTATTAGCGTCGCAATTGCGAACACTTCCGTGATGTTTTTACGCTGCGAATGAATTCATAAATTATCTCGCAATTTAAGAATTCAAATGCCACGTGGGTACCTTCTGTCAGTACAACAGAGATATAATTTTTACCATAATAGGCTATTTGACTATGCGAAAAATGAAGTGCGAATTACTATTATCAGCTTATATTATGAGTTTACAAATGGTTATTTAGTATGTAACAGTGTAGTATGTAATAAAACCAATGTAGGAAGTTGAAAATAATAAACGATTTATTTATAAAGCCAGATATAAAAATGCATTTATTTAAACGTTTGTCACGTGACACGAAACGCTTCTGATTGGTCGGGTTCATGATGACGTCACCTGCTTGATGACTTCGTTTTACTACTTGTGTTTTAATAGCTTTTCAAAATATTTTGATAATATTTTCCTATAATAATAGTATCCATTGTTTTTGTGTGATTTATTTCCAATATTTTACACGCTTTGTCTATTACTTTTACCATGGACAACGATTTTGTAAAGCAGAAAGCAGTAAACTGCCCATTCATTTAAAATCTGTAACAAACATTAGTGGGGATCTTTAAGTGTAATGTTTATTGAAGTTATAATACTGTAGCTACAATTTATAGCAAATATGTACTAGAATTAAAAAAAAAACTACTTTTACTGGGTTCTTCAACCTCTACTTAATAAAATAAAATGGATTTCAAAAACCAGTCAAATAGCCTATTGGGATGATTATGACCTCGGTTAAAATACTTTTGAAAGTTATAATAAGTAACAGAATTGTTCAGAAGGACCTACTGAACTATTGGAGATTTTGTTGATCTAATTAACACAGTCAATATACCTACCATGCTTACCATGGTAGCATTCGCCGTTGCAAACAATGAATGTGCAGTTTATCTAATTAATAGATATGTGAAATAGATAATCCATTAGAGATATAGACACATAGCTAAGCTACGAATGTGTTTTTAAAAAGCTTTGAGACAAAACTGACTCCAAAAAAAAATCTATCAATAGACCCATCTCGTACAAAAAGATGCACGTACGCACATTTTTTTAAAACAGGTGTCCGTGTGTCTATAAACAAAGGAACTTACTATGCCTAAGGCGTCCCCTCTTTTAGAATCAAGGTTAAATTTAAGATGATTTCATTAGTGAAGTAATAGTCTACATCAGTTATGGCGACTGGCCACGCATAAGTACCTCTGAGTGAGTCGACCGTCACAAAAACGTGCCAAGCCAATGAACTCGCCTTGGCTTTGGCACCAGACCGACGCACCGCAGATTAAATTTGTATTTGAAACAACGGATGATCTTAAAGTGATGCAAATAAACTTTTAAGATAAGTAGATGGTACCTACATAACGAGATACGGGTTGTATTAGGGTTATACATTTATGATTTATCTCAAAAATGAAAATACTGTAACCATAATGTGATCATTTCACCTAATCAAGGTGCCTGTCAGCAAGGACTTTTTTGTCAAAAATGGGTAGACCTAGCTAAACTAGGTACCTTTAAAATTTTGGCAAAAGAAATGCTGCTAGTTAATCTCGCTTAAACTCGAAAGAGCAGGACCAATATTGCTAAGAGGTAACGCTATTTACCTAATTAAATAAAAAAACCGGCCAAGTGCGAGTCGGACTCGAGCACTGAGGGTTCCGTACCAACTTTAACTGAATTAGGGGTCCCACTACTTCCAATTAGCCAAAATACCACAATATTATATTTGCGGTAGTTAAAAATGTGCTATTTCTCAAAAACTACCGGTTTGATCTCATTCAAATCAATTTTACTTGAAAGTATTTGTTAAGATCTACATTATGTATTTTTTTCAAAATTTACACTTGCTTAGTTTAAAAGTTAGAGGGGGCGGAACACCCATTTCACCACTTTTGAAGCGTCTATCTTCCAAATGTTAGACTTTTGGAAAAAATGGTTCTAGAAACCTCTATGTCATTTTAAAAGACCTATCCATAGATAAGCCATACGCATAGGTTTGAATAAAAAAAAAATGTTTTAGTTCTATGTATGGGAAGCCCCCCTTAAATATCATTATTTTTTAATTTTTTGTATGAAAATCGTAAAGAGGTCAACAGGATTCACCTACCTACCAAGTTTCAACTGTGTAATGCTAAAACTTTCAGAATAAAGTGGCTGTGACATACGGACGGACAGACACACAGACAGACAGAGCCTTGACGAGGGTTCCGTTTTTTGCCATTTAGCTACGGTGCCCTAAAAAGGAAAAGACAACGTCTGTAGCAGCCTCGCAACTTGTAATAATTAGAAAGAAAGAAAGAAACAAAGAAATAATTAAGTCATATTCATTTCAGATCTTTCTTTACATTATTATAATCATATCCTAAAACCATACGTTGAAAACAAATTACTTACTGAATGAAACTCAAAAAACTTTGGACGAAAAAGCGCAAATCCGCTATTTACATTTAGCATTGTGTGAAAAAAAGGTTGTTTTGTTCCTACTTCATGCCGATGACCGACAAAGTATGTTTTGAAGTCACTTACTTCTACCGCATAATAAATATTCTGAGACCACACTTATCTAGTGGCATGTGCTTGACTCATAATGACTTGATGATAATGACTCATAAGAAATAGATAAATAGACTCGCAACTGTATCAGTGTCTGACTTAGAATTTTACAATAATTGTTTATTCATGGTCATCAATGCAATTGAAAGGTTGATAAAATACCCATTAAACTACCCGAAAGACAATATAATGTAATTAATCACTGTTAATACCTATATTTAAAAGTGAACCTTAAGAAGGAGTAATTAATAACGAAATTGGTACAAATAAAGTAAAGTATAATAAATAGCCTGTAAATCATATTCTACAAATATATTCACCTAACGAGAAAAATTACACCTAGTTGAGCCTGAGCTAACAACGAAATAGATGATGGATGACACATTATATAAATTTTTCGCTTACTAAAATAAATAATAAACATAACTCATATCCCTAAAATCGTGTCTTAGATTAAAGACAAATGTGTTTTGTTCTAGCATTCAGAATTCAGGGCATATTATAACATTTTTAGAGGATGTTTGAATACTTTTTTTAATCTTCGCTTAGGCTACATTAATAATAATGCTATTGAAAAGGATAACATTTACAATAAACAACGTATTTATAGGAGTGAGGTAGGTGACCGAATCACTAAATAATACATACCAAAAACGTGTTTTATACCGAGATTAGACAATAAAGGCTTCAACAGTGGGCGATCTTCTTTACACGGCAGACTTTATGCCAGATTATGCTGGAGGTCACATCAAACTAGAATGGTAATCCTAATATTTCAGTTTCCAAACAATATTTATTGTTCAAAAGTTCATTACTTCTTATAGCTCATATTAATATTACTTACGTGGTTCAATCGTAAACATGTTTTGTTCATACCACTTTCTTTTTACGTATGTATTTATGTGTATAAATAATGCGCAATAATGTTATCTAGATTTCAAACAGCTCTTTAGGACGAGGTGACTATGGAGTTCTTTGGCGTGTTGTGGTGTGACACGAGGCAGAGATACGTCGTAGCCGTGGGCTCACGTCATATCGGTCGCACACGCAACACGTGTGGGAGGAATACATAATACAGACATAGAGGCGCGCGCGACCAAAGCTCCTAATATAACAAACTGCACATGTATGTTTTGAATGCAATTTATAGTCATCATAACGAACATAATTATGTTTTAAAACTAAACTATATTATGTTTTATATCAATTTTAATTAGAAGATCTACCTACTTACTTATTTACGTGGGCAGATAATTGGTTAAGCTTCGAAATTATTAAAGTAATAAGATATTATCAAATAATATAGTTTAGTAGGGCAGCCTACTCGACCTAGAAGTGGCGGCGTAAATTGGTTCGACCCCAGAAGTCATCGTTACGATGACCAGAGTTCTATGCTAGATAAAGGTTCTTCTTCACGTTCGTATTTTGTCTGTTCTTTATCGGACTAATCTTTTGATGAATGTCCTCTTGACCTATTACGGCATTCAGCTGCGCAATAAGTATCGTAGCTGTTGCCGCGATTTTTATTTGAAAAAAGTTTGTGGTATGGTACAGCAGGCGGTGACAATAATTGCCGTCGCGGACGCCTTGCCGGCGGCACACGCAGCAATAACGTGTTAAACGTTTGTAAGCAAGTTTATCTATAACCACGTGACCTTGCCACAAATTCGCGTGCGTGATCTAGACGCGGAAGGCATTCATGGTGTTGATGAGCGCACAATTCATTTAATAGTCTCGGTAAATAAAAATAATAACAGTCCTCTACAAAAACGAAATTTCGAAATGTCCACTGAAGTCATTATGCATACTTGCCAGTCAAAATTCATCTTTACGTAGGTATAGGTAGTTACTTATTTGTTGCAGTAGAAATGTGGATAAAGTTGTCATTACAAATTGGAAGAGCCGTTCTAGTCTAGTCAGCGCTCATTTGTTTAAGGTGGTTTATAATTAGGGTTTCGTACCCAAAGGGAAAAAACGGGACCCTATTACTAAGACTTCGCTCTCTGTCCGTCTATCCGTCTGTCCGTCGCTCTGTCACCAGGCTGTATCTCAAGAGCCGCGATAGCTAGACAGTTGAAATTTTCACAAATTATGTATTTCTGTTACCGCAATAACATCAAATACTAAAAACCATATAAAATAAATATTTAAGGGGGGCTCCCATACAACAAACTCGTTTTTTTTTTTGGCCTTTTTGGTACGGAACCCTTCGTGCGCGAGTCCGACTCGCACTTGGCCGATTTTATTTTATATCTATGTTTCTTAGTTATTTAAGAATTAGTTAATTGTTTAACGTTTGGTTTCATTTAAATACCTACTTCCTCAAAAAACGTTGCACTTTTATTAACCGTGTCGCACGTAGGTACCTAACTTTGATCTTTTTTTTTAATTGCGTAGCTGAGCTTTGCTATAACATTAATAATATTACAGCAAACATTAATTAATCCTTTTTTTACTTATAATTTTTGAAATTATGACATAACCTTAAGTTTAAAAATGAAAATAGGCTACTTGACTGGTTTTTTAAATCCATTTTATATTATTAAGTAGAGGTTGAAGAACCCAGTAAAGTATTTTTTTTAAATTCTGGTACATATTTGCTGAAAAATATCAAAGTGAAAATTGAAATAGCGCACCAAAACGCTATTTTTGTCAATGGCGCACAGTGGATCGATCCTATACAAGCAAAGGGACTTAGGCAACTTAAATATACAAGTGTCAGTTTTTGAGAAACAAATCATTCTATCGTATACGCCTACTTATTAGCTTTAAAAAACATTAGTAGCATCTTTCTATTGGAATCTTATTTTGAGAGCTATGGCACAAAACGTGATTTATTTGTATGGGAATTCGCATAAAAAATAAAAAATCATGTACCTTCGGATTCCCTTCGTGTTTCATCTTGATTTTTTAATATGGTATTAAGACATATATTTGCTACATTTTCTTCAAAAAAACATGGTGCGGCACAGGCGCCCCTTATGAGCTATAAGCGTTTACCGATTTTTTCTTCTTATCTACAAAGGAGATGCCCCAAATTGTATGGAGGCTAGGCCCAGAACCTGTATACATTGCCAAAAGCCAATATACCTACAGCTCTTTTTATTATCCAAATTCTTTAAAAAAAGCTACGTTAGGGCATAAACAAAAGGAAACTTATTAGAATAGCAATAGTTTTGACCATTCCAAAATTGCTTATTCTCGATTCAAAATAATGATATTGTGTGTTTACTTGTGCTTGTTGTAATAACATCAAACAAAACTAAGAGTGTTAAGTTATGTAATGCCTAAAGGATATATAATATTTGCGATTATATAATATTAGCTTTTTTATTAACATTTTGTTTTTTCGTCAAACGCCATCTTGTATGACTAATTGAGAGGGATATTCATTAGATTGTATTTATTATTAATTTACTATTATTATTAAATAATTTTAATTGTGTCTGGAATAACTCACGATCGAGGGATTAATAACATAGCGAATAGTAGGTACAAATATTTTCTTCTGTGAGGACCATTTTGATGTAAGTAAACATAATATTTATAACTTTTAATAATTAGGAATGTAAATATTTTGTTATTGGTTTGAGGTTATAATACCTACGCTACGGCCTCTAATGTTTTTAACAGAATGCCTCTTGCAACTCACTTCGAATATTTACGATGTTTTCATAATATTTGCCAAAAATTGTAGCTACAGTCTTATGATTTCAATAAACATTACACATAATTAACTAGTTTGTTTGTTACAGATTTGTAATGAATGGGCAGGTTACTGCTTTCTGCTTTACAAAATCGTTGTCCATGGTAAAAGTAATTGACTGAATTTGTAAAATATTGGAAATACATTACACAAAAACAATGGATATTATTATTATAGGAAAATATTATCAAAACATTTTGAAAAGCTATTAAAACACAAGTAGGCAAACGAAGTTCTCAAGCAGGTGACGTCATCATAAACCCGACCAATCAGGAACGTTTCGTGTCACGTGACAAACGTTTAAATAAATGCATTTTTATTTCTGGATTTATAAATAAATCGTTTATTATTTTCAACTTCCGTTACTAAATAACCACTTTTAAACTCATAGTATAAGCCGATAACAGTAATTCGCACTTTTTTTTTCGCATTGTCCTAATAGGCTATTTTCCTATTAGGACCATTTGAGACTATGTATTGTCAGTTTATAGTAAAAAAAATAAAAAATGTACTTACTTTATTTGATATTTTGGCAACTTAATTGCAAGTATAATATCAGTATATAAACTTGAAAAATTATGTCTCAGGCGGGACTCGAACCCGCATCTTCTCGCAGTCGTTTCGTTCGAGTCCCGCCTGAGAGATAATTTTTCAAGTTTATATAAAAAATGTATTCTATGCGTTTCAATGGGTAGTCGAAGAAGTCATGCATCCGAAAAACGTTAACGCATACGTAGGTATATTATTTTTGTAAGTAAGTATTAGAGTTTGTCCTTATACATATATTCAGGCTTATTGCGATGTCGCGTTATCAAGAATGGATTAAGGGCAAGGCCACTGGGTTACAGGCAGTAACACCTACTTGAATTAAACGGTTATTATTAGCAGTTTAAAATTTCCTGGTGATTGTACAATGTAGAGTGAACAAATGAAATGTTGAAGACCAAAACATTGTATGCTAATTATGATTCCGGGTCCGGTTTTATAGTGTGATGATAAATTACAATTAGTAACTATTATGTTATACATAATAATGTGTACAACTTTGTTAAACGTAAGAATTTTAATTTTGCAAGTAACATCTAGTTAGCTACCCAAATGAATTATTAACATGAATTTATACTAAAATTATATCCGGTACAACCAGTATGGTTGCAAATTACTAACTCAGAACCAACAATTACTGTAATCTACAGGTACATGCATTCGCATGTCCGTATGTTGAAGCAACTCATCGAAACGTAAGTAAGAATTAGGTAGGTACTTAAGAGGACTAGTAGACCTAAGTGACCTTGAGAATCGTAAGCACACATTTAAACAAACGTCGTCAACGCCGCCTACGGCAATATTCTTGACTGCTATATTTTAAAGCACATCCCGAAATGACGCCATGATTTTCTAATAGATGGCATAACTATCTTTTTTTCGATGTCTCTAAATGCAATATTTATTTTATTTTATTATGACAACCAACAAGGAATATTTATTATTCCTTGTTGCTTAATAAAAGAGGGAAAGAGCAATAAAAAATAGGCAAAGTATCTTAACTTATTTAAAACCAGAATACTTGTTTGTTTTAATGTTATTGTTTTGAACATTAACAATGTTACTAAAAAAAAACGGCTTCGACAATATTTAAATTATTTATACTTATATAAAATATTTTAATTATTATTTAAATCAAAATATTTAACCATTTCGAAATTAATGACACGATGTTTTCTTGATAATTGACACAACAAATTAGATAATTCGTCATAATTAATTCATAAACTAAAAAAAAAAGTTATTATTATAACCGAAGTAATCTTTTTAAAATGAATTTTTTTTTTAGTGTTGGTATTTGTTAATATTTATCTAATACGGTGCTGGGATAAAACTTTAATCAAAATCGGTCAAGCCTAGGTATGATTTGGATAATATGGGTAAATGACGTAGACGTGAATTATTTATTATGTTACTTTTATGGTTCATGTATGAAAACAAGTGTTTAAAAAAGTACAAATAAAATTACGCAATGGCACCTCTATTATTAATACTGCCGTGCTAGCAATAACGGCAGTAACTCCAATTTTGGTAAAAATGAGTTTTATAGTGATCGAGAATAAGCATAAAAAGCTCTATCAGATTAGCTGGCAGCCATTTTGATATCTTAATGGGAACTGACAAATGTTGTTAAAGATAAGGGCAGTAAGTCAAAAATGCGAAATATTTTCCATAACCTAACAATAGTTAGTATAGTTACGCCGGCCTTACAAGCAAAGATATATGGCTAGGATATTATTATTACTTTAGATAAATGCAGTATCTGCATATTTGGAGTTGCAGGAGATGGTCAATATTGTGCGTGAAGATTTGAACAAGAAAGGAATGAAAGTGAATGTAAGTAAGACAAAAGCAATGGTTTTTGAAAAGGAGGATAGCATGACAGAGTGTAATATTTTGATAGAAGATGAAAAAGTGGAGCAAGTGAAGGAGTTTGTTTATTTGGGATCAATGTTTACAGCGGATGGAAGGTGTAATAGTGATATTGAAAGGAGAGTAAATGCCGGCAACATGGTGAATGGAGCGTTGCACGCTTTTATGAGTAGTCAGAAGGTGTCCGAAAAGGCCCGCCTGGCTGTGCATGGAGGGGTGTTGGTTCCAACACTGATGTATGGGAGTGAAAGTTGGGTGTGGCAGAGAAAACATGAAAGCAGAATAAATGCAGTAGAAATGAGAGCGTTAAGAAGTATGCTTGGAGTCAATTTGAGTGACAGGATTAAAAATAGTGTGATAAGGGATCGATGTGGTGTAAAAGAGGATGTAGTGGCCAGTATTGAAAAAGGAATGCTTAAATGGTTTGCACATGTTGAGAGGATGAATGAAAGCAGGTTGACTAAAAAGATATATATGGCGAGTATGAATGGAAATGTTGGAAGAGGAAGGCCTCGACGAACTTATTTTGATCAAATCGGGAAAGTTCTAAAGAAAGGTCAGATCAAGAGTACCCTAAACCGGCGAGCGTGTATGAAAAGATTAATGAATGTGGATGAAGTGAAAGTAGTCTGTAAGGATCGTAGCAAGTGGAAAGATGTGGCCTCTGCCTACCCCTCCGGGAAAAAGGCGTGAGTGTATGTATGTATGTATGTATGCATATACTGTGAATATTCTATGAAAAGCTTGTTTTGTATTCTGTATTATACTGTCCTCTTGGTCCAATGTCCTCCGATCCTCAAGACCTTCTTCCTCTTACTCCAGCTCATTTTCTGGTTGGTCGTTCACTGACCGCACCTCTGATGGCTGACGTCAGCGACGAACCTACGCATCGACTCACACGGTTTCAAAGAGTGGAGCAGTTGCACCAGCACTTTTGGAGTCGATGGGCGAAAGAATACGTCTCCGAAATGCAGATCAGAAAGAAGTGGCAACAGCACAAGAACGATTTGAAAGAAAATATGCTTGTTCTTCTCAAAGATGACAACTTACCACCACTGAAATGGAGCTTGGGACGAATAGTGAAAACCTTTCCTGGGGGTGACGGAATTTCACGAGTAGCCGATATTCGCACATCCAGTGGCATTGTACGAAGAGCATTTTCAAAAATATGTCCACTGCACGAGGAGTAGGTAGACGAAGACTACCTGTTTATTATTGGAAGCTAGAGCTTCCAAGGCCGGGAGCATGTTGCGGCAACACCGTCAATAATCTAACCGGAATACATCGCGACATCTACAGCCGTTCTTATTGGTTGCTCTTGACGCGATAAGTGCAGCGGCCAATAGGAAACCTCTGACGGGGGCGGACAGGAGCCGTTAACAGAAGCAACGGACACTATCAACTTGAATTTCGTACTCACCACACACAACGCATTTTGTAAATTTATCAATTTTTAATCGCAAAATAAGTACTGTACCTGAAGTCTACGACTATCATTTCTCCACCCCTCAACCTATTTGTTGCAAGCAGCAACATCTGTTGGACCAAGAGGACGGGAGTTTTTTTTTTCTTTTTTCAATTATACTGTACTAACTACTTAAAATATCAGCAGTAAATAAATATGCTGTGGATACATATATTAAACAAAATGTATTTTTTTATTAGATATTACTTATGGTATGGGAAAATAATGTTCTACTGAAATCTTTACGTAAACGACGTCTTACCGAATTCTCATAATAACTTTAACGTCATTACTCAGAACATTAGAAGTATGTATATAAAGTAATTATGATGACTTGTTACTTGACATATCTCAAATGAACTTTGAAAGTGATATTCTGGTACTAACATAGTGCAGACTTAGTCCTAGTAAACTACTTCCTAATCTATAAAGTTATATATCACATTATACTTTACGTCAACTCAATCAGAATGACGGTGTCGTTGCTTATGTTAACAATATTCTTCAAGTCCATATCGCTGAACCGAATTTGACACATGCATCAGGAATTAAGATTGATCTCAAATTTTGTTTGTATTGTTTGTACTACGATTAAAAGGCTATTATTTTTATTCCATAGTATAAAGTACAGCTACTGCCAATTTTAATATCATTTGTAAGTAAAAACTTTTTAGTAACCAACTTATACTCGTTTATATTTTAAATTTTAATGAAACTAACAACAAAGATACGATATCATCGATTTACTTGGTCCACCTACGCAAATCAATTATGTAAAACTTTTAACTTTAATAAATGAGTAAATATTAATAAGTAAATACCTTTTGTTACTACAGTTTTAGTTTCTATTCCTAAGCTTAAACCTAATATTAGTATGCGTTGCTTATCACAACAACAGTAACTCGGTACTTATTCCTGATAAACTAAGCAATCTATAGTAAGGTTGTTCGTTTCAGGCTAGATATAAAAGGTATTTTCTCATTTTAAATCGTTCTAATGAATAAAAAGCTAAATAAGTAAAGAACATACAAATGCTTTATTTGTGTTATAAATACGTTTCAACAATCACAATTAGGAAAGCTTAAAAAACACAAGTCAGGAAAAGATAAAAATACGCTAAAACTTTAGGCGCCATTTACTCTAAACTGTGCAAATCATACTTACTGCCGATATCGCTAGCACGGCGGAATATAGCTCAGTGTTTTTCAGAATCACAGGTCAGTTACACCTATTCCACTTTCTATTATTCAAATGTTTATTTTTGTTTCAAAAACATATTTTAACTTTTTTGCTATTACAAGTTGTATATTAGTATTGTTTTAGTTAGGTATACAATATACATACTACATGTCAAAGCAAAAAAAAAATCTGAATTCACTTTTATATACAAAATCATCATTACATAAAACTTTTACTCGCCGTCAATAATAAGACGGTCTTTTTCTGGAAAATTAAACCAAATTAGGCAAAATTTATAAGGTACAGTTTAAAATACAAAAAAATTCATTCAAATTTTGAACTAACGCATAAAAAAATCTTTCAACATTTTCGTCTCTGCTTGGGAAAAGAAAAAATATTTTTTTTGTTTAAAATAAAAAAAGGAATTTTCCTAGGTGTGATACGAACATGCGATTTGTAGGATGTATGCTAGACTTGTTCGCCATAACACCAAGGTGATTGTTATCGAGTAAGTCGAATAAACAGGTTATATGCTTCTTTAGAAAAATGTAAGCCGAAAAGCGCGACACGTCCACCTAGCATCAGGCATCAGCCTGCACTAATCGGTACACGGCCGCTAACGCACACATGCATGCGTTCCATCAACTTCCATCCCAGAAAAAGAGAATTAGCGATTTTCGGAAAATGCATACATTCAATTAAAAAACTGAAACTGTATTATAAGAGCTTGTCGTTTATTATACAATATATCAAAAGATTATAATGATTACGTGTATTTTACTAGGACTTAAGTAAGTTATAAATTTTTTTTAGAGGCATGTTCGTGATTTTTTTCTATCGAGTCAAATTAGTTGTATCGTGTTTTGAGAACAGTATTATACTAAAGTATATCCTGAAGACTAACATATATTTTTTTGGCTTGGTTTTTTGGAGTCTGACATAGATTTATGTACATTATAAAACTCGCGTTTAGCTCTACTAGTCGCCTTAAATATTTTATTTACATACCACGCATTTTTATTACTCAAGATACAGGCAGGTACGACTACATTACATTACTGAAAAGGTTTAAAAAATACTAATTGGTATTTTCATATAGACTGCTCTAATTAAGCATTTTTCAATAGGTATAAATTGAGACTGCACATAAAACTTAATACACGAATCCTTGAATCGATCAAAAATGGTGTTCACAGGCCCACATTTTTTTAAAAGCAACTCTCCAACGAACCTCTCACTATGAGATAAATGAAAAAGAAAAATAACCATTTTATATGCAGAGTTTCGCCTCGTTGGTCTAGTGGTTTAAATACTGGGCCAAGATCTCGGGGTCCCAGGTTCAATCCCCGGGTCGGGCAACAAAAAAGTTTCGAATTTTCTAACGTTGCTCGGGTTTGTGATCACCAACCCGCATTTGGCAAGCGTGGTGATTATGCCAGTACACCCATCATTGTTGTGGTAACTTGAATTCAATAATAGAGGCCTTTGCCCTGCAGTGGGATGATTATAGGCTGTTACTATGTAGAGTTTCATTATTTATAATAATATGTACTCTACAAAAAAAATACTAACCCTACAACACCCTAAAAATATTTACAACACAGTGCCTATTTTACGACTTTTTCGACCAATTTCCATGCCAAATAACCGCTTCTTTTTCTTTCTGTTACTAATAATATCTGAGATTAACCTTGCAAAGGCAGACAAACATAGAAACTATAGACTTGTCTTGGCTACAGGATCTCTAGAACGTCAAGGGTGCCATACTGTCAATACAGGGAAACGCTACGGTGCAAAGTGGCGCTACAAATGACCGGATGCCTTTTGCAATATAAACGTTTGTAAAAAAAATATATACTACTAGCTATACCAGAATTTTAAAATACCATAGTGTCTGGTAGCGGAAATAATTTACATTAGCGGAGGGAGCGAGTGTTAGTGTTCTTTTATGGGAGTTATTTCTGGTTCGCCAATGTTTTAACAAACACGTCACTAGTACGGGTATGCCGACCCGAATGCGTAAACGATCTCAATGGGGACTACCGTTTCTTTGCTCACCAGTTGGCGCCACTGTAGACTGAGGTCCGGAGGTATAGCTGTCAAAGGCGATTGGCGCCGAAACAAAGTGTTAAATCTTGAATCTAATTCAGGTTATATTGTTTATAAATAACTATCTTGATATCAACAAACTAACTTCTGAAATAGTTGCTCTTGAGGCCGCCTATTTTTGCGCTTTTTCTTAATTCCGCTTTTAAAGCGTTCACATTAATCGCCAAATAATCCATATTTGCGATATTTTACGAAGGAGATCACTTTCCAGCAGGTAAATTAAAGAAATTATAATTTATGCAACAAATTCCGCTAAAACCAGTACAAAGTGAATGATATTGGACCTCACGCGATACTAGCGCCTCTAGTGGCAAATTCACTAGCGATAGCCCCCATTGAATTCATACTAATACCACAGTCTATAAAACCATACAGTCGTTCGACGCCTTTGAACTCATGGAAAATGCCGACGTCTAGACAGTATCGTGACGGCCAGGGTTGTCAAAAGTAAACAATGTAAAAAAAAAATATTTATTGCAAATAAAAACTCGTAATCAGCACCTCAATGAACCTCAAAAGTGACACACGTATCAAATTATGAAAAAAATACGTCCGCCATCTTCGATTTTAAAAAGCATGGCATAATGGTAATCAGCACCCCAATGAACCTTAAAATTGACACCCATGTCAAATAATATACAATTACGTCCGCCATCTTGGATTTAAAATAGGATGACATTTTCGTGATCGGCACCCCAATGAACCTAAAAATTGACACCCATGTCAAATAATATAAAATTACGTCCGCCATCTTGGATTTAAAATAGGATGGCATTTTCGTGATCGGCACCCCAATGAAGCTCAAAATTGACACCCATATCAAATTATAAAAAATAGGGCCGCCATCTTGGATTTTAAAAAGGATGGCATATCCGTTATAAGCACCCCCCTAAACCTCACAATTGACACTCATATTAAATTTAAAAAAATTACGTCCGCCATCTTGAATTTAAAAAAGGATAGCATTTTCGTAATCAGCAGTCCAATTAACCTCGAAATTGACAACTATTTATCTTATAATATGTTCACCATCTTGAAATTCACCCTTAGTAAATAATAAAAAAGTCCGCCATCTTAAATTAATTATTATGAAGGTGTTATTTTCATTATCAGCATTCCAATAAATTTCAACAAACAAATATAAAATAATTTAAAACACAAACATTTGTTAGCCCTGAATGCTGTGTCCCGAACTGCTATCATCGTTTTGTTCACAGTTCGGGCTCGGCCTTCCCGCGTCTCGCCCCTCACACCCCGCACAATTGCTCTGTCTAGACGTCTTCGTCGGACGACTGTATGGATTCATAGACTGTGCTAATACTATAAATGCGAATGTGTACTCTCTCTTCACACTTATGCCGCTGAATCTATTTAGATAAAATTTTGTATAGATAAATCTTTAGCGCAGCGACAGGACATAGGATAGATTATATCCCAAAAACAATGTTTATGTACATGACTCACCTCCATGACGACGTAAACGTAGGCAGGGCTGTCCATACAGTCATGCATGGCTACGAGGTTTGTGTGATGGAGTGCAGTCAGCTCGCGCAGTATTTTGATCTCCTTTACAAGAATTTCAGAAGCCTTTTGAATGCCTTTCTTAGTCACCACCTTCACAGCCACAGATTGCGACGGATTCTGTGAACATAATACAATAAAAACATCATATAAGGCTGTCTAATTGCAAGTAAGAAGGTTTCGAGATTCAAGATTAATTAGACGGTAGAGGTATCCACTAGTGTTGCCACTCAATAGTTCACCATGGATTGGAGTAGTCGGTAGCACAAATACTGCAATGAAGAATAAAATCAATGTAACGGGTGCAATTTATCTGAAATCATCACAACTGTCTTTTTTGCAAATTATCTTAGTGATATTTATTACACAATATCAGTTAGTAAACTGATTTAAACTCTCATGGTCACTATGGGTTTATACCTCATCCAAGGTTTATACCTACCATGTAAGCTTGTTTTTATGAACATGCTAAACCCCGAATCAATTAACATTAGTATTGGTTAATATTACCTAGATGCTTGTCTTAGGCCTTTTTTTTTTGAGGCCCCCCCGCCTTTATGCTTTTACGCATACTCTGTGATGGCGGGGGCCACCCGCAGAGTTATGTGGGACTCGACCGGTATCAGCGGACCCTACCCACTAAACCACCCTCCGTGTCCTCCGATGCCATTTTGTCTTAGGCCTGAGCTAACTGTAGTTTTAATTTTAACCAATAAACATGTACTACTATATAATACAACAAAGTAGGTACACTTTCTTATTGCATACAATATTGTGTCTGCGTATTCTAAAATTCAACACACCCAAAGATCTTTAGAGCACGAAAGGGACCGCAGTTGGCTCAAAGGTTTTATTCCCTTAACTGTTTGGCATAACATTTTATGTAAAAAAGTTGCCATAATAGAAAAACCAAATTTCAGAAATAAACCAAGATCCTGTTCTGATGGGCTATTGGCATAAGTTTTAGAAAACAGTTTCTATGGGGATAACATTGAAGATATCCCTGTAATCTTGAAAATTTATTGTTATCAAACAAAGGCATGCCTAAATAGGCAATACAAAATTAAATTTATTGTGACACAGCATGAGCATATTATATAGACATAGTCCATTCATACGGCAATAAAGATAAATAAGACTTAATTCACACAATTATTGTTACTAACAATGTTTTGGTGGGATAAAATATGGCAATACGTAAATAACATTACACTCACGCCCAAAATGTATTGTTCACATTTAGTTATGAATTCATTAAGTAATAATAAACAAGATATTTAGCATAAGATACTGCAATAAGCTCACGTTTTTTAATGATCCTACTCAATACTAAACATTTTTTAAAATACCGGACATGTCTTCTGTTAGATTTATAATCTGAGTTTGATGTTAGTCTACTTATTTATAATACGTCTAGAATTGCATGACCCATAAACTATATTGGAGATTAAGATACGAGGCTTGCTTATACAAGTTTAGCATTATTTATTCAAGTACCTTTTGTAAACTGATAGCGTGTCAGTGCAACGAGCGATGCATTGCATTGCAGGTGCAAGTAAAGTACTTGAATGCACCCCCAAGGTCTCTATCTACATCCATCTTCTGATAAGGATTATGCCATCATAACTAGCATAATTAAAATGATTTACAATATTTAAAAAAAGGCTTTTTAGATAACAACTGTAGTCACGGTGGTTTTGGATGCCAGTGTGGCTCAGTTATAATAGGTATCATCAGAAAAACAGAAGAGAGAGCAAGAGAGCGAGAGGTAGGTGGCACTGGGCAAACATTAGGTCTGCAGCCAAGCAGTATTAATTTCTCTCACAAAAAAATTAACTAGGTAGTTATATTTTTAACACATGCATAGTTCTTTCAAATAGGAATAACTTCAAAAGTTGTGATCTCTATTAATGGTTGGATAAACATGTTTACAGTAGTTAATTATGGCAAGCAGTAGGCATATATTACGTATCACTCATTTTTCAAACTTTACTTACTTACTTATTAGCACGAGACCATCTAACATTTGGTTGGTTGATTTTACTTGAAATTTAAATCTTTTCTTTTTGAGCCATTCATTTCGAATTTAAGAAAAAACCTTTACATTCATAAAGTAACTGATGCATCATTATAATTTCTGATTGCTAGGTTGTAGCAGCTAGATTTTTATGTAATATTGAAACACAAACGTGTTTTTAACCCGATTATGGCAAAGCCAACAGGAAGGATTATGATTTTAGGTTATTTTTTGAGGGTATTATTTATGTAACTTCCACATTTACGGCCAAATAATCACAGAGCTGATTTTGGTGAATTAGGTATCCATCCATTCCTCATTATAGTCCGGGTAACATAGGCTACCTTTTGTTAAAAAAAGCTACATGGCGAATGCTACTACAACTATACAGTACAGTAAATATACAGGGTGACTTTGAAATCATTGCATTTTCGTAGTCGGGTCACATTTTTAGATAATATAACTTTAAAACACCAACAACTTTCTACTTAAATGGTTTTGGCCATGTGTAGGAACTTATTTATAGTCCAAACATAGAACTAGGTATTTTGGAATGATGAGAACTTAGTTAAGTACCTATAATGTTTATAAACATATTGATTTTTAATACTCTGCAAATATAAAAATTACTTTGTAACCTAAAAAAATGTAATTAGGTAATATTTTTATTACATATCTATCATAAAAAAAAAACATCACAGACCTTAAATAACATTCGATCAACAACATGGTCTGACAGATATTTCTTCTCCAACAAATAATTGGGGTTAAAATCAGTTAAAATCAGGTCTAATAGGTAGTAGACGTATGCGCCGAGCGGCGTGGCGTACGCCGCCGGTAATTTTTGTCACGCCGCCGCCGCCGAATTTTATGCCGGCGTCGCGTCGGCGCAAAGATAGTAGTGAGCGAACCACAAGCTAACGGCCGAATGAAATCTCTCTCTGTCTCTCTCTCACTTGCCGTTACATAAGCGCGTTCGTTCACGTTCAAGGTCAGCATTTGTCAGTTGATCAGTTCGATACGAGCCGTACAAGTGTTAGCACAAAACATACGCGTTTGTTATTGTTTAATTTTACCATCACATTTATGCCTTGGACACGGATTACACAACCTTGTAGTACAAGATGGAGTTAAAGGAACGCCGGAAATACAGAATATCGTTACAAAGTGCAAGAAGATTGTCAAAAGTCTTCGTTTTAAACTTCCAGATCTTAGAAAGGATGCAGATGAAGAACAGAAACGCTTATTGGTTAATGTTGATGAAGCTGGAGAAATTATTAATATCGATGAGTTGATTCCTGCCAGTGGAGAAACTGATGAAAGTGGTGATACAAATACCTTACGTGTGACTTCAATAAAACTATCTCCGACTTGCTGGCATAGCATCCTTGTAATGTTGGGAAGTATCTACAATCAATGTAACAGAAATCCAATTCACCGACTCCTTGTCAAATTGAATCAACCTGATTTAAAAATTAAAGACTTTGAATGGAGGCTTCTGGGGGATTTGATTAAACTTCTGAAGAAATTTCGAGATGCCGTTAATATAATGGTTGCATCAAAATCTATCACCATCAATGTGGCGCTCGTATTCAGGTGTGAAATAGAAGATGCACTGAAACACATTGATGACAACGAAGTTGTCACAATCAGTCGCATGAAGACTAACATGTTAAATAAATTAGATCACAGGTTTCCTGTTAATAAGCTGATGATTGCGGCTGCGTTACTTGATTGTAGATTTCAAGTGCAATTGATAAATATTTGGAAGAAAATGGGCTAACAAGAGTCTAATTTTTAAGTGATTTTGTTAAGGAACACGTCCGGCAATCTGATGTCCAATTCCATCAAGACACGAGAAACGAAGAAACTCAGTCTACCTCTTCTGATATAACGCCATCTTCTTCCGACTTGCTTCTAGCCATATCAAAGAAGAATTCAACTCATAATGTGAGCACAAATGATGATGATGCTGTTGAAGCTGAATGTTGGAAGTACTTTGGAGGATGTAATCCTAAAGATGTAGCCGACGTTAACTTACTTAGTTATTGGCGTGAAAAGGAAAAAAGTTATCCTTGTCTGTTCAATTGTGTAAGAGCAATTATGTGTATTCCTGCAACAAGCACACCAAGCGAGCGAGTCTTTTCAGTTGCAGGACTTACCATTACATCGAAAAGATCACGTTTAAATCCGACATCAGTTGATAAGATAATTTTTATACATGACAATTACGATGTTTGTAAGAATCTTTTACATAAGCAATAACTTTAATGAAGTTATTACTTATGCACAAAATTGTATTTAAATTAATCAGATGTTTCTTTTATTTCGTTTGTTTGTGTGACTAGAAAGACTGCAGCATATTTAATTCTAAAAATTATTGATTGATCTCGGCTGAGGTGGGTCATATTATATATATACTTAATTTGCTTAAATAGTAATTAAGTCTTTATTATTACTACTAAACATTTAAAAATGACAAAGAAGTATGCCATATTGTTTATTTGTAGATTTTATTATGGTACAGTAGCTGAAGCTGCCTTATTTAGTTTACCAAAAATTTTATTTTTGTTACTTCTGTCAAAGATTTTGTGTAAGTTACAAGATTCAAATGATTAAAGAGAGTTTTTATTTCTAACTAGCGGACCCGACAGACGTTGTCCTGTCTTAACTATGAATAATGATTACGAAATGGTTTGGTAAAAAAAATTTTACCCATTGTTTATTATAATTATGCTATATGATATAGTACAACATTCTTTGTTGTTTTTTTTCTGGCGGGTACATAAATTGTTTTGTTCGTATTCCGACACGGTAACAGGCGACAATTACTGGCCATGTACAAAATTCAGGTTTTTTTTACCCCCTATTTGACGATATTAGCAGCACGCATTCTGTCAAATGTCAAACGCCATACATTAAAAAAGTTGAAATGATCAAAAGCGATAAGGTTACATAACAAATAATTAAGTACGGTGATTTAGTTTTCTTAAATTATTTAATTTTCCGCGCAATTTTCTTAATTTTTTTGTTTCATAAGAACATTCTCCTGATAATAACAAACAAAACAAAAAAAGAATTAGCGAAATCGGTCCAGCCGTTCACGCGTGATGCGATGACCAAGGGAAATACGGATTCATTTTTATATACATATATATATATAGATGTTATTTTCATTCGATCTAATATCGCCGATGACGCCGCCGCCGCCGATAGTTTTAACATCAGACGCCGCCGCCGATCAAAAAGCCATCGGCGCATATCTAATAGGTAGGTAGGACTAGTTAGTTGCTGTCCGCAACTTCTTTCAAGTGGAATTTTTAATTTGAACCTATTAGTAAAGAGGAAACATAAAATGTATAAAAAGTAAGTAATATAACATAAGAGATAGCGACTACTGACTGTCTAACTAATCCGTCGTGCTCCGGCGCATTAATTTTTAGTTACCTATTCGCGTGTGCGCACTATAATAATATGTGTCTAGTGCCCTTGGGGATCACGGTGCGTGTCCTATTGTTCGTAAACGCTTTGTCTCTCTCCTAGGATTTTAAACAAAGACACGAAATCCAACCCGGACCATGAGGTGCAACTTGACCACTGATACTTAACAGGCTGGATTGTATTATGAAGTCAACCTTGCTCTTGAGTTGAATCTCCTATAATTAACCAGAGTGCAGGGCTCAGCTAATTTCCTATATTCGCTACTTAGTTTAGACCTTTAGATGCACTTTTGCGCACCTACTGTAACTGTTAGCAGTTATACGCATATAATTGTTTCGCCTTGGAGCGCGCCCTACGCAACGTTTGCCAAGTCACGGTTTCCACTAAAAAAAAACCACACGTCTTTCTATACGGCTATAGATTCAACCGAAAATATGAACCACATTTTTTAATCAAATCAAATAATTTATTTCGGAATGATCCATTTTAAAATTGTCAGTACAGTAATATCTATTGCTTACAAGTATTTTAGTATTATAAGTCTTAGTTTTTACTTAGTTATTTATTTTGCAGACAGGTTCATGACGTGCATGGAAGTCTAGGGTCCCATTAAACATATCTGCAACATATCGTACATTTTTGTCAGGACTGTCGCAAACCACAGAGAGGCATTTAGTTAGTGCATCAGTGCGTAAAGTCGTCAGTGTTGGCGTGAACATTCCAGATGTAGTATCAGCCTAATCAGCGCCCTATACGCATTAAGCTTGAAAATTATAAGTAGTATGGGAGTTTTATTAATTTACCAAATTCCAAATATTACATACCATTTTTTAGGAAGTAATATAGTTAAATGGAAACTAGCAGTCCCCAGCAAAAAGTTGAAATGAAATGAAATAAATGAAATACATTTATTTGCTTAGAAACATAGTACAGATTAGCCTTTAGAAGTTAATTTTTTTACTTTTAAACATATTATGTGATGAAAGCTTCATTACTCTTTCTAATTTCTTACTTTTAAAATCTCTAAATATTCATTATTTAATATTTTACTTCGTCTAAAGCCCTCTAAAGTCAGTACCCTGCTATGTCCCCAACCCAGAATATAATTTTGACGACCATTTGGATCAGCGGTAGTAAACACTGCTTCTGAGCCATGGGTCGCGGGTTCGATCCCCGCACAGTACAAATATTTGTGTGCATGAACATGTCTGTTTGTACTGGTCTGGGTGTTTTCTATGTATTATAAGTATTTATTTACAAAAAAAAGTATATAAGTAAGTTTGTCGGTTGTCTAGAACCCCATACGACAGGGTACTTAATAGTAGCTTAATTTGGGACTAGATGGCTCTGTGTGGCCCAGTGTGGCATGTCTGAAATATTTATTATATTTATTATTATTTATTATAATCGAAATGTTAGGAATATAATATAAATCTAACATGTTAGGTTAATATGAAAGTGTAATAACAATTTTCACAACATAGTAGAATACACACAGCACAGGTATTTCATTTAAATATATTTTATTTGTAAAAATCTTCGGTCAAAGTCTGTCCATAAGTTTTTTCATTCAGTCCCCTGACTCACTTTAAATACAGCGTCAAAATTTATTCCTTTAAGTTGGCAACATGTTTCGTAGCCGAATGAAATGCTAACGATGTGAAGTTATAGAATATTCGAGAAAAAACGGCAAAGCCATTGTCTTGACAGTGTAACCTATCTGTTTGTTGCCGAATCATGTGTCGGGGCCGTTACGCATATCAGTCCTTGGGTGAGTGATTTTATTAGTTCTGTCTTTTAAATGATATTTGTTAATATCAATGTTTTATAGTTACACGAAAAACAAAAGCATCTATCTCAAAAATCTATCAAGAAATTAGGTAAAATTATTAACTATTTGAGCTATCTGCATAAGATGTCAGAAAAATCGGTACCCAGGGATCAATCCCCTGTTGTTAAACCACACTGATGTAACACCCAGGGGACTTAAATTTTATGTGATTATCCCATAAAATTGTCTCTAAATTGTCTCTTATACAAGGTTTTTAATTTTAATCGATTAAGTTACGTGTCAATGTTAAGTAAATTTAATATTGTAGCTATAATATGTTTGAATAGACAGATTGAACTACCCGGCAATATATTATTATATAGGAATGGACAGGACAGTATGTAAAAAAAAGGCTTTTTTATATTATTACACCAGCAAATACGCCCCATTGGTCTAGTGGTTTAAATACCGGGCCAAGATCTCGGAGTCCCAGGTTCGATGCCCGGGATCGGGCAGCAATAAAAAAAAAGTTTCGATTTTTCGAACGTTGCTCGGGTTTGTGATCGCCAACCCGCATTTGGAAAGCGTGGTGATTATGCCAGTCCAATCATTGCTGTGGTAACTTGAATTCAATGATGGAGGCCTTTTCCCTGCAGTGGGATGATTATAGGCTGTTACTTTACTTTTGTACACCAGCAAATAAATCATTTTCAACCATAAATTGGATAGTTATTATATTTTCATAACTTTTAAATGCAATTTCAATCTTAATTCTACATATTTTGCTTTTATAATTACTAGTAAAAGTATCACGATGCCGCTAAAGAAAAAGTAGCTTTCAAGATAACTTGGAAAGTACTTGAAAATAAAAGAAAACCAGAAAAATTAACCTATAAACGTTTAAAAATATAACCCTCAAGAACGGGAAGACATGAGGAAGAGACAGGGCTTTAAGTACGTTAACCCTTTTCACGCCAATGACTGATATATCAGACAAACCATTACCGTGCCCAGCACGCCAGGGTCTGATATATCAGACTAGAAATACAAAATACGTAGTTTTTACTTGCCTGATAGGATTAAATAAAGTTTGTGTGGGTATTTTCAAACATTTCATATCTAAGGAATAAAATAAAGGTACAATTGCTGTATATTCTAAAGTCCTTTTACTTAAATTTTTAATAAACAAAAGCCCTTTTTATGGTCGAAATTTTAGGGATATTTACTTTAATGTCTAGCGCCAATGTCTGATAAATGTGACCAATAGTGATGTTACCAACACATAATTTATCGCTGCTATTTTAGTCATATTTACCTCAAAGTGTAAGTATTTTTATTTCATTTGATACTTAGGAATAACCTAATAACCAGGTAATTCATGATAAATATTGTTTTATGCGAAATCATAATAAAAATCAGATTTAATTTATGATATATTATATTTTACTTAACAATTTATTGTCATATTTCCCAACATTCTTAATGAATCGTCTTATATAGGTTAAACGCCAAAGTCTGATATATCAGACAGGAAGTGACTTCAGAGACAATGGATGCTTCTAGACCAATTTATTTAGTGATGTGAATTGAAGGTACATTGAGTATTATTTTTTTGAAATTTACCCTACATAAAAATGACATATTTGTTAGTATTATTATATCGTGTCAGTCGCATCGTGTTTCCTACTACAAAAATGACTACCACCGAGGAATTAGAATATTGGAGGGAGAAGACGAGTGTGACTTTCAAAGTGACAATTTAAATTTAAACATTCAACAGGTTAGTAAAAATTATATATTATGTTTACTGTCTATCTATATTGCTTCAATCGACTAGGTGTGATAGTTATGTTCATCATGTTTATTTTATTATAACTGCTTTAGACCGGAGAGTCATTTATTCTCTTAGAACATTACATGAGGCAATGTAGAAAAAAAACTTCCGATCGCGAATTGAACCCGGCATCAATAAAGTCTCAGACAATAACGACACCAGGCTACTACTAGAAATATGTGAAGGTTTAAACTGTATTATTTATTAAAACACAACTAGTTTACTAAATAATTCACGTACTGACTCAATGGGGACTACCGTTTCTTTGCTCACCAGTTGGCGCCACTGTAGACTGAGGTCCGGAGGTATAGCTGTCAAAGGCGATTGGCGCCGAAACAAAGTGTTATATCTTGAATCTAATTAAGGTTATATTGTTTATAAATAACTATCTTGATATCAACAAACTAACTTCTGAAATAGTTGCTCTTGAGGCCGTCTATTTTTGCGCTTTTTCTTAATTCCGCTTTTAAAGCGTTCACATTAATCGCCAAATAATCCATATTTGCGATATTTTACGAAGGAGATCACTTTCCAGCAGGTAAATTAAAGAAATTATAATTTATGCAACAAATTGCGCTAAAACCAGTGAAAAGTGAATGATATTGGACCTCGCGCGACACTAGCGCCTCTAGTGGCAAATTCACTAGCGATAGCCCCCATTGAGTAATTTAGTAAGATCGAGTCATCATCACCACCAACCCTATAATACCCTTATAGTCAAAATTGAATTAGAGTAAAACCAGAAACCCTTACCTCAATGCATGGCTATTATTAAGAAGATAAACTCGATTCGCAGTCTTAATCAATTGTAAAAAAATAACCACAACCTGTTACTACTACAACACACTAACTAGTTAATTTGCAATTGGTGGAATTTTTTGAAATATTGTGGGGGAGAGTAGTATGATTAGGATTCTAGTGTTCCAATTATAAATAAAAAATCCTTTTATTTTCCACTTGAATATTACATGTTTGCCAAACTTAAACAAGTGTAAATAGCAGAAATTAACGTTTTCAATGACCCTTTTAAAATTGAAATACTATTACAAGTACTTCCAAATTTTGGTATTCTAGTAAATAATGTTTACCTATATTTAGTTACAAACTTGTCGATGCTTAGGTAAACCGCAAGTAGTCACCTCACTAAAACTTAAAGACCTTGTAGCTGTTAGGTACGCCAAAGTCTGATATAACAAACAAATAGTGATGGGCAGGGATTTCCTCTGAGATACATTTATTGCGTTCTAATTACATTGAATCATCATAAATATAGTCCAAACTGCTTCATTCGTTCGATATTTAAGTAAAAACATGATTGTAATTCGAAGCGAAACATATTATCATAAAAAAACATATAGATTATATTAACTATTTACAGCAAAGATATCGAGCAAATGACTAAACTTATTGAGAATAAAACTAAAGGATTGACAAGTTCTGTCGGTATTCATAGAGTTCACCAAATAACTGCTTAATCCAATACGTGGTCTAGTAAAGTTAACGAAAAGGTAGTTTCAGATGTTAGTTTTGATTAGATAATAAAAAGTTATTCAACCCAGATTTAAAAATAAAAGGAAACATGATTTCAATTGTAATTTCATTTGAGATTTTTTTAGATCTCTGTGTACAGACTGATTAAAAGCCATGTTAGTTAACTGCTTAAGCAAATAATGTAAATTAACTAAGGAAACAATACATGTTTTATGAAGAGATGCTCATTATTAATTAGGCTTAATTTAACAATATTTAATGTTTAAAAGAAACTCCTTTTGTTTGAATAAATAAAAGTGTTGAGTTTCTATCAAATACTGCTTTTAGTTTCAAAAAACATCAGTCCACTGGATAACCTATCAGTCCCCTGTGCCCAGATTTAAAAAAAATGGCTATAAATCGTAAATTATTAGACAAATCTTTGGGCCCTTTCTTGAAACATGTAAAACTTACTTCTGTTTATCAATTAAACCTGGTTTTCAGAAGTTTTAGTCAAAAAAAGAGGAGGGGACACTTTAAGCTCAAAATTTTCCCGTTTAGAGAGAAGCACCCATATAGGAATGATACTAACATTGCAAGTAACTAATCATGCTTATCATATGTCTGTCATGCAATGAACGTCAGAAAAAAAACGTGCCTTTAAAGAATGTATTTGAATTATTTTTAAAGGCTCATTTAAATCAGCAAAAACAAACAAAATCATGTTATACCAAACAGATATTTTTGAACAATTTATGTATGACTAATAAATCCATTTCTAATTTTATTAAAAAAAGAAATCTTACTACAGTTAGCTGAGCAACTCTAAGGATCTCTATGGCCTCTGAAATTTATTTTTACTGATGCCTGAAAATCATGGTCATGTATAGAAAAACAGACTTAATGGACTGACAGTTTCCTCTAATATTAATTTGACTGTGACACATTATTTCAAACCATGACTGACAAGATAGTTGAAGGGATGTAGTGTCATAGGCTACATTTTGTCCCTTTCTAATCCCCACTTACCTAAAATGGGAGGTGGAAGTTTAAGTAGAAAGCTAAAATTGGTAATATGCGGACTATTTGTAATTAACAAAAAAATTGTGCATAATTATTTTTTTTGGATACCTGCCCCCAACCCCTTAAAAGAGGGGGTGAAATTTTATATGGGAGTTTTCACCCGGAAATCTTCCTCCAGCCCCTAAAATATCTCCGCAAAATTAGTACAGGTTCTATGATATAAACGAATAACAATAATTTAATTAAAAAAAATTCATACTTCAGCGCTTCATACTACAGTGCATACGGTACCTATACCTTGATAGAGTATTGAATTAATTTGACTATTGATTCACATTGATTTAACTGCTTAAAATTTTTGCCTATTCATGTTTACCACTCTCTCTGCCATGGCGATCTTAAGATCCTGTAGGAGTTAAGACTTCAGAATATGTAGTTAATAAAAAGTATTGAAGGTCTGTCATCTATTAGGCAATTAATGTAATTAATAATATATAAAAAATACAAAGATCAAATAAAATAAGTAAATGATGTTTATATGATACAAAGTAAAACTGTTAAAATTTTTATGGATATCTCCTAAAATTAACAGATGAGTAAAAAGTTTTTAGATAACACACTACAATAATATACTTCAAACAAATCTTGGCAATAGGTACTATTTGTATTTCTATTAATAAACAAAGTGTAATATCAGCTGATACATGTTAGAAAGCACTAACATCTTAAAACATTCAATAATTATTTAATATGATGGGATTTACCTAGAATACATACATATACCTACCATCATCTCAAGTTAATAGTACAAAAATACAAGTGCAGTTGTAGCGAGCGAAGCATTAAAACATCACCACCACCCGCGCCAGGCAAGATCAATAACGCGAGACTCAAGAAGTCAAAACAATAATAGTTTCTTAAATATAATACATTTAGATTTGGTAAAATGCTGAAGGAAAAAAGGTAGAACAAGAACAATGAAAATTTGCGATAGGCTTAATACGTACCTTTCTCTTCCTTCCTTTGTACACCATAGCAAACGCCCCATGTCCAATGATATCTTGTTTGGTGAATTCGTATTCACCCACCTGAATTACTTCCATTTTTACCAGTTTGCCTTTAACCACGGACATTTTCACAGTTTCTATTTATTTACAGTCCAAGTTCAACAAAAGATCAATATTTTTATCTGAATATTAAAAAGGAATGGGAACTTGATTATGTGCTACATTCTGATCGCAATGAGCTCCTAATCACTTCCTGGTTTCCTGAAATAGATTCAGTTACACTAAATCACTAATAACTATTCATTGTTACAGGTTTGTCGTCATCAACACAACACACAACGGATGCAAAATGTGTAAAAGTGATTTTATTATGTGTTGATTTTGCGGAGTGGAAAACGATGTTGCCATGATAGGTTTGTACGTTTTAGAAGAAAATAGTAGTTTTTTTGGAGTAGCGCTCGATTGACACGATGTTGATGCGCGAAGGTTCTAATAATTAAGTTCTAAAAATCAACACCATGAAATTAGTAGTTATCATTCATCTTATATATAAGCGCACGCTACATAATTTTGTGAAATTATCCTAAGCGGCATTTATTGTGATAAAGTGGTGGCATTGTTATAATAATGGATAAATCAAATAAAAGTGAGAAACAAGGAAAGGCGCTCCTATTCTACTCTGATTTAAGTTCTCGCGTAGAACTCCTGTAATCATTGAAATGTTTAAACCACCCATACATTTCAATGAGTTAAGTTAGTTAATAGTTTAGGTTTAGGCTAGGTTAGGCTATTATGTTTAAGTAAGTATTTATGATATTATAATTATTTTAAATTGACATTTTAACTAAAGACTAGGCTGAATGGACTCGTCCGAAGCCGTTAAATTTATATGAAATAATAATTTACTGGAAATTTGCGCGGAAACGAAAAGAGAAAGATGGACTTTGTTTCGTAATTTTGTGAAATTATCCTAAGCGGCATTTATTGTGATAAAGTGGTGGCATTATTATAATAATGTGTCAGTGAGTAGGATAAATCAAAAGTGAGAAACAAGGAAAGGCTCCTATTTAACTCTGATCCACGTTCTCGAGTAAAACTCGCACGAAAAATTGTCGAATTCAAATCGTTTGCGTGTTCGTTCGTATCGCCGTCGAAATATTTAGTATGAAAATTTAAACAGCGCTCGCGTGGTCAAAACGAAAACTACAAAACAAAGCACGAACTTTGTGTCGTTTGCTTTCGATACGCAAACGATTCGAAGTCGATAGTTCTTTGTGCTAGACCCACTATAATCATTGAAATGTATAAACCACCCATACATTTCAATGAGTTAGGTTAGTTTAGGTAAGGTTAGGCTATTATGTGTAGATACCCGAGGGAGTTTTTGGTCTCCTTCCGGGCGCGTCCCCAGGTGGCGGATAGGGGAACGCCCTCCAGACATAAAAGGTAACGGCCATTTGGCCGGCGCGGACCAAAACCCACACAGGAGGCGCTTCCAGTAGGCTTGGGCAGCCCGCTGTTGAATGCGTCTCCAGACGGTGCCGCGGTGGTAGCGGGCTTCGGCCCGTGGCCTGTTGTGGCCGTTCGCGCTGGAGGGCGTGAGACGTTGGAGGTCCCTTGCAACGACATGCACTGTCGTTGCAAAGGGTGGCCACGGTTTGGGTCGGTGAGGTTGCTTGCGGACCCGACCCGAAGTCGTAGATGGGGGAGGACTAGAAGGCATACGCCGAACTCAACTCCCCCCCCCCCCTAGCAGGCTAGTGGGCGTTGGGCCGGGGGAAAGGCTGGGGGGCGCAACGCTCGCATTGCACAGCTTGACGGACTGGGGGTGATTCCTGGTGTACAGGATCACCCATAGTTTATGTCTGAGACGCGGCATAGGCCGTGAGTAGGCGGTGCATGGAGGGCATCCTAAGGGAAACCCATACACTGCCAGCATACGTTGCAAGGTACACCGCAGGCAGGTCTTTTTAGTGGGGATGCTTGTCGGGCACGGACAAAAGAGTTCCACTTTTTCCCTGCGTAAACAAAAAAAAAGGCTAATAAGTGTAAGTATTTATCTTTTTGTTTGTATTTTAAATTGACATAACTAAATACTAGGCTGTATGGACTCGTCCGAAGCCGTTAAATTTTTATGGGGAAAAAAAAGTTTGTTTACTTTCTCGTTCTTTGAGATTTGAGATAATTAAACGTATTAACCATAGATATAGGATACGTTTATGGTATTAACCTTAGACTATCTACCTCTAGACGGTGCGATGCTGTGGCTGCACACGAGACAGCAATAATAAATTACAAAGTTGCCAACTTTAAATTTTTACTTGCAAAATTGGGTAATTTTTACTTTCATGTAAAACTAAATTCAGCCGGCAGGTAACAAACTAACCATGTATTTTTGAATTATGATGATCGACTATGTACTATGTAGTTTCATAGATAAAAAGACGTGTGGCACTCGGAGACTGCCGCGGTAAAGCTATTGCATAGCATTTTTATCAACTTATGCAATTATAAAGCTAAAAAGCTTCGAATAATTTCTAAGCCAAAAAGTATCACCGCTGTGCCGGTCGGAGGGGGGGTGTTAGGTTATTTTCGTTACGGAATTTCTGTATGCGGTCTCCACGCTCAAGGCCCGCGATAGAAGCTATGCAATAGCTTAATTTTATAATTTTATGTATTTTCTAATTTTGATTTTTGTAATTAAACTTTTCTGTTATTTTGGCAGATATGGTAACCATAGGCAACCATACTGTCAAAATCCTTATTTTCTTCTAAATTCTTTTAAATTTCGGAAATTCAAAATTGTTCGATCGTGCCTCGCCCCGATTGTGTGGGTGTGGGTGTTAGGATTATTTTCGTTGCGGAATTTCTGGATTCGGTCACCACGCTCAAGGCCCGCGGTAGAAGCTATGCAATAGCTTAAAAACATAGTTTCAAATTAAGGCGATGTAACAAGGTTTAAATGAAACAAAATCAGTTTTGATTGTATGTATATGTATAATATTAAATATTCTTATATAAGGTCAATTTACTTATATTTTCTCCTAAAGCATTTATTTGACCTCTAAGTAACTAGTCTTAAAATATTTGCGCTCGATTTAAATGGACCTTATATTTGACGCCTTTCATGTATCGTTCCTGTTTTACTTGTATTGTCGTACTCATAGTTAGGCAAAAGTTACTGCCCCTTAAAAAGTACCAACTTATTATGCATATTCCTTATTTTTTCTTCTCTTTGCGACAATGTGTTCATTATGTAATGAATTCTAACTTCCAGATATCTTAACCCAATTGCTTATCTGAGGTATTAACTATGTTGAGATATTTCATTTCATGCTAGAGTCTGTGCGGAAAGAGAACCGTTCGTAAGATTTGAGGGCGCATGTGTGTTTAAATAATGCTTTTGTTGTGTTGACAACACTGTTACGTCATTACAGTGCGACTGTTACATTTTAATATTTAGTAACTTTGTTGGACTAGTTTTTGCGTGAATAACACTTATTCACGCAAAAACTTTGTTACTTAGTAACAAAGTTTCGCATTTATATAATTATGAAGGAAACAACGTAAAAGAAGCCATGAAAAGAAGTTACTTAAATTTATTTCTAAATAGATTTAATCCCTCAACCCCCAGGAGGCACTCGGGTGCCACGATAACAATTGATTTCAATAAATTGTGTCTGGAATAACTCACGATCGAGGGATTAAGGTTAGTTTAAAATTTTACACCAAAGTTAGGTATTGAGAATAAAACTAATAATTGAATGGTAAAAAACCCGGCTTCCTAGGGTTTCTGAAAAACTCCTGCATAAGCTAAAGTAAATTTATTTATCAATTTATTAACTATTAAGGAAAAAATCAATGAAACAAGTACCATTTCATATTCATCACAAAGTTTATTGTAAATTATACATTAGTTAGGAAATTTATAAAAGTATAAAAGGCACGAATTTTGTTCGGTTGGCGCACTTATCAAATTATCAAGAATGACTTTTTTGGTCTTCCTGTACGTTTCTTTCCAGGTGTAGACTACACTCCATTATTTGTAGATAGATACCGTATCTTTACTTAAGCCTGAAAAGAAATATTTAAAGTTCGTTAACGAATTAAAAGTATCAACACTGTTTTTACCTACTATCGAAACATTGACCGAAACATAATACGTAAATATTATCATAAGTTTAAATGAATTCCTTTTAATTTTACATATTTTGAAATGTTATGGGCCGATGGTACCCAAAAAGAACTATAAAACTGTTGCATACCGGCCGTAGCTGCCACACGATCTGTAACTTTGTTTAGATCAACAATGGTGTGTTTTACCGCTTTTTCTCGTTGGAAAAATTGCATAATATTAAACTGGTAGAACTGCGAAAAGTTTGAGCCCTTTTCGACATGATTTCAAATTAAAAACAATAAAATAACACGATAAACAATATTGAATCAATCCGTAACAAAAAATGACATTTGATGGACAGACGTTTGACGTTACATACTCTTTGGGACAGACAGCTGGATTGGGCTGCCATATAAAAACAATAATGTTAGTACCATTTTACGCCACGACGGTTCTCTTTCCGCACAGACTCTAGTATTGATATAATGCACGTTTATGATATAATGTATCTTCTGTCTATGGCTCAGCCGCAGTCACGGATTTAAATATTAACCTGGATCGAGAACTTCTCATATTTTCAAATGTGCACTCACTCTATAGCGCTAAGATTACTTTTTCTTTGCCAAATGGAAAAGTAGGAAAACGAGCCAAGTGAGAAAACTAAAATAGTAGTGTGTAGTGATGCCCAACTATCGATAGTTTTGCTATCGATAGTTGACCTCGAAAATCAGTTAGAATATCGATAGGACTATCGATACTATCGATCGTATCGATAGCCCAAATTGGGGTAATACTATTGATGACTTGCAATACTATCGATAGTATCGATAGTATTATGGCTACATATCACCAAACCATCGATAGTATCGATACTATTACAGTTCATGGCGAGTAAACTATCGATAGTATTGATAGTATCGATACTATCGATAGTTTTAAGCTATCGATAGTTCCTTATTTTTCGATAGTATTACCTAAAGGCTAAAAGCGTGAAGGCTAAAAAGCCGTCGCAGTTTTATTAAGTGTGTCGCCCCACTTTCTACCGAACCCGCACAGTCCAGACGTGATCTTTGGCGCGAAAAAGCTTCACTGCCTACTCCCTTTGTCCCACTTGCCGAGAATCTCTTGGACATGATCTATCATGGCCGATCTGGAAGTCTCTCTGAAGATCTCAGGTTGGTCGAAGTAAGGAGAACATGGCCAGGTGGGGATTTTCGGCAAGCTCTGATGTGGACTGTGTTTGCGGTGCAGTGCAAACTATGGCACACTTAACATCGTGCCCGGCGTGCCCCAACACGCCAGCGGATTTAATGAACTGCAGTCGATCCGCAATACAAGTGGCTGAATTCTGGGCTGCTACGACGTAATTTCTCGTGTTCCATCGACTCGCTAAGAAGAAGACCTAGAGTTTTAGGTTAAACTAAATTTTACCGCTAGAGAAGTAGTAAAGTCTTTGTAATTAACGTCTGCGACTACCCTAACAAAACAAAAAACAAAAGTTAAAAAAAAAAGCTACACCACTGTTGCCAACTATCTCAAAAATATACAAGATGTAATTATTTTACACAGTAAATTACTTACTCCGAGTTGAAACCTAAATTTTTTCCTGTTACATGGCATTAAATAGTAACCATTATACCCATAATTTATAAACAATAGTATCGAAAATAAAACAACTATCGATAGTTTAAAACTATCGATATTATCGATAGTTTTTTATTCACGAGGAGCAATACTATCCATAGTATCGATAGTATTGCCTTCGTGCAATAGTATTGCCTGGATCTAAGCTATCGATATTATCGATAGTATCAATAGGCTATCGATACTATTGATATGACGTAGAGATGGTGAATATATCTATTATCAGTTAAATTTAACTAATAAAAAAAAACACATTTATTCAATAAATATTGTTAACCTTATCTAATATTGGCGTTTTACCTACCAATAAAACGCTTATTAATTTACTAACCTTATTCGAAGCTTAATTTTAATGAGATAGGCACTTCCTTTCCCGCCATGTGTTGCTGTCTCTTTCTACCTTGTTTTCTCTCTTTTTACCACCACCACCCGGTACACATACTACAACAATAACGAATATTGACTTAACGCACAATAGCAAAAAAGCCTGGTCAACTATCCGGAAACTCACTGGCGAACCACCACAGCCTTCTATGCCAGGTCAAGTAACAGCAAACCAGGTCGCACATCAGTTGATCCTGAATGGAAAGTCTTCCTCTCGTCTGAAAAGGCTGCCCAGGACCAATGACTCTATGAACAACTGTGTCACATTGAGCCAGCCCTTCGTTCTAGCGGACATCATCGAAGCCATAAAGTCGCTGAAATGCGGCAAAGCTACTGGGGCTGACAACGTTTCCGCTGAACAAATAAAACACCTTGGACCTTGTGTGTGCTGTATCCTGGTTGCTAGAGCTGTTTAATAATTGCCTCGCTAACACCTGCATACCGCGCCTCTGGCGAAAATCATAGGTTATTGCAATTATTAAACCTGGCAAGCCGGGCAACGATCCAAAAAGCTACCGACCTATTTCGTTACTGTGTCATACATATAAGCTGCTGGAACGAGTGCTGCTTAATCGTCTCGTAACCGTTGTTGACCCTAAACTCATCCCAGAGCAAGCTGGGTTCAGACCAGGTAAATCCTGCTGTAACCAAACACTAAACCTCACACAACACCTTGAGGACGGATACGAGTTAGGCCAAGTAACGGGAGTAGTATTCGTTGACCTGACGGCTGCGTATGACACGGTTAACATAAAAAGATTACTGTGGAAAGTAACAGAGTTGACACAAGACCACCATTTCACCAGGATACTCAGTGAACTACTTCACAACCGGCGCTTTCAGGTTCATCTCTTGGATGAAAAGAGTAGATGGAGACCTCAGAAGAACGGCCTACCACAAGGGAGTGTACTGGCCCCTCTCCTCTTTAATATCTACACCAATGACCAGCCACAAATACCACACACGACTCGCTTTATATACGCTGATGACCTAGCTTTGGCTTCCCAAGCACCATCTTTTGAAGAAGTCGAAACCCACCTGACGGCTGGATTGCAGGTTCTTAGCAAGTACTATGACAGCAATTCATTAAAACCCAACCCGTCAAAAACACACTCTTGCGTCTTCCACCTTCGCAACCGGGAAGCCAATAGAGTCTTGAATATCACATGGCGTAACGTGCCCGTGGCTCACTGTTTCTACCCCAAGTATCTTGGCATCACATTAGATAGAGCCCTCACGTTCAAACAGCACTGTACAAACACAAAGATGAAGGTGCACGGTAGAAACAACATCCTGCGGCGACTTACTTCTACCAAATGGGGAGCATCTCCGCATGTCTTACGGACAACCGGCATGGCTCTCTGCTACTCGGCTGGTGAATACGCCAGTCCAGTATGGAGCCGTGCCGCGCACACAAACCTGGTGGATACAGCATTAAACGACACTTGCCGGATTATTACAGGCTGTCTTAAGCCAACTCCTGTTGGTATGCTGTATCCACTAGCCGGCATCGCAACGCCGGCAGTCCGAAGACAGGTGGCTAGCTCCATCGAGAAGGAAAAAATGGAAAAAGACCCACGCCACCCAATGCACCAGTATGTCTCAGTACAGCAGAGACCAAAAAGCCGTCATAGTTTTATAAAAAATGCAGAGCCTCTCGATGACGATGCCCCGAAGACCAGACTCCGACTCTGGAAGGAGAGATACCCAACCTCACTGACTATACCACCAGCCGAAAAACTACCCCCCGGTAACAGCTTACCATGGCCGACGTGGAAGTCTATGAATAGACTCCGGACCCAAGTCGGCCGGTGTAAGGAAAATATGCATCGGTGGGGTTACAGCACATACGAGCCTTGTGAGTGTGGTACCTCTCCCCAGACCATGGCTCATTTGCTGAGCTGCCCAGCGTGTCCCACCACCTGTACACGCGAGGACTTGTACAACGCTACAGATAACGCTATCCGCGTGGCTGAGTACTGGTCCACAAAAATCTAGCGACAAAAAAAAAAAAAAAAAAAAAAAGCCATGATCGATACGCTAAGAAGACCCGGTAGTAGGGACGACTTTTGATAAGGGAGTCTCCACCTTTGTAAATCATTGAGTCGAAATTGTACCAGGCAGAAATTATTTATAAGCTTCGAATAAGGTAAGTAAATTAATAAGCGTTTTATTGGTAGGTAAAACGCCAATATTAATTTGACTTGACCGTTATTCGAAGCTTAATTTTAATGAGACTTGTTTGTTATCGCCTGGTGGTTGGTGGTAAAGACGCCCAATGTGACAATGTACTAAAAATAATTCAAAATGTAGATTAAAATTTAGGTATACACCCAAGGATTTTTAAGTATAAGAACCCTTTAAGTATATAGTTTTCATAAAAACAATAAAAGTTTGTTTTATATTCAATCATATATTAAATCATAGCTGGATTTTGCCAAATGTGTTACAAAATTTCTTGATTATCTTAATCAGCTACACTAAATAAAGCCGTCACGGAGGGTGTTTGCGATGGCAGCATGACTTCTCTTCTATAAAATTTGCAGAAAGTGTTTGATGCACGCCAGTTACCCCTCGCTAATATATCTTCTAAAGGGTAATTGTCCAACCAATTTTTAGAAGCAACTGCAGAACGTATACTGCCCGGAGTGGCAGATATGCCTGCATCTTTGAAGAGGCTTTTGAGCCAACCTGCTATGACTGTTCGTGAGGCGGGTTTGGGTTTGCCTCTAGTGTTAATAAATAATGTTTTACAATTTGCAGATTCCCTGTAAGCCTTAAGTAAAGAGATTGTATGATTTATCCAAAAAACAGGGTTTAAGTTATGACAATCTGGATTAGCAATCAACCTCCAACCCGATTGTCTGTAATTTGCAGTGTCGGTTTTTGATCCGAAGGTTGGCCAAAATACTATAGAGTTATCTGAAAGTAGGCAATGATTAGAATCAATACTAAGCAATGTTAAATCATGGATTCTTCTTCCTGAACACAGCAATAACAAAGTGGCTGTATGTTGTTGGGTTTCAAAAGTGTTATTAATGTTGACATTATGCTTTTCTAAATAGGAAGCTAAACTATCTAGATTCCAAACTGGAGGTTTATGACAAATAGGTCTTTGTATAGATATTGATTTCAACACATGCTTTACCAAAACATGGGAGCTTAAAACACTAGCATATTCTGCATTACAAAGAGTTGAAATGGCAGATTTATGTAATAGAATGGTATTGTAAGACAATTTGTGTACTAAATGCAAATCTGACAAATATCTTGCCATATCACTACCAGTAGGTTTAGACGGATCAATTTTACGCTCTACAGCCCACTTAAGCCATTTTTTCCATGCGCAATCATAACTTTTTCTAGTGGAAGGACGCCAAGATTTTTGTAGAAGATCGATTTGTTCATTATTCCAGCCCTCTAGATTTTCCGTCCACCCCCACATTTCCACACCTCCAGTGTCATTTCGAATACATTTAGAGGTGGAAGGCCCGTCGATACATCGACTAGAACTTCCTCTAGATTCAGAAGCGTGAAAGGCTGGGTTAATGCCCGAGCTTTCACGTCCGCCCTCCAAAAAACTCGATCCCAACGAGGTACGACCAGTAGGTAGGTTCCTTGACATTGGTTGAGATGACTCAGCAGTCAGCACTCTTGGAATGAGGAAGGGTGGAGGGAAAATCCATGCCAGAGCATATGTCCATGTGCGGGGATCGAACCCGCGACCCATGGCTCAGAAGCAGCATTAACTACCGCTGATCCAAATGGTCGTCTAAAGGTATGCGATACCCTCTTATGATTTTAAATATGTATCTTGGGGCTTGTAACTGCTCCCATTTGTGAACATATTGTTTGAGACGGCCCGCTCGAAATTTCCTTGAGTCAGAATTTTTTCCTTTTATTATCTTCTCGGTTATGCCCTGATTGTGACATGGTTCGTTTTTGGCCTTTTGTATTTGTTCGTGAGGAACGCCCTCGAAAGGAGTTTTGACCATTCGGTGCGACCGAATGATGATTAAATCTTTGCCCAACATAATGTGAGCTAGATCGACCCTGTGCAGGGGGATTATGGCAATTAGTGGCTTGTGTGTAGTGTACACTACTACATGGCCCGTAAGAGTGGGCTTGTGTAGGTTTTTTGTGAGATACAACATCCTGCGAGGAGTTGCTTGGTTTTGTACGCTCAGCCTGCGAGGTAGAGTAGTTACTTGCCTTTTTTAAGGGCCAAAAACCCTTCCGGAGACCACCAGCTTTTTCAACAGCAGCTGTAAACTTTTCAGCATGAAACAAATGTGTGGCCGTAGGTGGGATCCTTTTTAAAGTAGTTTTAACCAGTGGATCCTTCACCTGTTTTGTCACATAATCTCTTCGCATTTGTATAACCTCAGCTCGGTGGCCACATACAATCTGTAATAAATCTGAGGATGTTCTAAGAAAGTCGCCTTCTGAAAAGAACTCATTAATTTTTTCGTTGAGGGTATCATACGAAAGGTTGTCGGTATCTTTGGCCCATGACAACAAGTCCCGCAAGATTTTTTGCAATGATTCCCTTTGCTTTACTGCACACATCGTCAATGCTGCGTATGCTCTATCAGCATGCATTAAATGGCGAGGGGATTCATACATTTTGACCTCTTCATTCAAGTCAATATCAGTATATCCCGGGGTACAATTATATAACTTTTGAGTATCTAAATACCTAATCGCATTCCATTCAGTAGTGTCTAGATGTTGGAAATCATTTAAAAATTTTAAATGATCTGGGGAAGTCTTGGGCATACTTGGCTCCTTAAGTTTTGTTTCCATATCGAAAGTGAAAACCTTTTGGTTATGTACGACTTCACTATTAGGATTAGGAGGAAACTCTGAGAATTCATTATAAAGGTTTTGGCTTACTCCTGACAAAATAGAAATATTGTCATTGTCAGAATAATTACAGTGTGTACTCACAGTTTGTACTTTTTCCTTCATCAGTTGTTCTCGAAGGTTTCGTATTTCTTTTGATAATTTATGAACCTTACGATCGGAGCGACGCTTCTTATATTTTCGCCCCTGTAGTGTTTGTATAACTAAGCTATTGTACAAATGACGTGAACTCGGGCTTACGGGTAGTGGGGAGGCAGTCGTGTGAGAGCCTTTGGTGAGAGCGGACGTGCTGACCCTAGCTACTGGTGACGTAACGAGCGCGATAGTCATCTGTGCCCTCACCCTTTGTATTAAGGAGTACTACAAGTGGCGACGAGTAAAAAGGTCAGTGAATAACGTTATTTCACAATTTACGAAATTCACTTATTTTCAAAAATAAAAGAGGGTAGTTAGATAATTTCATTTGTTAGGTTTGTACGATGTGTTATAATTTGAATAGCGTTCACGTTAGACAATTATCATCAAGTAAAATCATTTAACGGTTAACAAATCTAACTATAAGTCATACTTTTATATCGCAAGTAAACAAAGCGGTGATTAAATGTATTTGGTAGACTAGTCGTGTAGGTTAGGAGGCACGATTAGACTTGTCTCCGATGTGTACAGCTATGAATTATACCTTTCCTGCCTCAATTAATTAAATGTTGAATCACAAAGTAAACATAATTTGAATAATAGGCCTTAAATGTACCTATGGTTGCAAAGTTTTCGACGTTTACTGTAGTACAAATGTATTATTTTAATTCGATTCTTGTTAGAATACCTATCTAGGGTTTAGAGGAATAAATTAATAATGACAGATTAATAAATAAAATTTTTGTTCGACAACTTTTTTGGTGAGATACGTATACCTATATATATATAAAAAATATATATATATCGAATGAATTGATTAATAGGGTGTTTAAATGAATTATCACTCAATTAGTTGTTAACTTTGGTGACAACAAATCCGAAGTATACCTACCTACTTAACATGAATATAGTAGAAATAATAGGAACCTCTGTCACCATAATGTTTACATACACAGGCTTGAAGTAAGAATAAGTAGGCAGTAAGGTGACACTGTGACAGTGTAAAATGTATAAAATGTATATATAATATATGTGTGGGCAGTACGAGCCTGCATGAAATTGTAAATCGTACGTACTTGAGTGTGGGCAGTACGAGCCTCAATGAAATTTGAAAGCGTACGTATATGAGATGTTATAGGCAGTACGGGCCTTCATAAAAATGTAAACCGTGCGTAAAAGAGTTGTGGGCAGTACGGGCCTTCATGAAATTGAAAACCGTGCGTAAAAGTGTTGTGGGCAGTACGGGCCTTCCTGAGAATGTAAACCGTGCGTAATTTTAGATACTGAGTACAGTTAAAGCGATCAATATAAATCAATATTAATAATAACAACGTAATTACAAATATGTAGCGTTTGAATGATAGAAACACAGAATAAATGCTAATAACTAAATACGTCATCAGGTTGACGAAAATGTTTCGGGCTTTTAAGTCTTTTACTTAATGTCATAGATAATTGTTTTGTCACTATGTATATACATATTTATTGGTTTTAACTGTACTTGGTTATGAATCTTTAATTATGAACTAGTATAGTAGGGTATCGGCAGTATGGGCCCTCAGATATTAATGTAAACCATACGTATGTTGGATAAGTTGTCCATAGCTAACTTTTGGTTCCAGGTCGCCCCGATCATACTTCCAGTATGGCAAACTTACTTCCACCTCCAGAAAAACTTGATCTTGAGGGTGATAGAGCCACAATTGCTTCACGTTGGGAAAAATGGAAAAGGGCATTAAATCTATTTCTTGACGCTACTGATACCAAAGGTGCTGAAAAAAAAAGAGCCACCTTGTTACTCTTAGGTGGATCTGAGCTTCAAGAAATTATTTATAATCTACCAGGCGCTTATACGGAAGTTTCTGAGAGTAACAATGTTTTTGAAATTGCAATTGAAAAATTAGACGCATACTTTCTTCCAAAACTTAATAAAATTTATGAAAGACACCTATTTTGTCAAATCAAACAGGAACAAGGTGAAAAGTTTGAAAAGTTTGTGGTGAGATTGAGGAACCAAGCTGGGAAATGTAAGTTTACAAGTACGGAAGAACATTTGGTTGATCAAATTGTAGATAAATGTTTGTCATCAGAGTTAAGGAAGAAGATTTTGATATTAGGAGATAGTGTTACACTTGATCAAATAATAACTGAGGCTAACACACTAGAGGCGGTAGAGTACCAGCTGGAGGGATATGGACAAAACAAAAGTTCGAGTTCAAATCACTCCGATGTTAATGCAATTATGAATCGTTCAGCCAAATCAAGTTCGAGTAAACCGGGGGTCAGCAAATGTGGAAGGTGCGGATATAATGCGCACACCTTACCAAATCAAGAATGTCCGGCTAAAAGGAAAAAATGTCATGCTTGTGAAAAAGTAGGGCATTTTAGTGCATTGTGCAGAAGTAGACCCCAGAAGCGAAAGCTAGAAAATAAACAAGAGGAAAATAGAAAATATAAAAGAAGTCGAGATGAAAAGAAGCTGAATTTTATTGAGACCGAGTACAAAGCAGAAAATGTACATTATATATTCAATGTAAATGATGACGCTACAATAGAGTGTTTTTTGGGAGGTGTTAAAATATGTTTGTTAATAGATTCTGGATGCAAACTCAACCTTATCACTGACAAAACTTGGTATATGTTAAAACAAAAAAGAGTGACTGTTTCTAACCTTACAAAGGGAACAGACAAAACATTGTACCCCTATGGTAGTAAAATACCATTGGAAGTGAAAGGTACTTTTGAAACGGTTATTGAAATCAATGGACAATCTAAACTAGCTATATTTTACGTCATCAATGGTGGATCTCGGGATCTATTAGGAAAAGAGACTGCAATTCGGCTAGGGGTTCTGAAGATAGGAATTGGAGTGAACGAGGTCACGCAAGAACACAAGCCATTTCCGAAATTCAAAGATGTCCTTGTAGAAATCCCTATCGACGAGACTTGCAAACCTTATCACAGCCTTACAGGCGGATACCTATTCCTATTGAAAAAAAAGTCGAACTCAAAATACAGGAACTGCTGGATAGTGATATTATCGAAGAAGTGCATGGACCTTCCCCGTGGATATCACCAGTCGTTCCAATATTAAAAGATAACGACGACCTTCGTCTATGCATTGATATGCGGCGTGCCAACGAGGCAATCTTGAGAGAAAACCATCCACTGCCTTGTATGGACAACTTACTACCTAAGATTAAAAAAGCCCATTATTTTTCTAAGTTAGACATTAAAAATGCTTTCCACCAGGTAGAAATCCATCCAAATTCCAGGTTTTTGACAACATTATTTTATAACATCAAAAGGGCTATACCGGTATAAACGATTAAATGTTCGGAATTACATGTGCACCCGAGTTGTTCCAAAAGATATTGGGAAGAATGTTAATAGGACTAGACGGAGTTATAAACTTTATAGATGATATCCTAATTTACGGAGAGGACGAACAACAACATGACGAACGACTTAAAAAGGTTTTAAATACACTTAACGAGAATAATGTGCTACTAAATGAAACAAAGTGCGTTTACAAGGTACAGAAAATTAATTTTCTTGGCCATGAATTGGCACCTGATGGAGTGAAACCACTACAAAAATATGTGAGCAGTATTGAAGAATTTCGGGCTCCAAAGAAGGTGGAGGAACTCCAGAGCTTTTTAGGTCTGGTTAATTACATCAACAAATGGTTGCCTAATCTTGCAACCTTAACAGAACCATTGAAGGCACTGTTGAGGCTAAAGAGAGCAAAAAGGTCTAATATCGAGGACGTCTGGAAAGATGAGCAAGAAAGAGCATTCAGGCGACTAAAACAAGTTCTGTCCACAGTCAGGACATTGGGATATTACAACGCTGACGACGAAACACAGGTTATCGCTGATGCAAGTCCAGTTGGGCTAGGAGCCGTTTTAATTCAAAAAGATGAGAGGGGCCCAAGAATCATCGCCTTTGGAAATCGGACACTAACGACGCTAGAACGGAAATACAGCCAAACAGAAAAAGAAGTGCTCGCTTTGGTCTGGGCAGTCGAGCATTTCAGTATTTTTCTATTTGGCAAGAAATTCGACCTCATCACTGATCACAAGCCTTTAGAATTTTTGTTTGGACCAAAATCAAAGCCTTATGCGCGCATTGAGCGCTGGGTGTTACGCCTACAGACTTATAGCTTCAATATTAGATACAAGCCTGGAAAAGTTAATATTGCCGACCCCTTGTCTCGGCTTTGTACATATCCCGATGTACCACCAGGAACCATTGAGGATTACGTCCACAATATTGTGGAACAAGCTCGACCTTGTGCTGTCTCCATGAAATCTATTATCGAGAGCTCAGAAACTGATTCGCAAATAAGAAGTATTAAAAGAGGAATTTACAACAATGAGTGGGACGATTCTGTAAAAGAATATAAAATTTTTGAACCTGAACTTTGCTTTTATGATAATATTCTCTTACGAGGTAGTCGTATCGTCATACCTGAGGTATTGAGGAAAAGAGTGTTAGATGCAGCTCATGAGGGTCACCCAGGAATTGTAGGGATGAAAAGTAGGTTAAGATCCAAAGTATGGTGGCCACGTATAGACAAAGATGTTGAGTCAGTCGTAAAGCATTGTAAGGGATGTACTCTGGTGGGACTACCCACTCCTCCGGTACCTATGAAGCCACGTGAGCTTCCAGTTGCTCCCTGGGTAGATATTGCCATGGATCTTCTTGGACCTCTGCCAAGCAATGATTACCTGCTAGTAGTCATCGATTATTATAGCAGATATAAAGAAATCAAATTTACTGAGGTGATTACGAGTTCAAAAATCATAAAACTACTGGAAGAAATTTTCAGTCGCCTTGGTTATCCCACTTCCATCACAGCTGACAACGGCCGTCAATTTGTAAGTGATGAGTTCAAGAAATATTGCCTCCGGTGCAATATACAATTATTTAATACGATTCCTTACTGGCCTCAGCAGAATGGAGAAGTTGAGCGGCAAAACCGCGACATTTTGAAGAGGCTGAAGATAGGTCAAATTGAAAAAAGGGACCTAAAAGAATCTGTGATGGAATACCTAATGATGTATAACTCAACACCACACTCAGTGACAGGAAAAACACCCGCTGAGTTATTTTTTAGAAGATAAAATAAGGACAAAATTCCTTCAATTTTGTATAACGAACACAGACTAGATGATTCTGATGTAAGAGACAGGGACGCGATACAAAAGGAAAAGGGAAAAGAGTATGGGGATCGAAAGAGAAGGGCTGTAGAATCGACATTTACAGAAGGCGAAAAAGTATATATCAAGGAATTGGAAAAAGGAAATAAGTTGACAGCAAATTTTAAATCAACACCTCACATTGTGGAAAAAACGGTAGGGGGAGATGTATTAGTGAGAAATGAGGAAACTGGACAAAGACTGAGACGAAATGTAATTCATTTAAAACGGGTAGAAGGTGAATGGAAAGTTCTGGATGAAGATAAGGGAAACAAAGAACAAAATCAAAGCGAGCAGGAAGACAACGAATTATTAAATGGTGAAAGTGAAAAAATAATAAATATCTAAATTGCATACCTTAGTCTTTAATTATTGTAACTGATAATTTTGTTTGTTGTAATTGATTTATTTCAATAAATATATAATAAGAAAGGGATGTAGTGTTTGTATAACTAAGCTATAGTACAAATGACGTGAACTCGGGCTTACGGGTAGTGGGGAGGCAGTCGTGTGAAAGCCTTTGGTGAGAGCGGACGTGCTGACCCTAGCTACTGGTGACGTAACGAGCGCGATAGTCATCTGTGCCCTCACCCTTTGTATTAAGGAGTACTACAGCCCCCTTTTTTTCTTGCGACGATAAGGCCCTCCATTTGACGAATCTGAATAACTCGTTGACGAAGAGCTGCTGCTACTGCTTAGCGATGAACTGGTACTATGTTTACGAGAACGCTGTCGTGTATCAGCATTAGAAGGTCCGGGAATAGGTTCAGGGACCGATTCCAATGTATTTTTATCAATCAAATCCATGCTACAAGTTAAAAGGATATAATTAACAAAAATAATATGTAGGTAGAAATAAAATAAAAATTATCAGTGAAATTTACTATCGAACGATCGTACGTTAATTTCTTAAAATTATCTGTGATTATCGATGATGTTAACAAGAAAAAAAGAAATTACTTGTCGAAACTTGCACTACAAAATGTGAAATTTTTTTTTGTTAATTATTTCGAATTTTATAGAAATTCGACAAATACTTCCACTGCATGTCGTTCAAATTACACGTTCAAAGCCGTGTGCTAAAATAATCGAATGCCCATTGCAATGCGATCCACGGGCACTCAACACTTAAACAAGAAAAAAATGGTTGCCTGTAAAGTCGGTTTTACGGGCGAAGATTTTACGTGACAACGTCTTTTTCTCGGTAGAATATTTATTGATATGAATATAATTAAATTGCACAATAGGAACAAGGAATTGAATGAAGATAAGAATTGCACAAATTTTAAAATGCGCCTAATTCTCTAGTGCTGCGCGTGCGGCAGACCGATCATAGTTGAGTGGGAGAGAGACGCAAGGCACTCTCTCGTTCGGTGACTCATCGTAACGTTACCGAGCGTTACACTTTTTCATAAGTGACTCCCAGCCGCAACCTAATTTAAGACGTTGTCACGTCAATAATTATAACGTTGTTATAATGATTTATGCCTTACTTACGTGACAATTATTTTACCCAACACACCAAGTATCGACCGTAATTACTTAGTATTAGTTCCTTCTTCTTATAGGATAGAATATAGTGCAGCTTTGTTAGCGCACGTCTGCACTCGGCGGGAAATAAGACGCCAATGATTTACAAAGGTGGAGACTCCCTTATCAAAAGTCGTCCCTACTACCGGGTGGTGGTGGTAAAAAGGGAGAAAACAAGGTAGAAAGAGACAGCAACACATGGCGGGAAAGGAAGTGCCTATCTCATTAAAATTAAGCTTCGAATAACGGTCAAGTCAAATTAATAAAAATATTCATTCGAGCCATTGATACTTAAACGCAGTTAAAGTTTTATTCGTATAGATAAATCTAACCGATTGATAAAATTACCTAATAAATATTTATAACGTTAGTCCGCAAAGAATAAAAATATCATATCTACTAATCTTTCTAATAAATTTATTGTTTTATTGAGTAAGTTAACTTAAGCATTGAGTAAACGGATTAGAGCCTAAATTTGAATGCATTATTTAGGACATGAGTGGCGCGTGATTGAGACGAGGTGTAATAATGCGATAAAATTGGCGAGTCACACAAGTAGTTACAGTTGCAATAAAATAGAACTCTATTCCATTAGCATAAGGAAGAACGATGTTACTCGGCGTATTGAACTTTAGGCTCCTACGCATTGTTCATTTTCATCATAACAATGTTCATCATCATCATCACAATTATCATTATCATCATGCTCATCATCATCATGATTACTATCATAATAAAAATAATCATCATCATCATCATCACAATGTTCATCGTCATCACTATTATCATCATCATGATGATGATAGTGATCATCATGATGATGATAGTGATCATGATGGTGATGATGATGATGTACATTGTGATGAGGATGATGATGATAATTGTGATAATGATGATGATGATGATCATTGTGCTCATGATGATAATGGTGATGATGATGATGATGATTGATGATGATAATTGATGTTCAAGTTCATTAAGTAAACCTATAAAAATGAACGCGTAATGCTATATTTAACTACTGTGAAAAATATCAAAAAAATGTATCTGCATAAACATAACAAATATTTTCAACCATATTCAACTACGTATAAAAATATCAAAATAATGTATCTGCATAAAAATATCAACTGATATTTTCAACCATATTCAAGTACAGGTAAAAATATCAACTGATATTTTTAACCATTAAAAATATCGATATTTTTATTCAACCATTAACTTTTAACGAATAATTTTTTTCAACCATTAACACCACCACTAAATAACGTCAACTATCGATACTGTCGATAGACTATCGATAGTCGACTATCGATCGGCATCACTAGTAGTGTGTCCTTGTCTAGCGTATGTTATGGAGAAGGGTGTCCACGCTATAAGTAATTTATGATAACATAGGGATCCCTATGATGATAATAAGTTTTTTGAAGTGAAACTTCTTTATCGGCGTTGGAAAAAATTTACCGTCACGAAAAAGTTTTCGGTTGCGCGTCACAGCGTCACATTTTCACAGCGTCACATTTTTCGGTTACCCGCCATCTTTTTCTTGCCCCTACCACGGTTGGTTCAGACGATAGCAAAAAGGTAAAGTGAAATAATATTTAACCAACCAATTTAACCAATTTAACTAATTTAACCAATTTAACCAATTTCTGGAAAGTTGCATGTAGATCATTTTTCGAAAAATAAGGCCATAAAGAAGTTTCACTTCTTACGTGTGTACACTAGTACACGCACAAATTTTTTTTTTAATTTAAAAATTACCGGTTTTTTTTTCACTGTCAAATTGCATATTTTGATGGTTGATGTTTAATAATAATAGCTTATTAATAAAATTAATCCTCAAAATGTGTGATATTATTGTGTAATAAGTATGATAATTATTTATGATCCAAACATGAATTTAAATACTAATTAAAAATCATTAGTTTAAGCCACTGCTGGGACTTGAACCTGCAACCTTATAGTATGAGTCAAGCATTTTTCCAATTGGGCTACCACGGCTCCACGGACCTAAAAAAAATTGGGTAGTAATTAAATCGCCTTCTTTTTAATAGCATTATGTTCTTTAAAAAATCTGATTTGCATTCTAAATTACTAAGTCAGCCGCTATTAATGCGCGTCTGAATAATACTGTCTCGAACACTAGGTATTTTCTATGTGAGCCACTATAAATCTAACTCATCATGGTGGTTATTATTTAGCATCTAAATTTGTAACACACATTCAAATAGTAAACTTCTAAAATATTTATTATATGGCACCAAAATAATAACTCTATTAGCTTCTAACTTAATAACTCAGTGCGTTTAAAATATAACTCGTCATACATTAATTAAACGTCAAAAATATCTAAAAATTACCATCAAATACTATATTATGAAAGCAACTAATATTAGTTAGGAACTATTAAGGCCGAACAAAATAAAAAATCTTATTTAAATAAATCAACTTTTTATTAAGACATTTTTAATAAATACTTAAGTAATGTCACTTATGGCATGTCTTAAAATATTTATTTATTTATTTATTTAGTGTTTGGTAGTGTGTAACGTCCCAAGATGAAAAAAAAACTTTTTTGTATTCGTCAAATTGCTTCAATATTTTCTCAGCTTGAATATTTTTGGAGTCTTTGCATGGAATCAAATAGGTGTTGCTGCCTGGGGTCGATTGTACAACTTTAATTTTGGTATCAAAAAAGCGCGGGAAACTTCGGTTTGTGCGGTTGATTTTCATTTTGCTCTTGCTATTTTATTATTTTTAACAGTAATTATAGAGGATCAATTGTAGAATAGTGTGTTAATATTTGTTTGTTTTAGTATATTTATATAAGTAGTGCATAAATTACGCTGTATTAGTAAGTTTTTCATTGTTTAATTGTGCATGGAGGAGCCCGATGATCCTGGCGGGACAATCCCCCAGGTATCTAATTATGTAACGATTTCACAATCGCATGGGACTGAGACTGAAGGTTCTCAGAGAGATACGGACGCATCTGAAAGTGGTAGAAGTAGTTTTCAGCGCAAGCGGGTACATAACCGCAAATATTGTAAGCACTGCAACAAAAAAAAGAGGAAAAGTCATAGGTCTACTGGTTTATCTGATGAAACTAATGATTGTTTGTGTGAAAATGATAATGACCAAAGTAATATTTTTATCCATAAACCTGATAACTTTATAGCTTCATATCCATCCACAACCAAACCAAATACCACACATGTTGTAAGTGAAACTAATAATAAACCCCCAGCAACATTTGTTGGCAGAACTTCTTATGAGCCTTCGGATACAGCCCCCTACCCAATCCATGTCCAAAAAGAATCGACATCTTATAATGAATCTCCTAGTATACACCCAATTTCATTTGGCCACTTTTTAAAAAAGAATAGATTTCAAAATATTATTAATGGCAGTCTGAAAAAAATTGGTAGGAATCGCATCATCATTTCTTTTACAAATCATAGGGATGCAAATAATTTTGTATCCAGTGAATTACTTAAAAAATACAACTACAAAGCATTTATTCCTGTATGTAACGTGACCCGCATGGGAGTAGTTAGAGGAGTACCTGCAGATTGGTCTGATGATGAAGTGAAAGAGAATATATCAACCACCGTAGGTTGTGGTGACATTTTAAAGGTAAGACGTTTTAAAAGGAAAATTAGTCAAAATGGAAAGTCAGAGTTTGTTCCTTCAGAGACTGTTGTTCTTACTTTTGATGGCCAAGTCTTGCCCAAACGCGTGTTTTTATGTTACAACTCATTGCCAGTAGACCTGTATATATTTCCAACAATCCAGTGTTTCAACTGCTGTAGATATGGCCATGTAAAAAGCCAGTGCCGTTCTACACCGAGATGCTTTAAGTGTGGTCATGAGCATTCAGGAGATAGTTGTTCGATTGAGGAAAATTTGACATGTTGTCTTTGTTCAGGTCCCCATTGCGCTACAGATAGAAAGTGCCCTGAATTTGCCAGACAAAAGGGTATCAAAGAAACAATGGCTACAAATTGTATATCATATGGTGAGGCCTTAAAACTGCATCCTCCACTAGGTAAATCATATGCCGATATGTTAACATCCCCTCCTCCTCCTACTACTCAATCTATTGCATACAGCTCAAATTCAACTATCAACAGAAATAAGTCTTATAATAAAACAGTGTTCTTGAAACCCAGAACTCCTCCTAAACAAGGAAAGGGGTATGATCGTGTATCTCATAATGAATTAATTAAAGACTATAATATGCCTATACCTCAAAATGGATGTGCCTTCAATAATGAGGGACCTAGTAATTTTCTGTCTAACTTGCCTATCAAGGACTTGATCATAGCATTAATCAACTCATTGTCAAACTCGAACATAATATCTTTACCGTCCAACGCTGCCACACCTAATATTGAAACACAGAAAGAAAACATTCAAAATGGCAGTCAACTCGCTAGTGCTGCAGTGGAATTGTCGCAGCATTAGTAATAAAAAAAATGAAATTATATACATTATAAATAAATTTAAACCATTTGCCATGTCTGTTCAAGAGACATGGCTTAAACCTCACTTTAATTTTAGAATACCTGGTTACTCTTGTATACGAGAGGACAGGTCTGATGGCTACAATGGTGTAGCTATCCTAGTAAAACATTCTGTGCCTTTTACACACATTTCTATTCCTCAACATAGTATTAATTTTTCTATAGTAGCACTTAGTATAAATAATATTTCTTTTGTCTCTCTATATATTCCTCACCCTTCCTCTATAATTTTTGATGAAGTTGAGAGTATATTAAGTAATATTCCACAACCTGTCCTAATAATGGGAGACTTTAATGCCCAGCACCAATCCTGGGGCAGCTTTAAATCGAACCATTATGGAGTTAGAGTTTTGAATATATTGGATCGCCTAAATATTGTTTTACTAAACACTGGGAAACCAACTCGTCGAACTAGACCCCATGAAGGTCCTAGTGCGCCAGATCTATCGATCTGCTCACCCAATTTAGCATCTTCTTTAATTTGGACAACTATGAATTCCACATTTGGAAGTGACCATTTTCCTATAATAATTACTTTTCCAAATAAGATAGACTCATTTACAAGACCCCCTCCCAGATTGAAATACAAACTATCCGGTGTCAATTGGTATGCTTTTCAGAAAGAAGTTGAGCGGAGAACCTCCTTACTACCTATTGTTACTGATACTAATCATTCAGAGTGTGCTGAAGCATTCACTCAAATATTACTTGCAACCGCTGATGAAATGTTTCCTATTAAAAATAACGTTTCGAAAATTATTTCTCCGCCGTGGTGGGATAAAGAATGTTTGACAGCTGTCAAAAAAAGGAAAGACGCTGAAAAGCGCTATAAGTCCGAATCGACCATTGAAAATTACGATTATTTGATGGAAGTAATGGCAGCTACTCGTAAACTTCTCAAGAAAAAAAAGTGGGAAGGTTGGAGATCATTTTGTACTTCGATTTCTCCTGATGTCTCTCCAACAGTAATTTGGGCTAATATTAGAAGGTTCAGGTCTATTTTTAAAGAACCTATGCATTCTAAACCTGATGATTTTGTAGTTGATAATTTCTTAGATAAACTAGCTCCGCCGTCTGCTCCTCTAAGCGACGTATTTATTAACCAATCTTTTGATCAGCGTCCTGAAGATAATACTGAACTCAATGCTCCTTTTACTTTATCTGAATTAAAAGGTATCCTCTCATATGTAAAAGATTCATCTCCGGGTATTGATGGGATCCCATATTCATTTTTTGCCCATCTTAGTGACTCTAGTTTATCTTATTATTTATCATTAATAAATTCTATTATGCAGAATGGCAACATCCCTCCATCGTGGAAATCACAAGAGGTAATTCCGATATTAAAACCCCATAAACCAGCATCAGATTCCGATTCATATAGACCAATTGCACTATCATTAGTTATTGTTAAGCTAGCCGAACACTTGGTGAAAAACCGCCTAGAATGGTTTGTTGAAAGCTTAGGTTTGTTGGGTAACAACCAATATGGTTTTAGAAAGGGCAAAGGGACTATGGATAGTATTGGTATACTGACAACTGACATCCGCCTAGCTTTTTCTAAAAATGATTCTCTTTTAGCGGCTTTTCTTGATATTAAGTCAGCTTACGACAATGTCTTAATCCACATTTTGATTAATAAACTTCACAAAATTAATACTCCTCTAATCTTAATAAATTTCATTTATAATATTCTCTCCGAACGTTCAATCAGCATATCAAATGACTCTCATCCTAATAAAAAAACGAGGTTAGTGTGGAAAGGAATCCCGCAAGGATCAGTATTAAGTCCTATTTTGTTTAATATTTACACATATGATTTGGAACCAGCTCTTAGCGACCATATTAGGGTACTACAATATGCTGATGATTTACTTTTATATGTATCAGGTACACACATCCAGGACCTAAATTTATCTCTAACACATGCTTTAGAAATTCTTAGAATCTGGTTAGATAAAAACGGACTAAGCATATCAGTCCCCAAAAGTTCCATTGTTGTGTTTTCCCGTAAGCGACTTCCACCAACTATTACAGTTTGTTATAAAGATGAGGTTATACCTGTCAAACCCGAAACAAAATTTTTAGGGGTGACACTAGACTCAAAATTAACTGGTCTCTCACACTGTTATGCTATTGTGGCTAAATGTGAAAAGTTACTGAACGTACTGAGATGTGTGTCCGGAGTCTGGTGGGGTGCACATCCATCCTCATTAAGACTACTTTATAACGCTATAATAAGAAGTGTCCTTGATTATGGTAGTTATTTCTTAGAACCATGTAATGCAACTGGCTTAAGAAAGTTAGATGAGATCCAATCCAAAGCACTAAGGATAATTTCTGGTGCCATGAAATCGAGTCCAATCAATGCTTTACAAGCGGAATGCGTCGAGCCTCCCCTGAAACTGCGACGTCAATATTTATGTGACAAATTCTTGTTTCGTGCTCTACAATTTAAACACCACCCCCTGTACATAAAACTCAATACACTTTCCTATTTAGTCGATAACTCTCCGTATTGGTCATCGAAGGCACCGCCTTGCTTAGTTAATAGTTTTAAGAAATTTTTGTCTATACAAGCTCCAACTCATAGATCATCATTCCTTCCCATTTTCACTATTAATTTTGAGTCCTTGATATTAACGCCAATTATTCAGTTTGATTTAGACATAAATAAAGACGATCGTAATGCCAACGTTAAATTTAAGCATATTATAGACGAAAATTGGCGAGATTGGCACCATATTTACTGTGATGCCTCTAAACACTCGCCAACGGGTCACGTTGGCGTTGGAATATTACATCATCAATATCAAATCGTTCAAAAAATTAAACTACCTCCAGAGTCATCTGTTTTTACCGGGGAATGCTTTGGATTAAAAAAATCTTTAGATTATGCATTACTTATGAAACTAAATAAAACTGTAGTTTTTTCCGACTCGAAGAGTGCCCTTCTAGCGTTACTTAAATTCCCACTTAAAAACAATATCAGTTATCCTATCATTATGGAGTGCAGAAAATTATTATATAAATGCTTTTTGAAAGGTTACATTATACATTTCGCATGGATACCTAGTCATGCTAACATCTGTGGAAATGAAAAAGCCGATAAGTTGGCAAATGAAGCTGTTGAGTCTGGAGATTTATATCCATATAAAAATTACTGCCATGATTTAACTGCAAGCCTTCCTAAATCTTATCTCAGAACTGCCTGGGAAGTGAATTGGGAAGTCACTACTCAAACTAAAGGCAAACATTACAAGCTCATTCAAAAATGTATTCCTAGTAAACCATGGTTTTCGAAAATGAACCTTTCAAAATTAGCTACTACGGTTTTAATCAGAATGAGACTTGGCCACGTGTGTTCACCTTCACACCTGGCCAAAATTAATATAGTTGATGATGAAATGTGTGCGTGTGGTTCTGGTGTGGGAGATCTTAATCACATTTTTTTTAATTGTAGTGCCTATGATTATTCCTCTTTTATTAACTCTCTCGTATCTGCCCATGTCCCCTTTCCCACTTCTATTGTATGTCTCTTATGCTCTAATGATACCAATGTATATAATATTTTATCTTCATTTATTATCTCTAATAATATAAAAATCTGAATCCTTTATGTACCTTAATTATATTTATTTATTTATTCTACGAGTACTATATTCTAAATAACATACCTATTTTGCACCTGATCCTATTTTTTCCTTTCCTTTCCGTTTAATTACTTAATTCAATGTTAAATATAATTTGTTTCCTTACCTTTTTACCCTGTCGTGGCTAAACGCAATCCGCGAGAGCCAAAAAAAAAAAAAAAAAAAAATTTTGGTATCAGTTTTATCCCATTGATATCCAGTTGTCCAATCAGACAACTGCAATTCAGGTTGTATCGCGAAGGGCTGTTCTGTTGCTTGTTGTGACATGGTTGTGACAGGATGGTAGCTCGTCGGTTCACTAATGATGATCTCTGATTGGTGCAAATGGCCGCTCGCTGTCGTATCGTGCACTCGCGCCAAATTTAAAAGAGGCTATTTTCACGATTTTAGAATTATGATGTATCATTTTACATGCTAAGTTATAATATATGATGTTGCTTATTTAAGCTTTAAATTATAGTTTTTGAGGAGCTTGTGTCGATGCTGTAAAACTTAAAATGGTTTTAAGTTGCAAAATTCGTGGCTGAATTAGTAAAATAAGTGTCAAGTTATTAATCAGAAGGACAAGTTAAAATAATTGTTGATTTTTACATGCCGCTTTGTTTTAAATATTTTGTGGGCGTTGTAAAAAAGATGAATTGGTTTATTAGGGTCTAATATATTTTCAGGTGGCTTGGTTATAAAAAAAGAAGTTTAATCACGTGGCCAATTAAAAAATCTGTGGCTGTACTTATAATTTCTCAAAAAAATATAACGTCTGTGCACGGCTCATCATAAATTATCAAATAAAAATATTTAGTTAGACTTTTACCATTAGTATGTGTGTATGTGTATTTTATTGCTGTGCTGGAAAGTGGGAAAAAAAACCTGGCAAAAAATATTTGAAACCCACCAACCACCAATGACAACAAAATTTTTCGAAAAAATATCAATTTTATCCTCGCTTAAATGATATTCCTCATCATCCAGTACAATCTTTCACTACTGAATCAAGACAATTCAAGATTCAAGACACGAACTAATTAAAAGTATCGCAAACAGATAATAAGCTTAAGATTAAAAACGTACGTCAACGAAGATACTCTGAAATAAACTAAGTTAGTTTAGCTTAGCTCGCATAATTGAGCCAGTTTTTCATACAATGTAGCTTAGCTGGCATAGTTTGCGGTGGACGCACATGTATGAAAAAATGGCTCAACTATGCGAGCTAAGCTAAACTAACTTAGTTTAGTTGGTGGTGGATGATCGGCTTTAAAATGACTTGGAAAAAACTGACGATGCGACAACGGCTGCAAATAATAATAATATTCAATAATGTTTAAATTTCTAATAAATTTCTTGTTTTTCCTTTGCTCCGATTCGGTCCTAAACGAGTCTACTACCACTTTAACTTAACGATCCACTGTAGCATCCTATTCCACAATAGTAAAGAACATACCTTATTAAATTGAGATAAATAGCATGGGCACAGATAATATGCATGGGCTAGCAGGTGACTATTAGTGCTTAGCTGTTTTTTTTTAAGATACTGCGCAGTCCAGCTTAAGTGTAGGTTCATGGCCGCAGTCTCTACATGTTCTAAGTTGGTTCCATGCCTCAAGCACTGTGATTTATCCATAGACATAGTATATGATTTATCAATCCAGCACGGTCTGCTCCGCCCAACTCTGTATCAGTGGAAACTCAGCCTAACGGCTTTGGCCGAGCTCACGAATGTTCTAGTTCAAACTCCTACTTCTTTTAAGTTACTTTCTTTAATTACATCTCTTGATCTCTTCAATCTACCTCTGCAACCTACCCATCACAATATTGCTGCTCCGGATACATGGCTTGACCTTATTCTAACATCCTCTCCTTGTAACATAATTTCTCATGGCCAATTTGCTGCTCCTGGTTTCTCCCGTCATGATCTCATTTTTGCCTCCTATAAGATCCACACTACCAAACATAAACCTACAGCTATTCTTATGCGCAATTTCTCAGGTATTGATGTGGATTCTTTGAGAAATGATGCAGCTACTATTGACTGGGAGCCAGTTCTTGCGGCAACTTCGATTGACGATAAGGTAGCCACTTTAAATTGTAATTTGCTCTCGCTATTCAATAAACATACACCACTCCGTCCGGTAAGGCTTAAACGCCCTCCCGCGCCTTGGGTCACTAAAGGGGGGCTATGACCAAGCGTGACCGTGCATTTAGCAAATTTAAACAGGATCGCTCAGATATCAACTGGAGTAAATTTAAATATGCTAGAAACCGCTGCAACCAGGTGGTAGATCAGCCAAGCGTCGTTACATTTATGATAACATTATTGACTCCTCTTCAGCTGACGTGTGGAAGTTCCTTGGAACGTTTGGTATCGGCAAAAACGCAGCTCACTCTCTGATTCCCTCCTCATTTTCACCGAATGATTTCAATATTCATTTTACTTCCGCCTCCACTTTAGACAAAAGCACAAAATCTCGTACTATTTCTCATATTGACTCTAGACCTCCTGCTGCTCCTGAGAAGTTTTCCTTTTCGCCGGTGTCTGTTGATGTGGTCAGGAAAAATATCATGTCTATAAAATCCAAGGCGGTCGGGTTTGATGACATTAGCCGCTCTATGATCATTGTGATTATCAATGAGATTCTGCCTTTGATCACACACGTCATCAACTTTTCGCTCAGCTCCGGGACATATCCCAAGCTGTGGGGCAGATCCATTGTAATTCATATTCCTAAAATCTCGAACCCCAGTGCCCTTAATAACTTTAGACCCATCTCCATCCTCCCATTCCTATCCAAAGTCCTTGAATCAGTTGTCCATTCCCAAATTTCAAAATTCATATTTTGTAATAAGCTATTAAGCTCTTTTCAATCAGGCTTCCGCCCTGGCCACAGCACCAGCACTGCTTTACTTAAGGTCACTGAAGACATCAGGGATGGCATGGAGCATGGCAAAGTTACCATTCTTGTCCTTATTGACTTCTCCAATGCGTTTAATACTGTTGACCATGATGTCCTTATATCTTTATTATCCCACCTTAATTTTTCTTCTGATGTATTGGAATGGTTTGCCTCCTATCTCCGGGACCGCCAACAGGCAGTTCGTGTTGATCAGATTCTTTCCCACTGGCGTGATCTGCACACAGGCGTACCCCAGGGTGGCATACTTTCTCTAATTCTCTTTTCCATATTTATTGATTCCATTACTCTTGACATTGGCTCTTCTCACCATCTGTATGCTGACGACCTGCAGTTGTACCAGCATTGTCACCATAGCGATATTGCTCTTGCCGTTGAGCGGATCAATAGTGACCTTAGACGTATCTCGGCTTGGTCTGACCGTTATGGTATAGCTGTGAATCCTTCTAAATGCCAAGCCATTGTGATCGGTAGTCAGCGACAAATTTGCCAAATTGACATTTCCTCTATTGCTCCGGTTAATCTTGGTGGTGTAGTTGTTCCTTTTTCATCGAGTGTCAAAAATCTTGGTCTGCACTTAGACTCTACGCTCAATTGGACGACACACGTATCCGAGGTTAGTCGTAAGGTCACCGCCACACTGCGCTCCCTCTGTTGGTTTAAGCACTTTCTTCCTGTTAGGACTAAAATCTCTCTCGTACAATCTCTTGTTCTTCCGCTGATTGATTACGCTGATTTGTGTTATTGTGACTTGAACCAAGTTCTACTCAATTAATTGGATCGTCTTATTAACTACGGCATTCGCTTTATTTATTGTCTTCGGAAGTTTGAACATATCTCCGCGTATCGCTTGAAGCTTCAGTGGCTGCCTTTATCCTTTCGGCGCAACATTAGAATGCTATCTACTCTCTTCTCTATACTAAACGATCCTCATTCCCCTTCTTATCTTAAATCTCGTTTCACTCTTCTCAGTTCTACACATTCTCGGCAGTTGCGCTCCTCAAACAAACTTACCCTTTCCATTCCTTCTCACCGCACTGGTTTCGTATCCAAGTCTTTTCTCCTTCAATCCTCTCGTCTTTGGAATTCCCTTCCAGAAAAACTTAAACAAGCACCCTGCAAACACTCATTAAAGAAACTTGCTCGGTTCCATTTCCGCAAATTATTTTTGTCATCTTCTACTTAGTTTCACTTTTCATTGTGAGACATCTTATTTATGTATTTATCATATTTTCATATATTTAAGTATGTATTGTATAATTGTATTTGTGTATAACCATTTACGTATGTGTATACTGTTTGAAGCTTATATATTAGTTTATTATTTATATGTATGATACGAGGGCGGGTCAATGAGTCCGTGACTTTTGGAATAAAACACAGATTTTTTGATAAACAAATCATTTTATTTTTCAACGTAGTCTCCCTTGAGCTCTATACACTTTGTCCAACGCTTCTCCAATTTTTTTATCCCTTCCAAAAACTATGATTTGTCGAGATGACTTCATCATTGGAGTCAAATCTTTTTCCACCAAGCCATTTCTTCAGGTTTGGGAACAAAAAGTAGTTACTCGGAGCCAAATCTGGAGAATAGGGCGGATGAGGGAGAAATTCATAGCCCAATTCATGGATTTTTGCCATGGCAACTGCACATGTGTGCACCCTTGCATTGTCTTGGTGGAAAATAACTTTTTTCTTGGCCAAATGAGGTCGGTTTTTTTTCAAATCGTCATTGAAGCGGTCCAATAAGTTGGCATAATATTCCCCATTGATTGTTCTTCCCTTTTGAAGGTAGTCAATGTGGATTATCCCACGTGCATCCCAAAAAACAGTCGCCATAACTTTATTGGCTGACAAACCCACCTTGGCCTTCTTTGGCGCCGATTCACCCTTAGAAACCCACTGTTTTGACTGTTGTTTGGTCTCTGGTGTGTTGTGATGGATCCATGTTTCGTCCACGGTTACAAAACGGCGCAAAAACTCCTCCATATTGCGATTAAACAACGCCAAAGCTTCCTGTGAAGTTGTTACACGATTGCGTTTGTGGTCGACTGTGAGCAAACGCAGCACCCATCTTGCGGAAAGCTTTCTCATGCCCAATTGATCTTTTAAAATTGAAACCACTGAGCCATGCGAGATCCCTACGGCTTCCACAATCTCTTGCACTTTCAATCTTCGGCCGGCCAACACCATATCGTGAATTTTTTCGATTGTTTCGGGTGTAGAGACCTCAACTGGGCGTCCAGGAAGTTCGGCATCTTCAGTGCTTTTACGGCCACAACGAAATTCAGTAAACCACTTTTTTACCATTGAAATCGATGGTGCAGAGTCCCCATAGTATTTATCAAGCTTAGCCTTGGTCTCGGTAATGGTTTTTTTTCGCAAAAAATAATGCTTAATAAGCACACGAAATTCACCTTTTTCCATTTTTTCCTCAAATTACTGGGTAGTCTGATAAAAATAGCTGTCAAACACAAACTAACTGACGCAGCAAGTTCAATCAACTGACAGATACCTGTTGACAGGAGTAGTGTTGCTTTTTCAGTAAAGAGGTCAGAAATTCAAAAAGTCACGGACTTATTGACCCGCCCTCGTATGTTAATTGTTTGTACCTATTTTAAATAATTACTTGTAACTTTGCTTATACTTTGTCGCACCGCCCACTTTACATTTCTGCTTAACTTAATGGTCGATGGCAGAGAACGCCATACGGCATTAAGTCCGCCATTTGTACTTTTTTTTTGTTAAATCTGTGCAATAAAGATTAAATAAAAAAAAATACAGCCAAATCTAATTTAACTGTTTTTATAAATTAGTTAACTTCATCCCCGAGAAGAATTTACAGAATTTTGTAAAAAAAGACATGTATAATACATACATAGTGCTTTGGCCTAAGACCTTGCGTATTGTGTTATATTATATTTACATTATTGGGAAAACAACATAACATAATACCTGTGATTAGATAATCAATGCATTTTCATGTAAATAAAATATTTTGATCAAGCTCCATTCAAAAACCACTTAAATTTATTAACTAGGGAGTTTTGTTTCTCTTGGAGGTTTTAATATAAAATTGTTAATTATAATTATAAAGTTTTTTTAAAATACCTAGTTGTAGCAACAAAAAAAGCATGAAGAAAACTGATAATTAATAAACTTTATTTTTGCTTTTAAAGTTATACATGAATCAATATTTTTTTAAACAGCAGAATGTTCTATGAAAGTTTTAAATAATGTAGAGACCGAGTGTGTGCATGTTAGTTTTTTATAACAAAATGTGACTATCTCTTTTGATCCCCTAGATCTTCAATGCTGTCTTCATCAATCTGAAAAAAGCATATTAGTATTCAATAAAAAGCCTAAAAATAAGTCTAAAAATTTAAATGTTATGTTTGAAGACTGTATACACACAATACACAAATTAGTACAATAATGTGCTTACTTCTGGCCATTTTTCAGGTATAATATCAAATAGATCGTCTTTTACATCCCCCTGAATCACAATTTCATCATCACCAGTAACAGATGATCCACATGCGAATTTCGTGCCAAAAAACTTAGCTGCCACTTTCAAATCAATATCTGAAAAGTAACATGTCCAATTTAATTTATTATGTAAGTTTTATGATTAAGTTAGTTTGACAATTTTATTAAATAAAATTGTTTAGTTAACTTAGGCCTGATTTTTCAATAGTCAGATAAGAAATATTTGTCAAATAAAATACAATAGGAGTAATTTGAAAACGTCACCTATTTGTCACCAATCATTTATTTAAATGACATTTTAAAATCGGTTGTTTTATACTTATTCAGTCTGATAAGATTTATCTGACATTTGAAAAATCAGCCCTTAGTGAAATAAGTACTTATAGTTCAATATGACTACAAAGAATTAATAATTAATCAAACATGGATAAAACTGGTTTCAAGTGTTTGCTATACCAAAGGTACTCAATCCTGAAACAACCGTAACTGATTTTTTCTTGCCACGGGGAGCCCGTGATACCTGCACCAATTTCGGTACATCTTCTTTTTTCTTAGACTTCAGCATGCCTTTACCACCTCTCTTTTGACGTTTTTTTTCCTCTTCACCGCCGGCATTTTCATCTTCATCTAAAATGGATACGTATCATGAGAGATTTAGACATGTACCAGGTTACCGAATGTGTTAGTGATTCATAACCTAACTTTTGTAAAAAAAACATAAATTTGACTCTATAATCATACCTATTTTCACTTTTTCAAATTCTGTAGGCAGATGTTTTTCGAGCCATTGCTTGCATTTATCATATTCAGGATAATATTCACAATATTCAATGGGCATCGAACAATTGCCGCAATACTGCACTCGTATTGGATATGTTACTCCTTCTCTTGGGCCCATAGAAAGGTCTCTATCAGCCATTGTTATGTAATGTGAATCTCACTTATTCATTAAGAGTTATTACCGCCTACGGAAAATGTTCAAATTATTTAAAAAAACCAATAAACCCTTAAAAATCAGTCTGATTGAGTCGGAAAATGCATAACAGACAGTTTTGTCATTTGTCAGTTGCCTGTCAATGTCAATGTCTTTTTTTTTGTGTTCCGTTAGGTACCATAAACGATATTATCGCACTCAATTTCTCAAAACGCTCGGCATCAATATGAAATTATTTATTTATTTCCACTTCTTTTTCACAAAAAATGTGAAGTACAATATGGCGGGCTTTATGCCAAAAGCATTCTCTACTACATGAGGTGCAAAGAAGGAAAGTGGCGATTCTTTTAAACCTTTTTTTTATTTTCGGACGGACCTATCACTGAAACCTTTTAGGGAAGGCTTTATTCAGTTAAACCGGGCGGAAATTTGGGGAGCGTTGAGGGCGCTCAGCCTAGGTCTGCCGCGCCAACGGTCTCCCGGTGCAGCCTCAGGCTCGCTCGCACCGGGGCCCATACTAGCGGGCGTGATCGGGCCAGTGTGGGGTGCAAAAGGCACCCTACCAAATGGCGAACCCACCAGTGGTGGCGCCGCCGGAACCGGACATGCCGTGGCATGCCGGATCACGGTCGGGCTCCATTCTTGCGGGCCCACCTAGGAAGGGGACCGGACAGCGACCTCAAGGGCTGTAGGTTCAGACCTCGGCTTGGGACGCCGTCCGAGGGGGGGCAGGGGAGAAGCGGCCATGCACATCGGCCGAAATAAAAGGCTCTATTAAAACTACAGTGCTTGAAGTGGTGTATCTTATGCTTTACTACACTATGTTCCTATACAGCGATTTAACACATGTTTGTGTTTTGTAAACTGTCATTCGTTTGCATTTTTTCTTTCCTTTTTTCTCTTTGCGTCACTTAATTGACAAAATGGAAAACTTTATTTATTTATTTATTTCATACATACATATATCATGACAGGAGGTTCCTAATGCGATATGTATCTTAATTATAAATAAGTAGTCTAATTTAAATAATATTATAACTTAAACATTTTAATACAACTAGTTGGAATTCAATCAAAGAACAGTTAAAAATATCAACCCGTTCATGCACTTGATTTATTACCCCGGTGATACGGGTTAACGGAGCTTTTTTCAATAGATTAGTTAGCTCGATCATTGTTATGTACTTGTGTGTTGTCTACCTCATGAGGTGCCCAAATAGACGCGTTAAAATCTAGGTGACTTCGTACCAATGCATCGTATAAAACCTTTATGGTACCAACGTTTGTAAAGCTATGTGACTGCCTTAGTACTAATCCTAGATTTCGGTATGCTTTTTTACAAGCCATAACAATATGATCCCGAAAGTTTAAATCACACGTCATTTGTACTCCTAAGTCCCTCACTCCTTGCACTCGGTCTATTGGTGCTTTATTCATACAGTAGTTGTACAACAACGGTGTTCTAGCTCGAGTGAATGAAATCACACTACACTTACGGCTGGTCCCAATAATCTATCTATCTTCAGGTTTGGCATATCGGAGATAGAAAACATCTTCTGTCTCTGATTTTTCCGTCCAGAGAAACAAAGACAGAAGTTGTTTTCTATCTCCGATATGCCAAAACTGAAGATAGATAGGTTATTAGGACCGGCCGTTAGAAGTATTAAAGCATAGTTGATTTTTGCGACTCCATTCAGCTATCCTATCTAAATCCTCTTGCATGTGCTCACAATCAGAAACTGCCCTTACCTCATGCAACAATTTAAGGTCATCCTAGGCAAATAGCAAACAGTGCCCATGTTTGACGACTTCTGGTAAATCATTTATCATTATGATAAATTCAAGCGGTCCCAAATTGCTGCTCTGACTGACCCCAGATCTGATATAATATGGTTCTGATTCAAAACCGTTAACATGGACATATTGCTGCCGATCTCGCATGTAACTGCAAAAAAATTGTAACAAATGCGGAGTGCATCCCATGTCAGCAAGCTTCCCGAGCAACACACTATTCCTGACAGAATCGAAGGCCTTTCTAAAATCAAGGTATGCCACATCCACCTGCACCCCTGCATCTACCGCTGGAACAGTTTTCGCCATGAAGCTGAGCAGGTTGGATGTAGTACTCCTCGCCGGCCGGAAGCCGTGCTGCGCGTCTGACAACTGCCCACTGAGCTGGTCGTATATATGACGGTGAATGGCTGATTCAGACACCTTTGCACTATGTACACCCAGTACCGCCACTGGCCGGTAGCCACTGATGTCAAGTCCGGCACTTCCCTTTGGGACTGGAATAACTCTAGTCATCTTCCACGCGGTCGGAAAGATAGCTCCTTTTATACAAATGTTAAATATGTAATGAAGCGGCTCCTCTAAAAGTAGGCGACAATCCCGGAATAAAAACGACGGTATCCCATCTGGACCTGCTGACCGTTTAGGCTTAAGACGCGCCAGAGCTTGGCTGACCTCTTTTAAAGTTAGCGTCGACAATTGCACGCGGGCACTTCGCGCTGCTCGCCTCTGATGCCTGCTGCGCGTCTAAATCGTCAAGAAATATCATTGAATATCGCGTTATTTACGAGTACGAGTTCCACCGTGGCACCAGTGCTGCAGAAACAGCTCGAAGAGTTAGCGATGTTTATGGCGGTCGTGTTGCAAAAGAAAACACCGTGCGTTTTTGGTTTCAACTTTTTCATTCTGGAAATTTCGACCTGCAGAACAAGACCCGTGGATGGGACGGCCGAAGACCCGAGAGATAGTTGAAGAATTAAAAAGGCTATCGTGGAAGCGGAGCCATCGCAAATAATGTCAAAGTTGGCTGCATGCTGCCTAGTTAGTAATAAAACTGTTATATTCATTAAAGCAAATCGGGAAGATTAAAAAGCTGGAAAAATGAAAAAATGCTTCACTCAATTCGCGAGGTACCCACCTCGCGAATTGAGTGAAGCAAATCGCTAAACGAGCGTCGACTGCTGCGTTACATGGAGTGCTTCAGAATGGCTGGTTGTCTGTGGCGTTGGTCTATGAGCATCTATGAGAGTTGATTCGAAAATTGCTACATAATTGCTTATTATTTGCTACATAGGATATAATATTTAGAAATAAAATATTTTTTTTAGACCAGCCATCCTGACGTTTGGTTGGCCGGTCACCTCCTAGTTTATAGTCACGTATGCAGAGTCAACAATTGCTACATATTTACTTCATTTATCTAATTTCGTTGTAACTGCAAACATATGTTAAATAAAGGATATAGCAATTATTTAAATAATCACAAGGAAAAGTGCCTGTTAAAATAATAAAGCCAATTACTTGTATAGTCCTTAAAATATAGCTTGATTAGAATGACACCTGTCAAACTGAGGAGACTAGTGCTGGGACTGACTCGACTGATCAAACAGAAAAAAAACAGATAAAGCGAATTAAATAAAACTAAAATTAGGTTAATAAAGAATAACAGTGAGTAAGTATCGTGATTATCATCAGAATCACTGGAACAATCATAAACCTCAACTGTAAATTCGTCATCGCATATGGATTCGAATAAATACGAACTTTTTTCTTAAACAAATACATATTTATTGAAATTTGATGTTCTTGGCATTTACCAATGCTTATTAATACAATATTTGTAACATGTGTTTTACATTGCTTCGATTATGAATTATCATAATTCGGTCGATTTAGATTTCTCCATTTTACTTCATCACTAGTAATAGTGAATAATCACGTAACCTTGTAAAGACGTCTTTTAAAAATAAGTTTAAAATTTGTGACTGGATTATTATGAAGTTTTTGACTTTTAATTATTATTTTATTATAATAAATTTGATTAAAATGTCCAGCAGTGTATAAAAAAAATATTTAAACATATAAGATCCCAATAATTCTTCGTGTGCAAAAGTGAATCACTTGTATGACGATGGAACAAAGTTACGTCGTCTCTTTTAGTGACACCTGTCATTCTAATTAAGCTATATTTTAAGGACTATAGTGTGTCTTCTTCACTCAACGGTATTGCTATTTTAGGAGGCAGACGTTTTAAATTGTTAAATGGCATAGTACTATCCCATGTAATATCATTATAACTAAATTGTAAGCATAGACTGTGATTTCAATATTACATTTGTACCAGCAATGACTAAGAGTAATTAATTGTAATGATGATACTTGGATTATTGAGGGTAGGTCTGTACATATTTTTTTGAAGTAAGTAAACGATTAAACCGACACACCTACATAAATTAGTATTTGCCTTTACTATTTTATCAGGCACTTTTCCTTCGGATAATTTAAATAATTGCTATTATAGCCAAAAAATATAGCTTGATTGATTAGAATGACACCTGTCAAACTGAGGTGACTAGTGATGGGACTGACTCGACTGATCAAACGAAAAAAAAAACAGTTATGGCGAATAAAATAAAACGAAAATCAGATATATTAAGATTTAACAGTAAGTAAGTGTCGTTATCATTAGCAGAATTATTGAAACAATCATGAAAATCAATTACAAAATTTCTATCGCATATACCTAGTCAGGTCATAAGTTCTGTCACATGTGTAATATGAAATAATTTAGACATGTTTACTATTTATGTAACCATTTCTATAGCAAAATGAACTTAATAAAACATAGATTCATATGGTAATAAAGTTTATTCAAAACTAGCTGATGCCCGCAGCTTCGCACGCGTGGGTTTTGATCTGTTACAAAGTTTTCGTCACGACTCACCCCCCTCTCCTCCACTCTTTTCCTCCACTTCCTTTGCCTACGGTGCCGACGGTGCCCTTTCGGGCGAGGTGGTGGTGGGCACTTAGTGGGAGCCGATACGTCGTTGCCGACTTACCGGGGCCGGTTGATACAATAGTTGGATGAAAGGGGCCGATTTAAACTATTTAGGGATCCGGTGTTAGTTCTCCTAGCGAACCGTGGTCCAAGCGAGCTCGCAACACTTCTGTTTGCATTTACATGAAATCTGAAGTACAATATCATTTGAAACTTTCAAAACTGTCAACGCTGTAGTACAACAAACCATTCAAAGCAGCTTGCAAGGCTTTATTCGAATATGATCAACACTGGCGTAGAGCCCTGGAAGAAGTGGCCCTGTGTAAAAAACCACATTCTTAATTTCCAACCAAGTAGGTTACCATTTTTCTCGATCCATAAGCGTTAAAAAAGCGATTTTACAAAGACAATTTGCTTGCATACTACGTTTGGATAGAAGACCGGTGTAGTACCAGCATCGGTGTAGAGCTCTTAAAAAGCCAGTCCTATGTCATTCTCCCTTCATGATCGATAAACGAAGTTGTAAGTACCTCAATATTATGTTAAACACAAATAATTAACCACACAATTTTCAACCGTTTTTCACCCCCTCAAATATTTAATTATAAAAAAATCCTTATAAACAACATAACAAAATTTATACCAAAAAGCTGACGCAGTTTCACAAAACTTTCATGTGGCATGTGGGTTCGAGGCATGAATGGTAGAGGATGATCAGTAGGATAAAAAGTGTTCAGAAACTTGACAGGATAGAGAACTGATTCGACTGTACTGACCACTGTGTCTATAAATTTTTATATTTCTTCAGCTTCAAATGATGTCAGCAAAACATCATTAATTACTGCTGCTTGGTCATAAGTGGGTGCGTGGTGGTAGCTATTCCTAAGTTAAACAACACGGAATTATGAAGTGAGGTGATTTTCTTTTCAACGTTTTATTTTCATGTTTTAAAAGTGTATTTTTTAAATATGGAGGATATTAAATAAAAACATAATTTGGATGCGTTAGAAAGGCAGTTTCACTAAACAAACTTTGCCAGGCCCCCAAAAGCGGTGCGTCCTAGAAAAAATAAATCGTTACTAAATGGAAGTTTATCAAATTATCTCCTAAATGCAAGCTTGTCATATTATGGTCTACCAGTCTAATATTGATTTAATCCACCAGTCAGCTGCTTAGTGTTGTTGCAACTTGCAACACACCTGTTACCTTTTCCTGCCTGAGATACGGGTCTATGCCCAGTTTAGGAATTATTTTTGTAATGCTTAATATAGTTGATAATGTCATAAGGTACAACAGTGTAATTCTATACACTTTTTTCGATTTCCCAACATTTGTCTCTACCGTATAAACAAAAATCGGCCAAGTGCAAGTCGGCCTCGCGCACGAAGGGTTCCGTACCATTGACTACTAAAACAACATTAGGTACCTACATTAATTTAGTTAATGTAGTGCCTACCTGTTACCATTTATTGATATCAAGCAAAAAATTGTTTTTTGACGTGATAACGGCTTTAAAATCGTTTTAGTCGGGTGACATGTTCAGAAACTTGTGTCACACCAAAACATCACGAGCGCGATCGCAGGTATAACGAGAGAGAGACGGACCGATCTCCCGTCTCATCTCGAGCGCTGCCAGTCATTCCGTGAAACTTGTCACGCGGAATCCTCACGAGCGGAGGCTGGCATAGCGTTCGAGTGAGTGGACCGATCTTCCGTCTCTCTCACTCTAGCGGCATACAAACGAATGGAGATTTTCTCGTTATCACGTAAACATCTCGATCGCAAACCTACTTTACAAACAACCAAATCGTGTTTGTTGTATTCCCATACAACAAACGCGATTTTTGTTCCTTCAATATTTGTTTTATTTTGTTATTAGTATTTGTTGTTATTGCGGTAGCAAAAATACATAATTTGTGAAAGTTTCAACTGTCTAGCTATCGCGGCTCTTGAGATACAGCCTAGTGACAGGCAGACGGACAGACGGACAGACAGCGAAGTCTTAGTAATAGGGTTGCGTTTTTACCCTTTGGGTACGGAACCCTAAAATTGATTAAGTTCTAAATAATACCATTCTTATGGTATTTATTTTCTGAATATGTACCAATATACATATAGATAAGACATCCAATAGGAATTTTCAAGTTTTGTCTTTTCGTTACATTATAGCCTCATTATTTCTTCGTCAACTTTGTCCTTCAGGGCATATGGAATACGTCGCGGCTAGATGAAAATTGGTGTCACATTTTCTTGAAGCACTAATAATTGAGCTTTGTAGTTTGATATTCAAACAAGATTTCCCTCAAACACCATTGTTAAATCTTCTAGTAATCTGTCCAATTTTGAGTTGTTGATAATTTACTAACTGAATTTTATCCAACTCCTCAAATTCTAACTCACAAGGATCCCGTGGAGCACAAAAATATAATATAATACGTTTTCTGATGTAATTCTGGGCTCAAAGATGTATAATTTACGTGTATTTCCTTGTATCGATATCATCACATCTGTTCAGTTTTAAGTACGTATCCAACCGTTTAATGATGTTTTTGAATGTTTCGTCCTTGTCTAATGGTACTGAGTTCAATTTAGATGTCCTAAGATTTGTTTGTGACCGAACTTTGCTCCTCAGTACCTTCTGCATACATGGAATTGTTTCGTGCTATCGAATTAAAACTCTGCAGTTTTAGTTTAAGCTGTGTTGTAATACCCTGAAGGTTATTTTTTTCTTCAATCTCAGTTTCCAACTGTGGGTCATCAGTAATATTATTTGTAGTCGTATCTCTTCCAAATTATTCTTGGTTTGTCACTTCACCAGCTGATCACTCACTAATTTTAATTCATAATCAGAAATTTCTCGTAGGTTTTGTATCTGGCTGCCGAATTTTGTAATGCAGCCTTTAATTAAAGTTCTACACGTTTAAATTTCGGCGCCAATTATTAAATTCTAAAATAATACCATTCTGTTTGTAAGAAATTACCTATTTATTTTCTGATTGACACATTGAATGTCATAACAAACTATGTAAAGTCAGAGAGTACAAATATGTAAAGAGTATGGACGCAGAACTGAACAAACTTTGCCACTATTTTTTATCCCCTTAAAGATTAAATTTTCAAAAATCCTGAAAGACATCATTCTTAATTTTTAGTCAGGTAGCTGGAGACCAATTTTCATCGACTTAGCTTTAAAACTGACGGAGTTTCATACAAACTTATGGGGCCCTTTTTACCCCCTTAGAGGCGGAATTTCCAAAATTCCTTTCTTAGTGCTCACCTACACTATAAAAGGAAGCACGGTGAAAATTTTCAGATTTTAAATCCCTGTAGTTTGGGCTGGGCGTTGATATGTCTGTCAGTCAGTCAGTCAGTCAGTCAGTCAGTCAGTCATTAAACCAGTTTTCATTTTTATATATTTAGATGACCCCCGCGATTTTGAATACAGGCCTTCAATCTTCGCGGCCAGTCGTCTATCGCAGCACGAACGAGGTCCATGTCAATATAGGCGGCTGCCTTAATCAAGGATGCCTTGAGTGGCTCCAAATCAGGATGAGGCTTTGTGCAGGCCTTTTCCTCCAAGTGTTGCCATATCTTGTAATCTAACGGACTCAAATCTGGACTGGAGGAGGGCCAGTCTTCGTACCGGATGAAGTCGATTTCACGCGCCGCCAGCCAGTCTTGTGTGCTTTTCGCTCTATGAGCTGGCGCAGAATCTTATTGGAATACCCAGTGCCTATTATTAAACATGGTATGAGAAACAGGTTCCACAAGGTTCTTGAGGACTATATTTTGATACACAACTGCATTCGTTTTTACGCCTTTCTCACAAAAATGTACCTCAGTTAAGCCCCAATAAGAGACTCCCAACCAAACCATGAGCGAGGATGGAAAATGACCTCGTTGGACACGCGGAATACGGTTGCTCGCTTCTTCACTGCTATGTGCGTACACCTTATCATTTTGTTTGTTGTAGCTCTCTTCCACGGTGAAAATTTTTTAATCCGAAAAAAGAATTTCCCGATGCTTTTTTCCCGCGTACCGCATCAAGAAAGCGCGGCATCTCTTCAGTCTCAGGTCTATTAAACGAGCGTCCAAACGATGTCCTGTTTTTCTTCGATATGCCCTAAGTCTTCATTTAACACCCTTTTTACCGTGGTCCTGCTTAACCCCATCTGAAGGGCCAACAGTTTCTGCTTACGTATGGGATTTCTTGGAATTCGCGCCTTCACAGCTTTTATCACTGCTGGAGTCCTAACAGAGCGAGGGCGACCACTTCTTGATCTGTCATCTACACTAGAGTCTTCATTGTATCGTTTTATGGTACGATAAACGAATCTTGTGGTTATATTAAAATTTTTCAGTAAGTCGAAAATCTGAATTGGCGCATAACCGCAACGATGCAACGCAATAACCACGACACGGTCTTTTTTAAGTGTCCACTCCATATTTAAAAATGAGGAAAATTCTAAAAAGTACACATTTTTATTTTCGAAATTCGAATTCAATAAACTTTTTTGTGACCTGCATTCTAAATTCAAAAGTTTTTATTGTGTGACAGAACTTACGACCTGACTATGTAGGATCCAATAAATTTGTATTTTTTTCGTAAACTATTAATAATAGCAATTTTATGTTCTTAGCATTAACCAAATATGCTCATTAAATCATTTGTAACATTTATGTTACAATACTTCGATTTTGAAATATTGTAAGTCTGTCGATTTCGATTTGTTCATTTTACGTCATCACTAGCGATTGTGAAAAATGACGTAACCTTGTAATTTAGACGCCTTTTTAATTGGGTGTAATTTTTGTGACTGGATTATTTTAATGTTTTTAACTTAAAATATCTATTTCATTTAATTAAATTGATTAATATGTAATTGTTGACGCAACACATTTCGGCAAACTCTGCATGCTTGACTATAAACTAGGAGGTGACCAGCCAACCAAACGTCAGGATGGCTGGTCAAAATAAATATTTTATTTGTAAATATAATGTCCTATGTAGCAATTATTTATTACTCGTATTAGGGGTTAAAGTATGAAATTGCCGTTTTGTATGGACGAAATCGAGAAAAGTCATTGTTCCATACTAACAATTTTTTAGTTTTTTAAAAACGCCTGAACCGTTTTCGATGCAATTAAAGGTGAAAGTTAGATGGTTATAAAGCTACGCATTATAGTATTTAAATTTCTGAAAATCAAAGTATATAATACAAATACATATACTTAATTGAAGCAAGAAAGAAGGTCAGCTGCCACATTGTAAGGGGTCCTTTCAACGACTTCCTTTGAAGTAATAGGCACTAATAGTATTGCAATTTTTTTTTTAGTCAAAAGTTACTTTTTTGATACAATTCAAAAAGAATTACGTAATAATACGACTATACTAAAGAGCTATAAACAAAATAAAAAGTGGGAAAATAATCGGCAATTTCATACTTTAACCCCTATTATTTGTAGCAAATATAAGCAATTATGTAGCAATTTTCGAATCAACTCTCAAAGACCAACGCCACAGACAACCAGCCATTCTGACCGTACGTTAGGTACATGGTTGTATATTGTTTGCCCGAAAAATATAAAATATGCAATACCTAATAATCATAATTATGCCTGCATCACAGAGAACATTAGTATGCCTGCATTTTTCCCGTAGGGTAAATTGTGTTCTGTGATTTTACTTGCCCGAATTGTTTGGTTACCAAGATATGTGACATACTCTTAATTCTTCATCTAAGCCAAAAAAGGTTTCGAGTTTTACTTCAATAATAGACAGGAAATTATAAATTAAACCCATAGTTTATTAAGTAAAGTACCAATTTACTGTCATAACAATATATCGATACAAATTAAGTAATTGTAATAATTTTATAAATAGGTGAGACTTTGGTAAGTTGCTTTTATCGATTTTTGAAGACATATCTAGAAGATGCCTAATTACATATTTGAACCTTTTATGTCAGTAATAATTTTAATAATTTCCTTCTATAAAAGGCCATTGAACTATATTGCAGTTTCACTAGATTTGTATTTAGCGAAATCAACTTATCGATCAGCATAAATAAAAAAGCTGTTTTAAAAAGTCTTGCAAGACACATTTCTTACATTATAGAATAATTCAGTGTAATGTAAAGTACCTACTTCAACCGAATGCAAACTGACGCAATTATGTCGCGTGCTGCTGGTGGCTGTGAGCTTCTTGTTATCGTTTGAATCCTAAAAGGGTATTCTTGTGTTAGTGGACTTGTTTTTACGACTTCCGTCTTGCAAGCCGCCTCCAACGGCATAACGTTCCTTCGAAAGCACGAAAATAAAAACCCCAACCCTTCTACATCCAAACCTAGAAGTCTCCTAAATTTCCTATCGTTTACTAAATTTACCGATCAATCGGTATCGAACCCGGAATCCATGCATGTAGGCGGTCCACACCGCACCACTAGTACCACTACACCGACCGGCTATGAGCTGCGACGTTCCTTTCTTTTCTATGCGGTTGCTAATACGTAAATAATTTACATATTGGTAGATGATTTAGAAATAAATAAATACGACACAATTAAGATTTTTGTTAGTACGGTTGTTTAGGTGAAATATTAGGTATTAGGTAGTAATGCATATTAACTCGTTGTGGTAGGTAGGTACTTGAAGCCCAATTAGCAGCTACTTTTCATTTATCTATCTTTAAGTTTTAAGTTGTTATTAATAGGCGACCACCCAATCCACTGCCACCGCTTACCTCTGCATACGGACAGATTGCACTCGGCTTTAGAATTTATTATTTTTGTTTCAGGAACAAATTATACTAATGGTAATTTGACAAACATTTACTACTTGCGCAATTCAAAGTGAGAAATAGCTGATCTAGTTTTAGTCTAAATGAACACATGTTAGATGACCAATTTTGAAATTCAGGTTCAGATGGATACCTATTTATTATTTAAATTTATTATGTGTTAACATCTTATGATTCAGCTATTTCGCCATATTATAATGAATATTTTGTACATGGCAAAATTGGCAAAAATAACCATTAGTTACTATATTATAATTATGTACGTGTAGATGCGTAGGAAAAAATTTGTTTGTTCAGTGTGTATAAATTCAGTTTTATGTGTGGATGTAACCGTCTTTCAACTATCTCAAGGATAAGATGCTCTTTTTAACATAATTTTTTTATTTGAGTATTCTGTAATTCAGGAATGATTCGGCGGAATCTATAATATAAATACTATTCTGTAACAAAACATTACAACATAAAGTATCAAAAATCTAAATTCATCAAAATTTTCTAAAGAGGTTTTGTTGTTCTTTATGACTAAAGTGAGTAATTATTATATTTTTTGTAACGCTACGCTATACAATGCAGTCAATATATTCTACTATACATCTATAATACTGTCATGTTTTTTGTCGGAAGCTTTTAGTTTTTCTTGCATCTGAGTCAACATGTCCTGCATGCGCCGAATCTGAAAAAAATACATACCTTAAATAAGTAAAGCTCTTTAATGAAGATGATATGATAGTAAGTAGTTAAGCTAAAAAATAATCAAATTGAGATTTCCTTTTATCAGAGTAAATGGGTTAGTTATGGGAATGTAACTAGTTTATTTCAACTTGACGATGAATTGCATGTCGTTTGCATACCTCTTCGTCTTTCTGCAGGAGTAGACGGTCTGTGTCTGTGATGACCACTTCGTTATTGTTGCCCATTGAATCTCTTTTCAGTTTTCTGTAAGACACAATTTTATATCATAGTTTGGTTACTAATAAGCTAAGAAGGTATTTATTAATCACTTAGGTTAGGTATTTATATCATAACATAGAACATACCTACTGGCTTGTAGTAGGCTAGCGATTAAATTAATTTTAGCTTAACGAAAAAAGAATTTAAGACAGTATTCAATTATGAGGATTAAAACCAATTAATGTCTGCGTTCTTTAACAAATGGGTATATATCGGATTGCCTAATTATTTGTACTCCTAATTGTCACTGGCACACAAACTTTAAGCCTAAATTTTTTTCGCACATTTTTACTCTTCCTAAACGTGCTTAGCCTATATTTAATACGCCTTACTGTACGAGTATATCGCCGTATTATAATTTGCCAAATTCGACATTTAGCCGAATACCTACCATTTACAGTTCCAAATTTCTATTCGCAAAAAGTTAAAACTTTATCAATATTTTAAAGAAGTAAGCATGCATGCATGCATGCAAGCAAGCAAGCAAGCAAGCGAGCAAGCATGCAAGCAAGCAAGCATGCTCGCAAACAAACAAACAGGCGTGCATGCAATCAAGCAAACATGCATGCAAACAAGCAATCATGCATGCATCCAAACAATCAGACTTCCGTGACGGCTTCGGTGCTGCGGGCTTTTAAATTACACTCTAGGGGTAGGGCAGACAAGACTGCTTGGGGTCGGTTTGTGAGCGATTCGTTTTTTTAACTTTTTAGGTTTTAAAAAAAAATATGGCTTTCATTACTTAGTGTTATGCCAAAATAAAGATGCGAATATATTTTAGTGCATTCGATATTAGACATACTAAAATTAGGATTTTAAATTTTTAGACCCAACTATGATAGTGCGAAAACAACTGTTAGGCTAGACAATAATTATACGTTATAAGTTTAGGCCAATACGGTTCGGCCAAATGAAATTAGGACTTCAAATTTTAGGCGAACCGAAGGGCACCCTTAACAAATTTGTTCTTTTACTTGGAAAAATAGTAATAGTAATAATTTATTTCAGTATAAAAATTTTACACAATCTATAAATTCGTAATATAACTGAGTATTAATGAGATGATTTCTTGCAATCCTGTAGGTTGCAGAACAATTTATAAAAGCTATAGTTAAGTATTTTTTGAATATTCATAGATACGATATTGATATCATCCTCATCATATAAGGATAACGCACAACACGTCACAAAAAGTGTGTTTTAATGGCTACAAATCAGAGATTTAAACGGTTAGATGAGCCCTTACCATACAAAAGGCGCACGAAAATGTGTAATCGTTAGAAAGAGTGAGCCCACTCCTTCCGTGATAGTAAACTAGTTACATACTCTTTGGTCGCTTGCAGGAAGCAGTGAATGGTGCACGTTTCTGACATTTCGTTGTTCGTAAAAGATGGTAAATTTTAGTAAGCACTAACGATTTAAATCTCTGGCTACAATATGGAATTTGAATTGCTGTGTGTTTGATTGTTTGTAAAACATTTTAGTATGAAGCATATTACATATGCATATGTAGTAGGTAGGTACCTATAATGAAATATAACAATTTTATTGTAAAAATAAAAAGTCTTTTATCTTATTTGATGTTGAATGAATGTTTGGAGGATTTCCTGATTTCAATATTTTTGAGTAAAAAAGGACCATCGTAAAAATTTCTAAAGGATTTACCCTCGTTCTCTCATGGCGTGCTGTGATATCTGTGAGATGCATTGCGCACGGAAGTTCTCGTAGTGTACGTCCTGCGTGACGTCTTTTAAATCTTGCATGTGGGTTGATATCAGCATCGTGCGCAGCTTTGTAAAGTCAGAATGTCTGGGGTTTTCCACTGTTGAAGATATATAAACATATCATAGAATGTAATAAGCCATCGTAGAATCTATGTAGATTTTAGTTTCTTACATGAAAACAAAGATACTCGTCTACAAGTATAATGCTAATACCAAATATATTGCTAGAAGTCCTGAGACGTTACAATTTTAAGGATATCGTAGTTTTTATTGCTTGGTTGCACGAGGAAAACATTAATGGTAACTAAAATATTAGGTAGGTACTTTTGAAAGTAGGTATAGACTTAATCTTCATATGTAAAAATCTTTGAAAATAATTTTTAAGTGTAAATAAATTTTACATCGGTATGTTGTTGTACGGCGTTGTGTTCGATTCGCGGTATACTTTGTTAATTGGTTCGGTCCCTGGAAGTTATTCTTCTTATCGATTTGTTTGTCGGACCTATTGCTAGCGACCTATTAGGTCTCGTGATTTTATTAAATCTCTAGCCGCAACCGGGGATGTCTTGGCGAGCGCTAAGCGGCGGAATACTAGACGAGGCTGTCAAGGCGCCTCACTGTGAGCCTCAGACTTCTTTGTGTCATCATTATTTATTAGGTGAAAAAGGCTCTCTACTAAATTGCAAGGTCTCTACTAACTTTCTGGTGACGCCGACCGTAAGGACCCGACCTGCGGGAGCTGGCCCGATGAGATTGTTCTTACCGTCCACTATGCCCCAGGGGTACTGCCGACCACGCACGCGCTTGCCACCCACTTCTAGAACGGTGTCGGCGGCGACTACCGCGAACGGCGCCGCAGCCTTCAGCTCCCGATCCTGCTGCTTGAAATCTTCATCTTCGTCACTGTCACATTCTGGGAACTGGTACACCTGCCCCATAAAAGCATCAATGTGAAAGTTATTTAGGAAATAATCTCATTAACTTTAGACATTAGGAACTCTATCTAATCCAAAAATTAAATTTAGAAGAAAATATCGTAGCGTAAAGTATAAAAGCGACTGCTTTAAATGATTTCTTGCTAACATGCGTGGTACAATTTATAAAGCTTATTATTATCGAGGCGAATGAAAAATTAATGGGGTATTACCTATTGGCATCTACAAATATAACTGGACAATGTTTAAATAATTTGGCTTTAGTTATATTGGATTACCTGCAATTGCAATGTATTATAAAAAACTAAATAACGGCTGCGACTTCATCTAAGTATTTTTTTTACATAGTGTGATTGAAATTCTAGGTGGGGTACTAAAAATAATGACATGGCGACTAATATTATCAGTTGGATAACAAATAATTTATTATGGCTATTGTAGACTTCCATCTAATAAAACACTTTCTGGCTTTGACTTACCAGCAGCTGTAAATATTAAAACGAATACTATAAATAAATATTAGGGAATCCTTTTTTTTAGTTTTGGAAATCTTAATATGATTAAAACGGCGGCAGGCGTGCCCGCAGGATAGAAGCGGAGCGCGGGTCGTGGCGCGGTGGGCCAGCCCTAATAATTTTAGTATAGATAAATCTAGGTATAACTTCGTAACAATAACGTAACAATAAACAAATAAATAAAGATTGATTTGATAACTTTGATGCCTTTTAATTGTTTGCCCTTATAAATAAAACAGAAGTCAAGAAATAAAATTATTAATATTTAAATGGCATGCCATTTTTTACTTTATTTACAGCTCACATGTCTCACTATATATTATGTTAATCAGATCTCAATCCAATTAAATATTACCTAAAATCATTTTAATTGAAATCTCTATTTTATAATTTATGTATGCCTATTTTGTACTTTTTAGAACTTGCTTCCAAATTTCCGCTCAACTATATAAATTCAATAGCCAAAAGAATAACTCGATGCCAGTTTAAATCAAACCAAAGCTTAGTATGGATTTTAAGGCTGCTAGGTTTTACCGTCGCTGCCAACCTATTATATTTGCTATCCACTTTAATTATTTTATAAACTTTAAATCAGATTTATTAGTCGCTGCGTTAAATACATGCCAATTTATAATGCCAAAGAGTGGCGCAAATGGCTTAACATCCATCAGAAGATAAAAAGCTAGAATGAGACTTAAGAAAGAATTTAAGGGGAAACACAAGAGCTGTTTTTCCATATCAACGTAGTCCCCTGTTTCCTTCCTGGATAATGCCAGTAGATAGAGATATAGTAGCCAAAGACAAAAATCTTTGGCCACTATTGGCATGTTTTTATGTTTTTCTATTTTTCATAAATTTATTGACAAAAGAGATCTGAGCCTTAAAAAATCTAAAAAATTCGCCAGATTTTCTGCTGTGTTCAAACATCCAGAAAACAAATTTGGCTAAACACGGCCAAAGCTATTCTTTAATTTTTAATGAAAAAAGTTTTTGTGTTTTTTGTGTATTTTCGGTCCAAGATGCAGTTGCCTCTATCACGCTCCGTGGGGGAGGCGTTTTTTTTCAATTCTCTAGCCCTTACCCCCGTATTTATAAAGGAGTAATTACTTATTGCTTAGGAAAGTCATAACTTAAGATGTTACTACCTAGTGCTTACGTGAATACGGGTGTAAGTGTTTCCTTATAAGCACATGAGGTTCACAAAATACATTTTTGCATAAAGCGAGCTCTACTGCCTTGATTATGCAAAACTTTACCTATTTTACTTATACAAAACAATATAATGGTAATCCAATCAACTTTAATTAATATTATAAATGGGGAAGTGTGTCTGTTTGTTTGTTTGTCCGTCTTCCACTAAATGGAGCGACGAATTGACGTGATTTTTGAAGTGGAGATAGTAGAAAGGATGGAGAGTGACATAGCCTACTTTTGGTCCTTCAAAGAGGGGGTGAAATTTTATTGTCATCCCGAATTTAACGCGAGCGAAGCCGCGGGCAATATTTAATAATCACTATAAAACAAAGTAATTTATGCAAATCATACGTTTTTACTTGACTTATTTTGATGCAAGTTAACTAACTCATGGAGTTATGTCACGCGACTTCAATTCAAAATCACTGTTGTTAGGCAATTATAATACCTACCTACATAATTAATCCCTCAACCCCCAGGAGGCACTCGGGTGCCACGATAACAATTGATTTCAATTGTGTCTGGAATAACTCACGATCGAGGGAATAAGAAATGACTATTGGGTACTGCCAATAGTCATTTCTTATTCCCTCGATCGTGAAAGGTCATTTTTATATTTTCTGCTGGTTATCAAAGTTGTCTGCGGTTGTTTCAATACCTGTATTTGATGCTCATCGAGGTCGTTAAGTATCCTTGTCTTGAGCCGCTTGACTTCGGCAGCCGTAAGGGAATCGGCTTTCGCGATCACCACCACGATGTTTACCTTCCGGTGCAACCGCCTCATCATCTCTAGGTCTACTTGCCGCAGGCTGATTTAGGACAAAGAAAATACTGTTTAATACAACATTGTCAGTCAAGTAAAATGATAGTGAAATTCATGATTAATTTGAATTTTCTAAAATTTGCTAGGGATAACACTTGAACAAGCTTAGCAATTGACTAGTAATATGTGATGCACGTCGGTTAGTTAATTGTATGTAACTATTTGGGTATGTATACGCCTCAGATCATGATCATTATATGACCTGAGGTATACGCTGAAAAATATTTTCAACCGCCGAAACAAATTACTTAAATTCTTGACTCGACGTTCTGCCTCACAATTTTTATTTTATTTTCATGTAATACCAAATTCAATAAATGTTCTTTCGTTTCCGACATAAAAATCATAGTCCCATAGTATTTTTAAAAAGCCACCTTTAAGGGTTAAAAATTAAGGTTAAGTTCACTTTACTGACCAAAAGCAAGAAAAATGTCAACAATGTTGGGTCGGTGCCAAATAACAAATCACAAATAACAAATCAAGCAGTGACTCAGAATTGGAGGCTCATTTTTCCGCGGTAAAATTGTTTGACAAAGTTTCTATGCAAAGTATCTAAAGTTGACTATTTTATAAGTAGAATTTGTTATTACATTGCGCATTAAACATAATAGTAAAAAGTATAGTAACGGCCTATATATCCCACAACGGGGAAAGGCCTCCATCATTGAATTCAAGTTACCGTAGCAATGATGGGTTCAGGCATAATCACCACGCTTGCCAAATGTGGGTTGGTGATCACAAACCCGAGCAATAATCGTAAACATTTTGTTGCCCGATCCTGAAATCTTGGTCTGGTATTTAAACCACTAGACCAACGGGGCATTAAACATAGTGCATTGCAAATAATAATTTTACTGATTAATTTAAATAGTTTTTAACAGCAGCCGCTTCTTAATAAACATACTTTAGCTCATCGAGTTTTTATTGCCAGCGGTAAAATAGTTAAATAGGCCTATTGTCACCAATTTATTAACGTAGGCATTAGCTATAATAGTTCCGATTGCATACATTGACCCTTATCACATTTGTATTTTTCAATTGTAGGTAATAAAAAAAAAATGAAATGAAAAATGTTTATTGACAGGATAAAAATACAAAAAGGTTTTACCGGTCCCCAAACTACACATGCCTGATTTTCGCAGTACTTGTTAAAAAAAACCCAAACATTTTCGCATGTTACATTTCTTTACAATGGGCAAAGCTGGTGTGTGCGTGTGTGCGTGTGCGCGTGTGTGTGTGTGTGTGTGTGTGTGTGTTGTGTATGTGTTGTGTGTGTTGTGTATGTGTGTGTATGTGGTGTGTGTGTGTGTGTGTGTGTGTGTGTGTGTGTGTGTGCGCGCGCTTTATTTGGTTCTTAATGAGCTAAGTTTAGACTATTTCACAACTTTTATGATTCCCTCTGCTTCATCATAACTCCATCCCAAGAGCAGCTTAGTAACCATCGCTTTGACGTTATGAACAGGTTGGTTCCTAAAGTCTAACACAGCAGACAGTTTGTTTTAGATTTGAAGCATCAGAAACCTGCAGAAACGTTGTACGAATATAGTCTTCGTAGCGGGGACGGGTATCCTGAAAAGACGCTTAGTGAGCATTTTCTTGTATTCGTCCGACAATAGGACACTTCTATGAGTGTAGAGTACAACTCTTAGAAGAAATAGTTTTCTAACGCTCAGAACCTCCTCCTCGTACAAGGCAGCAGTTTGATACCTCATTGACTTAAAAAAGAGCTACTTTTAGGACCCCTCTTTGGGCTCTTTCTAGGGGCATAAGAGAGGATTTTGCAGCTCCCCCCAAGGCGAGAATACAATAGGTGATCAGAGATTGACATAGGGCCAGGTAGACACTTTTGAGCGTACTGCCGTCAGCTGACTCTCGCAGGTTTATCATGAGGTGGATAATCGTTCTTACACGTCCTGGTGTTAAGGAAATGTGCTGCTTGAATGAGAGCTTTTCATCCAGTGTAACTCCCAGGTATCTTATGTTGTCACTAAGCCTGATGTTATCGCACTTACAAGTGGTGTTATCGACTGGGTCGCAGGTTTGTATTACCAGTTTATCTAAGCTTGCGCTTGGAGCAGAAGCTGATGTCTTACTGAAACAAATGAACTTAGTTTTTTCAGTATTTAAAGTTAGGAGGTTTTTGTCTAACCATTTTGACACAAGTCCCATACCGATCTCGGCACGGAGGCTAACCGATTCCCAGGAAGTGTCACCAAAAATGAGAGCCGTGTCGTCGGCGTAGCAGATTATTTCAGCGTTTTAAGCAGAGATTGAGCATAAATCATTCAAATATATGATAAAGAGCGTAGGTCCTAGGATGCTGCCCTGAGGTATACCGAATGATATTGGATTCATGATGCTATAATAGTCTCCAATCCTGACGCATTGACTTTTGCCACTTAGGTAACTGGCAAACCACTCCAATGCGGTCCCTCTAATACCATAGGCTTCCAACTTCTTTAAGAGTATCGGCACGAAAACGGTGTCAAAAGATACAAAAGCTACTTTCATCACGTAAGTAGTTGTTTCCTTTTGTTAGTGATAATTTTGTCCTCATTACCTATGTCTCATTTAACTAAATAAAATGCGTTTGTCATTTAATCGTCCGTATCATACTTCTTATTAATTATTACTTTTCTTACTTATTTAAAAAATGTTTTGATGAATGTTTGCCTCCATCAAGCCAGAGCAGCTAGATAGATTCTAATAACTTATAAAAAAACTTAACTAATAAATGCAGGGAGCAGTTATTTATTTAGTTAGACGTACTTGGCAAGGCATGCAGTGCTTATTGGCATGTTCACGCCACTATGATATGTATGTATAAATATTAATACATGTAAATAATAGAAAGAAAACAAGTTATTAACTGTTAATGTGTAACATTTTTACTGTCAGCTAACCATTTCGACTACTAATCTGTATCTCCACACTCATGTATCCAGCTTAATCCCTCAACCCCCAGGAGGCACGCGCGTGCCGCGATAACAATTGATTTCAATTGTGTCTGGAATAACTCACGATCGAGGGATTAAGAGTAGGTATTTACCTGTTTTTTAGTATACTCGTAGATCAATCATGTTAAAGAATAAAGATTATGTATTCACACACAGACACAATAGTAGTTAAGTCAACGGGCGGAGCGCGTGCCAAACAGTGTTTATGTTAAAAATGTAGAAAGAAACGGTAGGTAATATACCGATCCAGCTTAATACCTAGATACGTCCTTAAAAAGTCTATTACAAAAAATACAGCAGGTATTTGGGTTATTTAGTGATTACCTAATGCAAAAAAATAAACCTAAAATCCATTTCTACTTTCAAGACTAGAGTCAAGGCACTTTTTTTGTCGCGCTGATGGTGTGCATCGGGTCAGGATTGCGTAGATACGAGTAAATATTGATATTATAACTGTATTTTGTTTATGTATGTGTACCTGTATGTTTTTTAAATTATATATGTATTTATATATGTATTTATTTATGTATGATTTATATGTATGGTCGTATGTATTTTTATTTTCAGTTTATTTATATTTAATAAGTTAGATACACACTTATTACTTTGCACCACGTCACCCCTACTCCACTGAGACGTAATTATCCTTTTCTACCCAAAGGTTGTCTGGTAGAGATTGCTTTTAGCAATAAGACCGCCTTATTGTACATATGTGTCACATTGTAATTTATGTTACCTTTGTTTTGTGCAATAAAAGAATTATCTATCTATCTATCTAGGCCACTATGAACTATAAAATGAATAAATTTTAATTATCTTTACCTTTTATTTCTAATCATTATAGTTTTTTCGTTTATATTTTGCATGGTCCAAAAATTCACCGTACTGTTATGATCTCGTAACTAGGTAGGTAGTTCATGGTGGCCTCGTACCTAAAAAGTTAATTTAGAAGGCGACGCCGCGACGTGAGCTACTAATATCATCCTGCAGGAGACCATCATTTTAAATTGTCAAATTAATTTAACTAGGTTGGCATCAATTTAATGTGTGTGGGTTGAGCAACTGTGCATGACAAAAAGTAGCTTAATACTTTTATTTGGATATAGATACCGTTTTTATATTACTTACCTTCATACTCTCTAGTCACATAGGTATTGTGACTACTACAAAACTACAATCAACCTACAGACAGTTGTTTGCACAACATTGTATGATTATTGGCTATCGTAACAGCCTTGACTGCTGTTAACCTAAAATTCTCCTCTGAACACGTTCAATAGATATCGGCTTCATATCGAAGCATTTGTCCCGCTAGACTTCTATTTCACTCCGTTTCCGTTCCGTTTTATATATTTTTAACCGTATTTATTCAAATAAGACACAAAATTTAATGTTGAATTGTATTTTAAGAAATAACTTTTAATCTGGATTGGCTAATGATTAATGAAAAACATCATTGTTTCTACTTCTCGCATGAAACTAACTACTTCCGAGCCAGTTAAAATTGAAGTTTAGTGCGACCTCTACCTACTTCCATAAAGTAATTTTCTTACTTCTTAAAAGATTTCTCTTTTAGGTTCAATTGTTATTATTCAACTCTAAATTTGTCTATTGAAGAACTAAATGAAGATTATTAAGATTGATTAGATAATTCTCTGTTTTAAGGCTTCAAAATTCTCAAATGCTCAATAATCAATGCATGCTCTATGCTATTACATCAAAACTAAATAAAAATGAAGGTAATTTTAACTGCCTAATCATTTACTACGATATAAAGCACCTTGTCTCTAGTTGGTACTTATTCAGAGAAAGTGTTTAATGGTCCGAGTAAATTGAGGGTGATTGTCTATTGGCGTGGTTTCATGTCACTGCTTCACTACACACAATGTCGGATGCATTGTCAATCTTTTCCTTCGGTCGACAACAATCGGCTTTCTCAGTGTTTCGAGAACAAGAGTATGGGTCATTTTTATGATTACTAGGAAGTGTGGGTGTGTAATGACTTGTTTGTTTAAATATTACATAGGTACTCGGCTGCATTTATGTATAGTTTTTTATATGTAAGTATAACAAACATCAATGCTCGGCGGCCAGTCTTTGATCATGCATGAAGAAATGAAGATAAGACAATTACAACTTTTGCCGGTTGAGTATAATGTGATAATAACGTACATGATAATTATATTATTTTGGGACGCTGACATTTAATAGGTTACAGTTATCTAACTAGATTTTAGTATGAACAGCTCTAAAAGTTCTAATTAAACTAGAACTATTTTTGCAACATTAGCGTGTTTCAATGTATATTTACTATATATAATTATCTACTATTGCTCTAATATATTTAAAAAACATCCAACTTTTAACATAATCTTGAGGCCTACCTTTAATAGAGCTATGCCCGAGCTAGCCAGCTATGGATGAGGCTCTGAAAAAGCTCTCAAAATCGAATAAGAAAATAGTTGTATGTGGGGATTTTAATTATGTCAGTAATTACAAAAACGTTTAGAGAATTTAATATGAAAAAAACGGAGGATCTTTGGGGAATTTCTGTCAAAATTATCAATACAATCATAAGTTCATTAGCCCCTCAACTCGCTATTATTTTTAACAATGTATTGATGATAGACAGTTTCCAACTTTAATGAAGTTTAGCAAAATCATTCCTTTGTTTAAGTCTGGCGAAAAATGTGACCCCTCCAATTTTCGACCTATATTTATATTGCCAGGGCTAACTAAAATTTTCGAGAAAATATTGTTTAATCAGCTTTTATCACACTTTAGTGTAAATAAATTATTAAATAGCAACCAATATGGCTTCAGAAAAGGTAGAAATACTACCGATGCTGGAGTTGCTCTCCTACAACATGTGTTTATCGCATGGGAGAGTAAGCTGCATGCCTGACCTTTCAAAGGCATTCGATTGTGTAGACCATGAAATATTACTTAAAAAACTTAAACATTATGGTGCATCGAATGATTCCTTGGATCTAATAAGTTCTTACCTTAGAGGCAGAATTCAAAAGGTTTGCATAAATGGAGCCGAGTCTTCAGGGTCGGCCCTTGTTATAGGTGTCCCACAGGGATCAGTATTAGGGCCCCTGCTATTTTTAATTTATATAAATGACCTTATTTACATAATCTTTGTGAGATGGTATTGTTTGCAGATGATACATCAATGATTTTTAAAACTAAGAGGGGCAAATCTTTATTTGACGATGTTAACAATACTCTCTATAATACAAAATTATTGCATTGGTTTACAACAAATAATCTTAATGAAAATAAAACAAAATGTGTTAAAACGATGCCCAACGTAAGGTTTGCTGCCACTCATTTAATTGTTAAAGATGAACTACTAAACTCTGTAGATTCTACTACCTTTTTAGGTATATTTTATTTTATTTTATTTTATTTTATATTATGGTATACACAGCAGATTACAAACATTCACGACGCCTTACACAATTACGTATAACTGTAGACTCTCATTTGCAATGGGGTGCTCATTTTTTTTTTAAATATATTTTCATTAATCCTCTGCTATTCTGCAGAGATTTTGTTATTAAAGAATTTAATTTTTTTGCCAAAATTGTTGATATGTACATAAAATTTTGGGGTGCTCATATTAGGGGGCTGTCTGGAAGACTTAGTTCTGCTGCTTATGCTGTGAGAAAGATAAGGCAATTGACTGATGTTGGAACGGCAAGATTAGTATATTTTAGCTTCTTTCTTAGCATAATGTCATACGGGATTCTGTTGTGGGGCTCAGCGGCAGATATTGAATCAATTTTTATATTGCAAAAATGTGCTGTACGGGCTATTTACGGCCTTCGACCCCGTGACTCGCTGAAAGAGCTCTTCAAAGAAATTATATACTTACAGTGTCTTCTCAATACATTCTCGAGAATAGTATTTACGTTCGCAAGAACATACATTTATTTCTTACATTAACCTCACTATTTATCATCCTTTTTCATCTTATGAAGCCACAACTTACAAACAAAATTAAAATCTGTACAGAAATTACAGAACCTCCACATCTGTAGTTTGTACGCTACCTGTGAGCCCACGGGGGTACGAAGTACAAACAGCAGTGCACACGGTTGTCCTGCATGTGCCGCCGATTCAGGCCGCTCTCATCGGTGAAGTACTGTCGGAACTGTTCGTCGATGTATGCTGAACAGACTCGCCACGAGTCTTCGCAGTTTATGGCGTCCCCGAACCCGGGCGTGTCCACTATCGTTAACCTCAACTTCACACCGCGCTCTTCAATTTCCATTGTTTTCTTTTCTATCGTTGTAGTTTTTTCTATTCTATCTGTAAATAGTCAAAAGATAAAACTTATGTAGGTAAGTACCTACTCAAACAACCAACCGCTATAAACATATTATTATACTATTCTTTAAAAAATATTGGAATAGGTGATCTTTTCTTTGAACTGTTTATTCAAATATTTGACTGACCAGCTCAGCTCATTAAAAACAATTAATGAAAGAATTTTTAAAACCGTGTTTTATCTTTTTGCTATTGTTTTGAAAGAAAGTACCTAATAGTTGCGGTTGTCTATTGTTTGCCCGAAAATGAAATGCAATAACAATCATATGCCAGAATTTTCACTTGCCCGAATTTCATTTGCCCGAATTGATTGTTTAATATTTGACATACTCTTATTTGCCCGAACATTAGATGCCATAATGATACGAGTGCCGTACGTATTGTTATCCATTTTATTAATTGCAATAATATTATTTAACAGAATATTTCAACGCCATACTTAATTTCGAATACTTATATCTAAGCTATGCATTTGCTCATGAAATTCCTACAATAAGTTTTTTAATAATATTAGAGTACTCTAATATTATTAAAAAACTTATTGTAAATACATTGGTGGGTAGGCAATATTTATTGACTATAGTTTATCTGCGTGTACAAATTATTGAATTTGTGTTCAAAATAGATACAAATAATGTTTGTCAGTTATTTAAAACAACAAAAGGTGGTGTGAAGCTCAATATAACCGAAAATTTAAAAAACCTAAGGCTTTCTGGCACTTCGCCGGCCGCTCCCGCGGCACGCTCGCTCCGCTCGCTCGGCTCGAGCGTGGTCTTTCATGTTCTAACCTAACCTAACCTTTTTTTTTTTTTTTTTAATGCAAGGAAAATGCGTTACGCAGTTACGCATCATCGCCTCTGCCCCGGGGAAGGGCAGGGCGGTATGTGGGACTCCCGGCGCCCTTAAAAGGGCGCTGCTCCTGGGAATGGGACCCAGGGGTGTACCCACTAAAAACCTTGCGTCGCCCGCTGCGCTGACTGAGGGCAGGGTCTATGGTGACTCAACAGTCCATGGACCCCGCCAGCAGCCACCTCTGCCCTGAAAAAGGGCAGACCTCCTCAGAGGGGGTGCTGTGACGACACCCCACTCCTACCTCTGGATGACGCGCTGGGCGAACAGCGCGCCGTCCTAGTCCCTTGTGTTAGGCGGCTGGTGCCCCCGCACCTGGCGGGGCCTACCGCCCCGCCTACTCCAACGGAGGCGGTGAGAGTGCGGATCCCGCTCTCTCTCCCTCTCGGCGGCCTCCTTCTGCGACATGACCTTGAGAATGGGGTGGATTGCCTCAAGGATGCGGCGTCGGGAGCCAGCTAGTTAGGTGCCCAGCCGTTCCTCGATGAACCGCTTCCACGGGTCTAAGGAGGCCTCGTGGGCCTCCTTACGCCACCGCACCACCGTGTCTTGGGGGGGGCGGGTTTCCTTGGCTTCTGGCATCCGCCGCCCGCCAATACACCGGCCCCTGCGCTTCCGCCTCCAGGTCCCATGGAAGGGACCCAGCGAGTGCGCATGCCACCTCGTGCGAGATGGTGCGGTAACCTCTCACCACTCGAACCGCCATGATCCTCTGTGCGCAATGCAAGAGGGCCCTATGACGGTTTTTAAGGGATGCCGTCCATATCGGAGCCCCGTAGAGGGCCATCGACCTAACCACCGTCATATAAAGACGGCGGCAAGAGTCCCCAGCCCCCTCCACGTTAGGCAGCAGGCGACTCAGTGCGCCCGCTGTCCTCACCAATTTGGGGACCAAGGCCGTAAAATGGTCCCCAAACACCTGCTGTCAAGAATGACGCCGAGATACTTCAGCGTCTTTTTGACAGCGATGGGAGTGCCACCCACAACGATGCTGGTGCCAGCAGTGGTCCACGCCGAGAGCCGTGCCACCTCCAGCCCCAGCCGCCGGATTCTGGCCACCACCGTCGCTACTCCGGCAGTGGCCAACACTATCGCGGCCCGGAGGTCAGAACCCCGGGCCGTGACGAGGGTGTCGTCGGCGTAGCACGCCTCTAATACCACCGGCCAGGGCAGGGTGTTGAAGGCGTTCGCGATGTCCAACGACACCGCGATCAACACCCCTCCCCCGGAGACCACCTCCTCCGCTGTGTCCCGCAGACGACCGATAGCATCGATGGTCGATCGACCTCTGCGGAACCCGTACTAGGCGTCGTCCAGGTTGGGCCCAACCTCCTCCAGGTGCTCGACGAGACGGTTTACCACCACTCTCTCTAACAGTTTACCTGCCTCGTCGAGCAACACTATGGGCCGGTACCCAGACGGTTGGTCCACCGGGCGGACCGCCCTTCCTTCCTTCCTTGCGGATTAGGACCAAACGGCCCTCCTTCCACTTCCGGGGGAATCTGCTCTCCCGGAGGCATCGGCTGTACAACTCTCGCAGCCGAGACTCCAGGGGCTTGTGTTCCCCGGTGAGGGCCAGGACCCAGGCACGGGCAGGAATACCGTCAGGCCCTGGGGCCGTTTTCTTGCCCTTCAGGCGCAGAACGGCCACCCCCAGCACCTCCTCCTTGACCTCGGGTGCCACCTCTGGCCCCGGATCGCTGGACGGAGCACTCATGGCAGGGGGCATGAAGTCCACCCCCCTGTTGGGAAACAGGGTCCCCACGACCCGCTCGAGATCCTCCGAGTCCAGACTGCTGGAGACTGGGGGCCCAGGGCCGAAGCTTTTGCCGCACCAGATGGTACGGCCTGCCCCAGGGGTCCCTCTCTACGGTCCCCAGCATATCCTCCCAGGCTGCTGCCTTGGACCGCGCTATTGCCAGCCTTAAGGCAACTGCCACCTCTCTATAGGCGGCGTACAGCCGGTCCAACTCAGCCTCTGCGTGAATCCGACGCTTCCTGTACCGCTGGAAGCGACGGCGCTCCTCCACGCACCTGAACCTAACCTAACCTAACCAAATCTACTCAAAATTTGTAATTAGTAAGACTGCAAAAGGAAACAAAATTTAGGACAGTGTAGACCCTGACACTAGTGCATATAGACGTATATGCACTACTTGAGGGTAAGAAATTTTTTGTACATATCAACAATTTTGGCAAAAAAATTAAATTCTGTAATAGCAAAATCTCTGCAGAATAGCAGAGGATTAATGAAAATATCTTTAAAAAAAAAACCTAACCTAACCTAAATCTATTGACCGCTTAGTTTAAACCGATTTTATGTATTTTTTTTCGAAACAATTTCGATGACAAATGATTTTATGGCATATGATAATTACGGCTTATAATACGGATGACAAATGATGTTATCGAAATTCACTTTATGGGAAACAAAGTATCTATCACGTGACTAATATAGTAAACAATGAGTATGACATATGAATATTATGAGAAACAATATTATGTCTGTTTACCATTATAGCAGATGAAATTATGGCAAATGAAATTCTGGCAAATGGGTGTAAACCAATACTTGCCTTGTGCATCGGGTATTTTGCGGCCTTTGTAAAGATCCCCAAGGAAGAGACTGTTGATGAGCGTGGATTTTCCGAGACCGGATTCTCCGACCACCATTAGCGTGAAGTCGAACCCCCTTTTCACGGATTTTCTATGAACTTGCTCAGGTAGAGTAGCGAACCCGATGTAATCGCGCTCACCACGCTCTCGTTCTGCGGATTTTTTTCATTTAATGTATATTTAAATAAATAATAAACCTTCCACAACTTATTCAATTATTATTATCAAGAAACTTAGGTACGACTAAAACAGAACAATATGAGTTGAAATCATCAACCCATGTTGGTCTGTTTTAGATTTAAGCTTAAGCTTAAGTTAAGCTGATCCCATAGTTTTTTTTTATAATGAAAGAAACTAAGAAATAAAGTTCATAATTTCGAGAAATAATAATTATGGATGTAGGATTTAGGGTAAAAATTTAGGGTAATAAGTTATAAATGCGAATGTTTGTATGGATTTGTTGCTTAATGACGCTAGAACGGCTAAAGGTAGATATCGGTGTGAAATTGGCACGGAGATGTATTACTGGCTGGAATAGCATATCGGCTATCGTTTTTTATTTTAAAAAAAAAAACTCGGTTTTAGGGGGATTGTTATCAATTTTCCAAAACTCCACCATATAGAGTCGCGGGTGTGACGAAAACGCCGACATTTCCTGTGTTTATGTCTGTTTATTATATGACGGTAACAATACATTTCGTTTTGCCTTTAAAGTACTTACAGCACGTCAAGAATTCTAAATTTAACGATACAATATGAATAGAGGAAAATTTACACAGATTGGTGGTATGTTTGATGGGCATGTTGACTGTCCATAACGCTTCATAGCAATAATTTATCGTTTTTTTATTTTACAGCTCTCGTAGTTTGATTGCTCTATCATTACGAGAGATTGTCTATTCTTTTTTTTGTCGGTGTTTATTCAACAAAAAAAAGTTATTTTTCTTTCGATTCTTTTCTTCCTACAGAAACAACAAGTACTTCGGTGCACATTAGTATTTATTTTATACGAAAACAGTGATAGTGAATATGTATCCTTATTTGTAGTGAAGGAGTGCTTAGCTAGCAGACTATTTATCTAAAGGAAGCAGGGCATTGCAACTCACGCAGCGGAGTGGAACACGACAGGTTCCCCCGACACAGCGCGCAGGCGCCCAGGGACGCGCGTGCGCACCTAAAATTGAGGACAACAAGCGGAAGCGACGAACGTGCCCATTACTTGACCACATTGAACATAATTTGCTGTTGTTGATTGTAGTCTAGCAAACTTACTAATCGCTTTAATAGTAGGTAACACTGATCCATATAAGCCATATAAATAAATTTTTCACGTAGCTTTATCTACCGGCCATTCGAAACTCTCGTAGCATTATGGATCCGGCTTCATCATATATGAACTAGGAGTCTAAGTATTCACCAGTATCTATTTAGAAGCATTCATTTGAGTATTGGCAATTAAGAAATCTAAAACAATAACAAAATGTAAATAAAGCGAATAATCCGTTGTCAACTCTCCTATTATTATATGTATAATTGAGCCCGCAATACCGTTAACGTTGGACTAAACTTACTTAATCCCTCAACTCCCAGGAGGCACGCGCGTGCCGCGATAACAATTGATTTCAATTGTGTCTGGAATAACTCACGATCGAGGGATGCATATCTTTTATCTTCTTACTCTGACAGATAAATAATGCATGCTCAAGAAATTAATTTCATATTGATTTCTAAGATTCCCACTAATCCCACTGCACTCCACTCTTCTAGGCAGACAACAATAGTTAAAACTACCGTCTATGATAAAATTTTGTAAAGAAATATTTCACAGAAAGATATTTTAATCTTAATTATTATTCCTTTGACTTAGATTATCATCCGACTACTTCAGGTTGATGTCACAGATAAACCTGGATGATGTAAAGCAGGGTTACCTTTAGGTATTTCACTGTGCCTTCCGGACCTATTTTCATGCCCCCAATAAAAATAATTATTTGAATTTCAAATAGGTACAATACAGTAACAATATTTTCGGAAATGCAAATGTAGTTTTTTCGGCGAGTTCCTGAGTTGGGAAGTGCTGATGTTAAGAATTCGATTTTCCTGAAGGTGGATATACCATCTTCAGATAATTTACCAAAATTAGAATTTAATAGGTACCACCTATAATGTTGTAAAAAATATTTGTCTCTACGATAAGACTTTTCTTTCTCACGAGCGTAAACAATAGAGTGTGATGTGGAAATATCTTCGCTTCAAAGAAACACTACTCACTCGGTTACAAAAATCAAACATCATTGTTTTTATTGACTGTTTAAAGAAAATATCTATTGTGTTTGATATACTTTTCTACATCGTGTGAAGAAGATTAAACGATTAGGCGTTTCTATTGTTTAAATACCATCCAGGTAGGTCAGCTATGTGTAGGGATTTATGTTATTTGATATTATCTAATTGTTTTGCATAATCGCAGCACAGTACCTAAATCATTATAATAAACATTAAATAGATTGACTCTTTCTATCAACAAGTTGCTATGATTACAGTCACCAGACAACAATTAGTAACAAATGTAGAGTCAGCGTATCATGATCGTCATTGAAGATTTATTTATAATTCACAATATCTTACTGGTTTTATACTAATAATACATCAAAGCTTTTTTCGCAAATCTTTTTTTACTCAGCTTTTTAATAATACCAACCATGAGAGGGTACAATTATTATATAAATTAAATGGAATTATTAAAATAATTAATAATCATCAAACTTAATCAAAAGTCATCTGGTCTTAAAGCACTTTTACGCGCAAACTAAAGTCAAGAAAGTATTAATTATAAATATAATCTTTGTAACATGTCTGCATTTTCAAGATACCCAAAGAGGCCTTTAGGTATATACCTAATTTTTTTATGTCAAGGTCGTTCAGCCTATCCACGACATCAACCGATCATCACACAAACTAACTGCCATGTAACAATCAAAATAATAAATAATTTAAACGCATAATTATCACTATGTAAACGTATTCTTATTTTTTATAATATTAATCAACGCAACGCCGGTATTACCGCCGAATAAGTGAATAATTGTCCCTTTAGTCTCTCTTTCTAAATTCATTTTCTTGCTATTTCTGTACTATAAATTTAATACTATAATTCGAATAAAAAATAATTTATAAAAAGTGTGTGTTTGATACACACTGTCACATATGAAAAACTTACGAATTTGTATGACGGTCATGAAAGGGGACTGGTTCTTTTTGTTTTCATCTTCAATTGTCTCTGTCTGGTCATTCGTAGTTTTCTTTTCCTTGTCTCCTATGCTCATGTCTAACATTACATATGAGTTGCTCTTCTCCATTATAATGTTAAGGTGGGAAGTACGCTGCAGTTCTTGCATTCCAAAGTGGAGATTGTGTAACTGATGAACGTAGTAATTTTGAGTTTATGAGATTTTATAAAAACGTGTGTACGTCACTCTCGTATACTATTGTTATGTAGGGAATAGCATCATGGTATAGGATCGCACTGTTTTGCTTGAGGTTTGTTTTAGGACAGTTGAGCGGGAGCGCTGCGGAACGTTGTGCTGAAGGCGGCGCGTGCGATCGCGCGCTCTTCCGGCACCGCGCGCGCGAGCCAACTGTGCGCCTGCGTCGCTACGACTAACACGCTTCACACAGGTAAAGGTTTGATATTGCATACGTCAACAATTAACTGTATTTTATCATATCAATCAATTTAATAAGCAAAATGTCATTTCGTATTACCCTATTTCTAGTAGTTTTCGAAAATTGATGATTTAGTATGATGATTTTTATTGTTCTTACTAAATGTTTTCATCGTGTAGGTGACTGCAAGTTCGATTTTCATCATTTTATTGCGCGATAATACATTCTAGTATACAATAAAATTTCTTCCCTACAAAAGATTTCAACGTCGTCGTCCATTTTTCTATTAATACTTAAGTATTATGGCATCAAATATTAACTATAGGTAAATTTAAGGGAAGCAGGTACTTATAATTTTAATGCTTATTAATTTGTAATATATTTCAGGATATATCAGTAAGTAGAGCACTTCGCTATGCATTTCTTGCCTATTGTTATGAATAATAGTTAGAAGCATAATAACAGTTTGCTTGCTCAATTGAGAGATGCTGCGAGTCAGCGGAGACTCATCCGGTGACGCAATGTAACAAGTGTTCCTCGTACACATATTATATATACCACATATAGTTACCTACCATCATGTCAACAATAATTGTCTGTCAGCCTAATTCTGCAGGTACATACCTACCTGCTTCCGTAATGCAATGACATAATTATTTCGCATAGGAGCAATACAATTAAAACAGATGCTTACACAGCTGTTGGAGACATGACGATAAGTTATCATCTTACTTAATTTATAACAATGTACAGACAACAGCACGTCAACCTACCACAAAACTTCTCTCAATTGATATATTGGTCTCTACCTGTTGGAATTAAAGTTGAAAATCAACTCTATGACCTTTAAATTTTTGAGTAGGTTGACCTGCCGTTGTCTGTACTAACTAAACAAATAATAAGATCTGAATCTGAATGGATAGTTTTGCGTTTTGGGCAGAGAAAGGAAAACAACTTTACGTTAACTAGCGTTACATAGTAACTTAGATAATAAACTTCAAGGCGCGTCCAGTACACCCAGAGCCGAGCTAATTTTGAATAAATCGTTTTCTGTTTCGATCCGAACCTACATTAACCAATATCAATTTATCAGTCTAAAACAAAATCGCTGCCCGTCTGTCCTTCTGTGAGTGCAGATCTTGTTATTCACATTCATATTCTTATGCGGTTTTCATTATTAGTTACTGTGATGCCAGAGAAGTGTTTATACGTATACTTCTAATGGAGCCATAGCGGGCGCTAGTTACCGATAACCGTGCGATGGTTTTTCTTTTGTATGTTTACGTGTGAAATAATGTATGAAATATTGAACATGACTGCATACAAAAGTACGTCTATTTAAAGTAACATTGAAATAAACTTACCCATCGTCATTTTTGTAGGTCAAGAAGTAATAAAACTGGCAGTATACAAGCTGCGACTTGCAAGTATGAACTGGATTCTTAAAATCAAATGTTCATATTGCTTCAAGTTTCTTTGCAGTTTCTAGTTTCATCTTGCTAAAAGTATTATGTTTTTGGGATCAAGTAGTAGTGCTTTCAAAAACATACAAAAACGATCGATCGATTCTTTGCTAAGCGAATTGTCACTGATGTTTGATAAATCCATAAGTTCCTTACACTTAATTATCTTGTCTCTGTTTACTGTTCCCCGTGTTTAATGCGCAATACTATAATTAACATTACAAAATAGTTTCACTAAAATATCACTGTAGCTATTGATAGTTGTCGACATTATCTTCTACACTACACATCTAAAACGATAGGAAATAAAATCGCGCGACTCCTAAAATAATATCACGATGCTAATCCTAAACATTGTATAATCAAAAACAGTAGAAAAAGAAGAAATAATAAATCACATTGTTTGTGCGCCGTGCTGTGCGTGTTGCGTTACGTAATATGAGGGTTCCCGGGCCGAGCTAGCGCCCTCGCGCGGGACGTCCCCTCCGCCCACCCCTCCGGCCTCCGGGCCGAGGGTCTGCGCGGGAAAACTGCGAACCCACTCAGCGTCAGCAGCGCGCTGATCGATAAAGCGCACACGCGCCTGCGTAGGTACGCGACAAGCCCTAACCTTCATGTAGCAAATGCTGACTTATACCAGCTATTTGTGTCCTAAACATAAATGGAACATAGGAGTCCGTTCGCGTTCCAGTAACTCAAGGTCATATGGGGTAATAAATGTTTAGAAATATACGGTTCCATATTGGTGATGAAATGATAGGACGCAATTACTTATGTATTCTAAAATCATTTAAATATTTTAACACTGTATGGTGATTTACTTTTTCAAGAACTTTGTCTAGGGATGTCAACTAAACTAGTCACAGAATAAATAGTGGATAAGTAGTACTTCACTTCACTTATGCTGCTGAGTAAATATGCCTAGTGGGGGTGGGGCCGCATAACAAACAAGGATAAAATTTGGTTGGGGGTAATAGGAACACAAAAGACAGAAAGGTACTGAGTCGGGCAGAGGGCTAGTAAAGTATAAACAACAAAAACAAAAACGGCCAAGTGCAAGTTGGACTCGCATACGAAGGGTTCCGTACCATCTCTATCTATATAAAAGAAAGTCGTTATATAAAAAATCTATATAAAAGAGCTGGACCAATTTTTATACTCCTAATTGTGGTGTTTTTGGATTTTTCTTCGTCTGGAATAGGATAATAATATTAAAATTATTGGAAAGTTACATACATACTAAGAAAATTTATTTGTTCATAAAGTTTTCCTACTACGCCATATTTGATGACAATGAAATTTAAGATGACGTGTCAAAATCAGATAATATTCTGAGGTGATACGAAGTTCGCGGGGTCCGCTAATTGTCTATAAAAATGGAAAACGGCAAAAAAAATATGTGGCAGACAGACGGACGGACAGAGAAGTCCTAGTAATAGGGTTCCGTTTTACCCTTTGTGTAAAAATTTTAAACAATTCCAATTTTCGCCTGTTTTCCTGTCAATATTAGGTCCACTGCTCGACATAAGACGTAAGTGTTTGTACGATGTTTAACTCTAAATGGAAAAATATTTTTTTCCTCACTTATTATCAGGCTTAAAAATATGTATGTCATTTGGTTGACGCGGCCCACGGGAACGAGTCTGCAATTGGAAGCTTCATTAGGTAATGAAATAGATGGTGGCAGAACTACCCTAAAAATAAATACACTTGAGAAATTACTCGTCGTGATTTACTGGACTAGTCTGCTCTCAAGAGTAGACGCGTAATAGTTAATGAAGGTCATTTTCTTGTAGTGGAGGTTGCAAATAGATCTTAATCTTTACAACCACGTAGTCAGTTTGTCTATATTTACTCGACAAAAGAAGGGTCATGATTTTAGCAGTCTATGTCTTACTATTACATTTTCGTTACTTGTTTAATACCTATATTATTTATTTATTACGCATTATTGACGATGATAATTGGTATGATCAGCCAAATCATAATATGTTTGTAGTTTAACAACATGCTAGGTGTTTAACAATGATTGGACTCCAATCATGAATCTTTTTTTTATCATGATCGACCCAACTAAACGATCAGCCCACGATTCTAAGGTTTGCGGTTCAGAACCTTTAGACAAGTGGCTTTCTAATATCGTTTACGTTCGATCGCTTGTTAATGTCATTTTTATAAATTTGTTATATAAACTTTAGGGTTTAATTGAAATATCGTATTATGAGACATTAAATAAATTTACACTCATCATGATAATCAACGGAACATGGAAGTAATCAACAGAATGCTATGTTTATTAATAGACATCGGATTACACGCATTTGCATGCTTGCATATTGCATATGCAAATGCATAAAACTCCCTAATTACGGCGTTAGTGCATATTTTAGCCTTTTTGCAATCGTGCATATTTCGTTAAGTAGCGGGAGCGGGGAGGTATGTGTGACCATGCCGTGTAGGTACGATTTGAAGAAACTACCTGCCCACTATTCACGAAGACGTATTAAGTGAAGTTCCTGAAGATCTACAGAACAATTTACTCTGGATATCAGCAGATGAAACTACGGATTCATGTGTAGGTACGATATAATATAGCCAGTTTGATTCCTGGAAAAAACAACTCGCCTTGCAGAAGAGATAAGGCAAACTATGAGAATGTTAACAAACTAATTTCCTCTAAAAATAAAGTGTTTTTGAAAGCACCGTCGCGTGTGGAGGCTTACAAAGAGCAATTGCCAAATCTAGCATTGCCGCCAGAACCTATAATAACTCGGTGGGGTACCTGCCTGGCTAAAGGCGGAGTTATTCTGTGACAAACGTGACAAAGCGCTCGAAAAGGAGATGTCCCATAATAGACCCAGACATAGTACACCATTTTCAAAAATCAAGACAAAAATACTGTTTCTGGGAAAAATACATATAAATTTGTTTAACGTATAATTTAGTGGTTCAAAAATAAATAAGATCGAATAATTTATCAAACTCCATTAGGCATTCCAAGATGGTGTCAATCTAAAAAAACTTTAAATGTCAGTAGCTGTCAGATATCCCTTGTCACTTTGGCATAATCATTCACTTCATGTTTTTGTTCTATTGGTCGCGTTTTAAATGTAGTTCATTATAACGACCACTTTTTCGTTTTCTGGATTTGGTATTGATCGACACATTACTTTCATAATGTTTGTTGTTACTACAGCAAGCGATGGCACTCGACTCCTAGATGCGCAATTTTGTAACTGCCAAAACTGACAGACGTCATCAAAATGTCATCTTCCGCCATGATGGTTTTGTTGTTTTGTATTGCTATTTTCTTACTTATCTCTTTATTTGAACCACTTATCGAAGCCATTTTAAAAGAATTTGATAGTAACAAAATCTTGTAGGTGTATTAGTCTATCTTTTGGTGTAACCTGTACACCCCGTACAGGTTCTGGGCCTGACCTTCATACAATTTGGGACATCTCCTTTGGAAAAATACTTCATTGTATATTGCCGCAAAAACTATACTTAATTTTAAGAGAATTTCGCTGTTTCGCGGTTTTATGATTTTGTATTGTGCATATTTTAGGCGTATCAATAGTTTTTAGTGCATATTTCGGCCTTATTTAGTGCATATTTGCATGCATATTTCGGCATTTTGATAGTGTATCTGTTATGGACCAAGTAATTAATTGAGCATTATACATAATGCCCGTTCATTATGAAAAATGCCCAAAATGAGAGGGCAATTTGATAGTGATTATTCAAATAATCAAATTGACCGGGCGTATACATAATGCCCATCAGCTTTTGGGAAGAGTAAAACAATCACCTTTAATTGCTATTTTAATTATTATTATTTAATTTATTTATTTTATTTAAACAATTTAAATCCAATATTATAAATGGGAAAGTGTGTATCTGTTCGATTGTCCGTCTTTCAAGGCAAAACGGAGCTACAAATTGACGTGATTTTTTAAGTGGAGATAGCTGAAGGGATGGAGAATGACATAGGCTACTTTTTACCTCTTTCCAAAACCCCCACTTTCCTAAAATGGGGGGTGGAAGTTTGTATGGATTGGATTCCGCAATTTTCAAGGTAGTAAGCTAAAAATTGGTATGCAAATAGTCCATTTGTGAATAACAAAAAAATCGTGCATCATTTTTTTTTAAATCCGCCCCTTAAAAGAGGGGGTGAAATTTTATATGGGACTATTTGCAGTTTTTAAGGTAGTTTTTATTTTTATTTTAGTAAATAATGGGTTTTTTTTGACGGTTAAGAAGAAGCCTAAGATGGAGCGAGCTTACCCAGAGGCACTGGTTCTCCCCACACCAGCGTAATACAGAAAAACTGTTTGGCGCTGGACTCCGGCAGGAGGGTGGTAGCATCCAGGCAGCCTCTTACGAAGCCTACCACCGCAGAGGGATCTGTTAGCCGTCATCATTGGTTAGAAAACCAAAGATGCCTTTGCCCAGGGTGGACCACTAGGAGGTAGATCCCACTACCCCAAAAACTAGAAAGCTAAAAATCGGTACACAGACTCTTTGTTACCAACTAAAAATACTGTCTTATTTTTTTTTATCTTCCTTAAGCCCCTAAAATAGGTGATGGAAATTTGTGTGAGACTCTCCGCAGAATTGGTACAGGTTCTATGATACAAACGAATAATAAAATAATTTAACTAAAACCTTTTCGTAGGTACCTAGAGTACATTTTAACATGTCTCGCAAGTTAATGTGGTTTGCATTTTTCTCACTGCCCTGCTGAAGTACTCTGTTTATTACCTATATTGCCTATAGATAGAAAAGGAACCTAGATCTTAACCAGGTAAAGTACCAAAATGGTATTTTTTTGTTAAATAATACATGATATAGGTTATAAAATAAAATAAGTTCATTGGTTGATTTAAGTAACTTTCAAATTCAAATTCAAATTCAAAATGTTTATTGCTTACTAAGTTTGTTGGTTACATTGATGTTCCTATGTTAACTACCGTACTTACAACTTAGTCACCTGGGTGGTATTGCAATATCGAGGGCTAGCATTAATCTAATATTAGGTACTTACTATTAATCTATGCTATTAATCATAGGGAAAGAAATTCTTTCCCTATGCTATTAATATAAACTTAAATTATAGATATTCTCTATTGCACAACATATTATTTATTTCAGAAATGTACTATTAGTTGTATTTAGTATAAGCTTTTATATATAATATTATTATAAACTATCGATATAATATATATTTAATTTCGGTAATAGTTTGTAACTCAAATTTCCTTGTTTTATTTATTTATTGCTTTTATCGTTTAAATAGTCAATAACTGAATAATAACACTTTTCTAACAGGTAAGATTTTAATGTTTTTGCAAAGGATTTTAAATTTTGATGGTTTTTTATGTGTTGTGGCAATTTATTGAATATCTTTACTGACATATAGTATGGACTAGTATTTAGCATTTTAATTCTAGACGGGGGTAAGTAAAGTCTATTTTTATGTCTTGTGTTGAAGTTATGTGTTTCTTTAACTTTTGTGAATTTGTTAATGTTTTTAAATGTAAATATGCATATATCATAAATGTAAATAGATAAAGTTAGTAAATTTAATTTAATGAAATAAGGTTTGCATGATTGTTTGTTATCTATTTTTGCTATTATTCTTACACATTTTTTTTGCATTATAAAAAGTTCACTAATGTTTGTACTATTTCCCCAGAGCATTATCCCATATTTCAGTTAAGAGCATAGGGAAAGAAATATATTCTTTCCCTATGGTTAAGAGTACGCGTAGGCGTAGTAGGCTGCTAGTGCTGCTTCTGTGTTTGTACTGTGGACTAGTTCAAAAAGAGCGTAGGTAAATTTGGATAGTTTCGATTTAACGTGTGAGATGTGTTTTTTCCAGTTTAAATGTGTGTCTATTATTATGCCTAAAAGATTAAAGGAGTCAACCAATTCTATTTTGTTTTTTGAAAAAGTATTATTTATGTTAAGGGGGGGTTTACTGTAAGGTCTAAATTGTATCATTTTGGTTTTTGAAAAATTTATTTGAAGGTTGTGTTCTTGGAGCCAAGTAGTTATTGTTTTTAAAGTTTCATTTAGTCGGGAGTTAGCGGTGTCTGCTTTATCACACTTTATTAAAACAGAGATATCATCTGCAAAAAGAACCGGTAATGTTGATTCATTTTTAATGATCTTTGGAAGGTCGTTTATGTAGATAAGAAATAGGATACATCCAAGGACACTACCTTGGGGTATAGAGCAAGTCAACGTCTTTTCTTTAGATTTTATATTTAATATTTTATTATTTTTACTGTCATAATTTTCTATCTGTATTAATTGTTTTCTATTTTTTAATAAGATTCAAACCAGAGAAAGCTTGGGCCGCGTATACCAGAACCATATAATTTGGATAATAAAATATTATAATCTACATTTTCGTACGCTTTCGACATATCAAGTAGTAAGCCTACGCCGTAATACTTATCATTTATGTGTTCGAGTGCTGTTTGAATATACTTGTAAACTGCCAGAGTTGTTGATTTTAATTTCCTAAAGCCGTTTTGATTTTCATCAAGTATACTATGTTTTTCCAAAAATGAATAAAGTCTAACACACATAGCCTTTTCAAATATTTTAGAAAAACTGGGTAGTAGTGCTATGGGCCTATAATTAGTGGGAATGGTACTGTCGCCTTTCTTATGTATGGGTTTAATTAATGCTATTTTTAACAAATCTGGAAAAATTCCCTCTTGAAAACTTTGATTTATTAAGAAAGTTAGTGGTTCAGACAGCTCATCTGAACATTGTTTAATTAGTATTGGAGGTATTTCATCAATTCCGCTGCTATGCTTGTTTTTGATCGATGCAATAATCTTTTTTATTTCGTTTTGGTTTACGGGCTGCAAGTACATTGAACACGTCGGTGAATTTATAACGTGATGGGGTCGAGGATTTGAATTTACATTTTTATTGGAATTAATAAAGGTCTCATTAAATAGTTCACATATAGTTTCTGGGCAGTCTGTAATTTTGTTGTTTAATTTCAGTTTGATATTTTTATACATTTTACAACCTGTTTTCCCTGTCTTAGTATTAATAATTTTCCACATCGTTTTGTATTTGTTATCAGATATTTTCATTTGGTTTGTGTATTCAAGTTGTTTTGAAATTTTTATGCATTTTTTCAGTATCCTATTGTATTGCTTATAATAGTTTCTAATAATATTACAGTTTGATTCATTTACTAATGTTCTTAGGACTCTTTTATGTTGGCACGATATTCTAAGACTTTTTGTAAGCCAGCCTCTAGTTGGTTTATTTTTTATTTTAATGTTTTCTATGGGTATATATTTATCAAGGAGATTTTGGATGATCATAAGAGTTAAACTTTCCCATTGTAGAGTTGTGAAAATAGGGCTTATGAATCTTTTTCATATGCTATAATTTGTGGGCAATTCCCAGCCCTGTAACATCAGGCCCAAGATTGTATGGGAAACGGGTTTGTCCTTTTAAACAAAAATGTAACAACATATCCGTGCTTTATAAAACTTTTGACATATTGCCCTTTTGTATCGTAGCAATATAATAATGACCGGGCAATGTGAGAAATAATGATGTTTCGATAGTAATTAATCACTTCGCCCGATAGAGCTAGGTATTATTCATAATGCCCAGGCATTATAAATAATGCCCGGATTAATCACTTGGACTAGGCTATGATGAAAACTGATTTTTACGGGTGAGTTGTATAAAATACTCAAGGCCTTTAGAAGCTGGAGCTAAACAGTTTTCTTTGTCAGTTATTGAAATTCATCACTGTACTGAATACAACATGGCAAAATGGGCGTAAGAGAGACAGTAGGTCCTATTGGTTTTATAAATAAAAGATGTGTTACTGGAGTTTTGTAACCACCAAATCGAGAGTAATAATAATGTAATGAAAAAAGTATTTGAGCGAAACCGTACTATATAAAAAACAGTCTATTATTTATTTATATTTATCCTCATTATTTACAGCACCTAAATTTAAAAAAAAACTTTTATAAAAATTACGACTGCCTGAGCTGGGACTGGAACCCACAACCTTCCGCTTACCGGGCCACATCTCTAAATATTGAGCTTCCCTGACATGTGGTGTATCGACGAATTCAAGTCTTTACGCTAAAAGCCAACGGCGTTTCATCAATATTTTCGACCTCATCTCACCATATAGGACTCAGGCAGCTCGATTAATTGAAAAAAGAGGGGCCGATTGACCAAATACTGTTTAATGTAATTAATAAAAGCACAGCTTTGACAATATGCTTCCGACATAATATAAATCTTAAATTTATAAGAAGTGGTATAGATTATACCATGATGATATCTAAGTACCATTACTGACAGAGGTACGTTCAACGACTAACTCAATTACGAGTATTATCCAGTACAAAATAATGATTCCGTACATTCATGATAGGTACACGATAATAATTTAAAAAAAAACATTAGTAGTCATTGACAAGAATTCATGAAAACAATTTCTGCACGACTACGACAAGCTACGAATGCTACGCTGAATTATTTTCATTGCAAGATAATTAATTGTTTCGCTACAGTATGTCTACGAAGGTTCATTTTTGTTGTAGGTTAGTGAACTTTGATATTTTAACAAAATACATATAAATGATGTACTTCATGCATGCCGTAAGACAAGGCTAACTGCTACATGACTACGAAAATTGGCTACGATCGCTGCATATGTAATTTTTTAGTTAGATAGAGGTTCTACGAATCATCAACAGCTTTCCTAATTTAAGTACACGGAAGGCCGCTTGTATGCCGGTTGGCGAACGCAGTTTGATGATAGGCTGGTATCGGCTTGCAATGCCATTTATCTAACTCCCTGTGTATTATCTTTCCCTGTAACTCTATAAACTATAGTCCTTAAAATATAGCTTGATTAGAATGACAGTTCTCACTGAAAGAGATGACATAACTTTGTACCAGCGTCACACAAGTGAAACACATTTGCACACGAAAAAATATTGGTAACTGGCATGTTAAGAATATTTTTCATACATTGCTGTACATATTAATAAATTTAATTATATAAAATAGATATTTAAAGTTAAAAACATTAAAATAATCTAGTCACAAAAATTACACCTTACTTGAAAAGACGTCTTTACAAGGTTACGTCAAATTTCATAATCACTAGTGATGAGGTAAAATTGACAAATCGAAATCGACAGACTAACAGTATTTCATAATCGAAGTAATGTAACATAAATGTTACAAATGATTTAATGAGCATTGGTTGATGCTTCGAACATCAAATTGCAATTATTTACAGTTTACGAAATTTTTTCAAATTTATTAGATTCTATATGCGTTAAAAAAAATCTAATTGATTTTCATGATTATTACAATTATTTTCATAATTATCACGACACTGACTTCTTGTTAAATCTTAATATATCTGATTTTTATTTTATTTTATATGACTTATCTGGTTTTATTTCGTTTGATCAGTCGAGTCAGAACCATCACTAGTCACCTCAGTTTGACAGGTCATTCTAATCAAGCTATATTATATGGACAATATTATAAGAAAATTAGTAGAATGGGAAATAGTGACACAAAACAAATGGTGTAATAGTTATTTATTATACAAGAGTGCAAAGTTCCTTTTTAACCGCGTGCTCAACTTTGATGACCAAGCAAGCAAAGGCGTTAGCGAGGGAATTAAAAGAGCACAAGGTGAAAAATCTTTGCATTCGAGTGCAACACGTAACTTTTCATCCCCCTTAGCGAGGAAAATACTAAATGCAAAATAAAACATTTACAATCACAAGATGCTTTTATTTCAGTTTAGGTACATATTTACCTACTACAACATTATGATATCAAGTTTCTTATTTATAACAATACGAATTTAAAGCAAAATGGCGAGCGCAAAGCAAATTGAAAACAAAAGTACACCAAGGAGGTTAAGAGTCTGAGTTTTTAACAAATTAAAAAAAAGTTGTATTATAAATACGGCACCATGGAGATTAAAGTAAATAGGTTTAATGATGTTTTGTTCTAAATTCAAATTTACTTTAACCTTAAGCGGTTAAAAACGGCTTTTGCGCTCAGATATCGAATAGCAATAATACTATTTCCGAGGTGGGGGGATGAAAAATAATTTAAAGGTTGCGCCGATATACTTAGTTTCATATAAAATTTGATCTGTTGTCTTGGAGGGTGGTACCTACAAAAGATGTAAAAACCTTACCTCTTTTTACTACATACAACATCGGTGAATAAAAAATAACTAGGTTATCAGGATTCAGAAATTACGAGAAAAAGTTGGTGAATGATACAGTGATTTGCTTGCTCCGTTCCTGTCCAAGTACTTACATACGCGGCAAGTCTGGTTATCACATTTGGTGCGATATGGCCCTCAGACTTCTGTAACCCTTACACAGAGTAACTTACTAAGTACACAAATCACAATTCGTTGAGACCACGGTTACACACCCGGTTCTCTCAGTATTTTCGGGTTTTCCAACGATCTTTTCCGTCACCTCTGGGCAAGTGTAAACTTTGTAAAATCTAATAGAACAACCGCGGAAATTCAGATGCGAAACTCCGACCATTGAGCTACCACTGGTTTTATTTTAACATAGACTTCTTATTTGATTAAGTTAAAAGTATAGCTGTGATCCATGAGCTAGAAGCTGTGGCGTAACTTATCGTTTGAGTAATAGCTATAACAGTTCCATGTCGTTATTATCGCTATTAAATTTCACTTGAGTTTTCTCTGTTTACACTAGATGGATACGATAATATTGAATATCGGCAGTCAAGATAGAAATTCTATACGCGGGAAAAGTACACCAGATTAGACAAGGCGGGAATACTACGTCACGACATGGGACCCTGGGTTTAATAGTGTTTGCTGAAAACGGACCATAGCTGTAGCAGGCTAAGGTGGAAAATGGCTTTTCTCAGAATATTCACACATGGTTTTTTATAAGTGTACTTTATTGCTGAGATGTAACGTTGGTTTTGGAGGAATATCGGCGAGAGAAAGCACTTTCCGGTCGTGTGGCGAGTTGTATGACGCAGATGACGGCGTGGTTGGAGCGGGCGGGCTCAAGCGCGTGTGCCGTCAGTCGGCTGCAGCCCGCGCGCTTGCAAGGACTGCTCGCGTTCCTGTTTTCTAGCTTGAACTCCGCGACCAAATCGTGCTCATAAATGATATCGAAAAGTTTTTTATCTACTTAATACGGCGAATACTTGGCGGTCAAGGTGAGTAAATCACATTAAAAAGCCAATAATATATTTTGATTTAGAAAATTTGACAAGATAACTATGTACAATTATAAAATACCTAGGCACAGTATAAGATTCTACAAATTCTTATACTAATATGTGTACCTACATATAAGAAATAATAATCGAATATTAAAGTGTTTAAAAATTAATACAGGAAGTAGTAGTATTACTTGTCGATCACATTTATTGTTATCATTAAATTACAATTAAATATATAATATAATTTTTTGGCCATTGTGTACCTATTTCGAATTTGCATTAAACACTTCGTCGTTTCATTGCTATAAATATCCACATCATCGATATCTTATTTATGTATGTATGTACTTATTTATAGACTTTTACATAAATAAATCAACAAGCCTAGCCTATTACAGAGCAAGTTCTTACGAAGATACCGCATACCTGTACTAGTATATTCAAATCACATTCGTTAGGCAGCAACTTTCTCGGAGCACGAAGACTGCAGCATTGTTGATTCGATTCATTTACCTACCTTCAAGAAGTGTCAACGTGATTGAAATACTAAGCTAATAAAGCTACTGTAAAAACTGTACTAAAATCACTCATTTCATGGAATAATTAGCAGTTACATAAACGAGTAAAAAACAATGTGTCATACCGTAGTATACCTACTTACCTGTGCTTACCATCAAAAAGTACTTACTTAGAAATGTTATTCATTATTAACTGTAGTATGTCGAAAAGACTACACACTACTAGTGTCTTTTATTATACATATATGTAAAATTTTATGCTGCTAAGAAAATATTTCTTTTTTTTCTGTTTCTCGATACCTGTAGTATAATTTCTTATTCAATGCCAGATCGCAACTATTTATCCAAGAATGTATTGAATATTGTCGAAGCAGCAGCGCGTTGAAGTCGTGTCTAGGAGCAAGCACGCTACCCCCCGCTCCATCACTTTTGGCGCAAGTGATAATAAGTGCCTATCAATAGCGCGCTTGTCATTCTTATTCAGTAAAATATCCATCTCACGCCGTTTTGAAAATGAAAGTTGACGTCGTTTAGCGGGACTGGGTTAATAAGGTCAATGTGCCAAACCAAACAGCGGAAGGAAAGCTTTAAAAACCGTTGCCGGCTTAAGTTCACACGAGAGCAGGTCATATCGAGATGCTTTAAACCAGTTAACCAGTATTATCTGAACCAATTCAACGCGAAGAAAATATTTGAAATATTTAGTTAATATGTTATAAATAATTAAACCAAAGCATATAACTATCGCTAAACTGGCAAACGCAACGTTGTTATGCATGGGTGGTGGGTGGAGATGAAGGGTTTATCTGTTTTTATCACTTGATAAACAGTTGGACTCAAATAATATCGAACTTCATTAAAATTTGTTCGAATTATTTCGATTGAGATTTTTTTTTTATTTGAGCCTTAGTGGTAGGTTGATATCTTATATTAACATAATATTCGTATGATTTTTAATTGCCTTATTCCGATTTTCAACCGACTAAGAGGTTCTTGAATCCGGTTATTCCCAGTTGCCCCTACCGGCGCGTCGCCCCCACTAGGAGCAACTGGGAATTTGTAAAAAATAATGTCCCAGTTGCCCCCAGTGCCTCCATTCGAAAGGGCAACTGAGAATTTCATTTTTAAACGTCCCAGTCTCCCTCACTTGATACGCTGTAAAGTATAACTACTTAGATATTTTTTCCATATGTTGCTAGAAGCGAAGTGAAAAAATGTGTTTGTTTCATTTTAAACAAAAATACTAATATTCCTTAATACTGTAACGATAAACTTAGATTTGATTTTTTATATTCCATTAGACATTCTTTTTCATATGGCATTCAGAACCACTATTTAAACAATTGCTACATTTTTCACTTCGCTTCTAGGAACATATGAAAAAAATATCTAGTATTTAAGGCGTATGGTGAGACTGGGGCGTTTAAAAATGAAATTCCCAGTTGTCCTTTCAAATGACGAGACCGGGGGCAACTGGGACATTATTTTTTACAACTTCCCAGTTGCCCCTAGTGGTGGTGATGCCAGTGGGGGCAACTGGGAATAACCGCTCGAATCGACGTCTACGACGTATGACGTAGAGTTTCAAAAACTAGAAACACAAAACGTTTTTTCACGAAAACTTGAGTTGACGAAAAGCGTGAAATAAGAAACATACCTATAATACAGACACACATAAACGTAGAAAATATCTATGCAGACACATATTATGTTAAGTCAACGACAATCATTCATTAACCGTCTCAAATTGGTTTTACGATTAAAAGTATGAAGAACATATTTATTTTTATTTTTTTTAGGTTATTTAGTTTCAGTTATGTGTATAAAGTTTTTAATCTACTACTCAATAAATATCTACTGTACAAGAAATGTTTTTTTACTTCTACCGAAATATGTTTATGGATGAACTAATGTTTTTTTTAATAAGAGCCTAGTGTGGAATACGCCGTACTTACATGAACTTGACTTGAGAATAAATAAATGGGTGAATTGCACAAGCATAAAAAATACGCGCCCAGGCTGAGAACGATAGTGCAAAGTGTAAATTTATGATTTTGAATTTTTTTTTCTGTGTAAAGTAAGGACTCCTCTACCTTGTCAAAAAAAAACATTTACTGATGACCTCTGCAACATCAGAAAAAAAAAATTACATAGTGTCATTTTACCATCACCGTCCCAGAACTCGATTCGCTCATAAATCACTTCCCCTGCAAAAACCTTTATTATTTAGATGGAAATCGAGTTTAGCATCATTAAAATATAATATAGTCTATCGACAAAAACTATTATTATTTGATAACCTCTATTCTTATACATTTGACAAGCAGTCAACTTTTGTCCAAAAAAAAGTTATCATTTTTATGAACAGTAAGTTTTAGTGGAATAGCCCCGTCCACGATGTGTTGTTGCACCCCCCAAGCCTCTCCTTACTTCGTCGGGCTTAGTTCGCTCAAGCTTGTCGGTGCACTTGCACCGGTGCAGGGTCATTGTGGAGCCCCACCAAAACGTAAGTGTATCATTTCTGTGATATGGGGACAATTTTTTTGTCATTTCGCTAGCCCTCATAACTTGTGCTAGTTTAATCTAATAAGTTTCAAAATTATGTTTTGAATTCGCCGTAGGAAGTTGTTTTATTTGAGTGGTATTGATATTTTGATAATGACTTCAATTCGGAGTTAATGCAAAAATACCTTCTTTTAATCATTAGCGTGTTATCATCACAATGGATTCCATGGACTGTTATACCGATAACAGTACATGGGAATGAAATGTACCTATGAAATGATAAAATCTATAACTTCTAGAGATCCTTGGGTCAAATATTAATCAAAACCGAAACACAACTACTTTAGATTGTAAGAGTGTAGATTCGATACTTTAGGCGTATTTTATGTGTAGATAGGTAAAATATCTAGTTAGGCAGATAACTTGTTTATGATATTATTATTATTTTTTCATATAAGGGTGTGTCTGCTTAGTATACAGTCGAACGCCTTCTGCAGGTCAAAAAAGGCCATAATATGCAAATCTCTCCTTCTCTCTTAGAGTTCTCTATAGTTTAAGGAGCAATAGGCACTGATTAGGTTTTTACCGACCCTTCAATCCGCACCTTAACTCGTATCAACCGGTCGCTGTATACATCTACTTCAAGGAGTCCATCCTAAAGGTCCCCTGACAGCACTACGGCCACTCCGTTCCTGCCAGATGGTGATCCGGCGTACACTAGGAAGTACCCCTGCCCGATGTCATGGGGCTTACTCCAGCGCGTCTTCTGAAGGAAAGTGTACTGGACCCAAAATTAGTAGTAGTGAATAAGTACAGGAAATAACCAACAAGAACATTTACAAAGTTATGTGAATATCGAATCTAAGAAAGTACGGAACCCTAACTATGCAGACGGTTTGTTCTTAGCTGTATCATTTCCAGGGGCTGATTTCATTACTGTGCACAGTTTATCATTTCTATGGACAACTTTATCATATCTTTGGACACTTATCATTTCTGTGGACCCTCAAAAACCTAATCTTTATTTTTTCAGAAAGTATTGATGGTATTTGATGTCCACTCAAGCACTTGTTACAAATAAAGCTAAAGTTTTATTTGTTACTAAATGTATGTACATAACATTGTAAATAAAAAAGTCCATGGAAATGATACAAAAAAATCACTTGTTGAAATTCACCCAAATACCTGTTTCAATGTTTTTAGACTTTATATTTCGCCGGAAGTAGAATCAGACAAGGCAACAACGACTCCTTGTAGTTTTGACTATTCGATCCTATCCGACCTCGAAAACTCATCCTCTACGTGTAGGAAAACACATAAGATCAAAAGAGTCAAAAGATTTATCAACCAACAAGACGAAAATGTTAAATTTTCTCATTGAATGCAACAGCATTTCACAAATTCATTCAAAAACAACATATTGAATGGGATGTAGTTAGTAGTGGTCAACACCAATCAACACATTTTTATTTTATTTGTTCAAAAAAATAAACTTCATTGCATGAACAAAAATCCTTGGTACTACTGTAACTGTAAATCATGATAATCATTAAATTAAATAATGTAGGTATTCAATAGACCAGCAATATTAAAATACTAACAACCTAACTAATACCTAAATAGTTGATCGACTGAAAATGCTAATTAGTGAGTAAGTAGGTAGGTTAGGTCAGCCCAGAGATGATGCTTATTAAATAAAAGTTAATCCTTTCGGGGTTTATGCGTGTTATGAATTTCTAATTATTCCGGCTTCCGGGAACATGGCCCTTGCAACAGTGCCGAAATATTTGTGTTGAATATCATAGAAAAAGCAAGTTAGGTACATGGTCAAGGTACATACCGAATCACGATTTATTTATTTAATGAATGTTGACGGTATACTTACTACTTCAGTTTTAGAGCACTAAACTTAGACGAAACTCTACCTAGATCTTTTGGTCACAACAATTAAATCAACATAATAAGGTAAATCTGCATCAGCTCCTATTATTGGCTGTTATAGACTTTATCGTTTTCCTTTGTGGTTTATATTGTACTTATGCTCTTGCATAATTATGTTATTCGTCTATTATTTACCGATAAATTAAAAGCAACATTGACCATGCATTGGTAGCCTTTTTATTTTATAATTCTATGCTGTTTTCATGCAATCAATTCAAATGGCACTAGGTTATCTCCTGATTTATGTAGATATACTACTTACAGTTGCTATTGAACTTACGAGAAGGCACTTATATTCCTTATAAAGTTATAGGTAGAGTAGCTAATACTTATCTTACTTTACTCTGTCAGTTCCCATATCGCTTACAAGGTTGACACACATCGTTTATTGTAACGACCAGGTAATAACATCGTATTATAGAGTGCGATGCACCGTGATGGGATGGTCCACTAACCCAATGACCTTTGGTGCGCGACCGGTTGCGCCCGCGCAGCGCAACTAGAGCGTCCACCGCTTCCACCTAAACATAAGGTTGATGACATTAAAAAGAAAGCCCCTTGTGGCATGCCGCAGTCATTGTCAGACATGTTACGAATATGAATAACGAAAGTGAAAAAGTGTAAAACAAAAACTTGAGTCATACTAAAGAACAGTCTCACCAACTAGGTACCTAAAAACAAATACTGTTGAAGAAATCAATGTTAAATAATGGCTAACAATGGAACCGAAATAATTTTTTTTTAAGAAAGTCAAAATATCAAAATATTAATAGGTAAATCGTTAGTATGTTCCACGTGATTCAAAAAGGAGCTCAGTGATCGCCTCTCGTTATCCTGATATCGTTTGAAGAGCAAGCACGTAGGTCTGATTTTTCGTAATCGATATAAGCATCAAAACAGCAGCAGCAAAACTCAATTTTAAACATTCTTAGACCTTTGCGTTCAGATTACAACGGATGTGTCATTGTTATCTCATAGGTGTTGTTGTCCTGTGTAAGGGTTACAGTGGTGCTGGCAGCAATCTCACTAATGAAAACGTATTTTCTAATAGCCAGCACGCTAGCCCGTCGATCGCATTTTGGCCAATGACGGAAAGAAGACCCTGCAGCCATTTTTTCCAACAGCTTTTAAAACGATAAGGCACTACACATAGGCATAAATGTGATAATGCTAAAAGATATATTTTTTAATTTAATATCGGGACTATAGGACGTTAAGTATAAATTTATACAAAGTTGCAAATATATTGACCCGCAACACAGCAACTAGATACTTATCTGTCCTAAAAGTATAATCTCTGGTACCTTTTCTCACTTTTAAATAAAGGCAAGGCATATTGACATTCTTACTATCCTTACTTAATATTATAAATGCGAATGCAAGTTTGTTTGTTACGCTTTACGCGAAAACTATTTAAGCGAGCAACATGCAACTTCGTACATATATTTTTGGAGGTATTAGAAGTAACATAGGTTATTTTGTATCTTACTGTGGGGCAAAAGTTTCCGCACGTGCGCGCGACATTTAAAAGTGTAGTTCATGCGGCCAGAGCCGCGGGCGAAAGCTAGTTCTTAATAAACATCGATACCATAAACTGGAACTGATTCATTCATGTGTTTATTTTTTGCAGATGACGGCTGTATTATCCTTAACTGGAGTGACCAAGCTTCTCATTTTATTGTACTCTTTGGGACCATGTTTCGCTCAATCATATCCAGATAGCAGTTATGTAGCTAGTAAGTTTATAAATTGTTTTAACACCTATCCAATAAATGTTTGGGTCTTTTGTGAATTAATGAACAATACAAGATCACATTTTCATTTTATTTGCGTAACTGTTAGAATATTATAGTTATTTATAATAATAAGCGATCCCCTCCGGCTTCGCACGGGAGCGAATTACATTATTAAGTAATAAAGGGCCTTAGTAATCTATAATGCACAATAAATTTTAGGTACGTACCTAATTGGTCATAAGGATTAATGCTGTAGGTATTGCTTAAAATAGCTTATAATTACCTATTTCTTGTAAAAAGTAAAGGATTAAAAATGGTTATTGTGGGTTATTCCTAAGAGATAGACACATAATAGGTATATTATGCCATCAGGGACTTTTTTGTAGACCTTTTTATGGTGTACAATACGTAGTTATCTTGAGGGTTCAGCAGCTAGCGTTTGCAATGTACCTAAGTGCAAAAAAAATGAGTTTATTTACGATATCATATTAGAAACCTCTATAATATATGAGTGTTTTTCTACTGTAATTATAATATTATGTATGTATTATACATAGGTATTATCCTTCTTCTCGAATCAATATCTATTAAAAAAACCGCACTAAAATCCGTAATTTTAAGCATCAAGGGTAAGTTCATAAGTATGACCGCGCAGTACCGTGCGGATTACATGAGCGGTTCTTCTCGAATCACTCTGTATTTAAAAAAACCGCACAAAATTTTAAGTGATATGACCGCACGGTCATGTAAACTTAGCCCAAGCAAACATAGGGACAGACAGACGGGAAGTGACTTTTTTTTATACGAAGTACCTATGTAAGTAGCGATAATTATTTCTGAGCCTTTTTCCGGTGAACTGTTTACTATAAATAAGAAATTCAAGTCGGTTAATTGTTTACTTTGTCTCTAGCTGAAGAAGTATCTACGAACATAGGCGAGGCTGAGTCGCGGGACAATGGGTTGGACCTCGAGTTCAGGTACCATGACCACGACCAACTGACGCGGTATCTCCGTGCGGTGTCAGCCAAATACCCCGCGCTTACTGCCCTCTATTCCATTGGGAAGTCTGTACAAGGTAATCATTCTTTGAAAAAGGTAAGAAGGTAGTACCTAATACTTACTAGCTATTAGGAGGTACTACTTACCTTATTCAAAGAAATTAACTACCAGTGAAATTAATTTAAACGTTACCTACATACCTATCTAATGATCGTTTTAAAAAAGCTGTGACTGATATAGTCTATACAAAACTTGTTAAAATAGCCAAAGGCTATATTTATAGTATAGGTATCTATGATAAGATAAAAGTAAGCTGAACTGGATCGATTTAGTAGGAGATGCATTCCTATTACTCTCGCAAACCTTGGCAAGCTCCTAAACAGGTTTCGAAACTACCTATCGGTATTCACGGTACAAATTAAACATGTTTATAACATAACACAGAATAGAATATCTTTATTTGTTTAAGAATAGGGTTTACAGAAGGAATTTCAGATAAAAAATATGATCGCCTATCCAGCCATTGACAAAAAGCATGCAAATAGTTTTTAACTTTGTCATTATTACATTCCAACATTCCAATTGACTTTAAATAAATTAAATTTATACAGCTACATTAAATCTTAACCTTAAATACATAAAATATTTCCCTTAACATGATAATAATATAACTTATTAATAACTTATTTCTGACTGTCCTTGTAGTTTAAAAAATCTTTAAGAGAATAAAAAGTTCTCACAACCAGCCACTTGTGTAATGACTTTTTAAATTGATCCAAGCACAAGTCTTTTATATCTTGTGGGATGTTATTATATATTAATATACACATGCAAAAGCTATTTTTATGCATGCAAGTACTTTTTGGTATAAAATAAAGACAATTTATACTGGCAAATGATTTAATTACAAACAAAATAAGAAACCTACTGCATAATTGCATGATGATGCAAAAAAGACGAGGCATAAATATCAACGACGATTATATTTTACACCTCCGATTCGCTTACGTATGACATTGTCGTAATGGCAGGATCGGTGCAAGAACTCACTGAAATTATTGAAAGCCTCAATACTAATCAAAGACTTAGTCGAGTAGGACTCGGCGTTAATTCAAAGAAGACCATGTCATGTTCATCTTTCAAAAAACTGAAGATCGTGCTATATTATGCAGCTATATCGGCATGTTGCATAATTATGCAACTAAGTAGGTACTACATCAACGAAAACACCTTTAGTTCCGAAAGTGTTTTGGGAATCTAACGTCAAACCATAAGAATTGAATTTGATTAATCTGTTTGATTAATCTGTTATAAAAAATGTCTACAAGCATTCGGTGTTAATATCCCACCCATCCTAATTAATGGTAAAAAGTTTTCTGAGCATCCGAATTAACCATATAGATTTCTTAATTGTTTAATAAATAGTGCTTTATTATCAATGCCTTTTTACCACTTTTTTTAAATCTACGTAACTAATATCTCACAGGTCGAGATCTTTGGGTGATGGTGGTGTCGGCGTCACCTTACGAGCACATGATTGGCAAGCCTGACGTCAAGTACGTCGCCAACATCCACGGCAACGAGGCTGTCGGCCGAGAGTTGCTCCTGCACCTTATACAGGTTCTACTAACCCTGTTTATTATTATATTATCATACCTATTTTTGCTTACTTTATTGCAATTTTATATTCTTCGAATGAAATATTTTTTCAAATATGTAACTATCGGTTAATATAAACAGCTTTTAAATGTTTTTAATTGCTAGTAGGTATATAAATTGAAAATACAATTCCTTGAACGAAAAATTTCGACTGCCTGAGGTAGGACTCGTACCTACAACCCTTCCCTTCCGGACAGTGTTAGCAACGCCTTCACGACGTCCTCGGAAATTATGACACGGCATCACAAATTTTATTGTGATGATGTGTTGAGCTGTTGTGATTCACGTTGAAATTCACGTCACCCCACTACAAGGCGTATTAAAATAAGAAATAACACAAAATATATTTGGGTCCGATTTCAAAAATTTATCGGTTATAAAGCAGACGCCCGTTAAGCAGAAGATGTGGGATCGAATCCTACCTCAGGCAGTCGACGCTTTTATTCAGAGAATTGTATTTTCAGCATTTCAATATATATTTTTTAAGCTAATTAATTGCTAGTGAAAATTGAAAATACAATTCTAAAAGAAAATTTTTAGATTGAAGAAGAGTTAATAAGTTGGTATTTTAGTATTTGATTGCAAAACCGTAGAAAAGTAATAAATAAATCAACTGGGCTGGATGGCATACAAAAAATCGTAAACAAATAATTAACAAAAAACAATTATAAGTAGGTACCGCGTTGAGTGTTGGTACGTTATACTTCTTCATATTAGGATGCTATAAGTACTTAGTCCTAGTACCTACTACCTGATCAGTGATCATCGTATAAATCTGTGGGGTACATAGTTAAGTCTAACCAAGCAGGAGGATTTACTTTAAACTTGTTATTTTTCAGCACCTAGTAACATCATATGACACGGACGCTTATATCAAGTGGTTGTTGGACAACACCAGGATCCACCTGATGCCCTCCATGAACCCGGACGGTTACGCCATCTCCAAAGAGGGACAGTGTGACACCATACATGGCAGGTAATCATCCTAACAATGGAATGTATTTTGTTAAATAAACTCACCCACCGTAACATATGCCAGTACACCCATCATTGCTGTGGTAACTTGAATTCAATGATGGAGGCCTTTTTCCTGCAGAGTGGGATGATTATAGGCTGTTACTTTTACCGTAACATAAACCAAATTTCGTCACACTCAATATATTTATTCAAATGCCAACGTTAAATATACTGTTTTGAACTCGTTTATCGCCACTTAAACGTACTACCTATGCGTGATCATCATGAGATCATCAGACTTGATCAATCACAAAAAAAATGTATGAAGATATCAATTTTTATTTTTTACGCATGCTTATCTGTTTTGTCAAAATTATAAGTAGGTAGTAGTAATAGCCTATAATCATCCCACTGCAGGGAAAAGGCATCCATCATTGAACTCAAGTTACCACAGCAATAATAGGTGCTGGCATAATCACCACGAGCTGATGATCACAAACACGAGCAATGTTCGAAAATTCGAAACTTTTTGTTGCCCGACCCGGGGATCGAACCCGGGACCCCGAGATCTTGGCCCTGTATTTAAACCACTAGACCAACGGGGCGTTCAAAATTATAATAAAACTGAAAATATTATTTAAAGATAACAAATAGCATGATATCAAATCTAGATTACCATAAAAATCGGTAAACTTTATCGCTGAAATCAAGGTGTCAATCAATTAGGCAGGTAATTTTCAATTAAGAAGTTTGGAGTTTGAATGGACTGATTGAGGCAGAATCAAGAAACTATATTTTATTGTACGTACGCGTATACTTACGGTATTAAATGTTTACCTTCTAGACACAACGCACGGCGATATGACCTGAACCGCAACTTCCCGGACTACTTCAAGGCGAACACGAAGCAGCCGCAGCCAGAGACGGAAGCCGTAAAGGAGTGGATCAGCAAAATCCAGTTCGTGGTGTCAGGCTCGCTTCACGGCGGTGCGCTCGTCGCCTCCTACCCTTTTGACAACACACCCAGTGCTAGTAGGTCGCTATGGTACTTGGCATGCATGGTCTCCTTATCTCACCTGTGCTTTTAACCTTTCATTTGCGGCAGGGGGCGCTAATTTGACATCACAGATGAGTTAAAAGAAAACTTAAAATGTATTGTTCCGTGGTTTGAATACAAGCTTATAGCAAGCCATTTTATATAGCCTCTTCGTGCAAGGCACAGAGCATTCGCAGTTCCTGTACTTAACGACAACGAATTATTGTCATACTTACTCATAGTACGCTTATTCTGGTATTACAAAAATATTATTTCTCCTTGCGTTATCCTGTTATAAACTGGGATAAGCTCATGCATGCACGATCCCATTATTCTCAGATGCGGCAATTCTAGCTGGGTACCTATTACAATTTCTATCGACTCTTGAATCCGGAATCAATTCCGAACTAAATCTATGCATCTAGTAATGTGGAAGTGCAGGTTTACTTATCGCACATTACTCTCATAGTCTCAAATGAATCAACAATACTTTTTTGCATAAATAAAAAGAATACTTAATACTTTAGTTTTTGTAAACCAAGCAATCTGTTGTTCATATGATATAATAATGTTTACTGAAACTTGGCTAAATAGTGAAATTTATGACTCAGAAATTGCTGATAGCGAATATACAATCTATAGGCGCGATCGAACTACTAGCATATTTAATAGAAAGACTGATGGCGGGGAAGTACTCATTGCGGTATCCCGAAGATTTAAATCGCACAGATTAAGTAACTTTGAAAGTTTATGTGATGATGTCTGGGTAAAACTGTCGCTGTTAGTTGGTAATAGGACAAGAGATGTTTATCTTTGTACGGTGTATTTACATTCCCCAATTAATAAGGATTTGGAGCATGCCGACAGTTGTGTAATAGTTGGTGATTTTAACTTAAAAACTGTAAATTGGCTGAATGACGCGGGTAAGCCTGTGAGAACCCCACAGCGCACTAATTCAAAGTTGGAACGGACTATTTGGGACTTCATCCTACTTAATGGCATGCTGCAGCATAATTTCCTAGTTAACCAAAACAACAGAATTCTTGATTTGGTCTTGACTACCATGGAACACATTACTGTTAGTGAACCTTTAGACGTTATTTCTAAAATTGATCTACACCATCCGCCTTTACTTGTGAGAGTTTCTTTCTCCCATGAATAGAATAGAATAGAAAATCTTTATTGCTATAAATGTGGTACATTAGGGTTACAAATCACTTCGTGGGCTCTCACATTTAACCAACATATGGTATGCAAAATAAATAGAGATGCATGCATAATAATATAAATTTAAATCAATTGTAAGGAAATTATACTATTAATAAAAATTAAATAATTAACTTATTATAATTATCAGTATATAAAGTTATTATAATTATTCAAATATAATTCACAATTTGCAATTCATATATTCATCAACACTATAAAAACACTGCTCACTCAACAGCCTGTATAAACCTGATTTAAATTGATGCCATAAACAAAAAAAAAACATTGACTCAGAAACAGATTAGTGACGCACTAAAGAAGCTAGATATAGGTAAAGGTGCAGGCCCTGACAATTTTCCTCCCGTTTTTTTAACTAAAGTTGCAGATAGCGTATCTTTTCCATTAATGAAGATATTTAATTATTCCTTGGCATATGGTATCTTTCCGTCCTTGTGGGTAGAAACAAGAATTGTGCCAGTTTATAAAAACTGTGATCGTACTAACGTAGCTAACTACAGGCCAATAGCTATACTGTCAGCAATAGCTAAAGTTTTTGAAGCGTTGACATGCCCGTTGTTATCATGGCAAATGTTTCAGTTAGTTATAAGTAGTCAGCACGGATTTATGAAAGGAAGATCGACAGCTACCAATTTGGTGACCTACACTGAGAGTTTGGTGGATGCCGTGGACGCTCGAGTTCAAGTCGATGCAATTCACACTGACTTTAGCAGGTCATTCGACACTGTTAATCATCATATACTTCTTCAAAAACTACAATCGTATGGAGTGTCGGATCCCTTGCTGAGTTGGTTTGGATCGTATCTTAGCAAAAGGATGCTCAAGGTAGTGGTGAATGGTTGCAGTTCAGATTCATATACGGCTACTACAGGTATTCCACAGGGATCACATTTAGGGCCGCTTCTGTTTGTTTTATTTATAAACGACATACATGAATGTTTTAGATATTCGGAAATCTATTTGTTTGCTGATGATCTTAAAGCAATGAAAAGAATTAGAAACTTTGAAGACACGGTACATTTTCAGGAGGATTTGGATAGATTCACGGAATGGTGTGAAAATAATAAATTGTATTTAAATGTCAAAAAGTGTAAGCCCATAAAATTTACTAGGAATAAAAATATAATAATCTCAAATTATAAGTTAAATGGGGAATTAGTAGACGAAGTTGAAAATATACGTGATTTAGGTGTTCAATTTGATAAAAAGCTAAATTTCATAAACCATATTGATGAAATAGTTCTTAAAAGCATCAAAAATGTTAGGCTTTGTTTTAAAAAAACAGTGTTAAAATTACAAAAGGCCCAGTACAAAAAAAATATATGTACAACTCGCTAGTAAGGAGTCACTTGGAATATTGCAGTACTGTTTGGTCCCCAGGATATTCGGTTCATGTTGCACGCATCGAACGAGTGCAGATGAGATTCCTGTGGCATCTGGCTTTCTGCTGCAATATGGGTAAAAAGCTCAAGTCATATAGGGACCGCCTAAAACATTTTGGAATAGCCTCTTTGGAGACACGTAGAAAAATAATTGATTTAGTCTTCCTCAAGAAACTTATTGTGGGTGTCTTTGATTGTCCGGATCTGCTCGGCAAGGTGTCATTACACTTACCACGCGGTCTGCCAAGAAATTCTAATAGGAAACTATTTTGCACGCCAAATGGTCGCACCAATATGAGAAGGCATAGTTCAGTATCTAGGATGTATGCGCTGTACAAGGATCATGGAGCGGCTATTGATTTGAATGTAACTTCACACGCGGTCTAAAGAAGGCTGTACTCACTGGGAAATAGGTATTACTGTTATTATTTTTTAGGTTTCGTTTATTAAGAGAGCTAGATATATTTTTGTATTAACACATATAATACAATATGTATTATGATACTTTATTGTACACAATTATTGGTACATGCAGTGCTTTTCTTTAAGTAATGGGGCACTTAGACACTTTAACTTACAAAATACAGTAAGTTAAAGTGTCTAGTTTGTAATAGTGTACCCATTGTTGAAAAGCCAAATAAAAAAATAAAAAAAACTAGATGCACTAATGTAAACCTACTTAGTAGGTAGAACATATCACTAAAAATCCAAAAAAAGCTTATAGCGCCTGAATACAGCAGCACCTGAATGCCTACTACTACAAAATGGTCACTGATTAACTTGGTTTATAGCATTATGTTTTTATTTACGCTGCACCAGGAATATGCAGATCTTCAGTGCTATGTTCGGGTAATGTATTTACCAAACAGCTAATTCATTGATTTTGCAAATAATGTTGTTTGTTCAGAACACAATTAACGTGTACTGTTTTGTTGTGCATATCCCCTAAACGCAGTGTTCCAAAGCTACGCGCACTCGCCGTCCATCGCGCCGGACGACGACGTGTTCCGCCACCTGGCGCTGGTGTACTCGCGCAACCACGCCAAGATGGCGCGCGGCGTCTCGTGCAAGTCCGGCTCGCCGCGCTTCGAGAACGGGATCACCAACGGCGCCGCTTGGTATCCGCTCACAGGTTCGAAAACATAACGTTTCTCGACACTTTCCTTCCACGTTTAGGTACCCGTTACGTAACTTGTTGTCACCAAAAGAAAACATTGGTGAGCTCACCCTCAACAGAAGATAAAACTAGAAAAACAAAAAACATCAACTATCACTTCAATTATCTAGAATTATCTGATCTGTGTGATCTGTGTCCAAACAAAGTTTACTTATCTTATGGCACTAGATAACGAACAAACATAGATACTTAAAAAAATAACTCATAAGGATACTACGACTCAATTACAAATTCTCGTTCTCATGCTGTATGCCTACAAATCCTACAATGTTCGAACTGAGAACTCACGACCGTTAGTTTTGAAGTCAGCTTTACGAGAAGTCAGCAGCTTACCAAAACAAATTGTGAGTGTTTGCGACGTAAATATGGTCTTCATCGTTATCTATGTTAGGTAAGTGGTATTACAAGACCGAACCAGCCTACGTTAACAAATGCAACAGTTTCAGGACTTGTAGGTTGCCTTTTACCTTGTGTATTAAATTACGTCAGTCGCGCTGTGACGTCACAGGTTTAGCGATATTTCGTACTAGTACTATGAAAGTCACGCCCCGTTGGTCTAACGGTTCTTATACTTATACCGGACCAAGATCTCGGGGTCCTGGGTTCGAGCCCCGGGTCAAGCAACAAGAGTTTCGAACATTCCTCGGGTTTGTCCACCAACCCTATCATTGCTATGGTAACTAGAATTCAATGATGGAGGCCTTTGCCCTGCAGTGGCATGATTATAGGCCGTTACTTCTACTACTTATGAAAGTAATATTGTAATTTCTTGTTATATTACTTGTAACATGCATTGTTTTATAGGTGGCATGCAAGACTACAACTACCTTTGGCATGGATGCATGGAGATCACGCTGGAAATCTCTTGCTGCAAATATCCACCGGCACATGAATTGCACAAGTATTGGCTCGACAACAGAGAGGTTAGTCTTAACAACACTCACTTATTGTTTAATTGTTACATGGTTCATGTTGCGAGACGTCCTCCTGCTGTACAACCCGTTGTTTTTAGTTTAGAGCAGGAACGAGGAATGTGCCTAGCCTGCTCCTTAACATTAGTTAAGGCCTGTGGCCTGGTGGGCTGTTAATCAAGATAAACATATTGTTTGTAGACATACCTAAGTATATTATCTATACACTTCAGATGAAAAGAAGAGATTTTTAATTGTATCATAGTACTGTCTCAATAGCCTCATCTAGTAACACCAATATCACCAAATCATACAGCAACGATTACTATATTACCTACTATTATGGGGACAGACGTTGACCATAATTCGAACAGTTTGACATTTATTACAGGCAGGCATAATACTTACTTGACATTACACGAATAGGAAAACAAATCTATTCCGTTGACACTCTAGTTACTCATACCAAAGCTTATCTTATTTTATTACCAAGGGTTAAGGAATTAATACTTAATCATAAACGATTAAACAAATAATAATCCGCAAACCCAAATTAATCAAAACTGATAATTATGTTAACAGTATTTTCTTGGCATTAGAAACTAACATGATATGAAAATACGTAGCTATGTACGAGTAGTTCTTGTTTTTTGACGCATTTAATCAAAATAAACATATAATTATTTTATAGATAAAGTACAAACAATTTAAATTATGTAGACTGAGAAAATGTTGTGCTAGGTAGGTTATTAATACAGCTATTGATTGTACCTACTCTAGCAGCATTTTAATCCCTCGATCGTGAGTTATTCCAGACACAATCAATTGTTATCGCGGCACGCGCGTGCCGCCTGGGGGTTGAGGGATTAACTGATATGAATAAAATGAAACTACTTAAAAACTTTTAAGAATTAAATGTATTCTGTAAACATTGGATAATAAAAGCAGCTTGGAATTGTAAGTATTAATTAAGATCTAGTGTCGTCGTGTGACATAGCCCTAACACAACAGAACTGTTCTGATGGTAGCTCAACAGAGGTCATAGAGGAAACTCGTTCAAATAGAGACCGCTAATGCGATAGTGTTGCGAAATCCGAAGCTAGTGGCTGGTTCTTAATGGATTCACATAATGTGACTAACCAAGGAAGCAATGTTTGAACGGATGCCGACTTCGAATCCGTTAGTAACTCTAAGAATAATTTACATTGAAAATGTAAGATAAAACAATTAGAAGACCAACTAAAGGAACTGATGGACCTATATTCAGCGATGAATTATATTGCCAGGCTTCGACGGGGGCATGCATACCAATGACAGCGCAGGCAACTCTTGAGCCGGCGTTGCCCGTGGTCAGGGAGTCGGGGTGGTCGGTGAGGCCGAGATCGTCTTGCCGCTCGTGCAGCACCAAACCACGTCCCAAAATGTTGTTACGCCCACGGAGCGCGATCGCTCCGTCGACAAATTCGAAGGAGCTTACTGCATTCTCAGCCCCTTTAAAAACCACGTTACCCAAATCACCGACGTGACGTTCGCTGTGTTCTCTGTCCCTCCCTCCATGTGTGGTGCCATCTGGGTTGAAGTGGGCGCCGGTCGCGTCACAAGTGCTCGTGTCACCTAATTCGTGCACGTGGAATCCATATTCACCTTCATTAAGTCCAGTTATATTGCCAGTGACCCTTAAACCCTCGTCTGTTTCGCTAAAAATGATAGTTCCAGTCACATTCCCACTCGGGGCCTGGAGATGTGCGACGGCTACTCGGTATTCAGAGTTTGCAAAAGCAGTCACAACACTCGTCAAAATTAAACATGTTACGTGGTATAAACTCATTTTTAGTGACACGCCTGCTTCGGTTGCGTAGCTGACTAACAATGTCTACAAAATATGATAGCGACAACGTTATCACTACGACAAAGATAAAAGATAAAAATCAAAAGTTGAGATTAATACAACATAATTTATAGTTCTATAAAATAAAACTGATAATCGGCTATAGATTTATAGCTATAATAAATAACCGTACAACTAGATTTTAATAAACATAGTAGGTAGATCTTAATTATGTAAATATTGATTCAAAAAAAGATTTGTATGATTGCCGATGTGACCATCATTCCTATGTATTTTTTATTTCACTAAACACATTTTTATTGTCTCCAGTCGCTGATCAAATTCCTGGCAGAGGCGCACCGCGGTGCTCACGGCTTTGTGATGGACGAGAACGGCAACCCGGTGGAGCGCGCCGCCATCCGCGTGAAGAGCCGCGACGTCGCCTACCACACCACCAAGTATGGGGAGTTCTGGAGGATACTCCTGCCTGGGACCTACCGGCTCGATGTAAGTGACAGTCGCTATGAAAGTCAGCGTACAAACGCGTACCGTGCCAACAGATCGAATGAAAATAAAAACTAGCATCACTTAGTTGTCCTTACAGAATATTTATTCTTAGAAAAAGGTTGGAGCTAATTCACATATCTTTTAGCATAATAGATACCTACTCGTACTATCACGCATATATAAAGATATGTAAATTATCTATTAAAGTGGTCTTGTTGCCGTTGTTGCTTGGTCGTGTTAACAATTTAAGCATTTGAAATAACGAGGCAAGGAGAGTGATATATTATTATTACCTATAAGGTGGTCTACAGAAAAACACCTCGCTACGCTACGCCTACGCTTTAAATGTTGTTTGGGTAAAAAGAAAACTTAAACATACCAATCCCGTGTAAACTGCGCTCGCACTTAAAACCTGAACTAAAAATATTAAAAAGGCGACTCGATGCTCGATGATTGGCGCTCGACTCTTAATTCACACGGCTAGAGTTAATAAGAGTCAAAATGGCGGGTGTACCATAACGGATTAAATTATACCGTTCACCAAAAAAATTTACCTAAAATGTAAGGTACATATTACTACCTCGCTCTAAAAAATCAGTACCTTCTTCAAAACGAAATTATTTCGAAAATAAAATACACTGAGAAATACAAGAATCGTATCTTATTTACTTAATTTTACTGTGCATTATTGATCTATCTATATCATCATCATCATCGGAGCGTTTGTCCAAGTTGCTGCCGTATAATGCACCTGGTGTCCGCCTTTTTAATTAAAAGTGGTTTACATACTGTTATCTTCATTTTACGCGAACACTATACATTGAACGAATACATCAGACACTATACCCACTGAGCAAGTAATCACTACGTTTTACTATACCTTATAGCGTTCACCACGGTCACGGGCAGACTTAGGTTGTTATTCGTCTTGAAGTAGGTAATTTTAAAATTGTTTAAAACTACCGCCTCTAATTTTTATCGTTAGTTATGTTCCTTTTCACAATTTCTGAAAAAAATTTCCCCGACCTAGGACCCGTAATCTTACATAAAAAACCGGCCAAGTGCGAGTCGGACTGGGAATTGCGTACATTTGGCTTTTCAGTAAAGTGGCCAATAGGTTAAATAGCCCGTCGCGGCGTCGGTCAAATGGCTCTTCGATAACATGGCAGTTATGAAATGGGTTTTGTTAAAAAGACTTTTTATGAACAGTCCGACTCCCAGTCGGACTCGCGCACTGAGGGTTCCGTTCAAACTTTAACTGAATTAGGGTCCACCTATTTTCACTTAGCCAAAATTGCCACAATTTTTAATTGACTGCAAAAATAACTTTGTTTTTCATAGTGTTTGTATGAAGGACAAAATAATATTTGCGGTTGTTAAAAATGTGCTGTTTATCAAAAACTATTGGTTCGATCTCTTTCAAACCATTTTTGTTGAAAGTATTCGTTATGATCTACATTACGTATTTTTTTCAAAATTTTCACTTGCTTAGTTTTAAAGTTAGAGGGGGGGGGGACACATATTTTACCACTTTAGAAGCGTCTATCTTCCAAATGTTAGACTTTTTGAAACAATGGTTCTACAAACCTCTCTGTCATTTTAAAAGACCTATCCATAGATACCCCATACGCATAGGTATAAGTAAAAAAATTTGTTTTAGTTTTAGTTCTATGTATGGGAAGCCCCCCTTAATAATAGGGGTTAAAGTATGAAATTGCCAATTATTTTCCCACTTTTTATTTTGTTTATAGCTCTTAAGTATAGTCATATTATTGCGTTATTCTTTTTGTATTGTATAAAAAACTAAATAAAGTAACTTTTGACTAAAAAAAAAATGCAATACTAGTGCCTATTACTTCAAAGGAAGTCGTTGAAAAGACCCCTTACAATGTGTCAGCTGACCTTCTTGCTTCAATTAAGTATATTTGTATTATATACTTTGATTTTCAGAAATTAAAATACTATAGATAATGCGTAGCTTTATAACCATCTAACTTTCACCTTTAATTGCATCGAAAACGGTTCAGGCGTTTTAAAAAAAACTAAAATATGTTAGTATGAAAAATGACTTTTCTCGATTTCGTCCATACAAAACGGCAATTTCATACTTTAACCCCTAATATTATTAAATTTTATTTTTTGTACGAGAATCGTAAAGCGGTCAACTATATACACCTACCTACCCAGTTTCAACTGTGTAATGCTAATACTTTTAGTCTAAGATCCCACCATACAACGACCTTCACCGAGATGTTTATTTGATGAAACGTATTTTATATTTAATTTAATATGTCAATAAATATATTGCATATGGGTTGTCTAATAAATTTTAATGATTAATTAATAATTGAAAAAAAAATTTTTTTTTATAAATTTCACCGGTTTGTTTATTAGACAAATTCTATACCAATCGAAAGTCTGAAGCGCATAGAATATGCAAACGATGGGTTGGTTCGTCTTTTCCGGTCACAACTCTCGGGCAGCCGCCAGGTATAAACAGGTAAATCGATACTAGCATTTTGCACCGGTCTGATTATTGATTTAAAATTAAATGAAAATAAAGATTATCTAATTATGAACACGATGTTATCGGGTTACCTGCGAAAAATCAGTCCCGAATTCCGGTTGTCGAATTTTTTAAAAGTGAAATATTGCTGCGAGTGAATATGTGCAACTGAGAGGTCCCACCCAACCAACCATCCCACGCGATAGAAGGGTGGTGCACAGCATAGCAGCCCATTTAAAGACAGAGAGTATTGTATTTGTTCTTGTTCTTGAAATGTATGGTATTTGTTCTTGAAAATGAAAAGGATAGCGATAAATTCGTATAAACTGTGCATCAAACAAAAAACTAAACATTTTTTAAAAGATGTGGCAGGGGTAGCTTAAAATATCATAACATATTTATTGACATATTATATTAAATATAAAATACGTTTCATCTAATAAACATCTCGGTGAAGGTCGTTGTATGGTGGGATCTTAGACTATTTCAGAATAAAGTGGCTGTGACATACGAACGGACAGACAGACAGACAGACAGACTTGACGAAACTATAACGGTTCCGTTTTTTGCTGTTTGGCCACGGAACCCTAACAATGGAACAGCGTGGGAACAGCCTATAATCATCTTACTAATAATTCATAATTAAATTAAGTAAATAACACAAGATTCTTGTATTTCTCAGAAACTGTGCAACTGATCATGTTTGTTTTTTTTTTTACTTTGAAGTACTTTTTAGGTAATTTTTTTTGGTGTCTATACATTTTATGAGCGATTGTCAAGTAATAACATATTATAGTACACCCGCCATCTTAATGTCAGTATGGCGGGTGTATTTTAATTTCGAAATAATTTCGTTTTGAAGAAGGTACTGATTTTTTAGAGCGAGGTAGTAAAAGGTACATTTTAGGTATATTTTTTTGGTGATAGGTATAATTTAATTAGTTATGGTACACCCGCCATTTTGACTCTCATCGAGAGTTATTATAGCCTAGTCCATCGATATAGAATAATATTACATAGATAAGCCTTGCCACTATAATACCTAATGTTAAGTCTTCCTTGCAGGTTTCAGCCGACGGTTATCTGCCACAAGAGGTGGAATTCATTGTTGTAGACAGCCATCCTACGCTGTTGAATGTTACCTTACATTCCGCTAAGGTAGGTGACATGATAAGTAATTTTGTTACTAGTGTTATATTTAGAATTTTGTATATACTTCAAATAACCTGACTTGTACATATTGTAATGTTAATAAAATTTCCATGTGTGGAGGATTTATCATAATGGCTAAATTTTCCAAAACAAATTGCTTTTATCCTTATTTCTTCTGTATGTAAATCATATAGCATAGGCGATAATAATTCAAAATATACTAAAATAAAATAAAACCTACCTACCTACCTACCTAAAGAAAAAGTAGTTAGTTGGTACCTGAGTATAAATGTATTTTTTTGCTTTTCACAGTAATTGATTAATTATTTTGCATACCTATATTTCTGCTCACGGTAAAAAGACATATAAATAAAAGATCGAAAAGTTAATTTTCTGTATTTAAATGTTAATAGTTAGTACATAAATCCAAATTTATACTTATGTAAAGAAGAATACGCAGTTTGTGCTCAAGTATGCTCTTATAATTCCGTTTTACTGTACAATATTAGGTTAGATAGATAATGTTTTTAATTTTTTAAACAGTGTTTGTTTATTATGAAGAGGTAAAATTTGTGAGTTTCTTAACTGGAGTATGAAAAGTATGTGAAGGCTAACCAAAATATGAAAAAACATCGCCATATTGCGAAAAATTTTGGAACTAATTTTTTGTATGGATTAAACTATGTGTTACACTTGATGTTAAAGTATAAATAAAAGATGCAGTGGCGACACCAATGCAGGTTTTATACAGGATGAAATTTTAACCACCTTGCAAATTTTAATATAGCAATCTACGAGACAAAAACCAAATGACGTAGTTTTTCTTTTGGTAAAGTCCAGTACAAAAATGTCAAGATAAAGCACTTAGATTTCGGGTGATAACTTGATTTACGTTTTTTTACGTTTTTTACTTCATAAATGGGCTCTAAATGCGATACTGAACGCCTATAAAAAAATTTGAAGATTAAATAGTCATCCTGTATATTTCTGATCATATGTTATAATATTTAGTCTAGACTAACTATCTGCCAAATGTGGGATGGGGCGTCTACACTGTTAAAATTAGACCTTAGTTATAACTGAAAATATAATATAATAATATCCTGCCTACTTGCACGCTCTCTGTCAGTAGCATAGCATGTTGTAAGGAGTATGTGGTGTGGTTCAGTTGTGTGGTGTCGTGGGTCCGTAGGGCTACGTGCCGAGCCGCGGGCGCGCGCCGCAGCGCAAGCCGGGCCGCGGCGCCGCCCTCACCAGCCCCGCCACCACAGTCATCACTGCGACAACCAACCAATCCACTGGTTTTGCTTTTCCTGAAGAATAATCCTTACATTGTTTCGCTCTTTTCGATAGGTATCAATTATACATAGGTCGGTTTAGTAGTATTGTTATCTAGTGCTGACAATAAATTAGAATGTTTAAACTCGCGTACTTATCTCGTAAAATGTTACTTAGTCTTAGTGAATGCTTTGCTTGATTGATACAATATATTGTGTAAATAACACTTGGTGTTGGGAAAACTTGTCTTTGATATCCCGATTAAGTACAAACTTATTTTAGTCATGTTTAGAACAAGTAAGGAAGTTATTTAGCATCTTTTAAACTAATAAATAGCAAATAAAATCCTTATTTTCTCATTTCATCGAATAATTATTATAAAATCGTTTGTGGACCATTGGATATCAGGTATGTAACACTGATTGTTTTTTATTAATAATATCTAACTAGGTAGGTAGTACTTATAATTGGAAAAGGATACAACCAGTTAAATATTCCATTTTGCATGCTTTTAATAAACTTGCGACAGCGACTTGCTTGCGACTATGATACAGGAATAAGTTTCAGTTACTAGCTCGTAGCGACATTCTCAATTTTCTATAAATTTTTTCAATGTGGTGGACATTGAACCACTGAAGACCCATTTAATTTTATTTATTTAATTTTCAACGAACAATGGCAAATAAACGCAACTCGGATGTTTACGCAACACCTATAAAAATATTAAGGCTGGGTGGGTACTATTTCACTGTTTTATGTAGGTATTTAAAATCCGAAAAGTAAATAGTTTACCTACTAAAAACATGAGTATGGATGGGTGGTGAATTTACATAGACTTTATTATGCTAATTGTGTTTTTGCAGCGCATCGACGGTGGGCCCTACTACCGACCGGTGCATGTGCCGCCGCGGCCGCCGCCCGCCCCGGCCGGCTCCGGCATCTTCGCCTCACTCAGCAACTCTTTTAACAGCATAGTCTCTAACATTTTTGGATAGATTTTTAAATTTTCTTCTATTAATTATCGTCAAAAGAAGTACTCTAGATGGAAAGGTTGATTAAGTAGGAGTATTAAAAAACACCGTTATAAAACCTGATATTAATTGTAATCGTTTTATCAATTACACGAAGTCTCTACTGTGCTTTTTTACATTCAGGAATACCATAAACTAATCAATGCTATTTCTGTAAGTATTAAATTACCTTCAATGACTGTATTAGGTGTAGGTAAGTACTCTAAATTTTGAGCGATACATGTATGTGCGTTAGTGATGGGATACCCTAGTAGATTTCTTATTTTAGGTACCTATATTCCCGGAAAATATCTGGGAATCGAATTAGCAAATATAAGTAATGATTTTTCTGTAAGAAGAAAAAATTTAGTATAAAAAAGTATTTTAAATTAGAAAAATCAACCATTAAATCTGACTTAAATATCGAAAGTTGTCCTTTTTACTGATATGATTCTTGAATTGGTATTTGTCCGGGTTGTAATCTCTAGTGCTTAGACGAGTAATGTATGAGTCGTTAAATAAAGCTCACTTCTATGCTTTAATACCTACCGATTAGCTTTACAAAATAATGAAACTTGTTATTGTACGTAAAATTAAGTTTGGCTGGCACGGAAACATCATACCTATATATTGATGATATTTCTATAGCCTATGCCAAAACAAAAGATCTCGAAAGGACTTTTTATGAGATACGCTTTGTACACATTGTAAATAAATTATAGTTGTAGAATGTATGCTTTATAATTTATTTTAATTAATTATTAAGAATAAAGATTTAAACAAGAACCTTTACTGTTTTTTAAACCCCAGTTACAAAATCAAATAGTAATTGAAATTCGAAATATCTTTGCAAAGCCATCTAAACAGATAAATATGAGTATATAAACTTGAAAAATTTTTTGTCTCAGGCGGGACTCGAACCCGCATCTCCGGAGATGCGGGTTCGAGTCCCGCCTGAGACAAAAAATTTTTCAAGTTTATATACTGATATTATAAGTGCAATTAAGTTGCTAAAATATCAAATAAAGTACAGATAAATATGCCTGCTAAAGCGGACATTTTTAATGTATGCTTTATCATAATTTGACGAAAGCACCCCTTGAAAACCAAAATATCAACACGATCTTAACTTTTAAGTTATCTAAATGTTTTCTAACAAAAAAATTACGAATAAAATAAATGTGGACAACATCACATTGTTCTGATCCCAATTTGAATAACTATTTAAAGCACTCGTATTTTGGAAACCAGAAACAAAGAATGTACCACAAACACCCAGACCCGAGAAAATGTAGAAAAACACTTTTTTCTACATTGTCCCGTTCGGGAATCGAACCCGGGACCGAAGAGCAGGTAACACCTTGAAAACCGGTGTGTGCGTTACGCCAGCGGAAAAGTATCAAATTTCTTAACTTAAAGTTAAGTTCAAACTTCATAATTAATAGGTATATTTTGCTGCAATTTTGCAGGTGGATGACTGAATGAACACTCTAATTGTTAGTATATCGAAATTCTTGGCAATCCATACCAAAATCGTTCAATCTAAGATCAAAAATTCGTCATAATTATGCATCTCTTATTAGTTATTGGCTTACAGTAGGCTAACAAGACTTAACTATACGTTGCAGGCGATCAAGAGCTATGCATCACTGTCCATAATTCATCTCTATGACTCTTATTTACAGTGCTAGGGCCGATTATAGTTTATTTTATTTTATTTTGTATCTTCTAACCGGTGCATATTTTAAAATTATGTTTTTGTTCACATCACGCACAAATTCATCACATCGTGTGTAAAAAAAATGAAGTTTGTTCGTTATACCGTTCTTGATATAGAAACTACGCAAACGTTACTCCAGCCTGAATAACTTCAAAACCTTGAGGCGCACAAATATAAGATAAACACGCACATTTACAGCACGTTATACTCTAATTCCCTGGATAATTTGTTTTCAGAAAAGTCTTCAGAAAAATAAGGTGCCGCTGCGATAACGTTACTCCAGCGGAAAGTGTTTTTTGCGAATATCTCCATAGGGTTGCAAATTTTTACCCTTTTATCACCAACCCCTATTTTTTAATAGCCATTTTAGTAATTTAATCATTTTTATGGCAAAACAACGTTTGCCGGGTCAGCTAGTTTTACATAAAATGCTAAAAATAAAATTCTTAACTAGCCAATTAAAAAGTTTGTCACATTAAAATTTATATAAAAGACGGTCTAACAATGCAGGCTACACAAAGAAAATATCTACTACTTAGTAACATAACAAAACAGATTATTCTTCACCAAAAAATACTTACACTAAGAATTCCAAAATTATAGGAAACCTTCAAGTCTATGTCCTTTCCCGGGACTTAAAATATATTTTTATCTAAATAAGTTTAGCGGTTTAAGCGTGAAGAGAAAAGGATAAGTAGGTACATACTTTTTCTTTGGGCAGATCCACGTTAAAATTTTTGTTTAACTATTCAAACAAACTCAAAAGTAGGTTTTTTTCTAATTGAATACGAAATAGCGTATTCAATTAGTAAAAATACCTACCTAATTTGTACACATCTGTAAATACAGAAAGTGAAGACGTTCTATCTAAACGTTATCTTTTCAATACACAGTAATTTCCGCTACGACTCCAAACCAGCTGATAAAATAAATTATATTATTGTAGTGTTAAGTTTCTTTATTTGCTTTCAATGTAAGTACATAGTTGAATTGCTATCTTATAATATTCGTCACGTAGGTTGGACGTTTAGTGACAATGCTTGGAATCATAATACGCGCCAGCCTCGTACTGATAGCGGCGGAATGTACACTAGTGTTCACGACTACGGGGCCTGTGCAAGGAAAACTCGTTCAAGAAGAACATGTGTCGTACTACGCGTATATGGGAATACCATACGCCGAAAGCCCAGAAGGAGATTTACGGTTCAAGGTTTGTTGCTTCGTTGTCTATATGTTTCAATCGCTGGTTAGAAATAACGAGACACAATTAGATAGACCTACCAGGCAAGAAACCAAGTATCGTCTTGGTGTTTAGCTTATTTAAGATTTTACATTTTATGTATTATAAATTTAATAATGTTGCTTGTTGTTAAGAACGCGAACGCCAACTGAACGATAATTATAAAAGAACAAAATAGGAGAAAGAAAGAAATGGAAGCAAAAAAAATTAAATTGGAAAAAAAACTTGGTAACTAATTCAATAAACCTTTAAGTTACTTTTTAGGAGCAAATAAAACACATCTGCGTTTAACACGTGACCATAATCTCGACACATAGGAAGTGTCGAAGAGGCCACGTACCAGACAAAATTCTAATATTGTAGTACACCTTTGTTAGACTTAATTCCTATTCAATCTACTGCAAATAAAAATACTTGAATGTTAGTAAAGTTATTGCGTGTAATATTGCTTTCACATTTCGTGCTTGTTTTTGATTTATTTGATAATTTTTGTATCGAGGAAATGGGTTGAACAGTACTAGTAGCATTAACAAATGTTTATAAACAGCCTCCGATTCCAAAACATCCATGGACCCGAATTTTAAATGCCACAGAACAGGGCCCGGTTTGTCCGCAACCAGAAGGAAGGTATACAAGAAACCAAATGAGCGAAGACTGTTTGTACATTAATGTACTTGTTCCGGAAAATAGAAAGAAAACATCTTTACCAGTCCTCGTATACATTCACGGAGGCAGTTTTAAATCGAACTCAGGAAATATCGATGACCTTTACGGACCAGAGTTTTTTCTAAAACGCGGCATTATTTACGTATCCATTAACTACAGGTATTTTTATATTTATTATTTTAAACTTTATTGGAATATAATACAGCACTAGTACACAAAGTAAACTTAAAATATTTGTTTTTCTTAATTGTTCTAGTAATTGTTAAGCTAAATAAAATATATTAAAAAAAAATATGAATTTTAAACGATTTTATTTTTATAGAGACTAAACATACGGGTCTATCGGTCTGTCTAAACATATGTGTTAAGATGGCTTTAAATATATTGATATCTGAAATAATTTGTGTTTCAGGCTAGGCGCATTAGGATATCTTTCACTTCATACGCATAATGCAACTGGAAATGCTGGCATAAAAGACGTTTTATTAGCTTTGAAGTGGTTTAACAATAATATACAAAAATTTGGCGGAAGTTCAATTACTATTGGAGGCCAAAGTTCTGGTGCCGCTGTTGTGCACTACTTGTTATTATCAGAAAAGTCTACGGGTCTTTTCCAGCGCGCTATATTGAACAGTGGAAGCGCTACAAATTTTAGGTTTCTAACGAGAAATCCTAAAGACAATGCTCTAGCACTCGCCAAAGAACTCAATATCACAAATCTCGATGATGAAGAAAATGTCGTACAAAACTTAATACACGCTAATGTGTTTGATATCGTAAATGCACAAGAAAATATTTACAAAAATGATAGAAACCCAATGAGACCATTTGCTCCATTTTTGCCATGCGTAGAAAATGATTCTGCTCATGCAATCTTGACAAAAAATCCTTTGGATATAATAAAAGCTGGTATACCACAAAATTTACCAATATTAGCTGGGATCAATACACTAGAAGGAGCGTATATGTGGACAAGTCTACATAAACTTCCAACAGATACTTTGAAAGAAATATACCCTCTCTGTATACCAGCTGACATAGAATACCCAGAAGTATCTGATGAGTACACAGACTTAGTGGATTCTATCACCGAATTATATTTCGGTAATAATAAGTTATCCAACTGGACTCTCACAAATTTCTACGGTTTAGTATCAGATACTCAATATACTTACAGTGTTGACTCTTGGATTAAAGTCCATAAAGAAAGACATGACAGTGAACGACTATATTACTATGTTTTTAATTTTGATGGGGATTTAAATTGGGCTAAGCTAGAGTATGACATAGACTTCCCAGGTGTAGTACATTCAGATGAAATAGGTTACTTATTCGTGACAAAAGTAACTAAGCCCAAACTTAAAGACATAGATACTAGAACTCAAAATACGTTAGACTACATGCTGACATATGTAACAAATTTCATTAAACATGGGTAAGTGTTATTTTTGCGATTTACTGTTTTGCCCTAATGTAGATTTACTTTAGTGTAAGAGTGTAAGTTTACGTGTTTTATAAACCTTGTAACTATTTCAGAAATCCGACACCAGAAGGATATGGCGGTAAAATTGTTTGGCCTGATTCTGGTAAAAATAGACATCACTTACTTATTAATGACAGCCCTGAAAGAGTCTTGCAAGCACCCAATGTAATCAGGTTTGATTTCTGGGAAAGTGTCTACCAAAAGTATAATGAATATATCGATAGACAACATTGATTTATGGAGCATAATTCACATAGCCCGAAAACTGGCTATAAGAAATAAAAAAAATTAAAGCACAATAAATTTTTTGCTTTAATTGATTTTTGTCTTATTTATTTCTAGTTAATGAACTTATTATCATTTGACATTGTCGGTCGTTTGCCTTAAAGAGTATTTTGTTCCAAAGTGAACTAAAATAAATTTTGTAATATTTAGAACTGATCTGCGATTTACGTTTTCAACCTCCGAAAAAAAAAAACTGATTTAAGTTTCTTTATTTCTAATACGAGTATTACATTTAAAAAAATTGTCTTAAATTACACGCTTACGGGTATGGTAACAATAAATAAGAGCTTTTAAAAGAATAATTTTAAGCCGTAACTAGCCACAAATTTATTACGGTGCCAAATAAAAAATTAACAATTGAAAATCGTGTATAATATACGTATGTACGAGAGGCAGTTATAAATCTGACGACCATTTGAATCAGTGGTAGTAAACGCTGCTTCTGAGCCATGGCCACGACCCATGTTCGATCGATCCCCGCACTGTACAAAATATTTGTGTGAATGAACATGTCTGTTTGAACATGTCTGTTTATACCCCAAGCTACTTAATATTAGCTTAATTTGGGACTAGATGACTCTGTGTGTTCCAGCGTTGCGTGTCTTAAGATACATATATTGTCAACCTCCATGTGGGAGCGGCATACATAACGGTGTACAGTGTACATGGTATCGCCCGCGGCAAGGTACCGGATCCTAATCTCCGAAGGGGTCAATGTACAAAAAAATAAAAATGTCTACACTGGCACGTGTCGTTACCACGTGTTTATGATTCCTTCATCGTGTCATATACCAGATTTCTTCAAAAGTAGGGTGTTAATGGTTACTTACATTGGAAACTTAACAATTAGGGTGTTAATGGTTACTTACATTGGAAACTTAACAATTAAATATAACCCTGATTTCACACAGTATATATTTTTTTGACACAACACAACACAATACAATACAAATGGTGTACAATATTTTTTGGGAATTTCGGGACTCACATTCGTTTGTTGGGATAAGCGAGTGCTAGGGTTGAGTGTCGTCTATCTTGACGTTGTCTCTCGCTTCCTGGAAGGCGGCGACCAGCGCGGCGAGCTCCACGCGCTCGCTGCAGCCCTGGGCCAGCCGCGCCTCCGCGTCCGCCATCTTGATCAGCAGGCTTATAAGCACTTCGGGCGGGAGTTTCACTGCAACACAGTGCGTGTTACAAACGATCTTGATAAAAACATTCAAATTGATCATACAGCTGCGGTAATAAAATCAATTTATTTTAGACGTCCATAACTTACAGGAATAAAATGATTAAAAAATCTATTAATTCAAACATCTGCCTCGGTCTGGGGCGCCGGGCACACGCACTTGTGCTTGTACCCAGTGCCTCAAAGTGGGGCAGAACGGCCTGTCGCGCAGCAAATATTAGCAAATACTAGCTGTTAGATCTACTAGCTTGGAGAAGAACGGCTGCTTCATTATATCGATCGATACCAAAGAGAAAAGGTAAGAAAATTTATATAGGCTGTTAGGTAAATGGTATAACAAGCCGAAACCAGCCTGTGTTAACATATGCATATAAATACTATAGTGAAGTCAGAAATTTGGGGCATTCCACGCGAAGCGGACAGCTAAAAAAAGTTGATGTTTCCGATTTTAGTAATATTTGAGTATGTTTTACCTATACATGTCCTTGATACGTGTACCAAATATTTTTGTAATATAGTGCCTAGTTAGACAGTTGAGGGACTTTGAAATTTTGACCAACGAGTGGGCATGCAGTACTTCAAAGCCGATTACCAAGTCATAGGATGATAGATATAAATAATTAAACTAATGTATTTATTACTTCATTTAATGAGGATTTTAACAAAATTTTGGATACGAAAAAATATTTTTTTTTTCATTGAAAAAAATGCGGTTTAATTTTTTAACTTTGACTTTCACGAAGTTAGACCGTTTCGATTTTTTTATTTTTTTTCTGAAAATAGATAACATTGTAAGGAACATTCGTGCTAAGTTTTATAATGGGCGTGAAAGTGGTTTAGGAGCTAGACTAGAAACACTGTCGAAGCGTGGCGTCCCTGACTCCTTCCCCGCGCCGCGCTCGGCGTTTGCCACCTGCGAGAGTTTGGAGATTACAGTTTTTCTTTAAAATAGTTTGATATATTATGATATTAGTTGTTAAAATTAACACCTAATATCATAATATTCATTTTCAACGACTTCCTTTGAAGTAATAGGCACTAGTATTGCATTTTTAGTCAAAACTTACTTTATTTAGTTTTTGATACAATACAAAAAGAATTACGCAATAACAAACAAAATAAAAAGTGGGAAAATAATCGTCAATTTCATACTTTAACCCCTATTATTAAAATTAAAACGATTTTTTTTATTAATTACATGTTTAGTCACAAATGTTTACAATTTTAAATGCTTCGCTATTACTCGTGCGTTTAACCATAATACCTTCAGTAATAGGAATGAAGGCATGATATTTTTTGTGCCTGGTATTGTAGCTGCCGACTCAAATCTGCTTTTTAAAAACAATCTATTTTGTTGAATATCCTCTTTTCGAGCATAGAAAACATGCGTGCATAGAAAATCATTGTCCCAAAATGATTTTCTCGCCCATTAGTACGAACGCTCGGGTGGGGTAATTGCATTGTTTGACGCCGACTGTAGACTAGCTCGAGTCGCACGAGGCGCCAGAAATTTTAAGTTGCCCCCAAGTCCATCACATGGCCCTTTGCCATGAGAAGTGGCATGAAAATGAAAATCTGCTGCCATACCAAAATCCTGTTTAAAATAAAATAGATTAATGAAATTAAACCTGTTTTTGGAAGTGCTGGGGTGCACCATTTTTCTCTTTTAGTCAGTCTTTACTCAGCATTAGACATTTTGACATTTTGAAATCATAATATATCAAACTATTTTAAAGAAAAACTGTAATCTCCAAACTCAGGCAGGTGGCAAGCGCCGATTATTTTTTCGTATCCAAAAATTCAGTTAAAAACCTCATTAAATGAAGTAATAAATACATTAGTTTAATTATTTATATCTATCATCTTATGACTTGGTAATCGGCTTTGAAGTACTGCATGCCCACTCGTTGGTCAAAATTTCAAAGTCCCTCAACTGTCTAACTAGGCACTATATTACAAAAATATTTGGTACACGTATTAAGGACATGTATAATATTTGGTACACGTATTAAGGACATGTATAGGTAAAACATACTCAAATATTACTAAAATCGGAAACATCAACTTTTTTTAGCTGTCCGCTCATTTTAACTAAAATTTTGAGGTACCGATTTGTATGAAAATATATTTTCAAAAATGATGATATCAAAGGGCAATGTTCATTTTTGACCTAACGTAAACATATCGCTAAAAAATAAATAATTTTACCAATATTTTTTTATAATTAAACAGCCATTCCTCCTTCTTCTTTTTATTGTATCAATAATCTTTAAAGAAAATCAAATAATTATAGTAAACAAATAGACTATCCCAGCATCCGGTTTGTAATTCAAGATTTAGTGCTGCCAAAACATAGTTTACCAACAGTTAATTTTATAAAATCGATTCATATCTTGAATATTGGAAATACGTTAGTGCAATCGATTTTTTATCGATCAATTTCTATTTTGTGAATATGTGTGTGGACAGCCCGAAGCAAAAAAAAGTTAAATGTCAAACTGTCATTTTCATATCGTAAGTGTTGTTTTTGTAAATTCTGTATCGACGACTTCGTTTACTCGTTACGGGCTTCTTCCCACAACTCTGACGCACTTTTAGATATACAGGATGAAATTTTAACCACCTTTCAAATTTGAATATATCAATTTATGAGACAAAAAACAAATGACGTATTTTTTCTTTTGGTATAGCCCAGTACAAAAATGTCAAGTTAAAGCACTTAGAAAATGTCCGCCAAAAATCTAAAATTTTTGATACGGCCGCTTAGCAACACTTTTTTTACAAGTTGCGCATCTCATTCATTAATTACGATACTATTCATAAGTCTTTGATTTTCCCTTTAAACCTTAACAGGTCTAGGACCGTAAAACTTGAAAACTATATCGCGAAAAATATTTTCAGGTGACAACTTGAATTACATTTTTTACTTCATAAATAGGCTCTAAATACGATACTGAACACCAATCAAAATTTTGAGAAGTGGTTAAAATTTCACCTGTATTATAATAATAAACGAACCTCGCTAAAACGTTGAACGCGGTTCAACTTTGTTGTTGTAAGTAACCTTCTTTTAGCACGTGTTAAAAACACAGTTTTTATGAACCTGATACAAAGTAAAGTTTATATTTTGTGTCTTATTAATATAAACTAACAACACAACTAAAACTCCAACGGCCAAACGCTTGTCCACGCCAGACCAAAGTCGCCATAGGTAGTGGGCAATGCCTTTTCTGACTTTACCATACTATTTAAATGCATATGTTAACATAGGCTGGTTTAGGCCTCCCGCCCTTCACAGGGAAGGAGTTTTGGGTCTCCTACCGGGCGCGTCCCCAGGTGGCGGATAGGGGAACGCCCTCCAGACATGGAGGGTACCGGCCATTTGGCCGGCGCGGACCAAAACCCACAAGGGAGACGCTTCCAGTGGGCTTGGGCAGTCCGCTGTTGAATGCGTCTCCAGACGGTGGTAGCGGGCTTCGGCCCGTGGCCTGTTGTGGCCGTTCGCGCTGGAGGGCACGACGGCGGTGTTGCCGTTGGGGCGCCAGCCCCGCGGCGGAAGGAAGTCGCTCGCTTCCCAGTATGGTTTGAGCTATGCTGGGCAGCGAGTGGGCGTGAGACGTTGGCGGCCCCTTGCAACGACATGAAATGTCATTGTAAAGGGTGGCCACGGATCGGGTCGGCAAGGTTGCTTGCGGACCCGACCCGAAGTCGTAGATGGGGGAGGACGAGTAGGCATACGCCGAACTCAACTTCCCCCGTCTAGCAGGCTAGTGGGCGTTGGGCCGGGGGGCTCAACGCTCGCATTGCACAGCTTGCCAGACTGGGGGTGGTTCCTGGTGTACAGGATCACCCATATTTTATGCCTGAGGCCCGGCATAGGCCGTACGTAGGCGGTGCATGGAGGGCATCCTAAGGGAAACCCATACACTGCCAACATACGCTGCAAGGTACACCGCAGGTCTTTTTAGTGGGTATGCTTGTCGGGCACCGACAAGAGAGTCCCACATACCCTACTGCTGCCCCTGAAGCGGTAGGTATGCGTAATGCATTTTTTCCTGCGAAAACAAAAAAAAAAAAAAAAAAAAAAAAAAAAAAAAAAGGCCTGTTTAAACCATTTACCTAGCACGCAGTAAACGTAGTAAGTGTTTATATTACTAATGAAATAAAATAAAATAAACTAAACTATGTATACCTAAATTACTCACGTCTTTGTATTATTGTGTGAACTTCAGTTAGTATGTCACTGAGAGCTAATCCTTTCGCAATCTTGACGTCTTGGATATCTATACACATAGTTAAGGATTATTTAAGTAATAGTTTTACGAGTGGAAATATTATCCTTATATTATGTTTGTAAATTAATAACGGTTTTCCTAACCTCCAAGAATCAAATTTTATTCAGAAAAATAATACAAAAGACAACAACACAAGCTCCCACCAGAAAATGTCGGAAAAATTACTTTATTAAACTGCCATCCGTAAAGTTCTTCGATTTCTCATTAAAATTAAAGGTATCCTTAAAGCGAGAAAAGTTCTCAGCCAATATCAGTCCTCTTCTAGATACAGGAATTTAAAAAAGGAGGTTATTAAAGCAAACTTTAATCACCACGCAAGCGGCTATTTAATTAGTGGTCGTATTTTGACAACAAAACCTAAATCGCGGATAAACGTAATACGAACTTTTTATTTATTAAGATAACATTTTCTTTGTAATTCCTAAAAGGATACTATTAAAGCAAGCGGCGAAGTCGTTCTCGTTGAGCAGCCAGTTGAGTATGTTCTCGATGTCCCTCCGCAGCGGATGGCCCACGCACGTGTACACGTGTTCCTCGGTGACGGCGCGGTGCGCGAGCCACGTGCTCTGCAGCGTGTTCAGCACCTTGCGCATGTCGCCGCCGGACAGCGTCAGCAGCGCCTTCACGCCGTCCGGAGACATTGTGACCCTGCCACGCAACAATCATACATCAGTAACACAAAATACAGATAAAAGTAACAACCCATTTCGGTCACTGTTGAGCACGGGTCTCTCTCCTTTTGATGGAACGGGGTAAAGGCCTTAGTTCCATCACGCTGGCCTAGTACGGGTTGGTGGACGGCAAGGGCGACGCTGTGGCAACATCACTGAAGCACAGAAGCGCTCATGGTATCATGCCACAAACGTTCATCCATCCAACTAGTGAACGCTCCCAGCGTAGCTTAACATTGGGCTATGAGCGCTTCAAAAGACAGACAAGTACAAGTCAATTTATACAAAGTACGCTTGAGCAAGGCACACATAGACACCGCTCATAGATACAAAATCCCAGACCATTAGTAGCACGAGTGACAATTATAGGTGTCAATGCTGTCATCTGCTTGAGCAAATATAAATATTTATGTACAAAAAAGAAGCTACAACAAAAAAGTTCGTGTGACTGTTTAGTGGACGATTGTGTAAATTCAACATTAAACGGTGAATAGGCCACTTGACTCTTTTTGAAGTAGATCTTAAGTGATTAATTATTGCCTAAAAACGAAAAAAATTATATTCCTCTATTTTAGTACCTAGAAAACCGCAAAACTTTATTTTAAAAGTCTACATTTCGAACACCGACGAAAACCCTCTCGGCCAAATTGGTCTATAGATTATCTGTACGGTGATGTCTTACTGGTCAAAATAACAAACATTGGACATTTAACCAACATTCAGATTTGAACTATCTGCCTTTACGAATTTGTATCGAATTTCTGCGTTAGATTTGTAGAGGCTCTGTCCGCTAATGCACTCATTTTGGCGGACAGCGCCTCTACGGTGGTTTACAGAACTGAAATTTAATATTCCCTTAAATTTAACCAACCCTTCAGCTGCAGCGATTTCTTCTAACCGCGGCACGATTTGGTTTTGCTGAAGCGGAGCGAACCGGAACCGAGTGCATCGCGACTGCAGCGCTGGGATGATCTTGCCCAAATAATTGCATATTATGCAGAAACGCACGTTATCCGTGTACTTTTCTATAACTGTAAAAAAGGACTTCTAAGTAAATAAGTAATTCATTTAAAATAAAAATACTTTAATATATTTTGTAATGGATAACAGCATGCATTTACATTCTCAAAATGTGCACAACAAATATTGGCATAACCTATACGCATGTACGCAGTGAGGAAAATGTTTTGTATTCGAAATCTCTACAGTCAACAAATCTTTTAGACCCAGACTCAGTGAGTGAGCAAGTCACCATATATGGTGTAGTAATCGACTAAGCGCCTAAAAAGACGAATTTTCAAATATCGTCTCTATGAACGTATACGTTCCTACCTAGACGTTTCTAGCCGCCATTTGAGTTCGTTATCAACTAATCATTTGAAGTAGAAATGTGATTCTAAGATATCCGTTTATTAACTACCTGATAAGGTAAAATTTAAAGTACCTAGTAAGTGTACCAATTTAAAAGCTTAATTAGTACGGTCGACCAAGAAAGTGGTGTACTTGTACCAGTTTTGACAAAATTTAATGTGCCAGTTAAATAGCGATAAGGACTATGACATTTTATAATTAGTAGCTGTCAGAATATATTTGCAGGGGAAAATCAACCCTGTTGTTCTCTGACGCGCGAATGACTTTCAACCTTAGGGTGATAAACCACTTTCGTGGCCAACCGTACATCTTTCATAAACCAGGTAAACCAGGAATGAGTAAAAAAACAACTTTAAAGTGCATAATTTAATTAAACGATAGAGCATATAGAAGAGGATGAACGCTGAGCTCTCCTCATTGCCTTCCTGGTCATGATGAGCTCGTGCGAGTGTTCCTCGTGCAGCCCCGCTATATCTCCGTCGCGGCAGACGGCAAGCGCGGGCGCGGGCCAGCGGGATAGTGCCCGCGCCACATTTACGCCCAAAACGCGAGCTACCAAGCTCGTAAAGGCACTGTTTACCTGTAATTTCACATTTTGCTGAAATTTACAACTTTTAGGTAATCCCTACTGATCCCTACCAATATTATAAATGCGAAAGTAGCTCGGTCAGTCTGTGAGTTACGCTTTCACGCCTAAACCACTGAACCAATTTTGATGAAATTTTGTGCGAAGGTTGATTAAGCCTTGGGGAAGGACATAGGCTACTTTTTAACCGACTTTAAAAAAGGGGGATGATGTTATGTCGTCATATTTTCTAATTACTCAAAGACACCTGTGGCGACCTCCAACTCACACGCCACAAATAGGAGGCAATTGCGATGGCAAACAACAGATGGCGCTGTTATACCTCACCATACAAATCGCCATATGTCAATACTATCCTGCATCGCAGGTTCAATGTACTTAGAAGTTTGGAGTCAGAAAATAATTCTTTAAATGTCGTAAGATTTTCAGTTGTTTACGTCAATGTAGGTACCTTATATTTAAGTGCACCAAAAATAGCATGCAAAAAGTAAAAAAATACCAAAATTAACTACTTCACGCGGACTAAGTCGCGGGCAAAAACTAGTACTTATATATTTTTGGATTTTTCTTGAAGCTAGTAAGTAATAAAAATAAAAGTTGCTGCCTATAATAATCCCACTGCAGGGCAAAAGCACGGGATCCAAGTTACCACAGCCACAGGCATAATCACCAAGCTAGCCAAATGCGGGTTGGTGATAACAAACCCGAGCAATGTTCGAAAATTCGAATCTTTTGTTGCCCAACCCGGGGATCGAACCCAGGACCCCGAGATCTTGGCCCGGTACTTACACCATTAGACCATTTGGGCGTTACTTGTTATTTAAAATTACTAGAAACGCAACGCAGTTTAATGTCTAGTGTGGAATTCACAAGAAAAAATATTTGGTTAAGACAGTCTAGTTTCTGATGTAATTATAATGCTTGAATTGGATATCAGGTATAAAAGTTGCAATAAAAATTACCATTTCTCCAGTTCTAGCAGATCCTTTGAAATTCTCTAGAAGATACTCTGATGCAAATTTTTGTACACTGGATAATCTTACAGCCCTTTGATGTTCTAAATCCGATTTGTTACCAAAAAGTGCCATTAAGGGTTTTTTAATTTCCGAAGCAAAAATGTTTTTTATTGTTGTTATCCATAGACTTAGCTTCTCAAAACTTTGGAGATTTGTTAAATCGTAAACGAATATCACCACCTGCAATGGAATGCGTGTTAAAAACTATACAATACTGGCAATAAGAGGAATAATTTTAAAAATATGAAATTACATTAAAGTAAATTCTTACTTACATCGGAACTGTATAAATAATTATCGAGCATGCAAGTGGTGATGGCATTACCGGCGACGTCGCACAGCTGCAGCGGCACAGGCGGCCGCAAGCCCAGGCACTGGCCCGCCATCACCTCCGCACCCTGAGTACCGCCGCCGACCCCCAGGCCCGCCCCTGAACCCTCCAAGTACCGCGTGCAGAGACTGGTCTACAATTAAAGACGATAATATTTTAAAAATCACTCTACTTTTCTAATAACAAAAACTAAATTAAAACAGGTACATTTTAGGTATATGTACCTACTTTTCCAGTAGAAGGTTCCCCAACAACAGTAATTTTAACGGTCCTATTCTGGACCTCCTCTTCTTCAGTGTCTGACATGATTTCAACTTACCATCTAGTAGTACACTTAAATTATTCATTTAACAGAAAAAAATGTATGATTGATAAAACGATATTTCAAATGGTTCTTATCTGCATCCTATTAATTACGGAATTATTTTCCTTTCTATTTATTTAATTAAAAAATATTAGGAATAGCACAAGTTTCATTATCAAGAAATAACACCGCAACATTATTCTAAGACCGCAACCATGTTTATGTTTCTGTTACCTTAGAAACAAAATCCCCACAACCACTGAACAAGTAATTACTATGTTTTACTCACAACAGAGCATCTTACTAAATCGTATTTGTTTTGAATATTTGGATGTTTGTCAAATAATAGAGGTTAAAGTATGAAATTGCCGATTATTTTCCTACTTTTTATTTTTATTATAGCTCTTAAGTATAGTCGTATTATTGCGTAATTCTTTTTGTATTGCATCAAGAACTAAATAAAGTAACTTTTGACTAAAAAAAATGCAATACTAGTGCCTATTACTTCAAAGGAAGTCGTTGAAAAGACCCCTTACAATGTGTCAGCTGACCTTCTTGCTTCAATTAAGTATATTTGTATTATATACTTTGATTTTCAGAAATTTAAGTACTATAATGCGTAGCTTTATAACCATCTAACTTTCACCTTTAATTGCATCGAAAACGGTTCAGGTGTTTTTAAAAAAACAAAAAAATTGTTAATATGGAAAAATGACTTTTCTCGATTTCGTCCATACAAAACGGCAATTTCATACTTTAACCCCTAATATGAATTGAAAATTATTTTATAGCAGCTATACTCTTGTGGAACAACCACTCCACTCGCCTGGTCTCCTTTGTCTCTCCTCGCCTCATCTGCTCTTCGCTCAGAGTTTGTTCTTTGTAAGCGAGTCAAAGGGTCTCGCTCGCCCTCGCAAGGCGACGACGCGAGTGCATCACTGTACGTACACTTTCTTGTTCAGTTTGCCCTGGGGTGGACGTCTTTTAAAAACGTAGTTTAATGTGATTTAATATCAGATATGTGGAATACTGAAGCGGAACTGATTTTTTAGTAGTTTACCAAATTGAGCATATACATTGTTTTTTGCCTATACATTTTTCGTAACCGTAAGTGTAAAATTCAAGAGTGGTAGTACTCGTCACTCGACCTCTCGCCCAAGTGCTCTTGGCGAAACATAGCAACAGCACTTGCTGAAGAATGTATGAACAGCCGCCACCAACGAATTGATAAAACAATCTTGCCAAACATATAGCAAAAGGTTTACAACAACTGATAAAAATAAGTCACTTACCTTCCATTTTATTATAAATACTTAATTAGTCACTTAAAAACACTTTAAATGATTTATTAGACCGCTGACGTTCGCTGTTGAATTGAAACTATAATAAAAACAAGTGGAAACCGACGAAACAGCAATTAGTTATACCATAGGGAAAGAATATTTCTTTCTAAACTACATGGCGGGTGGCGCTCGTGAGGAGCCATTAAAGTTCATGGCGAATGGCGCCAGAGAGGAACCACGAAACATTTGTTCGCCGCCAGGCGCTAAAGTCTAGAACAACCACCGCCGCACTGAATCGGTTAATAGGCTACTTGAAGGTAGTGTTGTTGTACTTATCTGTTGATAGTACGATATACGAACTTACGGCTGATACCAAGCTTTCGAAGTGTCTGGAATATGACCGATGGCTCCATACCCACTTTGTGCAAGGCGATCACTGCTATCGTATTTTCTTTAACATCCCATTCCATATTATAATTTGATAATAAACACGATAAAATATGTGAAATGGCGCAAAATTGCAAGAAATTTTTCCAAATTCAAAATAATATATAATTTGTAAAAAAAAGGTTTTATGTAACAGTATTTATGGCCAGATTAGTTATTTACAACTTACCAAAATCTACATTATAACATATTGTATGTAGGTACCTATAAAAAGTATAAAATAAAAATAATTATTATTATTTAAAAAAACTCGCCACTTAAAGTTTCTTTTAAAAAGTAAAAAATAATAAATGAAACTCGATCTTAAAGTACCTAATTACGTATTAAAAATATATGTCGCATAAATCATCGTCATTTATTGATAATGTCGATATCGACATTTGTTTTAGGCTGTCACAGCCCTAATTTTCCTGCAGTGTGAGTCAGTTCTTAAATTAAAAAATGCATCATTTCGTGATAAGTTTACTAGAACCACAGATGGTCGACTGTGAGCAAACGCGGCACCCATCTTGCGGAAAGCTTTCTCATGCCCAATTGATCTTTTAAAATTGAAACCACTGAGCCATGCGAGATCCCTACGGCTTCCACAATCTCTTGCACTTTCAATCTTCGGTCGGCCAACACCATATCGTGAATTTTTTCGATTGTTTCGGGTGTAGAGACCTCAACTGGGCGTCCAGGACGTTCGGCATCTTAAGTGCTTTTACGGCCACAACGAAATTCAGTAAACCACTTTTTTACCATTAAAATTCAGTAAACCACTACTTTACCATTGAAATCGATGGTGCAGAGTCCCCATAGTATTTATCAAGCTTAGCCTTGGTCTCGGTAATGGTTTTTTTTTCGCAAAAAATAATGCTTAATAAGCACACGAAATTCACCTTTTTCCATTTTTTCCTCAAATTACTGGGTAGTCTGATAAAAATAGCTGTCAAACACAAACTAACTGACGCAGCAAGTTCAAATTTTGATGTTTGAAGTTGACAGGAGTAGTGTTGCTTTTTCAGTAAAGAGGTCAGAAATTCAAAAAGTCACGGACTTATTGACCCGCCCTCGTATTATGTTGATAAAACTCTTTGGCAAATAATTGGCAATAATGCATTAACTTTATATGATATTTTAGCAATTTAATTGCAATTATAATATCACTATTATAAACTTGAAAAATTATGTCTAAGGCGGGACTCGAACCCTCGCAAAGCTGGCTTACTACAGCGATAAGAATTTGCTTGAATAATTGACGCTTGTGCTGTGCTTGTGACGTAGTGTCTCGGTGGCTAAATGGTAAAGCGCCGGTATGCGAAGCGATGTGGGTTCAAGTCCCGCCTGAGACATAATTTTTAAAGTTTATATACTGATATAATAATGCATTAATTTCGACCAATTTTGAATACCATAAAAAGGTTATATCATGTTGATCTCTGTAAATCAATCTTAAAAGATAGACATAGGTATAACTGTCTGTTACTGACTGTCACGGACTTTTTTTAAATCATTTAAAAAGGAGCAATTCTTTAATACATATTTTTAATTAGCCTACTGATTGCAATAACTTTATTTTTACGTGTTTAAAAATAATCATAAATTTTAACCAATATGTACTATATCAATAAATTCTGTTAATATTGTTATTTAATGATTATTTTTCTCCATCGCTTGACATTTTTTTCTGTAATTCCACTGATCTTTTAATTTTTATAATAATACATATATTTTTATTTTTATTTTTTATTGTTAATACCATAATTTTTCAATTATTTGTGTTATTTTGTTTTATTTTCATTTATTTTATTTTTCAAGTGCCTCCTGAGCTCGCACTGAAAATATGCCTTCGGCTGTTGCGACTAATGCTGAGTGGGCCTCTTTGGCACATTAATTATTATTATTTTTTGTAAATTAATCCAAGTGCCAAATAAACGAATTCTTATCTATTCTAATATATTTTATTATATCCTAACCACTAATAATTTATTATACTTATACTTTATATGATATTTAAGCCATCAGCCGCCCCCTTTCTCATAGACTACATAATGAAAAACTCAAAATACCCGAATTCCAAATACCGTACCTTTATTTAAAATTCCAAATATTTAAAAGATAAATGTTTCAATGTACTTACAGTTGAATCGCTCAAGCTCAAACATCTTTTATTACGAAATACTTTATCCTGCACCAGCACCCGTCATTGCTGTGGTAACTTGAATTCAATGATGGACACCTTTTCCTTGCAGTGGGATGATTATAGGCAGTTACTGTTTTTTTTTACTTTATCTCTCATACCTGACTTTAAAAGAACAAAGTCTAATTTTATAAGTTCAAATATTCTAGGGCAAATTAATAATAAGTTGTGCGGTAATAAATCATTTTTACATTTATTTATTTGTTAAGCATGACGTGTTTTTATTTTTATCATAAATAAAGATAAGTCGCTATCGCGACTTTCTAGGTTTTTTGGGTGGGAGTAGGGGAGAGGGGTGTCCCCATTATTCCCAACTACCCTACTAATTCAGGGTACGTATTTTTGGAGATATTCATTTATAGGTTAGGAATAAAAAAATCGTACTTTCTATACATTTTTGAGGCAATTATGAAGTTTTTTGGAGAGGGAGTTATCCCCAACTCCATCCCTTACGTAGGAATTAGGGGATTAGAATAGTTTTCGTCAACTATGAGAATGAGAAATAAAGTATTTTTTATGCAATTCATATTTTGAAATTGTAATGTAGGTATGGTTAACTAACTGTTGCCCGCGACTTCGTCTGCGTCAATTTCTGTTATTATGATATCGTTCGAGAAGTTTTTAAAGGAATAGATTTTACAGTACTTCTGCGTAAATGATATTTTTAGTTTTATTTTAGTTCTTATTTTTATGTTTTTTTTTAATGCGGCGTGCGGTCAGCGCCGCCTCCCTCGCCCGCCGGCCAGCGCAGCATCTTGTCTTGCGTGCACATCATGCGCTCGTGTGAATTTTGTTACAAAGTTATTTTAAAATCGCAGTATCTTCTAAGATGTTAATTGAAATTAAGTGATGTCAAGGACAATTTGTTCACAATTATTAATTATCATTAATCAACAACACATTTATTTGGATTAATTTCGACCAAATTTGATTACTTACCATGAAAAAGATTATAGTGAGTCAACCTTAAAAGATATAATACTGTCGCGAACATGTGGGAATAATTATTTTATAGGTACATATTTTTTTGGTAACTTGAACCGCTTACGCAGCGCACACAACGGAAGCCTTAAAATATGATATTTTTTTCCCGTTTTTGCAATATTATACTGATGCTTCCCTCTTGTGGGTCGCAGCGTGATGTTATATAGCCTAAAGCCTTCCTTAATAAATGGACTATCCAACACAAAATATTTTTCAATTCGAACCAGTACTTCAAGAGATTAGCGCGTTCAAACTAACAAACTCTTCAGCTTTATAATATTAGTATAGATTTTCAATTTGATAATTATAGGTTTAGTATTTAAAAACAATTTTCATAACAATGTTTTTGTAATTCAAATTCTGGTATTGTACAGTAAGGTGTAATTGGTTAAGGTATTCTAAATCTTAAGGTTATGTGAGTTCGGGTATTTTGAGTTCGTACATTTTAAATAAAGACGTTATGGTTTTTGTGATTCTAATATGTAGGTACCCATGCGGTATAGATTTCACCATGCAGTGCAGCCCGCACGCCATACGCCGTAATAAATTTTTTGACACCATCTGGGCAGCCCCCCTAAATCTGGCCGCCCTAGGCCCGGGCCTACCGGGCCTTAGGGTAAATCCGCCACTGCTTACAGCGATAAGAATATGCTTGAAAAGTTTTTTTAATTAAGTAGGTAATCAAAGTTATTATTATCGTGGTAACTATCCATGTAATTGATATTGATCTCACGTTTTAAACATTATTTTATGACTTTTAAATATTTACTTTAGTAATTATTTAAGATTATTTATGCTTTTTATTTGTAATGTTTCTGACAGTTTCTGTGTAATTGTTTATCAAATGTGTGTCAAATAAATGTAAAAAAAAAACTCTAAAACCGTCTTTTTTAAGTATTAATCCCTCGATCGTGAGTTATTCCAGACACAATTGAAATCAATTGTTATCGTGGCACCCGAGTGCCTCCTGGGGTTTGCGGGATTAAAATGCTTTTGGATTTACTTAGAAGATTAATAATCAATACAAATTATAAATAGCGCCATCTAGTTAGCTTAGAACGCAAAGATAAAAGCAGTATATTAAGGTTAGGTAGTATGATCGCAACTAAGTTCCGATAATTGCCGTCAGAGGTACAAAAATATCACCGACTTTTTTTGGAAATTGTTGATTTTGTTAGTATTATCCCACTATCTGTGTTTTAATGACTTTATAAAACTGTATATAATTTATTTAAAGTTCTGTTTTGTTTTAGTTTTCGGTTATAATAAACATCAATAGTGAATCGATACCACTATCGCCACCTGTTGAGATAATTTGGAAATATTTTTCCTTAGTATGGGACGGTTACCCAGTGCTAGAACGTATTTAAAAGTATTAGAGAATAAAAATTTTAAATATAAATTAGATGAAACTTGCTGATTTATTTTTATGATATGAATTGAATAATTGATTATAGATTACTGATTGCCATGTTTTATTTCGTCGAGACATAATTATGCAGTTATGTTTTCAATAATATATAGTATTAAACAATACACATATTTAATTAGACGTTACAATCAAGTCAAGTCAAATTTTATAAACAACATCTTTAAAAATTACCCTAAATTAGATACGATTACTATTTAGTGGCAACACTTATTGATTGGGAATTTTCATGTTATTTTGCTAATTTATTGAATTATTTGTTAATATTAAGTCAAAATAATACTTAGAAATGGAAAGTAAAGTTATCCTATTGTAAACTAGAGGATTCCGACCTTTTTTACACGCAAAAACGCTGCAATTAGGCATTTTTAGCTCAGGTCCGTTGTGCGCTACTGACATTTGCTGATTGACGTGAAACGTGCGGCAACTAGTAGTTTTATATAACCGGTATAACCGGTGGTCTCGTACCTTTGGCAGCGGGGTAAACCTGGCAATGGCCACTCCCGTTGGTTAGATACTCAAAGTCTGTACTGCATGCCTTTTTTTATTTTGTTTATAAGGGAGGGCGATCGGCATTCCCGCATGGTAATGTAATGAAGGTACCTAGGCCGGTGCTAAAGAGAGGCCGGAGTTATTATTTTCAAGGATTTCCCTAAAGTAACGTCTATTAACTTTGGATGATTCTTTGGCGCACTCGATTGACAACAATCATCTGGAATGTACAAACGCTGAGTAAATTATAATTTTGTTTCTGAACATGAGTACAAAGAGTTTAGGGATAAAAGCGTTATGAAAAACAACAGTAGGAGTTCAATATATTTACATCAACGATATTATTAATAACAAATTTTAAGAGGCATGAGTATAGTAATCATCCCCAATAAATTGTATAAATGAAAACTTTAGAAAGAAACTTTTTAGGAAGAGTGATCATTCCGATTACAAATCAGTAGGAAGAGCAATATCAGGCTAAAAACTTTATTTGAGCCATTATGGAACCTACTCCATCACACCAGAACGGCTGAACGGATCTGGATGAAATTTGGCAAGCTTATATTTTTTTACCCTGGCATAAATTTTGTTAACCGTGAGACAGTTTCACACTAAAAAATCCACGCATACGAAGTCGCACTCCACAACTAGTTACACTCAACAACACAGTACTGACAATATATATCTTCTAACCATATGTATTTTTTGTGTAATTCTCCACAATTTAAAAGTACGTAATGATAGTTGTGGAATATAAAGTCATTGGTTTGAATAAAAATTAAGGTTTGTCCTACAAATGATAATCGTTCTACATACATTAACATTATACAACATTAATCAACATTTTAGCAATTTAATTGCAATTATAATATCAGTATTTAAACTTGAAAAAATATGTCTCAGGCAGGACTCAAACCCGCATCTCAATTAAGCTTAATGGTATAGCGCCGCGCCCGGTATATGCATGGAGATGCGGGTTCGAATCCCACCTGAGCCAGATTTTTTCAAGTTTATACTGAATTCTTTCTACAATTGCCATTTTGATTTACGTTCTATTAACACAAACAAATAATTAATAGCATATACCTACAACAAAACACTCACACTCTTATTTACAGATTTAGCATATCATTGGTTGCAGAAGAAGGTCGGAAGGTCACTTTTCATCGAGTCGACAACATAGGTACTTATATCATTTCCCATTCTTAAATTTGAATGCTGAATTCAATTTTTTTGGGTTTTTTTTCTAGACTTAGTTTCTCATCTGGATAATTAGTATCCATAATGATCGTCCTATTGTTGAAAACTAACCAAGTGCTTCTAAAAAATTACAACTTAATACTGAGTACAAATAAGAATTACTTATAAGAGTTACAGCATTTTAGGAATGATTTATCAAAGAAATTATTATAGCAGTAACTTACTTCTTCTAAGAGCATTTTGGGCATCATTTGTCATAGCATCAGCTTCATCTAAAATTATTAATTTGGGTCCAGCTTTAAAAATGGTTCGAGTAGATGCAAAACTGAGTATTTGCCCTCGTACAATACCAATGCCTCTGTCATCAGACGCATTAAGCTCTAGGACCTAAAACAGAAAAATTTGCACAAGATTGTGAGGTGTTTTGTATAGCGAGCACATAAAGAGAATAGAACCACCCTTATGTTTGAGTGTTGAAAGAGACAACTTGAGTACTCCTACCATCATTGGCCAAATTGCGATCGCCGACACGCTGGTCACGCTGAGCACAAGATAAAATGTTAAATAATATTGTATAACCAAAATTGTAAGCATAAAACACAACATTACATACCTATGATGGAATCATTAAATAGAACCAACCTAGTAATAGTATTATCAATTATAATGATAATGAAGTATCACTAATACCTTTCAAAATGTATACCTACCTACAAAATATTACATACCATAGAATTGAATTGTTGAGGAGTGTACATTTGCCTAGCACAAGCTAAGATTGTTGATGTTTTACCCGTTCCTGGTGGACCATAAAACAATAGATGTGGTAGTTGATTCTCCTTCATGAATTGGTTTACTGAAACCAAAAAAAAATGTTAGAAGTAAATGCTAGATAAAAAGGGAACAACACTACAAAATTGAAATTTTAATGGTGGCACTCATACATCTCTCAAACAAATATTATCTAATAGCCCTATTATGTATATGAAACAAACTGTACTCATATGTGAAACTGTGTGGTGCGAAAAATAAAGATTATTTGTCACTAGCTAATGTCAACTCTTTGTTCATTATATTATTGCAGCTTATGTTTTATGCTGACCCATAACTGGTAGTCACTATTCAAAAAATCATATCTATCCCTTTCAATATAAAAAACAAACAATTGTGCCATGCAATTGTGAGTGTATTTTTCTAGGTTGAAAATAGTTTATGTGCTATCCTAGTCTATCAGCATGCCAATTTCATATAACTCCATTCAGCTATTTAGACATGACTGAGTAGCAAACATTCATCCAACATTTTTAACTCATATAGGATCATAAGACCGCCGGCGGTCGCGATAACAATAGATTTTAATTGTGTCTGGACTGGAGTTACTTAGAGGTAAGATTGTTGGTTATTATTAATAAGGAAAGTTACAAAATATAATTACTGTGAGAAGACTTACTAGTTTTAATTATATCATCATGAGAAACTAAATCTTCAAGCTTGGACGGACGGTATTTCTCCACCCTTAAAAAATTACATCAATAATTAAAATTTTATATAAATAAAGTTACAAAATCTAGCAAGTAAGACAATATTCCTCGTACCATGGAAGATTTTTGCTGGAGTCGCCTACACCTGGAGTCATCTCAACTTGATGAGTAGGCCTATAAATTGAAATGATGAAGTGGGTAATGAGTACTTCAATAGCAATAAAAAGCCGCGAAATGTTAACCGCAGTAAATACTGTCGGACGTAGCAGAACAACTTATAGGAATGTGATACCTACTGTAATTTAACAAATTACTCAAGCAATTTTATTGTAATTTAAAATCTAATCTTGTTCTTCTTCTTCTTCTTTTGGATTGTGGCGAAGCGTTTTGACATGCGTCTAACACGATTCCGCCAATGTCACGACACGAATGGGGCAAATACACGGCAGGTAAATGAGGAAAAAAAAGAAATTAAAAAACATTTAACCATTTTCTAAGTCTAAAACTAAGCAAAACTAAATTAGATATACTCGTTTAAGTGAACAGTACAAAATATATAAAACATAATGAGGGGAATAGAAAGAGAGGGAAAGTGAGGGTGACAAATAAAAATAACTATAAACGTCTAATTTTATTTGTCACCGAGCAGGTTACAAGTTACAAACGAATTTTATTGACATTTATGAATTTTGTTAGTGTTTTCAAAAGGGAAGTGTTAATAGAATTAAGTAAACATTTAATGTTAGTCGGGCGCGGGATGCTTTTTGGCAGGACGTCATACAGGGAGGAGCCAATTTTGGGACAGTTGAAGAAGATGTGATTAACTGTGCCTTCGTCTAAACCACATTCGCACAGGGAGCTATCCCTAATTCGCATCTTCGCCAAGTGAACCGGTGTGCACACGTGACCAATACGGAGGCGGCATATGACTGATACTACACTCTTTGGAGAGAATCTGTGAGTAAAGAACCATGGACGAGGGGGAATGTCTGGCTGAACGTCTGCGTAATACTTTCCGCCTGATCTTTTGGTGATATCCCAGTGGTTGTTCCATGATTTTAGTAAATGAGGGCGCGAAAGGGTTGATGCATCATGGGCAAAAAGAGTGTTATGTTCAAGGGAGCCACTGGAAACGGCAATCTTGGCACATGAATCGGCTGTTTCGTTACCCGGAATTCCCTTGTGACCAGGAATCCAAGCCAGTACAATACGAAGACCTATCCGTGTACAGTTAAGAAGAGTTTCTCGGATTTTTAAAATGATAGGAAATTTTGCTTTGGATCTAAAAGGGTTAGTTAAAATGGTTTGCAGGCAACTTAAAGAGTCGGTAAAAATTAAAACATTATTTAGAGAATGTGATTTTGCATATTGGATTGCTTCTAAGATTGCAATGGATTCACCAGTAAATACTGATGTCGCTGGAGGGCACTTAAAATTTAAAATAATATTATATACTGGGATCCAAACTGCAGCGCCAACACAACCACCGTCAACGATCTTGGACGCGTCTGTGTACATCATAAGCCATCCTTGCCATTGGTCTGAGACTATGTTAATAAATTCCTGAGGAGCCGAACTGGTGTCCTTAGATATCCCAAAATTCAAGATTATAGGCGGGTCAAAAATTAACGATTCGAAGCTGTTAAGGAAAAGTGGGTTCGATTGGTAACTCTTGATAGGGACAGGGAGTCGATTGAATTTCTGGAAACTAAGAAGAATACATGGAACTTTTGAGGGTGAGTCCGAGGGGCGAAAATGTGTCGAAAGAAGGTTCAATTTCTTCAGAAGTGGATGGGAGGAAAATTGAGCAGCTTTGACAAAAAAACGGTCGCTAAGATATTGTCTACGCAAGAAAAGAGGAGGATCAACACACTCAATTTGTAGAGCATTTATGGGTGATGATTTCATAGCTCCTAATATGATACGTAGACATTTGGATTGCGTTTTGGTTAGTTTGTCTAGAATAGATTTATTGCATGGATCCAAAAGAAAAGAAGCGTAGTCAAAGTGACTTCGAACAATGGCATTGTATAATAGTTTTTGGGAATATGGGTGAGCGCCCCACCAAGTGCCTGAAAGGGCACGTAAAACGTTGACACCTTTTTCTGCCTTTCCAATGATGTGCTTGAAGTGGGGAATACCCGTGAGTCTTGTGTCCAAAATCATACCTAGAAACTTAACATGATTACTGCACGGTATAGGCTCGCCACCGACAGACACAACAAGATTCGGGATATCTCGCTTTCGAGTAAAAGTGACACAAGAACATTTTTGAGCCGAGATAGATAAGCCATGATTTACCAACCAATCGTTCAGATAATCAAGCGCGGAGTTAAGACGTGACGTGCTTTCAAGAGTCGATTTGGAGGATACATAAATAGCAATGTCATCCGCATATTGAAGAACATTACAAAAAGGGTCTACTGTTTTTTCCAGATCATGGGTGTAAATACTGTAAAGTAGAGGACTGAGCACCGAGCCTTGAGGCAATCCTTTCCAGACTAGTCGTGGAGGAACAGAAGTATTTTGAAATCTTATTGAAATTATCCTAGACATCAACGTGTTGCAGATGAAACGTACCAACTTCTCCGAGACGCTCAGATGAAGCAGTTTTTGCCTGAGTACTGGAAGTAGAACATTGTCATACGCGGCGGCTATATCAAGGAACACTCCTACAAGGTATTCCTTATTTTGGAAGGCCAAACGGATGTCGGTTGTCAAAATACTAAGGCTGTCCACTGTACCGAAACCCTTGCGAAAGCCAAATTGGGTTCTTGCTAAGATGCCTTGAGATTCCATTAACCACTCCAAACGATTCCGAATCATATGCTCAACAACTTTAAGAAGGACAGAGGATAGTGCAATGGGACGATAAGAATTATGATCTAGGGGGTCCTTGCCTGGTTTTGGTATAGGAATGACGATTTGTTCCTTCCAAGAATCCGGGACGGTCCCTAAATCATAAAAGGAGTTAACTAACTTTAAATAGTATAGTTTGGCTTTATCTGGGGATTTAATTAAAAAGGAATATGGAATACCGTCTATACCTGGGGATGAGTCTAACAGGCCATTTAACGCTAATACGAGTTCTTCAAAAGAGAACGGGCCGTCCAAGTAACCGGTCGATGAGATTGGCATATTAATATCGTAGGGAAAGCAATTTTTGGTAGGGACGAAAGGAGGGGCCAATTTATCTGCAAAATGATTTATCCATATCGAGGGGTCATTTGACGAAATACTTGAGGAGCTAAGAGATGTACGGAATCTCTTTATCTGTTTCCACACTACTGATGAGGGGGTCTTTGGAGACATACTTTCGCAAAATTTTATCCATCCTGATTTCTTTTTTTTCGATAACAATTTTCTTGTTTGGGCAGCTGTCTGTTGATAATACAAATAATTTTCCATGGTCATTGCTCGGTTATACCTTTTTTCTGCCTCTTTGCGTTTTAATATCATGGCCGTACACTCAGAATCCCACCATGGAGGAGACGATTTTCGAGACGACTTTTTTAGGGGAATGTGATCATCCGCTGAAGATTTCAGAATATTGACAAAGTCAGAATATGCAGAAAGACAATTTTCAGAATTTACTCTTGGGAGGGAGTCTAATTTATTATCGATTGATAGATTATATGAGTACCAGTCTGCGCTATTTAATGAATACTTTAAGAGAGGAGCGGGGGGAATGCTAGGAGTGCATTTATCAGGGATAGTTATGAGAATTGGAAAATGATCACTACCAAAAGTACTTATATGGGTGTCCCATGTAAGCAGTGACATTAAGTTTGGTGAGCAAATTGTTAGATCAATCGCGGAGCCAGATTCTTGAGATGGGGCCCGACGTCTCGTTGGACGGCCATCATTCAAAATGCCAAGGTTAAGTTCATCCAAAAGGTCTAGAAGCAATGAGCCAGAAGGATTAATGCAATATGAACCCCATGAGGTGTGATGGGCATTAAAATCGCCCATAATTAGAATAGGGGGAGGCAAAGCTGATATAGAGGACCTCAATTCGTTGAAAGTTGAAAGGTTTGGACGCGGAATGTAAACAGATAAAAGAGAGATATCAAAGATTCGTACAGCCACGATATTAATATCCTGGCTATGCGGGGATAAGGGGAGTTGAGAGTAAGGAAGATTGCGCTTCACAAGTAAAGCGCTACCACCATATCCATCGTTTCTATCATCCCGGAGACATGAGTAACCTGAGACACGAAAGTGTGAATCAGGCACTAACCACGTCTCAGAGACTGCTAGAACCGATGGCGCGTGTTTGTTGATTAAGTAAGTGAGTTCATGTTTTTTCGACCTAATGCTTTGGCAGTTCCACTGGACTACCACAGACATTATTGTTAGAAGAGAACTGGGAAAGTTGAGCAAAAGCTTGTGCTACGTTGGGCGGTAAGGAGTCACTACGATGGGTTATAATACGAAGAACAAGGGAAAGCATTAACTGTATGAGGTTCTGTATGTCATTGTCATTGGATGGATGTGTCAGAGAATCGTTCAGAGCATGACCATTGGGCAGAGAAGAGGCACAATTGCCTATAATGGACTGGTGAGCCTGCTTGTCGTAACTTTTATCCAATGGAGCGTGAGAACGAGGGGAACGGGTCACTGTCTTTCTATATGACTGGGTGGGAGACGTCATCTGCGAGAAGGATAGCTGAGTTGATAACGTACTAGGTCGAGGTGTAAATGATTTTGTCATATCAGCGTAGGATTTGCGAACCGCAGGATACTGAGATGAAGCCTGAGCGTAGGATATATTATCCTGTGACATTGTCAGCTTTATGGCCTTTTGCCGAGAGTGTTCTGGGCAGGCTTTGTTTAAAGCAAAGTGTAAGCCTGTGCAGTTAATACAGGTTGCCTTTTCCTCTGAAACAACGCAACTATCTGGGGAGTGAGGTTGAGAGCAACGGAAACACCTTGGCTTTGATCGGCACTGAGCTTTGACATGGCCAAAGCGGCAACAGTTGAGGCATTGAATCGTAGGAAGTTGGTACGTTTCTACAGGAATGGAGTTATGGTAGCAGAATACGCGTTCAGGGAGAACCTGGCCTTTAAAAGTAACAACTACCGACTGTGTTGGGACCCAGCTTGCTTGTCCATCGTTCATGACTTTTCTATTAAGACGTCGAGCTTTTAACAAAATGCCACAGCCATCTGGGACTGTCAGTGATTCAGCAAGTTCCTCCATTGACCAATCAGTAGGAATTCCTTTAATAAGTCCCATACGCGTTACATTATATGTAGGTATAGAAGCCACATATTTATGTAAGACTAAGAAACTATTGTTCATAAAATTGTTAGCTGCACTCGCTGATGTGAACTCTACAGATATTCGGTTTCGTCCGATTTTTTTAACTCCGTCAGCAACAACATTTGAGATTTTGTTATGAACCAAAAATTTTCCAAATCTTATAGGTTGAATGAATGTCGGTGCAGATGGGTCAGAATCCATACGTGACACATGAACAATAAAAGGGCCTTTATCCACGTTTGAATAAGTCTTCGGTTCAATTACCAAAGAAGGGTGCGTGTATATCGGTTGGCTATTCGGTGTGTTGGAGGTAATTTGAGGCGAATCAGAGACAGGCCTTTTAGCAGGTTCGGGGTCTACGGCAGAATCAGAACGGCGTTTTGTAGCCGTCTGGGAAAACAACGGTTGCGATATTTCCATTGGAGATGAAGTTCGATCCGGAGGATCAGGCGGGTCGGGAGGAACAGGTTCCATATTAGTACTTACCAATGATATGTCCAACACCACACTATATTAAATAATACTACTTAATAGTTTAACTTAAATATAGTATTCAATGTAAAAAATTTGTGAAAGAAAAAAAAAAGTGGGTAGATTCGAATCCCGAAGCACGTGTGTTTACCTTCAGACGTTAAGGCAGAGTATCTAATCTTGTGAGATTGTTTTAGATGACCGGCATCGAAAAAATAAAAAGTCTTCTGTCTTCTGTCTGTCACTTGCTTGACTGTCAGTCAGTCAGCTGTCGTCTGACAGGTTAAAGGCAGGAGTGTGCGTGCGTTATTTTAGAGAAACTATGCAAACGTTAAACCAGCGGCATTTTGAATAAATTCATAACCTTGAGGCGCACAAATGTAAGATAAACACGCACATTTACATTTACAGCACGTTATGCTCTAATTCCTTGGTTAATTAGTTTTCAGGAAAAATCATTAGAAAAAAAAGGTGCCGCTGGGATAACGTTACTCCAGAGGAAAGTGTTGTTTGCGAATATCTCCATATGGATTGAATGCACAAATTCAAAATTACGTGCACAATGGGGACTACCGTTTCTTTGCTCACCAGTTGGCGCCACTGTAGACTGAGGTCCGGACGTATAGCTATCAAAGGCGATTGGCGCCGAAACAAAGTGTTATATCTTGAATCTACGAGGGCGGGTCAATAAGTCCGTGACTTTTTGAATTTCTGACCTCTTTACTGAAAAAGCAACACTACTCCTCTCAACAGGTATCTGTCAGTTGATTCCTATCAAAATTTGAACTTGCTGCGTCAGTTAGTTTGTGTTTGACAGCTATTTTTATCAGACTACCCAGTAATTTGAGGAAAAAATGGAAAAAGGTGAATTTCGTGTGCTTATTAAGCATTATTTTTTGCGAAAAAAAACCATTACCGAGACCAAGGCTAAGCTTGATAAATACTATGGGGACTCTGCACCATCGATTTCAATGGTAAAAAAGTGGTTTACTGAATTTCGTTGTGGCCGTAAAAGCACTGAAGATGCCGAACGTCCTGGACGCCCAGTTGAGGTCTCTACACCCGAAACAATCGAAAAAATTCACGATATGGTGTTGGCCGACCGAAGATTGAAAGTGCAAGAGATTGTGGAAGCCGTAGGGATCTCGCATGGCTCAGTGGTTTCAATTTTAAAAGATCAATTGGGCATGAGAAAGCTTTTCGCAAGATGGGTGCCGCGTTCTTTGCTCACAGTCGACCACAAACGCAATCGTGTAACAACTTCACAGGAAGGTTTGGCGTTGTTTAATTGCAATATGGAGGAGTTTTTGCGCCGTTTTGTAACCGTGGACGAAACATGGATCCATCACAACACACCAGAGACCAAACAACAGTCAAAACAGTGGGTTTCTAAGGGTGAATCGGCGCCAAAGAAGGCCAAGGTGGGTTTGTCAGCCAATAAAGTTATGGCGACTGTTTTTTGGGATGCACGTGGGATAATCCACATTGACTACCTTCAAAAGGGAAGAACAATCAATGGGGAATATTATGCCAACTTATTGGACCGCTTCAATGACGATTTGAAAAAAAACCGACCTCATTTGGCCAAGAAAAAAGTTCTTTTCCACCAAGACAATGCAAGGGTGCACACATGTGCAGTTGCCATGGCAAAAATCCATGAATTGGGCTATGAATTGCTCCCTCATCCGCCCTATTCTCCAGATTTGGCTCCGAGTGACTACTTTTTGTTCCCAAACCTGAAGAAACGGCTTGGTGGAAAAAGATTTGACTCCAATGATGAAGTCATCTCGCAAACAAAGGCCTATTTTGAGGACCTCGACAAATCATATTTTTTGGAAGGGATAAAAAAATTGGAGATGCGTTTGACAAAGTGTATAGAGCTCAAGGGAGACTACGTTGAAAAATAAAATGATTTGTTTATCAAAAAATCTGTGTTTTATTCCAAAAGTCACGGACTTATTGACCCGCCCTCGTAATTAAGGTTATACTGTTTATAAATAACTATCTTGATATCAACAAACTAACTTCTGAAATAGTTGCTCTTGAGGCCGCCTATTTTTGCGTTTTTTCTTAATTCCGCTTTTAAAGCGTTCACATTAATCGCCAAATAATCCATATTTGCGATATTTTACGAAGGAGATCACTTTCCGGCAGGTAAATTGAAGAAATTATAATTTATGCAACAAATTCCGCTAAAACCAGTACAAAGTGAATGATATTGGACCTCACGCGACACTAGCGCCTCTAGTGGCAAATTCACTAGCGATAGCCCCCATTACACGAGCTGACCTGACACTCTAATTATGTGTGTAGTTAAAGTCAAGAAATTCGATAATTTTCCGCTGGCGTACGTAACGCACACACACGTCGCAGGACCATGGACGTATTATAAAAATAATTTTATAATACATCCATGCACAGGACAGACTGACTTTCAGGGTTGATAGTATTATCACAGTCTTTAAGAATAATAACACCTAGAAGCCGCGTCTGAACCAAAACGTAAGCGTAAACGCGTGCCATTTTCCTTGTGCGCGAAGTGCGAAAGCTGAATAAATCTACGCTCTTCTAACGCACACAAATATGGCTCCAGTGTTACCATCATCGGGCGTTTACCCACAAAAAATGGGAAAACGTGTTGTTTTGTAATACGACGATTTGCAATGTGTTTAGTAGGATCTTTAAATACATAAGAAAATATGATTACATTCATAAGTATATTATATATTTATTAATCTAATGACAAATGCCACGGTTCAATGTGTTTAAATTTAAATGCCTGTATAATTGTATAAATTCACATTAAGAAATTATTTTCATAGAATTAATAACACCAACATTTAGTCTAAACAGTATTAAATAGCTGTTATGGCAAATTCAATATTTTTCTCAATATAAAAACCAACTAAACAAACTGTGTGCAATTTTTTTTCCCAAAACTAGCAACACTGATGTTGATAGGTTTTGCTTTTCAAATTATTTGTTTTTAATTTGATATAAGTACAGAAAATGTATAAAAATTAATGTTATGCAGCTCCACGTGTTTGCTTGGAGCTACATAACATCAAATAATTTGGGACCCCCCGTGTACGCAATGGGCCATTTTTCTTGGGCTTTCAATGAGCCATTAACTCATTGTGTAACCTCTTTAACTCGTCGTCGACAGCTTAGTGCAGTATAGGTAAAGTATGCCAATGCCAATATCATGAGAAGTGAATAAGATGGCTCAACGTGAATAGATACGTGGGTTTTAAAGAAGGTTCCCAAATTAGTAAGGAAAGCAGAAGCAGTAGCTTAGCGAAATCAACCTTTTCTAAAAGAAGTAACTCGGGGAAGTGTTATATAATAATATACAAATTAGTAAGAAGTATATGAGCGTCACTCCTGATTTGGCGATGGCAGTCGTGGGTTACACAACCTAGAATTAACTTTAACAACCACAGTACATAAGCCGAAAAAGATATTGGCACCCAAAGTACAGAATGATTGCAAAGAAACGAGCTTAGACCAGGAAGTCTTAGTAACTACTGCCTGTAGCTTGTCCATGTGGCTCAAGCTTTACTAGCATCAGTAATGGTATTCCAGTATGATTATTTTATAGAGCTCCACTAAAAACCCTTGGATTAGCATTAGCAAGTCAAAGTGGATGGATGACTGCTGACCTATTCGTTGCATCGGAATCTAAAGATAATCCGGCGCTTCTTATTATGGATAATCACGAGAACCATCTGTCTCTAGATGGTCTTGATTTGGTGTAAGCTAACGGAGACACAGTATTGAGTCTTTAACCGCAACCTAAAATGCAGCCTTTGGATGTAGGGATGCACGGGCCATTTAAAGTCTATTACAACGCCACGGTTGATTTTTATGCTTGATACCATAAAAATTGACCGTGTAACAGACAGACCAGATGCAGATGCAGAAGACATCATCGGCGGATCTTTACCACTGACTTCAGTTAATTTAGATGATTATCCAGAACCATTGAAAAAAAAATGTAGGACAAGATTTTTATAAGTTACTGTTAACCAACCCTAGTAGAAAGAACCTAGGAGAAAACCTTAAAAGATTGCAATAAATAACTAACATAGTAGAGAAGCAATAGTAATTTACTGTTTTTCTCGTAACTTTTAGAATAAATCTATAGAAGAACCCATAAACATAGAATATAATAGACGTACAAAGCCTGCGAGATAGAAGAAAACCTCTTATGGAAATCTAGCAAGATAGAAAAAGAAAACTAATCTTTTCGTTTAGTTATCGCGGCACGCGCGTGCCTCCTTGGGGTTGAGGGATTAATTGACAGAGTGACATCCAGTGGCATATGTGATATAAGCTTCAACATTTTATGGAATTATCTAGTACATCGTAGATTATCTAAAGTAAATACAATTTTATTTAACAATAGTCACATGTTCTGTGAGTGCCTGTGGAGTCAACCACAAAAATAATCTAGAAAATTGCTCATTTCACAGGTGAATACGTAGAAAGTCGTCATCGTAAAAACGCGTTATTTTTTAATTGAATTTGATCTTGTTGTAATGTTGTAAATGTGAAATTACTTCAATCCGTTTGTTCCTTCTAATATTTTGTATACCTAGATAAAGTTCTATGTATTGGTTATTTACATTATTTTGGTGGATAATTAATTCATCGAAATATTTTACATGTACGCTAGAGCTTGACTCAAATTTATCGATACTATTGTCGACATTTATGAAATGGTGTCCTGCTTCGAGAACGTTATTAATCGCGTCATAAAAAATCACGTACCTCACTTCACGAAAAAACACGAAAAATATCCTCCTTGGTACACGAGGAATTTGATTCGGAGACTAAAAGAAAAAGAAAAGGTCAGAATGAAAGTTAAAAAATACAATAATCAGATGGACATACTAGAACTGAAAATTTTAAAGAAACGTTGTGACAGATTACTAACAGAAAATTATTACAATTATATCAAACATGTGGAAAATCAAGTGAAAGGAAATCCTAAGTACTTCTGGACATATATCAAATCAAGGGAAAAAAAAACATAACAGTATTCCGGCGGTTATGTCAGACGGCAATGGAAGTTCCAGAGATGGTTCTTTGCCTCGATAAATCCCGCTAATATAAACAGAAATGTGATTGATCAAGGGAGTGAAGATCGTGCGGAAACATGTTCAAAATTACAGATAAAACATGAAGATTTACTTCGAAGGTTGGAATCTTTAGACGACATTAAGGGAGCCGGGCCCGATGGAATTTCACCGTTCTTTATAAAACGATGTTCGGAGAGCCTAGTTTTACCCCTGTTAACCATTTTAAATACCTCACTTAGCACAGGTGTTTTCCCCCAACATTGGAAGTTAGTCATTCCTATCTTTAAAAATGGAGACAACACGTCTGTTATAAACTACCGACCCATATCCGTGCTGAGCACTTTCGGTAAAGTACTAGAGTCGATGGTCTGCTCAGTTATACAAAGCCACTTCAAGCAACACATTTCCGAACATCAACACGGCTTCGTCCAGGCTCGATCCACATGTACTAACCTGGTAACGTTTATTGAAGACGTCATTGGGGCAATGGATGGTGGTAAACAAGTCCATGTAATATATACAGATTTCCGCAAAGCTTTTGACATGGTATCTATGGAGGTATGGAGGTTCTGGTCTCAAAACTCGCAATGTACGGTTTTTCGGGAACATTTTTGAAATGGATAGAGTCTTACCTTAGTGATCGATCGTTCTTTGTCGTGGCAAACGGTTATGAATCATCAAGATATAAGTTGACATCTGGCGTTCCGCAGGGATCCCATCTGGGCCCTGTCCTATTCAACATTTTTGTTAATGACATCCCAGCACACTTCAAACACTCCTGGCCATTCTTATACGCCGATGATCTAAAGATACTTAAAATAGTGCATACCAGTGCTGACGCGGAGTTACTACAAAATTACCTTAACAGTTTAGTCGAGTGGTGCAAATTTAACGGTATGCTACTCAACACGGAGAAATGCCTTCATATAAATTTCACCCGAAAAATCAGCGGTACTGTTAACTACAGTTACAAAATTGACGGCTCTCCCTTATCAGAAGGAGATACGATTAGGGATCTCGGCATTCTTCTTAATAAAAAACTAACCTTCGTGCCACACATGGAAGGTATCGTGAAGAGAGCCTCGAGATCACTAGGATTCGTGTTTCGTATGTAAAAATGTTCACTAGCCACAAAACCAAAATCTTACTGTACAACAGTTTGGTGCGAAGCATTCTGGAATACAGGTCTGTCGTCTGGCGCCCTCACTATGCAAGTCACGCGCTAAGGATTGAAAGAATCCAAAAAAGGTTCTTAAGGCACTTGGCTTTCACCGTAGGTGAAGCAAAAACATTGCGATCTTACAACGCCAGACTAAAAAGGTTCGATATAATAAAGCTGGAGAAGTGACGGGAGGTACTTGATCTTACCTTTTTATTCAAAATAGCTGTTTCCCGCGACGTCGTCCGCGTCAATTTCTGTTGATAAGAATTCGATTATTTTTGCAACATTTTCTACTGATGCTTCGCTCCTATTGGTCGCAGCGTAATGTTATATAGCCTAAAGCCTTCCTCGATAAATGGACTATCGAACACAAAAATAATTTTTCAAATCGGACCAGTACTTCCTGAGATTAGCGCGTTCAAACAAACAAACAAACAAACTAACTCTTCAGCTTTATAATATTAGTATAGATTTTAACTAACTCTATCGGCTGTCCCCAGCTTCTCAGTAGGTTCGACTTTAGAATCCCGTTTCACTATCCCCGTAAAAAAATTAATAATTTACTGAATGCTCCTCAACGCAGAACGGTCTTGGGTGCCTCGTCACCCGTTCCGCGTCTCTGTAAACTGTATCACAAACTTAGTGGCCACTTGGATGCTCACTTTGACTCCATCTGCCAATTTCGTAAAAGTGTTTCTGATAATTAAATTAACTATAACCTAGGTAGAATTAGAAATTGCTTATATATCAATTTCTAATTCTACCTAGGTTATAGTTTAAAGGAGATGTCCCATAATAGGCCCAGACATAGTACACCATTTTCAAAAATCAAGAAAAAAATACTGTTTCTGGGAAAAATACATATAAATTTATTTAACGTATAATTTAGTGGTTCAAAAATAAATAAGATCGAATAATTTATTAAACTCCATTAGGAATTTCAAGATGGCGTCAATCTAAAAAAACTTAAAATGTCAGTAGCTGTCAGATACCCCTTGTCACTTTGGCATAATCATTCACTTCAAGTTTTTGTTCTGCTTGTCGCGTTTTAAATGTAGTTCATTATAACGACCCCTTTTTTGTTTTCTGGATTTGGTATTGATCGACACATTACTTTCATAATGTTTGTTGTTACTACAGCAAGCGATGGCACTCGACTCCTAGATGCGCGATTTTGTAACTGCCAAAACTGACAGACGTCATCAAAATGTCATCTTCCGCCATGGTGGTTTTGTTGTTTTGTATTGCTATTTTCTTACTTATCTCTTTATTTGAGCCACTTAACGAAGCCATTTTAAAAGAATTGGATAATAACAAAATCTTGTAGATGTATTGGTATATCTTTTGGTGGGGTGTACAGGTTCTGGGCCTGGCCTCCATACAATTTGGGACATCTCCTTTCATTTTATGTGTGATTCTAGTTTAAATCTGTTAACTTGTGTGTATTTCAATGCAAGCTGTGTTTATCTGTAAACCTGTAGTACAATTTATTCAAACCCTATAATATTAAGTACCGCTAGATAAGAATTATTGTAACCACAGTTGTTAAACCTATAAAGGAAAAATAAAATCTCGAATGTTTCTAGAGAAATTTGATGTTATTTAACGTTTAGCGTCTCAAATGAATGACAGCTTAACAATTTGAAGAAGGAAACTGTAAGGAATCACATAACTAAGATAATCTTGTTAAAGGTCTATAATTCATCAAAATGTAAATGTTTGTTCAGATTTTGTTAACTTGTTCTTTTTCACTTATTGTCTACTAATTAACAATGGCTGTTATTTATTTATAAATTTAAGCTATTTCTTTTTTTAATCATATGTTAAAAATATACTCACCGGGCACATTTACCTGCCTACTATTATAGTTGTAAGAAGTGAGGGCGGTGAGGTATGCCGCAAAGTAGGTGCATAATCTCGAGATAAAAACAGTGTGACAGTAAACATTATTTTCCAAACGACGAACTGCAATTCTTCACACATTGACATGTCAAAACTGGTCACGCATTTTTGGGCCTATGCCCATTGTGTGCTCCTGGGTGTACAAAATGAGCCATTGCTCACATTAAAGAAAAATGGTATTTGCTCATTTCATGATGACTTTAAAAAAAATGTGAGTACGCCATTAGATATTCAATTAAGTTTCCTTATCGATGATACACATAACATTTCATTCGTGTAAAGGAATGCAGAAATATGGCCTTTCAAATTTTTCCTGGCTCGTTGCTGCACTTTCTTTTTGTTTCTCTGATATGCTAGAACACTTCTACATAGTGCAAACAGTCATTTTAAATTATTTTTCGCGAGCTGTGTTTGACTTAGCGTGACGTTGAGCACTGACAGCTCGCGAAACGAAGTAAGCCAGATACAGGGTGAAATTTTAACCACTTTCCAAATTTTAATATAGCAATCTATGAGGCAAAAAACAAATGACGTATTTTTTCTTTTGGCACAGCCCAGTACAAAAATGTCAAGATAAAGCACTTAGAAAATGTCCACCAAAAATCTAAAATTTTTGATATGGCATCTTATTAACACTTTTTTTACGCGATGTGCATCTCATTCATTTATCACAATACTATTCATGAGTTTTTGAATTTCCCTTTATACTTTAACAGGTCTATGACCGTAAAAATTGAAAGCTATATCACGAAAAATATTTTCGGGTGACAACTTGATTTACATTTTTTACTTCATAAATAGGCTCTAAATACGATACTGAACGCATATAAAAATTTTGGAAAGTGGTTAAAATTTCACCCTGTTTGGCTTAGTTTTAGTTGCGGGTTTTTTGTGCTTACATTCTGTTTCTAGGTGTTATTATTTATTCTAAGATAAAACCATACAATCGTCCGACGCCTTTGATCTCATTGAAAATGCCGACAACTTCTAGACCAGGCCAGGGTTATCACGAGTAAACAATATATAAAAATATTCATTTATTGCAGATAAACATTCGTAATCAGACCCCAATGAACCTTAAAATTGATACCCATGTCAAATTATAGAAAAATACCATAAACGTAAAATATAATAGACGGCTTTGCCTGCGAGATAGAAGAAAACCTCTTAAGGAAATCTAGCAAGATAGAAAAAGAGAACTAATCTTTTCGTTTTGTGATCAGGGGGCTTACCATCAGCTTATAGCAAGCCACTCTATTTCCAGGCAGTTTAACAGTAGGGCTGCTTTTGCCCTGCTAAAAATCATACCATAACCGCTAAAAAGCTGAACGACTTTAGCATCGCTAAACCAAAAGGTGAACAGCTAAGCTTGTCTATGATCTGTTTGTCTGCAGATTGCATGAACGAGATAGAGCTATACTGGTTCAGATAAATCTGTCTCTTTTTAGATGAAAACGTTCAAATACACAAATACATGATTTATTCCAAATTACCGGTTTTTGAAAAACTTTCTACTTATTGGATTTTAAAGAAAAAAGGTCGATCTAAATGTTGCTATTTTGCAGGAGATTAGTTAAATTACTAAATTCTAGTAAAATTACCTTCTTGGCGATAGTACTTAATGTACAGTGTTGGGTTATTGAAAATGTGGATAATCATTTTAACGTGATCATGATTGGAACGGTTCTGCCTGCATTTTAGGCGGTAACATTCAAAAATTGAAGAAATATTCCATTTTCCCGGAGTAGTACGGACTATTTTGTATTTACAGTTAAACATTGAGTTAAACCATATTTTCACAATGTCATACTTGTGTTTAATTATTGAATAAAGTAAAGTGGAATTGTAAGTAATTTTATTAAAATATTAGTATAAAAAAGTGATCATACATTGACTTTCAGTGAAAACCAACAAAAAAAAAACGCCTTGTTTCTCACACCCAACTGTATAACCTTTGGGAATAACAGTTAACAAATCTTTAACAGCTGGAGACCACTCCAAGCGAATGGCAAGGGTGGCAGAAATGTAAATTCTGCAGGCGATGTAGTCATAAAATTAGGGTTTGAATGAAGTTTCTGATTCAGTTACACTGTGTAGTAAAAGAGTACTACAACTTTTTACATAGGTATTATAATAATCTATTCTATTTTAGTATTGACTGGGTAGACTAAATGCAAAAAATAAAACATAAAATAATTAATGATTCAAGGAGAGGAAGAGAAAACAGAAAATTATATTACATATTAGGTATTCTCTACCAGCCGAGCATTTGGTTAAGTAGACATGTTTCGCAGAATTTTTGCAGTAAAAAAAACAAACACATGATTTCATATAATATGTAATATAATTACAAAAAAATATATTTCAAACACATATTAAAATAAAAAAGACATACTTAATACAAAAGTACTTCAGTTTTAACCCTAAATTTAAAATCTAACAAAACAACCATAACTTAGTATATGTAGGTATTAACTGGTCGGCTACCGAAGTTGTGGAATCGAGCCATAAGACAGTTGATTTGTGTCTGGAATTACTGGTATAAAAGGGGTTAAAAAATACATCAATACATAAGCTTATTGGTGAACCTCTTCATCTGTAAGATAAATTTGCTTGATCTGTGAGATAATGTAGTATGTAATGTAGGATTACACATGCTTTTGCAATAAGGCCAGCTACCTGAGGTTAGTAATGTAACATTGAAAAAGAGTCTGTAGAACACCTATTGATCTCTCTCTGTCGTTAAGAGTTTTTACATGCCTCTGTATAGGTATAATAGGCTTCAGAAAAATCTAGTTCTGCTTTAACAATTATTGTTGTCATCATAAATTTGAGCAGTGGATATCTAGAGAATCACCTACAATAAAAGGAAATATTCATTAATTTTATCATCTTTGTAAGACTGCTGCAAATGTGTTATATAAGAACTAAAACTTTGTTGTCTTTTACACCTAGGCAATATTTAAACAAACAAAATCAGCAACATATTCATAACACAAGGGTTTTAGGTGCTATAACCTGTAAAATATGTTTCTTTCTTTATCTTTTCTTTTTACTCAATTGAACGGAAAGTTAAACTAAATACAGTACTAGACATATCTTTAAAGTTAAACTAAAATGTGTATTGTATGTTTACCTAAAAGCCATACAGATGCTATAGTGCTCAGTTCATTCAAGTGAGACTACAAAGGATGATTAGACCATATTTTATTGTAAATGAATCATAGCCATCATTTACACTTATAAATTCCATGTGTTTGTTACAAATCTGAAAAAAGTATTACACTAAGTATTAGTAAGAAAGAAGAGTTATAAAATTTAAAAGTACGGTTTTTTTCAATATGTTCTATTGTATATACCTATTACATCACAAAACCATGCTAACAATTTTGTCGAAATTGTATTTTTTTATTTTGGTAAATGATGATATAAACATTTTATGCAAAATACTAATTCAAAGACCTTCAGGTTTCTTTACACTGTAATTAGGTTCCTTAATCTATAATGAAACATGTAAATTTTCACAAAACTGCTGAAAAAAGTCTGAGAAACGCATAAAATATGTCGAAAAAGTTAGTCTCCTAGTAACTTTTTCAAGATGGCTAGGATGACATTAGCTTCGCTCAAAAGGACGTTTACCTGCTGTCAAATTGAGTGTCATGGTATGAAAAGATTGAAAAGTTCATAGTAAAAAAATGGTGAACGGTTTTGAAACGTCGACGTAAATTGGCCTGCCACAGGCCTGCTAAAAACGATGTCATAGTACAAAAGAGCAATGCAGTCCAATAGCAGTCCTGCTTTAAGAGCTAATGGTAAGGCCCCAGGGGCTCTGGCAGGCCAATTTACGTGGACGTTTCAAAACCGTTCACCATTTTTTTACTATGAACTTTTCGTACCATGACACTCAATTTGACAGCAGGTAAACGTCCTTTTGAGCGAAGCTAATGTCATCCTAGCCATCTTGAAAAAGTTACTAGGAGACTAACTTTTTCGACTTATTTTGTGCGTTTCTCAGACTTTTTTTCAGCAGTTTTGTGAAAATTTACATGTTTCATTATAGATTAAGGAACCTTATTACAGTGTAAAGAAACCTGAAGGTCTTTGAATTAGTATTTTGTTATAAAATGCTTACTAATAACTCTAATACTCTACACAAAACACGTCGTACGCACAATTTAAATTAACAAATATAAAATAATTTAAAACACAAACATTTCTTAGCCCTGAATGCTGTGTCCCGAACTACTAACATCGTTTTGTTCGCAGTTCGGGCTCGGCTTTCCCGCGTCTCGCCCCTCACACCCCGCAAAATGGGGGCCACAGAACACAATTTCTAGTGAATTTGCCACTAGAGGCGCTTGTGTCGCGTGAGGACCATTAATATTCACTTTTCACTGGTTTTAGCAGGCTTCGTTTCATAATATATTTTTTTTAATTTACCTGCTGGAAAGTGATCTCTTTCGTAAAATTACTGCAAATATGGATTATTTGGCGATTAATGTGAACACTTTGAAAGTGGAATTAAGAAAAAGCGCAAAAATAGGCGGCCTCAAAAAGCAACTATTTCAGAAGTTAGTTTGTTGATATGAAGACAGCTATTTATAAATAATAAACTTTAATTAGATTCAAGATTTGTTTCGGTGCCGATCCTATAAAGTCGCCTTTGACAGCTATACCTCCGGACCTCAGTCTACAAACAGTGGCGCCAACTGGTGAGCAAAGAAATGGTAGTCCCCATTGCCCTGTCTAGACGTCTTTGTCGGACGACTGTATGGTTTCATAGACTGTGGGTATTATCTTATCTGTGGCGATACGTATCGATGTTTATTTACACATATCGCACCCTTAGAGGTAAAACCGATTATCTGACATATTTTGCAAAATTGAGTTTATAGGAAATTTCAAACTGCGTCTACAGGTAAAACCCGTTTTCTTGAATTCAGCGTAGTTGAGGAGATACAGAATTTAAAATAACGAGTAAACCACAGGTATTTCAAAAATATCTACTGGGAAAACTAACTAAAGTAATAATAATGTTATGTTCTCTCTTCGAGTAAAACCGCGTAAAATTCTTTTGTTAGTTTTTGTTGTTAAAAAATATTCAATTCTTTCATAAAGTACTACAACTAAAACATAGTAACACAGTTTTATCTACTAAGCCATTCCACAATTTCCTGAATTTTATCAGCTAATATCTTTTATTTTACTTTAGCATTTTTCACAAGAAAGTATTTCATAAAAAGATAGTCGTTTATAGGCAGCAAAAAAAAATTAGGGTATATTTAAACGTTTTTAACTGAGTATTTTTCAAATGTCGTCATTCTAATAATATTCAGTTAAAAACAGTTTTCACTGTTAACTTGGTATTAATAAACCCAGACGGGCAACTACTGGCCGCGTTGTTGCTCAGCTAAAACCTACTATAATCAATAACTAAAAGTTTAAGTCAAAATAACAGAAAAATAGCAAAGTATATCGTCCCCGCGCCGCCATTAAGAAAAAAGATAGCAGACATTACTTTTTTGTCTTAGTTGCCATTTTAGGATGAGAACTCTATATTATGATATCTATATGCTTTTTTTTTATCGTATGATTTGCCTAAACACATTTTAGAAATCTATACTAATATTATAAAGCTGAAGAGTTTGTTTGTTTGTTTGAACGCGCTAATCTCAGAAACTACTGGTCCGAATTGAAAAATTCTTTCTGTGTTGGATAGTCCATTTATTGAGGAAGACTTTAGGCTATAGAACATCACGCTACGACCAATAGGAACGAAGCATAAGTGAAAAATGATCCAAAAATAGTCGCGATCATAATAACAGAAATTGACGCAACAGCTAGTCTTATATAATTCTTACATCATTTAATAAACACATTTAACAGTTAACAATAATTGTAATGTAATATTTCCAATTTTGAGAAATCTACCACTCACTACCAAAGCAGATTTTACTTTACACTGGCATACTTGCTAGACAAGGACACACTACTATTTTAGTTATCTCACCTGGCTCGTTTTCCTACTTTTACATTTCCTTCTATGGTCTATGGTGCCGTATCCACTCCGAAAACCAGCCCGTTCCGGTGGTTGGAATTCGTCGAGTCTTCGCGCAAGGCGTGATTACTTGAAAACAGCTTATAGACGTGGCTTAGAGAAGAGAAATGGGCCGATAGTTCTTCAGCAGTGTCTTTTCTCCCTTTTTGAAGAACAGGACGACCATACTCCTACTCTACGCCTCCGGAGTTCTCCCTTCAAACAGGACAGCGTTAAAAAGCTTTTGAAGCTCCTTGAGTGAGAGTTTACCTCCAGCCTTCAGTAATACTGTTGTAATGCCATCCTCTCCAAGGGCTTTTCCATTTATCAGCTGTTTAAGAGCCATCTCGATTTCGTCAATGCTGACTTCTGAGTGTAGTGGCGTGTTAACGCGGCTCTAGCGTCCTAATTTTCGGGATCAGGTCGTGATGCATGCGAAGCGTATAACCGACCATAGAAGCGTTCCACTTCGGAAAGGACTGCTGGCTTCGAAGCAACGACTTCTCCACTTGCTGTGGGAGATTGTACGAACACTTTCAACCCCCTGATTTTGCTCGATCGCTCTTTTAAATGAAAGAGTATTGGAGCATCGGAGGTCGTCGCGTACGAGCTTACTGATCTCTTGATTTAGTTAGAGCGCGCTTTCCTGACGAATTGACAGGTTCATGGGTGGGTTTTCACGTCGTTCCTTTATCAGCCTCAAAGGCCTTTCCAAAAGCTTTGACTTCCTGCCCTTACGCTGCATTTAAAAAAAACTCGTACCTTCTTTCCTGAGGATCCGAACCACATTTTTGAGGTTTTGGTTTACGTATGTTGTGGTTTCCACGGCTGCGAGTCGGTTCTCCAGGTTTGACTGGAACGTTTCAGATCCTATTATGGTTTGGAGCAAAGTAGATCGGAGTCTTGACTTCATTAGACGGACACGTTCTGCCTTAAAATCGATATTCAAGGAGCCTCGAACGAGTCGGTGATCGCTTCCGGTAATAAACCAGTTGGTCACGGAAACGTCCATATATTCAATATGCTTTTTGTTGTCGTGATGAAGTCAATCTCATTTTTCGTCATAGTGTCGGGGCTTTGCCACGTCCACTTCCTTTGGGGTTGTTTCTTCTGGGTAAGCTCGCTTCATCTTAGGCTTCTTCTTAACCGTATAGTTAAGTATGTAGGTAGTCAACGGCTAGTAACCATAGATTTAGGATACAAGTAGATCGACTGATAGCCCGATAATGCGTGACCAGTTTTGATTTGTCAATGTGTGTGTAACTAGTGACGTACCTTTAACATTTTTAGACTATCGATAATAATTGCAGTTTGTCGTTTGGAAAATAATGTTTACTGTCACACTGTTTTTATCTCGAGATTATGCACCTACTTTGCGGCACACCTAACCACCCTTACTTCTTACAACTATAATAGTGGGCAGATAAATGTGCCCGGTGAGTATATTTTTTACATATAATTTAAAAATAAACAGTTTTAATTAATAAAAAAATGACAGACATTGTTAATTAGTTTTCTTTATTTATTTCTTCAAAAGATTTTCCCGTATCATCTGCTGTGCCGTGTGAGCTCATCAATGGCAGTAAGTGAAAAAGAACAAGTAAACAAAATCTGAATAAACATTTACATTCTGATGAATCAATCCCTGATTATTGACTTTTAACAAGATTATCTTAGTTATGTGATTCCTTACAGTTTCCTTCTTCAAATTGTTAAGTTGACATTCATTTGAGACGCTAAACGTAAAATAACATCAAATTTCTCCGGAAAATTCAAGTTAAATGTCGACAATAGTATCGATAAATTTGAGTCAAGCTCTAGCGTACATGTAAAATATTTCGATGAATTAATTATCCACCAAAATAATGTAAATAATCAATACATAGAACTTTATCTATACAAAATATTAAAATGAACAAGTGGATTGAAATAATTTTATATTTACAACTTATCAACAAGATCAAATTCAACAAAAATAACGCATTTTTACGATGACGACTTTCTACGTATTTACCTGTGAAATGAGCAATTTTCTGGATTATTTTTGTGGTTCACTCCACAGGCACTCACAGAACATGTGACCATTGTTAGATAAAACTGTATTTACTTTAGTTAATCTACGATGTACTAGATAATTCCATAAAATGTTGAACCTTATATCGCATATGCCACTGGATGTCACTCTGTCAAATAAGACAGGTCACAAAACGAAAAGATTTGTTTTCTTTTTCTATCTTGCTAAATTTCCATAAGAGGTTTTCTTCTATCTCGCAGGCTTTGTCCGTCTATTATATTCTACGTTTATGCTAGTAACACAAGTTCAAAGTCGCTCAGCGGGCGGAAAGGGCTTTATTAATGTAATTTTCAAGTTCGTCAATATATTTTTTTAATAATAATGTATACAATCGTCTGCAAATAGAAAACAATCATTCTTTGTTATATTGAGAAGATCATTTCGACGGTGGAAAGGCGAAAGGCATGAAGCGACATTTTGACAACTTTAGCGGAGAGCGATTTAAAGTTTTTTTTCACGAAAAAAATTCGTAGTATTCTTCTGTCGCTATTTACAGGAAAAACTCTTACAGATATATGGGTTTTAAAGTGCGATCTATTAAATGAAATTATAAGTTTAGCCATAGAGTTATAATTTACAGAGTTAGATGTCGGTTAAGCTAAAATGGCCTATTTTTGGACTACGGAAAAAGGGTTCAAATTCCATTGCACTTTAAAATAGTAGCAGTCTAAAAGATTTAACTTTTGTGTATATATTTATTGGTTCCAAGCAGAAAACCTTAAGTGTGAAATCTTGAATAAATAGAATGAGGATTAAAGACTGAAATGGTCAGTATTGTTAAACCTGCGCAGGGCAAAATAATTCAAAGTACAACGTTACTTTTGTGTGAACAAGGAAAAATCATCAACATCCTATGAGACATTTAAACATTATGGAATTTGTCTGAAGCACCTTATATTTGACCAGGTTTTGAATTAAAAGCTACTACTCTACATTGTAAACAAAACTTAAATATAACATAGCAAAGCCTTAAATAAATTCATTTACACAAAAAAATTAAGGCCGTTATTCCCACTTTTGAACTTGCCGAACCAATTTCCAACTGTAAGATTATAGCATTAAGGAGCACTTTACCGGGCAGGCACTGGAATACTAGCGAGTGACGCGCGCGTTCATTTTGTCAGTTTTTCGCCGATTACGTTAAATGCATAATAATAAATAAAAATCTGTTTTTCCCAATCCCTAGAAAATGACAAGCTGAATCGAATGGTACAATTTTTATCTCATTTAATAGTTAGTTTAGTGTATAAAACTGATTCTCGTGTTTTTTTAGTCCTATCTTTGGATTTTTTTTCCATCGAGCGAAGTGCCGTCAATCATGTTTTGGCTTCTTGGATCCCCTAGAGAATATCCTTAACTACGACAAACATGAATTTCAGGGGTGTTAGTTTTATATTTGTGATGATACAGAGAACCGGATAACCGGTCAAAAGGAATGGACAGTCTACATAAAAAAAAAATTACAAAATTTACTCATTATCATGATCATCCTCATTGTTATCAGTCTACATTTAGACTGCTGGACGCAGGCTTCTCCAACAGTATAATTAGTAAGTGTTTTGCCAGTGTCGAGGCTTATGTTTTTCTGAGGATTGATGATGTGGTGTGGTAAATGAGAAATTTTGATATTATAAAAGGAATGAGTGTAATACTACTGCTTCGCGACAAGCCGAGAAAAAGCAGAACAAAAAGCTATGACATTTTTGTCAGCCTCTTTTAAAATAATTGTCTACAAAAAGATATATCGCACCTCCAGTCGTAAACTGACTCAATCCAAAATTTTGGTGAATTGTGTTAAGTATAAAGAACGATTTAAAAAAGCGCGCTCTATCGCCTAGTAAATCAAAAACTGCCCTATTCAGGCTAGAAAAGGAGAAACTCAATCTTGTGTCTCTTTTTTATTAACGGATTCGACACGTTTTGTCATTACGAAAGTGACGTATTTAGAGTTGCGTAACAAGTCGTTGGAGTGAGACGCAGCGCAACTAGTGGGAAAGTGGCTTAAATCTTAATGTGTCACTGTAGTACAAAACTTGCGGTAAGTTTACTACGTTTATTTTAATCGTAAAGTGACCAAAGTGTGTTTTAAGTCACTTTGTAACTGTAAACAGCAAATTTTCTGTGACCTAAACCATAATATAGCGTTAGTTTATTACTGGAAATTTGAAAAGAAATACTGGCTTTTTATGTTTTGAGTCTGTGATTGATTAATTGTTTCATAACTTTTTTGGATTTTTTGTACTTAGGACCGTTTCTGAATAAATATAACTTAAATTATGATGTTGAACTTAGGTTAGGGTCAGTATAGTATTATTGTTTTTGCAATAAAATAGTGAACTCATTTTTTTTAGATTTAATCTAACATTATGAAGAGAAGTGTTGACCATATTTTGAAAATGTTGACCACGCGAGAGGAAGAGGTTACGTACTTAATATGTAACAATTTAAAGTTCATTTTTTCTTTAATAAAATACTTAGGCACCTTGTCGTGTTGCACCAGCATTCTAATAAATATGCTTCTAAACTAAAAACAACTAATCTCATTCCCCGAGTCTTTTCTGTTCAGTTTACCAACTTTGGTTAAATAATTGCCTTTTCATAATAAAGTACAATTAAAATAAGGAGGCGATACCTCATACCCGCTTCTACCCAAAGATAATGAAAACGTTTAGATGTGTAACGCTGTGTGATAAACCTAAATATAATAGACGACTCATAGCAGCACCACTCGTTCACTTGTAGGACGACATTAAACAAAATTACCCAAAATATTAATTTAAACAAGAACTGAGCACCTAAACCCGAACGGCCTTGTTGCCAAAAACCTGTTCAATGTCATTTTGGTCTTTAGGCACGACGCAAGCGCACCTTGATCCCGCCGAATGAAGACTCGACCCTCAGGGGTCCGGACAAAGCGCCAGACCAACTTCCGAGCTATCTCCCTTGCTTGGTTGAACATTTGTCGATTATACCGTGTGAGCCCCTCGTTGACATACAAACCTGAGGAGTCGCACATCGGCCCAAGCCCTCAGTCCTCAGTGGTAAGGCTGCGTCTAACCCGTGCTGCTTTTATTAGTTGATCGCGGGTGGAACGACGTGCTAACCGGACTAAGATGGCTCGTGGTCTCGGAGCACCCTGATCCCCGTCCGCTTTGAGCCGATAAGTACACAGATAACTATATCCCTACCATCCAAAGAGACCCCGAGCTTTGCCGCATAAGCCAGTACCAAATGCGTCAGATGTTTTCCGCCCTGCTCCGGAATAACCATAACATTTAAGAGCATATCTTGATCTAGATTATTGAGATCAAACTGCATTTGGCCCACCGTCGATTCTAATGCCGGAATAGTGCTAGCAGTGGTCTCGTCTTTAGAAATCGAGGTAATCTTTTTTTCTTACCCGTCTACTTGATCTTCCAGCTTCGATATTCGTTCTCCCATCGACACAACCAGTTGCCGGAGCTCACTCATCTCAGTTTTCACGCTTTACACTCTTCAGTAGCTTTTTTTATTTCTTCGCGGAATGCTCGGAAGTCCAAATAGACGTCTTGCAGTTTCATGGTTGTGTCGAGTGCTGTGGTATGTGCCTGATCCTCTGCCACCGATTCATCCATATCCATACGATTCCCACCCGTTGCGCGCACTGGAGTACTGTTCGATCTGGGTTGTTTAGCCTTGCACTCCAGGCACATCCAGGAACCAAGGACCGTTAGGCCCACAGGGACGCCGACACAAGTCCTGTGGCACAAGGTATTGCACTTAAGGCATGTTATCCCCGCCACAGCCCCCAGGAATCTTCCGCATGCATTGCATTTTGTTATCATTTTTATTGTAAGTAAAATTTATTACACTTTTTACACTGTCTATTTGTTTTTCACTGTGTGCGGGTACTAAGTTTTGTAAATACAAACTTTATTACTAAAGTATCAAGTCTTATTTATGTCCCACTTTTAGCAATACATTAAATTAGTAATGTATTTAATTTTATAAGTTTTCAATGTAATTAAAGAGCTTCAGTAATAGGGTTTTATTCTATTTAAATGTTTAAAATACGTGGCGGCAAATGAACGCTTACCCAATTGATTATTTTTTTATGCTGAACCGTTTATTAAAATGTTGTTAAGGAAAAAATTTGACCTTCAAATTTTTTTCAGACACGTATGTCGGGTCAGTTGTTTTGTTATTAGTATTTTTTATTTGTGATAGTTTCTTTCGTATAATTTCAACCAATAATTCAACTTTTTGAGAATAGGAGAAGTCTGTTTTACCTATAATTTTCACGCAATAATCTTCCTTCGTGAAATATTTTGTTTTATTCTTGACTAGCTGTTCCCTGCGACTTCGTCCGCGTCAATTTCCGTTATTTTCGCGATTATTTTTGCAACATTTATCACTTATGCTTCGCTCCTATTAGTCGCAGCAATGTTAAATAACCTAAAGCCTTCCTCGATTAATGCACTATCCAACACAAAAAGAATTTTTCAAATCGGACCAGTACTTCCGGAGATTAGCGCGTTCAAACAAACAAACAAAGTAACAAACAAACAAACTCTTCAGCTTTATAATATTAGTATAGATATCTGCAAGCAGAACGTCGATTCTAGTCATCATTGCATCATTTGCGCTATTTGAAATCGTTTGTTGTTTGAAATAAAACAAAGTTTACTTTTTCTGTTTGTTGTTAATGTAAATTGTTTAGTTTTAAGTTCCATCGTCCCTGTGCAATTTGTTTCATGTACTTTTAAATTATTAGATAGTTTCACTATAGTTATATTATTTTTTCTAATTTCTTATATAACTTCTAATAGATTATTCTGTGAATTAATGATATTTTGTTCTAAGTCTTTAGTTTGTTCAGCATGTTCAGTTTGTTTCGCAGGGTTGATCATAGGGCCTAGACTGAGATAAGTTGATTGCCGATTCCTCGATTTGTTTAGTGGCGATGGGGGAGTCATACTGGTTGTTTTTAAGGGGAATTATTGTTTGGGTTAGATTTTTTGTTCATAGTTTTCAGAAATGTTATTTTCAATTTCATATTCGGCACTTAAAAGGTTTTGTTTGAGGCTATTAATCTCACATTTCATTTCTTTCACAATTTCTAGGTCGTTTATTGATTCCGTACTTCGTGATTTCGTGTTGTCCTAAATTTGACAAGTATTGTTTATTTTTTCAGTAGATTTTGACTTATGAAACATTGGAGGGAGAGAAACTGCAATGATATCAATGGGGACTACCGTTTCTTTGCTCACCAGTTGGCGCCACTGTAGACCGAGGTCCGGAGAAATAGCTGTCAAAGGCGATTGGCGCCGAAACAAAGTGTTATATCTTGAATCTAATTAAGGTTATATTGTTTATAAATAACTATCTTGATATCAACAAACTAACTTCTGAAATAGTTGCTCTTGAGGCCGCCCATTTTTGCGCTTTTTCTTAATTCCGTTTTTAAAGCGTTCACATTAATCGCCAAATAATCCATATTTGCGATATTTTACGAAGGAGATCACTTTCCAGCAGGTAAATTAAAGAAATTATAACTTATGCAACAAATTCCGCTAAAACCAGTACAAAGTGAATGATATTGGACCTCACGCGACACTAGCGCCTCTAGTGGCAAATTCACTAGCGATAGCCCCCATTGCTTTAGCTTGCAAAGCTCTTTGTTTTCTTGTAGTGACGTTTGTTGGTGTTTTTTTTTTTATATTTATTTGATTATCCCTTTGCTTTTGCATGCATACTAGACTTTTCCATTTCTTTTTGCTGTTCTAATCCATAAGGTTGTAGAGTTTTTCTGACAGACCCGCGCAATTAAATTCATATAACATACAGAACAAAGTGTTCCAGTTTTAATAATATTAACTTGTTACTTGTTTGTAGTCTAGAAAATAGCACAGCATTTAATATTGAAAGCTAATGACTGATTAGGAAGTAAATAATACTGCGTAACTTGATCAATTAAGAAGTTTATATCAACAGATAATAAATTACGTGATTTGAATTTATGTTATATTTCGCATACCATAGAATTATTTTAGTTCATAACTGCATCATTGAATATTACACAAAAATTAAATTTAAGAAATAAAGAGCACTCTTTGTTAATAAGCCATTCAATCAAATATATTGCTAAGAAATAAAGAGACTCATCTGTACAAAAGTCAAACGTTCAAAAATGTTTCTACTAGGTACTAAACTGACTCTTTATTGGAAGTTTTTTTTAACATCGATTTACTCACATATTTTGAAATGTTATTAAAGAAATTATTATCTGTACTAGTAGTCCTTAGACCAAACAATCTGTATCATTTTGAATTTTGAAAATAACTCAATATTTCATCAAGTTATAGTGTGAATTACCAAAAACTGACGAGGGCCGAAACACGTTTTATTTATTTCCAGACAGTCATGAATTTTGGATTGAGTCAGTTTACGACTGGAGGTGCGTGCGATATGCCCCTGTAAACTTAAACGTTTCAAAGTCATACATTATTGTCATCTGTATAATAGTATTTATTTTTATTCGGATTCATTTGATTCACTACCTAACCTGACGACCATTTGGATCAGCGGTAGTAAACGCTGCTTCTGAGCCATGGGTCGCGGGTTCGATCCCCGCACAGTACAAATATTTATGTGCATGAACATGTCTGTTTGTACTGGTCTGGGTGTTTTCTATGTATTATAAGTATGTATTTACAAAAAATAAGTATATAAGTAAGTTTATCGGTTGTCTAGTACCCCATACGACAGGGTACTTAATAGTAGCTTAATTTGGGACTAGATGGCTCTGTGTGGCCCAGTGAGGCATGTCTTAAAAATATTATATATACTAGTATTTAGAAAGAGCAGCTGGTGATGACTATCAGATTAACATCAAGTGACCCAAAATTATACATGATGCATGAGCTGTTATACCATAATCAGTATTGGCAGACGGGTTAGCGAACGGTTTTTGTAATAGAGGAGATAAGAAGTCTTCTTCAAGCACTACCCTTACAGTCACCTTTTATAACACATTTTTTTTTTTTCATAAAACTCAATAAAACTCCAATCATTGTTTGTGAAAGTTTAAAGGGGCCAAAATAAATACTTTTTATACTTGTGACTTTCTTTTCCGTCACACGGTTATGCGAAAAAATGAGATGAAATATTGAAGGAGTTAAGGGCTTTAAAAAAATTTCATAACAAATATAAAACTTAATAAAACTCAAATTTTTGTTGTTCATCGTATTGAGAGACTTACCTAAACTACTTTTTATACTTGTGACTTTTCTTTCTGATGCATAGGTTAACGAGAAATGCGACAAAATATATAGTGTCCCAACATTTCGTCGCATTTTCTTGTTAAACAGTGTCTAGGAACGAAAAAGTTGCAAGAATATAAAGCGTTGCCTTTGAGCTTACTTATGCAATGAAAAATATAGATTAAAGGAGATGTCTCAAATTGTATGGAGGCCAGGCCCAGAACCTGTACACCCCACTAAAAGATAGACCAATACACCTACAACATTTTGTTATTATCCAATTCTTTTAAAATGGCTTCGTTAAGTGGTTCAAATAAAGAGATAAGTAAGAAAATAGCAATACGAAACAACAAAACCACCATGGCGGAAAATGACATTTTGATGACGTCTGTCAGTTTTGGCAGTTACAAAATCGCGCATCTAGGAGTCGAGTGCCATCGCTTGCTGTAATAACAATAAACATTATGAAAGTAATGTGTCGATCAATACCAAATCTAGAAATCGAAAAGAGGTCGTTATAATGAACTACATTTAAAACGTGACAAGCAGAACATAAACTTGAAGTGAATGATTATGCCAAAGTGACAAGGGGTATCTGACAGCTACTGACATTTAAAGTTTTTTAGATTGACGCCATCTTGGAATCCCTAATGGAGTTTGATAAATTATTCGATCTTATTTATTTCTGAACCACTAAATTATACGTTAAATAAATTTATATGTATTTTTCCCAGAAACAGTATTTTTTTCTTGATTTTTGAAAATGGTGTACTATTTTGGGACATCTCCTTTTATGAAGTGTCTTAATTCGGTAATATAATAATAAGTGACGATCTCCGTGGCGGAGTGGCGTACACACTGGTTTTCAAGGTGTTGCCTGCTCCAAGTTTCCGGGTTCGATTCCCGGGCGGGTCAATGTAGAAAAAAACAACAACTTACAAACACATATAAATATTTTTGTTGGTATTCCGATAAGGGAACAATTTTCTAATTTTCGAGCAATTTCTTTATTTTTTTCTTTGAACCTTTTCCTATCAAACACAAAAAAAAAAGAAATAGCGAAATCAGCTTTCACGCGTGATGTCGTGACCAAGTGAAATAGGGATACTGGATGCCTTTTTTACCGTCAAGAAAATAAACGTGTGATAGGTAAAAATATACTTTAAAAAAGTTTTCCTTTTTTTATAAATGACTACCTATCCTCATAATGATTTAGATGAACATAACATTTAAAAATAATAAGAAAAATACGAAACCGACCAAAACCCATACGCAAATTCTTCTACTCAGAACGCGCTAAACTTCGATGAATTTGCCCGAGTTTAATGGCGGGAACTAGTAATTTACCTATTTCTTAGTTAGGCAGCGCACACGTCTTGTTCCTATTTAATCTCGCGATCGCACGCGCCCCCGCTCCCAGGCAGCGGCCCCTTTCAGTCACGTGAATGTCGTGCCTAAATTCCCGAGCGTCGGCCGCGTCAAGGACTCTGACTTCTAGCATAGGAATTAGGATTGCATTTTGCATACACTTAGTCTGCCTTTGCGCGTGAAAGTCAGACGAATATTTTCTTAATAAATAGGTAACTATTTGAAGAAACTTATAAGTCGAGAACAACTGGACAGAATTTTCAGATTTTGGTGTTTTTGGATTTGTCTTCGTCGGGAATAGGATGATAACTATTTAAAATATTGAAAAGTTAACGTAGAAATAACTACCTACTTAAGAAACTGTATTTCTTCCGCCAGTCATTATAAAGCAGCAGTTCGTTAAGTACGTAAATAAATCCAATCGGAAAAATCGAATCCCATTTTAGTGCCCCTTTATAACAAGATTATTCCCAGAGTTGTCCGCGGCACGGAACGGCTCGGCGAGCGGCTCGGAGATCGGCGCAGTGCTTTGGAAATCAAATCTTGTACCTCTCATAGTAAAGTATAATTACTTTACTATGAGAGAATTACTTTACTAAAAGCAATTATTGTTTTAGGGAGCTGAATAAACGACAAATTCGTTTAAAACTAAGCCAGGGTCACTTAATAAGTATGAAGCTTATAAAAAGTGGTTAAACTTTTTGGTAAGGAAAAATAAAGGAAAAGTCCTTTTTTTACAATTAAAAGCAAGATAACGCTCTTTTTGTGTTTTATTTATAGAGTACATATACTAACTTCTCTATTTACATAAAAATTTTAACACATACACAACATTTTTAAAGTAAGAAGAAATTTAACGATTTAACGCGATAGTATGGAGCGGGAACTTTAAGTCATTTTTTTATGATTAATTCGGATCATCCGATCAAAAATAAATATGCACTTATGAAGATTAATGTCTATTTGATATAAATTTATAAGATAGGTCGTCTAGAATTAAAAATTCAGACCATAACAATTGTTCAAAAGTCAAGTGGTAAAATTTATCCCGTGAAAAAAGTGTTTTCTTTACGATAAATAATATTGGATACTTACATGAATCTATGCCGGTTTAGTTATGAAATAAATTAGACATATAACTGTAGTTTAGCCTAAACTAATAAAAATTCATTATTTAAGTCGAAATCATCGGAAATTCGTAAATCCTTCAAGCTCGCATGAATATTTTCTTACCATAGTTCTTCTTACTAACAATGGCCGCCCATACAAATTATTATTTTTAATTTTTTTTTTCATTTGATGATACCATCATAGATTTAGGATACAAGTAGATCGACTGACAGCCCAAAAATGCGTGACCAGTTTTGACATGTCAATGAGTGTGTTATCTAGTGACGTACTTTTAACATTTTTAGACTATCGATAAGAATTGCAGTTCGTCGTTTGAAAAATAATGTTTACTGTCACACTGTTTTTATCTCGAGATTATGCACCTACTTTGCGGCATACCTCACCGCCCTCACTTCTTACAACTATAATAGTGGGCAGGTAAATGTGCCCGGTGAGTATATTTTTAAAATATGATTAAAAAAAGAAATAGCTTAAATTTATAAATAAATAACAGCCATTGTTAATTACTAGACAATAAGTGAAAAGAACAAGTTAACAAAATCTGAACAAACATTTACATTTTGACGAATCAATCCCTGATTATAGACCTTTAACAAGATTATCTTAGTTATGTGATTCCTTACAGTTTCCTTCTTCAAATTGTTAAGTTGACATTCATTTGAGACGCTAAACATTAAATAACATCAAATTTCTCCGGAAACATTCAAGATAAATGTCGACAATAGTATCGATAAATTTGAGTCAAGCTCTAGCGTACATGTAAATTATTTTGATAAATTAATTATCCACCAAAATAATGTAAATAATCAATACATAGAACTTTATCTATACAAAATATTAAAAGGAACAAACGGATTGAAATAATTTCACATTTACAACATAACAACAAGATCAAATTCAACAAAAATAACGCGTTTTTACCATGATGACTTTCTACGTATTTACCTTTGAAATGAGCAATTTTCTGGATTATTTTTGTGGTTGACTCCACAGGCACTCACAGAACGTCACATGTTCTGTGAGTGCTGATTGTTAAATAAAATTGTATTTGCTTTAGATAATCTACGATGTACTAGATAATTCCATAAAATGTTGAAGCTTATATCGCATATCCCACTAGATGTCACTCTGTCAATTAAGACTGATCACAAAACGAAAAGATTAGTTTTCTTTTTCTATTGCTAGATTTCCATAAGAGGTTTTCTTCTATCTCGCAGGCTTTGTCCGTCTATTATATTCTACGTTTATGGATACCATCAATGATATTTAAAAAGTATAGATAGGTTATGCCCTTACAAAACTATCGAAATATATGTGCCGCTTGCGAACAACTGCACACATGCGTAATTCTTATTTTGTCCTTGTTATACTCGTGAAAAGAACAATTACTTTCTCTTTCATGGATTTGAAAAGACGTCACAATTGTGACGTTTTAGGGACGCATATTGAGAGCGCATGTAACATATCTATAACTTTTTAAATATCATTGGATACCATACTATGTTTGTATTGCTACATTATTCTAAACTATCATTCTACACGTTTGACAAGTTATTTCTACCAAAAAACTGTCCAAAGTGACAAAGAAACGTTAAAATAGTCGAGAATAAGAAAAAGAAAAAGTCTGCAACTGGAAATGGAGCACTTTGGTCTTGTGAATACGTGCAACTGGGTTGCACGGGGCACTGTAGTGGGTTGCTCACTAATGTAGGCTCACGGATAGAATTTAAATATCTGAAATGGATAAATAAATCACAACCCACTTTTTACAAGCTCGTTCTGGGTTTGATTATTAGCATAGGGAAAATATTCCTCGTTAGTTTAGTTAATTTTTCGCTTACTTAAATTTATACTGCACAAGTTATTAAAACGGTATGTCATCATCTAATCAGTCGTTATGTTATTATTTATTCGATTGTTTTAGGATTCCTCTTTTCTAATCATTGTCATACTACATTACGGTATAGCGCCATCTTTTATATTTTTTACAACAACTAACGGGCAAAAGCATGCATTGTCACACTAGCGCTACGGAAATTGCAGGACAGCCTACTAACAGCCGAAACAGAGAAAGATTTTCTGTCTCTTTCGATTTGTCCATAGCGGAACAGTAATGCCTTCTATGCCTAGTACAGGATTTTAGCTTTCTTCCGAAGGACTATCTTTACTATGAAGATTGGAACTCTAGTATATTTCTTTCCCTATGCTAATACCTATACTTTCTTTAGTTTTTTATTCATAACAAGGAAAAATAAAAATACATCAATCTTCAAACTTCACTTAAAATTTTATTCAAGTATTTACAAGAATACATTACAACTTAGAGACAAGAATTACTAAAGAGTTTTTACAACACAATAATTTTTGTCTGCAGTCGCACTGCAGTAGCGTAGGGCTGAAGAATTAATGATAAACAATGGCAACCTCGCATTGAAGCATATCTGCACTAGTTATTAACAATAGGTAAGAATAGAGAAGCAATGGAAATACTTAGCTAAAAGTCTTCCTTAAAAGCTTAGAGGAGCAAAACCAAATATCTGCTTCCAGCAGTGTTTGGACCTGATATTCTTCAGTTCTTGAGAAGATAAAATTTAGTTAAATAAATTTACTAAAATTATTTTATTTATTTGAGACGGGTAAGTAAGTAAAAACCAAAGTTAGCTATTTTTAAAGACTTTTCGTTAAGTTGTCAGTAGATGCGTTTTTAGTTGCGTCCACTTAGCATTGCCCAAACTGCGATTCAGTTTGGGCAATTCTTAGTGGATATTATAGGCCCACATTTTAACTGATAATATACATAACATATTATATTTTGTTTTTAGAAGCACCAAATAGAAACTTGAGAACTGAAAAACCTGCTCTTGGAACAAAGGTCGGGTTTTACTTTATTAATGCTGCGAGATAAGTAGCGGTATAATTATGTATACATCAGAAAATGTAATGCTTTTGGTCTTTTCTGGAAGTTCATGTTTATGTGAAATTTATGAACAAGATAAAATATTGCTTAAAAAATATCTATGCACAAACAAAAGAGTGACACAGAAGATATTATACTTGATTGTAAAAGGATAGTTTGGTCAGATTTTTTATATTTAAAACCCTAAACAAACTCAGGGCGGACATTATAAAATAAATATCTACAAGTTATCACCTCTTAGCATTAAAGGCAATAAAATCTTCAACTGTAGCTTTAGAAAGACCGTTATTTACTTGATCTTGTAGAATGGCTGCACCAGCATTACCCCATATCCACATCACTCTAGTTGTGAACGCGGTCACCATGTCTACCCGAGCATCGTCGGGAATGAAGTACTCGCTTTGCCTATGTCTTATGTTGTAGTAGTATTTAACACCAGTTGTTTTTGAAATTTGTGATACCCAAGGATCTGAAAAAAAAAACACGTAAGTCAACTAAAAAAAACAGCTTTGAATCAAAAAGCTACTGTGATGCGTGTCAAGATAAATAATAAATGCGATTGAGTATGAAATAGTACGTTTGTATCTAAATAAACTCCTATTTTATTATGCTTCTACAAAGACAAGTCTTTAAAATTACAGCACATATCCCGGGGTGAATATAACATATGCACGAAGTAAGGACCTACGGTACTGCCAAACTGTGGTATCAGTTTATTATAGACGATACATATTGGCGTAATGATAATAATCATTATTTCAGCCGACAGAATTAAATACATAAAAATAAATACCTTACAGACTAACATACAGATTTTGCGTTACATTTACACCGACGGGCAACACTGAATGAATATTACACAAAAACTTTCAACATCACTAAACAGCATTATTAAAAGCGGCACACGGTACATACAGGTTGATAAGTAAACGGTATTACGAGTACAATCCTAAACCTGCTTATGAGAGAACATAATATGTAATTTAAAATTTTCATACAAAACTGCTTTATTTTCATACAAAATTATTTATTTATTATTATTTTTATATTATTTACTATTATTATTATACAGTATGTTAGGTAAATGGTATAACAAGCCGAAACCAGCCTATGTTAACATAGGCATATAATTACAATGGTGAAGTCAGAAATTTGTATAAAATAAGATTAGTATGGATATATATTTTAAGGAATAGTATTAATATGAATAGGCATGTTATCATACACCGGTTTTTGCAAAAAAAAAACATGTTTTACTATTTTTCCAGTAGGTTCAATTTAAGAAACTATTATAAATAGGCTTTGGTCTGGAATGAGCAGGCGGGATCTAGCCGTGCTTCGAAAGGAACGTTTATCCGTTGGTCCCGGCTTCAGTCATATGGATGTCGTGAAAACAAACTACTTCAGGAGCCTTAAAGATAAGCGGCTCGAAAAACTCTACCGTCGAGTTATCGTTGAAAGATAATCTACGATAGATAGAATCAGTACTTAACTTCATAGAATAAATAGCGAACGCAAATGTACATTCATTTGGTTTGCATTTTAAAACATTCTGAGCACCTAATTCCCAATCAGTAAATATCTACGTGCAATGGCCCGGCTGCAGCATATGAGGTAAATATTATTTACGCATCTGCATCCGCAATTGCGGAACTTCCGCATAAATTTAGACATCTGTATCCGTATCCGCATCCGCCACAATCAATGCGGAATTTCATGCGGATGCGGAGCACAGGAAATAATGAGAAAGATGCGAAAAGAAAGAAATTGGACGGGGCCGGCGACTGGCGCATGCCGTACGCTTCTGCTAATTGACCAATAGGAGCAGAGATTTCGTTCGGTGTCAAGTTTCGACGAGTTCGTTTTGTTTTTCGTAAGAAATATAATAATATACATAATTGGATTTTGACGTAAGACGTCACACAATGTCATTGGCATATGGCGTTTACCTTATCATGTTACACAGAAAATTTGCAATAAAATAATATTACGACTATAAATTGAAATGTAAGCTATCCTATCTTTCCAGTTGGATCAAACTGCACACGGTGTGCAAATTTGATTATATTCGGTTAAGTAGTTTAGGAGTCCATAGCGGACCAATAACGTGACACGTAATTTATACATGATGTAATTTTAACCACATTCTAAATTGTAATATTATTATATCAATCTGCGAGACAAAAAACAAATGACGTATTGTTTTTTTTGGTATAGCTCAGTACAAAAATGTCCGCCAAAAATCAAAAATTTTTGATACGGCCTAGCAACGCTTTTTTTACGCGTTGCGCATCTCATTCATTCATTACGATACTTTACATAAGTTTTTGATTTTCCCTTTATAGCTTAACAAGTTTGGGACCGTAAAAATTGAAGACTATATCGCGAAATATATTTTCGGGTGACAACTTGATTTACATTTTTTACTTCATAAATGGCCTCTAAATACGATAGGTACTGAACGCCTACAAACATTTTGAAAAGTGGTTAAAATTTCATCCTGCATATATTAAGAAGATAATGCTCCCATTTGTAACTTTTGTTACTGAACACAATAAAAATATTAAAAATAACTACTAATATTTTATTTTTGCTATGAAAGATCTTCAGATCCGCATCTGCATCCGCATCCGCGGATGTGAGCCTCTAAAAATCCGCCTCCGCATCCGCGGATGTGATAAAATCGACAACCTCAAAAACCCTAGTAAATACATCCCGGCCACAAAAAAGTGCTTTTTTAGATATATATGTTTTTGGTACATTTAATCTAGTCACAAGTACAGCATGAACAATAAAAGAAAGTCAAATTGATAACTGATAAATCGCCTGTGGCCAAGTTGTGGTGCAACACAGATCCTCAATCAATGGATGGTAAAGATTATAAAATACTTTCTGGGAAACGGGTAAACCGTATGAACTCTTCTTTGATACAACACTTGTAGTACATCTGAGACCAAAGGAACATTCAGGTCCATATAGTTGAATTTACAAAAAGGGCTGATTGTGTTTATTTGACACAATTGGCATTGGTAATAAACAGCGTTCAACTTCATGAGATTCAACATTGCGAATTCAGAGCATCCAATGTTTTAAGAATTCTACATTTTGGGATTCAACATTATTGGACCTGAAGGTAATAAACGACGATGATTTTGGCGTATTTCAAATTTATTCACAACTAACCTTTTATTTCCTTCATAAACAACATAGATCCAACTTCATAAAACATTTCATGTCCATCAATTCTGTTTGGCGTATTTAAAGTTACAGCCCTCTTTATTCTTTTCATAGCACGATATTCTAATTTGTTCATAGCAGATGAAAATGTCTCCATATTGAACAGTCTTTTACACCTAATAGGGAGAGCTTGAGACCCGTGGTATGGCTTGTTTAAAGCAGTGCAGAACAAGTTACATTGGTTGATCCTGGATAAATAATAAAATATATTAATAGGTAAACAATGTGTAATTCTTCGGTACGTGTGTATGTTAGGTACTAAACTGTTAGACGGGTGATTATTAAAAAGGGAGGATAAAACGCGTCCAGTCCCAATACTCCTTCTTAATAAAACGATAATTAACAGCAACAAGGTTTTAAAAAACTTTAAGTATTAGCACAACAATTTACACAAAAAAATAACATTAAACATAGTTATAGTTTAATTACAAAATTAAGTCTAAATGTGCCTCAAACGTCATTATCCCGCGTGTCCCACAAAGCTGTGCGTGGATATCAAGTGTGATAAAAAAATCATCCAAACCGAAACGTCTAATTCCTATATGCCAATTCATTTTCAAATATTAAAAGCTTCTAACTATCGTTAATTATATCCACCAAAAACATTCTGTAAAAAACTAGCCAAGTCTCGATGGAGCTGCTTGTTTATCTCTAAAAAGTAATGAAATCTAGACAAAGTCGTGCCAAGTCTAAGGTTCCTTACTGCGATTTCTTTATTATTATAGTTAATGTTGTGTGACTTGGCCGTTGAACATTCTTTATACGTTAGTGGGTACAAGTCATAGATTTAGGATACAAGTAGATTGACTGACAGCTCAAAAATGCGTGACCAGTTTTGACATTTCAATGTGTGTGTTAACTAGTGACGTACTTTTAACATTTATAGACTATCGATAATAATTGCAGTTTGTCGTTTGGAAAATAGTGTTTACTGTCACACTGTTTTTATCTCGAGATTATGCACCTACTTTGCGGCATACCTAACCGCCCTCACTTCTTACAACTATAATAGTGGGCAGATAAATGTGCCCGGTGAGTAGGTATATTTTTAACATATGATTTAAAAATAAACAAATTTAATTAATTAAAAAAATAACAGCCATTGTTAATTAGTTTTCTTAATTTATTTCTTCAAAAGATTTTCCCGTGTCATCTGCTGTGCCGTGTGAGCTCATCAATGGCAGTAAGTGAAAAAGAATAAATAAACAAAATCTGAATAATCATTTACATTCTGATGAATCAATCCCTGATTATTGACTTTTGAAAAGATTATCTTAGTTATGTGATTCCTTACAGTTTCCTACTTCAAATTGTTAAGTTGACATTCATTTGAGACGCTAAACGTAAAATAACATCAAATTTCTCCGGAAACATTCAAGATAAATGTCGACAATAGTATCGATGAATTTGAGTCAAGGTCTAGCGTACATGTAAAATATTTCGATATTTCGTTATATTCGTCAAAATGTAAATGTTTGTTCAGATTTTGTTAACTTATTCTTTTTCGCTTACTGCCATTAATGAGCTCACATGACACAGCATATGACACCGGAAAAACTTTTGAAGAAATAAATAAATAAAACTAATTAACAATGGCTGTTATTTTTTAAATAAATTTAAACTACTTAATTTTTAATCATATAATATACTCACCGGGCACATTTACCTGCCCACTATTATAGTTGTAAGAAGTTAGGGCGGTGAGGTATGCCGCAAAGTAGGTGCATAATCTCGAGATAAAAACAGTGTGACAGTAAACATTATTTTCCAAAAGACGAAATGCAATTCTAATCGATAGTCTAAAAATGTTAAAGGTACGTCACTAGTTAACACACACATTGACATGACAAAACTGGTCACGCATTTTTGGGCTGTCAGTAGATCTACTTGTATCCTAAATCTATGGTTGAAGCTTATATCGCATATGCCACTGGATGTCTCTCTGTCAATTAAGACAGGTCACAAAACGAAAAGATTAGTTTTCTTTTTCTATCTTGCCAGATTTCCATAAGAGGTTTTCTTCTATCTCGCAGGCTTTGTCCGTCTATTATATTCTACGTTTATGGTACAAGTCAATTTTGTTTACACGTAATGTTAAATCTGTTGTAACTTTCTGGCTCGCCTATACATAAGTATTATTGAAATACGCAGCTTTATCAAGCCTACAATTGACTAGTTATTGAATCAACGTTTTCCAAGTGGCAATTTTCCATCGTCAATGGGTAGCGGTTCTGGCGACAGATTGGTGCAAAGGTGTCATGGAGCACCTGGTTTTGTACCCTTGTGTACCCTTCAACGGCCAAGTCACACAACATTAACTATAATAATAAAGAAATCGCAGTAAGGAACCTTAGACTTGGCACGACTTTGTCTAGATTTCATTACTTTTTAGAGATAAACAAGCACCTCCATCAAGGCTTGGCTAGTTTTTTACAGAATGTTTTTAGTGGGATTTTACTTCTTTTTGTAGAAACGTGGGCATATTGATTTATTTTATTAGATTTTACTATTTGAAACATTTTTTTTCTTTTTAGTAGTTTTTTTATTATTACAAATCTTTTAAAATACAGTCAGCGCCATCTAGCGACGTGTACGGGTATCACCGCCACTTTTAGTCCAATGTATTATATTTTGACCAAATTATGAGCGAAATTAATTAATATTTAAGTGTAATTTGTTGATTTAATTTGTTGTTCGAGTAGAATAAAGTTAATCGTTCGACTATTTCTTCTTGTAAACTTGTAAGTATAAGTATAAAAGCCAGTCTAGTCTTATCCAGAGTTTTCCTTTAATTTTATTTATATGCGTATTAAAAGCAGAAGGGGAGGCATTCGCCCAGCAGTGGGACGCTATGGGCTAGATTAAATTAGAAGATGTGTCCCAGTACGCTGGATTTTTGCAATGACAGTCGATTTTTTATGTACCAACAATGGAAGGGCATTACCATATATCTCTAACTATTAGAGATATCGATATACTTTCACTGTAATTTTGAATATTGTTTAACATGTTTTGTCTGTTATTTGGTTGAAGACCTTGTGCAAGTTGAATATTGTATTTTTTTATTACCAAATTAAAACCATGTTTTTTTTGTTTTAAGGTGTCGATCAAAATGCCACCAAAAATAATAGGTCTAACCTATGAAATTGCCGCTCTGCAGTACTGGCCATTTCAAATCGAAATAATTTTTGATTGGCTAAGAATTCTAATTTCAAATTAATTTTATTTTAAAAACATGGAATTCTTTTTCCAGAAGTAGTCATTTTTTTATTGATTAGTGTTACATTTTCATCGCATTTCCATCATTTTCGTCATCATGGATACGTTAAAAATTATGGAATATGAGTACCGACGTGGCAGCAACGCGGCACAAGCGGCACGCAACATCAACTACGTTTACGGAGCTAACACTACAAACCAACGCACCACCTGTTATTGGTTTGCTTGCTTCCGTTCTGGAAATTTCGACCTGAAAAATTAACCTCGCGGTCGTCCGAAGACTTTGGTCGACGATGACGAATTAAAGGCGATTATGGAAGCTGATGATACACAAATCTACGGCTGAATTAGCAGCAGCTTTCGACGTTGGCGTCAAAACAATATTGGTCCATTTTCGTCAAATTGCTAGGTGAAAATTTTGAAAGCTATCGTTCGTATTAATGTTTGTTACTCAATCACGCTAAAACGGCTTAACAGATCTAGAAAAAGTTTTCCACAAATATAGACTATGACCGGAAATTACACATAGGTTATTTCTAATCAATTTAAAAAATACATTAGACTACAAACCTTTCTGTCAACGGCAAATTCGATATATCAACACCGCCGAGCATCAAAGCATCTATAATGTGCAATGCTTTACTGTAAATTTGATTATTACCTTCTCCTCGGTATTCCTTCAATATCTGAAATATTATTTAAATAAAAACCTCTCCTAAAAACTCAATAAAGGCAAAAAATTTAAATCTATATTATATAAATTAAATCGTACTTCAGCGTAGATTAACGTTTTTGCAGGTAGAGTCAAATGTAAGTCAACCACGTTTTTCCAAACGCTGCCTTCTAATTGGTGCACATGTTTACCTCCACAACCTGAAAAATTTTAACGACCTATCTCAAAAGTCTCACTTTATATTACGTACGTCACGCAACGCCTCGGGAGCGGTTTCCCACTTTTTGGGGTCATTGTGTAGGATTATTCTGAGGTTTATATACTTCAATAAGAGGGAAGCAGTTTTAAAGATTTTATAATAAAAATTATGCGTTAAAGGGATAACCTAGGTACATCCCTTTAACGCATCATTTTTATTATCTAATTCATTTCATTAGACATCCACGTCATGACATACATAATAATAAAATCAAAGCATAATATTATTTTTATTACCGCAATAAGTATATCTAGCCGAATCTTGTTATTCCAAAAATTTTACATAGATAGATAGAATACTCTTTATTGCACACCAAAAATTGAAAAATTACACATGAAAAGAAAGACTTAGAATTGTACAATTTTGGTGGTCTTATCGCTTGCAGCGATCTCTACCAGACAACCATCATGCATGCATATGCATAACGCAATTTAGCGTAATATTTTTCTACAATTAACAGTTAAGTATAAGGCATAAAAATATTCCGTATAATTATTGTTTGGCCGAGTCAATACTGTCAACATATAATTCCAAATTCACAATGGCATACTTTTAGGATAGCATAATTTTGTTTGGTTAGTTTTGTTTTGAAATGGTTTCACTTTGCATACATGCTTGTACGCTGCATGCTTGCTTGCATGCGAAATGCTTGTTTCCAGTATACTTTCTTGTATGGCTTGCTTCTATTTGCTTGCATGCTTGCTTGAATGCTGCGTGCTTACTTGGTAACTGGTTTACTATGTACTTTGTAAGGTTAGAAAGGTTAGAACAGAGACAACACGAAGGCGCCAAATTCCGTTAATTCTACTTATTAACTGCTTGAGGTGCACATACATAGATGCTCGTTTTATTCATGTTATATAAGTGCTATCCTTTATTCATGTAATTATTTTGTAATATTGTAGCGAATAAACAAATATCATAGAAAATAAGGTACATTTCGAAACAACTTAAACAACAAATATGGCAATTTTAATCGAAATAATGCCATTCTGTGCATAATTCCCAGAATGGCATAAATTTGATTAGCACATTTATTTATTAAGGCTATTTTGAAATGCTACCTACTCAAGCAGGTTACTCACCAACAAATATTTTCAAATCTGGACTATTTTCTTTTGCGCTGCTTAGAAACATAAAATGCCAATCGTACACTTGTTTGAATGTTTCTAGATCGGAGGGCTTTTGTAGGTAGTGGGGTTCTTTATTCAATACAGACGTCTTAAATCCATGAGGACTGCTAGACTGCGGCAGCTTTTTTTCCAATGAAGATAATATACTTTTTAAAGTATCTTCAGGTCCATGTCGGTCAGGTTGCGTTCTTACTTTGTCTGGAAGCTAAAACGTACTGTTACATGTATGAATTTGGGTACATAATCATTAAATTGTATACTTACATAAATAAATAAAATTGGACAAACATCACATACCTAAATTTTTCTGATCCCAATGTGAATAACTATTTAAATCACTCTTATTTTGGAATTCAGAAACAACGAAGGTACCACAAACACCCAGACCCGAGAAAATGTAGAAAAACACTTATTTCTACATTGACCCGTCCGGGATTCGAACCCGGGACCTCGGAGCAGGTGACACCTTGAAAACCGGTGTGTACGCCACTCCGCCATGAAGGTCGTCATTATAATTTATAAAACCTTACCTGCCAAAGTTTTAAACATTGCTCTCTCATCATTGCCTGGTTGGTTTCTTTCAAGTTTTTGTCCTTGCTGAATGCAGCTATTTTCAACAAATTCTTAATTTGTCTTTCTCCTATGCTAGAAGTAAAATATTATCATATCAAACAGATTTCACATGCACTGTTCCATTTGAATAAAAATATAAACATTTGACTACATACACACAGTTACTTTTGTAAATATATTCATAGAATTTTGTATCCTCTTGAATAACTCTTAAGGGGACTAGCTCAGTTATGTCTTCATTATTTTCAAGTCCATCATACAGAATAGAGTTTACATTGTAAAGATGTCGCTCTGCAGACTCAGTGCCTAATCTCTTCCACTTGCAAATAAGATATCTCTCAGAGTTCGCCGGTCTTGATGTAACGGGTTTGTGAATACAAACTAAAAGATAAAGTTATTAAATTTATAAACGTTTTTTGCAACGTTAAATAGCTGCCAGCAAAATTTTATTTATCAATACCTTGATCAAAACATCTGTACATTATATAAATGAGACCGACGCTAAAAAGAGTGAAAACATCAAACAATTTGACGACAAAATGTCCGCCTGTCCTTACAAGCATCAGCGCTGCTAAGCACTGGCATAAGTAAAGTTGCTTTGAAAGTATCTCTTGTATATTTTCTTGGCCTTCTACAGAGAAACCCTGTTGACAAATCGAATAACAATATTAACCCTCAGGTATATTATTATAACAGATTGATGAAGAACCATAGTTTAATTCCAGCGCATATATTGGCAACGTAGCATACCGGTGAAATATTTGAAAACAGATAATACAAGAAACAGGGATCGGAATAGAAAGATGAAACTCGAGTGTTAAAAAAACAACGGCATAAGGTGGAGGAGAGTATAGTGCCAGAAAAAAGTTGCAGCTAGTGTTAAGACCATCATTTTGTATGGCATATATCTTGCGTGGATCATACATCAATGTCTGAGTCTTTCAGCCAACTTGCGGCAGCAGAGACTTCTTCTGAATCTATGACCGTCTGTAAGAGGTAGAACAGCGCTCGTTTGCCCTTATAATAGGGGTTAAAGTATGAAATTGCCGATTTGTACTGAAAATCAAAATTGTTTATTTTTTAATTTTTAACAAATTTATTTAATGAAAATAGTTACCATTATTATCTATACATTGCTGCCATCTAATAGGAAGGTCATTTATGCCTTTGTGATAGAACTCTGAGGATCTAGACTGTACAAACTGTGTGAAAGCATTTTGCACTGCCTCCTGGGAAGAAAACTTCTTGTCACGTAGATAATTGTCCAAATCACGAAAAAAATGGTAGTCCGTTGGAGCAAGGTCTGGCGAATACGGAGGATGTCGAATGGTTTCTAATTGCAGTTCCTGAAGGGTCAAAACGGTTTCTCGTGCTGTATGAGGTCTCGCGTTGTCATGGAGCAATAATGGTGAAGATCGATTCATGAGTCGGAGCTGTTTTACTGCTAGTTTTGCCAACATTGTTAGCGTTTCTTTCTGCACATCAGTCAAATCATGAGGCACCCATTTTTCGTATTTTTTATTTTATTGATTTGACGCAAATAAGTCAATATTGTGGGTAAGGTTACGTTAAACCATGCCGCTAATTCCTGGGTAGTTTGATTAGGCTCGGCTTCCACCATCTCTCTTAATTCATCGTTAATCACCTGTGTGGGCGGTCTTCCTCGTGGCTCGTTCTTCAAATCGAAGTTTCCATCACGAAAACGTTTAAACCAAAATCGCACGGTGCGTTCATTAGCAGATCCCTCTCCAAACGCAACATTGATATTGCGGGCTGTTTCTGCCGCGTTACTTCCGCGTCGGAACTCGTATTCAAAAATCACTCGAATTTTCGCAGTATCCATCTTTCTTGTCTAAGTTAAATAACAAAAACAATTGAAAGTCGATATTAAAATGTTTCACATTTTTTAAAAGAAAAACATCATAGAAACCATGTGAAAAAAGTTTCATTCGAAAACCTCAAACCATGAAGATTCTATGTCAATTCAAAGAACCTATTACAATAAAACGGCAATTTCATATTTTAACCCCTAATACAATATGCGCGATGCTTAACGCACCTACCCATCGAACGCTTTATATTTCATAGATACCGAAAGTTTCTTGTGTAATGATGATATACATAAACATAAAGCATAATGATGATATACATAAACACAAGGCATATTTTTTATGCCTACACTGAGAAAACGGGCCGTTAGCAAAACGCGATTTTCACTCTGCTAGTGGCAAAACTGTTATTTCTACCGAATACTCGTTTAAAATCAGCAAAAATGCTCTGCTAGTAACAACCGAGTCGATACGGTTATTGTAAAAAACAGCATGACACTCTACTAATCTAGCAGTTAAAACTGTCGATTTCAACTACTTAATTAAAGTACTCTGTTAATATCTACCAACCGATTATGTTAAGAAGAACGCTAATATCTGTAGTTTGAACTCTGCTATTTCAACCGCAACTCTGTTAACAGTTTAACCGTATGCCTGTTACGTGTCAACCGTAACTCGGTTACAGCTTAACCGTATGTCTGTTAATATCTGTTAGCCGATTTACGGCTAGAATCAACAGTAACTCGGTTAAGTCTAACCGTATGTCTGTTAAGTGTCAACCGTATCACGGTTACAGTTAAACCGTATGTCTGTTAGGATCTGTTAGCCGATTTACAGTTAAAATCAACAGTAACTAGGTCATCAGTTTAACCGTATGCCTGTTAAGTGTCAACCGTGACTTTGTTAACAGCTTAACCGTATCTCTGTTAAGTGTTAATAGTTTTACGGCTTAAATCAACAGTGACTCGGTTAACGAGTTAGTTACACTGTTACTTTTGACAACGGTTAACACCTAACAGAGATATAGGTTAATCGTTAGCCGAGGCACTGTTGAATTTAGCCGCAAAACGATTTGATTAGCAGTATCTCAGTTAGATTCAGTAGTTATTCTGTTAGACTTAAACGTATGTACTACTACCAGCTATCTCGGTTACGTGGCGGCACAGGGCTTTAGTATCTAAATGGACGGCGGACGAAGAAGTGTGCGATCTTTTGTCGCAGTGGGGTCTCGCGGAGTGCATCCCTAAATTCCAACGTAAGTACGATACATTTTAATTTTCTTATAGCTTTTAGACCACAGAATAGGGAAGGGATTATATACTGTGTGTACTACTAACACGGCTTCACACATTCTCTGTCGGTAATGTGAAAAAAAATGCATGTGACGGTCGCGCCAAGTTTGTAGAGATATTGGGATTTGGGACTGGCGTAGACTTATGCATTCACTCACTCACGCACAGAAAGTACACCAGATAGTAATACTTACCTAGTACCTTGCCTACTCTAATGTTTAAAATATTTATTGGTTTTTTTTATAAGAGGTCTTTTTTTTATAAGTATAGAGCTTGCTCTTGACTACATACTTAACTATACGGTTAAGAAGAAGCCTAAGATGGAGCGAGCTTACCCAGAGGTACTGGTCTCTCACCAAAGCATTTTATCATAAGGCAGCTTTATGATTTATGTCCTAAAAATATCTTTATATAGATTTATACCCTGCTTGTGCCTTATATCCTAAAAAAAAGAATCTATTAACTTTTTCGTTTTTTTTACAGGAGAATGAATATGACGCAGGCAACAACAGCATCAGTCAATTCAGCGAATCAAAGCGAAGTGAAGTTATGAACTGAATAGGAAAACATGTACGGGGTGGTGTAATTAATTAGATATTATATATCAGATAAGACTACGTAATGTTAATTTATCAGATAAGACTACGTAATGTTAATTTTCCATAATTGTTCTAATCATTATTTGTAATGTGTCCAATATTAGAATAAATAATAATTGAGTATTCCTACTGTTATATTTTTACAGCGATCCTCTGACGTAGCAGACCCCCCACTCGGCAAGATTGGCTACCTACTCTGCTAGATTCGGATACGTACTCTGCTAGATTAGAAGAGCTACTATGCTGACTAACTGGCGGATTAACGTTTGTTTATGGTGATATTCTTTTTTAAGAAGCAGAGTAGTTTCAGTGTGGTAACCGAAGCTACTCTGCTACTTATAGCAGAAAAACACTATTAAACTTAACAGTTGATTTACTGGTTAGTCAGCACAGTTAGGTACTCTTCTATTTTAGCAGACAATTTATCCTAATCTAGCTGAGTAGATCGGCTAGTGAAGCCGAGAGCTCTGCTAATCTAACCGAGTAGGTCTGCTAATCTAACCGTGTAGATCTGCTTGTCTAACCGAGTAGGTCTGCTAATCTAACCGTGTAGATCTGCTAGTCTAACCGAGTAGGTCTGGTAATCTAACCGTGTAGCTCTGCTAATCTAACCGTATAGCTCTGCTAATTTAACCGAGTATGTCTGTTAATCTAACCGTATAGCTCTGCTAATCTAACCGAGTAGGTCTGCTGATTTAACCGTTAAGCCCTGTTCATATCAACAGTTTTTATGTTAAAAGGACTAAATACATAAAGTATATAATGATAGCAGAATCTCTGTTAAAATTACCCGTATAAGCGTAACAGAGTTAGCACGGTTGCTATTAGCAAATTATACTGTTAGCTGTATCGTAACCAATTAACTCGGTTGTAAATATTAATTATACGGTTGCATTTACCGTCACGTTTTCTCAGTGTAAAAGGAGGTTTCGTAAACTAGATATAAGTAAGTTTTTGTTAAAAAATAAAGATTTTTTGAATAAAGGACAAAAAGTATGTCAATTGCAATCAATTGATTTTAGCAGCAAAAGTTAATGATATAAATAAATACTTTTAGCTGTATCCAATCTCTAGACATCCGCTTGACAATTAGAAACAAATAATAATTAATTAGAAACGGAACTATGTGGACGTAAAGTTATGAGTTAGGACGTCGACGAATTATTGGCCCGTTCGTGATCGCGTCGGACGCAACTAGTTTCTTGTAATGATTTCAGTTTGTTAGTTATTATAGAATTATTATTAATAGGCAGGCACAGCTATGGACGAACTTACATATTTAGTTTAACGTATTTATTAGTATTAAAGAAAAATGATTTCAACTATTTATTGGAACAATATGTACTTAAATGTAAAATCCTAATTCAGACATACAGTGTAGGTCACACTAAAAAAAACATACTTACACCATCGGCCATAAGAAAATGTACACCTTTGTCGTTAGTTTGTTTTAATACATAATTTTTCAATGATGTCAAATTTTCTGGATCAAATACGTTGCCATCATCTTTTATGCCGTAATAAGCATCAAAAGTTTCTGGTGTCCCAGCATAAAAGTCGGATAGTTTAAAATCGCAAGGTCCTTTTAAAGTAAATCCAAAGCCTAAAAATTTTAAAGAATATAAGTGAAAAATCAAGTTTTCGCGTAACAGATCAAACTTTAAAACCTATCGTAAAATTATATTTCATTTTGATGTAGGTCCTTTAATTCTTATTATACCTTTTGCTTTCCACCCTCTCCTATACAGAACATATTCAGAGAAACCTCCAGGTCCAGCACACACATCCGCAAAATACAATATTTCTTTCTTATCAATTGCACTAGCTCCATCTGGAGTTTTTGGCTTAGTAAACATAAAATCGAAAACAGCGTCAATGTTTGCCATCTTCACTGCTGCCCGATTTAAGAACATAACGGAACCGATTGTTTCATAGGGATTGCTTCGAAATCGCGCATGTCTTAAATCTTCGTCATACAACGTATCAAACATAGTCTGTAAAAAATATAAGATTGTAGAGTTTATATATTAAACACCTTAAACATTTAAAACATTAATAACAAGGCCGAAAGTAGCAAACTTACTAGAAATATCGGGTATTGTCTGATTTAATTATATGTTATTAGGAATCTTCTGTTCTCTCATTATCATTTTCATATTCAGTGTAAGCAAACAAAGACTACTTACTAAGTACTTGCAGCCTAATTTTTTTTTTGGTTTTTATTATTAATATTTTGCAAACTTTGGATCCCATTCTAATCACTCACCTTAGCATCTAAGACTCCTTTCAGTATATGTGAAGCCACGAAAACGGTTTCATCATCAATGGTTAGTTTTTTTTGACCCCGTTGAAGCCAATCATCCAACTGATCTCCTAGTAAAGGTTCACAAGGAGCAGATGGTATCCATTCCTAAAATAAATCATTTATTAAGAGCCCTCTCACCGTTTTGAACGAATCTCTAAGATTTTGGACTCCTTATTGACTATCTTATGAAACTTCTAGAGAATATTTAATAACTGCAAAATATAGGCCAATCTTTGGTGTTGACGTTCAATATAACACAATAGGCTATTTGACAATGCGAAAAATAAAGCGCGAATTACTATTATTAGCTTATATTATGAGTTTAAAAATGGTTATTTAGTAACGGAGTTGAAAATAATAAATGATTTAATTTATAAATCAAGAAATAAAAATGCATTTATTTAAACGTTTGTCACGTGACACAAAACGCTCCTGATTGGTCGGGTTTATGATGACGTCACCTGCCTGATAACTTCGATTGCCTACTTGTGTTTTAGTAGCTTTTCAAAATGTTTTGGTAATATTTTCTTATAATAAAAGTACTTATCCATTGTTTTGTGTGATTTATTTCCAATATTTTACAAATTCTGTCAATTACTTTTACCATGGACAACGATTTTGTAAAGCAGAAACAATGATATTAAAATATCATTGAGCAGAAAGCAGTAACCTGCCCATTCATTTAAAATCTGTAACAACTAGTTAGTTGGGATCTTTATGTGTAATGTTTATTGAAATCATAACACTGTAGCTAAAATTTTTAGCTAATATTATGAAAACATCGTAAATATTCGAAGTGAGTTGCAAGAGGCATTCTGTTAAAAACACAAGAGGTAGGTAAGTATTATAACCTCAAACCAATTACAAAATATTTTCATTCCTAATTATTAAAAATTATAAATATTATGTTTACTTACATTGAAATGGTCCTTACAGAAGAAAATATTTGTACTATTCGCTATGTTATTATGATTCCTCCGAAATAGTTGCAAACACTTTCGGCACACTTAGACTTTCTTTTGAACACTTACAAATAGTTTTCAGAAGTTTTTATAGGAGTATTTATACATTTTGGAACTGCATACCATTTGAAACTCATTTTATTACATAAGTTACTGTTAAAATATAGATCCAATCGCACTTTCGTTATTTGTTCCCAACAAATGTATGTATATGATTATGTGCTACAGGGCACAAGATAGGCAGGTGATGTCACCGACCCCATTGCAGCGCCATATTGACAAAATAGCGTTTTGGCGCGCTATTTCAATTTTCAATTTTCATTTTGACATTTTTCAGTAAATAGGTACCAGAGTTTAAAAAAAAACTACTTTTACTAGGTTCTTCAACCTCTTCTTAATAATATAACATGGATTTCAAAAACCAGTCAAATAACCTATTGCTAAAACTAATTTGCTTTATTTTCAGTGCCACATCTCCCACGACCATTTTACTGAAAACTTGCCGCAGACTTAATTTCAAAGTCCTGTATCTATTAATAATGCTAATATAATAAGCCTACAAAAATGTAGCAATCATTGGACATATGTTTTTGTTGTCATTTAATATAACAGATTTCACAATTTCATTACCATTAATGTAAAAAAAAAAAATTGTGCAAATTTTTAAGATTGGCGTCTTTATATTATCGTGATTTGTGGTATAATACACAATAAAACTTTAAAAAAAATATCACATAATAAACTAATAAACAGTGTGCTTTCTACAATTGATTTTAACAGTTAATTTTGCAAATATTTTAATTAATTTATCAATATATTGATCTGAACATTAGTATAAATGACAATGCGATTAGAATAGCCATTTTTTTCCGCGTTCTGAATTACGTGCTCTCGTAGCGTGAAGTGATGAATGATGATTGTACTGCGACCAAATACTTTTGATCCACTTTTAGTTTCGTTCGAGATGTAAGATTTGGTCATTATGAATTATATATGTAGGTATGAATTATTGTCGTTGCTTGTGTTTGTTTATTTTCCAGCAATGGGTCGCAAGGCTGCTGTATACTATATTATTAAAAAAAGGAAACGATAACACTACAGCCTTCAAACAGAATTTAGGTAAATAAGTACATCGCCTGACATTGCAACATTATATTGAAGACACGGAGTAAATCTGATGATTAAACTAGAGGCTGGTCATAGGAACTTCGTAACAAAACGATGCAACGTTATCGAATTCGGGCATGTATTGTATAATTTGTTACAAGAAGGTACTCTATTTCCAATATTATTGATATATGTTCCTAATTAAACTTAATATTTTCATGGTTGTCTATTTTGTCTCCTATATTTTTTATCCATAATCTAAAGATTCATAAGTTTTTTGTCCTAATCCTCATTTGTCTGAATGATAACTTGCTCGATTTTAATTTTACATAATATTAATTGTCATAAAATTTAAATCCCTAAATCCAGTAGGTATTACTATCAATAATACACAAAAGACCTAAAACTGTTTTTAATAAATATTATAAAATATGAATACAAATTAATGGAATAATAATAAAGATGCAAAATAATGATATGGCTTCTGTCACGGCCCCGGCGCTGCGGGTCTTTGGCGGTTTCAAGCGTACTAATCGTCGCAAATGGTTTTCTCTCACCACCGCAGCTCCAGCTTTCTGGTTTCGCCGGCCAGCCTCAGCTTGGCGCCTCACTCACGGCCTCCCGCTCCTCAGCCCGCGGGCCACCTTGCCGCTCAACTCTGCGCTTAAGCGCTTTTGAATGTACATTGCGATTCGTTTCCGTCACTAAAACCTAATTTTAGAAAATAATTTAGGGCTGCTATTGCTATTATATTGTATATTGCCATTATTCATTGTTGGATATTATAGATTAACATTCCAATTATTACACAGTCTTTATTACATTTAAAATTAGGACATTCAATTATTATTTTATTAAAAGTTTTAGGTCAATTATTAAAAGTTTTAGGTCGTTTGTGTATTATTGATAGTAATATTTATGATTAACAGAGGCGAATGCCCATTTTACTATGGCGATTTATACCAAACTTGCGTCAAACCAAATATGCTTTCAAGAGGCTAGTTTTTATTTAAGTTTTTACTTACAAGATTTTCTAAATTTTTGACCACATTTTCAGAATATTCAAGAATGTTAGGAAACCCCTGATAATATTTTTTAGCAATTTTTCTTTAATCGTCGTGATTGCTATAATTTATTTCTCATAGGTGTACGTTCTAGGCAGTATTTTTGAAAAGTGCATTGCATTTAATAAAATTAATATACTACTTGTGCGTGATAATATGAGACTCGTAATCATGCTTACCAGCGTGCGCCACTCTCGCCTATATTGTTACGCGCTCAAGCCTCAACTTATCATGCAAATAGGTATTGTATCTTCACGCTCTACCTATGCCTACGCTGGATCTCGGTTGGGCCAGGTACCAAAATAATATAGTGCCTCCTGCACAATTCCTGGACGATATATCATTGTTTTACTTGGATGAGGATTAATGCCATTTATGAAAAAAATATATGCGATTTTTTTATTATTTCCTCATAATATATGCTTTAATTTATGGCCAATTCCCAGCCTTGTAACGTCAGGCCCAAGATTATATTGGAAACGGGTTTGTCCTTTCCTCAATTATCTCTACTTGTTGGACTACTTAATTAGTTATTACTTAAGTTGAACCTTTAACTTTTTGGGTAGGTTTATCTGCCGTTGTCTGTACAAATAGGTAATTTAAGTAAAATAATAGTCGTAGATAGTTTAAATTTCATTAATTAAGTATAGAAGTTACAAAAATAATGTCCTTAAGAGAAAAAGTCCGCTGAATGGAGGTTTCTTTGCAGCTTTATTATGACTGAAGTAAGGAAGTTAGAAGAATGTTTTTTTTTGTTGTGGTTAGCAGAACAATTATACATCTAAAAGTTGACACCAACTTATAGTTCATAAGACGTTTGTGAATATTCTGCTAGCTGGAGATCGGTTAGAAAAGTTTATATTACGGTTGTTTATACAGAACTAATTCTGTTTTCAGCATAATTCAGTAGAACATATTCAGCTCTAATTCTCTGTATCATATATAAGTCTCACAGACATGGGATCCCGCTGAATGTAGACACAGCAATGTTCATCAAAATTTTTTTAATAATAGGCTGGGTGGATAGTCACTCTAAACTTTCTATGCATTAAGTTAGTATTAAACATTTTCTTTTGACCCATCTCAAAATGTTTATTCGTCAAATCTTGGGTTTATGTTGAAGTTAGTGTTGAGATGCATAACTTGACATTTAAAAAACTGGCCAAGTGCGAGTCAGACCTTGCGCACTGTAGAGTTCTATAGTTATCATAATTTCAAATGGTGCATAGACGTAAATTTAGGTGCTGACTGCGTTTATGTGGTCGGTTAACGTTTATGTTTATAAACCGAAAACATTTAATTATTAACTTTTTAGGTTGTTATATCTAGAATATAACCATCTATATTCTATATCTAAGTACTCCTGCCTGCCGCGAACGTTTTCACGTATCCATAGACAACAGGTTTATTTTGCTGCATGAATATTCAAAAATAATTTATATCAGTACTAGCCCTCCGCCCGCAACTTCGTGTAGAATTCGGTTATATCGCGCTTACGATTATGTCGCGTTCCCGGTTATGTCGCGCTCCTCAGACATACTTAAAATTTCCGCAATGTAGTCATTGCGAAAATTTTAAGTATGTCTGTCTATCTTATAACTATTGATTCGCCATAAAAATTTCCCAGCCACTTATCATCCCTTTGTTATCAAGAAAAACTAGTTTTTAACCCCTGTCCGTGGCCATCATACCGGGAGCCGGTATTGCCGCGTCAGTGGCTTTACCGGGAGTCGGGATGCACAGATGCGCGTGCGCAACTAAAAATGGCGGCACACATAAGAGGTTATTAAAGTATAATTTACTAGTAAGAACCTCTGATTTTCTTTCCAGCTCATCAAACAATCTCTATTAACGAATTACATCTAATTCATTTTAGCAGTTTAAGTGAGAAAAAGTACGAGGCAGGCAGACACACTTTTGCATTTTTAATAAAAGTATGGATAGACATAGACAAAGTACGAACGAAAATCTGAAGAAACTTTACCCCAGACTTACCGGTTCTTCCTTGGCTTCCGCTTTTAAATCTTCTGGTGACCACTTAAGATCTGCAGGAACATCACCAACTACAGAGGGCTTTAAGCCCAATCCTCTGCGGCCTTTTTGTGTTGATGCCTCTACAGGCTCTATGCGACCATGTTCATTTTTACCCAAACCCTTTCCAGGTTTATAACCCATACTACTCATCATACGTATCGATTTTTCTGAATAATCCATACTAAAAGTACTTTCTATTTCATTTTCTTTAGAAAGATTTCTATTATAAAAAGAGCTATCACTTGTATCTTGAAAGGCTGGCCTCATTGATGTTTCTCCATTATCTGTATCATTGTCATCGAATCCTGGACGATAATCATCATAATGATCATTTGGAGATGAACAAGTTTCACTCAGACTGCTTCGGTTAACTCTTCCACTGTTATAGGAACTTGCCTTGACACCAGAGTGTTGACTCTGACCTTCTCCAACATACTCCCTAATCGGTGTTCCTGTTGCAGATTCATCGTCAGACTCAGGTAAGCCTGTAAAAACAAAACCAATCTGTATGTCATAAAAAATGCTTTAACTAAAGCTGTAGTTATACACCGTGCAATTTTAACCACCTGTAAAACGAATCCCACGTTATTGGACCATTATGTATCACATCATGGCAGTGTTATTTTTATTTTTATTAAAAATAATTTTTGATTCAAAATTTTAATTCTGTAACACGCTGTGACGCGCCCAGACGTTGCGGCGGGGTCTCGGTTGAATTGACCTTACACAGCTACATCTGTGTGCGTCACAGCGTGTTTCAAAATAAATAGCTGAACCGATATTCAATATTTTTAATATATATTTTTTTAAATTAAATAACATTTCCAAGATATTATACATAATGGTTACATAAAATGGGCTTTGTTTTACAGGTGGTTAAAATTGCACGGTGTATAGGTATATATTAGATTATATTTCACAGCTTCATTCTTTAGATATTACATAGTCAGGTCATAAGTTCTGTCACACAATAAAAACTTTTGAATTTAAAATGCTGGCGACAAAAAAGTTTATTGAATTCGAATTTCGAATTTTTCATGAGAATAAAAATGTGTACTTTTTAGAATTTTCCTCATTTTTAAAGGGCTTGTCTCCACCGATCCCGGGATCAGATCGAGTTGGCCACGGATCTCGCCGAGTTGTATCCACTGATACCGGGATCCGTTTCCATCAAAAAATTATAAAATGTTTTTATCCACTGATCTCGGTATCCGTGGCTACACAAAAAAAAATATAAAACTTTTTGAAAATCGAAACTGATCCCACCGTACATAGTATCTACAAAAAAAGATTAAATTGTTTTTTATATCAATTTATTAAGGTACAGTTCAAAAGAAGAAGAACGTAAATTTAAAAAAAACATTGCTTAAGTAAACTTAACAGATGGGCATACTCACAGAACAGATAAACATAAACAAACAATTATTTAAATTGGTGGAAATGTACATGTTAAGTATCAAAAAGTTAGAATTAAACCATAAATATCTATCTTCGTCATTATAGATTTTGTATTAATCAAACATTTTCTTTCAAACAAACTCAAAATTACAAACGATTTTGGAATTCGTTGCAATCGAGCTTAAGCTATGCACGTACATACATTTCGTTTACATTTTTATTTACATAAATCTAGACTTAATAAAATGAAGAGGAAAGGTTTGTATTTTTGTGTGTCTGTATGTTTGTAATGAATAAACTCAAAAACTACGCTGCCGATTTCAGAAATTTTTTCACCATTAGAAGGCTACATTCACCTTGAGTGAGCTATATTTATTTCCGATTTATTTATTTATACTTGTATGTATTGTATTTTCTGAAAAAATATCACTTCCGTAAACACAAAACATTTTAATATCAATAATTAATTCATTGAAGCGCTCATAACCCAATGCTTCTTAGTGATCGGTCTCTATCACTAATGTCAAGCAGCGCTAGAAGCGGTCACTATTTGTATGTGTGACCGTTTGTGGCATTATACCATGAGCGCGTCCGTGCTTCAGAGGGTACGTTAAGTCGTCGGTCCTGGCGGTTGTGTCGAGATAACAGTCGTTAAGCTCTGTTGGAGCCTTGGAGGCCTTCGGGCGGCTTGAAGAACGTCCAACGGCGAGGTGATATTGCCACAGCGTTGCCCTCGATGTCCACCAACCCGCATTAGCCAGCGTGGTGAGACTAAAGCCTTAACCCTCTTCATAATTAAAGGAGAGAGACCCGTGCTCAACAGAGAGCGAAATGGGTTGCTACTTTCCTTTTCTTTAAATTTCATTATATGAACACGTTTTATGTGTCGAAATTATAAAATGTTAGGTATTAACAAAAAAAGATTTCGTTTAAAAAAATGATAATTTTGTTATATTAATACTAGTTGTTTCCCCGTACTTTGACGAGTGAAAAACCTAAACGTAGGTTCTTGTTTCCGAGATAAATAGTAACCTATGTGCTATTCCAGCATATTATCTATCACTATAACGGATGTTATTTAGATCTGTTCAGCCATTTTGATGTGATTGAGTAACAAACATTCATCCAAACGTTCGCATTTATAATATTAGTAATTAGCTATGACGTCCTAAAAGCTGGCAACTACAACTGGCTGGCTAAACTACTGAACGTCATTCTCCCAACATTCACTTACTCATATTATATTTATTATACAAACCTCGTCCTGATAAAATCAAACACAATAAAAAAACAAATTTCTAATTTGGTGCTTTTGATCCAAAGTCATAAATTCATTTCAGTGATTCATTTTTATTAATATAGATGGATATAGAAGATAGATATGAAAGAATCTTCTATACATATATCTATCTTTTATCTATAATGACGAAGATAGATATTTATGGTTTAATTCTAACTTTTTGATACTTAACATGTACATTTCCACCAATTTAAATAATTGTTTGTTTATGTTTATCTGTTCTGTGAGTATGCCCATCTGTTAAGTTTACTTAAGCAATGTTTTTTTTAAATTTACGTTCTTCTTCTTTTGAACTGTACCTTAATAAATTGATATAAAAAACAATTTAATCTTTTTTTGTAGATACTATGTACGGTGGGATCAGTTTCGATTTTCAAAAAGTTTTATATTTTTTTTTGTGTAGCCACGGATACCGAGATCAGTGGATAAAAACATTTTATAATTTTTTGATGGAAACGGATCCCGGTATCAGTGGATACAACTCGGCGAGATCCGTGGCCAACTCGATCTGATCCCGGGATATGGAGTGGACACTTAAAGAAGACCGTGTCGCGGTTATTGCGTTGCATCGTTGCGGTTACGCGCCAATTCGTTTTTTATTTACTTACTGAAAAATTTGAATATAACCAAAAGATTCGTTTATCGTACCATAAAACGATACAATGAAGACTCTAGTGTAGATGACAGGTCAAGAAGTGGTCGCCCTCGCTCTGTTAGGACTCCAGCAGTGATAAAAGCTGTGAAGGCGCGAATTCAAAGAAATCCCATACGTAAGCAGGAACTGTTGGCCCTTCAGATGGGGTTAAGCAGGACCACGGTAAAAAGGGTGTTAAATGAAGACTTAGGGCATATCGAAGAAAAACAGGACATCGTTTGAACGCTCGTAAATTAGACCTGAGACTGAAGAGATGCCGCGCTTTCTTGAAGCGGTACGCGGGAAAAAAGCATCGGGAAATTCTTCTTTCGGATGAAAAAATTTTCACCGTGGAAGAGAGCTACAACAAACAAAATGATAAGGTGTACGCACACAGCAGTGAAGAAGCGAGCAACCGTATTCCGCGTGTCCAACGAGGTCATTTTCCATCCTCGCTCATGGTTTGGTTGGGAATCTCTTATTGGGGCTTAATTGAGGTACATTTTTGTGAGAAAGGCGTGCAGCAGCAGGCGAAAAGAATGCAGTTGTGTATCAAAATACAGTCCTCAAGAACCTTGTGGAACCTGTTTCTCATACCATGTTTAATAACAGGTACTGGGTATTCTAAGAAGATTCTGCGCCAGCTCATAGAGCGAAAAGCACACAAGACTAGCTGGCGGCGCGTGAAATCGACTTCATCCGGCACGAAGACTGGCCCTCCTCCAGTCCAGATTTGAGTCCGTTAGATTACAAGATATGGTAACACTTGGAGGAAAAGGCCTGCTCAAAGCCTCATCCTGATTTGGAGTCACTCAAGGCATCCTTGATTAAGGCAGCCGCCTATATTGACATGGACCTCGTTCGTGCTGCGATAGACGACTGGCCGCGCAGATTGAAGGCCTGTATTCAAAATCGCGGGGTTCATTTTGAATAAACTTTATTACCATATGAATCTATGTTTTATTAAGTTCATTTTGCTATATAAATGGTTACATAAATAATAAACATGTCTAAATTATTTCATATTACACATGTGACAGAACTTATGACCTGACTAGGTATACTTATTATATATTTGCCACATAGTTTTGGACTTATTGTCACTTGTTTTTATTTTAAAATTATTTTGGGATCGTTGAATAGCTTCATTCGAAGCTCGTATTATCACCCTCCCTCCTCAATTACCCATTGATAAGGTTTTGCAAATAAAGTAGTAGTTCTCTGAAAAAATGAGCTGTAGCCGTACCGACTGTTACTACGACGCGCGACGCTACGGTGAGGCGATGTCATTGGAAGGGATAGAAATAAATTAGTCAAATGAATAGTTTTAAATATGTTTTAAAAGAGAATAGACTTACTATTTTCTAAAAAATAGATCAAATTAAGTCTTTAAAAAACGTGCGATGTCGCCTAGTAGGTTTAAGGGACTACCTGGTAAATAATATCTTCGAATGAAGCTATTCATATTTATGATCGAACTTCACTTGAAAGTTCGTTTAAACATCAATTATAAATTTAAAGATTTAAAGCATATTAGTAGTTTTCTACTTGTCACGAAAATATATCCCACTCAGCCATAGTCACAGGTTGATACTTTTTAGGTTTCCGTACCCAAAGGGTAAAAACGGGACCCTATTACTAAGACTTCGCTGTCTGTCCGTCTGTCCGTCGCTCTGTCACCAGGCTGTATCTCAAGAGCCGCGATAGCTAGACTGTTGAAATTTTCACAAATTATGTATTTCTGTTGCCTTAATAACAACAAATACTAAAAACAAAATAAAATAAATATTTAAGGGGGGCTCCCATGCAACAAACCCGTTTTTTTGGCCTTATAGGTACGAAACCCTTCGTGCGCGAGTCCGACTCTCACTTGGCCGGTTTTTATTGAAACAACCAACCGTTCACTGGCACCAGTTTCTGGATCGTATTCATCAATCTGAGACTCATCACCGCACCCCGGTAATGAGGTCGTAAATACGACTGAGACGCCTAGACGGGCCTGCTTCAAATTTGAATCATATCTGGCGCCATTCCACTCGGGCCTGCTTCTGAGATGAGGTGAGGTTGTGAGGCACCCAGCGTAAAACTATCCTCACTACTCGTACGTAGATGCGCGTTTAGAATTTCTTGTACGCTTCTCTATTTCGTCATACTATATAAACATAGTTGCCTTGAACTTGTCTAACGTACGATTCGTCCGATTTTAGGCGATACTTGAAATCTTAAAAAATTATACGAGTAAAATAGGTCCCGGCACAGAATCCCGTTTTCAACAAGACACGATAATTTAAATTAGTTCGCAAACAATGTAAAGAGAAATTTAGAAATTGGAATGTACCTATTTTCGTCTGTCTAATAACAAAATACATAACTAATAAGTGAACTTTACAGGAGGAAAAGATTTGATTTAAAAAAAATATGCAGTTTTTTTCTTTGACCACAGTGCGGGCGGGCGGAAACGTTATTCCATACATCTCCATTCCATTATTCTCCTGACCCAGCGGCTGTTATCCATTCTGGCTATGTCCTGCCCACCTCCACTTTCTGCACACAATCTCCTCCACTACATCTACAGCTTTTGTCTTTTGTCTGATGCACTCGTTTCTTTTCCTGTGCATCAGAATTGTGCCAAGCATTAGCCTCTCCGTATGATAGCCCTCTGTGCAACACGGAGTTTTTCAGCAGACTTTTCAGCAAGGGTCGTGGTCTCTATTCAGTATTGGGAGTATTTTTAAGTACTGAGAGATCTTCTTTGAACGAAGGATTGAATTGTTAGCTCCAAGGGCTGCCCATGCCTGTGAAATTCTCTTTTCCACCTCTGCCACCTGGTCCTCCAGCCCAAGCGTGATTTTGTGGCCCAAATATAAATAGTAGTCCACTGTGTCTACAGGTAACTGTTGATTTTTAGCCTCAAGAATGTTTGTCATGATCTTTGTTTTTGACTTATTCATCTACAATCCTATCTCGGCCAATTCACACTGTTGGTCGTCTATCATCTTGACCATGTCTGTCGTCAACGCTATCCGGGACCAATGTATCTCTCTGTATTCATATGACATACATAGATAAAAGATTGGGCTCCTCTTAAGGAATGAAACATGTAATTAGAATTCAAGTTTTAACTGTTTCAACTGTTTTGTTAGTTTCAACTGATTTTTTTAGACTTACACATTCTGGTATTAATTAGACCATACAACGTTGGTCTTCAAAATACATAGGTTATAACTCTCTCAGACTCTCATACATAAAAACTTTTTGCTGGAATACTTTGAGCGGTGGTCTGAACACGCCGCGGCAAGTTATACAGAAGACCGAAGAGTATATAACCAGCTCAGCCACCTTGCTTGATGTTTGTGGAGTATTTAAATCCACATTATAACAATCAAATTTCTCAATATTTTTTACAAACCTGAGCCTTGTGATGTAGTAGATGAAGCTCCAAAAGTATCTGTTCGAAAGCGTTTAGCAGGAACAGGAACAGAGTCTTCCCCACTGGAGTCATCCTCACCAGATGGGTCTAAAAACATTACAATCACATGATTTATATACCTAATTTACTTAAAAGTAGGCCAATTTCTACTATCAATAATTTTTTTTTACAAACCATGAAATCGTAGTTTACTCGTAATACTAAATGATTTAACGCTTAGAACCCCAAGCAACAACCGGTTGTTATGATAAAAATTTATTTTAATTGTGTCTGGAATAACCCGCTCGAAGGGTTAAGGTACACCTGGAAAATTACTTTATAGCCTTACCTTACCTTTTGGTTTTGTAAATGGTAACCATTAGAAAGGGTACCCATGCAAACATTACAGAATAGTAAAACCATAATATGGCACATTTTTTTCCTATCTCTCTTTCACTCTGCTTGCAACTTAGTCTCAATGTTAAGGATGTTAAGGATATCTAAGTAGGTATAATAATTATACAGTATATTTTAGCAATCTTTTATATAGATATATCACACAGAGAAAATTCCTCAATAGCTCTTGCTAGCAAATAAAATCTAGGCTAAACTTGCTGTTCCAGGTTCCATTAGCATTTTCAACAAATCAACTCCTACAAAGTTTAGCTAATGCGATTTTGTTGTGATAGTGGTCCCTGATCTTCGATTAATCTTACAAAAATATCAATGATCTAGATTCGGGAATTAACCACACAGCTGTCAAATTTTGTATTTTGGATAATAATATAATGCTGTTTTTTTCTTTAGTACCCACCTGATAAATTCATTCCGTAGAGTTATTAATAATTAAAAGCCAAAAAATTGTCGATACTGAAGTCCGGTGATACTGATGATTGCTGTATTTTCACATTATCCATGTAGATGGATAGCCAATGGATAATATTTACGTATTTTCAGAAATAAACAAAAACCACAATTAATTTAACACAGCACAGTGCACGCACTAATAAATCATACTATCATCATTCACATTTCAATAATAAAAGCCACAGATTAATATTAAATAATCCACTAAATAATCAATTACACATTTTAGATAGCTCCATGTCAAAGAGTAGGTACCTACCTATGGCTATGTCAGCAGCACAGAGAACAGTCAGCAGGCAGAAGCATGCTGCGCCACGGATTTAAATATTTACCTGGATCGAGTACTTCTATATGTCATATTTTCAAATCTGCACTCTAAGACAATAGAACTAAGATTACTTTTTCTCTGCCAAATGGAAAAGTAAGACAACGAGCCAAGGAGATAACTAAAATAGTAGTGTGTCCTTGTCTAGCAAGTTTGTTATGGAGAAGGGAATCCACGCTATAAGTAATTTATGATAATAAGTTTTTTAATTTTGAAATGACCGGGTTTTTTTCACTGTCTAAAATAGCATATTTTGATGTAGTATGATAATTATTTATGATCCAAACATGAATTCAAATACTAATTAAAAATCATCAGTTTAAGCCACTGCTGGGACTTGAACCTGCAACCTCTTATTGTGAGTCAAGCATTTTTCCAATTGGGCTACCACGGCTCATAAATTATTAAATAAAAATATTTAGTTACATTTTACTCCATGTGTATTTTATAGCTGTATAGGATGCCTAAGGATGAATCTGTTGCTGGAAAGTGTAAAGAAACCTGGCAAAAAATATTTGTTACCCACCAATGAGAACACAATTTTTCGATAAGATATCAATTTTATCCTCGCTTAAATGATATTCCTCATCATCCAGTACAATCTCTCACTACTGAATCAAGACACGTACTAATTAAAAGTATCGCAAACAGATAATTAGGCTTAATATTAAAAACGTACGCCAACGAAGATACATATAATAGTGACAACGGTTGCATATAATAATTTTATTCAATAATGTTTAAATTTCTAATAATTTTTTTGTCATTAATTTCTTGTTTTATTTTCTTTGCTCCGATTCGGTCCTAAACGAGTCTACTACCACTTCAACTTAACGATCCACTGTAACTGTCCTATTCCACAATAGTAAAGAACATACCTAATTAATCCCTCGATCGTAAGTTATTACAGACACAATTGAAATCAATTGTTATCGTGGCACCCGAGTGCCTCCCGGGGGTTGAGGGATTAAATCAAGATAAATAGCATGGACTAGCAGGTGACTATTAGTGCTTTAAATCCGTTTTAGATAGTTTTTATTACAATAAGTATTTATCAATCCAGTAAGGCTATTCGACGACCTCCGTGGCGGAGTGGCGTACACACCGGTTTTCAAGGTGTTGCCTGCTCCAAGGTCCCGGGTTCGATTCCCGGACGGGTCAATGTAGAAAAAATGGGTTTTTCTACATTTTCTCGGGTCTGGGTGTTTGTGGTACCTTCGTAGTCTCTGGTTTCCAAAATACGAATGCATTAAATAGTTATTCAAATTGGGGTTAGAACAATGTATGTGATGTTGTCCACATTTATTATTTAGTTATTATTATTTTTTATTTTATTCGAGAAGATAATATTTTATGGACACCGTATTAGAAAAGGAGGCACGTCTGCTTTCAACCTCTCTCTCGGCTCGTTTTTTTTTTGAGATACTGCGCAGTCCAGCTTAAGTGTAGGTTCATGTGCTGCGCAGAGTTACCAACTTACACAAAAAATACCCCTAGATGAAATAGCCATAAACAATCCTTAAAAAATATCTGGAGTTGTCCCAAATTGTATGGAGGCTAGGCCCAGAACCTGTACACATTGCCAAAAGTTTGTTATCATCCAAATCATTTTTACCTACAACACTTTGTTATCATCCAAATCATTTTTAAATTGCTTCGTGTAATGGCTCAAACAAAACTAAACTTATTAGAATAGCAATACTAAACAAAAAAAACTATCATGGCGGAAGATGACACTTTGATGACATCTGTCAGTATTAACAATTTCAAAATCGCTTATCTCGATTCGAACAAGTGATATTGTTTGCTCACTTATGCTTGTTGTATTAATAACAAACAAAACAAAGAGTTTTAATACTTTATTTGATATTTTAGCAACTTAATTGCACTTATAATATCAGTATATAAACTTGACAAATTTTGTCTCAGGCGGGACTCGAACCCGCATCTCCAGCGAGGAGATGCGGGTTCGAGTCCCGCCTGAGACAAAATTTTTCAAGTTTATATAAAGAGTTTTAACTTATGTAATGCCTAAAGGATATATATTTGCGAAAGATATAATATTAGCTTTTCACGTGAGATTATGACGAGTGACAAAGGAAATCTGACAGCTACTGACATTTAAGAGTTTATGGTTTATATTATTTTTTCGTCAAACGTGTTAACTTTTTCTAAACTGAGGGTAGAATAAAACGGGTTAATACTGAACGAAAAATTATATTGTAAATGGAATGAATCAATTATAAGAACTAAATCACTTTTATAACTAAATTGAACCCCTTATTTTATCGATATACTGAAAACAAAAGTAGGCCTTAATTAAATCACGCTTTTGATGCTGTCCGTCGGATAGCTTGAGCAAGAATGTCCGTCTTCGAGTCAAGCTTCATCGTCGGAAAACGTGTCACTCAGTGATGCCAACACGGCCCTCCTGCATCGTGCATGTCCCCAGGCACGACCACTTGAGAGAAGACTAGTGTCTCAGGTGCAGAACGATAAACAAAACATGAAGACGAACCTGAAATAAATATATCGTATAATATATCGTTGCGGATCCTCTGGATAGTTCCTTTACACTTAGGACACCACCAAATGTCTACTGCATTACTGTCATATTGAAGGTATTAGATAATCCAAATCGTTCCTTCTGGTTATCTTTAGGCTTAGATAAATTTTATAATTATGTACTATCCCAGCTTGAGCAGTGCCTGTTCCAGTCTATTCCTTTAGTCTGAGGAATTTATTGACTGCTTGAGCTTACTCTCTTATAATTCGGATAGAACACAATTGTTTAGATAATCTAGTACCTAGTACAATAAATGAAAAATAAATGATTATGTGTGTTTTATTGAACTTCTATTGTCTCTAGGTAAGCATTTTACTCAAAATTTAAGCTTTATGTAAACTAAGTAATGTTAAGCTATTATATACTATTTTTATGCCTGATTCTACTCAAAATTAAGATTAACTTAAACAGCAGTACTTACAACCACTTATAAAATACAAATATTAATCATGAATAAACTCAAGGGTTCAGCGAAAGTGTGGTATGAGACTTTATTACGCAACGATTACACCTGGACCACTTGGTTAAGGAAAGATTGGATGGAAAAGACATCTAAAACGTTCAGAGTTAAAAGAAATATGTTTGAATTACTAAAAGAAATCATTGATCATAAACCTGTTGAAAATCAGTCTTTATATTATGATTTTTTCTTTAAACAAAAAGCAAATATTTATAGTTTGTGTTTGAACTTCTCAGAATGTGATGTTATTTCTATCATCTTAGGTAACATTAGCGATAATAATATTACTGCTTCGGTAGAAGCCAGTGACCTTAGAATAATAACACCTAGAAGCCGCGTCTGAACCAAAACGTAAGCGTAAACGCGTGCCATTTAATTATCCTTGTGTGCGTAAGCTAAATAAATCTACGCTCTTCTAACGCACACAAATATGGCTTCAGTGGTACCATCATCGAGCGTTTACCCACATAAAATGGAAAAACGGCGTTTCATACTTGATATCGAACGTAGTTGTAACTAATGTCTAGATATCGACAACAATGCATCAACGGGTCGCTACATCTACGGTACTCCATATTAACAGACATGGAATCAATCAAAGTTGTTTTATCAGTATCATGAAATCGAAAGTCGTGGTGGGTAACAACAAACTTCTCAGGGTGGATCAATAGTAATTATTTTCCTACTACATTTTTTAGATTAAGATAAATAATTAAGAAAAACAAACATTGTAATGGATGTAGTGCTGGAAGTATGGGGCGGTCACGGCGTCGACGTCACCGTCAATGAAACACGGAGACAGATTGATGGAGTTTATTAACTTAAAGTACGGATGAAGTAAATGTACAGTTAAGCTCCAAAGAATATATGTATTCCTTTGGATGGGAGTATCTCAATGTCTAAGAAGGTCCAAAAGCTTGAAAAGCCAACTTTGAGCTGTTGAGATACCCTGAGGAATTCTTCTTAACTTGCAGAACATAGGCCTGGAGTACTTATCATCATATAAAAATACTTACGTCTTGCGTTGTAACAGACATACAACGCCATCTATTAACATTTCAGGTAAACTAAAAATTGACATCTAATACATTTGCTAAAATGAAAACCTACCACGAGGCAAGGTACAGGCAGCGCCATCTATGTATATGTTAGGGAACTAACATTATCTGAAGTTATGGTTGTTGTCATTTATTACAGAAAGCGAGGTATATTAAGTGAATCTATACATATTAAGTTACATACTGTTACATACTCCCCCTCTGTCTCCGATAGTCGTCCCGACAAGGAAGACAGGACAAAGAAAGATATAGTTAAGAGGTCTTCTTCTTAGGACGGCCGCGCCCGCGTTTTCCCCCTCCCCCTGGACTCAAACTTCTTGAAGAACAGGAGCTAGCGTCCGGTTTCAAAAGAAAAGGATATGAGGGATTAGCTTGTCTCAAGGCTGTAACTGTTGTCATGTTGAATAACCTGGTGTGGTTCGTCTTATTTGCGTAGAAGTCTGAATTGCTTTGAAGATGTATATAACTCAATGCCCATTAAGGTCCAATAGCTTGAACGCCAGTTTGGAGCGCTTAAGAGTTATATCTGAATGTCCAACAAGGTCCAATAGCTTGAACGCCAGTTTGGAGCGTCTTAGAAAGGAATATTTCAATGCCCAATAAGGTTCCAATATCTTGAATGCCAGTTCAGAGCGTTGAAGAGGCATATCTCAGTGTCCATTAAGATCCAACAGCTTGAATGCCAATTTAGAGCGTTTGAGATACCCTAAGAATGTCTACTTCTTTACTTCTTGCTACCAGATTACCGCTTCATCTTGTAGCAAAAATGGTACTCCGTACAAAACATCCGAACAGCAGCCAGAAACGCTTCAATGGTTCCAGAACTTTGTTGTTAAGCGATGAAATCAGGCGTTTGAACTGATCGTGGGAAAGATTAACTCCAATCTTATTACTGTCCGTTGTTGTAGTTTCGGTGAATCTTCTATGCAGTTTTCCGTCCGTACTTTGGTACTACATTCTATGTATTTCGGGTTCTTGTGGGCCCCGTTGGTCGCCAGTTTGTAATGGATGTACTGCTCGAAGTATGGGGCGGTCACGGCGTCGACGTCACCGTCAAGGAAACACGGAGACAGATTGATGGAGTTTATTAACTTAAAGTACGGATGAAGTAAATGTACAGTTAAGCTCCAAAGAAGATATGTATTCCTTTGGATGGGAGTATCTCAATGTCTAAGAAGGTCCAAAAGCTTGAAATGCCAACTTTGATCTGTTGAGATACCCTGAGGAATTCTTCTTAACTTACAGAACATAGGCCTTGAGTACTTATCATCCATCATATAAAAATACTTACGTCTTGCGTTGTAACAGACATACAACGCCATCTTTTAACATTTCAGGTAAACTAAAAATTTACATCTAATAAGTACATTTGCTAAAACGAAAACCTTAAAAGGCAAGGTACAGGCAGCGCCATCTATGTATATGTTAGGGAACTAACATTATCTGAAGTTATCGTTGTTGTCATTTATTACAGAAAGCGAGGTATATTAAGTGAATCTATACATATTAAGTTACATTTATTTATTTATTTATTAAATTTAGGACCACAAACAAGATCACAATACATAATTTAAAATCTAAAGAAATTAATATACAGATAATATCATTGTGATCTCAGCAACGCTGGTCACTGTATTAAATAAAGGAGTTTTTATATGGATGAAGCTTGTTACAAACATATTATTATCGCAATACTTATGTTACTTTACATAAAAGAAATGAAAGACTAGTAGTCGCTAAAATTAATTACAATGCACTTATATTGAGTCCATGATACCACTGCATAAACAGACTGTGGTATTGTCATGCGCCCAACCCCATCTACTCAATGACAACCCGTTCAAGTTTATCAACAACCAATTTCTTAAAACTATTTCGCCCACATGCATTAATATCTATATCATTAAAGATCTCATTGCATGAGTGCATCATACGCGATAATGGACATCTTCGTCCAGCTTTAGTACGACATAACTTATTTGCAAAGAGTTTATGCGAATGGGCCACGCGCTGATGTGTTCTGGTAGGCACTCGATACATTATTTTCTCAATGCAATCGTACTTATTATGACAAATATCGTAGAATAGCATTGCCTCAAGAAGTGTACGCCTAGATTTTAGAGTGATAAGATTATATTTATTCAGAAGTTCGTTATAAAGTATTTTTTTCTTGTACATTTGTAATGCATGCATCTGAGAAATTTTTTCTGCACTATTTCCAGACTATCAATGTTCTTTTTATACAAAGGATTCCAAATTGTTACTGCATACTCCAAATGACATCTAATTAGGGATTTATAAAGGTGTAAGTAAGTCAAAGGATTCCTAAACGTAACCGCAGATCGGATGATGAAACCATACATTTTATAAGCTTTGTTGATAATATTTTCAATATGAAGATCTAGGTGTAGTTTACTATCTAGGGCTTTGATTATTGAAATGCTCTAAGATCTAGGGTAACCCCAAGGTCCTTGATTGTATATTCTTTAGGCAAGGGGGTACCATTTATGGAATATGTGCAAGAACTGATTTTTATTTTTTTTTGTAAATGTTATAGATTTACATTTATTCAAACTGAGTTCTAATTTATTTTTATTACAATATAAGGCAAAGCGGTCAAGGTCATTCTGGAATTGTAAATGGTCATTAATATTATTGATAGTTTTGTATATTTTTAAGTCATCAGCATATAATAGAAATTTACTTGAATGAAAACACTTATTGATGTCATTAATGAACATTATAAACAAAAGAGGGCCCTTAATAGATCCTTGCGGCACACCTGATGTAATCGGTAAGCATTCCGATTCATGACCCCCGATGGCTACCTTTTGTGATCTGTTTGAGAGAGATTTAATCAAACAATTTTATATTTAAGTAACCAGATAAAGTAATTATTGCCAGAATGGAAAGTGGGGTACCAGCTAGGTACTCCACCTAGAAAAAACAAGAGGATGCATCAAGAAGCAATCTCGCGTTTTCTTGAACGGCGTGATGATATGGATGTTTTACAATTCCGTAAAGGAATAACAAGCAATACTTTTTTGTAGGTAATACTTATTGTACGTACTCAAAATGGTACTCAACTAAATCAAACACATGTACTAATCAAGTACTTTATCTGGTTACTTAATCCCTCAACCCCCAGGAGGCACTCGGGTGGCACGATAACAATTGATTTCAATTGTGTCTGGAAAAACTCACGATCGAGGAATTATATATAAAATTGTTTGATTAAATGTTTTTTTTTTTCATTATTTACCTTTATCTACAAAATTTAGTAGGAAAATAATTACTATTGATCCACCCTGAGAAGTTCGTTGTTACCCACCACGACTTTCGATTTCATGATACTGATAAAACAACCGATTGATTCCATGACTTTCGAAGTGGAGTACACGATATCATGACACTGATAAAACGACCGATTGATTCCATGTCTGTCAATATGGAGTACCGTAGATGTAGCGACCCGTGTATGTATTGTTGTCGATATCTAGACAATAGTTACTCGTACATTGACGTTCGATATCGAGTATGAAACCCGAGAAAACGTGTTGTTTTGTTATACGACGATTTGCCATGTGTTTGGTATGATCTTTAAATACATAAGAAAATATGATTACATTCATAAGTATATTACATATATTTATTAATCTAATGACGAATACTACCGTTCATGATTGTATAAATTCACATTAAGAAATTATTTTCATAGAATTAATAACACCAACATTTAGTCTAAACTAAAACCCTATCTGATTTTACGGCGACTGACAATTTTTGAGCATTGTTTGTTAAATGCCGCACATAGTCCGTAAAAAAATATAAACATGTAAGTACCTAGTTATGGAGCCAGTCTCAGGAACCGTAACTCTGTCATCCATTTAATTAATTACCTAACATTATACATTGTATTTACACATACATTGTAACCAGGCGACGCTGATGTGGCCTAACGGATGTTTAGACTATATCAATCACCACGTAATCATTTAAGTTAGATTAAACAAACCCTAGCTGTAAGATTCCGTGTGAAATAAAGTCATTCTGTATCGAAGCTTCAAGCTGAACAGTCTCGTCTTAGTTTTAGTTATCCTTTTTAAAAAGCTCCCCTCTCAAAGTAGAGATTTAACTGGCGCAGCCGGTAGGATTGTCAGTTGTGTAAAACGTGGTTCTTCAATTAGTTTCCAAACTCAAACTTTTGTCGAAAAACTCCGTTACTTCCCGAATAAACGCCCAAAATCGCTGAAAAACGGGAAGACATCGCAAAATCACCAAGTGAGTCGCGATCTACGGGGACCGCAACACAGCTGCTCGTTTCAACGCGCATCAGACAATCCTCGAACCAAACAAATAAGTTATCTCGAAAAGGAAGCTTTTACCAGTCTACAAGCTGCTATACGTGAAGGCAATGGGACACAGCGAACTGTAAGTGAACATTTTTACCTTTCCTGATTTTCCTTGCTATTTCCGTGGCCATTTTTGTATTCTGTTTTCTCCGTAACTTTTGAACAAAAATCGTCGAAGGTTATTTGACTTTTGCCCCAAAATTGGCAACTAATTTTAAGTGAAAGGAATTATTGAAATTAAAAACAAAGTGAATTAATTATTGAAACAAATATAAAGTGAATATTATAATTGAAATAAATTGAAAAGTATAAATGAAATACTAAAATATTGAATTGAAAAATATAATTGTGTTAAGAAATATTATAATTAATAGATTTTAAGTTATAAAAATGGCACTCAGTGATGAATCTGTGCAAATCATCCCAAAGGATTTTTTACATTTAGTACCAAAGTTCGATGGTGAACAAGGTATGTTAAACCTATTTATTAAAAAAAGCGAATATATAATTAGAAATTTTAACGCACCAAACAGTGCAATTCAATCAACATACGTTTTTCACTGTATAACTAGTAGATTAATAGGAAAAGCTGCCGCTCTTCTTAGCGAGCGAGAAGATGTAACTACATGGGGACATTTAAAAGCTCTATTTGTACAACATTTCGGTGACCCTAGGTCTGAAGCATATATAGCAATAGAATTAGAAAACCTTAAAATAGAATTTAACGAGACTTACCTGCAATTCTGTCATAGGATTCAGGAAATTCGTAGTTCTCTTTGTGCTAAAGTAAATTTATTAAATGATGAAAATTTAAAAACAACTTAAATGTCCATTTATAACCACACGTGTTTAAACGTATTTCTCTATAACTTACCGGAAGATTTAATTAGAATGGTACGACTTAAAAATTGTACAAACTTAGAAAACGCACTTAGTATTGTGATGGAAGAAGTAAACTTTCAGACACAATACCAAGCTAAAAATAAAACTAAACAAATGTCTGTAAAACCAAATCAGTCTAATAATATTAATTCAGGCTTCAAGCCCAATTTCCAAAACACTTATAATAATTTTAAACCAACAAATACACCCCAAAATAACTTTAAATTTGGAACACCAAATCAGTTCTCTCAGCCTAACTTTAAATTTGGCTTTCCCACTCAACAAAAACCTTAATCAAGTTTTTCACCAAATAATTTTAATAACCAAAATAATTTCAGGCCATTTATGCCTCAACAAAATCAATTTAAACCTTATTTTAATAACAACCAATTTAGACCAAATCCTCAATTTAAATTTGGTATGCCACCACATAACCAAAAATTTAAATTTGGTTTACCACCCAAAATGCAAACACAAAGAAATCCACCCCATTTTCAAGACAGTGATGTCTCTATGCGCACTGCACGTCCTGTAAAACATAACATGATTACAGACTTACCCAACGATGAAAATAACTTATATTACTCAAGTGATAATAATGAAACTTGTTACCTAGAACAACCACAAGAGTATTCAAATAATTATTCTGAATATTATTACGACCCCAATTGTACCAATATGTACAATGAAAACACACCAAATTATAGTTCTGAAAACGTAGAAATGCCTCAGTCAATTGAAAATGAATTTTCCCAAAATAATGTAAATTTTCAAGCACAAGCCTCGGACACCCAAGACCCGCCATAATTAATTTAAATTTAAACAGCATTAATAAATTACCATATTATGTTTATTTACCAGAAATTAACGCTAATTTTATGATAGACACAGGTAGTACACGAAGTTTTATTAGCCCTGCAAAAGCAAATCAATTTTACTCAAATTTTAAATATCAAGAACCGTTTGAAGTAATTAGTACACACGCACGTAGTTTACATAACGAAGTAGTTTGGATACCATTACCTAAAACATTTAAAAGTATGCTTATGCACAAACTTTACGTATACGATGTAGATGGTCGTTACGACGTATTAATTGGTTCTGATTTATTAAAAATATTAGGCGCAACAATTGATATGAAAAACTAAATTTTACTAACTCATAACGCACAAATTCCAATTATTTACAACCCAAACTTAGAAGTAACATTAGAACCTAGATGTGAAACACGCGTTAAAATTCCAACAGATTTAAAAAATGGTGAAGCTATAATCGAATTCAAAAATTTTGGTAAAGGTGTAAGAATGCCTACAGCCATAGTTACTTGTATTAACTCTTTTGCGACAACAATTATACAAAATACATCGCAAAACAAAGTTACACTCACTTTTAATAAACCAATTACCACCACTAAATATAACCCTAACAAATGTAGAGTAAATTTTACAAACGACTTAAATCAGTACGAGATCGATCAACTATTGAGAGAAAACTTGTCAAAATTACGATTAGAACACACCAATAAAGAGGAACGGGAAGCAATAAAAAAGATTTGTTTTGAATACAGAGATATATTCTACTGTGAAAAATTACCTCTTACATTTAGTAATCAAGTAAAGCACCAAATACGTACTAAAAATGAAGACCTGATATTCATATGTCAATATAGACTTCCGCCGTCCCAAAATGAGGAAATTCAAAGGCAAACTGAAAAACTGTTAAAAGACAATGTTATCCAAGAATAATTTTCTCCTTGGAGTGCCCCGGTGCACCTTGTCCTAAAGAAAATGGACGCATCAGGCGAACCTAAATTCAGAATGGTTATCGTTAACGACGATTGAACGAGATAACCATTGACGACAAATACCCTTTGCCCAACATTACTGACCTGTTTGATAAACTAGGAAAATCTACTTACTTTACAACACTTGACCTCGCTAGCGGTTACCATCAAATCGAAGTTAAGGAACAAGATAGATCGAAAACAGCATTTTCAACCCCTTCAGGGCACTTTGAATTCACCCGTATGCCTTTTGGACTGAAAACAGCTCCAGCAACGTTTCAAAGAGCTATGGACAACGTCCTAAGAGGTCCACAAGGGCTCCACTGTCTAGTATATCTTGATGATATAATTATATACTCAAATAGTTTACAGGACCATATAGAAAAACTAAGAAAAGTCTTCGACAGACTCAGAAAAACTAATTTTAAAGTAACGTTAGACAAATGCGAATTTCTCCGTAAGGAAGTACTCTATTTAGGTCACAAAATAACCAAAAATGGTTAAGAACCAAACGATGATAAAGTTAAAGCAGTTTTGAATTTTCCACTACCCCGAACATCCACTGAAATTAAAAGTTTTGTTGGCCTTATAGGATACTACCGTAAGTTTATAAAAGACTTTTCCAAAATAACACAACCCCTTACGAATTGTTTAAAGAAAAGAAATAAAATAGAAATAACGCCAAATTACATAGAATCATTTGAAAAATGTAAGGAGCTTCTTGTAAATGCTCCGATACTACAATTTCCCGACTTTTCCAAGCCTTTCATATTAACTACAGACGCATCAAACTACGCTTTAGGTGCTGTACTTTCACAGGGTATTGTAGGTAACGACAAACCCATTGCATACGCAAGTCGTACGCTTAACAACGCCGAAACACGGTACAGTACCACTGAAAAGGAATTATTGGCAATAGTGTGGGCTGTAAAACATTTCCGCCCATACCTATATGGCCGAAAATTCAGTATATACACCGATCACCGCCCTTTAGCATGGTTAAACTCATTAAAAGAACCCGGAAGTAAACTGACTAGATGGAAGCTCTGTTTATCCGAGTTTGATTTTGATATTATATATAAAAAGGGAAAACAAAACAGTAATGCAGACGCACTTTCGCGTATAAAATTAAATATATTAAATAAAGAAAATGACGATATATCTATGCAAGGTAATGCTAGTAACACAGAACGATCAAATAGCCCAATACTTATTTCAGACTCATCGGAAACCTCAGAATTATCTTAACCTTTCGAATCAATTTACCCAGTTCGTTCTGCATCGTCAAGTACCTTAACTGCTTGTTCATTACCCGAAACAACACATTCAGCCCAAGATATTGATACACATGGAATTCCAATTTTATAAGAAGCTATTGATACAAAGCCCAATCAAATCCTTATTTTTACCTGGAATAGAAATAAAAAATTAGTAAAAGATTTATCTCGCGACAAACAAAAAGTATTAGAAGTCCATATACCCGAAAAAAACCCCGAATTAGTTAAAAGTTTTCTTTTAGAATATATTAAACCTAAAATTAAATATTTCTTTTATTTTGACGATCAATCACAACGTAACCAATTTACAGAAGCTGTTATTAAATTATTTAAAAAGGACACAGTTAGTTTTTACGAATGTACAAAACGAGTAATATATATTGAAGACGAAAATGAACAACGCGCTATTATTTTAAAATATCACGAAGGTATAACTTCACACCGCGGAATTAAAGAAACACTCATGAAATTAAAACAAACTTATTTTTGGAAAGACATGGATTTAACTGTAGCCACTGTAATTAATTCTTGTGAAATTTGTAAAACTCAAAAGTATGACCGAAAACCTTTAAAACCAAAATTACAACTTACACAAACGCAAACAAGGCCTTTTGCCGAAATATTCACAGACCTATTTTCCATTGAAGGAAAATATATTTTCTCACCACAATCGATGCTTTTAGTAAACTCGGACAACCTTTTGAGATATCTAACCGTTTAACACCCGAAGTCGTTCGTGCATTAATTAAGTTTTTCTCATTTTATGGTGTACCTAACAGAATCAGTGCAGACCCTGGTTCTGAATTTAATAATACGTTACTAAAGGAAACATTACAGTTTTATAAAGTTAACTTACACATAGGCACCCCACACAATCCTAACTCTATGGGATTGATAGAACGTTTCCATTCAACAATTTTAGAAATTTACCGCATAGCTAAATATGAACAGAAAATAACGGATGCCGCTAACATAATAACATACGCTGTTATGTTGATTATAAGTAATCAAACAATACATACCGCAACTGGTCTCACACCTTTTGAAGTAGTTTTTGGACACACCGATTCAAACAGTACATTTAACGTAGATTTTAGTAAACAGTACACTCAACAATTAGTAAGTGATCACGTGAAACGCACTAAATACCTTTATAAATATTTAACAGGCAAATTAATAGTAAATAAAGAAAAAGTTATAGATAAACGCGGAGGAGAATCCTCTTTTGATATAAATCAAGGCGACACAATATTTGTTAAAGGCGTAAATACTAGAAGAAGCAAGGATAAACCTCGTTTCCAAAAAGCGCAAGTTTCTGGCAATATTGATAAAAATATTTGTCCTATTACATTACGAAACCGTAAAACAAAGGTACCTATTAAGGACATAAAACGACCTTCACAGATACCTCATAATCGCGGCGCTGGCGATGACGAGCCACGCCCTTCAACTTCAAAGGATTGACAAAAATCCCGGAGTTTTGCTGATGAAGCAAGGTCAAGCCAGTCTTAGCAACGACAGGTGGACCATAATTAAGGTTTTAAATTTAAGTACTATACAAGAACAATTAGAATTAAATATTAATAGATACGCTAACCTAAACCAACATGTAAAAACTTATTTAAAGAACAAAACTATAAATTTTCAATTAATTAATATAAAAGCCCAAACGGATTTTATTATAAACTCTACCATAGAGAAATTCAGGCAATTAGTACCCTCAGTCCGTATTAAACTAAGGAATCTTGAATCCTCTCGGATCAACTATTAAAATAATTACCGGAAATTTAGATCACGAAGATGCCATTCGCTATGAAAAACTAATTAAATCAGTAAGAACTAATCAAAATAAATTAGCAAAGAAAGTAATTCTAATTTCTGAAATATCTAAAAACCTTGTAAAAATTACTAATGCAACCCACAATAATTTTGTACACATAGATAAGGAACTATGGGAATTAAGGAAACTCATTAACCAAACAATTGATTTAAGCTTACAAAATATTATTAATGTTTATACTTTATTTTTACACAATTTTCAGACATTGTTTACTCATTTAGACGAAATTGAAACATGTATTACTTTTAGTAGATTAAATACTTTACATCAATCACTTGTTAACCCAGATGAATTAATTATGTTATTACGGGAAATAGAAAAGTTTTATAAATTAGTGTATTCAGTAAACTATGATAATTTAGTTAAGATAGAGCGATGTATAGAGTTAAAAGTCTATTCAACCAAAAGTCAAATAACGTTTATATTAGACGTACCGTTAATAAAGGACGAAACCTTTATATATTATAAGGCCATCCCTATACCTATAACAAATTCCCGTAATCAAACCACCCTAATAATTCCCAAATATCCCTATCTCCTGGTAAAAGGTTCTGATATGGTTTCGCTATCACAACCCTGTCTCGAACTTAACGACGCTGCATATCTTTGCTATGAAGATCAATCGCAGCCACCATTACAAGATACTTGTATCACAGCATTAATGAAGTTTTCCCCGAATACCAGCTCTTGTAAACCAATAATTGCAGAAATTAACGCCGTGAAAATAGAGTCCGTGGGAAAACAACGATGAACCCATCGTTGTTTTCCCACGGACTCTACAGTAAGTCTCAGAACGTATTTACAAGAATATGTAATAACTAGCTGATACCCGCGGCTTCGCGCGCGTGGAATTTGATCTGTTACAAAGTTTTCGTCATGACTAAACCCCATTTCTTCCACTTTCTTTGCCTACAGTGCCGGGGGTGCCCATCACGGGCGAGGTGGTGTTGGGTACTTAGTGGGAGCCGGTACGTCGTTGTCGGCATACCGGGGTCCGTTACGCTGATACAATAGTTGGATGAATGGGACTGAATTATGCTATTGTTTGAAGGGATCTGGTGTTGGTTGTTTCAGCGTACCGCGGCGTGGTCCAAGCAAGCTCGCACCACATCTGTTTGCATTTACATGAAATTTGAAGTCTAATATAATTTGAAGATTTAAAACTGTCAATGCTGTAGTACAACAAAACCATTCAAAGCACAGCTGCTTTGAATGGTTTTGTTGTACTACAGCATGGCTTGCCAGCGCAAGGCTTTATTCGAATATGATCAACACTGCCTAGAGCCCTGGAAGAAGTGGTTCTGTGTAAAAAACCACATTCTTAATTTCCAACCAAGTATTTCTCGATCCATAAGCGTTGTAAATGCGATTTCACAAAGACAATTTTCTTGCATACTACGTTTGGATAAAAGACCTAGATTGGACGGTGGACGACGGACCTAGACGGTGTAGTACCAGCATCGGTGTAGAGCTCTGGAAAAGACAGTCCTATGTCATTCTCCCTTTATGATCGATAGACAAAGTTTCGTTTTATTGTCATGTTTTAAAAGTGTCTTTCTTAAAATATGGAGAAAATTTAATAAAAAGATAATTTGGATGCGTTAGATAGGCAGTTTCACTAAACAAACTTTGCCAGGCCCTCAAAAGCGGTGCGTCCTAGAAAAAAAATCGTTACTAAATGGAAGTTTATCAATTTACCTACTAAATGGAAGCTTGTCAAATGGTTTACCAGTCTATATTGATTTAATCCACCAGTCAGCTGCTTCGTGTTGTTGCGACACACCTGTTACCTTATTCTGCCTGAGATACGGGTCTATGCCCAGTTTAGGAAGTATTTTTGTACTGCTTAATATAGTTAATAATGTCACAGTGTAGTTTATAAGATTCGATAATTCATTTACCTACTTATTCCATTTTAACCTACCTTAAGTTATGCATGCATATTGCATGTAATGGAATTAGGCGTATATGTAGTCTTGGTTGTACAAATAAATAAATTCACTCACCAATTTTATTCGATTTCCCACCATTTTTCTCTACCGTATACAAAAATCGGCCAAGTGCTAGTCGGACTCGCGCACGAAGGTTTCCGTACCATTGATTACGTAAACAACAGTAGGTACCTACATTAATTTAGTTAATATAGTGCTTACCTGTTACCATTTATTAATATCGAGCAAAAATAGGCAAAATAATGGCATTTTTTGTATGGGATTAAATATTCATTTTATTTTCATTCTGTTATTTGTTGTTAAAGTTAGAAATATAACTGAGTGTTTTGTGAATATTTCAAGTGCCTACCTGTTGGCATTATTAATATCGAGCAAAAAAGGACAAAAATCGCGTTTGATGTATGGGAGCCCCCTTTAATATTCATTTTTTTTAGTATTTTTTGTTATTGCGGTAACAAAAATACATAATTTGTGAAAATTTCAGTTGTCTAGCTATCGCGGTTCTTGAGATGGCCTGGTGACAGGCAGACGGACAGACGGACACAGCAAAGTCTTAGTAATAGGGTTCCATTTTTACTGTTTGGGTACGGAACCCTAGAAATGAGTTAGTTCTAAATAATACCATTCTATTTGTAAGTACTGATTTTTATTTTCTAAATATGGACCTAAATATAAATAAGACAGCCAATAGGATTTTTCAAGTTTTATCAAAAGTTTTCGTTACATAGCCTCCTTTCATGGCGTATGGAATACGTCGCGGCTAGATGTCACATTTTCTTGAAGCTCTTATTGAGCTTCATAGTTTGATATGCAAACAAGAGTTTCGTCAAACACTATTGATAAATCTTTAGTAATCTGTCCAATTTTGAGTTGTTGATAATTTACTAACTGAATTTTAACTAACTCCTCAAATTCCGACTCACAAGGATCCCGTGGAGTACATAAATATAATATAATACGTTTTCTGATGTAATTCTGGGCTCAAAGATGATAGAAACGTGTATTTCCTTGTATAGATATTTCAGTTTTAAGTAAGTATCCAACCATTTAATGATGTTTTTGAATGTTTCTTCCTCGTCTAATAGTACTGAGTTCAATTTAGATGTGCTAAGGTTTGTTTGTGTTCTGACCGACCTTTGCTCCTCGGTCCCTTCTGCATACATGGAATTGTTTCGTGCTATTGAATTCAAATTCTGCAGTTTTAGATTAGGCCGTATTGTAGTTCCCTGAAGGTTATTTTTTTCTTCAATCTCATTTTCCAAGTATGGGTCATCTCTAGGGCTTCCATTCCGTAATTACGTAATTACGCAGTTACGTAATTACGCAAAGATTTTACACTTCTGACAAGTACGTAACTGAAGGGCTGAAATCCGTAATTACGTGATTGTAGTTTTTTTTAATTATTAATAAAAATTTGTAAATGAACCATTAAACACAAATTAGCAGCAAGTTGGCAACATTTAACATTATTCTAAACAGGATGACATGGCAACTCCGTTAAAAATGAAACTTAACAAGCGGGTATTCCCCCATATACAATAAATTCAATCTAGTAAAAGTCTATGGTTTCGGGTATTTCTCCGCGCGACTTATTTCAGCCTTGGATAACGTAGATATGCAATAATCCTCTTTGCCTCGGAAGTAAACGGTTTATTATTTTTATATAATTGTCCACCGGAAATCCCTTCTTCTTTCTATGTGTGTGTTCAACCTAGTGATTTGTTTTAGATGGTGACACTTTAAAACGCATAATGTTTAATGTCATACTTTCAATTGACATACATCATAAATGACATACTTAAAAAGCATAATTGTTTTTAGCAAACTTTTTATCACGCATAACCATATAAACGCAGAATTGTTGGCATAATGCTAAAAAGCATAATTAAATCTATATTTTTGTTAACTATAATTTTATAAAGCATACCTACTTTATAACGCATAGTTTAATCATAAAATGACCATAATTTTCATAATTTTCTTTAATGAACTTGTACAAAGCATATTCTACTAAAGCCAACGTCTATAAAAATATATATAATAATTATTGCTTATTTACTTAAATTTACATTTACAAATATTTTTTTTATTTAAAGTAAGTATGTCTAACTCAAACAAATTGTACATAAGTTTCGAAGTAAAAATAAGGAAATCAATATTAATACGAAACTAATTGTATTAAACCCGACTTATTCAACTTCAAAATATCAGTAGCAATAAACATCTATTATTTGTTTCTCTATATTTTGTCAATATAACCGACTTTCTTTTTATTATTTAAAGTCATATTTTTGGATAAAGTATGATAGACGGACCGTTGCTCTGGGTTTCTGTCATTAAGTGGCTAAAAAGTATGTAATAGTGGGTAATTAGTAGTCAAGCAAAGTTTTACATAATCCTTTTTTTTTTGCATGCCTCATTGTCATTTTCCTATCTACTACATAATAATTATTAAAGAAATCATTCTGTTTAAACAAATCTCCGCAATTACGTAGTTACGTAATTACGTAATTAGACCACTAAAATTCGTTACTAGTTACGTAATTAACATATCCGTAATTTTGGAAGCCCTAGTCATCTCATTAGTAATACCATTATTTGTAGTCGCATCTCTTCCCAATTATTCTTGGTAATTTTGTACATTTGTGACTGGTCACCAGCTGGTCACTTACTAATTTTAATTCATAATCAGAAATTTCTCGTACGGTTTGTATCTGGCTGCCGAATTCTTTAATGCAGCCTTTAATTGAAGTTCGTGTACGTTTTAACTTAGTTAATTCATCCATTTCGGCACCAATTCTTATTAAATTCTAAAATAATACCCTTCTATTTGCAAGCAATGATATTTATTTTCTGATTGACACATTGAATGTCATAACAAACTAAGTGACATCAGAGAGTACAAATATGTAAAGAGTATGGATCGAACGGATCCGAACAAACTTTGCCTCCACTTTTTATCTCTTTAAAGACTAAATTATCAAAAATCCTGAAAGACGTCATTCATAATTTCTAATCAGGTAGCTGGATACCAATTTTCATCGACTTAGCTTCAAAACTGACGGAGTTTCATACAAACTTATAGGGCCCTTTTTACCCCCTTAGAGGCGGAATTTCCAAAATCCCTTTCTTAGTGCTCACCTACACTATAAAAGGAAGCATGGTGAAAATTTTCAGATTTTAAATCCCAGTAGTTTGGGCTGTACGTTGATATGTCCGTCAGTCAGTCAGTCAGTCAGTCAGTCAGTCATTAAATCAGTTTTCACTTTTATATATTTAGATGAAGATGAAGATGATATGATACAGTATTGCTATCCTCTTACCAATGGCCACTTTTAGCATCACGCGGGACCCTTAGTCCCGCAAATACCGGGATTTAAATTATGTTGCGGGATTGCATTCTCTATTGCTGCCGTAAAATGCGCCTGGTGTCCGCCTTTTTAATTAAAAGTGGTTTACATACTGTTATCTTGAGTTTACGCGAACACTATACATTGAAATGAAAGAAATGTTTACAGATTCAGTACGCGTTTATTTTTTAAACTAACCCGACGCGACGTTTCGATTACTTTACAGCGTTCATGGTCACGGGCTAAGGTTGGCACTAAGGTTGTTGTTCGTCTTAAATTAGGTAATTTTAAAATTGTTTGAAACTACCGCCTCTAATTTTATCGTTGGTTATGTTCCTTTTCACAATTTCTGACGAAAATCGAAACTCTTGCCCGACCTAGGGCCCAAAATCTTACATAAAAAAGTAATGGAACAGCGCGGGAACAGCCTATAATCATCCCACTAATTCTTATTGAAATTAAGTAAATAATAAGACACGATCCTTGTATTTCTCAGAAACTGTGCAACTGATCATGTTTGTTTTTTTTTTTACATTGAAGTACTTTTTAGGTAAATTTTTTTTGGTGTATATACATTTTATGAGTGATTGTCAAGTAATAACATATTATAGTACACCCGCCATCTTGATGTCAATATGGCGGGTGTATTTTAATTTCGAAATAATTTCGTTTTGAAGAAGGTACTGATTTTTTAGAGTGAGGTAGTAAAAGGTAGATTTTAGGTACATTTTTTTGGTGACCGGTATAATTTAATTCGTTATGGTACACCCGCCATTTTGACTCTCATTTCTATAGAAGTCGTGGCGTGGCGGGCACGAAAATCTCGAACTTCTATAGAAGTCGTTGGCTGTGAAAAGGTTAAATAGAGGTAATATCATACGTAACGTCAAACGTGGTAAACATGTAATTTAAATAGAAAGTCACTATTTAATATTACTATACATTGTTTCAGCTTTCCAAATAATTATCATATATATAAAGGAAAAATGGATAAACGCCACTGGCAGAGAGCCTAATTGGTTTCCAGTGAATTTTTATAATTTGTCATTTAGGTATTCACAGGCATAGTAGTGTTTATAAATCAAAATCTCTTTTAATTTTAAATTTTTTAAAAGGTGTCCCTGTTTATATATTTTTTTATCATGCTGCCTTAACTAATTAGCTGGGAGACACCTTGTATAAGAAGAAAAATTCTACTAGAAAAGTTTTACATTGTAGGTGCAGAAATAGCGAACACAAAAAAATATAAGGTTTCAGTGATAGGTCCGTCCGAAAAAAAAAGCAAGTTCACTTAGCAATCACTATTTATTTTGAAAATATCTTCATTAGTGACAGCATTTAACCACAATTTACATTAATGTCATCATATTAACTGAAAGTTTATGTAAAACATTTTTATAATGCATATTTAAATGAGAAAAACTTAAGTTTTAATCTTAGGTACTATTGATGTACTCAATTGTCCATATTTCACTTTAATTCTAGATTTATTTTATCTCTTTGACATAGGCATCTAATTCGGCATCTAATTGTTCAGCAGTAGGGACAGGGCGCTTGCCTCGTCCGGCTCCGCCACGTCCTCTACCTCCACCGCGTCCTCTCATTCCACCACCACCTCCGCTTTGATTTCTATTGGTACCACTGTCTGTAACAATAAAACAATGCTGTTCTACAAAACCTTTCATTTAATATACAAACCTACCAAAATAAAAAATAATGTAGTGGGCCTCTGGAGAGACAAGACTTTTTAATTAAGACGCTGACTGCAGCCGATGCACCTTGAGCAATGAACACGCCCACAAATTTATTCGTCTTTGAATTTCTTTGGAACGCGCCACAGCTATCACTGTCGATTCTCGTAGGAGTGACAGAGAAAAAGCGTATGGAATAGAAGGGCCTAAGTGCCAAACAACAAAATTCGTTGTGCAATTTAAAATTGCCATTTTATTAAAAATCTAAATCAGCCATTTGCTTAAGCAACATGTAATATACAATATAGCAAAATTTTATTATCATTGTTATACGGACTGCTGAGAAAAATGGTAATTTATGTATTTTCAGAGGCTACTTTGAGATTTTTATCTATCAAGAAAAGTTTTTAGAATCGTGTTTTGGAAACAGCCACCTGGTCGAAAATATGATCAATTACAACTACATATAATTTGGCAACAATACGAGCCATAGGCTTAAAGCAAAACAATCTTCATTGAGCTCAATTTGGCTCATGTCAGCGTCTTGACGTAATAAACTTTCATGAAAACCATGACTTAAAGTTGTTACCTGAATAATAATCAAATCAAACAAATCAATACAGTTCAGCCCCCAACCTGTCAATATAGTGTGTAATGTATGATATACAATATAGACTACACAGTCATGTCATCATCATCATCAGCCTATCACAGTCCACTGCTGGACATAGGCCACTCCAATTGCACGCCACTTAAATCGATCCTCGGCTTCTCGCATCCAACTCCTGCCAGCCACCTTGCGCAAATCATCACTCCACCTGGCCTGACGAAGTCCTACATTACGTTTGCCGAGACGCGGTCTCCACTCAAGAACTCGTTTACCCCAGCGGTTGTCGGTTCTGCGGCTAATATGGCCAGCCCACTGCCACTTCAGCTTGCAACGCTGCAGGGACTCCAAAACGGACTAGATTTCTATCGAGTCGGCTTTCTCATAGTCCACGAATGCTAGACACAAGGGCTGATTTTACTCTTCGGTCTTATGTATAATTTGCTGCACTGTGTGGATGTGGTTTATGGTGCCGTATCCGCTCCGAAATCCGGATCGAATCCACAGTCATGTATCCATCCTATAAAAAATAAAACCGGCCAAGTGCGAGTCAGACTCGCGCTTCCGTACCATTGACTAGGTAAAAAACAGAAGGCATACAAATTTCGAGCAAAAAAGGGCAAAAAATCGCGTTTGTTGTATGGGAGCCCCCCTCGAATATTTATTTTATTATTTGTTGTTATAGCGGTAGCAGAACTACATAATTTGTGAAAATTTCAACTGTCCAGCTGTAGTGGTTCTTGAGATACAGCCTGACAGAGCGACGGACAGACGGACAGACAGCGAAGTCTTAGTAATAGGGTCCCGTTTTTACCCTTTGGGTACGGAACCCTAAAAATTAAGACCACCAATCTACAATTTATACACAAAGACAATCTTATATCTTCCTTCTATAATATACATGCCTTGATCATTTTCATAAGTAAATACTTACTCCTGTTTGAGTTTCTTCTATTAGGAATGGTACCACCTCCGAGTCGACCCCCTCTATCTTGACTTCTTAAGGTACTAATTTCAGAAGTTGCCAGTTGAATATTCATTGCACGCCCATCTAAAGGCACTCCATTATACTGTTTCATAGCTTTAAGTGCATCTGCTCTTCTGTCAAACACCACATCTGCAGTCCCTAAAAGTTAATTGAAAAAAGTGCTATTTATTTTTATTGAATGTAACCTTCCATTTAACATTATTATTTTTATTTATATGGATAACATCAAAGTATTACATATATTAGGACTTTCTTAACAGTAGTGTTATGGTGTTTAATGAAATTAAATATAAATCATATTTGTCAAAATTAACCTAAAGCTTTTTACAGAATGTATCTGTTATGATTGGAATTTGGGTGTAGACAAGTTTATATAGATATGCTTCAAAGAAAAGTTTAAAAATTGAGACATTAGTTTGCATAGTTGCCAAGTCTAGCTAGACAGACCATTAAAAAATTATAAATAACTATTTCAACAATTTACAAACCTAAAGATCTTCCAGATCTATCATAATGCACAGCTGCACTCTTTAATACTCCAAATTCAGAAAACAATTCTTGAATGTCAGAGTCTGAGACTCCAAAATCCAAATTTGAAACCAGAAGTTTAGTAGGGCCTGTAGATATAGATCCTCCTCCTCCTCTTTGAATCTTCCTGTCCGCAAAATCGTTGAACATGTCATGTTTCCAAGTGCTGTTTACATCACCCTGAAATAGGTCGATCTTCATAGAGCTTACCGGTTGGGCATTGCCTGCCCTTTTGAGTGTTAGAAATCAAAATTCTCAGCATATGCTGGCAGAACATTACTTGATGACTAACAAAAAATTTTTAACATTAACAAATTTAAAACATAACATGATAATAACATGGTTCATAACATTCAATAACCAGTCAAGGGTTCATTTGCACTTAACACTGCACTGTTAATACATTTAATACACAAGGCATAGGTCATTTATCACTTTCAGATGGATGAAATGATGGCCATGGGCAATCATAGTTCCACTGCTTGCAGTTCTGTAGTATTTCTCGAACAGCAACACCACATCTTTATCTTCGTGATCAGAAATCTCTTTATAGCAAAATGTTGCAGGACCATACATTAACAAAATGTAGCTGTTTCACCAAAGGCACGAACCCAATGGAAACGAAGTTTAGCAAGAAGAACAACAATCACGATTCTCAACACTGAGCTATGTTTAGAGAGGATCGGTAAAGTAGGAAGGTACGTTACTACTGCGCCTGACCAGAAGACAACTGCTTATGTACAATATTTTAACCATACAAGAACGTCTGAAGAAGCCACAAAAATATTCCTCGAGTGTTGTTGGATTTTGGCTTGTAGGTACTTTTATACCTACGATTGAGATGCGTCATTCACCACGTTAGTCCGCCATTTTGCAAGTAGCAATCATCTTAATTATTTGTTAGATTTACCCTTGAGTGATTGGTAGGTTTGGCAATACCACCGCGATTTCTTCCACGTAATACACCACTACTCGAGCGGCCATTACGAAATCCACCACCTGCTCCACGACCGGGTCGTCTATTAGCATCAAATTTTCGTCCAGCTCCTCCTCCACCACCGCCTCCTCTTCCTTTTTTACTGGCTTTTATGATGTCGTCCAAAGCCATATCAATTCTGTCAACCATATTGGATATTTATTCTTTCCAGAGTAGTTAATACAAGGAACTGTATCCTTCTTTGAACACAAAACGTAACGAACACGCTAAACACTTGCTTGCTTGAGAATGCAAAGAGTCGCAGAGAATGAATGGGAATTTGGGAAAAGAATAATGATATCTATGAATGAATGAAATATGAAACGGATGATAGGTGATAGATGGATTGTAGATACACTGACCTCTTTAATGTAGATAGAATGAAGTTGAATGAATGATGAAAATTTAAATAGAATGGACGATGCTTTGAGTATTAAATCAACCGGAGTGGCCATTGACATGCGTACTCCGCTGCCTAAGGCCGTATACAGAAAGAAAGCTGGAAACTTATAAGCGCTTACCGGCGCTTGACAGCGCTGGTAACCCGCGCAGGAAAATATATGAACGCGCGCCGATAAGCACTTCTTCAATTTTTGAATTTTAACGCCAAAAATGCAGGCAGAACCGTTCCAATCATGATCACATTAAAATGATTATCCACATTTTCAATAACCCAACACTGTACATTAAGTACTACTAAAACTTTGTTGTCATTTACACCCAGGCGATATTTAATAAAACAAAATCAGCAACATATTCATAACACAAGGGTTTTAGGTGCTTTAACCTGTAAAATATGTTTCTTTATCTTTTCTTTTTACTCAATTGAAAGGAAAGGACATATCTTTAAAGTTAAACTAAAATGTGTATTGTATGTTTACCTGAAAGCCATACAGATGCTATAGTGCTCAGTTGATTCAAGAGAGACCACAAAGGATGATTCGACCATATTTTATTGTAAATTAAAGGAATCATAGCCATAATTTACACTTATAATTTCCATGTACCTATTTGCTACAAATCTGAAAAAACTATTAAGTACACATAAATATTAGTAAGAAAGAATAGTTATAAAAATTAGAAGTACAGTTTTTTTTTATAGTATATTGTATACATATAAATAAAAATAAATTTATATAAAAAAAGCAATAAATACATGTCGGAGTGAAGTTGGTTGGTTGGAAGATCGACACCTAACGAGAGGTGAAGGCACCGTTGGCTTTTTGTCTGTGGATCAGTAGCTGTCAGAGATAATGCCATTGTCACCTGTCAATGTCAATGTGAACTGTCAGGTGTGAGTACTGTGATAGTCTATGGCTATGGCAGCTCGTCGGTGTTTGGGCAATCGCACTGAATCACTCGTATAATATTATAATTAATCAAGACTATTGGATACTCAAGCAAGCAATCGTCATTAAATCCCCGAAATCAGAAGTGGGATAGAAGATCACGCCTACAAACTGGTTTGTTACAGACAATGTGCTTGGAAAATGGCCGACGCCTAGATTTACATTGAGAAAAAATATGGCGGCAAAATTGTTCTATGTATACGAGAAAATGCGGCCTCACTTGATACGAACCTGTCGTGGAGGCTTATTGAGTGACGGCATACGACACCTCCGTGAAATATGATTACAACACAAGGATACAACACTGCGCATGGGTTCTCAGTGTTCATGCTCTCAGTTGAAGCTCTTGTAATGAAACATCAACTTTCTTAGATGGAGCGGTCACGTCCTACGCATGCCCGATGTCTTCTACTCTGAGCTTTCAAACGGAAAACGGAAACGAGGCGGGCAATACCTTCGCTATAAAGACGTACTCAAACGCAATCTTGCGGCTTGTCATATACCAAGTGAGAGTTGGGAGCATAGATTTATTAAATCTATGGTTGGGAGAGTCTTGCACGTCAAAGACCGGAATGGCGTCGAACCTGTCACAAAAGTGTCGACCGTTATGAATCTGAGCGTCTAGAAGACGTTGATGTGAAACGCCAAATACGGAAGACTAGGCAAAAACCCACATACTCTTATACATACGATTCAGCTGGCCAATTATACTGTGCATCTTGCAACCGAGTCTTTAAAACCAAATTCGGTTTTGCCAGCCATATTAGAGCCCACCAGCGTAATTTATAGGAATCGCCGTCACCGGATACGGTGTAGACGACCTAATGATCACGGGTTATTGTGTGTACAATTCTAATTTTATAAGTTATGATGACTGGGACTCTTGAGACCTGTATTGCTGCTCTATGTCTGTTGATCTAAAATGATTTACCCTAACACTACAAATAGAATTACTTATTAAGTAAGTAAGAACAATAACTTGGACAACTATTACTATTCTAACACAACATTTATTACAGCACATACAGATTTGGTAGCAGTAGCAATCATAATTATCATTTGTCTCTACATATAAAAGGCATAGCTACAAATCTTTGTAATAAAACGAGGCAAACTATATGGAAAAGTATTAATTAGAAAAAAAAAGTTACTCTGGATGTGAACCCTTTGTAACTTCTATGTTTCAGACTTGATTATAAGTACCAGTTAAGGGATTATTAGGTACCTTTCCTAAACATTTAATTTTATTTCGACTGTTACATTCTTTACACGTTTTAAAGAATATGGTTTTAGTGATGCTTCAATTAGTCATCAAAGAATATTGATATGCCATGCCTTATGTGATATTGGAATCTTATGAAATAGTCTGAAATAGTTCCCGAGCCATACTTAATAAAATGAACTGAGTAATTATGACTTTTAAGCACAACTTGTGAATGTGGTTGGTGCTTTGCAAATTATACTATTATGTTAAAGTAATTGAGCACATCTACAATCTTTTCTTAAAACAGCTGACTTTTATTAAACAATCAGGCCATCATCTCCATGAGTTGTGGGCTATTTGGATATCCAAATTCAATACCAATTTGGGAAACACATTGGATTTATAAATAAGTTTGACTCTGACTGTGCTCTATACCCTATCGGTCAAGCTTACTAACTGATTATACCACATTGTTCAGATATGTTGACCTTTTGGTATAGGAGTGTGCTATAGTCACTGTGTCTTAACATGTTTATTATTTCATTACCCTTTAAACTTAATTGCTGATCATTGGTATTTAATCCCTCGATCGTGAGTTATTCCAGACACAATTGAAATCAATTGTTATCGCGGCACGCGCGTGCCTCCTGGGGGTTGAGGGATTAACATGCATTTATTGAGATGAAGAATTTGAGTAAATTGATATTGACAAAAAAAATACAAGTGGTATATGTATTATGTGCACCCAGTCTGTCATTTACTAAATATTCAACTGGTAGTGATACTAGTGATCAATGAGTTGAGAATAATAACCAATAAACTATAGTTCTAGTCAAATTACAGAAGCGGAGGTTCAACATTGGTATAATGATGATAATAAGAGGGAAGTTTTATATTTCTACAGATAAATAAACGTGTATGGCTATCGCTTGCTTATGGTGACTGTTGGTATGGTGCATTTGGTTGATAGCGAATTTGCTAAATTCGATACTGTACCGTTTAGTCCTTTTAGGTCGGGTGGTAACATAAATAGGTAGTAGATAGGTAGAAATAACAACAAGGTATTTTAAGGTAACAATCGCAATTATTATAATATTGATTTCTCAGGGTAGTGGTGAGATCATAATTACAACCAATCAGATACCAGTCCTGTATATGGAATGTCAAAACCACTGTCCTCGGAACCGGAACCCGATGAAGCGTAGACCGGTGGGTAGGTGATGCAGGGTGCGCAGACAGGCAAGTAGGTAGGGTGCGGGGAAGGCCGTGCAGTCAGGCTTCCCAACCGGAACATGGACCCTGGAATACCGGAAATCGGACACTTTTAGAAAAGTCCGATTTCATATGTATGACAGCGACATCAGGCCGGAAGCGGTGAAAAGCGGATCAGATGGAATGATTGATGCAAGAAATAGTAGTTAATGATGTGGCAGTCATACATAATCACACTGAACTTACAATTAAGCAGCTAACTATAAAAAGTAATCAACTAAGTTGCTATTTTTAAAATGACAATTTGACCTACGTCATTTCAAAGAAAAATCATTAGCATATTAGACACGAAAACTGTAGGCATAGTGATAGCGATTATAAGTAAAAGGCTTAAGATTAATTACAATAAATTAGATGACCCTCGAAGGCCATAAAGGTCATGCAAGGTCGTGTACGCATGACATTTTGCGTACATGGATGGATACAATATTTATTCTTACAAAGATCTAATTCTACATTGCATAAATACAGTGAAGGATGAATGAATAGCATATTACTGAGCGTACTACTCATGTAGGCAATGTCTACTTTTTTTTTTATACTAAGTTGGCAACTACTACTAGGTACTAAACTAGGTACTAAATCTAGGCATTATGAATAAATTGCAACACTCACCCGATATCGAGGTAAACAACACTGATTTTAGTAAAATATTTAATGAAATTAAATATCACACTCTGGTAGTAACGAGTGAGTACTTTTAAGTATTAGCAGTACGTCCTTGCGTTTAGTCAGTGTGGCTCGGACTGTTGAAGACGATTCCCAAGTGATTTTCGCAGAGTGCCCGTCGCCGCGCTTTGGCCAAACCTGTTTCCATACATCGTTCCTTCTAGCTCATAGGCACTACGCCCGGATAATAAATTAACAGACGTTTGCGCCCGGGTTTGCTTATAGTTTTTTATTTAGTTTTGTATATTTGTTTTTGTAAATAAGTAGGATCTTAATTATTAGTTTCTTTTATAATAGTTCATAAGTTTAGGTTGTTTCAAGTCGTTTTATTTTAATATTATTTTCATTAAAATTATACTAGTTAAGTTTTTATTGAGTTAGTTTTAGGATAATGTAACGAACCGTTACATACCCCCCTTTTTAGGTTAGGATTTTCCTAGAAAAATCCGCTTTATCTAAAATTACTAAAAAACCTAAGTCAACTTAAAGTCCTTAACATGCCAGATACCTAAGTTGTTACCTGCCATGTCCTCAAGTTCATAGACAAGTTTTGATTTTTTTCCTATAATGCGGCATTTTATAAATTTAGGAGCCAGCTTTTTAGAAAATCTACTGTCTTTATCGCTCTGGTAGAAGGTTCGTTTCCAGACGACATCACCGACGTTGAAGTCAACATTTTTGCGTCGCAAATCGTAATTTGTGCTATTTCTCGAGTGAGCTTTTATAAGCGATAATCGAACTTTGTCAAATATTTTGTGTAAAGCTCCCAAGTTCTCTGCGTAACTATCACGAGGTGCAAATGTGATTTGATTTTCCAAGTCAGAATCAACGTAATGAGACCCGCAGCTTATTAGCTCTCTGCCAAAAACCAGAAATGACGGTGTAAAGCCGGTCACTTCGTTGACAGCGCTATTGAGGGCAAATTGAACTTTCGCAATGTTTGCATCCCAGACTCTATGATCACGATCAATGAAAGAAGAAACGGAGGTTATAATAGTTTTGTTATAGCGTTCGACAGTATTTACTTGAGGAGTATATAAAGGGCAGTAAAAAATATTAGGTACATTATAAGTTTTAAACAAATTACTTAGGGTATTGCTGATAAACTGTCTCCCGTTATCCATAATAATTGTGCTAGGGATTCCGTGAACTAAAAAGACGTTTTCCTCCATAATTTTGGCAATTATTTCGGCAGTAGCACGGCGTATAGGAAAGAGCATACAATATTTAGAAAAGCAACAGGTAACGACTAGTAAAAATGTATTTTGTTTCCTAGACACGGGCAGTGGTCCCACTAAATCTACACTAAGCATTTGAAAAGGCCGACTGCAGTCCTTAGGCCTGCCCATTACGCCGAGTGTTGCGTGATTAGGGTGTTTGTGAGAAAGGCAGATTTCACAACTAGTTACGAATCTAGATATGTCTTGATGCATATTAGGCCAAAAATAATTTAAACTAACACGTTTGTGAGTCTTGAATATCCCGAAGTGTCCGGACGTAGGTTCGGAGTGATTTTTGACTATGATGTCATTTCGGTATTCAGAGGGAACTACTTCTTTCCATTCAAATTCACGGGTAAGAGGATTTAATGATTTCACGTAGCGAAACAATCTCCCATTTTCGACGCGATAATTTAAGAAGGATGTCGGTGCCTTTAGACAACCGTTAAAAATGTTCAAGAACCAGGCATCGTTAGTTTTTTTGAAAGTTATCGTCATCCACGCCAATAGCAGAAATAGGGACTGAGCGTGAAAGACTATCCGGTACTACATTTTCAGACCCCTTGCGACGCTTGATCTCAAAATTGTAAGCCGAAAGACGTACTCCCCACCTAGCTAATCTACCAGTTGGGTTATTAAGGTTTAAAAACCACTTAAGGGAAGAATGGTCTGTAAAAACAGTGAACTTGAGACCATTTTCCAAATAGCAACGCCAATGTTCGATTGCGGAGAGCACGGCCAACGCTTCGCGTTCCGTTGCGCTGTAGTTACGTTCAGGTTTGGATAACGACTTGCTCATGTAGGCTATCACTCGTTCCTTTCCGTCTAAAGTTTGAGTTAGTACTGCACCAATGCCGTAGTCGCTAGCGTCAGTGTGGACTTCAAAGGGTTGGTCGTAATCAGGGCAAGTAAGAATGGGTGTGGAGGACAGACATTTTTTTAATTTTTGGAAGGCTAGATCGGCCTCAGCAGACCAAACGAAAGGAGGAGCATTTTTACCCTGGGACGTCAATTTATTTAGAGGGTCCGCTAGGGTGCTGAAGTTTTCAATAAAGCGACGGTACCAGGAAGCTGTGCCCAGAAATCGCCTGACTTCTTTCCGGTTCGTAGGAGTAGGATAGTTGACGATGGATTCGACTTTCTCGGGATCGGCATGCAAGCCGTTAGAGTCCACGATGTAACCTAAATACTTAAGCTGGTTCCTAAAAAACTGGCACTTAGAGAAATTAATAGTTAGATTAGCAGTTTTTAATTTGTCGAGGACTCTCGTTAGGAGTGATATGTGCTGCTCGTAGGTATTAGAAGCAATAATGACGTCATCAACGAAGACGAAGACTCTGTGCTCAAATTCGGGCCCGTAAAACAAGGCATCTACTAACCTTTGCTGGGTAGCGGGAGCATTGGTCAGTCCAAACGCCATGGCCTTAAATTGGAAGGTGCCGCGGGAAGGAATATAGAAAGCAGTTTTCTGTCTGTCTTCCTCACGAATTAAAATTTGCCAGAAACTTTTAGAAAGGTCTATACTGGTCAGGTACCGAGCATCGCGTAGGTTATCTAGAATTTCAGCCATGTAGGGTAGGTTATATGCGTCTTTTTTTGTAACTGCATTGAGTTTACGACTGTCGAGGCAAAATCGCAACTCGCCGTTCTTTTTCGGTGTTAGTAGGACTGGAGATGACCACGGACTCTCACACGGTTCAACCACATCTTCCTTGAGCATCTCATCCAATTGTTCGACTATGATACGTTGCTTCTCCGGAGACATCCTATAGTATCGTTGACGGATGGGGGCAGCATCCCCAGTGTCAATTGGATGTGTAATTAAAGTAGTACGTCCTAAGCCGCGTTCTTCGTAGGAAATGTTACGAAACAGAGAGATCACTTTGTCCGCCATAGTTTTTTGATCACTAGACAAATGGTCATACGAGCACAGGTTGCCTGGTTCAGGATTATCAGCAATAACAGAAGAAATATTATCATTGTCTGTAAAGTAAAGGATATGGTCAATGTGTTTGGGAAATAGTCCAAACATCCTCCAAAAATCCATACCTAATATGAGGTAGTGTTTTATATTCGGGACTACGTAGGCCTTTAGTGTGTGAGTTTGCCCGTAGAAACACACAGGGATATAAATTATTCCTAAAGAGTTTAATTTTTCGCCACCAGCTGTGATGAAATTAGCAGTGTCAGACTGATGTAGTTGAAAGCCTGCTTTTAAAAGAAACTCGTGACTTCCATTACCGAGTATCGTAGTGGAAGATCCCGTATCTAACAAACCAGTTAGTGATTTGTTATTGATAGTCACGGATACATAGGGCCGGGATACATTAATATTAGAAAATTGATTACCCTGGATTGAAGAGATAGCGTTGTAAGTAAAAAATGATGACACGAAATTGAGCCAATTTTGCCATTCAGAAGCATCGAACTTGTTGGGTTTATGAGTTAGTTTAGTGACGCCATTTTTCCAATCCAGACCAACTAGTTTTTTTGGTGCTCGTTACGTTTCGGGTTACAGTCAGGGCAATCAGGGTAACGAAAATCTTTTTTACCGCATCTAAAGCAGAGAATGATTCGTTTCTCTTGACAATTCCTTAGTGAGTGGCCGTTCACTCTGCATCTCGGACAAAAAACTTGTCTAGAGGAACTTAGAGTAATATCATCAACATTGATAGCATTGTTGGACTCAAAATTACTTTCACTTTGAATAGCAGCTACTGTAGTTTTTTTATTGGCATTATTATTGTTAGGATTATAATTTGGATAATATTTTGGATGTTGATTGTTTTGATTTTTAAAATTACTAGTGTTCAAATTTGGGCTATATTTGTAAGCAAATTCGGGAGCGAGCGTATTGCTAGATGCTTTAGGGGGCTCCTGAAAGGATGCAAATCTAGCCTGAATATTTTCAAAATTACTGCATATGGAAACAAGTGCGTCGATATTTTTAATTTCAGAAGTAGCCGCTAAGGTATTTGCGTAACAGGGGCGGATGTTATGCAGAAGTATGTCTAATTTTTCTTCATCTGAAAAGGGCTTGGAGAGACGAGAAAACAAGCCATGCATAATAGAAATATAGATAACGATATTTTCTTTTTCGCCTTGTGTGCGTGACCTTATTTCAGTAGCAAGTCGGTAATCGTAGTCACTGGTACTAAAATCTTTTTTAAGAAGTATGCATAGTTCTTGCCATGTACTAACGCGATCTTTAATGTACCGGTACCAGTGGAGTGCATCATCGGTAAAGATCTCGTAAGCTAAAGATAGTATTTTATCAAAGGAAATACCTCGCGACTGAACAAACTCTTCAACCTTTTGAATGAAGGAGTGAACACACGATTTGCCAGAAAATTTAAGTTTTCCTATGTCTGAGGTTAGACTGCGCTCACAGGACACTGAAATAGCTGGTGACTCCACATTCGAAGTAGTGGATGTGGACGGAGCTTTAGGTATTGCCAACTGACTTTTTAGGGCAGTAAGATCCTTGTATTGTGCATTAAAACTGGAAACACAAACTTTATAGACGTCCGCAACTTCAGGTATGTTAGTGATTCTATTGATGCGGTGATAAAGGTGGTTCAGTAGCGTTTCTGTTCTCAAGAATAGATTTTTATCAAATTTTGCTTTTAGGTTAATGATATTGTTTTGAGCCTTAAGGAGAGACTCTTTGACGCATTTGAGGTCGTCACTGGGTTCTAAATGTGATTCTAATATGTCATCAGATTCTAGGTGGCCTAATTTCGCGATCTGTTTCCGCAGTTCCAACACAGAATCACCAGAGCCACCGCGCAGTTCAACCTCGTATTCAAGTTCAGTCTTTTGTAATGACAAAAATTTAATTGGGTATGACATTATGAATCGGGTGTGTGTTGCAAGGAATAAAACTAAATGACAACAATAATCACAAAAGCGGAATCAATGTGTGGTAGTAATATACACTTGCTCCTTACAATAAATTCGGAAAAGAAAAAAAACTAACGATGCCTGGTTCTTGAACATTTTTAACGGTTGTCTAAAGGCACCGACATCCTTCTTAAATTATCGCGTCGAAAATGGGAGATTGTTTCGCTACGTGAAATCATTAAATCCTCTTACCCGTGAATTTGAATGGAAAGAAGTAGTTACAGTGAATGATTGGAATTTAGGGGTATTGTCCTGTTATACATACCCTAAACATTATAATTAGCCTATCTACTGATAAATACCTAACACTGAATTTTGATTTTTATTACTTTATGACTTGTTTGCACTTTAACATTCATTTACCTTACTGCCTGAGTAATTTGAGCTTTAAAGTTTGAGAAATTCAAATTTGTGTTAATAATTTTGAGTGGGAACATAAAGTGCCAGCATTTGGACCAGGGTTGTTTTATGTGTGATATGTTTGATGCTTTATTCACGCGGCCAGTTACGCTGTATATCATCTTGTTTGGTAGCAGTAATTCAACTAATTGAAGTAATTAACTTTATATTCATTGAAATCATCAATGGTTGATGCAGCATCAAGGCTTCGGCATGCTTTTATCGCCCGGGTCATGTTGTTTGTCGGTCTATCTATACTGATTGCAAAACTAATTGGCTGCTTAAGAGCAGATCTGATATTTATGACTTAAAAAGATTGATTTCTATTGTGTCGGGAAATACCCACATTCAAGGGGTTAATAAGTACTTACATATCAAAGGTGATTATTGACTTGACCTTAGGCTGAAGTAAAGGTCATTAATTAGTGTATTTATTTCTTAATTTATAGGGATGGAAATGCAACGAAGAAATAAAAAGTGATGTGACTGTGAGGGAGGGTCACAGTCCTAGCTTTCGAGACGCCATCATTGGCCACATGCATTGATGTTTCATTCATGCCAAGGAGGCGTTGAACTGCAACGTTTTGAAACTTTATAATTGAATCATTTTTCCTTGTTGAACAACAACATTCTGCACTCTCTCATGGAGCTGCTGTCTATACTAAAGAATTATACAACTCTACTACTTGATTATCAAGACCCGCAGCGAATCTATACTTTATTTAAATAATTATTTGAGTTAATTTATTAACTGTACCTATCTTATCAACATTTTGACATTCTATCATTTTCTTGTCATGAAGACTTTGACCGAACAAAAAAAAAAGGGGAAGGAGGGATATGTTTTATGCAGTGAATCAATAGATACATTCTTGAATGCAGGTAAACAATTTAGTAGATAACATGGTTATTTAAATTTCATATAATTATAAACAACATGAACACTGGTTACAGTTTAAGGTTACTTGAGTACAAAACGATGCACTTCATGCAGAGCTGTAAGCGATTATGTGTGTATTAATTTTATTTTCATGAGATTTAAGTTATTTAGACAAAGTTATGATCCAGGGTGTTGACCTGCTCCACTAGCGATACAGCACCGACTGTATGTGATGATAATTTATTTGATTTTGTAGACACTGCAAATATGTAGTAGTAAAGTAAATCTTCTTCAGACAGCAAGGACCAGTTAGAAAATTACTTTTGTTCGCCTAGTTGGTAGACGATCATCATAACTTTTTATTTGATATAATTATGCGACGCTGTGTGTGTACAGTTATGCCGAGTTAGACATGCCCTAAATAAATCTTTACAATTATATTATAGAGTGGATCGATCAGATTTTTGTCGCGATACTCAGGTGGAAGGCACAGAAATATCCTCTCTACCGATGACAAAATTTTCACGACCAAAGAAGGTACAACGTGGTCATCATCCTGCGTCAGTGATGGTTTGGTGTGGCGTGTCTTATCAAGGAGTCACAAAACTACATTTTTGTGGAATAGGACTGAAAACTTCAGCCAAAGTGTATCAAGGTACAGTCTTGGATCAAGTTGGGAAACCTCTCAACTGTAAACTTTCCAGCAGGTCTGCACTTGGTCACAGGGCACGAACTACGTAAGCCTGGCTTGAAACCAACGTTGCGGACTTTATAAGAGCTGAAGACTAGCCCTCACTCAGCCCAGACCTGAACCCTTTAGGCTTTAAATTATGGTCAGTTTTAGTGGTCATGGCCTGCTCTAAACGACATGGCGACATTGAGTCTCTTAAAAATTTTTGGAGCAAGCAGTAGCGAAATTTCCTTTGGAAACAGTGCGTAAATCCATAGATTCGTGGCCAAACAGATTTAAGGCCTGTATAAAAGCCAAAGGTGGGCATTTCGTAAAGTTTTTTTTAAGACTTTTATAAATTTCAATAATATAACATTACTTTATTAAAAAATGCATTTTCATTTGTAACTAAACTTATGACTGGACTGGGTACATAGGTTCTTGTCGAAAATTCGGTTATTCTTCCCCACTTTCAACCCCACAACTGAAAGAATTTTTTTCGTGAGATCTACTATTAAGTTTCCTGACTAGAGTGAACCCATGCAACCACAGTTGCGAGTAATTTACCTAGTATGCGGTCATACAAACAAAAACAAAAAGCGCTCCAGTGATTCCTACATCAAAACATGGCCGACAGCGTTTTCGCAGTTAAAATTAAAAAAAAGATGTTTTTAGAATTTTTTCGTGTGCGTGCGTAAAGACATGATCGAAAATGTATTTGTTTGTAATCGCTGTTAGTGTGCGTCTCTCGCCCCTCGCGCCGAAAGTGGCAGAATTATTTATATGGATATTATTACTCATGCCCACTACGGTTGATTTAATACTCAAAGGAACGATGGATGCCGAAGAATGAATGAACTAATAAATGGCATAGAATCACTGAACAAGTAGGTAATCACTAGACTCCCCTAATACAACTTTATTGACAGTTGGAAAAAGGATGACGATGACTCAAAAGAAAAAACAATTAGTGATGTAAATTTTTACACTACATTGGCCTATTCAATACTAATCTTCTTCATCTTCTTCTCTTCTTCTCAGCCTTCTTCTACCATTCTCTTGGTGTAGGCCTCCTTTCTTTCATGCCAGTCTCCTCTATCCTGAGCCACCTGTATCCACATCGATCCGGCTTCTCTCTTGATGTCATCACTCCATCGCATTTGAGGTCTTCCCACCGGGCGTTTCCACCCCAGACCTTTACACCCGCAGGGAAGAAAGTACACATCGTGTACACCTCCGAGTTTCTTGCCGGTTCTTCTCGGAGGTTGCGACTTGTGAACCGTGTAACATTGTGTTACAAATTTGTAAAAAAAAACATTGTACCTACTTGTTACTATCTACTAAAATACGCATTTCTTGATTAAAACTAAACTTTTAGAAATAAATAATTATTTAAGCAAACAAACAAACACGACAATACTTTTTAAATATAGCGAGTACCTCTTCATTAAGCCTATTGTTCGCACGACCGATGAGTTAGCTGGCCGGCGAAACCGGTCGGCCGTTCACTCTCACGGCGCTCGGTCGGTTGGTCTCGGTCCGGTCACTGACAAACCCAAAATTTAGGATACAAGTAGATCGACTGACAGCCCGATAATGAGTGATCACTTAAGTTTTGATTTGTCAATGTTTGTGTTAACTAGTGACGTACCTTTAACATTTTTAGACTATCGATAATAATTGCAATTCGTCGTTTGGAAAATAATGTTTACTGTCACACTGTTTTTATCTCAAGATTATGCACCAACTTTGCGGCATAACCGCCCTCAATTCTTACACTTTTAATAGTGGGCAGTTAAATGTGCCCGGTGAGTATATTTTTTACATATGATTTAAAAATACATATACTGATTTAAACTTTCATGGCCACTATCACTAGAGTTATTTAATTCGGGATTTATACTCGTACCATGTACCTCATTTATTATGAGTTTCCGATATTGGTTCTCCCGTGATCATGGCGCTTGCAACAGTGCCGAAATATCGGAAACTCATAATAAATAAGGTACATGGTATAAATCCCGAATTAAATAACTCTAGTAAAAATACATAGTTTTAATTTATAACAATAATAAAAGCGATTGTTAATTAGTTTTATTTATATATTTCTTCAAAAGATTTTCCCGTGTCATCTGCTGTGCCGTGTGAGCTCATCAATGGCAGTAATTAAAAAAGACGTGTGGCACTCGGAGACTGCCGCGGTAAAGCTATTGCATAGCATAATTTATCAACTTATGCAATTATAAAACTAAAAAGTATCACCGCTGTGCTGGTTGGAGTGGGGGGTGTTAGGTTATTTTCGTTAAGGAATTTCTGGATTCGGTCTCCACGCTCAAGGCCCGCGATAGAAGCTATGCAATAGCTTAAAAAGAACAAAATCTGAACAAACATTAACATTTTGATGAATCAATCCCTGATTATAGACCTTTAATAAGATTATCTTAGTTATGTGATTCCTTACAGTTTTCTTCTTCAAATTGTTAATTTGACATTCATTTGAGACGCTAAACGTAAAAAAACATCAAATTTCATCGATAAATTTGAGTCAAGCTCTAGCGTACATGTAAAATATTTCGATGAATTAATTATCCACCAAAATAATGTAAATATTCAATACATAGAACGTTATCTATACAAAATATTAAAATGAACAAACGGATTGAAATAATTTTATATTTACAACATAACAACAAGATCAAATTTAACAAAAATAACGCGTTTTTACGATGACGACTTTCTACGTATTTACCTGTGAAATTAGCAATTTTCTGGATTATTTTTGTGGTTGACTCCACAGGCACTCACAGAACATGTGACCATTGTTAAATAAAATTGTATTTACTTTAGATAATCTACGATGTACTAGATAATTCTATAAAATGTTGAAGCTTATATCGCACATGCCACTGCATGTCACTCTGTCAATTAAGACTGATCACAAAACGAAAAGATTTGTTTTATTTTTCTATCTTGCTAGATTTCCATAAGAGGTTTTCTTCTGTCTCGCAGGCTTTGTCTGTCTATTATATTCTACGTTTATGGACAAACCACTTGAACATACTCTTTGGCAGCGCGACCACATTCAGTATTTTAATACTTTTTCAGTATATTTCAAAGATTTTTCTGAATATCAGTATATTTTCAGATATATTGCTGTAAGTCAGTATTTTTGGGTATATTTTGGTTGACGACGTTATGGCAACACCGTAGTGTGTGATCGTCTTTGCGACAATGTTTGCGGAATTCCCCGGAAGTCCCGGAACGCGAATATTGGGGACATTCCCGGATTTAGTTTATACATATTATCTATGAGCTAAGATGAGTAAGTTACAGATATGACAAGAAAGACGGCCGTCGCCGGCGTTGTAATACTACATAGACAATAATAATTATCAATCAATACATAGTATAAATCAGAGTTGCAGAATGTATGTTCGCCTAAAACTTTACAACTGCTGGACCGATTTTAATTCGGTTTGCACCATTAGATAGAGCGTAATTTCCAGATTGCATACATTCAAATCCGTTGTGTTTCATGAATATCAGTCTATCCGGACGAATTCGAGACGGACCGCTAGTTTATCTATAATTTTCAAAACAACGTCTAGTTTTTAAGTTTTCAGTTGCATGAATAAGTAGTAGTTAAACGTATTAGATACTTTATTACTAGTATCAAATCGTCTAATACGGTTCAAGTGAAATGATTGTCTCTTCTTCACTTGACTTAATCTTTCAGAAGGTGCCAATCATTTTTAATTGAGTTGAGCAGACTTGAGCACGCAATTGAAATCACGTTTGCCTTTTGAAAATCCAGTTTTTCGAGAACTGAAGTTCATAAAGAATTTCGCAGTTTACGAAATGTGATAGAAACTTTCCCATTCGAATTACAGCCAGAACAAATGCAGTTAATTGACGTAGAATATAGAACCCTAAAGTTTGATCGCGAAGTAAGTGATTTGTTACAATCTTCGAGCACTGGCTCACCCATCTCATGTGAACAATGTTAGGTGGAAGTTGGGAAAATTTCTAACAGTGATGGCATGTTAAAATACAAAAATATAACTAGTTTTAGTAAATCTCTGCTATGTATACCGGTGTCAAATGCTGCATGCGAGCGCATATTTTCACAGATAAATTTAATAAAATCGGACCAAATAAACAGATTTATAAACAAAAATGTGTCAGCAATTTTAATAATAAAGCCATCATGTGCGAGTCGGTCTCGCGCACGAAGGGTTCCGTACCAAAAAGGCCAAAAAAAGAAATACATAATTTGTGAAAATTTCAACTGTCTCGCGGCTCTTTAGATACAGCCTGGTGACAGAGTGACGGACAGACAGACGGACAGACGGACAGACGGACAGACGGCGAAGTCTTAGTAATAGGGTCCCATTTTTACCCTTTCGGTACGGAACCCTAAAAACAAAGCAAGGTGTTAAGGATGAAGGAGGTTGTATAAATTTTAATCGTTCGAAAAGGATGTTAAAATATAACACTAACATTTATTGTGAGTGAGTATGAATAAATAAAACGTGTTAAGAAAATCAGTATTTTTTACATGAATGAGTGATGATTATTCACGATCCAAGTAGTATAAATCCCGGATGTTTTCTAGAAATGCTATTATATTAACATTAGTAGTAAGCTGTTATTGAACTCGTATCTTTTTCGCATCTTTTATTTTTTTCACGCCCAGGTACATACTTGGTAATGTGGTAATTAGTATTTTCTGGTTGGATCTGATTTAGTGGCGTTTGATTAACGTGATCTCTGAACATAAAGCTATATAATATATCTTTATAAGTCATTCGCATGCGATCATCCAACTCTATTATTTTTGTTTCTTTGCTTTAAAAATATTCATTATGTTTAACGAATTTTGGCAATATCCATTGTAGAAACAGGTAATACATGTACATGAATGGATCATTTAAATCCCGAAATATCATTTCTGCGGAAACTACCTTTTCGGCAAACCATTTGTTGTTAAAAAAAAGTTTCAGACTACTCCACTGTTCTAGAATTCTTTCAACAACGCTCAACAGTGATAGCCAGCGTGTTTGTTCTGGGTGAAGTATTTAATGAACTTTGGCATTCACAAATATTTGATATTCCACCAATTCAGCTTGACGCTTGCAACTATTCTTAAAAAAAACATAAATGTTACGCGCCAGATTTTTACATCGTCTAGGCAACATTTTACAAGCCTCACTTGCACATAGGTGCAGAGAATGGCAAATACATTTCAAAATTGTAATCCCAGGTAAATTTTCCGATAATCTACTGGCAACAGAGTTGTGCTAGCCCATCATAACATTGCACCCGTCCGATGCGAAACCAATCCAGTTTTCAAGTGGTATGTCTCGAGCAACAAACGTTTTGAGTTTGGTATATTACTTCACCAGTAGCACCGCGTGCTGCGGATTCAAAATTATCACCATCTCCGAACAACGTAGTTAAAGTCCAAAGCGACGTAACCACAAATCCTACTTTGGAATCGTAAAATTTTACTAGGATACACATAGATTTTACTGAGCCAATGTCGGTAGATTCATCGACTAGTACGCTGAATTTTTAGGCCTTTATTTTTTCTCCTATCTCTATTTTTTGACTTTCACCGATAACATTCTTTATAATTGCTGTACACTTTGTCCTCTTCAGTTTTATTTCTCCGGCTATTTTGGAGTCCGGGAAACATTCTTTAAATAAATCAGTCAAGTGGTCAATGGCAAGAAATGATAAATCATGTTCTGCTACAAATGCTGCAAACTTTATTTCCGCTCTTCTTACAGCCTTATCATCATCAGGATTGCAGGGTTTCGAGAAATAGCTCTTAAGGTGAGATGGTCGTCAGTCGTCACTACTCTCGGAGTCCATCTTGTGATATAGACTGTTGTGTCGCACTCAGTCGCACTCAAACAAGATATAAACGCAAAAAAATCAGGGCGATAACTACGTTTTTAAAAGACTAGTTGTTAATTTTTCCGAGTAAATGCGATAAATGAAACAAAATATCGAATAAACAAGACTTTTTTTTTTTCTCTCTTCTAGCATGCGAAGCGAAAAAGATATGCAACATTTGATGTGAGAAGTCGGGAAATCCCCGTCTACAGACTTTGTAATCTTGGCATTCGGAATAATTCGGATACACAGTCGAAACATCGATTTGTAAAATCGTATATAGGTCTACCAGAATCTCATGGCACAGAAAAAAGTAAAACAATTATGACTTGCATATGTTACTTGTAAATACTGTCATATCCATTGTCATATCACATTAAAATTTTATCTATGAAGAGCGCGTGGCAAGGAACGTGAAAATCACTCAGTGAACAATTTAACAACAGTCTGTCTCTTTTAGAACAGCAATCACAGACAAGGATATATATTATATATTCTTGTCGATTCATTCACCCCAGTGATTTTCGCTTTTTGGAACGCACTCTAATTTCCCTAGTGTTGCGCACTGCAAAATTTAATTTCCTTATTTGCCATGAGATTCTGGTAGACCTATACCTACTCTAAAAGTAAACGCTCAATAAATTAATTGATATACTGTACGATCAATTAATTAATTACTGTAGAACTTGCGAAAAGCCGTAGATTCAGCTACGGCCTTAGGGTGAATGCTCTAAGGCCGTAGCCCGTAGATTTAGTGATTTTCTGACCTGAAAGCCGTAGAACACGGTAATTGCCGTAGCATTGGCAACGCTGAAACCGCTGAATTCGGCATTTTCGTAAAATTTAATCTGGTCACACTGCTCTTTGGTCATTTCCACTTACTAAAGAATTGGCTGTATGGGCATAGTTCCCTTTGCCTACCCAGAATGGGTGAAGGAAACAACAACAACAATAAAGTATTGACGTCCATCCATCAGTCAAAATTTAGTTAGTAGTCTGGAGTTTTTGGCGGGAGTTCGTGAGATACGTTTGGAGTCCGTTTATTTTATCGAATTATTATTGTTTATAGTGATTTTTGGGTCGTAAAAGTGATGTTATTTTGCGAAACCAAGTGTCGTGCGAGTGAACAATATACAGTTCGGTGAAATAACATGGTGTAGGGTCGTAACCAAGAAAAGTGGACCGTGATTTTTGCGCGGTTACGCGAACAGTTCACCTCTTTCTTGGGGACTTCTCTACATTCCTTCAATCTTTCGTCTGTCTCCAAAAACTCTATCGAAGCATTAAAACGTCTAACATCAACGTTTTAATGAAAAATAAAGATAATATTACTAAAGAATTGGCTGTATGGACAAGTATCCGAGGCCGTTAAACAAACTAAAGAAAAAAAAAAAAAAAAAGTTAGTAGTCTGTGGCCAAAATCGCACGCAGTTCGCAACCACAGAGTACTTTTTTCGCAACAATCAAAAGAGTGAAGAAAAAGATCTATTTTCAATAATAATTGAGGCCATGGCGTTAAATAATTACATGCATCCCCGAAATGTTTATAGAACTCCGCCTGATTTTGCTAAATTAGCAAAGACATACTCTGAATTTTCAAGTATTGCTAAAATGGTAAATATGAGAGATTATTTTCCGAGAAACTTACCGAGATATATTAAATTCATCACCTACGTATTTTAAATTTATATTTAATATTATGTTCCATCCAGTTCTGTTCAGCCATTCTGTCATGATTGAGTAAGAACTTTTGCATTTTTAATACCTGTTGCCCGTCCCGGCTTTGCACGGGTTTACCAATGAAGATAATGCAAGCAAATGGTCTGTTCTTTGACTATGCTTACCCTTTAATATACTTTACATGGGAATATTTCTAAAACCGTCAATTTCATTTATCTATCCAACATTTATTTTCATTCAAACCTCCTGACCATTACAAACATAACACAAAAAGAATTAGCCAATTTGATGCAGTTGATCGGAAGTTACACACATAGATAATTTTATTTATTTAGATAGATGTAAGATTGAAGTATATATTACAGATTAATGTATTTATTGTTTTCAGGATGTAACAGGAAAAGTAATAATTGATTTTAAAGATCCTCATAGTTTAAGAATATTAACAAAATGCTTGTTGAAATCTGATTTTGGTCTTGATATAGAAATACCTGAAGATAGATTAGTACCTACTCTGCCTTTAAGACTTAACTATATCCTTTGGATAGAAGATTTGCTTCTTGCTTCTACAAAAAATAACAATGTATGGGGTATTGACATTGGTATGTATCACTGTTATGCAGTCACTTCATGCCCACAGGTCGATAACTGTTTAAGCTTATGCCAAGAGTAGTTTGCTGCATTTGGCAAACTTTACAAATACCATATCACAGATTACTTAATAATTACTAATAGAACGGAATAATCACTTACCCTACAAAACAGCAAAAGAAAATGTGCCTAGCATTACAAGCGATACTCGATAAATATGTTAGTAGGTCTTTATAGTAATTCTAAGGCAATGGTTAACAACTTTTTCTAGACTAGGGACCACATTCATTTCTATGTTGTTTGCAGGGAACGTGTAAGCTTAACAAAAATTAGTAAGTAATTATTCTACTTCTCGCAAAAATAAATTAATTTAATCCTAAATTCTTGCAGAATTACGGCATGATAGTTTTATGAGATGGCATTGGTGGTTGGTTAACATTTCTCTCTGAACCCTTTTCTGAAACCTACACAAACAAAGTTGCTAAAAGCTAGTATAATAAAAATATAATGGGTGTAAAAAAAACCAAATGCACATCCAAAAACCACATATTGTCTCAATCACTAGGATATTTTTTTTCTGTAGGACCATACCTGGGAAACAGCTGAAGATATTGAGGGTCAAAGTCACAATTTTGTTTTCCATTCTATTACAAAAACTGTGTGCCAAAGGTTACTTAAAACCTTTTCTTCTTACAAACATAGTGTTTTTTTTTATTATTTCGTTCATAATAAGGCTTTCTAATACAATACGCAATGTACATGAACGTCAAGACTGCGGGATCACTCCTTGTTTTAAACCAATTTACTCATTTCCTTTAAGCACCTATTTGACACCATTTGGCACCGTCAATTATAATTTTGGAACCTTCATAGTTAAGACAATATTAAAGATTCAGACTGGTCTCGCCATATTGACGCGTCAAGATGGCAGGATCAAGCTGTTACCATAAAACTACTTACCATTTTATTAAACTAGCTACACTTTAATTTAGCACTCATTTGGCACCGAAACTTATATAACTTTACTGGTTTCGAGTGTATTTTGTTTTTATTTTTAATTGTTTTCATTTCTACAGTCTTTACGAAATTGTAAAGAGCAAAGCTCAAAGTGGAATAAAGTTGCTCATCGATTGTAACAAAACCACTAAATAATATTGATTTAATTTGTAAACACCACCAAAGTATAATTTAAGGGTAATAAAATAAATTTTTTTTTACAATAATCTATCTACTGGTTTTGCTATTTGTGGGCGATTCTAGAAAAAAAAAATTTTTTATTATTTTTCGGAATTTAATCTTTCACATTACTATTTTGTGTACTTTTGAGATTGTGTCCTGTAATTGTTTTGTATTACTGTGTGCAAAATAAAGTGTTTATATTCTATTACTAAAAATAAAATACTATGTCACTGAAAATTATGGTAAAAATAATACAATTAACACAAGTCATACATTTTATTAATACTCAATTCTAATTACTTAGTAAGCTTAGTGTAACGAGAAGTCGTGTCTATAAAATTCTACTAATATTATTAACGCGAAAGTTTGTAAGTATGGATGTATGTTTGTTACTCTTTCACGAAAAAACTAATGAACGGATTTGAATGAAACTTCACAGTAATATAGCATTTATAAACATCAGAATAACACAAAGGCTACCTTGATTTTCAAATATCAACCCCTAAGGAGGCCATATTCGTCACGCAGGCGGAGCTGCGAGTAAAAGTCTAGTATAATATAAGCACTACTTCTCGCCGTATACTAAGCAGTTTAGGATTATCAATATTTGGCTTTACGTTATTTTAGTTTTTAAATCATCGTAACACTCCCATTTTCCTGGCATTCTAGTACAGTGGCATTTATAATGTCCAATGGTTTCTGTTCCCGAACTTAGTGGTAAGAACTCGATGACTGCCACAAGTTGATAGTAGTTATTACTCAGTTTTAAAGTAGTTGGAGTTTGGTGTATGTTAAGCCTACTACACACAATGCGTGTGGCTTAACATACACCAAACTCCAATTCGTAAGGCAACATGTCGCGTAACCCGGTAGCTGTCTATCCCAGGGTATTTTGCCGCATAAACGGAAAGTTCGCATTTACCGCCGGCTTTGCCGCCGGCATTGTGTGTAGCAACTTTTATATGTTTTATAATGAGATAATTCAAAAAAATATTATGTTTGATAAAGAATAAAGAAGAGTTAATTCCATTACATTCCTTTTGAGTACATGTGGCTATATTATCTACCAACATAGTTTCAGCAGATTCATTTAGTGCGCATAAACCTTTTTGCTCTATAACATTTAAGTTAAGTGGTTACCGTAATTTTTAGTGACATTGTATTTTATTTTTTTAATAGAATAGAAACGCTTTATTTTGCACACAGTAATACAAAATAATTACAGGACACAATCTCAAAAGTACACAAAATAGTAATGTGAAAGATAAAATTACAAAAATTAAATAAAATTCTTATTTTCCTAGAATCGCCCACAAATGGCAAAACCAGTAGATAGATTATTGTAAAAATATTTTTATTTTATTATTGGTGGTGTTTACAAATTAAATCAATATTACTCGTATTTAGTGGTTTTGTTATTAAAGATTGAAAACACTAAGTACATTTTATGGTAATATATATATTAAAAATGAACAAAAACTCCTGTCACCAATCGATGAGCACTTTATTCCACTTTGAGCTTTGCTCTTTACAATTTCACAGGCGTAAAGACTGTAGAAATGAAAACAATTAAAAATAAAAATAAAATACACTCGAAACCGGTAAAGTTATATAAGTTTCGGAGGGTGCCAAATGAGTGCTAAATTAAAGTGTAGCTAGTTTAATAAAATGATTAGTAGTTTTATTGTAACAATAAACAGCATGGTATAATTGACGGTGCCAAATGGTGCCAAATAGGTGCTAAAAGGAAATGAGTAAATTGGTTTAAAACAAGGAGTGATCCCGTAGTCTTGACGTTCATCAATGTACGGCTCAGCGCGGACGAATTTTAAACTTAGCAGCCATATCCAGCGCAGCGGCCCACGCTTCAGCTGCTATACATTGCGCGCTATTAATTATAATATTTTTTTGAGTCCCAGAAATAAAAATCATTTCCCAGCTATAATATTTTGTAATATGACTTGGTTTGTTTTTCCGATTGCGTAGCTTCAAGGTATGCGTTTAGTTTTTTTACACCCTGTATATATTTTTACTTTATATGATATTTTAGCGATTTAATTGTAATTATAATATCACTATACAGGATGAAATTTTAACCACCTTCCAAATTTTAATATATCAATCTACGAGACAAGAAACAAATTACGTATTTTTTCTTTTGGTAGAGTCAAGTACAAAAATGTCAAGATAAAGCACTTTAAAAATGTCCGCAAAAATCTATAATTTTTTTACAGCCGCCTAGCAACACTTTTTTTACGCGATTCGCATGTCATTTATTCATTACAATACTATTCATAAGTTTTTGATTCTCCCTTTATACCTTATCAGCCCTAGGACCGTAAAAATCGAAAACTATATTGCGAAAAATATTTTCGGGTGAAAACATGATTTACACTTTTCACTTCATAAAAGGGCTCTAAATACGATACTGAACGCCTATAAAAATTTTGGAAAGTGGATAAAATTTCACCTGTATAAACTTGAAAAAATATTTTTTTTTTGAAGTTAATATACTGATATATTATATTGTTTCCTACAACTGCATAGTACCAATAGTACAGACAACGGCAGGTCAACCTACCCAAAAAGTTAAATGTTATTGAATTGATTTTCAACTTTAAGTCCAACATGTAGGGATCATTCGACGACCATTTGGATCAGCGGTAGTTAACGCTGCTTCTGAGCCATGGGTCGCGGGTTCGATCCCCGCACAGTACAAATATTTGTGTGCATGAACATGTCTGTTTGTGCTGGTCTGGGTGTTTTCTATGTATTATAAGTATGTATTTACAAAAAAAAAAGTATTTAAGTAAGTTTATCGGTTGTCTAGTACCCCATACGACAGGGTACTTAATAGTACCCTAATTTGGGACTAGATGGCTCAGTGTGGCCCAGTGAGGCATGTCTTAAATATTATTATTATTATTATTAATATCGATTGAGAAAATTTGACGTTTTGTGGTAGGTTGACGTGCTGTTGTCAGGGCCGTCTTAAACTAGGCTGGGTACACAAGAACACAAGAATTTGGGGCCTTTTTGGACAGTAAAAAAAGCGAATTTTAATAACATTTTTTTATTAAGTATGACCATTTATTATAATTGATGACTGATTTGTGAAAAAAGTGTAATGTGCCCGACAAAAATGTTTTGAGAATAAATGTGTGAGAGAAATTATCGGTCCTTCGGGGCCCCCTGAGAATGGGGGCCCTGGGCACGGGCCCCGTGTGCTCTTATGGTAAAGACGGTATTGGCTGTTGTCTGTACTCAATACCCTCACACGAAAATATTGTATAAAGGTTATTACCATTTATTTTAAGGTACTGGGGCCTCTGCTATTTATCCCGTATTGGCAGCAACTAAAAACAAATGGAATATGATTGGAACAGAAACTGATGCGGAAAGTTTACTAAAAGCACAAGATAATGTTAATAAAAATAATCTCCAAAAGTTTATAAAATGTGCGTATGTATGTTGTTAACTAGATTGGTGCTGTCCTTAGATTATAACAAAAAGAGGAAGATGTACCTTCACGACACGAAACACAAGTGTCATGCTGTTTCAGTTCCCAACAGGTCAGCGACGGATCTATTGCTCTGTTGAATGTCAGTGATAAAATTCGAATGCCGTCCTGTGCATATAATCAGTGCAAAATTTAAACCACATTAGTCACATGGAACTTAACTTTTAATGTGTATGTGTATGTATGTACACCAAACAGATTTCTTTTCAATTTTCTATGAAATAAATACCTACTCAAAATTATTTACTGATTTTCGGATTATCGGAAACTCATAATAAATAAGGTAGGAGAAATCTCGAAATACCTAACTAACTCTTATAATATCTACTCATAATTATAATGTATGAAAGTACCGTATCTTTCCCTTTTTTTTTAATAATAATTCAATAAAATAAAATGAATAGTGTAATTAAACAACTAAAATTTACGAGATTTGACAAGTTCAAAGTTTGAAGGTCATTAATTTTTTATTCAATAGGCGTGACGAAAGATTTTGAAATCCTTTATCTTAATGTGGGTACACATTTATTATTTACGAAAAAACCTTTATTTCAGTAATAAAATATAAAGCAATTTTCTTTATTTTTACCACGCTTTTATTAGCTTGGGTTGTATCTATGTAATGGAATCTTTGAGCATAAATTTGACCGATTTCCAGAAGTTTGATTAATTTGAAACTTTGCACACGTATCAAGGGCCGATGACAATGCAATAATTTAATAACAGTTTTCCCAGTTTTCCTCTGTAAGAGGGAGTAAAAGAGATAGAGCTAGCGCGCGATCTGTATCAATTATGTTTCCTGCATAGGTTTGGACTTACAGTCGGTAAAGAAGGAATCAAATCTTATAAACTAAACTAAAAAGTAAAAAATAAATTATAGTTTAAAAAACTAAAAAACCACGCTTTTAAAACAGATTGAACTAAAAAATTAAAAATAAAACTGTAGTAATCAATTGAAAAATTCATATTATTGTACAAAAAGCGTGGGGGCTTGATTTAGATTGTTGTAAATATTTTATCAATAATTTACTATATCTGTGGATATCATAACAAGCACCCCACGCTTTTTGTACAATAATATGAATTTTTCAATTGATTACTACAGTTTTATTTTTAATTTTTTAGTTCAATCTGTTTTAAAAGCGTGGTTTTTTAGTTTTTTAAACTATAATTTTTATTAATTTTTTAATTGTGCGCGAAAATAACACACCGGTGTCATGGTGACGTCACGATGAGGTACACATTTCATTATGTATTTATGCATAGCAAAGAAACTAAACAAACATTACGGTAATTTGTGTGATTAAAATGAATTCCAAAGATTATATGTGCTGTCCAGTACCTCAGTGTAAATACACGTAATCAGTAGTAAGAAGTAGTTACAACCAAGAAAACGTGACGTCATGCGCTGTGATTGGTGTTTCAGTTAAAGTGGCCGATTGCAGTATTTTAATATATATACATATATTTTTATTTAAAATCATAATAATCTTAATTACTTTAATAAAACTAAACCAATGTTTGTAATATGTATTTCCCATGATAATCATTAAATCGTCGATTTTTTGATTCTGTCGTCACTCGTCATGCCTATTGTTGTAATAAGAGGTCATAATCTTCTTTGCATACATTGAAAAAAGGATATTAATCGCGATCATACCATATTATAATTAAATAAGGTATGATCGTGTTTAATTTCCCGTAATCATTGAAACATAAATATGACGTAACACACGATTTTGCCCAATGCCACCAAAAATAGGAACCCCCCCCCCCTCTTAGTGTGTGACGTAATTTGTGGACGGCCACTACTATGCAACGCGAACACTTAAAAGTAGTTATAGGTTAGGATATTTTAATATTAATCATTGTTGTTAATATGTTGTGTCCAATTTCAACATCAGTAACATCTTTACTTTTCTTCTTTTATTTGTATAATACTTATAATTATGTTCTAATTATTCCAGTAAGCAAAAATACAACGTCCAGTGTTGTCCAGTATTTATTAGATAGTGAAGTTGACCAGAGATTTGCCTTCTGCATGTGTAACCCACCTTTCTATAGTAGCATTCAAGAGCTGTGTGAGTCACGTAATCCAAGCAGGTATAATGTTTTATAAAAAAAGCATACTTGTGTCTCAGTTTACATAAATGTATCTTTTATTACATTTATTATTTACAGACATCTGCCAAGGAATGGCTTCACTGGGTCTCCTCAAGAGCTTGTTACAGAAGGTGGTGAGCTAGAGTTTTGTAGAAAATTAATTAATGAGAGTAAAATCTACAAGAACCGAATCATGTAAGTATTTCAAGAATAAAAGTATACCTATTTATATCCGAGAAAATATTATGAAGTAATTAACTTACATTGAAACAAGTTATACACATTGACAGGAACATATTTTTATAAACAAATAAAAAAAACGAGTTTAAACTAAATAATTTCACCAATTATGATAAAGTGCACTTTCTTACAGTAGTTACAGATATGTATTGATTATCTTTATGTGCTGCCGTGTATACGTTCATGACCTTTTGAACGTTTTCAATACTTTTAATATATAAATTCAATAGCCCCTCATTGATGATAGACAGTTTCCAACTTTAATGAAGTTTAGCAAAATTATTCCATTATTTAAATCCGGCGAGAAATGTGATCCCGCTAATTTTTGACCAATATCTATCTTGCCAGTACTAAGTAAAATATTTGAATAAATTATGTTTAGTCAACTTTTATCGCACTTTAGTTTGAATAAATTATTACATCACAATCAATATGGATTCAGGAAAGGTAGAAATACCACTGATGCGGGAGTAGCACTTCTAAAACACGTATTCGATGCTTGGGAGAGTAGGTTAGATGCTATAGGTGTTTTTTGTGACCTGTCAAAGGCATTTGATTGTGTGGACCATAAAACTATGGGGTTAGCATAATTATATTAATTAGGATATGTAGGTCTCGTGCAGAAATAAATAATTTAGTCCAACTTACAGTTTAGTAGAAAATATAATTGTCCACACATAAATACACAGAAACGAAATTACAAAGAATAAGGTGCAAGAACAAGTATGAAAATAAACATGCAGCACAGATTGAATTTTAATATTGTAGGAGAATTAGGATTACACAATAGATAACTGATAAAACAATTATTTAAATATTTTGGTTTAAATCGTAACGACCGTTGACATGACGTACAAGAGAAGATAATTTTTCTTTGCCAATTTTGACAGACTAGACACACGCTTGCGCGACTGCGCGCGCAGAGCGTTGACGGCGCGCGCAGCACGCGTTGTACTAGCTAGAGGGCACGGTCGAGTCGAAAGTATCGATGAGCTAGCCAACATCGATATGTCGATAATCATATGTGTATTTGAGTGTAAAAATATATATGTAGTATAAAGATTGTGTAGGACAAAATAAGTTGTTAGTTATAAATTTGAATAATAAAATAAAGTAAAACCGCAACTTAAAAGTAAATTAGTAGAAAAGGGGAAGGTAGCCTACAAAACGTTAATTAAAAACTCAGACATTATGGTGTTTCGAATGATTCGTTAGATTTAATTAACTCATATCTCACAGGTAGAACACAAAAAGTTTGCATTGATGGAACTGAGTCTTCAGGGTCGGCCCTTATCATGGGTGTCCCTCAGGGATCAGTATTAGGACCCTTGCTATTTTTAATATACATAAACGACCTTCGATATTATATGTATAATCTTTGTGAGATGGTATTGTTTGCAGATGACACTTCAATAATTTTTAAAATTAAGAGAGGCGAATTACCATTTGACGATGTTAACAATACCCTCTCTAAATTATTGCATTGGTTTGCTACGAATAATCTTTTGCTTAATGCAAGAAAAACAAAATGTGTTAAATTTACTTTGCCTAATGTAAGGTTTTCCGCCACAAATGTTATTGTAAAAGATGAGCCATTAGACACAGTAGACTCCTCTACCTTTTTAGGTATAACTGTAGACTCTCGACTGCAATGGGGTGCTCATATCAGGTCTCTGTCTGGAAGACTTAGTTCTGCTGCTTATGCTGTGCGAAAGATAAGACAATTGACTGATGTTGGAACGGCAAGATTAGTATATTTTAGCTACTTTCACAGTATAATGTCATTCGGAATTTTGTTATGGGGCTCAGCGGCAGATATTGAGTCTATTTTTATATTGCAAAAACGTGCTGTGCGGGCTATTTACGGCCTTAGACCCCGTGACTCTCTAAGAGAGCTATTCAAAGAGATCAACATACTAACAGTTGCATCTCAATACATTTTCGAAAACATTATGTACGTCCGTAAAAACCTCGAATTTTTTGTCAAAAATAGTGACGTACACAATTTCAATACCCGAAATAAAGATAAACTTGCCGTTCCAGGATTCAGACTGCGAAAAGTAGGTAATTCGTTCATGGGAAATTGTATCCGTATTTTCAACAAATTACCACTGTCAATTGCTGACCTCCCTGTACATAAATTCAAATCATATATCAAAGTTGTTTTAATGAAAAAGGGCTATTACACTATTGATGATTATATAAATGATAGGAACGTTTGGCTTTAAATTGTATCAGCTCGCACTGGCATATATCTTATGTAAACATGTTTATTTAAAAAGAGGCTGACAATAGTGACCGAGTTTCTTGCGCTGCTTCTTCTCGGCACTAGCCCACATTTGTCCCGCGAAGCAGTGGTAGGTTAAATATTGGGACGTGTAAAAGCGCCTCCAGGGGCCTATTTGCAGAAATAAAACTGATTTTAACTGATTTTTTTGAATAAACAAAAAATAGAGAAATGGAATTTAAACATTCACGTTTATGATTTCCAGATTTTTCACAACTATGGTCGGACACAAATATAATTTAAAAGAGTTATTACAAGATCTGGCAACTGAAGGAATTAAACACACTCATACAGAGTTTTGCCAGGGTCGTGTTACTCGTTGGGGATTAGCTTGGACATATCAAGATTATGATATATACAAATTAGGTATGTATTTTTTACTATGTATACCTTATATTTTAAGGGAGTTGATAATTTTAGAATTTTATTTTCTAGTTCCGCCCAGAAATAAACAGAGGAAAAAGAGTTCACCAATTGCTTATCAATTAGTAGAACTTCCTAACCGGCCATATAATATAGACACATGCTGTGACAAAATCAAAGAAATTTTAAATGAACTACAAATCGAGTACAAAATTATCAATAAAAGAGGTACTAGTGTTTCAATGCATGTGAACGCTTTTAGAAACACGTGGTGCCATCAGAGACGCAAAAGGAGACTTTTAAAACAACAGGAAGAACAAGTATCCAAAAAAATAAAACCGGATTCGGATAGTTTCAATAAATCAACTCAAAACCAATCATTAGAAAAATTCCAAGAAAAAGTGCATTCTATCGGAAGCTTCAATTATAATAATAATGGTGGAAGTAAATTCCAATACAAAGATGAAAACATACAAGTGGATTCTTCAAATCAGCAACCAATACTTCAAGCATTTTTAAAAATTTTCAAAAAGAATGAAGCTATACTTTTTGAAATAGAATTCTTGAATGGAAGCGTAGGTAAAGAAGGTCTTCATCAAATAGTGCAATTCATTAAAAATAATTGGAAATGAATATGTTTTTTTTTATTTAACTCCCTGTCCGATCTTATTTAGAGTGTCCTTTAGTGTGACCACAACCGCTGTGCCTTTACTGCTGCAGCTACTCTGCTCCTTGGCTATGCGTGGTAAGGTGGGGTGTGTGAAGGAAAAATCATGACAAAACAGAGATGACGGCGAAGAAACAAAAAAACGCAGCGGCTGCTCTGCCGCTCGCATACCCAAGCAGACAGCGGTAATGGTCAAACTATAATGTTTTCTTTATTTGATATTTTAGCAACTGACTGACTTCAGGGATATTCCGAATCTTGGAATATACGGGTACGCAACCCCGAAGCACCCTAGCTACCAAAGCAGCTTTCCTTTTTCCTAATCCACTGCTGAGGTATCCTATACCCTCTTTTCCCATTCCCCAATACCAAATTACCTACCCCTATAGTTCCTCATCACGGACCCCTCCCGTGGATACCGTAAAAGTCTGTTCCGGCAATGAAAGCAGCCCAATGCAGATATGCAAAAGGGTCTGGTGGAATTAGCGGTACAGCAAGGCAAGGTGGATGGCCTAGGGCGACGGCGGAGGGCATATAGCTGCCGTCGGCCAGACACATCACCCGACTTCTCTTCAGTCGTAGCGGTTTCTCCGTTCCACTGAACAATAGAGAGGGAGGGTGAGTGCGTGCGCCTGCGTTTGCGCGTACGCTTGCGCACCTTAAAATATCCTGCGTACCTGACCGCTTCCGTTTAATGGACTCCGATTGATGTGTAAGACCTGTGGCGATAGGATAAGGTAGAGAGGTCCGGCCTGATGTATGCTGGGCTTTGTCTGATTCCTGCACATAGGCGGTCCTGGGGGTGTGATTACATACCGTGGTCGCTTCTGCACTGCATTCTTGGGGGTGACAGTGCGGATTCGGCAGCACCCAGGGTGACAAAGCAGCCCTATTCAGGAAGGCACTGCTTTCCTCGCTCAGCCGAGGAGGGGGCTAGAAAAGGTGCCCTAAAAAAATGCTCATCCCCATTTTAAGAAGTGGTAGCAGCCGTGGTTGCCACTGCATCACTATAATCGCGGTCGAAATGAACTAAAAACTTACAATAAGAACAGCAAACACTATATGTCATTTGGCGCGTGGAACGTGAGGACTCTTATTGATCGAGACTGCAACATATGCCCAGAACGTAAAACCGCTATAGTAGCTCGGGAACTTCATCGCTATAATATAGATGTGGCTGCGCTCAGCGAAACACACCTCGCTGATGAAGGTGAGCTGGTGGAAAATGGTGGTGGCTACACTTTCTTTTGGAAGGGTACCGCTTCCTCCGAACCAAGACGTTCTGGTGTTGGATTTGCAGTAAAAAATCAACTGGTAAGACGACTTGAGGAGTATCCTGTTCACATATCGGACCGCGTTACCACATTGCGCCTTCAACTGGACAAGAACAATTTCCTTAATGTCATCAGTGTTTATGCTCCAACTTTAGATAAAACTGATGACATTAAGGAACAATTCTATGAAGAATTAGGACGATGCCTTGATAGCATAAACAGCAGGGAGCAGGTGCTATTGTTGGGTGACTTTAATGCCAGGGTTGGTCGGGACTTTGAGGCTTGGCCTAGAGTCTTGGGCAGACATGGAATTGGCAAAATGAACAGCAATGGGCATTTGCTGCTTAGTTTTTGTGCCCAGTACGAACTGGCGTTAACAAACACTATGTTCCGACTTCCCGCCAAGTACAAGACTACGTGGATGCACCCAAGATCCAAACACTGGCATCTAATAGACTATGCCATCGTACGGCAAAGAGACATCTGCCAAGTTCAAGTTACCCGTGTCATGCGTGGGGCTCACTGCTGGACTGATCACCGGTTGATTGTCACAAAACTTCGACTACGTCTTCGTCAACCACGTAGATTCAAACCATTAAAGCCAGCATGTTTAAATCTAGATAAGCTGAATAGTCCTGTGGTGAGGAAGAATTTCGCTGAAGCGCTAGCTGAAAAATTGTTGCCCACTAACGAGACGGACGATCTTAAAGCTGACTGGGAAACGCTGACGTCTCACCTCAAGGAAACCGCTTCATTCACTCTAGGCGCAAAAGTCCGACGCAATGAAGACTGGTTTGATGAGAACGACTCGGTCCTCAGGGAAGCACTTGCCCAGCATCGAGCTCTCCTGCAACAACGTGTTCGGCATGGCGGATGCGATGCAATGGTCAAAGTGAGTGACTTAGAACTACGTAAGCTGTTTCGACAACTTAAAGACAGGTGGTGGCATGACAAGGCTTGTCGTTTGCAGTGGCTAGCAGATACTAATCAGGTCGGTGAGTTTTACAGCGAGGTGCGCAAGCTGATCGGTACATCTTTTTCAGCGAAGACACCTTTAAGGTCATTAGACGGTCATCTAATCACCAGCAAAGAAGAAGTGACCAAACGTTGGGCAGAGCATTTCAACACTTTGCTCAATGTAGATCGATCAGCAGATCTGCAACACATCAGCTTGATCACCCAACTCCCCTTAGCTGTCGACCTGGATGGGCCCCTGTCGCGTGACGAGGTAGTCACTGCCATCAGACAGCAGCATAATAAGCGGGCGGTAGGCATTGACCATATGCCGGGAGAACTTTTGAAGTATAGCGGCGAGGAGCTTCACAGCCGAATTTGGGAACTCTTTGTTCGAATGTGGGAAGAAGAGCGAGTCCCGGATGAATTCAAAGTGTCTCGCATTAGCGCTCTTTACAAGAACAAGGGTGATCGCTCCGACTGCAACTCTTACCGAGGCATTTCACTTCTGTCGACCTCCGGTAAAGTTTTTGCCAGAGTTTTATTAAACCGCTTGCTCAACCTGTCCGAGAAAATTCTGCCTGAATCCCAGTTTGGCTTCCGACCTGAACGAGGCACCTGTGATGCTATTTTCTCGGTGCGTCAATTGCAAGAAAAAAGTAGGGAACAAGGTCGTCAGTTGTACCTCTGCTATGTTGACCTAGAGAAAGCTTTTGACAGCGTGCCTCGTGAAGCCCTCTGGCTGGTGCTGAAAAAGATAGGGTGTACAGAGAAATTTGTGAGACTTATTCGACTTTTGCATGACGATATGCGATGCTGCGTCACCGTAGACGGAGAACAATCAGATTTCTTTCCCGTTACCTGTGGGGTGAAACAAGGGTGTGTTATCGCGCCCACATTGTTTTCCTTATACTTTGCTGTAGTTGTAAGGGAGGTCTCGCAGTCAGTCTCTGAAGGCATACGCATCCGTTTTCGCACTGATGGCGGTCTCTTTAACCTGGCTAGACTTAGGGCTCGCACTAAAGTGTCGCATGCAGTAATCACAGAAATTATGTATGCTGATGACCTGTGCTTCTTAGCGGAATCCCCAGATGGCCTGCAACAGCTTATGTCAGCGTTTCACCAGACTTGCTGTAAATTTGGACTAAAAGTCAGTGTTAAAAAGACGGAAGTTATGTCTTTGAACGTATATGGTCAGGAGACACTGAATGTAAAGCTTAATTATGTCGTGCTTAAGCAGGTCCAAAAATTCCGATACCTAGGGAGCACTATAACATCAAAGTGTGACCTGGATGCCGAAATAAACAGCAGAGTCGGCGCTGCAGCTGCGGCCTTTGGCAGACTGTGTTCCAAGGTTTTCTGCTCACATGATATAAAACTGCGAACCAAACTATGTGTTTATATTGCCGTTGTGCTGCCAAACCTTTTATATTCTTCCGAGGCGTGGTGCCTGTACCGTCATCAAATACGCACACTTGACCGCTTTCACCTGAAATGTCTGCGAAAAATTATGAATATCAAGTGGTCCGATCGCGTGCGTAATACCGAGGTACTGCGACGTGCCAATGTTGATGGCATCGAGGCTTATATTATGCGTCGGCAGCTTCGCTGGTGCGGTCATGTATCTCGTATGACGGAGGAGAGAGTGGCGAAGCGCATCTTTTACTCTGAACTTGAGGAGGGCAAGCGTAAACGCGGCGGTCAACTCCTCAGGTATAAAGACGTTCAGAAACGACATATGAAAAGATGCAACATTGAGCCGTCTCAATGGGAGGATTTGGCTGCACAGCGGCCTGAGTGGCGCAGGCTTATTTTTAACCAAGTACGCGACTTCGAAAAGCAACGTCAAGCTGATCTCGACACTAAGCGCGACCAGTTGAAAGCCCGTACTCCTGCTACTATTTCCTACAATTATATAAACGGCAAACTAACGTGCCCCCACTGCGCACGAGAGTTTGTTGCGAAGATAGGCTTTGTGAGTCATCTTCGTGCGCATCATCGCCTATATGATTAGGAGTCGAAGTGGTCGCCATGGCCGAAATCGGTCGGAAGATAATAAATAATAATAATAATAATAATATTTTAGCAACTTAATTGCACTCATAATATCAGTATATAACCTTGAAAAATTTTGTCTCAGGCGGGACTCGAACCCGCATCTCCTCGCATGCCGGGCGGGCGCCATACCATTAGGCCACCGAGACACTGCGACACGGCGCGAATTTTTCAAGCATATTCTTTCGCTGTGAGCCAGCGTTGTTTCATCAAATGTTAGGAGTTTGCACCCTTAACACCCGAAAGAAACATCTTTGCAGATGTTTGACAGTCAGTTAAGATGAAACAGCTATTTATATACTTTATTTGATATTTTAGCAACTTAATTGCACTCATAATATCAGTATATAACCTTGAAAAATTTGTCTCAGGCGGGACTCGAACCCGCATCTCCTCGCATGCCGGGCGGGCGCCATACCATTAGGCCACCGAGACACTGCGACACGGCGCGAATTTTTCAAGCATATTCTTTCGCTGTGAGCCAGCTGTGTCGCAGTGTCTCGGTGGCCTAATGGTATGGCGCCCGCCCGGCATGCGAGGAGATGCGGGTTCGAGTCCCGCCTGAGACAAAATTTTTCAAGGTTATATACTGATATAATGTTTTCTTTTAAAATATATATTGCATGATTAAGAGCAGTCTACCAATTTTTAAAAACGTATTTTTTCCCCTTTTTTTACATCTGCGATCAGTCTTCTAAGACTATAATCATCTAGCTTTCAAATGCTTTGTCGAAGTAGAGCCGCTGTTCCATCACCAACGGCTTCACTGTAAGAGAGTGGAAGGGAGCACATGTCGGTTCTCTTGAGCGTACAAATAGAATACGGGTTCGGATGAGTTGTCAGGCTGAGTACCGTTTTACGTATTCCTAGATGACTTGAATTTCCAGGTATTCGTAAATTTCCTTAAAGTATATTATGGTATGACCGTATAGGGGCGCTGGTAATAGTACCCTCAGAATTCTGTTTTGAACTGGAGACACTCACACAGGTCAACTTGGGCCCTGGCTCTAGTTGACCAAGGGACAAGTTTCACGTCTGAGGGCGAATGTGATGTGGGGAGACTTTGGGGTTCTTGCTTCTATGTGCCACTTGGTCAGGTTGGTGTGCAACAATCTGATAGCCTCGTAGTGAATATGTTGAATGTAAAGGACCGAACCCAGTTCAGAGCCCTGGGGTACTAGATCGGCTCTGCAACTGAAGGAGAAGAACGTTTTTGGGTTAAGAGCTTGAATTAAAACCTTCAGTCGCTGAGGTAAGGGTCCTTTAACAAGTAGGATTATGGAACTTACTTTTTCATTGTGCTGATAATCCTATAACAAAAACCTGGTCTGGTTATTATGTTTAAGTCTCAGTTTACATAAATGTATCTTTGTAATATTATTGGTTATTAAACATATAAAATGACTGACACTAAATCCTGTGATTCTAAAAAGAACGCAGCTGCCGAAATTTTGTCATTAGAACCATTCCCAATTCAAATTTTATGTAATTTTATCAGCCCATACAAGGGTAACAGTGAAACCCTTACGACTTTTCTTACTAACTGCCAGAATGCATTAGATCTCGCTGTGCCCAGTCAAAAAGTCCTACTTTTTAAATATATTATTCCTAAACTTGAAGGCAAAGCACAAATGGCCTGTTCTAATAAAGTTTTTGATAATTTTAAAGCCCTTAAGGGATTTCTTAAACAAAACTTTAGAGAAAGGAAGCATTATAATCATTTACTTTTAGATTTGCAATCATGTAAACAACAATCCAACGAATCAGTGGCAGAATTTGCCCTTCGCATAGAAAGTTGTTTAACCGACCTTCAGTCGGAAATTCATAACTCGGATACTTTGGAAAAGGATCTATCCGGCCGCATAGCAATGACGGAAGATCTCGCTTTACCTATATACTTTTAATTATTTAGGGTTACATCCACGACTAAGTAATATGAGGTGTAGAAACCCAAAATCACTTAATGATGCTATAAATATTGCCCAGGAGGAAGAGAAAATTCAAAACCTCCTTTATAAAACCTCAGCCGCTCTCTTTTAAAGCTAAATGTAGAATTTGTGGAAAGTCAGGGCATACCGAAACTGACTGCCGAAATGTTAAACGCATGGTTCAGCCACGTGTTGGCCAGCTAGGCCAATCTTCAATTAATAATTCCCAGTATAGCTCGCCTTTCTGTAGATATTGCAAAATAAAAGGCCACGATATAAGTCAATGTAGAAAACGCCAGTTTAATGAACATAATAAGAATCAAATAAATAAGCCGGTTCACGTTTCTTGGAGATCAATTACCGTGCGAACAAGGCGGCGAATCTGATTATGAATATGATAATGATTTAAACTAAATGATCGGATTACGGTTTTGTGCCACTGTAATTCGACTAATTCAGGCACTAATACATTCTATAAAGACCATAAAACTCAGTCGACCCCTCAGGTTCTTCTAAGTCACTGAGCCCTTCTAAAAAAGATACTCAGTCGACCCCGTCGGGATTCCTCAGATCACTGAGTCATTCTAACAATAATACTCGGTCGACCCCTTTGGGATCTTTTAAGTCACCGAGTCTCTCTGAAAATAAACATCGGTCGACCCCTCTGGGATCTTTTAAGTCACCGATTCTTTCAAAAAATAAACCTCGGTCGACCCTTTTGAGATCTTTTAAGTCACCGAGTCTCTCTGAAAATAAACCTCGTTTGACCCCTTTGGGATCTTTTAAGTCACCGAATCCACCGAAAACCCAACCTCGGTCGACCCCTCTGGGATCTGCTAAGTCACCGAGTCTTGAAAGCCCTCATCTTCTACCACTCTTCCGGATTCTCCTAAGCCGAGTACCATTGACACTAATAAATCTAATAAGTCGATACCAGTGCATGAAATCAATTCTTTAAACAAAATTTCACTACCTCATATATTTCTTAAAACGAAATACGCTCAAAAACCACTTTGTTTCTTAATAGACACCGGTTTATAAATAAATATTTTAAGACATGCCTCACTGGGCCACACAGAGCCATCTAGTCCCAAATTAAGGTAGTATTAAGTACCCTGTCGTATGGGGTACTAGTCAACCGATAATCTTACTTATATACTTTTTTTTTTGTAATTACATAGAAAACACCCAGACCAGTACAAACAGACATGTTCATGCACACAAATATTTGTACTGTGCGGGGATCGAACCCGCGACCCATGGCTCAGAAGCAGCGTTAACTACCGCTGATCCAAATGGTCGTCCGACCATTGACCGGTTTGACTGTCAGTATCCTCAAAATCACAAATCTAGATACCAAACCCTCACTTTCGCCCGAAACAATAATACTTAAGGGTCTCAGTAACAATGATTCTTCTTGCGAAACTCTTGGATCATTACTATTCAAGGCTTCAAGGCCAGTCAAATAACTTGATTCAACCCGCTAAACTGACATTTAAAATATCGATGATAACATTAATACAAAACAAAATACAAGAGTATTCATTCATTCATTCATTCATTAATCTCAAATATGACGGGATCCTCGGAAGTGACCTTTTAAAAGAACTAGATGCTGATATTCAATACTCTCAAAACTGTCTAATCATTCAAGGCCATTCTCTACCATTCTATTTTAACCAAACCACGTACGTTGTACCTCCACGGTCTGAAACCGTCATCGAATGTCCTCTGTCTAATCCTCCACGTGAACTACTAAACATTACTGAAGGCTTAGTTCTCGATCACCAGTTTTCAGACGGGGTTATCCTCGCAAATTCTATTGTCAAAATAAAACCGAATAAACGAGTTAATATTTCAATACTTAATACCACAGACTCTGAAATAACTATATAAGACTATTTCGTCCACCTAGAGCCCTTTGATAGCCAATCTTCAATACCTGTTGATCATTCTTATAACATCCACCAACAACATTCATCTCAAAGAGATCAAAGAGTCCTTGATCTCATAAGAACTTCCCATCTTAATAATGAAGAAAAAAGCGCTCTTTTAGAATGCTGCTTGAATTACACCGATATCTTTCACTTAGAAGGCGAACCTCTATCATGCACTAATGCCATCGAAAATTCCATCAATACCAAAGATGCCGCTCCTATCCACGTTAAATCTTATCGTTTCCCCGAATGCCACAAAAATGAAGTCTTAAATGAAATCAAACAGATGCTCGACCAAAACATAATTCGCCCATCTCTTTCGCCTTGGAACACCCCAGTATGGTAACTACCCATAGGTAGTCCCCAAAAAAATCGATGCCTCTGGCAAACAAAAATGGAGGATCGTAATAGATTATCGCTAACTTAACGACGCAACAGTTACCGAAATTTATCCTCTCCCTTTAATCACCGATATCCTTGACCAACTGGGCCACTCTAAATATTTCACCACTCAAGGCTGAAGACGCCCCAAAAACTGGTTTCACCGTGATCACCAACGGTGACGCGTCAGGGTATTACGAATTTACCAGGATGCCCTTCGGTCTCAAGAATGCACCTTCCACCTTCCAAAAACTGATGAACACAGTACTTACTGGTCTCCAAGGTCTTCACTGCTATGTATACCTCGACGACTGCATCCTGTACTCGCATGACCTTCCATCCCATATTAAGAAACTTAACCTTGTGTTTGATAGACTACGTAAATTCAACCTTAAATTGCAACCAGACAAGTGTGAGTTTCTACGGCGCGAAGTCACCTATCTCGGCCACATTATAACTGACAAAGGCGTATCTCCTAACCCAGATAAGATCAAGGCCGTTTCACAGTTTCCAACTCCTAAAAACCCCAAAGACATAAAATCTTTCCTTGGGCTAGTCGGATATTACCGACGCTTCATAGAAAACTGTTCAAAGATTACAAAACCTCTAACCGCGCTACTTAAGAAAGATGCTGTATTCCAATGGTCTCACAAACAAGAGCAAGCCTTCAATCTTCTAAAGGATAAACTCACCACAGCACCGCTTCTTCAGTATCCGGATTTCTCTTAACCACCGACGCCTCAAATCATGCCGTTGCATTGGCGCCATCTTATCACAGGGTGAAATAGAGAAGGACAAACCAATCGCTTATGCGTCAGTCTTAAATAAAGCCGAAGGTAATTATTCCACCATAGAAAAGAGCTCCTAGCTATCTTGTTTGGCGTAAAGACGTTCCGACCTTATTTATATGGTCGCAAATTCCGTATTGTCACAGACCATAGGCCCCTTGTATGGCTATTCAACGTTAAAGCTCCCGACTCATGAGATGGCGTCTTAAACTAGAAGAATACGACTATGAGATAGTCTATAAACAAGGCCGGTTAAATTCCAACGCAGATGCGCTATCTCGAATCCCTATAAACGCAATAACACATAATCCTGACACAGACTCAATGTCTTGTAATCCAACGCAAGTAACTGATACAAACAATGATGACTCACACAACTTACCTTCGCTCTCCGAGACATATGAGCAATTCCTTTAAATATCTAAACAAACAGATATTTCTTACGACACTGTAATTCAAGAACATAACGAGTCCCTACTCAAGGCCAAATGCCGTCTTATCGCATACCCAACGTCAGTCGACCTTGATGAGTCAGTCCCTTACTGTCTAGAGTCTACGAGTCTTTTCTAAATTTCACCTTCAGCTCCTCATTGGTGCTTAGCTCGAGCAGCTCCTCTTGTAATATAACATTGGCCACTTCCGTTTCATCAAATGGATTTATGATCCATGGTGGTACATCCATCGTCAGCATATCTTTAAACCTGGTTTTGAAGTCATCATGCAGGGCGCTTAAATGTTGACTGTAGGTATGGATATCCTCATCAATACATTCTACCAGCGACAAGTTTGGAAATTGAGAGAATTCGCGCCGACTAATGTTTTGATTCATAAATTTCAATTTCCCAAGAAAAGCCGAAATTATCCTCTTTGTTTTTATTAAATTCAGGCTGTCCCCTTGTAACTGCAAGTTAATATCATTAAATTTTTTAAACAAATCTGTCAAATACGCAATGTCTGCTTTGAGTTTGATCAAGTTTTCTTTTAAATCTGGACCTCTACTTTCTAGGAACTCTAATACGGAATCGAAAACAGAGTAAAATCTCGTTAAGCATGCACCTTTCGACAACCAGCGTACTTCAGTATGTAAGAGTAGTCGTTGGAAGTCTTCATCATTTTCGTCGCACAATTAAGCAAATAAACGCGTATTCAATGCATTGCTTCTGATTTTGTTGACAGCTGTTATTACAAAATGAAGAGATTGGTTCAACCTGTCACTTAAATGTTTTGCCACAAGATGTTGTCGGTGTATTTCGCAATGAATAGCTGAAAGTCCTGGTATAATTATTTTGAGATGACTTATAAACCCACGATATCGCCCGACCATTGCAGGAGCTCCGTCTGTTGCCACTGAAATAATGTTTGTAAATGGAATCGATTTTTCCGTACAAAAATTACTCAGGACATTAAATATTGATTCGCCTTTAGTATTAGTCTCCAAAGTTCTGGCAAATAGCAATTCTGCGTGAATTTCTTCCTCCATAATAAATCGGACATATGCCAATAATAATGCTTCATTACCGGGTAACGTTAACTCGTCCAGTTGTATAGAAAAATGAGTTTTTTGCAGATGATTGCACAAAAAACTTTCGATATCAGAGCTCATTTCATCAATGCGTCTTTGTACAGTATTGTTACTTAATGGAATTCTTTTTAGTACGTCAAATGGAGATTTGTGAAAAACTGTTTTTAAAACCTCTTCAACAGCGGGTAAAATTAATTGTTCTCGGATAGTGTGTGGTTTTCCAGATTTTGCTATAAGTAATGAGATATTGTAAGACGTTGACGCAAGCCATCATCGTTAGGTACTTTGAGATGTTGAAGCGAACATACTGTGCATGGTGGGTCTCTTTTCATATTTTTCCTTCAATGTTTGAAAATATTTTAAATCTTTACCTATTTTATCAGTATGACACCTTTTTAGATGATCTTCGAGCTTTGATGGTTTCATAGAGTCATTGCTCAAAACTTTGTTGCATAATAGGCACATGGGCAATTGTTTGTCTGCCTCTGATGGAACAAAACCATATTTCAAATAATCTACACTATATTGTCGATATTTTTTTTTTGCTGTAGCCATGTTTCGTGTCAGTTACCTTACCTGTAAAAAAAAAATGTTTTTGTAACCAAGTTTTTTTCTGAATATAGGTATCACACCGCAGCCTTTGTCAGCACGCGGAAATAGAATTACGGCTTGTAAAGGGACCAACTAATAAACCGCTAAGACAAATACAGACGTTTTCACAAAACGGTATCAATTTTAAAGTACCTAATTTACCACTAATTTTAAATAGTACAAATAAAAATTGGAGTACTCAGTATCGAATACTGATCATATTTGTGTAGGAAAAAATAAAAGTCGAAATCCCAAAATTGTCCATAAAAACGATAAATAACATTTCATCAAATCAATGAGTTCACGCGCTCCGTGTATTTGCGTATTTTTTGTCTGCGGCATCAAAGCTCAAGCCCCGCCCTTTTCCCGTCGCCCGCGCACCGCTCGCTCTTTCCGAAAAGGAATAGTTTTGATAAAATATTTACTTCAAAATCAATTTAAAATGATCGTGAAATTACTGTTTTATAAAATTAGTAGTTATTTGCAAGAAAAATTACAAAACTAATTGCTGAAAAAACAATTGAATAAAACGTGCTGTGTTTGTCTTCAAATCGAAAGAGGACAATTAAAATATCTGTAATTTACTAAGTTACCTATCTATACAAGCAGTTGAGTATTTTAAGTAATCTCCTGCAAAATAAGCAACATTTACATCGACTTTTTCTCTTTAAAATCCAATAAGTATAAAGTTTTTCAAAAACCGGTAATTTAGAATAAATCTTGTATTTGTGTATTTGAACGTTTTTAACTAAAAAGAGACAGATTTATCTGAACCAGTATAGCTCTGTCTCGTTCATGCAATCTGCAGACAAACAGACCATAGACAAGCTTAGCAGTTCACCTTTTGGTTTAGCGGTGCTAAAGTCGTTCAGCTATTCAGCGGTTATGGTATGATTTTTAGCAGGGCAAAAGCAGCCCTACTGTTGAACTGCCTGGAAATTGAGTGGCTTGCTATAAGCTGATGGTAAGCCCCTAGTACACGTAAACAAAATACTTAAGTACTACAACAAAAAAAGGTAGGTAATTACTTTTCTCCGGCACTAGCAAACACTGATATAAATTTTCTCACACCTTTTTTTCGAAATTCCGGAAACAAATAAATGAGTTTGCCTTTGGCATCAAGTATTTATAGTGGTGATCAAGTTCATGTCTGAACAAGCACTGAGCATTGTCGGGCGGATAGCGCTTTGCAAGTCTGTACACGAAATTGTACGTAATATCGAATACGCAAGTTTGGACAAGTAACAGTCGCTTGCCTTATTAAAATATTATCTGCTTAGTTAGGTACTTAAAACAATGTAGGTAGGCCCTTATAAAAACTATGCTTACATTTTTGCTCTTTAATATCAAAAGCAGATAAATTTTCGTGGACCCCCATTTTTTATTCACGCCTACGTAGACCCCCAGCAAGTCTCCCGTGGACCCCTGGGGACCACCTGGACCACTTTGGGAATCACTGGTCTAGACTTTATTAACTTGTCTACAAGTGATCCTAATATTCGTGAAATCGAACGCGAACTAAATACCTATTATACGACATCCAATGACAAACATGTATATACTCACCTATTTGTTCGGCTCAATCATTATGACGAAATGACTTACAAGGACATCTTCAATGTCCTCCGAGACTATCGCGATATGATCAAGTATTGGTACATGGTAGAAAAAGAATTCATTATATCAGATTTCACAGATTTTGTAAATTATCGTTCACGAAAATATGTAATATTATATCATTTCTGTTTCATAATACTGGAATAAAGGTAAATAATTAAATATCTATCACAATTCCGTTCAATACCCTACGCCAGACGAAGTTAAACAAATTCTTAAAGATTACACCCCCACCGGACACCCCGGTATTTCTGGTATGTTTGACAGAATCAAATCTCAGTACTGGTGGAAAAACATGCTGAAGAATTTGTAAAAAATTGCCGCTCTTTCCAAATTAACAAACCTTTAAGACAGATTATCCGTGCTGCCATGATAGTAACCTCCGCAGCTACACGTCCCAATGAAAAAGTATTTCTAGATCTCGTTGGTCCGCTACCTGAAACACACGAATAAGTATAATTATAAGTTTATACTCACCTTACAGGACGACCTTACAAAATATTTTTAAGCTTACCCTATGCAGTCTTGCTCCGCTGAAGAAACAGCCAAATCATTTGTTAATTATATTTTACGCATGGGCATCACTTGGGATTTATATGTCCCTAGCGCGATGATCGCATACAACTCAAACATCCATAGCACGACCGGATTCTCACGGTTTTAAACCCTACATCCCTTCTAGTATTGACACCCTCGATACAAACACATATTACAGACTATATCCGCGCTCTTAACCACAGGCTCTATTACTGCCGCCTGAAGGCCCTACAGAATATCCAATCGTCAAAAGAAAGGTCAAAAACTTATTACGCGAACTAAACCAATCAAATACAATGTCGGTGACATGGTCTATATTCGTTGTTATCACAAACAAAATAAAGCGTTGTCTCCAGTGTGGAAAGGCCCATACAAAATCATTAAATTAAATGGCAACCACACCGTAACTGTACTTGTTAATCGCAAACACATACGTCACCATTATGACGAAATCAAACTGGCAGCAGGCCGTACGTCATAATAAACAAAAGACCCACCTCAACACTACGTATATTTTATTGCAGGTCAGCACAACCGTCGGTGTGCAGTTACGTCACAACAATAGTACCCAGCACAGGGCTGTACTACGAAAAATTATTTGATGTTAAATTTACTAATAGTAGTTGTTACTTTTCTAGACACAGGTCATATTAGCCCAAATCTCGACAAGGTCGAGTTTTTGATTGAAAAGTTAAGCGTGTTCTGTAACTCTTTTTCATCTTCAAAGAATAACTCTGATTGCGCAAATTCACTCTCGGCGTTAAGAAATCAACATCTTAATAATGTGAATAAATTCTCTACCGTATCTTACTTACTTTCTGATGAGAAACCCAATAGGCGTGTATAAGAAGTGGTCTCATCGAAATCGGCGGTACACTCCTAAAAACATTTTTTGGCACTCTAGATTCAGAAAACGCTGTTAAATTTACTCAAGCTATTGATGATGTACAGTCAGACGAGAAAAAGTTAGCATACCTTATGAAAGATAATATTCATGTTATCAAATCTACAATATCATCATTTAATAACTCTATTTCAAAGGTTAATGAAAACGAACAGCATCTCATGAGAAATATGGAAACAATCCATACGATTTTAGAAAATGTCTCAAATAACAATGATAAGCTTGAGATTAAATCTCAAATTAATTCTCTATTAAATTCACTAGAATCAATTATCTTAACTTTATCCTTTGACATAGACGATGTTAATAATGCTATCCTATTTGCAAAGTTAAATGTCCTGCATCCTACTGTACTAAGTCCTTATCAGCTATACCTATGTATAATGAATTAGATAAACATAGGAACAGCCTTCCAAAGCATTCTGAACTTCCAGTATTATTGACCTTGCAAAATATACATGAACTGATAGATATTTCTAAGTTAGGTAATTTGCTTTTATCATAATAACAACATAATTATTATAATAAATATTCCCTTAGTCCTGCCCCAAACGTACAACCTAACGTCATTCCACTACCTACACCATATGATATCTCGAAGCCCGACACATTTGCACTCATTGCGCCTAGCGCCTAGCACATCATATTTAGCGATAACAGGTGATCATTTGTTTTACTCATTGATTGAAGACATAACATTAACCAGTGCAAAGTGATCAGTGAAAATTGTTATGTGTGCGAATTAGTGAACGTTCATTCTACAATCGCAAATCCTACTTGCGTAACGACTCTCTCTGTTAAGAGATAGTTGATAAATTACCAGAAAGCTGTAGCATTAAGTTACTACGTGGTAAAATAGAGGTATTTCATAAGTTAAGTAATAATCGATGGATTTTTGTTCAATCAGACCCCGGTAAAGGTCACGTCACTTGCAGCAACCAACTCGAAAGTCTAGAAGTAATATTATTCGGCACAGGAATCTCGACCCTACCAAAGGATTGTAGAGCATTTTATAAAACTTTACAGTTCGTTGCTACCGGTGACACTATTATTAGAAATGTATCGAATGCCATTTACAACTTTAACATAGTCAGATGATTGTTGTGAAAAAATTAAACATAATAAAACATTAATCAAACTACCACTCTCAAAGTTAGATAACACTGCCAGCCTGGACTCACTGTTAAGAGCCAGTGTACATCTCAACTCACTTGAAGAAGACCTGAGACAATTTGAATCTCCGTCTCATTTACATAAATATGGCATCCATTATATCTCTGTAAGTTACATTCTTAGTGCTATCATCTGTCTATACATTTTATATAAAAATAGGAAAGCCCTTTGAAAAAGAAATAATTTTACTCCATTTTGTATTAAAATATTTAATCAGTGTAACAATACAAAACCCATAAAAATACTCAGAATATTAAAGAAATCGAAGATTGTTCATCTTCTGAAGAATTTGTTATTCAAACTACACCAATTCCTATTAAGAGGAATATAATTGTATCTCCAAAATAAATAATATTTCATTTTGACATCTTAGACCTCTATTTTCCATTTTTAAGACGCTGACTGCAGCCGATGACCTTGAGCAATGAACACGCCCACAAATTTATTCGTCTTTGAATTTCTTTGGAACGCGCCACAGCTATCACTGTCGATTCTCGTAGGAGTGACAGAGAAAAAGCGCATGGAATAGAAGGGCCTAAGTGCCAAACAACAAAATTCGTTGTGCAATTTAAAATTGCCATTTTATTAAAAATCTAAATCAGCCATTTGCTTAAACAACATGTAATATACAATATCGCAAAATTTTATTATCATTGTTATACGGACTGCTGAGAAAAATGGTAATTTATGTATTTTCAGAGGCTACTTTGAGATTTTTTTCTATCGAGAAAAGTTTTTAGAATCGTGTTTTGGAAACAGCCACCTGGTCGAAAATATGATCAATTACAACTACATAGAATTTGGCAACAATACGAGCCATAGGCTTAAAGCAAAACAATCTTCATTGAGCTCAATTTGGCTCATGTCAGCGTCGTGTGTTTTAAAAAGATATTATATTTTCTCTTTTTCTGTATCTTAACTACCTAGATGTTTAACTAACATTACATGAAGACTAATATGTTTATGTTATTCTAAGATATAAGTTTTCTTTTTTGTACTCTTCGCCGGTCCAAATAACGAAGTTAAAATTTTAATCTCTCATCTCTAGAGATGTGATGAGAGATCTTAACGGGGGGGTTGTTATATCGGAATTAACCCGCTTGAATATTAAAAATAATAGTACTTAGATTGCGCTTCTATTGCATTGACGTCAATGCAATAGAAGACCGAGCTTTCCATAATAAATTATCGCGGTTGCTAATTAGTTGGGATTAGACCGTCGCGGACGTAATACTTCTCTGTTCATATTTTGTAATAATTGTGGGTTTTATTTTAATAAATAACTACAGGGGAATTTAAATAGTTTTTTTTTTAAAGTAAAGCCTGACCCAGCCCTTAACAGTGCCACCACTGTGGTTGCGTGGAGGACATCGCACACCACTCGCTGGTGGAGTGCCTCGTGTAGTGTGGGCCGTGGTCGGTGCAAACCGCGGCCCTGGGAGGAGGAGTCCTCTCGTACAAGGGACCCGGACGGCGCGCTGTTCGTCCAGAGGTAGGAGTGGGGTGTCGTCACAGCACCCCCTCTGAGGAGGTCTGCCCTTTTCAGGGCGGAGGTGGCCGCAGGCGGAGTCCGTGGACCGTTGAGTCACTACAGAGCAGAGTCAGCGCAGCGGGCGACGCGAGGTTTTTAGTGGACCATTCCCAGGAGCAGCGCCTTTTTCAGGGCGTCGGGAGTCCCACATACCACCCTTCCCTCCCCCGGGGCAGTGGTGATGACTGATATGCGTAAAGCATTACCTTGCGTAAAAAAAAAGGGTAGGTTAAATTAAGGTAAGGTTCTCGGGGAGAGAGGGCGCTGGCGGTTAGTCTAGACATAGCCAACGCCTTCAACAGCCAACAGTCAATTGTGGTGTGCCTCAGGGGTCCGTTTTAGGGCCCGTGCTATGGAATATCATCTACAACTGGGTCACACCAAACGACCTCACTCATCTGGGGGGCGTTCCACGTGCACCGAAATGCCCCCCCTCCCTAGGCGAGGAGGAAGCCCTAGCATAAGGCCGAGGCGCACCACCAGGGTACGGAGATTGCTTCGGCCAGCCCAGACCCAGGAACGGCGGTTCCGGGCAGGGGTGCACCCCGGGGGTTATTTTAGTGGGTATCCTACCGGACCCTTCTTTGTACGAGAGTGGTTGGCGTTGGGAGAGTCCCACATAACCCGTCCATTCCCAAAGTGACGAGTATGCGTAAAGCATTCCCCTCCGGGAGAAAAAGGCATAGATTTAATATACTACTGATAGATTGGCAATGAAAAGAGACAGAATACAATGCAGCTATACGATAGAACGAGATAGATCACAAGGCCGTTCACGTACACGCTAAGAACCCGTAGCGTTTTTCTGAGTTCTGACGTCTGTCACGCGCAACACAATATTCCCTTTAGTTTTACTAGTTTCATTTTTATTATTATAAAAAAGTGTCGAGTTGATGTATTTTCATTATGGTTACATGTTCAGTACCTGGAAGTAACTCATCTAAAAAAGGGAACCAACATAATTGTACATTTCACACGTCAACACACAATCGCGATTATCAGCAGCAAAATGCAATGTTTCAGAGCTTTGACTAAAATTGTGTATACTAATTGATAGGGCATTTCACCAGGACAAGGATTTAAATTCATATGAATTCAATTAAAAATAATATCAAATACGTGAATTTCAACAATTACTAACGTCACTTTTGTATTTTAGTGATTGACGTTGTCGATGATATCTTATCGACATTTCATTAGCTGACATATTTCACATTGTAAACCGCATACAGCCTAAATTGTTAAAATACGTTAGAAAAGGTTGAAATTGCCTAATAGAAAAGAATGTTCGCCCAATAAATATTCAAGAATTTGCAGTTTACATTTGGACCCTAAGTGTTTTTAACACAGAGGCGATCAGCCTGTAATATTACGCTCTGGATCAATGTCCATATTGTTCAAGCTCCCATTAATCCCCATTAGTTAAACATTAAATATATGTATATTTAGTGTACGTTTGTAATGTGTAATTGAAAAATAAATATCAGTTTTATTTCAACTTAGGCGATCGCGATCGCAAAATGAGGCAAAATTGTTAAATACTGGCAAGTAAAGCCTACGATATTTTTAACAATAAATTGATTTTGTTCGGGGATAAGTAATTATAAAATAAAAAACATATCTAGGTATTTACTTGCAGTTTTTTGGCGTTCTTTTAATAATACTATAAAATAAGTCACCTGCGTCAACGTAAACTGTGTCGATGGAATCGATATCGAAAGCAAGCACACAATGCAGTACCTGCACTATTTATCTCACGCACATGCTCACTTTATGCACACTAGCGTAACCTAGTTTTGGTCTCGTTTTCAGGATTCAATTGCCAATCTATCATCTATATTAAATCTATGGAAAAAGGATAAGGTTAGGTTAAGTTATTATGTGTAAGTAAGTAGGTATTTATTTTAAAAATGTAGAGTTCCCACCATAGAGTATAATAATACAAGTTCCCACTAAAGATATGGCAGCATATTCTTTGTAGACCTTAGCCGGTTCCAGAAGGGGCAAAATAACAAAAAAAAGGTTATTTATTTTTTAATTTTATAGTTGGGAGGGAGTTTTGCGGTGGTTTTGCGCGGGAAACGAGAAGAGAAAGATTTTTTTTTTTATATGGCTCGCACGACTTGTGCATTTGCCACGACGGAGTTTGAAGTTAGGGAAAGATTATGGAAAAAAGGTAGGAAACGGAAGAAAAACAAAAACAGTATCGGATCAGGTTAGTAGGAATAACAGTTCGTAATTTTGTGAAATTATCCTAAGCGACATTTACTGTGATAAAGTGGTGGCATTGTTATAATAATGTGTCAGTGAGTAGGATAAATCAAATAAAAGTGAGAAACAAGGAAAGGCGCTCCTATTTGACTCTGATCCACGTTCTTGCGTAAAACTCCTGTTATCATTGAAATGTATAAACCACCCATACATTTCAATGAGTTAGGTTAGTTTAGGTTTAGGTTAGGTTAGGCTTTTATGTTTATGTAAGTATTTATGATATTTTATATATTAAAAATGGACATTATTACTAAAGACTAGGCTGAATGGACTCGTCCGAAGCCGTTAAATTTATATGAAAAAAAAGTTACATGTATACATACATAGGTACTTGTTCAGCAGTGGTCAGAGGTGTAAAAGTAACGAAATATTGCGTACCCGTATGAACTCGTTACTTTGACAAAGAGTACTCGTTACTTTCGTATCGTTACGTTACTCGTTACTTTTGATACCTCATTAATAACACAGTGCGGAACAAAAAAATGGAGTAGTATTCCGTACGAGATATCATACATAAAGTATGAGTAAATCACGGAGTCGCATCAATCGTAATATGTAGATAAAATACATCTAAATTACAAAATTAAGGTGCATTTTGTCTTGTTTTTTTTTCAAATAACCGAATAAGGCACGAATTCATAAAACATACGATCAGCAAACGTTACAACACACGCATCAATGATACTTTTGCGACCTAATACGGAAAATGCGAGTAACGAAATGTATTCGTGTGTAACGATTCGTTACTCGGTACTACACAGAGTACCCGTTACTCAGTACCGAATACATACGGTTTGTTACAGCTCTAGCAGTGGTTACTAAAAATACTAAAATACAACAGACAGAGTACTATATAAAATACTCTTTGGTATATTATATTATTTATCTATTACCTTATATTATTATCTTTGTTATTGTTGAGTTGACCTGACATACTGACATTGTTGGTTGTTTAATTAAATAAATAAATTTACTATAGAACAAACGCAGAGTCGCGAAAATCAATGGAGTCGGAATCGCTTTCTGAATCCATGGATCCCGTAAGAAACGAAGAGACAGCGAAATCAAATAACTCGACCCAAGATTCCGCGGCTCTTCCGCTAACTACGGCAAACGGCAGTGATACAATGGCTGTTATGACCGGCAAAAAAGATATTCCTAAACCTTCTCCGAAAAAACCTAAGAAACGAAAGCCCAAAGTTCCGCGTGATGTAACTGCACCTCGTCAGCCTCTTACTGGTGGGTTTTTCCAGTAGATTTTGGATAGAATTTGTAGGTATAAGGTTTAGGAATTTGTACTTTGCAATAAATGAAAAAATTTGGTTCTTGAAGGTTATGTAAGATATCTCAATGAGCGTCGTGATCAACTCCGTGCTGAACAGCCAGACCTGGGGTTCGCTGAATTGACAAGACAATTAGCAAGTGAGTGGAGTAAACTTAATGCTGAAGAAAAACAACAATACTTAGATGCTGCTGATCAAGATAAAGAAAGGTATAGCTTTCCATAAAATCTGTGAATGCTGAATATTTTCTTGCTAATCATTTGCTTTTGACAAGAAACATACTAAAAAATACTTTTATATACTGGGCCAAGATCTCGGGATCCTGGGTTCGATCCCCGGGTCGAGTAACCAAAAGTTTTGAATTTTCGAACATTGCCCGGGTTTGTGATCACCAATCCGCATGTGGCAAACGAGGTGACTATGCCAGTACCTATCATTGCTGTGGTAACTTTAATTCAATGACGGAGGCCTCTCATCATCCCACTGCTGGAGTGGGATGATTATAGGCCATTAATTCACTTTACTTTACTCCTTGTTCTCTACCTTATGTCAGTAAAAATGTGCTTTTAATACATTCACGGACACAATTGATGTTCCTTTTATTGTTATCACCTCGACAGGCAGTTGATGTCATGGAAAGTGTTGATCATAATTATTTGTCAATAAACTTATGATTTCAATATTGTTCAAATCTCAACTTGCATTGTGGTACTTAAACTAGGTATGATTGTTATCTGTTTTTTTGTCCTAATAAATAAATAAATCACAATGGAATGGCTGAGTAGGTCTTGATGAAATTTAGCATGTTATAGGCGTAGTGAGTAGCAAATAGGCTCCTGTGCAGTAGCTTAGCAATTTAAAATCCATATGTAAAATAATTAGTGACAACTTACTCTAAACACTCTTCAGACATGACATGACCAAGGAATTATTTTTAACCAATTTATTAAGACGCTGACTGCAGCCGATGACCTTGAGCAATAATCACGCCCACAAATTTATTCGTCTTTGAATTTCTTTGGAACGCGCCACAGCTATCACTGTCGATTCTCGTAGGAGTGACAGAGAAAAAGCGCATGGAATAGAAGGGCCTAAGTGCCAAACAACAAAATTCGTTATGCAATTTAAAATTGCCATTTTATTAAAAATCTAAATCAGCCATTTGCTTAAGCAACATGTAATATACAATATTGCAAAATTGTATCATCATTGTTATAGGGACTGCTGAGAAAAATGGTAATTTATGTATTTTCAGAGTCTACTTTGAGATTTTTTTCTATCGAGAAAAGTTTTTAGAATCGTGTTTTGGAAACAGCCACCTGGTCGAAAATATGATCAATTACAACTACATAGAATTTGGCAACAATACGAGCCATAGGCTTAAAGCAAAACAATCTTCATTGAGCTCAATTTGGCTCATGTCAGCGTCTTAATGTAAAATCATAGGCATGAACTTTAAAATCAGCTAAACATATTCATTTTTCCGGTTCCGGTAGTCAAAGTGTAAACACGTACGTCAGTAAGCTCCGTTTTTTTTTTTCACTTTTATTATTTCTGTCCAGCAGCAATCTGTAGTAAACTACAATAATCCACTCTTATGTCCGTGTCAGTCACTGTATTTTTGGCATGTTTTAGGGTGGAGTCCACTGACTCTGTTTCCCCTGCTTTGTATTTATGTGTATATTTTCATTTGTGTGTTTCAAATCGTATCAAGTTGCCCTTGACGCTTGATCTGTGCAGTCTTCTGAAACAAAAGCCTTCAGTGGTCATCAGCTGCTGGACTGACGTATTTGGATGGTGTGAGAGTCGTTCCTTATAAAGTGAAAAAAAAAAAACATATTCATTTTTCCGGTTCCGGTAGTCAAAGTGTAAACACGTACGTCAGTAAGCTCCGTGGATAATAAATTATAACCGAAAAAACAATACGTAAACAAGTGCGCCAATGTGTAGAACTCGCGACTAAAACATCAAGGGATCTAACCACAAACATTTAACTGTGAATTGTACAAGTGTAAAGTTATACAACGAAAAATACAAGTGAAAATTTAAACTGTCACAATTTTTCTAAAAATACCGTCATCATTTTTATATAAATTCGTAATCGTAATGTCAGTGTCACAATAGTACCAACAATCAGACAATTAATACTAACATCAAAACGCAAACCATAGACAACTAGTGTTGCCAGTCAAAATCTAAGTTTTCCCAAAAATAAAAATTTTAAAAATGGAGAAAATTATGGAATTACTGTTCTCTAAGATAGAAGAGGAATTCAACCAACAAACCCTAGAAATATCTTCAGAAGTTACTAAAAACATAATGCATAACGCTTGTTGAGGAAAACAAACACCTGAAGACAAAAATTACTTGGAACAAAAACTAAACTATGTAGAAAAGGAAAGAAGAAAAAATAACCTAGTGTTCTTTGGGCTTGAAGAAAAAGGAAAAAGCGAATTTGAATTAGTAGACCTCATTAAAGATACTATTTTGGATATGGGAGTTAACCTCGAAAGCCAAGAAATAACTACAGTTTACAGAATCGGTAAAAACTTGAGCGGAAACAGAACAGTTGTGGTTTCTTTTTCGTCTCTATGGAAAAAACATCTAGTCCAACGCAATAAATCTAACCTTCCACAAGGTATCTACTTTAAGGAAGATTACCCTAAAGAGGTACTAGAAATGCGTAGAAAATTACAACCAATAATAGAAGAAGAAAGGAAAAAGGGAAATATTTCATATCTAAAATACGACACAATAGTAATTAAGAAACCGCAAGATGATAATCGTGAAAAAAGGAAAAGAGAACAAACTGTGTCACCAGCTGGAAATAATCACTCTTCCAAAAAGCAGCAAACTGAGAACATCGTTGGATCCAAGAACCAAACTCCGAAAGCTAAGGAAACAATGAATCTTAACATACTCAATTTTGTAGCTCGAGGAAGATCAGCATCAAGTTCGGGGATACCAAAAAACTAGCATTCCCACACCGGAACCCAAACCAAAACAACACAGATACTGCAACTACTATCAACAAAACTAAAAATCCTTCTCCAACCCGGCCGGTCACCGTGGAAAAGTATGACCAAAACCCTCCAAAATACCAACATTTAACCTGCAACAATAAATCATATCCCAACCCGGCTGGTCCCCGTGGGATATTAGACCGACACCCTCCTGACATGGGAAAACATCATCAACATCATCAACAAAATACTAAAGAAAATACCCAAAACCAAAAAACCAAAAGCAAGTACATATACATCTCAGGACTAAACACAAGAACCCTAAGAAAGAAAGTGGACATGGATTTCGCCAGATGGCAAGTATAAAAACGAGATAGACTTTGTAGTAACAAACATACCTCAACATTTCTCGAATGTGGAAGTAATAAACCAGCTTAACTTCAGCACAAACCACAGGATGGTGAGAGCAACTGTGGCTGCAGGGGATATAAAAAGACCAAGAAAACACTGTCAAACAAAGGATACTATTCACGTAGCAGTTAAAATACTCGCTGAATTGATTACAGAACTGAAAAAATCACTACCAGAGAATAGTTCGGAAGAAACTCTGCAAGAGAAGTATAACATATTAGAAAAATATATACTAAATACTGGAAAGAAACTGTCAATAGAAAAAAGCAAAAAAGACAAAGTAGGAAAAGAGGCAAGAGAACTCATGGAAAGAAGAAGAGAGTTAATACTAGACCGAAAAAGTGATATAAAGGAAATAGAAACTATTAGCAAAAAAATTACATCATGCATCCGAAAACATCAAAAATTGACAAGAATAGAAGTTATAAAAAATGAAATAGAAAAAACAGGAGGTATTAAAAGAGCCCTTAAACAATTAAAAGAACATAAAACATGGATACCAAGTATACAAAACAAAGACAATTTAAAAACATCAAACAGAATAAAAATTTCAGAAAGAGCAACGGACTTCTACAAAGAACTCTATAATTCAAAAGAATCTGAAACTTATGTTATACGACAGAGCAATACACCGGAGATGGAGGAAGTTCCAGAAATCCTTAATAAGCGAAACAAGGAAAGCAATAATGTCACAGAAAAATTTCAAAGCACCAGGTGAAGACAGAATATCAAACGAGTTATTAAAACAGATAATCGATGTTATAGATAAACCACTAACGGCATTATTCAACGAAATACTATATACGGAACAAATACCACAACAATGGACAATCTCGACAATAGTTCTAATCCATAAGAAAGGTGATAAAAATAAAATAGAAAATTATCGACCCATAAGTTTGATGAGCAACATATACAAAGTCTTTGCCAAGCTCATATTAGGACGCTTAGCAACAACACTGGACGAAGAATAACCTAAAGAGCAAGCCGGGTTTCGAAGTGACTTTTCCACCACAGACCATATGCATGTGGTAAAACAATTAATGGAAAAACTAAATGAATATGGGAAAATATACTACATAGGTTTTGTCGACTACAACAAAGCATTTGACTCCCTACTCCACAGTTTCATATATAAAACCCTATCTAACCAAAGAATACATAATAAATATATAAGAATAATAAATTTAATTTATGAAAACAGCACTGCGAAAATTCAACTGGAGAAAAGTGGCGAGCCCTTCGAAGTGAAAAGAGGTGTGAGACAAGGTGACCCATTATCACCCAAGGTCTTTACAGCAGTTCTGGAAGAAATCTTTAAAAACCTTAATTGGAAGACCGGAACAAAACATCAACGGAACCATGCTAAATCACCTTAGATTCGCTGACGACCTAGTGCTATAAGTAGATAACAAGGAGATCGAATATGTGGACGAATATATATACTTGGGCCAATTGATAACACCGAAAGATCAAACAGGTAAAGAAATACAAAGAAGAGTGAACAACAGTTGGGCAAGGTACTGGGCACTGAAAGAAATAATGAAAAATAAGAGCATACCAGTGAAAAAAAAGAAAAAGGTCTGGGATACATGTATTCTCCCTGTACTGACATACGGCTGCCAAACCTGGGCCTTCACAGCCACTTCAACTCAACGACTAAAAGTATGTCAACAGAGTATGGAACGTAGTATGTTGGGTATTCGCCTATCAGACAAACAAAGGCTCACAAACATCAGGGCAAAAACAAGGGTTGTAGATGTGATCAAGAAAGCAAAAACTCTGAAATGGCGCTGGATTGGACATATGGTAAGATCAAAAACAAAGAAGTGGACTAGGGATATCACTGAATGGTACCCTAGGGATGGAAAAAGGAGAAGCGGGAGGCAAAGAAAAAAAGATGGGAGGATGATCTTCCTAAAGGCTGGAGGAGAAAAGCCCAAGATAGACAGGCATGGAAATGCCAGGAGGAGGCCTATGTCGGAATGACAACCTGACCAGGATGACGATGTCAAAAAAACTACTGTTAGATTAAGTACATATATAAATTTATTTTAAAACTTGTAACTAGTTTAAGGTCAGAGAAATAAAGGCTATTATTATTATTATAAACATATTCATTAGTAATTTTTACCCAAGTTATGTGTACTTTTAGAAGGATGCAAAATTAAGGGGAAGTAATATTTTGATTAGAATAAAAAAGTAAAGATAATGTAATTACAAGTACTTATTCATACATATTGTACCGAACGCCCCTATGTGTGACTCTATTGTGACGTCGGTACACATATGTTGCTGGATTGCGCTGGACTAGGGAGATGCCAGTAGGTTTATAATGAAACGCGGAGATTCTTGCTAATAAGGCGATGGTAGCTTGATGGTGTATAGTGGACTGTATTGTTGATTTTCTCGTGGCTGCACCAGTTGAGTCGTCTTATAGACTGTGCAGTCTTGATTGTGTTCCGACGAATGTTATTTTTTTCAGATCCCACTCTCAGTTATGTGGAATTTCGCTGCATTCTATCAGTGACTGAATAGGCTTAGCGTCGAGTGCACGCGTCAGCTATTTTTTGTGCAAGCAAAACTCCCTATTGTGTGAGCGAGATAGCAAAATTAAATGAGACCCCCCTTACGCGGCAATACCGTAAAGAGAGCCTCTTGTGTGTGTAAGGTGTAAAGTGTACCTATTTCGCCTTTATTTATTTAGTAAAAACTTTACAACATGTAATAACAACATACGATAAACAATTTAAACTTAAATAAGACACAAACAAATAGGACACTTAAAACTAACTAACACTATCTTACACTAACTATACAAAGATAAATCAAACTTATAAATTTCAAATACTATAAATTTAAGCAAATAACATATCATACGAGGGCGGGTCAATAAGTCCGTGACTTTTGGAATAAAACACAGATTTTTTGATAAACAAATCATTTTATTTTTCAACGTAGTCTCCCTTGAGCTCTATACACTTTGTCCAACGCTTCTCCAGTTTTTTTATCCCTTCCAAAAAATATGATTTGTCGAGGTCCTCAAAATAGGCCTTTGTTTGCGAGATGACTTCATCATTGGAGTCAAATCTTTTTCCACCAAGCCATTTCTTCAGGTTTGGGAACAAAAAGTAGTCACTCGGAGCCAAATCTGGAGAATAGGGTGGATGAGGGAGCAATTCATAGCCCAATTCATGGATTTTTGCCATGGCAACTGCACATTGTGTGCACCCTTGCATTGTCTTGGTGGAAAAGAACTTTTTTCTTGGCCAAATGAGGTCGGTTTTTTTTCAAATCGTCATTGAAGCGGTCCAATAAGTTGGGCTAATATTCCCCATTGATTGTTCTTCCCTTTTGAAGGTAGTCAATGTGGATTATCCCACGTGCATCCCAAAAAACAGTCGCCATAACTTTATTGGCTGACAAACCCGCCTTGGCCTTCTTTGGCGGCGATTCACCCTTAGAAACCCACTGTTTTGACTGTTTTTGGTCTCTGGTGTGTTGTGATGGATCCATGTTTCGTCCATGGTTACAAAACGGCGCAAAAACTCCTCCATATTGCAATTAAACAACGCCAAACCTTCCTGTGAAGTTGTTACACGATTGCGTTTGTGGTCGACTGTGAGCAAACGCGGCACCCATCTTGCGGAAAGCTTTCTCATGCCCAATTGATCTTTTAAAATTGAAACCACTGAGCCATGCGAGATCCCTACGGCTTCCACAATCTCTTGCACTTTCAATCTTCGGTCGGCCAACACCATATCGTGAATTTTTTCGATTGTTTCGGGTGTAGAGACCTCAACTGGGCGTCCAGGACGTTCGGCATCTTCAGTACTTTTACGTAGACCACTTTTTTACCATTGAAATCGATGGTGCAGAGTCTCCATAGTAGTTATCAAGCTTAGCCTTGGTCTCGGTAATGGTTTTTTTTTTCGCAAAAAATAATGCTTAATAAGCACACGAAATTCACCTTTTTCCATTTTTTCCTCAAATTACTGGGTAGTCTGATAAAAATAGCTGTCAAACACAAACTAACTGACGCAGCAAGTTCAAATTTTGATAGGAATCAACTGACAGATACCTGTTGACAGGAGTAGTGTTGCTTTTTCAGTAAAGAGGTCAGAAATTCAAAAAGTCACGGACTTATTGACCCGCCCTCGTAATAATAAAGTAAATAGACCGTGTGTATACAAAGTAAATAGGCCGTCCGTAACATTCTCCTGCCGTGCGTCGAATGTTGGCTTGCTCAGTTCGACGCAACTCGAAGTTCACTGGGATGGATGGCTGCTACTGCTTGCTGGCACGATGATCACCAGCTTCTTCCTTGGTCTTCGTAGGATGCCGTTCTTGGTCTGCACGTCTGCTGCTCGTACCACGCCGTCAGGATCCGGATAGGTAGCGCTCACTCGCCCTAGAGGCCAAGTTTTTCGAGGCAAGGTGTTATCGGCGATGATTACGACGTCGCCTTGCTGCAGCGAGGGTCCTCTTCCATGGGGCTCCTGCCGATACTGGAGCTCGGGTAGGTATTCTCTGAGCCACCTCGCCCAGAACAAATCGGCCAGTCTGTGCGCCGTCCTCCAGGTGTGCTTCCCGTGGAGGTCTTGAGGGTAAGATGGCCCGGTGGGTGGTTCATATGCTGGCCCCAGCATGAGGAAGTGGTTCGGTGTCAGCGTTTCCGGTTCTTCAGGGTCGACGCTCACGTGGGTTAGGAGACGGATGTTCACGGTCATCTCTACTTCGGCGAGGACTTCTGCTGACGTGGGCTCGTCCAGGACAGCAGTAAGGGCTGTCTTGACAGTGCGTACGAGCCGTTCCCAGGCACCTCCCATGAACGGGGCGCTCGGGGGAGTGAACCGCCAAGAGATTCTTCTTTTCGCCGCTTCTTCTTCGGTGGCTGCATCGGCCGTTAGACGGATTTCTTTCTCCGCGCCATGAAGGTTCGTTCCGTTGTCGGACCAGATGGTGTGTGGGCATCCTCGACGGGCGATAAATCGCCGTAATGCCATGACAGCGGAATCAGTCGTCAGAGAGTCATCATTGAGTGGCGCCACCGTGCCGTAGTGTATTTCGGCTCCGCGTTAATTAATTGCAAAAAATATTAAATGGCATTTTCAAGAAGCGAAAACGCGTATAGCTATCAATAATACAGTAAAGTTATCATGTGTTATATAAAAGTAGCATTACAAAGAAGCTATCTTATAGTTTAAGTTTATTGAACAACAGTGTGTAGACCAATTAATAAGTTCGTATTTAACCTTTCATATTATAGTGTTTTGTAATAAACATTGACAAATAGTTATAGTGAATAGTTCCCAGTTACTGCCATATAAAGGTGAAAAGAAACGGAAAGTTTTCCAAAGTGATTGTGTGTTATGCATAATGTAACCGTTAGTTTTTTCAAACTTGTAAACAAAACTCTTGGCTAGGTACCTAGTTTTCCTTAAGCTAGCACAAACTATAGACTACTAACGCCATCTCTATACTTCCTTACAAACTGTTTGGATTACTAAGTTTTTTAGAAAGCAAGTTCACAAGAACACTTTGGTGATAGTAGTTTCCACTTAATTCACAAGATGGCAGAAGCGTGCGCTGGATGTCAACAAGAAATTAAAAGCAGACGGAAACTTACCTGCTGCCGATGCAAATACAAATATGACCTGATGTGCGCTAACGTGTCAGAAAAGAGATTTTATAACACAATGACGCCTGAAATCAAACTTAATTGGGTATGCGACGGCTGCCGGAGCAAGTTACCAAAAACAAATAACGTTAATGTGCCAGCGAGCCCACAACATCGAGACCTACTACATAATAAGAATTTCTCATTGAATGTCGTTAATCAAGACCCTAACGTGACCATAAGAAAACCTCTTCGTTCACTTGAAATTAACGGTGATGACCCGTCCTTAGATGAAATATTGAACAACCACGAAAGCTTGCCTGGAAACACGCCTAACCACCAGACTTTCCTTCATGGTGCTTTGACTTTGGATCAAATCAGCCAATTATTAGACAATAAACTTAAAAACAGCGAAAATAACTTACTGAAATTTTTTAAAGCCGAACTTCGAAATATGATACAGGAAGAAATAAAGTTAGCAATGGCCAGATTTGATTTTGAAATGAACGACCACTACAATAAAGTAAATGCAATACAGAGCGGATTTCAAAAGGAGTTAGATGACCTAACTAACCAAATAAGGAAACTAGAAAATGAACACAGCCTACTCACAGACACGTTAAAACACCTAGAAAAAAAATTTGACTGTTTCGTCAAACCCATCCCGGTTTGACGAAACAGTCAAATTTTTTTTGACGAAAATAGCAGTAAACTAGTTTTGTATGGAGTCGTAGATCATAATTGGGAAAATGTAAACGAGCTCTACCACCGAGTATTAAATATTTTTCGTGACATCTCAAACATTAATCTCGAAGGCTACATCGAGAGTATCAAGAGGCTGGGAAAAAGAGGTCATCGTCGCCCAATTCTGATAGAGCTTACAAATAATAAAGCAACAAAACACGTTCTCCAGAATAAGCGTTGTTTTGCGGGAACCGGGATTGCTATAGATGAATTCCTCACTGGTGAAACACTATTTAAACGTAGAGAACTCAGAAAAGCTCTTTATGACGCCAGGAAAAGGGGACACCATGCTGTTCTGAGAGGAAACCGTCTGATAGTCGATGGAATAGCGCAAGAACCTACACAAGATACTCGTAATACACAGGCAGATGAACAGCAGGCAAATACTAACCCCAGAAACAGTAATATAAACGAGAACCACTCCTTTCGAACCCTATAACATTATGGTGCTAAATGTCCAAAGTATTAAGAAAAAAGTTAACTTACTCGAAAGCTTACTACAAGAAAACAACTACCATGCTGTTTGTGTGTCTAAAACCTGGATCTCAGAAAATCAACAAGCTTACGTCCAAATCGAAGGTTACGAGTTTGCTGCGCAGTACTGCCGGCGTCGGTGGCGTGGTGGAGGCGTCGCCATTCTACTGCCGTACGGGACCAAGTTCGTAACTAGGCCAGACATCGCGGACTTGTCAGTGGAATATGTAGTCGAGTGTTGTGCGGTTGAATTAAAACCTAATGTTCTGCTAATTAGTATTTATAGAGCCGATCGTAAGATAGATATATTTTTTAATTTTCTCTATTTGTTGTTTATCAAACTCAATACTCATTATTATAAAAAACACATTATTATAGCTGGAGACTTTAATATTGATGCTCTCAGTAATTCTAATGACTATAAAAATCTCACACACTTAATGTTAGAACACAATTTACACCAAATAGTTCATGAGCCCACTAGGGTAACACTTACTAGCTCAACATGTATAGATCTGATATTTACTAATGACAAACAACACACTCTTAATATTGATGACTTAGGTATCTCCGACCATAAATGCTTGACTTATAGTTTAAAACGACCCCCACAAACAACTCACAAATCAGCTACTACGACTTATAAATCAATGCGTTGCTTTAATAACTCAAAAAACCTCGTCGCCTTCAAATTTGAACTAAGCAAAACCGATTGGAACAACTTAATACAACCAAGTAATAATATAAACCTTAACTACGATATGTTTGATGCAAAAATAAAGGAAATTCTAAACTATACCTTCCCACTAAAACACATAAAAATTTACAAAAGTAGCAAAACCTGGCTAACAAAAGGCATCAAAACTTCCTGCAAACATAAACGACTTCTCAAAATAATAGTGAACCAGACGAAAAGTGCAAATCTTAAAAAACATTATACTGAATACTCCAAAACGTTGAGACGATGTATAAAATTATCAAAAAAACTTAACTTCACGCGGGAAATAAACAAAGCAAACAATAAAACCAAAAAAATGTGGGAGGTCATCAATCGGATAACCTCAACACACAAAAAAATGCACGCGCCTAATATTCATATTAAATCGTCTGATCAAATGTTAATACAAAGTCCAATCACAGTGGCAAATACATTCAACCAATACTTCGCATCAGTCGGTCAACCACCATCGCCACTCGACTCAGAATGCCCCCTTGGACCAAGCGGGCCACCAGTACAGTCGCCAGCTGTTAATTCCATATTCCTACAGCCCGTGTGCGAAAACGAAGTTTTCAGTATAATACAGAAAATTCCAAATAAACGTAGCTGCGGCATTGATAACTTCCCATCCACTCTGTTAAAATATTGCGCACGTGAACTTACCCCCCCCACTTACCATCCTCATCAACCAATCCTTTACAGAGGGTACTTTCCCCGATCGCTTAAAAAAAGCAATCGTCAAGCCTATCCTTAAAAAAGGAGGTAATTCTGCAGATCCGAGTCAATACCGCCCAATTGTAGTCCTATCCACTTTCTCAAAAATTTTTGAAAAAGCTTTTGCAAATCGTATCTGCAAATTCATGACTAAGTATAACATTCTAGATAACAATCAATACGGTTTTCGCAAGAAAAGATCTACCACTCTAGCTATCTATAAATTTATACAAGAAATCCTTAGCTACATTCGTGATAAAAACTATGCGGTCGGTTTATTACTAGACATGACCAAAGCTTACGATTTGGTGTCGCACTCCATCTTACTCACTAAATTAAATGGCGTTGGTATTCGAGGGCAGGCACACGGCTGGTTAAAGTCTTACCTGAGCAACAGGACTCAATGTGTTCAGGTAGATCACCTTGATGCAGACACCGGTGAGCTGCAGAGTGTTCGCTCGGAATCCCTCACCACTAACTGGTCCATCCCGCAAGGCAGCGTGCTGGGATGCATTCTCTTCCTGATATACATCAACGACCTTCCCAAGACTTGCAACTCGCTATGCCTCTTATTTGCTGATGATGTTTCACTACTTTTTAAAATACCAAAAAATTACTTCTTCCACCATAATCTTATAACTGATACCTTCAATAACATAAAACATTGGCTTCAGGATCACAATTTGAAAATAAACAACAAAAAAACAAAGCTAATTCAATTCAAACCTTATCAAAAACAACATATAGATCTAGGAACAGTTAAAAGCAGCATTAACATCGAGGAAGTTAACGAATTCAAACTCTTAGGTCTTAACCTAGACACTCATCTTAACTGGAAAACACATATTGAAGTTACAAAATCTAAATTATCCCAATTTCTGTACGCATTAAGTATCCTGAAGTCAAGTACAAGTAAAAAGTGCGCCCTAGCGGCCTACTACGCCTACGCATACGCCTGGCTACGCTACGCCATCGTTATGTGGGAAGACAGCGTTGACGCCATGGACCTTTTCGTCACCCAAAAAAAATGTTTGCGCATCATTGTTAACATCGGCAGAAGAGACAGCTGTAAGCCGCATTTCATCAATGAACGTGTCCTCACCCTTCCTTCCTTGTACATATTAGAGACATGTTTATTTGTTAAAAATAACCTACACCTTTTTCAGAATGACACAAACGCGCGCCGCAAGAACAACTTAACCCTACCAGTCCCTAGGATTGAAATGTTCAGGAATGGCCCAGAGTACCGCTGCATCCAAATTTACAACAAACTACCAGATATTTTAAAAACTGAAACCGTAACCAAAATATTTAAATCCAAACTAAAATCTATCCTTCTAGAAAAGTCCTACTACAACATTGAAGAGTACATGTCCGATAAACTTACATTACCACCCCATAAATAACCTATTCCTAACATAAATAACCTAAACCTGAAACTCATTTCACCCTACTCTTTTAAATTATTAAACAACAATATTTATGCATATTATTGTAATATACCATAGATTTAGGAATGTAATATACACAGCATACTTACTCATATTTACCCACTTTCTACTTAAGTAATCTTTATTTTTTAAGTTTGTATAATTTTAGTTTTTATTTTGTATTTGAATTAGTATAAGTATAAATTGCTACACCCTTACAGGGTTTTGTTACATTTATTGTTAACATTGTGCAATGAGTAAATAAATAATAAATGTAAGATGGCTCTGACTCTTAAGCGGAATTTGTATTATACGAGAGGCAGCTACTTCGAGGTGGACGGCTCTGGTTGTGAGGCACGTAAAGAGCGCTACGTAGGTCTTCTTGGTTGCTCTTCCTTGCGTCGTGAGCAGTGGGCCGAAGTAGTCCACCCCGGTGTGAGTGAATGGACGTTGATGATGAGCAAGCCGGTCAGGTGGGAGGTCACCGGTTCGTGGTTCGGGTGGCGCCAATCGTCTCTTCCTGCACGGGACGCAGTTGTGGATCACCCCTCTGGCTGTGGTGCGTAGACCGATGATGTGGTATCTGGTGCGACATTGGTTGATAGTCGCCTCTACGCCCTGGTGATGGCCGGTCCGGTGGATGTGTGCGATGTACAGACGCGCCACCTGGTGTTTCCCGTCAAGGATGGGTGGCCGCTTCGTTTCTTCGGGAACGTCTTTCACTTTTCCTATTCTTGTTCTCACGACGACTATACCGTTGATTATTTCTGATGATATTCTGTGTAGTTTGCTGGTTCTTCGAACGCGACGATTTTCATTTCTGTGTCGGTTCGCCTTCGATCTGGCGTACGCTATCTTTATGGCTCGCGTTCTGCAGACAGCCACGAATGGCAGTACCCTGGCGGTGGTCCTGATGAGCCTTTCCCACTTGGAGAACCGGAAAGGATCTGGGACAACTTCATATACTGACGGTTTCTTCTCTTGTATTTTCATAACTTTCTCTTCGCCGGTGACTATATGGTATGTCGCACACCTGGCACGCTGTTCTGATGGCGGTGTCTTCGTCTTCAAAGCTCTGGATGTAGTATGTAGTGGTTGCGTTGAATCGCTTTCACTGCCGCTGGACACTTGTCTATAAATTCTTCTGCGTTCTTATCTTTCATGTAGATCGCTGTCGCCAGAGATGACGTTGCGTCGAATATTAGTGACGTCATTCTGTATTCTTGCACTTCAGCTGTTACGTCGCCGTCGCGCCACAGGTAGCGTATCGCGTCACGGTCTTCCGGTGCTATCTTGACTTGAAGAAACATTTCAGCGATGTCGGCTGACAGTGCGACTTTGTGCTGCCGCATTCGCATGAGCACGCCCGGCAGAGATTGTAGAAGGTCCGGGCCGGTGAGGAGGGCGTCATTGAGGGATACGCCTTTCGTTGTGGCCGCGGCGTCGTGCACCATGCGTACCTTGCCTGGCTTCATGGGATTGAGCACAGGGAAGCAGGGCAGGTACAGGTACCATATTCGATCTGGCGTCGTCACGGTGGGTGCAGGCTTGGCGTACCCTTTCTTGACTAAGTCCTTCATTTGTTCTAGCACCTTGACTTTGAGCTCCGGGTTCTTCGCTATTTTTCTCTTTGTGGCTTCTAATCTCTTCATTGCGTATTGTCTATTGTTCGGCAGCTCAATGTTGTCTTCCTTCCATAGTAGTCCCGTTTGAAAACGTCCATCTTCTAATCTCTTTGTCTTCTCTTTCAGGATCTTCAGAGCTTTTTCTTCAGGATCGTTTCGTGGTCGTTTAAGTGTTACGGCGAGCGATTCTAGTGGGAAGAAATTATTTAGTTGTTGATCGATGTGCCTACTTTCTTCTATGTCTTGCACGAAGTTGACGCGATGTCCGAGGGTTCGTGTGCAGGTGCCGTGTAATACCCAGCCCAGCGGTGTCTTCGATGCGACTGGTTCGTGCCTGCTTCCTATTCTCTTGTCCTCGGCCATCAGTAGGTGCCAGTTGTCCTGGCCTATTAGTACTTGCGGTCGTGCTCCCTCGTAGCGTATGACATCTGGCAAGTCTTTAAGGTGGCTGCATCCCGCAAGATCTTCGGCGTGAATACTCTGCGGTGACAGCCGTAGGTTCTTCATAGTGCGCGCCTCTATTTTATGACGTGCGCCTGAGCCGCCTATGAGCACGGTGAGCCTTCGCGAAGTGGATGTCGCTTCGCCGATGGCTTCTATCACTAGTGGCTCCCGTTTTCCTAGCAGCCCGGCTTGTTGCGCTAATTCTTCATCTATGAGTGTCACCGTCGATCCGTCGTCGAGCAGCGCGAAGGTGTTTATTCTTCTTCGAGGGCCATGGATCTTGATCGGTATTATTTTCAAATACGCTTGTTTTCCCTTGCCGGTCCACGTAGAGCTGACGACTTCACTTTCTTTCTTGACCGCGGGCTTGTCATGATGTACCATCGGGTGGTGCTTGTATTGACACCCGTTCTTCTCGCACCGGTTGCTCCGGCAGTGATGAGTTTTGTTGCGAAATCGTAGACAGCGAAAGCAGAGTCGCTTTTCCTTTGCTATGTCCCATCTGGCTGGGGTGTCTGCTTTCTTAAAGTCGTTACACGTAGTCGCACTATGTCCCTCTCTATCACACACCGGGCACCGCTGTGTGTCTCTCTCTTGCTGCTGGCTGGTCTCCACGGTATAAGTCTTTTGTCCCTTTCTGTCGCTCTCTGGTTGCGCGTACGGACTGCATATTTCGGCTTCTTTATTCAGGAAACGCGCTATTTTCACTATTTCGGCGATCGTACCATCGATACTTCAATGTCGACGGTAATTTTTCGATGGTTGCCTTCGCTAGTTCGGGATTGCAGAGGTATTGTTGCTTGTTGATAGCTCTCAGGGTGGCCACGACGTTGTTGATCTTGCTGGCAAATATACACACGTCCCTAGGGGCGTCTGTCAGGCGTGGCAGGCTTCTTATTTTCTCGACCTCTGCAATGGCGATGGCGTCTGTACGCCCAAAGAGGCTTTCTAATATCTTCATGATGTCCCTTGGTTTCGATGCGTAAATAAGTAGGGATTCTACTGCTTCTTGTGCCTTGTTGCGTAGGCTCTTCCGCAGGCGGGCTAAGTTTTCGAGTTCGGTGAACCCGCCCTGCGATTCTTCATACGCGGCTTTGAAGGCTAGCCACTCTTGATGGCACCCCGTGAAGAATGGTAGCTCGTGAAATATTCTTGAATGGCTGCTATGTCCTGTTCTGGCAGCTTGTGTTATGGCAGCGGCTAGTTCTGAAAGGTCTATCTTGTTGACCGCTGCCATCGCTATGTTCGACGTTTCTTCTCCCGCCGGTGCCGCTGCGGCTATTGTAGGTAGCGGCGCGTGCGGCGGCGGCCCTGGTTGATTGTAGGCTTGGTTGACTAGGGAGATGCCAGTAGGTTGATAATGAAACGCGGACATTCTTGCTAATAAGGCGATGGTAGCTTGATGGTGTATAGTGGACTGTATTGTTGATTTTCTTGTGGCTGCACCAGTTGAGTCTTCTTGTAGACTGTTCGGTCTGATTGTGTTCCGACGAATGTTATTTTTTGCAGATCCCGCTCTCAGTTATGTGGAATTTCGCTGCATTCTATCAGTGACTAAATCGGCTTAGCGTCGAGTGCACGCGTCAGCTATTTTTTGTGCGAGCAAAACTCCCTATTGTGTGAGCGAGATAGCAAATGAGACCCCCCTTACGCGGCAATACCGTAAAGAGAGCCTCTTGTGTGTGTAAGGTGTGAAGTGTACCTATTTCGCCTTTATTTATTTAGTAAAAACTTTACAACAAGTAATAACAACATACGATAAAAAATTTAAACTTAAATAAGACACAAACAAATAGGACACTTATATACTAACTAACAATATCTTACACTAACTATACAAAGATAAATCAAACTTATAAATTTCAAACACTATAAATTTAAGCAAATAACATACGAGGGCGGGTCAATAAGTCCGTGACTTTTTGAATTTCTGACCTCTTTACTGAAAAAGCAACACTACTCCTGTCAACAGGTATCTGTCAGTTGATTCCTATCAAAATTTGAACTTGCTGCGTCAGTTAGTTTGTGTTTGACAGCTATTTTTATCAGACTACCCAGTAACTTGAGGAAAAAATGGAAAAAGGTGAATTTCGTGTGCTTATTAAGCATTATTTTTTGCGAAAAAAAACCATTACCGAGACCAAGGCTAAGCTTGATAAATACTATGGGGACTCTGCACCATCGATTTCAATGGTAAAAAAGTGGTTTACTGAATTTCGTTGTGGCCGTAAAAGCACTGAAGATGCCGAACGTCCTGGACGCCCAGTTGAGGTCTCTACACCCGAAACAATCGAAAAAATTCACGATATGGTGTTGGCCGACCGAAGATTGAAAGTGCAAGAGATTGTGGAAGCCGTAGGGATCTCGCATGGCTCAGTGGTTTCAATTTTAAAAGATCAATTGGGCATGAGAAAGCTTTCCGCAAGGTGGGTGCCGCGTTTGCTCACAGTCGACCACAAACGCAATCGTGTAACAACTTCACAGGAAGGTTTGGCGTTGTTTAATTGCAATATGGAGTTTTTACGCCGTTTTGTAACCATGGACGAAACATGGATCCATCACAACACACCAGAGACCAAACAACAGTCAAAACAGTGGGTTTCTAAGGGTGAATCGGCGCCAAAGAAGGCCAAGGCGGGTTTGTCAGCCAATAAAGTTATGGCGACTGTTTTTTGGGATGCACGTGGGATAATCCACATTGATTACCTTCAAAAGGGAAGAACAATCAATGGGGAATATTATGCCAACTTATTGGACCGCTTCAATGACGATTTAAAAAAAAACCGACCTCATTTGGCCAAGAAAAAAGTTCTTTTCCACCAAGACAATGCAAGGGTGCACACATGTGCAGTTGCCATGGCAAAAATCCATGAATTGGGCTATGAATTGCTCCCTCATCCGCCCTATTCTCCAGATTTGGCTCCGAGTGACTACTTTTTGTTCCCAAACCTGAAGAAATGGCTTGGTGGAAAAAGATTTGACTCCAATGATGAAGTCATCTCGCAAACAAAGGCCTATTTTGAGGACCTCGACAAATCATATTTTTTGGAAGGGATAAAAAATTGGAGATGCGTTTGACAAAGTGTATAGAGCTCAAGGGAGACTACGTTGAAAAATAAAATGATTTGTTTATCAAAAAATCTGTGTTTTATTCCAAAAGTCACGGACTTATTGACCCGCCCTCGTATCATAATAATAAAGTAAATAGACCGTTCGTTATACAAAGTAAATAGGCCGTCTGTAACACATATTGTATTTCTTTTTCATTTTATAGTTCATTGCAGCCTGTAATATTAGATTACTTTTTTTAATGAGCAATTATCCTTAAAAACCCTAAAAAAGTAGGTAACAGCCTATAATCATTCCACTGCAGGGCAAAGGCCTCCATCATTGAATTCAAGTTACCATAGCAATGATGGGTACTGGCATAATCACCACACTTGAAAACTCTAAACAACTGAAAAATATATAATAGGATTGTTAAAAGACCCTTTCAGAGAACTTTTAAATTTTCCTCCATAGGTTCTCGCTCTTTGACAATCTGGGCTGATAGATGGCCATTCAATTGTAGAGATGCAGAACACTTTTCAAACTTAATTCTAGCTTAGAATTTTACATTTTGTGTCTAACAAGTTTATTCTATTTATCAGGTACATCAAAGAATGGGCTGAATATAAAAAAACAGATGCTTATAAGGAATTCAGGAGACAGCAAATCGAACAAAAGGAAAGTATTATTCCAACAAAGAAAATTAAAAATAACTCTGTGTTGGAGCAAGCAGTATCTAACCCTGGTAAGAATTTATATGTAAATAAAACGGACAAGTGCGACGTGCGCTTACCAAGCTTACCACAGCAGAGGGATCTGTTATCCGTCATCATCGGTTAGAAAACCAAAGATGCCGTTGCCCAGGGTGGACCACTAGGAGGTAGATCCTACCACCTAAACCTGTACGGGCTATTTATGACCTACGACCCCGTGACTCGCTAAAAGGGCTCTTTAAAGAGATTAATACATAATAATATACATACTTACAGTGGCTTCAATACATTTTCGAGAATATTATTTACGTCTGTAAGACGGTTCTACATACGGTCTACATTTATTTCTTAAGAAGAATAGTAACATACACAATTTCCATACCAGATATATGTAAAGATAAACTTGCCGTCCCAGGCTTCAGACTGCGAAAAGTAGGAAATTCGATATGGGAAATTGTATTTGTATTTTCAACAAATTACCACAGGGTATTGCTGAACTCCCTGTACATAAACTTAAATCAAAGTAATTTTAATGAAAAAGTGCTATTACACTATTAATAATGTAATTAAATGATAGGAATGTATGGCATTAAATTGTCCTAGCTCCTTCTTTGCTTAAACCTGTTTCTTGCGCTGCTTCTTCTCGGCACTAGCCCAAACTTGTCCCGAAGCAGTGGTAGGTTTAAATATTGGAAAGTTGAAATCACCTCCTGGGGCCTATTTGCAAAATTAAAACTCATTATCATCTTTTAATTACAGTTGTTAGTGCACCTCAAGCTGACCAAGCTCCAGTTTCAGCCAATAGCAGTAATACTGGTGGTGGAAGTGGGGTGGCTCCAATCATTACTCCCCGGCAACAGACACCACCACGGCCTAGACCATGTATAACACCTGCTTCTGTAAGTGAATACAATCTTACTAATATTATGAATGTGACAGTTTTGATACACATGTGGGCAAGCCAAACAAAATTTTTACGTCACCTTTTGGACCACCCTGTATAAAGAGGACAAATCAAATGGTTTTGCTACTATAACCAAGAAGCAAATATGAGTTATGAGATTGAGTGATAATAATCTACTAGTTGATCATTTTAAATTACTAACGGACCCCGCGAACTTCGTATCGCCTCAGAAAAGTATTTGATTTTGACGGCTTAAATGTCATTGTCATCAAATATGGCGTGGTTGGAAAATTATAAAGAAATAAATTTAATTGAGGGTACTCGTAACTTTACAATGTTTTTAATACTTATTATCCTATTTCCGACGAAGACAAATCCAAAAACACCAGAATCAAATAAAATCGGTGCAGTCATTCTCGAGTTATAAGTGGTGTAACTAACACGACTTTTTTTATTGTAATAAGACTAGCTCTTCGCCCGCGGCTCTGGCCGCGAGAACTCCACGTCATATCGTGCGGTCGGAAACCAGTGCCTAGCGGTGGCATATAAACATAGATTAGGTATGCTTAATACATTCTGTGAAACCATGGAAATACACATACAAAATTTCAATTAAATCGGTCGAGCCGTTTGATAGTTGACATACCGACAGCAACGCCACCTACCGGGTCCCGCGGTAAAAAGTAGCATATGTTCATCAAGGATAGTGTCAGCTTTTAATAGTAAAATCAATTTTGAAATCGGTCCAGTGGTGTCAGAGCCTATTCAATACAAACATACAGAAACACAAAAAAAATACAAATCTTTCCTCTTTATAATATTAATGTAGACTAGCGGGCCCCACGAACTTCATATCGCCTCAGAATAGTATTTGATTTGGACGTCCTAAATGTCACTGTCATCAAAATATTTGGCGTGGTTGGTAAATTATGAACAAATTATGTTTTCTATATATTTGACTTTCCAACGTTTTTAATAATTATGATCCTATTCCCGACAAAGGCAAATCCAAAAACACCAATATCATAAATATCGGTCCAGCCGTTCTCGACTTATAAGTGGTGTAAGGAACACGACTTTCTTTTATATATAATATAGATTAACTAAAAACTAGTGATGGGCCGAATGTGTTATGAACCGAATTCGTACTTCGGCCGAAATTTCAGTTAAAATGAAAAGTTATTAGCAAACTAACTATAAATGTCATTCTTATTATTTAGCTATATGAATACAACAACAAAAATTACATTATTCTGTATTCCTCACTACAAGGGTGGTACATTTTAACATAAAAACTGGAGTTTTTTTAAGAAAATACTTCATGGACTATATACGACGAAAATTTAATCAATCTAGGAGACAAAAAACAAATGACGTATTTTTTCTTTTGGTATAGCCCAGTAGAAAAATGACAAGATTAAGCACTTAATACGACCGCTAAAAACAAAAAAATTTGATACGGCCTCTTAGCAACACTTTTTTATGCGTTACGCATCTCATTTATTCATTACAATACTATTCATAACTTTTTGATTTTACCTTCATACCTTCACAAGCTTAGGACCGTAAAAATTGATAACTATGTTGAGAACAATATTTTCCGGTAAAAACTTGACCTACATTATTAACTTCATAAATGGGCTCTAAATACGATACTGAACGCCTATAAACATTTTTGAAGGTGATGAAAAAGTCATAAAATATATAAAAATAGTTTCGTTTCCCGTTTATTTTTTCTTCAGCTTATTTTACCAACACAAAAAAACCATGTTAGAATATTACAGAGGTTTTTTTTTTATTGACAAGCTTTTATTATCTTTGCAACAGGGAGAAGAGCTGCATAATGGAGACACCGATATACCTATATTCACAGACCAGTTTCTTCAGCACAATAAACTGAGAGAGTCTGAACTAAGACAGTTAAGGAAAGCCAATTCAGATTACGAACAACAGGTATTTGAGTTCTATAATTTGAATCAATAGAAAATGTTGTTAGAAAATAAATGTAATAATAATTATTATTTTTTAGAACGCCATATTGCAGAGGCACGCTGAAGAAGTCAGTGGAGCCACGTTACGACTCAGGGCTGAAACTGCTGCTGCAGCAGAGAGGACGGCAGCATTACTCGCACATCGGCGTGCCCTTGTCGCTGCCTTGGTGCAAGCCTTGCAGACCCTGGCTATTCCAGGTAAGCTATAAAAAACTCACATCACTATTTTCTCATGGTTAAAATGATGATGATGATATAATTATAATAAGCACAGATATGCTTATATTTATAATAAGCATATCTGTGCTTATCATCTTATATATAAAATTCTCGTGTCACAATGTTCGTTCCCGTACTCCTCCGAAACGGCTTGACCGATTCTCATGAAATTTTGTGAGCATATTGAGTAGGTCTGAGAATCGGCCAACATCTATTTTTCATACCCCTTAGTGATAAGGGTTGTCCACCCTTAACATTTTTTAATTTCTCTATTTTTTTTATTAAGTCGCATTAAAAATAACATACAACCCTAAATTTTTACCCTTTTATCACCAACCCCTATTTTTTGATAGCCATTTTAGTAATTTAATCATTTGTATGGCAAAACAACGTTTGCCGGGTCAGCTAGTAAATATATGTTAATGACGTAATGGTATGTCTTGTAAGGTTGTCAAGTGAGTATGCTATAAAGAAATTCTGCGATTTTGAACGGTGTTGAAAATTTAGCAATACGTGGGTGAAGCTGATTTTATCACATAAAATGAAACTCTTGTATCCCTGGAATTTTTTCCTCTATAAATATTTTTCTAGCCAAAAATCACTTACATTATTTTTTCGCCTTATTTCATTTGTGTTTATGTATTTCAGGTGGTCCTACAGGAGCCACTGAAGCAAATATCGAAGAATATATGGAAAAATTGCAGACTTTAGCTGTAGAAAACAAAACTAATGCAGCTGTAAAGCAAGCTCGTGATATCCTGAACAGAATTGAGCTGCCTATGAATTGATATGTCCAGAATTCGTGGATATCACATCTTTTTTAAATATACGTATAAACGTCATTTACTTGTTTTACTATTTCTCTTGATATTTGAGTACTCGAGGTAAAAAATTAGTGTGCGTTCGCCCAGCAAAAAGTATCGCCTATTCGAAAATTGGATGATGCAGATAATTAGTGCCTTAAATCGTGTAAATGTGCCCGAAATTTTATATTTGTGCGTCCAACAGCTTCAGAGCTATTTAAGAAAAACGGATTCTGTTGCACGAACGTTTGCCCAGCAATTTTTTTTTCAATTGATGGGTTTAGCTGTATATTAAGGCTGCCCGCCCACGCCCGACTTTTTGTAGGACCGATAATCGGGCCGATTTTTCTATAGTAGGTAGCAGCATACACAATCATGACCGATTTTTTGTAGGACGTGTGCGTTGCTCCATTGCTCTCAGTACGTTCTATTTTTCTCCTACAAAAAATCGGTCACCGATTATCGGACGTGGGCGGGCATGCAAAAAGGTAGCTTAAATACGAGTATAAATATTGTGCCGTGAAAGCCAAATTTGTGCCTCTTAAGATTCAGACTTATTTAGTTTTTTTCTGGGCGAACATTTCGGTGATTGCTGTATATCGGAAACGGTTGAACGCACACTCATGATTTTTTGTATACAGATACAGTAAATTTGTGCATATTTGTGCCGCAAGTTTCATTAACATGACTAGCATGGTTCAGGATCTATTCTTTTATTTCCTAAAAAATTTAAAAATGCTCTGGCTCTGGAACGAACAAAACCAAGGACTTCGCGTTAGTGCTGAGTAGCTGAGTGAATATATACCCATTATATATTCACATGATCCTGTAAAGTTTCGCCGGCCTACTACATATCATTGCCGAGTTCTTAACGATTTTGTCTTTGTTTTGAGGTTATCTTGAGTGAAATTACTTCGAATACGAAAACACTAGTTTTCTGTGAGCTGGCTTATTACACGCTTCTACAATAATATGTGCGCTGTTTTAAGAATACATATGCAAAAAATCATGGATGTACTTATACCCATTACTTCAGACAATAACGTTAAAAAACCATTCGAAATATTTTTATATAAGTAGATTATCCGACCAAATTGTAGTGAACATTAAAAAGTGGCCGCACGATACTTCAAATCAAACTATCCTTCCTCACTTGATGCCGTAACGAAATGGGGACTACCGTTTCTTTGCTCACCAGTTGGCGCCACTGTAGACTGAGGTCCGAAGGTATAGCTGTTAAAGGCGATTGGCGCCGAAACAAAGTGTTATATCTTGAATCTTATTAAGGTTATATTGTTTATAAATAACTATCTTGATATCAACAAACTAACTTCTGAAATAGTTGCTCTTGAGGCCGCCTATTTTTGCGCTTTTTCTTAATTCCGCTTTCAAAGCGTTCACATTAATCGCCAAATAATCCATATTTGCGATATTTTACGAAGGAGATCACTTTCCAGCAGGTAAATTAAAGAAATTATAATTTATGCAACAAATTCCGCTAAAACCAGTACAAATGATATTGGACCTCACGCGACACTAGCGCCTCTAGTGGCAAATTCACTAGCGATAGCCCCCATTGAAATAGTACAGATGCGTACAGAATTGTTAAGTTGGAAAAGTTAAAATGAGGGACTTGTAATGAAAATGAATTTCGTGACGTCACGGACTCGCCCGGTGCGTATTGCGATTCACCCCGGGACGTTAGACATTCACCCCGTTTAAGTTAACACAGCTCCATGGGTTACTAGTGTAAAAGTAAGACAAGTTAATTGGAATAGTGGAGTTTTTAGACGACCAGTTGGATCAGTGGAAGTAAACGCTGCTTCTGAGCCATGGATCGCGGGTTTGATCCCCGCACAGTACAAACATTTGTGTGCATGAACATGTCTGTTTGTATTGGTCTGAGTGTTTTCTATATATATTATAAGTATGTATTTACAAAAAAAGTATATATTTAAGTAAGTTTATCTAGTAGGTTGTCTAGTTTACCCATCGTATAAGCTTAGTAGTAAGCTTAGTTTGGGACTAGATGGCTCGGTGTGGCCCAGTGGCATGTCTGAAAATATTTATTTATTTATTCATTATTTGAATGTAGCGCTTCAAGCCCCAAGAGACAACCGGTTGTCTCGACAACAATTGATTTTGAAATGAATTTTCTGGAATATCCGATCGTCAAAGGGATCTAGGTCTAGCTTGATGTCCGATTGGTGAAAGTCCAAGAAGACTTAACATTGACCACTCATATTATTCCTCCCATAAAATTGACAGGCTCCGTGGTGTAGTGGCTTACAAGTTTCCAAGATGGCGCCTCTACAAGATCAAGGGCTAGATTCCTAGATGTAGTTTTTTTTTAATATTTTCTCGGGTCTGGGTGTTTGTGGTAACTTTCGTTGCGTTGGATTTTCACAAAACAAGGGTTCCACGAGGAACTAGACTTCCTGGTGGTCCTACTAGTAGGACAAATTAGTAGGACCAGGAGGAAACAGGGGTTTTAAATAGTTACTTCTTTTTAGTCAGAACCACATTTTATGTGATGTCAATTCTTTTTTACATAGTATTTTTCAATAGTCTGACACCACCTATCTTCTAAACATATTTTCAAAAAAGTCTGAGGATGTTTCAAAATGAATTTGTAATTTGTCGACCTTATGAGATTATAATGAATTAATGATTTTACACCATAAATCTATACCTACATAGCTTGATAGTTGATGTGCCGTTGACATTACATTTGGTTCTTTTTAGTCGGTACCTAAGTTATGTTTAGGAATGACGTTACACTTGCGTTTTTTATTTATTTGTTACGTTAATTTGTTCATGTTTTAATCATCTCAAAGGTGCAGATAGCACCTAACCATATTCATTGTTTATTGTATACAAAAAATAAATCAATATAAAAATAACCTTTTATCCAAATTGCTTTACTAGGTACTACACTTAAAAACACAAATATAAAAAAATTTGACTTCCAACAACCTTTCGCTTGTTAGAGGTAGTTTCATCACTGTTTTGATTACGTACCTCCATTAAGATTTGTAAACAGAAATAATTATTATTCATGGACAGTAGCTTGAAAAATTTGAAAGAAAGTGAACGGGGATTTAGAATGAACGATTTGATCGTCATACTCGTATGTCTGCTCTATGCTGATGATCAAGTCTTACTCGCATCGTCGGCAGAGGAGTTGCAGGAGATGGTAAATATTGTGCATGAAGATTTGAACAAGAACGGAATGAAAGTGAATGTAAGTAAGACAAAAGCAATGGTTTTTGAAAAGGAAGATAGCATGACAGAGTGTAACATTTTGATAGGAGATGAAAAAGTGGAGCAAGTGAAGGAGTTTGTTTATTTGGGATCAATGTTTACAGCGGATGGAAGGTGTAATAGTGATATTGAAAGGAGAGTAAATGCCGGCAACATGGTGAATGGAGCGTTGCACGCTTTTATGAGCAGTCAGAAGATTTCCGAAAAGGCCCGCCTGGCTGTGCATGGAGGGGTGTTGGTTGCAACATTGATGTATGGGAGTGAAAGTTGGGTGTGGCAGAGAAAACATGAAAGCAGAGTAAATGCAGTAGAAATGCGAGCGTTAAGAAGTATGATTGGAGTCAATCTGAGTGACAGGATTAAAAATAGTGTGATAAGGGATCGAGTTGGTGTAAAAGAGGATGTAGTGAGCAGTATTGAAAAAGGAATGCTTAAATGGTTTGGACATGTTGAAAAGATGAATGAAAGCAGGTTGACTAAAAAGATATATATGGCGAGTATTGGCGAGTATAAATGTTGGAAGGGGAAGGCCTCGACGAACTTATCTTGATCAAATCGGGGAAGTTCTAAAGAAAGGTCAGGTCAAGAGTACCCTAAACCGGCGAGCGTGTATAAAAAGATTAATGAATGTGAATGAAGCGAAAGTGTCTGTAAGGATCGTAGCAAGTGGAAAGATTTGGTCACTGCCTACCCCTCCGGAAAAAGGCGTGAGTGTGTGTATGTATGTAGGGTCAGGGAGGGAACAGTGGCTAGAATTTTTTCATCAGGCTGTTGCTTAAAAAATATATATATTTTTAAAATATTTGTAGCAAGCACAAAACATAGTTCGTTATTAAACTTTCAAACGTAGTAAGTAGATTTGCTATTACTGCTACAAAAAAACGATATCGATTTTTTTTTACAAAACTGAAATTGAGTCACTGTGTACTACGACCTGTACACAGTGGCTAGTACCCCCTAGTAAACAGTGGCTCCAACAGTACACGGTGGCTACGTAGGAATCGAGCCACTGTTTACTAAGGCCCCGTACATAGTACTTCACCCTACTACACCCTCTGTGTTCAGTAGTCACTTATACCTTTACCCTACAAAGGGGTACCCTCTGATCGTAAGGAAAAATAAAAAATGGATAAAGACTGAAAATTATTTAATGCTATTGTTAAACATAGCTTGGGCTGTTGACATGCACTCAGTAAAGCAACCACAAAAAATGCACAAACTTCAGGCAGCTGAAAAAAATTATAAACTTAACAATTGGTAAAAATATGGCAAAATCAACAATTAAACTTAATCCGCATCTCCTCGCATGCGGGTTCGAGTCCCGCCTGAGACATACCTATTTTTTCAAACTTACCTTAAAATGTAATCTTGACAGGATCAAAAACAAAAACGCATCTTAACAATCCAACGTGTCGCCGGCGCAGCTTACTAACTAGTTCGTGCATAATCGGGTACTGAACGCTTCCGATTGATGAAGGGAACAGGCATAAAGCTGTTTCTCTTTATAGCACAGCACATTCGAGCCACTGTTCCCGCCGAGCCAGTGTTCCCTCCCCGACCCTATGTAATAAATCAATGAAATACAAAATAAATTTAGTAAAACAAAACTAAAGTATAAAACCACAAGTTTAGTGTAGTTTAGTAGGTAGAACGATGCGATCCTCAATAAGCTATCGATCTCGGCGAAACAAATATACTGTCAAACTATCAAGCTATGTAGGTAGGTATAGATTTATGGTGCAAAATCATTCATTCATTATAATCTCATAAGGTCGACAAATATATTTTTAATAATAAATTAGTAATTAATAGTGCTAAGCAATAGTCTTAGAATAATAACACCTAGAAGCCGCGTCTGAACCAAAACGTAAGCGTAAACGCGTGCCATTTAATAGACATGGGCGTTTTCGATATTTTACAATAACCGTTAGGCAACCGATATTTAGTTTTGATATCGATATCAAAAACAGTTTTTTGATATCGATATCAGTCGTAACAAATATTATGAATATCCTGAATTAAAACTAAACCGTATTCATATGTGGTTTAGTTCCATTTTCCTTTGTAAGACACTCGCTTCGCTATGTGACAGGCCGACGACTCAACTTCTACAAATTACGCAATATACAAATTGAACCTTATTGCTAATAATCTAATAGCGAAATTCTACTGAATAACCAAATCACCCGAGCATTCCCGTTGCCGCGCTGGTAGCAATATTCGCTTCATCTCTCTTACACCGCCTTAAGTACGTTTATAGAAAAGAGAAGGAGCGAATATCATGATAGCATGATGCGTTGCCTAAGTTAGTTGCGTGCGTATCGTTTTTGTTCGGTTTTCGTTTTTCAGTTGCCCGTTAGTTATGGTTCTCGTATCGAGTTTACACGCGCGTTTAGTAATTGTGATATCGGTTATGTAGTTATGCGATATCGATACGATACGATATCTAGCCGAAAACGGTTATTAGTTACGTTTTGATATATCGAACGCGTAGATTTATTCAGCTTACGCACACAAGGATAATTAAATGGTTATCCTTGTGTGCGTAAGCTGAATAAATCTACGCTCTTCTAACGCACACAAATATAGGCTTCAGTGTTACCATCATCGGGCGTTTACCCACAAAAAATGGGAGAACGTGTTGTTTTGTTATACGACGATTTGCCATGTGATTAGTATGATCTTTAAATACATAAGAAAACATGATTACATTCATAAGTATATTACACATTTATTAATCTAATGACGAATGCCACCGTTCAATGTGTTTAAATTTAAATGCCTGTATGATTGTATAAATTCACATTAGGAATTATTTTTATAGAATTAATAACACCAACATTTAAGTCTAAACAGTATTAAATAGGTGTTATGGCAAATTCAATATTTTCTCAATATTAAAAACCAACTAAACAAACTGTGTGAATTTTTTTCCCTAAAACTAGCAACACTGATGTTGATAGGTTTTGTGTTTCAAATTATTTGTTTTTAATTCGATTTACGTATGTACAGAAAATGTATAAAATGTAAGTACTTACCTGTGAAATTAAACTTTATCACTTTCTTTTTGTTTCTCTGATATGCTAGAACACTTCTTCATAGTGCAAACAGTTATTTTAAATTATTTCTCGAGAGCTGTGTTTGACGACGTTGAGCACTGACAGCTCGCGGAACGAAGTAAGCCAGGTATGGCTTAGTTTCAGTTGCGCGTTTTTCGTGCTTACATTCGGTTTCTAGGTGTTATAATTCTAAGGTAATAGTGTATTTTTACAAAAAAAAAAACAAATCACATTTTATTTCATGTCCCTAATATAAATTATTTTCCAACTTAACAATAATTCTGTACGCATCTGAACTATTTTTTCCTTACAATGCCATCAAGTTAGGAAGAATAGGTCGATGTATCGTGCGGCCGCTTTTTAATGTTCACTACAATTTGGTCGGATAATCTACCAAAAGTATTTCGAATGGTTTTTTATTGATATTGTCTAAAGTAATGGGCATACATACATGTTTTTTTGCATACGTTCGTTTACATTTACACGATATAAGGCACTAACTAATAATCTACATCATCCAATTTTCGAATGGGCGATACTTTTCGCTGGGCGAACGCACACAAAAAATACATTCTTTTGGTTCTAAATAAACTCAACAACGATTTAGAGACATTATTATTTGCAACATGCTAATCTATTTTGTTTTTGAGTTTTAAACAATTCAAGTACATAATAAAATACGGGCAAGGTGGAACTTGAACCCACGATCTTCCGCATACCGGGCGACTCAGGAAGTTAAATTTTTTATTCAAGGACTGTATTTTCAATTTACACTAGCAATTTATTTGCTTAAAACAGTTTAAGAACATGTAAGTACCTTTATCAAGACACCTTCTATCCACGTAAAGTAGGGTTGCATTATTTTTTCTCATCTATTCCATAGTGCGGTGTCTTTGGATTGGTCGTTCAACAATATTATAGCTGACTGAAGCATTTCATATTTTTTATGACGTCGCAGGCAAATGAGGATATCAAGGATTTCATAAAATCCCTAGGGATATAACGAAAGATGTCGGAAGACATCCCGGAAGATGTCGAATATTCTTGTTTATTACGTCTTCTTACTAAAAGTATCTAGTGATATGACAAAATACCAATTTATTGTCAGTGATATGTCGTTCCACTAAACTAAATCTAGTAAAATGTCAGAAAAGCGTATACTGCCGAATAAAAATCTAGCCATGCATTTCTCTCGCTCGCTCTGGTACCCACAGGGGCACTAGTGGCAGCGAAACAAATGCGTCGTTCGAGCTGGCGCGGCTCGTGTGCAGTGCTGCCAACTTAGTGGTCTACTCTAAAACTGGTGGTTTTAACACCCAATTTAGTGGCGAAATATTGCTTTTAGTGGCTAGTGGATTTTTCGAGTGGTTTAGTAAAATTCAATTTCAACTAAAAATACGATCGCTCAGCAACAAATCACTTGTACATTTTAATGTTGTAGAAAAGTTAATATGCCAGGTGGTAGCCATTCCAGGTATGTAACAATGAATCCGATATTCATATCAAAATTGTAATCAGCCTGTCTCTACAACAGTATTCTTTATTTCACTAGGTACATTTAGTTTAGTGAAATGACATATCTCTGACTTTATATTAGTATTTTGTCATATCACTAGATAATTTTAATAAAAAGACGTAATAAACAAGAATATTCGACATTTACCGGAATTTCGTCATATCCCTAGGGACTTCATGAAATCCCTGATATCCCCATTTCCCTGCGACAGATAATTTATATTATGACTATAAATTGAGATATAAGCTATCCAATCTTTCAAGTTGCATCAAACTGCACACTGTATGCAAATCAAATTTGAAATCGATTCAGTAGTTTAGGAGTCCATCGCGGACTAACAACCTGACACGTATTTTTTATATATGAAGATTATAAAGCTGAAGAGTTTGTTTGTTTAGTAGTAGTAGTAGTAGTAGGTAGTAGTAGTAACAGCCTATAATCATCCCACTGCAGGAAAAAGGCCTCCATCATTGAATTCAAGTTACCACTGCAATGATGAGAACCGGCATAATCACCACGCTTGCCAAATACGGGTTGGTGATCGCAAACCCGAGCAACGTTCGAAAATTCGAAACTTTTTGTTATCCGACCTGGGGTTCGAACCTGGGACCCCGAAATCTTGGACCGGTATTTAAACCACTAGACCAACGGGGCATTTGTTTGTTTCAACGCGCTTATCTCAGGAAGTACTGGTTCGAATTGAAAAAATATTTTTGTGTTTTATAGTCCATTTATCGAGGAAGGCTTTAGGCTATATAACATCATGATGCGACCAATAGGAGGGAAGCATCAGTGAAAAATATTGCAAAAATAATTGCGATCATATCAACAGAAATTGACGCGGACGAAGTCGCGGGCAACAGCTAGTTTATTAGTATAATATTATATTATGAAATGTATGTACTGCCTCCATTATTGTAGAAATTGATGTCTTCATCAGAGCTTGTTTGTTAGGTAGAAAAAAAAAGAAAAACCAATAGGCACTAGAAACGATATATTTTTCCAAAAAATACAAACATTTCAAATATCAAATTATCCCTTAATTAAAAAAAAAAAACAAAAGGAGACTTTCCTCAGTAAACTAATCCAATACTTTGTTTATACATACAATTTCTTACACTAAACAACTGTATTATTTCAATGAAATTCTATTTGAATTAGTATGAAACATGATTTTGGAATGTGTAATATAGCTTTAGAAAAGAGTATTAAGTACATGGTTCGGTAAAAATAGATAAAATTAAATAAGCTGAATATCATGGTGTTTTGTGTCGTTAAAAAAACACTAGGCTGATTGCTTTCTTTTCTTGACCCTTTTTATGTTCCTTGGGCCTAGAATAAATTGTCTCCAGTTGCTTTTGAGGCATCTATTAAGTTATCTGATAAATACCAAATATATCTAACAGGATAAACTTTTTCTCAGTCTGATTCGCCAACAACGTCGACTTTATTAGTGTCATATTCATGTAAATTTTTTCTCCAAATTTTAATTAACGTATCCCAAGACCTTCGGCTATACTTTGTATACTTGTCAGGAGTCTTAGGATGGTCCTTTGTACGTTGATCTCTAAAAGGATGAATTAATGATTTACTATCACATAATCAGATTGAGTAAGCAGGTAGTGAAAATATAACACATAAGAAGCCTGTTACAAAATGGTTTAAGTTTTAGGCATAGATAAATTAATAAGAACCAGATATTCGTACTGAACAAGTAATTTCATAATTTCAGTTAAACCGTTTTTCAGTGTTTAACGTTGTGTACATATGTTTGATAAAGAAAGTTTTTGTGTCAAAATCAAAAAGTATTTCCGCTACGACAACTTTGTCGCGAACTACACGTTATATCGCGAGGGTGGAAACCTGTAACCAGCAAGGGATACAAAATAGCCTACGTCCTTTCTCCAGGTCTCAATTTATCTTTGTAACAAATTTCATTCATATCAGTTATAGTAGCTAAGGCGTCAAAGCGCAACAGACCAATAAGAGTTATTTTCGCATTTTTAAATTTGGTAAGGTAAGGGTTCCTTGAGGAATCTCTTGCAATTCGACAGCTTATAACAGTGACAAAGTCATGTTAAATAATCCTATAGTTTATTAATTGCTGAGAGTTAATGCAATTGAACGAAACGATGCAGATTCTGAAAAAATATTTATAAAACATAATAAACTAGCCCCCTTAGTGTATTTAACGCCTTTTTTGTTCTGTCTGTCTGTCTCTGTTTTTATAAACATTATTTAACTAATTCAAGACATTAGCAAAAGTTACTTGAGGTTTTTATTTTTTTACTAGTTTTTTTTAGTATGAAACTAACAAGTATTGTACCATTTTACAATCCTGATTAAATGCGCCAACTTTTAATGGCACTTGCCAAGGCACTCTAGTACCTAAATTTTTTTAAAAGGACTTTCAGTCGACTAATTTTGAAAATTTTTAATTCATAGTTTACAAATATTCCAAATTCTAGGAAACTTGGGGCAATTGTGTCATTATTTTTGACTGTGATTCTAAAAATGTTATTTAGGGTTATGGTTCCAAAGTGTAAATGACCAAAAATAATAAAAAATAACCGTAAAATGGTTACTGTTTGACCAAATTCTTAGGTTTTTCTTAAAAGCCCATAATTTTCAAACAGCGTGGGATAGATTTTTTTTCTGATTTTTGTCATAATGGTTACAGTCAATCTTGTCACCCCGTTTCAGCTTGATGTTGAGTTCTAGGACAACCTGTATATATGTTATAGTCCAAGTGATTCATGCGGGCATTTTTTATAAAGCCCGGGCATTATGAATAATATGTAGCTCTCTCAAAAATCACTTATTTAAATCAACAAGTTTTATTTGAGACAATTTACCACATGTAAATAATTTTCTTAATTAAAGTATTGGCAAAGTGATTGTTACATCTGAATCTTTATACATCTGGCAAAAATAATATAACAAATAAAGATGATTAAATTTTAAAAAATACTGCTTTTCTTCACTCAAATAATCTTAATCAAAATACAAATGAACGTAGAAATTAATATACATAACGGAAAGAATAATCAGTTTTATAATAATTAGGTAACTATTAATATAATACTTTTACGTAAATACGTAGTTTTTCTTTATTTGTTATATTATTTTTGCCAGATGTATCAAGATTCAGATGTAACAATCACTTTGCCAATACTTTAATTAAGAAAATATTTACGTGTGGTAAATTGTCTCAAATAAAACTTGTTGATTTAAGTGATTTTATTTGCCTTTCGAATATATGGCGTTCAAAGAAATGTACTGTCAGCGACATGGAATTGCGTACATTTGGCTTTTCAGTAAAGTGGCCAATAGGTTAAATAGCCCGTCGGTCAAATGGCTCTTCGATAACATGGCAGTTATGAAATGGGTTTCGTTAAAAAGACTTTCTATGAACAGTCTGACTCCCATCGAATCATCATTATTTCTCACATTGCTCGGTCATTATTATATTGCTACGATACAATAGGGCAATTTGATAAAAAGCTAAAGATAATAAGTATGATTGAAATGACTAAAACTTCAGTGTCTTTCATCTGGTATAAAATAATATGTCAAAAGGTTTATAAAGCACAGATATGTTGTTACATTTTTGTTTAAAATTTTGCATGTTTTATGTAACCAATCTTTTAAATATGACTTTCCTCAAGTTTTAAATGTAAATACTAGTGAATTCTTAGTATTGGAATCCTTCCTAATCCTAATCCTAATTGATTTCAATTGTGTCTGGAATAACTCACGATCGAGGGATTAATAATGAGTCTGATTATAATATAAATACTAGATTTTGCCTGCGGCTTCGCTCGCGTTAAGTTCGGGGTAACACGGTTCCCCGGGTCTCCTGATTTATTACATAGAAGAGAACTCGAAACAGAAAATTATTATAAATCTAAACTAAACGAATTAATCCAATCTGAAAAACAACAAAGGTACAACCGAACACTCGGTTTCGGGTTCGGTTGTACCGTTGTTTTCAGAAATCGGAAAACTAAACCAAGATAACAATACCGAATCGCAAAGCTAACAGTTAAAATCAATAGTCAAAATAATCGAACTTATACTGTTGATAGAGTATAGGTACCGTATGCACTGTAGTATGAATTTGTTCTAATTAAATTATTTTATTATTCTTTTGTATCATATAACTTGTACTAATTTTGCGGAGTCTCACACAAATTTCCATCACCTATTTTAGGAGCTTAAGGAAGATTTTCAAAAAAATATATATTTATTTTTAGTTAGTAACATAGAGTATGTGACATGTGTACCGATTTTTATCTTTCTACCTTGAAAATTGCGAAAAGTTCAATATAATTTTCACCAAATTTAAAAAAAAAATGATGCACAATTTTTTTGTTAGTCACAAATGGACTATTTGCATACCAATTTTTAGCTTTCTGCCTTGAAAATTACAGAATCCAATTCATACAAACTCCCATCCCCCATTTTAGGGAAGTGGGGGGTTGGAAAGAGGCAAAAAGTCTCACAAGCCATTCCTTCAACTATCTCCACTTAAAAATTCAAGTCAATTCGTCGCTCCGTTTTGCCTTGAAACACGGATAAGCAAACAGACACACACACTTTCCCACTTATAATATTAAGTATGGATTTAAATAGTTTAACATTTAGTTTATTTTAACCTAAATAATAATAATAAAAATAGAAATTAAAGGTAATTGTTTTACTCTGCCCAAAAGCTGATGGGCATTATGCATAACGCCCGGTCAATTTGAATAATGCTCAATTAATTACTTGGTCCATAACATCTGTATATATAAAAATGAATCCCTATTTCCCTTGGTCATCGCATAACGCGTGAACGGCTGGAGTTGGACCTTTTCCGCTAATTCCTTTTTTGTTTTGTTTGTTATTGTCAGGAGAATGTTCTTATGAAAGACAAAACTAAGAAAATTGCGCGAAAAATTAGAAAATTTAAGAAAACTTAACCACCATACTAAATTATTTGTAATAAAACCTTAGCGGTAATGACAATTTAAACTTTTTTAATTTAGATTAGATTTATTATTAAATTGCGTAAAACACGGTACATGATATAGATGTTATAGAAATTAAAGAACATTCATGTTTTGCCAGATTATAAATAGCATGCAATAATTAAGGAATAAAAGAACCATATTTTAATGTTACTCTTTTAAGTCATAAAACTCCTTTACACTGTAGAAATTGTGCGTGCTAAGCCATTTAAATAATTTATTCTTAAATTTTTCCATTGTCAGCACTTGAATGTCATTCTGTATTTTATTAAATATGTTGATAGTCATAATCAAGCAACTTTTGCCGTATTTAGCCAGTCTGGGAGCACCTTCCAATACAAGTCTATTTGGGTTTCGTGTATTACGTGGATAAATCTCACAAGCCTTCTTAAACAGATTTGGGTGTCTACGTACAATTAGGCATACTTCGTAAATATACAGAGACGGTAGAGGTAGTAAACCAAGTTCTTTGAATAATGGTCTACACGATTCACTTGGTCGGATGCCGCATATTGCTCGTATACACTTTTTTTGTGCTACAAATGCTTTGTTCTGATCTGTGCTATTTCCATACATTATTAGGCCATAGCGTAATATAGACTCTACATAGGCATGTTAACACATAGTTGCAGTTTTAAGGCATAAACGAATTTATTTATTCTACTTGTTATGTGTTCTAAATGCATTTTCCAGTCAAGATTCTGGTCAATTATTACCCCTAGGAATCTAGTTTGTGATACTTGTTCTATTTTTTCATCTTTCAATTTATTATTATAGTTTTTGTTATAAGATTGATTGAATTGAATATATTTTGATTTTTTGAGATTAATTTTTAAATTATTTTTTTCTAACCATATAATGATTTTGTCAATTGTGTTATTTATATTTATTTTATTTTATTTATTTCAGAAAACCAACAGCTAAAATCACTTTTACAAAATTATAATGTACTAACATATTAGTAGGCCAATACTAGGTTTTCCTTAAATAACAGATTAGTATAAAGTTGCGAGACTAACATTTTGTTGATATTATTTTCATAGCACTAATAGACAAGAAAAATAAAACACGAGTATTATTACTTTAACTAAAGTGTATATATATATAATATATATATATATATATATATATATATATATATATTTTTATATCGTCTTCATGATCATTAATTGTATTTTTTTTTTCAGATGTCACTATAATAGATATGTATGTCATCAGCAAATAATACGCAATTATGATTTGTAATGTCAGTTATATCATTAATGTAAAGTAGGAACAAAAGTGGTCCTAGCACGCTTCTTTGAGGCACACCACGATTATTAGATCTAATTACCGATGAAAACGATGTGAAGTCACAATTTTTATTCATTCTATTTCTTGAAACGCGTTGTTGTCTGTTACTTAAATATGAGGATAACCATTTGTGAGCAGGACCTCTTATCCCTACATTCTCAAGTTTTTTGAGTTATAGGTCAGGTGATACAAAGTCAAAGGCTTTTAAAAAAATAGTCCAGTGGTAAAACATTTGTTATCGACAGTCGTTAGTATTATTTTAAGAAGAGAGAATATAGCTAACGTTGTGCATTTCCCTTTTTGGAACCCGTATTGTTCTTTATTTATTATTTCGTATTTTTCACAGAAGTCAATAATTTGTTAATTCTTTTCAGCATACATTCTCAATAATGTTTGATAAGATAGGGATTAATGTTATAGGGCGATAGTTGTTAACATCTTCCTTACAACCATTTTTATATAATGGTTTGACCATTGATAACTTTAGTATATGTGGAAAAGTTCCAGTGGAGAAAGATAAGTTAATTAAATATATCAGAATTGGGACTAGTTCATCAGCACAAGTTTTTATGGTTTTTGTGTTAATTTCATCATAACCTCTGCGGTTGTGTCTTTCAGAGATTTTATTACCTTTATAACTTCCCGTTCTGTCACAGGCTTAAAAAAGAGCGAGTTTATTCTTGGGTTTTTACAAAATATACTACTAATATTTATTGTCGCATGTTGTGTGGAGTCGATATAATGGTTATTGAATATGTTTTGCTATCTTTACTGGGTCCTTAATATTTATTTTGTCTGTTTTTATACTCTCTATATTGTCTTTAAATTCTGTATTAAAAATAACATTTTTTATCACCGTCCAAGTTGCTTTGCATTTATTGGTATTTTTGTTGATAAATTAAATATTTGATTAATTTTAAAGAAGTTAATAATTTTTTTTAGGATATTAGAATATTAATATATTTATTTTTACCATGGTCATTTTTATTTCTGTAATATTTATAACTGAGTGAGCATTTCGTTTTACAACTTTTTTTTATTCCATAGCTCATCCAATTTTGTTTTTTTTTTGTTTGTATTGCTCATTTGAATTCTTATTTTTGGAAAACATAGCTTATAAAATAGGCAGAGCAAGTCATAAAAACTTTCGAAAGCCTGATCGAGGTCAATTTTCTCAACTACTTCAGACCATGACAGACTTTGTAAACAATCTTTAAACTTTTTAACATTGTCTATATTATAGTCACGTTTGAAGATATAGTATTTCAACAGTTTTAATGTTTTCTGTTAAATCGGAACACATAATAGCCGAGCTGTTTCATGATCTGAAAGGTATAGGGGTAACACCGATGAAGTAGACTCAGTTACATTGCTAAGGATGTGGTCTATACAGGCGTTTTTTCACGTAGGCACGTCAATATGAATTTAAAGGTTATAGTTGTGACACAAATTTACAAACTCAGTTGTTATTTTCCCTTTTTTGAGTGCATTTATGTTAAACAACGTCTGTCGGGTCCGCTAGTATACATAAAAAATGCCAAAAATTTGTAACAGGCTTCTTAGTATTTTATATTGAAAATACTAACATAGGCACTTGTTCCATGTAATTGTGGTATCCAACAGTATTTTTGCCATAGTCAATTTGTTTCTGTCTTCTTTGAAGAATTTCTGGGTCAGTTTCTACCTCTAGAGGTTTTCTTGGAGGTCTACTAAAAACAATACATATAACATAAAGATAATCATTAAAAGTATTTCTAATCATGATAGGGGCATACACATTGTATTTTTTTCTTATACAGGGATAAATACATACATATGATTATCTCTAACATGGTGCACAAAAGGTTCCAGGTTGATAAAGACATACTGTTAAATCTGACATATAATTTTGAAATCAAAGGGCAGGCATTTAATAGCTAATGGATAATTTTATGAATTTCTAAACAGTAGTTTATTAATTAATGTGATTAAGTAGTACCTTGTTTTGCCATCATCAGACTCACTTTTACTATTATATTTCACTCTTTTAATAGTGCTGGAATCTTCTCTTTCTCCTTTCATTTTCTCTTTGGTAGCTTTGCGGACTTCAGTGCTTTCATTTGCAATTACCTCCTCATACCAGCTTTCAGGTTTGTTTTCAGTCATATTTTGCTCTATGTGTGTAATAACTTTGTTCTTTGTTCTAACCTGTTTTTATACGTTTGTAGTTAACGAAGACGGTAAAGAAATAGTATGATAATTATTATGTTCCATTTTCAGTTTCCTAAACAAGTATTAGGAGTAATAATTACTGATATTAATTATTTATAGTATACAATTACAGCAGCTACAAAATCTTACTTGGTGCAAGACGCTTTGCACCTAGGTACACACAAATGGTAGGTGATGAAATTACTCAATGCACGCTTTGCAACTCCACGGACGGGATGTATATTATTAAAATTACTCAACAGGCGATACTAACCTAATGTAACAAAATTCAATTTGACAGTCATTTAATTAAGCTTTTCTCCACTATAATTCAAGAAAACTAATTAAAAAACTATGATTTGCTAGGTACAGCTAAAACACGCGCCAAACCGAATCCATTACTTCTCTCTGCTCAGTCAAACAAAAACAAATGTCAACATTTCAATCTTTTTTTGGATATTTTTGTTCCTTTCGGAACCGGCTCAGGTATGACTAGACTATGCTGCCATGTCATTAGTGAGAATCTTTGATTAGTTGTAAATGCTCTAAGGTGAGAATTCTACATAAAATATCATAAAAACTTACTTCCACACTTCGAGCAACGCGGCCTTTACGGGACGGAAGGCCGCGTTGCTCGAAGCTTCCACATGATTACTTATCATAACATAACCCTAAACTAAGTTTCAGTTGCGTGCCCACCAAGTGCTCACTTGAGTCTCGGTTGTTGTCGTCCGAGTTTTTGTGTGTTATTATTTAAGTGGTTTTCGCTGGATTTTGCCGAAATTTATGACATGTCAATTGGTAAGTAAACGACAAATATGTATTAATAAACATTCCACCATAGAACACAGTATTTGATTGAGTTCTATGGTGGAATCTTATATTTCACTAGACTAATAGGAACGGTTGCACTAATTTTCATTATTCTCATTTTATATGGGTGATATAGCTAAGAGTTTTGATTGTTTTGTAAGAATATTAAACTAGTTACGTTTTATAACTTTTATTTTAGACATAAAAGTGGTATTTGTGAATCTGAGACACTTTAAGTTTTACATAAATTATGCCCGGCGCGGCGCCCTCTTTTTGTACAGATTCAAAGTACTGTAAATTAATATTTTCTATTAAGAAGAGTGTGATTTTATTGATTATCTTATAGGATGTTATCTTCTAAACGCAATTTAAAACAAAAAACTTCAAGTCATCGCTTTAATTTAAGAAGTATGATTTTTTAAATACAAACTGAGCTTCAAAAAGCGTTATCGTAATATTTATCGCGTCGTAATTCAACACTGCAGCTGTGTTTTGATAAACAAAAGTCGACATTGTATAGTTACCTTCCTAACTAATATAAAAAACAACACTTGACAGTCTTACAATAAGAGATAACGACACAATGAACGATTTTCTAAGAACCGAGCAGTGCGGTGCGCCGGCCACTTAGCAACAAAAAAAGGTGGAACAAACAAGGCATTCAATTCGCTAACTCATTGAAATGTATGTGTGGTTTATATATTTCAATGATCACAGGAGTTTTACGCGACAACGTGGAACCGAGTCAAATAGGAGCGCCATTTCTTGCTTCTCATTTTTATTTGTATTATCCTACTCACTGACACATTATTAAAACAATGCCACTACCTTATCACAATAAATGCCGCTTAAGATAATTTCACAAAATTAAAGTTCATCTTTCTCTTTCCGTTTCCCGCGCACGCAAAACCTCAAGATTTCAAAAATTTTTTTGTAAGTTTTTTTTGTTCTTTTCTCTACCGGCTTAGATCAGAGACCATACTGCAAAGTCATCAGTGTATAGAAAGGTTAGAGCAAGGAATTTACATATAACATAACTGGAACGTGCACTAGTGGCAATACGCGGTCCGAGTGACACAGATAGAGGCTAATATAGGCTCTAACGTCTGTAGGGTGACAACCCATAACACAACTTATTGAGACCACTTAAATATTAAGATCGAGGAAATTTTGTGTAATGCAGAAACTATACAATGATAGTAAAATTCTTGTATTCACTGTTTCTAGCTTGATTGCCGATTTAACCTTATTTTAAAAATAATGCTACAAGGACATTCAGTATGATAAAAATTTTGGGACGTCGATATGTAATCCTACCAATTATGTATATTTTTAATTCTAGGCCCTGTTTAATAAACATTACAATCCTACAATTTTGTATATAAGGTCACTTTTTTTCAGGTAACATGACTTACACAGAGTCTCTGTTTATATAAAATAAAAATATCCCTATAGTTTTTTCCAAACAAAATATGGCTAGTTATCATTTTACTTTTTTCTAACAAAAGAAATAATTATTTTAAAAAGCACCCTGCTAACTCTCTAGTCTCAACGTAATCGGCTCCGTCTCACTCATTCCAATGCCCCACTCTTCCCACACCTCATTCATAGGTATTCGGCGCTAGTGCCGCGGTGCGCGAAGCGTGGGGAGAGAAGTAAGAGTTCATTTACCTAGGTACCTGTCTCGAGCCAGTACTACGTAGTAAGTACTGCTTAATTTACTTAAAAAAATATGAAACCAGATTTATGACGCCTCAATCAATTAGTTATTCCAAAAAAAGCGAATTATAGCGCGATTAAAAAGCGGACAGCACCATCTATTGATCGTGACTAAACAGCTGGTGAGTAAGGACCAATTTTATAATCATCAAGTAAGTTCTGGGCAGTGCTAATAAATTATGCCAGATACATAATACGAAATGACGTAAAATGATAGTGTTTAAGTAAGCACTACCCAACGAGTAATTAAAATAAAGTATGTAATTTAATATTATGAAGTATTCTGGCAGATAACACTTACAGGAACTTACTTGTAGATTATGATGAGTATGGTTAGGCATACTTGTATTGTGATCCAATAAAACACAGTTTCGTTTAAGTTTAATTTATTAGGTAAATAAACAACACATCATAAACACTCTTTAGCAATCATTTGTAATTGTTCATACGCTTCGACGAAATAAGACTTTCCATCACACTTTTTCAATCTTTGGACTGACAAGCCAATACAAATCGTAAAATCATTATGTAGGTAAAGGTATGGAAAAGGTTGCTATTATTTTTGTATTAATTAACCTGGCGTGTTTAAAAGTATATAGTTTAAAAAACTAAAAAACCACGCTTTTAAAACAGATTGAACTAAAAAATTAAAAATAAAACTGTAGTAATCAATTGAAAAATTCATATTATTGTACAAAAAGCGTGGGGTGCTTGTTATGATATCCACAGATATAGTAAATTATTGATAAAATATTTACAACAATCTAAATCAAGCCCCCACGCTTTTTGTACAATAATATGAATTTTTCAATTGATTACTACAGTTTTATTTTTAATTTTTTAGTTCAATCTGTTTTAAAAGCGTGGTTTTTTAGTTTTTTAAACTATAATTTATTTTTTACTTTTTAGTTTAGTTTATAAGATTTGATTCCTTCTTTACCGACTGTAAGTCCAAACCTATGCAGGAAACATAATTGATACAGATCGCGCGCTAGCTCTATCTCTTTTACTCCCTCTTACAGAGGAAAACTGGGAAAACTGTTATTAAATTATTGCATTGTCATCGGCCCTTGATACGTGTGCAAAGTTTCAAATTAATCAAACTTCTGGAAATCGGTCAAATTTATGCTCAAAGATTCCATTACATAGATACAACCCAAGCTAATAAAAGCGTGGTAATAATAATTAATTGATATTTACAAGTCATATTTACACTGATAATCACAAGTCATATTTAAATTTTTACACCACTTAGATTAAATGTTGGACGTGACGGCATTCTACTTGTAAATACGTCCTAGCACGGTCCAGGCAATGCCTCTGAACTGAAACGAGCACATCTTCTTCACTTGACTTAACATCGAACGCGTTTACAATTCGGGCACGTCGTAACTATTCCACGGTGCAAATTAAGTCCTTCGCTTGAACGCGGTGGCCAGCGGATAACGCTGCCGCGGCCGATCCAGGGGCCTTGGAACGCCTCGTCCAAGTACGCTCGTACCCGTAGGTTGAAGCGCGCCGTCGTGCTGGTAGATACGGGTGGAGGCCTTCGTTGCGGAGCCGCCACACATAATATTGGCTTACGCCAAATACACGGGCTGCGTCTGCGGTGCTTGCCACTGGGTGATGTTCAATAAAATCCAGCACGTCTTTCTCTAAGCGGACTGGGTGTCGTTGCCGAGCCACGTCGAGGCGCGGCTGGAAGCTTCCAGACTCCCGGTGCCGCTGCACAGCTCCAAGTACGGTGTGTACGTGCACAGTACTCCCGTACTGCGCGGCGTCAAGCTGTTGCATCCGCACCATGTTTTGCCCCGCTTTAAGGTACTCCTGGCCCGAAAGCCCATACGGCATTATTACGATAACAATTACGCGTCGCGTGCGCACATACTTTCGCTTCGAATTTTTTTGGCGGACTGATTTGATTGATGTCTGTGTCGTCGCTCGCGCCGACGTTTGCCGACGGGGGAGGCGGGGGGCGCGGGCGGGAGTGAGTAGAAGCGGCGCCGGCACATGTATCTATCGAACAAGGTCAGGGTCGTACATTATAATAAACGGGATGTTTTATTTTACTCTTCAATTGAAAAGTGTTCATGTGATTTATTCGGGAACTAGCGAATAAAAATATTTTTTTCTTTTGTAAAACCTTATTCTTTTTTATGCTGAATCGGTCGTTAAAAGGAAATTACATGAAAAAAATTGACCTTATATAATTTACATATTTGTTAAGTTTTATGACAAGTGCTGTTTAATAAACCTTACAAGTATGTAAAAAATCTCCAAATGTCAGACCGCATCTCAAAGCCACAAAGTCACAATGTATTATCGACTTTACAAGTCATATATAAAGTAGATTTTTCTACAATGTACAATACTAATTGCTTTTTCCAGTTATGTAATATAAAAACTAGAGTGAATAATGTTGAATCCTTACCCAATCAAAGTTCAATTATTTGTACAATTTCGCGCACTCGTGAATGCAAAACAGAGCTGTGTTATCTTGATAAAAAGATGATGATGATGATCCTCCTAGCCGATTTCGGCTACGGCGACTGCCTTCGATTCCACCGTTGTTGGCGCTCGTGCGCCCTTATATGGCTTATATAGCCTATTTTTTTAGAGAATGTACGTGAGCAATGAGTGCACGTTAGGAGTCCATTCTCATAATAATAATTGATGGTCGCTGGTGGTCGGGCCTTCAATTCATCGCACTTTGTATCAAGATCCATATGCCGAAGTTCCTCAAAGTCAAAGACTTTGTCTCTGATAAAGGATCTCCACTCTTGGCGTTTGGATGCGAGCTTCTCCCATTGCGTGGAGTCAATGGCACACCGTTTCATGTGGCGTTTCAGCACATCTTTGTATCGGAGAAGCTGCCGACCTTGCTTACGCCCTCCTTAAGCTCGGAATAAAAGATGCGCTTAGCCACTCGCTCTTCCGCTATTCGTGAAACATACCCGCACTACCGAAGCTGTCTCCGCATAAGGTAGGCTTCTATACCACCATCATTAGCCCTTCGCAGCACTTCAGTGTTCCGCACACGGTCGGACCATTTGATTTTTAATATTTTCCTTAAGCATTTCAGGTGGAAACGATCTAGCATAACAATGTGTCGGCGGTACACAGTCCATGTTTCAGCTGAGAAGAGGATACTTGGCAATACTATGGCCAGGTAAATAGATATTTTGGTAGCCAGTTTTAGGTCATGTGAGCTGAAGATCTTTGTATCCAATTTTCCAAATACCGCGGCAGCCGCACCGATCCGGCTATTAATTTCAGCGTCAAGGTCGCACTTGGACGTAATCGTGCTCCCCAGATAACGAAATTTTTCGACCTGCTTTAGCACATTCTCACTCAGCTGAATATTCAGCGTCTGGTGACCATAAATGTCTAAGGACATTACTTCCGTCTTCTTGACGCTGATTTTTAAACCGAATTTACGGCAAACATCGTGAAGAGCGGACAACTGCCGCTGCAGGCCAGCAGGGGATTTAGCCACAAAGCACAGATCGTCTGCATACATGATTTCAGATATCATAGTACATGACACTTTTGTGCGGGCCCTAAGTCTGGCCAAGTGAAAAACGCTGCTATCAGTGCGGAAACGAATTCGAACTCCTTCATACACAGTTTGCAAGACCTCTCGGACTACGACGGAAAAGTATAAGGCAAAAAGTGTGGGCGCCAGGACGCATTCGAACAAAACAACTCCCATATCCACGAAAACAGCTTTTCGCCACCGCATTTTAAGCAGTTCTCCCGGTATAGAGTCTATGCCAACTGCACGCTTATTTGGCTGTTGCCCAATGACACGAACAACTTTACCACGTGTAGCTCATTGGCGACCGGTAGTTGAGGAATCGAAAGGATGTGTTGTAAGTTTGCTGACCTATCAAAATTGAGCAAATCATTGAAATACTTTGACCAACGACTCAGGACGTCTTCCCTGCTTTTCAAAAAGGCCTTCACCATTAGCTGATCTCAACGGCACCTTTGCAAGACTAGACGTTCCTATAAGTTTTCGAACCTCAACGTAAAACTCGCCAAGCTGATTCGTATCGGCAAGCCACTGCATGCGACAAGCCTTTTCCCGCCACCACTTATCTTTAATTTCTCGCGTAAATTTCCGCAGCTCCAACTCACTTCGTTTGACGTCGTCTGCAACGTGCCCGCTCTGTTTTCTACCGCTGTGTTCCCGGAGGAGACGGCGATGTTTATCGATAGCTTGCGTTAGAATTGTTTCGTTCTCATCGAACCAATCCTCGTTCACTCGAACTTTCGGACCCACTATAGTTGCGGCAGAGTCCAAAATATGAAAAGAAAGAGTCCCTCAATCTGCATCAATATCGTCCCTGTAATTGGCAGCGCATTTCCCAAGGTTTCGGCATATTTCATCTGGACCTCGAGACTTTTTAGTTTTTTTAAATTTAAGCACGCAGGCTTCGATTTCACAAATCTACGAGGCCCACGTAGGCAGAGACACAGTTTCATAATGACGAGCCGGTGATCAGTCCAACAGTATGCCCCAAGCATTACGCGGGTGACATGGACTTGAGAAATGTCTTTTTGTCTGACGATCGTATAATCTATCAGATGCCAGTGTTTAGACCTCGGGTGCATCCACGTCGCCTTGTATTTAGCAGGAAGTCTGAACATAGTGTTTGTTACTGCTAGGTGAAACTGTGCACACAGACTGAGCAACAGCTGTCCGTTGCTATTTATATTACCGACTCCGTGTCTACCGAGGACTTTAGGCCAGGCTTCATAGTCTCGCCCGACTCTGGCATTGAAATCACCGAGGATAAGAATTTGTTCTCTCGGACGTATTCTCTCGATGCATTGTGTCAGCTCCTCGTAAAACTTATCCTTTACGTCATCAGATTTGTCTAGCGTAGGAGCATAAACACTGATGACATTGAGGTAATTGTCATTTGGCAGATGGAGGCGCAGTGTGGTAACGCGGTCCGATATATGTATAGGACACTCTTGGAGACATGTAGCTAGATTGTTTCTGATAGCGAATCCAACGCCCGACCTCCTTGGTTCAGAAAAAGAGAGGCCTCTCCAGAAAAAAGTATAACCCCCCAAGTGTTCTACCAACTCACCTTCATCGGCAAGATGAGTTTCGCTGAGTGCAGCCACATCCACGTTATACCGATGAAGCTCCCGAGCTACAATGGCAGTTTTCCGTTCAGGGCAGATGTTGTCATCGTGATCCAAGAGAGTTCGAACGTTCCACGCGCTAAATGTCATATTAGATGTTTCATTGCAATATGTTTTTTTGTATCTTCGACCACGAATTAAAAGATGCAGAGGCAGCCGTGGCTACTACCATCCTTAGGGTTTGGGATGAGCAATTTTTAGGGCACCTTTTCTAGCCCCCTCCCCGGCTGAGCGAGGAAAGCATTGCCTCCCTTAATAGGGCTGCTTTGTCACTCTAGGTGCTGCCGAAATATCTCTGTCACCCCTTTGCAGAGTTAAAACGACCACGGCGTAATACAAAACCCCTAGAGCCGCCCGCGTGCAGGCATCAGACAAAGCCTGGCTTGCATAAAACCAGACCTCTCTACCTCAGCCCGTCGCCATAGGACTTAAGATACTCGGAATCCATTTTCAGAAGCAGTCAAGTGCGCAGGAGATTTTTAGGTGCACAAACGTACGCGCAAACACAAGTGCACACACTCGTCCTCCCCCTTCTGATTCCAGTGGAACGGAGGACCGCTACGACCAGAGAAGAGGTCAGATGAGGCCAAAAGTAAGTTATCGATAGGTCGCCAGCCTATCGCGCGAGTAAGGAACACAAATTTACGGTCCTTTTCCATTAGTCGCCTTGTACGACATCCATACGGAAGATAAGGTGGAGTGGTACTATTCTACTCTGCCGGAAACCACACGGCTAGATAAAAAGATACTTTAGGAAATACATATAGAAAGTTAGTCTTATAGAAAGTTTAAATAAAACCCGCGCAAAAAACCTTGTCCAAAGACAGAAAACCTTAATAAAATATCGTTATAAATAAATAAAAAAGTCAATCTGACTGATACACAGGTGCAAAAGTAACGAAATATTGCGTACCTGTATGAACTCGTTACTTCGACAAAAAGTACTCGTTACTTTCGTATCGTTACGTTACTCGTTACTTTTGATACCTCATTAGTAACACAGTGCGGACAGCGGAACAACAAATCAAGTCGTATTTCGTACGTGATATCATACATAAAGTATGATATCACGGTCGCATCAATCGTGATATTTAGATAAAATACTTATAAATTACAAAATTAAGGTGCAATTTTGTCTTTTTTTTTACAATTAACCGAATAAGGCACGCATTTATAAAACATATGATCAGCAAACATTACAACACACGCATCAACGGTACATTCGCGACCTAATACGGAAAATGCGAGTAACAAAATGCATTCGTGCGAGAGTAACGATACGTTACTCGATACTACATGGAGTACTCGTTACTCAGTACCGAATACATATGGTTTGTTACAGCTCTCAGTGATATTTTGATTTGAGGGGTTTTGCGCAGGAAACGAGAAGAGAAAGATGGACTTTGTTTCGTAATTATGTGAAATTATTCTAAGCGGCATTTATTGTGATATAGTGGTGGCATTATTATAGTAATGTGTCAGTGAGTAGAATAAATCCAATAAAAGTGAGAAACACGGAAAGGCGCTCCTATTTGATTCTGATCCACGTTCTCGCGTAAAACTCCTGTAATCATTGAAATGTATAAACCACCCATACATTTCAATGACTTAGGTTAGTTAAAGTTTAGGTTAGGTCAGGCTATTATGTTTATATAAGTATACCTAGTCAGGTCATAAGTTCTGTCACATGTGTAATATGAAATAATTTAGACATGTTTATTAGTTATGTAACTATTTATATAGCAAAATGAACTGAATAAAACATAGATTCATATGGTAATAAAGTTTATTCAAAATGACCCCCGCGATTTTGAATACAGGCCTTCAATCTGCGCGGCCAGTCGTCTATCGCAGCACGAACGAAGTCCATGTCAATATAGGCGGCTGCCTTAATCAAGGATGCCTTGAGTGACTCCAAATCAAGATGAGGCTTTGAGCAGGCCTTTTCCTCCAAGTGTTGCCATATCTTGTAATCTAACGGACTCAAATCTGGACTGGAGGAGGGCCAGTCTTCGTGCCGGATTAAGTCGATTTCACGCGCCGCCAGCCAGTCTTGTTTGCTTTTCGCTCTATGAGCTGGCGCAGAATCTTGTTGGAATACCCAGTGCCTGTTATTAAACATGGTATGAGAAACAGGTTCCACAAGGTTCTTGAGGACTGTATTTTGATACACAACTGCATTCGTTTTTACGCCTTTCTCACAAAAATGTACCTCCGTTAAGCCCCAATAAGAGACTCCCAACCAAACCATGAGCGAGGATGGAAAATGACCTCGTTGGACACGCGGAATACGGTTGCTCGCTTTTTCACTGCTGTGTGCGTACACCTTATCATTTTGTTTGTTGTAGCTCTCTTCCACGGTCAAAATTTTTTCATCCGAAAAAAGAATTTCCCGATGCTTTTTTCCCGCGTACCGCTTCAACAAAGCGCGGCATCTCTTCAGTCTCAGGTCCATTAAACGAGCGTCCAAACGATGTCCTGTTTTTCTTCGATATGCCCCAAGCCCTAAGTCTTCATTTAACTCCCTTTTCACCGTGGTCCTGCTTAACCCCATCTGAAGGGCCAACAGTTTCTGCTACATTACAGTTTACACTACATTTATTGTCATGGAATTCTGATGGACTCCGTGCCAAACTTGATGAACTCCTTGAGCTTGCGGTAAGTGCCCTGTCTGTCGATATTATTGCTGTTTGCGAGACCAAATTATCTGTAAAATCTAAAATGTCAGCCCCTGGTTTTACCATTTACAGGCAAGATCAACACCCTAGAGGAAAAGGTCAGGGAGTAGCCATTATGGTTCGTAATAACCTACCAAATTCTATTGTTAGAATAAATAACACCCAGCATATTGAGGCTATAGGGATCAAGATTAGTGTCTCTGGACAAGAACATATCATTGTGTCTGCCTACCAATCGCCTAACTTATCACTACTGCATCACGACATGGACATCTTAATTAATTTAGGACCACGTTTTATTGTTATGGGTGATTTTAATTCTAATCATGAGTACTGGCACAGCAGCTACACGAATACGCGTGGTAGAAGTCTCTTTCGCCATATGCTTGCGAACGATTACACTATTCTGGCCCCGGACAGGCTCAGCCAGATCAACTATCGTGTAGATCTTTGTCCTTCTAAACCAGACTTGGTTATAGCTAAAAATATAAGAGATATATCTGACGTTCAAGCCCTTCACGCTCTTTCGTCTAATCATCTACCCCTGCGTTTTGAAATAGGTGGTGTCATTTTACGGAAAACCACAAAACTATTCTTGTACCATCGTGCTGATTGGAAAGGGTTTCGTTCCTCGTTAAACGAGAATATTCACCTATCCACGCATACGTTAAAATCTGCTACCGAAATCAACGATGCAGTTTCTGACTTTAATAATTTTATTTATAAAGCTCGTGATGACAATATCCCAGCAGGAACAAAAAAAGAATCTTTAACTAAACTTCCATATTACATCAAAAAACTTATTGGGCATAAAAATTACTTGCGTCGCTTACAGCTAACCCCTATGAGCCTTAACGATAAAAGAGTTTTACGTTCAGAGATTAATAGCCTTCAATCTAAAATACATTATGACATCCGTAGGCATAGAGATCAGGTATGGAACAATAAGCTCGCTAAAGTAGATAACCCTAGATCGGACATCTGGCGATTGGTCAAATCAATTAAACACAAGACAAGTATTATACCACCCCTTAAACTAAGTAATGCAACTACTACTTCTACGACTGCAGAACAATGTAACGTATTGGTTGCCTCATTTCACGATAACAAGGCTCTTACCCATAACTGGTCTAACCCTGAAATTGAGAACGACATAGAGCAATCGATTTCAGATCTCAAAAATTACACAAATTCCCAGCTAAATAACCCCACCCGCCCTAAAGAGATACTACTCTATATACGCAAACTTAAAAGGCGTAAAGCTCCCGGTGAGGATTGTATCAATAATTTACTGCTGAAAAACCTTCCACAGAAAGCGATTGTCTTGCTTACTAAAATATTTAACGCTTGCTTGTTCCTTAGCTATTTTCCTCCAATATGGAAAACAGCTAAAGTCATCGCTGTAAAGAAGCCAAGTAAAGATGCCGAGTCACCTAATAGCTATCGTCCCATTAGCTTACTCCCATCTATAGGTAAATTATTCGAAAAAATAATTTATGCAAGACTCTTGTCAGCATCAAAACATCTTTTAATTAACGAACAGTTTGGATTTCGGGATTTTCACTCCACGACCCAGCAGTTGGTTCGTGTTTCGGAGCATATCTCCCACCATCTCAACCTGAAGCAGTCAACGGAAATGGTTCTTCTGGATGTCGAAAAGGCTTTCGACACTGTCTGGCACGAAGGCCTATTGTATAAACTTATCACTTGCAATATTCCACTGCACTTAGTAAAGCCTATTCAAAATTATTTGGCAGATCGTAAATTTGCCGTTCATATCGGTGACACCAGGTCTGATAGTCTGTCGGTGCCTGCTGGTGTTCCACAGGGTTCCATACTTGGTCCCTACCTGTTTCTTACTTACATGAACGATATTCCTATTCAAGTTCGTACCAACCTGGCCTGCTTCGCCGACGATACTGCCTCGTATACGTCAGCAAAAGACATTGACTTAATTATAAGCCGCCTTCAACTATCTCTAGATCAGCTCTACTCTTTCTTCACAAAGTGTAAGCTCAAGCTCAATGAAGCGAAGACAGAGGCAATTTTCTTCACTGGTCAACGTCAGCTTCCCGTTAGGAAACTAAACATTTCTGGCCATATGATTCCCTGGAGTAGCTCAGTTCGATACTTGGGTGTTACTATGGATAGCAAGCTTAATTGGACTAAACATATATCCAAGTTACGTGTGACTGGCGCTCAAGCACTTTGCGCGATAAGTCCAATTATGAACCGTAAAAGTAACCTTAGTCCTAGTACAAAACTTAGATTATATACTGCACTCGTCCGGCCTTGCCTCACCTATGCGTGCCCTGTATGGAGTAGTACTAGCTTAACAAACTATGATTTATTACAAATAATTCAAAACAAAGCTGTAAAGATCGCTTTTAATACGCCTTTTAAAACAAACCTCAAAAGCTTGCATTATTCCGAAAATATTCCTACCTTACGGGACTTTATAATTAAATTAACCTTTAAATTTTTCGATAAATGTAAAACTTATGCAAATAAACTAGTCTCTAATATTAATCAGAAAACCATTTCCGATTTACCTTATATCGACAAGTACGGCACTTACCGCTTACCCTAACACTACTACTTGTTCCCACCGCCCCTGACGTCACCGCGACTAGTGCGCGTACAGCGGGCCTGTTCTGCCCATCCGAGCGACCTGCCGCGCAACACGACGCGCCCCGGCGGGGACCCGGGCGAAGCGGTATCAAGGGGGGCGAGGTAGTTCGCTCACTTTCGATGACTGGTTTATAAATTAGACGGGCATTGTTCTGTTTACTCGTAACGTAATATTTATTTGCTACCCACAATCGGTTAACATAGATGTTAGATAATGTAATAAGTAATTAATAACTTTTTTTTTAAAGTGTACCTGATACAAATGAGGCACTAAAGTAATATTATAAATCTTTACTGTCTGATTTCAGTACCTCAATAATACTTCCAAATTGTCATTTAATTTACCACTTAAGCAAATATTTATGTAATTAGCTTTCAAAGGCCAATTTAGCCTGTATAGTTTGTTTTGCCATGTACTACCCGTTCGCTTCGAGATGGCCGTCGATGACCGTTACAAAATGACGTCACAGGCATATATAGCAGTACCATTGGCAAAAAGAAATAATCGTATTTTTATTGCAATATCTTTTTATAATTTCCATACATCTTGGTTTGATTTGATGGAGATACAAAATAATATGTACATTCGCCCTAGACGATATGTGAGTTATTAAAATAAATAAATTGGAGAAATTACAAGCGTTTATTTATTTATTCTTAATGCACACTCTCGAAACTAGAAACGAACGCGTAGTAAATGTATTTTTTTTTAGTTTATTTATACATTTGTTATTTGTGTTTATTGACAAATAAAGACCATTATAGAACAAAAAAAAAACAGTTTCTGCTTACGTATGGGATTTCTTTGAATTCGCGGCTTCACAGCTTTTATCACTGCTGGAGTCCTAACAGAGCGAGGGCGACCACTTCTTGACCTGTCATCTACACTACATGTATCGTTTTATGGTACGATAAACGAATCTTTTGGTTATATTCAATGATATTTAAAAAGTAATAGATATGTTACATGCGCTCTCAATATGCGTCCCTAAAACGACACAATTGTGACGTCTTTTCAAATCCATGAAAGATAAAGTAATTGTTCTTTTCACGCACGAGTATAACAAGGACAAAATAAGAATTACGCATGTGTGCAGTTGTTCGTAAGCGGCACAGACAGATATTTCGATAGTTTTGTAAGGGCATAACCTATCTATACTTTTTACTATCATTGGTTATATTCAAATTTTTCAGTAAGTCGAAAATCTGAATTGGCGCGTAACCGCAACGATGCAACGCAATAACCGCGACACGGTCTTCTTTAAGTGTCCACTCCATATTTAAATAAACCGGCCAAGTGCGAGTCGGACTCGCGCACAAAGGGTTCCGTACCAAAAAGGCCAAAAAAATGTGTTTGTTGTATGGGATATTATTAAATATTAATTTTATTTTGTTTTTAGTATTTGTTGTTATTGCGGTAACAGAAATACATAATTTGTGAAAATTTCAACTGTCTAGCTATCGCGGCGCTTGAGATACAGCCTGGTGACAGAGCGACGGACAGACGGACAGACAGCGAAGTCTTAGTAATAGGGTCCCGTTTTTACCCTTTGGGTACGGAACCCTAAAAATGAGCAAAATTCTAAAAAGTACACACCAGGCAGTATGGCTCATGTCTTCGCCTGTCCCGAGTCAAGAAAAAAAAACCGAATTCTCTTCTCTGATATTTTGAGTTTTTTGAGTTTAAAAAAAATCTAAAATCTTCCAAATAAATATTACTTTTAAACTTATCATTCATTTTACGCATTTTTTAATGTATCTTAACACTTAGATGATAATTTAAAAAAATGTGTTTTTATCTATAATAATCAGTTAATGTGCTAATATGGTAAGTGTATGTAGGTAATGGCTAATATTCATTTTATAATGAGTTCAGATTATCTAAATACTTTATACCTTTTTTTATCTAGTGATAATAATAATTATCACCGCGTTTGTGAAATATCTTTGTCCCAGTAGATATGTACCATTTGTACTATTGTGTTTTTATTTACAGACAGAAATGGAAATACAAGAGGCTTTAACCTCTTTGGAGATGTTAATGTCGGAGTTTTTTGCGCCGACGACTGATAATTTTAGAAAAAGGGAAATTGAGAGTATTCTCGAGAATTTTTCCAATCGCCAAGACTCGTGGAAGCATTGTTTACTATTTCTTCAAAAGTCACAAAACCAATATGTTTTGATGTTTACTCTGACAACATTAGAGGTATCTTGATTTATCATTATATTTTACCTAAATACAATACATTAATAAGGTAAAAAAAACATTTGAAATATTTTAACTAAAAGTTGTTACTTACATTTAGTAATTTTTTTGGAGTTTTTTTTTAAGACAAATTTTTACACAGTTGATTTTGATTCATATTCATTTGATGCTCAGACTTAATGACAAAATAGTCTAAAGATATTGTCTTTCAAAGAAGATGGATCAAAATTGCCCCACATCCTATAAAAAAGTGACATATCTCAAAAAAAAAGATAAAAATGTAAGTATAAAAAAATATGGCATACTTCCTAAGTTCATTTTTTTTGCGAAAAAATTGCTATAAAAATAGTTCAAGCGCTGTTATGAAAAATTCGTTCATATAAGTATTTATGGATCTATTTAAAAAATCCTTTTTTTGTTTGAAAGGGTATCCCCAAGGTAGTCCTACGGCCATAAAATTAGGTCTTTGGTCTCCAGGATCCTGGAGAAATGATAGAAAAATCTTAAAAATAAGCTTATTTTTTTTCATATAAGGTAGTTTTGACGACCATTTGGATCAGCAGCCTTGAAATTCTGACAGTTTTGGTAACAAAAAAATGTCGGAACATGGCTATGTATCGATCGGTATTAACAGTCACCGAATTCCCTCGCCGATCTTCAAAGAAATTGGGACCGATGATTCCGTGTGCTGAAATAGCCGCCCAAACTGTTACTTTCGGCGAATGCAAAGGCTTTTCGTGTTAAACGCGGATGGTCTGTGGCCCTGTAACGATTATTTTGTTTATTTACGTGCCTATTTAAATGAAAATGGCGAACAAAAACGCACAAATTGTCATTTTTGTAATAATGTTTCACACAGAACGCGCGCTGTTCACCCGTGAAGTGCTGCATGGCGATTAAATTTCCGAGAACTGAGCAACTTATCCCCACCTCCCGCGCCCCGCTCCCTAACATCTTTTCAACGCTTTAGCATTTTTAAATTCGTACGCCATTCTGGCCCACCCTGTATATGTATAATAATACTTTTTTTTTGTCTTTTATTTCATTGCGATCTGTCGCCAGCGGGACATTTATCAGTGGGTTGGTCGGTTTTATTTAGTTTGGCATGCTCAGTATGCTGCAATGCAACCTACTTTACTTCAATGTTGCATTTTAAGTGTGTCTTGAGGCATCTTTCGTTTCAATCTGCGAATTGTAGTGTTGTCGTCCATTAAGATATTAGCCAGTCTGTTCGGATGATTTTTAATTCGTTCCTTGTACTTGCTTGTATAGAACAGTATTTCCTGTTTAACTGTTGTTGCATGCAATGCATGCAAGCAACTGCATGTTCAGGTCGTGATGTAGCTGTTCATTTTTGACGTACCAAGGGGCAGCAGTTATCATTCTCAAGATTTTATTTTGGAACCTTTGCAATATTTCTGTGTTGGAATGGGAGGCTGTCCCCCAAAGTTGTATTCCGTAAGTCCAAATGGGCTTGAGAATGGTTTTGTAGAGAAGAAGCTTGTTGCTTAGTGACAGTTGTGACCAACGACCCATTATCCAATATAGCTTACGTAGTTGCAATCCCAATTGCTTCCTTCTTGTGAAAATATGCTTTTGCCAGGTGAGCCTTTTATCAAGGTGTAAACCCAAGTATTTGACATGGTCTTGTTGTGGGACTTCCAAGTTATTAAGCTTAACAGGTGGACAAGCGCCTCTTCTTAGGGTAAAGATAACGTTCACAGATTTTGTTTCGTTAGCCTTCATCCTCCACTTTTTTAACCAGCTAGACACATCATCAAGTCCACTCTGTAAAAGTCCTGCTGCCTCTGCCGGGTCTGTGTGAGCTGCCAAGATCGCTATGTCGTCAGCAAAAGTACCGGTGGTGACATTCTCAAAAGTTGGTAGGTCAGATGTGTAGATAAGATACAAATTCGGGCCCAGCACGCTACCCTGTGGGACCCCTGCTTTGACAGGGCAGAGCCCCGAGAGAGCCTCTCCGTCCTGGACTAAGAAGTGTCTGAGACTGTTTTACACAGAACGCGCGCTGTTCACCCGTGAAGTGCTGCATGGCGACTAAATTTCCGAGAACTGAGCTACTTATCCCCACCTCCTGCGCCCCGCTCCCTAACATCGTTTCAGCGCTTTAGCATTTTTAAATTCGTACGCCATTCTGGCCCACCCTGTATATAATAATACTGAAATTGTTTCTTTATGTGTAACTAAAAAAGGCTTTTTGGTGATTTAGTTTAAAAAATAAGTGGACTGGGAATTTAAGGATACAAAGAAAAAAAACATTTTGCTATTGGTTATTATCTATTATACACACGTTACAACTTGGACAGGAAATGTGCAATACATGTTGAACATAAGTAATAATGTAAAGTACAAAAATGAGCTTATTTTTGAGATTTTGCTTTTATTTCTCAAGGATCCTGGAGACCGGAGACCTGATTTTATGGCCGTAGGACTACCTTGGGGCACCTTATCAAACAAAAAAAGAACTTTTAAAATCGGTCCATAAATACTCATACGAACGAATTTTTCATAACAGCGCCTGAACTATTTTCATAGCAATTTTTTAATATGAAGGTGTAAAAAAGATAAAAATGTATAATTTTATACATTTTTATCTTTTTTCTTAGATATGTCACTTTGTTATAGGACGTGGGGCAATTTTGTATGGATTGTGATATGTCTTCTTTGAGTATGTTTTCTTTCTATGAATTAGTTGCCATTATACTGACTAAAATTAACTACTACAATCTAAACATTCATATAATCAGGATTAGTAGAAGTATTCGGCAGCGATCTGGTCTGAGTTTTAACAATTATCTAATTAAATAAAAGCCCTATATTATATTAATTAGTGTTTGCTAAGATTTGACATTGTTTTCTGATTTTCTTGCTGTTTTAAACATGCACCTTCATAACCATGGGTTAAATCTGTAAAGAATCCTTCTATTTAAATGTTTAGTATTCAGGATGTTGTTACTTTAATGATTGTGATTTTTATTACAGAATATTATTAACAGACAATGGATAAGCTTGTCTGACATGGAGAAGACCGAAATAAGATTAACATTATGGAATGAACTCATTGCTAAACATGAAGTGATGCTATATTTTATCCGGAACAAACTTGCAGCGCTGATGGTGTCTATTGCACGCTATGATTGGCCACATCTATATCCTGATTTTTTTACGAATATTGTGGAGGTACTTTTTTTAGCTTTTGCCCGCGGCTTCGCACGCGTTAAATTCGGGTTAACAATAAAATTTCACCCCCTTCTTTTAAGGGGTTAGGGGTGGAATTCCAAAAGAAAAGATGTACGTTTTTTTTGTTAGTCACAAATAGTCCGCATACCAATTTTTAGCTTTCTACATTGAAAATTGCGGAATGCTCGATACAAACTTCCACCTGTCATTTTAGGGAAGTGGGGGGTTAGAAAGAGACAAAAAGTAAAGTAGTAAAGTTCCTTTTCCGCATTTAGGCTCCACTTGGCCCATTATGCGTAGAGTAGCCTATGTCACTCTCCATCCCTTCAACTATATCCACTAAAAAAATCACGTCAATTCATCACTCCGTTTTGCCGTAAAAGACAGACAAACAAACAGACACACTTTCCCATTTATAATATTAGTATGGATTGAACAGTCAAGTTTGAGCAATTGTTAAATGGTATACCATACATAGGAATACATATTATTGCTGGGTATATTGAGTCTTGCATTTATAATGTTATGTATTGTCAGAAACAACCAGGTTAAAAAGGTAGATGACATTGTTTATTCAAAAATGTAAGGCTGAAGGTTAATATTTTTGAAAGTTTGCTTAGTTATAGTTAATTTACCTAAATTGTCTGAAATAACTTTACCGCTTATCTATATTAGATTAGAAATAGCTGTGACATAAACTAACAATTGAAAGTTTTGTGTACTGAGCTGAGTAAAAACTCCTCAGCAAGAGGGAAGATGAAACTAAACATGTTGAAATTACCAAATATGAACTCAATCTTGACAACGTCATTGACAGCTGATAAGATGTGACGGGCGTCGTTGTTTGCTCGGACTCGTCCTGGCGCAGGCGGCCAGCGAAGAACTTGGAGCAGCACGAGACACCGGCGTGCTTTTGCCGTCCGCTCGCCGCCATCAGTTGGAGCGGCTCATGCTAAAGGGCATGCCCCAAATGCTCTCCGCGCTTAGTGGTATGTGCAAAAAAAATACATGCCGTCAAAATCTTATTCTGAAACCTTAATAATAAATATCTAATAGTGTTTTCTTCATTATTCATTTTGTGCTTCAAATTTGGATAGAAAAGATCATGTTCCAACCAACAGATGTACACCCATCTGTAATATAGACTGTAATAACATGGTTTGCATTTTATTCAATAGTATGTATCTGTCTCAGTTCCCTATTTCGTCGTGTTTTTACTACAAATTATACTATAACTAGCGACCCGCCCCAGCTTCGCACGGGTGCAATGCTGATACTAAATACACTACAAAAAAACTGTGAACGTTGTATATAAAAAAAACATAGTGGCCCGCTCCGGCTTCGCACGGGTATGAAATATGTCACTGAAAAAATTATTAAAATCGATCCAGTAGTTTTGATTTATTCATTACTGCCCGTGGCCCGCACGTGTTAAATTTGGAGTAAAACAATTCCCCTTTCTCTAATACCATGAAGATTTCCTGCTGTCTTTGGAATATCTAAATTCCACGCCGCCGCCGCCCTGGCCGGCCTACCGCCGCAAACGCTACGTCCCGTAATTTTTAAATCTGTAATATCTTCGAAAATATTTATTTAAATCATATTCTGTAAAGGGCCATAATATAGATCAATATTAAATCAACAATGTATTTAAAGTATTTAATTGGATAAGGATTAATGCTGTATTGGTTAAAATCGTTTCGAAAATTAGCCATTATTTGTCGTAAAAAGTAAATGACAAAAAAATGTTATTGTGGGATATCCATAACAGATAGACATACACCATCGCAGAGTTTTCTGTAGACCTTTTCAATATGTACAATACTTAGTACATTATTTTGATAAATTTCGTAGGGTTTAGCCTGCGTTTGCAATGTTAGCGGAAAAAAACGTGAATATTTACGACATCATATTAGAAACCTCAAAAATAACAGTATTTCTCCACTATTTAATGGATGTTATTACACATATGAACCTTCCTCTTGAATCACTCTATCTATTAAAAAAAACCGCATCAAAATCCGTTGCGTCGTTTTGAAGATTTAAGCATACAAAGGGACATGGGGAACGAAAAAGCGACTTTGTTTTATACTATGTAGTGATTTGTGGTAAAAACACGAACACAAACATAAAAATATACTAAAAAATCATTTGTATATTTGTGAATGATGATGATGAAGCTTCTCAAAAAGAATTACACTTTATAACCTAATATTCCTATTTTTTTGCAAAGATTATTTTCTTACGTTTAATATTGTCTTTTCAGGTATTTTAGAAAATAATGCTCAGAAAGAGGAACAATCAAATCCTCCACCATCACCAACAAGTGGTATTCCGCAGACTTCCGCACTACCGGATTTGCTAGCAAATGCTCATGATGTCCAAAATGTTGACAAGTCAGTTTCTAGTGGAAGTTTTACGGCCGGTTCCAATAACCTATCTATCTTCAGTTTTGGCATATCAAAGATAGGAAACAGTTTCTATCTCTGTTTTTGCCGTCCAGAGAAACAAAGACAGAAGTTGTTTCCTATCTCCGATATGCCAAAACTGAACATAGATAGGTTATTGGAAATGGCCGTTAGTGACTTAAGATAGCGTTTGACAAAACGTGGACGTATTTGCATACAAAAAAACAAAACCTAATTTTCTTTACAGGGCTCTGAACATGGAAATAGTTGTAAAATGTCTAACAACACTTCAGCATTTATTTTCATGGCTGCCTTTGTCATCACATGTTCCACCTTCTCTAGTTACTACAGTATTTTATTGGGGGAGCATTGCAACACAGTCACAGGTAAGTTTTCATATTAATAATACAAAATACAATCCTGTAACTTATGTTAGATAAATACACCTATAGTAGGATAGTTCATTCAAACAGTCAACTGACACTTTTTTTAGTTAGCAAGAAACTTGATAACTGTTTATTTAATGCATAGAATTATTATGTTATTTAATGCTGTGAAAATAAAAGTTCTTTTAAAGAGAGGACATTTAAGTTCTTGCTATTAGTACCTCCTTTCCACTTAGAGCATCGTGACGTTTGTACAAGATGTATTTGTTTTTTTTAATGTTCTTTTAAGTTGTTGCTACATACACGGTGTTACTTTGCATCCTTGCCATATTCACAGGGATAAAAGTAGGGAACAATACCTATTATTTTAGATAAACTAGAGACTAAATTAAGCACACTAAGTTTTTAATAAATTTCGTTTTGTAGAACACATAGGCATAAACCAATTTTGTCGCGCATGTTTAACAGGCGCAAGTGGAATAAACCAAGTGGGCGTGGCCAAGCCGTCCACTGCGTGTAGATTTTCCTTTCTACTTTACGGGCTTAGGAATAATAATTATGGTTTCAATTAATTAATACCATAGTTAATAAATTATACATTTTACAAATTAATTAGATATCTGCGCCACAGTTTTAACTTTTGCAGAGGTCATCGTTTTTTCCCGATTAAATTAAGAACCTATGTTAAAATTCCTAATAAAGATTTTATTTATTATTATTATGTTGGTCTGCTTCCGATCACGGGACTATGGAGTTCCGGACATTTGGAAGGCGTACGAGGGGCCGAAGCCAACTTGCAGAGGCCCGTAAGACAACATTTATTTTTACGATGTGATGTGACACCGACCTACGATTATTCCTGTACGCACTATACACCGTGCAATTTTAATCACCTGTAAAACGAAGCCCACTTTATGTAACCATTATGTACAACATCTTGACAATGTTATTTATTTTTTTTTACAAAGTTTTTTTTATAGAAAATATTGAATATCGGTTCAGCTATTTATTTTGAAACACGCTGTGACGCCCACAGATGTAGGTGTGTAAGGTCCATTCAACCGAGACCCCGCCGCAGCAAAATAATACGTCTGGGCGCGTCACAGCGTGTTACAAAATTAAAAGTCTGAATCGAAAATTAAAATTTTTCAAAAATTATTTTTAATAAAAAAAAATATGACTGCCATGATGTTATACATAATAGTCTAATAACGTGGGCTTCGTTTTACAGGTGGTTAAAATTGCACCATGTATAAATTCGTCCAAGGACAACCCCCGGTCAGTGCAGGACTATTGTAGAATGTGGATACAAAGGATACTGGGCTATGGGTTTGGGTGCTAGTGGACTGGGTAACTGGGACTATGGAAGGACTATGGCCCCTGCCTGACCTATGTTACTAACACGGATAAAATGGCAGGGGTGACTTGCACACTCGTTTAATGGGCCCCCGAAAACGGCCGCTAGCACATAAAGACGTAGCGACAAGGGGGCAACCTTGTCTGAAGTGCTTGAGGAGTGGAGAGGTATTACACAGCTCTCAGGACAATCCCGGTAATCCGTTCTAGATCCGTACAAGCATCTTACTGCAATACTTCCTTCCTCCGAGCATTTCTGCTCCAGCGACTCTCCACTCAAGCCGGCCAATGAAGGCAAGTAAGAGGTGGGAGATATGTTCCTCGTCAGTGTTCACTCCGGCCGACCAATGAAGGCAAACCAGAGGTGAGGAACAGGGATACCCCCGGGAGCAATCAGGTCCGTTGGGTCGCTACTGCCCAACAGCTCGCCACAAGCTGCCCTGCGGGGTTATTATTATTATTATTTTTGGCGTAGTTAAAAAGCTGAAATCGTCTTATTTACAATTAATTAGTTATTTACAGGTTCCTACTTACAAAGTTAACGTACAGCGAAGCAAGTGTTTAAAGTTTCCTCCGTTCTGATGAAGGCACAGTCTGGCACGGCGAAGCGAATTTCGCTTTAGTTTTCGCAACACATAAACGTTTTGTCTCACTGTCTCGAACGCTGAAACAATCCTTTCGCGTAACACGTTTACACTGTCTATCTCCTCTGCGTATACCAGTTGCTTCACGTCATCGCGTCACTCCAAAAATAATAGTCCATGGGAGTTAGGTCCGGGGATCGTGGTGGCCATGCTACTGGACCTCCACGTCCAATCCACTGTTCACCAAACGTATTATTTAGGTATTCGCGCACTTGACGTCCATAATGTGGAGGAGCAACATCCTGCTGGTAGTAGAGGTTTTGGTGTAACGCTAACGATACGACGTCAAACTGGCGATGGTCTCTGAGTCTCTGCGTAGCAGCAAGCATCACCTGACGGGTCGGCCTCGGTCGATTGGGAATTATTTCCACAAACATTTCTACCGCTTGTCGCAAACTGTTGCCACTTATCGCGTACAAGCGCACCACTTCCACTAACTCGTTGTTCGAATACGCTTCAGAATTTTAACGCGATCACACGGAGCGAGCAGAATGATCACGTACGTATCTGCAAGCTATGCGCGTTCGACTGAGGCGACCGAGAGGAGTGACGGCGGGCCTCGCGCGGGCCCGGCGGCGTGGGCGGCGGTTTTGATGTTAAAAAGAGAGCGCAAGCGCCGCGGCTCTTTTGTGCCGATGAACAGACAACAGTGATGTGCATGCGCTATGAGAGCTAATGGTGTGCTTAACAGATTGTCGATAAAATTAATTAATCAAGTTTAATAAACAAAATTTTAGGTATACTGATTTAAACTTTCATGTTCACTATCACTAGAGTTCATTAATTCGGGATTTATACCGGGGAAATATCGGAAACTCATAATAAATAAGGTACATGGTATAAAATTTTAGGTCATTATTTTTTTTACTGATTTGCGTTCAGTGTCAGTAATATTATTACCTCTGTGAATATGGCAAGGATGCAAAATAACACCGTGTATAAAAATGCAGGTGGGATGAATAAGAAACAGGTCGAGGTCACATCATCTTTGAGAAGCGAAATTAAATGTGTACTCAATACATTATTGGACTTGTTTTACACTTTTCACCATTCATCACATTCACCTCGATAATGGAACGAAACTTTTGTGGGTGTTGCCATATCAATTTAAAATTTTACCCTCATATACTGTTTACCTATATTGGTTCGCTGTATTTTAGAAGTACTAATTTTAGTTTTATTTAGTGTTAGAATATGTTACAATATTATGTTAGAATAAACACAAATAATTGAAATTTCAACATAATTAAGACATTTCGGAACACAAATGTCTACTTTCAGGTTAAAAAAATGTCTCGCAGTAACTTTGATTTAGACTAAAAAATCTAAAACATTTTATACTGCGACTTTTAATGTTAAAATGATGTGATAATGCTTATTTATATTAAAAATAACGATAAAGGTATAAAATAAAATTGCAAGAAAACATATAATAAATTTTAAATACATTACAATTCCAATTTTAAACACAAAAAATAATATTTTAAATACATAACAAATCCGTGACGTGTTTTGTTGCTCTCAAATTAATTTAATTTTTAAAATAGTAATAATTAAAATCAAATGAAATAATTTTGATTACACAAACTTAAAACTACACAATGGAGTCATCGCTGCATCAGGCCATGACGGAAATGCAGGCCTCATTAACAGCTCAAATGGCCGAGTTCCAGCGAAGCCTAGAGCGGGCTACACCTTCTTACACAATGGCTACATTGGCAGCGGAGTTCAACAGTTTCAAAAAGTTAATTCTTTCTTCGCTGTCCAACCTCCGTCAGCAGACAGGACTCCTCTACAGCAATGTGATCGCCTGGAGATGCAAAGTAGGCGAAAAATGCTACTTGTGCATGGTGTTCCTGAGGCACAAGGTGAGGATACATCTGCTTCTATAGTAAAATTGTCTACGGAACAGCTGCAGATCCCACTTTCTGTGGATGGCATTAAAAGGAGTCATCGCATGGGTCGGCCTTCAGCAAATAAATCAAGACCCATATTGGTAAAGTTCAGCAGTGTGGTTGCCCGGGATAAATTTTGGTTCGCCAAAACAGGGCTTAAGGGCTCTGGGGTCACACTGTCGGAATTTCTGACTAAGCCGCGTCATGACACGTTCCTGGAGGCCCGTAAGCGTGTAGGCATTGCTAAGTGCTGGACTAGGAATGGGACCATTGTAGTTGTTGCGGTTGACGGATCACACCATCGGCTTACGACCATGGAGGAGCTGGATGGGATCGTCCCTATAACGGCAACGGCACACCAATCCCCAGCGGCGGTAGGATCGACTGGCGTCTCTAAACCGAAGCGAAGAAAGTAAGCGTGTTGGTTTTGACTGTAGTGTCTTCTATTTTTCAGTTCGTCAATTTTTCTTCACTTGTTCTGTGTTTACCCTCTTGTTTTGTTCTATTGTTAGATTGTAGATTTCACTAATCTTAGCTTCTTTATTTAAAATTACCCTGTTTTAATGTTAAATAATGTTAGACTAAGCTGTCGCCTGTCACTTAACAGCCCTTACTTATGACAGCTGGCAGATAGTTCACTCGTTCCGAAATGTACATAATTCATTTTTAACGATTGTGTTAATTTATAACGCTGTCGTTATTATTATTATTTTTGTAACGTTGTGTTGTTCACTCATAGTGTTTTATTTTATATCTTTCCTCATGTTATCAGTTTTACTTTTAAACAAATATATTTTAAGTTAAATTTCTTGCAACTGCTGGCGGGTTGAGGCTAAAGAGATAGGTGCACGTTTTGAGTGCCTTTCTTGTATATATATATATATATATATATACAAGAAAGGCACTCAAAACGTGCACTATAACAAATATATATATATATATATATATTTGTTATTTTTATATTATATTATTTATTTATATTTATTAGTATCATAATATATAAACATGTCCAATACTGACAGTGAAATATCTGACCAATTCCTCTCTTTTTCTTCTTCATCATCTAGTGACGACAGTTTCCAGTCTACTTTACCTTCTCTTTCCGACGAGCTTGATGCTACCTTCAGAGATGTCCCCAAGAACTTTAACGTCGTTCACATCAACGCACAAAGCATTCCAGCCCATTTTCTTGATATGCTATCAGCCTTTGAAAACAAAAATATACATGCGGTCCTGGTGTCGGAGACGTGGTTGAAAGCCTGTCTTCCGTCGACTTCTTACTGTCTACCTGGTTTTCAGTTAGTCCGGAATGACCGTATTGATAGATCCGGTGGAGGCATTGCAATATATATCCGTTCACATATTCCCTTCACGATAGTTAATGTATCTCCTCCATCAGCATCTTCAGATGTAGCTCAACATATTTTCATCGAAATTTGTCTTTCCCACACAAAACTTCTACTCGGCGTCTTCTATAGTCCTTCTCTTAAAGTTGACTACTTTTCTGCTTTTGAGAGGACTTTAGAAGATCTGACTCCTTTGTACAGTCATACCATACTGATGGGTGATTTCAATACATGTTTACTAAAAAACGACACCCGCTCCACTCGCTTAAGGTCTATTATTTCCTCATGTAATCTAAACATTATTTCTCGTCAGGCTACCCACTTTTTTCCAAATTGTGCACCTACTCTTCTTGACCTAATGATTGTCACATCTACAGACCATGTTGCAAAGCATGGTCAATGTCATGCTGATGCCTTTTCATATCATGATCTCATTTATTTGTCGTATTGGGTCCGTCCTCCAAAAGCAAAGGCGAAATTTCTATTACAGCGTAATTTTAGTGGCATGAACCTTGATTCTCTAAAACAAGATGCAGCTGATACGGACTGGTCTGTGATCGAAAGTGCTGAAAGTGTGGATGAAAGGGTCGCCCTTTTTACTGATCTGCTCTTTCAATTATACGAAAAGCATGCTCCAGTTCGTCCTGTAAAAATCAAACATGTTTCTGCGCCTTGGCTTACAGACGAATTAAAATCGCTTCGAGACAAAAAACATCGTGCTAAAACGAAGTTTAAATTGGACCCGTCTGAACGAAACCGCGAAAAATATAAAATATTACGAAATCGCTGCAATAGGCTGTGTAGAGACGCTCAAAGACGCCATATTCACAAGTCAGTAGAAAATGGAGATCCAGCTATAGTCTGGAGATTCCTCAAGTCCATTGGAGTTGGAAAAACACGTAATGAATCTTTCCCTAAAAATTTCAATCCAGATCTTTTAAATAAGCACTTCTCTACGTCTGTTGCTATTGATAGCGTAACAAAATCTAATACAATTTGTCAACTCTCCTCACTTCCAACTCCTGACTATTCATCTTTTAGCTTTAGGCAGGTATCCGATTGTGATGTTAAGAGAAACATTATGTCCATAGCCTCTAATGCAGTGGGAAGTGATTGTGTTAGTCGAAAAATGGTGCTCCCTCTGCTAGATATCCTAACTCCAATAATTTGTCATATCCTCAATTATTCCCTTTCCTCAGGTGTCTTTCCCGCACTGTGGAAAGATGCTCAATTAATTCCACTACCGAAAAAAGCAAACCCATCCTCGTACTCTCATTTTCGGCCAATATCTATCCTTCCTTTCCTCTCTAAAGTAATGGAGCGCGTTGTTCATCAGCAGCTAGCTTATTTCCTGACCACAAACAATCTTTTAAATCCTTTCCAATCCGGTTTTCGTCCTGGCCACAGCACTACTACTGCCTTAATAAAAATAACGGACGATATTCGCCTTGGCATGGATAATCAGGAACTCAACGTGTTGGCGCTACTTGATTTTAGTAACACTTTTAACACGGTTGACTTCGATATTCGGCTCGAGTTGCTTCGTTCTCTTAACATATCTCCAACGGTGCTTGACTGGTTTCACAGTTACTTGCATGGGCGCCGGCAGCGCATTCGTTCAGAGGATTCCTTCTCTTCATGGTGTGATATCAGTGCCGGCGTCCCTCAAGGTGGCGTACTGTCTCCTCTCCTCTTTACAATTTTCATCAATTCGATCACTCAAAATTTAAAATGTTCTCATCACTTATATGCAGACGATCTCCAAATATATTTTAAAGGGCACCGTGAAGACCTTTCCAGAGTTGTAGAGGTAGTTAACGATGACCTTCGTAGTATACTAGATTGGAGCAAATCCTTTGGTCTTCAGGTGAACCCTACTAAAACTCAGGTAATTGTTGTTGGAGGTGCTAGGCAGGTTGCTAGAATTGACTGGTCGGCCTTACAACCTATCATTTTTGACGACGTCGAATTTCGTTTAGCAAATCTGTTAAGAACCTTGGCATCCATATTGATAGCACTTTGACTTGGATCACACAAACTGCGAAAGTAAGCCGAAAAATATTTGCATCGGCGGCGTCACTCAGCAAACTTCGAAACTTCTTACCAGTGCCCACTAAAATTGCTCTTGTCCAGGCTTTACTGTGTCCTATCTTAGACTATGCAGATTGTTCTTACTTAGACCTAAACGAAAGTCTTCTCAACAAGCTCGAGCACCTTTAAAACTTCTGCATTCGAATAGTTTTTGGTCTAAGGAAGTACGACCATATAACTGAATACCGGGTTCAACTCAAGTGGCTCCCTATACGACTTAGGCGGGACATGCATATTCTTTCTGTATTATTTACAATATTATTTAGTCCTAAATCACCTCCGTATTTAAAGGAACGTTTTAAATTTCTGCAACCTGCACAGGATTGTGAAATGCGGTCTTCCAAAAAACTTCTACTCAAATTTCCTCCCCATTCAACTAGCTACTATTTACAATCGTTTACTGTTCAGTCCATTCGCCTGTGGAATACCTACCTACCTCTGACAGTCAGGCAATCGGAATCAATAGCGATTTTTAAAAATCGCCTTAAAGCACATTTCCTTTCCCTTTAATGTAGTCATTAGTTTCTAAGTAAATTAATTACTAATCATTGTCACACTTAATTCTTTCAAATACTAAGTATTTTTTATAGATTTATATATTTATAGTTTGTATGTATTTATTTATTTATTTTATTATATATGTACGTTTTTGTATAGGTTTATGTAATCAAATGTATGTATATGTGTTTATCAAACATTGTGTATTTATTTATTGTTCGGTGTTTGTAAGTAAATTTTGTCTTTACAAACTTAGTTATCTGCTCCACCTTCCCCTTACTTTTTATTGTATCCTACCTAACCCAAAGGTTGTCTGGAAGAAATCTCTCTTAGCGATAAGGCCGCCTATATTGTACATCTTTTTATAAGCATTTGATTGTAATTATCTTGTTTGGTGTGCAATAAAGAATATTCTATCTATCTATCTAAATCCAGTGCACATTTCGATAGGGCATCTTTTTTTTTAACTCTTAACTTACGTAGACTTCATATGAGGGGGTCTGAATGAAGAAGAAGCCTGTTGACCAAATCTGTATTGGTCAAGATGCGGCTCATTTTTCGTGTGTGATTGCGTCTAAATGATTGATTAATTTTCCTATCAAAGATATTTTATTTAAGGAGCCATTAGGTACCCTATCCAAAACATCTTTTTGGGACTGGAGAATTCGACTGGCAGTATGATCTAATAAACTTTGAAGTTCAACTTCGGCGGTCGATTCAGTGACAATAATATCTAAAGGATAACAGTGCTTTTTAGATTCTACAACAATTTGGTAACACGGCAAAATGTTTTGGGAAACCTTATTACCTATAAATTTCTTAACTAATAAATATTGATGTCGAGTTAACTGAGCTTCAGTAATAATAAGTGACAAAACTTCACTAGAATTTTAGGATAAGTTAATGAGCTATCTGAGGCATTGAGCAATGAATTTACAAGAGAAGGATCTTGATTAAACAATTCTGCTAATCTTCTTCTTGTACGCAGCGCCGGCCCGAAGTAAATTTTAGAATGGAGCTAGATCCAATTATGGCGCCTCTCCTGTTTGCTCCTAATTATATAAACCTATACAAATTGTCTTCCCCTGCGCTAGTCTATGCTCCCTACAAAAATTCTAATCCATCCCTTCAATTTCAACTCTCCCTTCTGGGGCATGCCGCAGGATGTCATAAAAACGACACTTCGCGTCGGGCTAAACACGTTGATTTCGCGTCACTCTTCAAAAGTTCGCGCAGCGATTCCTAATTGCTAAGGCAATATATGAGGTCATTGTAGTAGAACGGGCCAGGCTGTGCACGTTGAATCGTGTCCAGAAGCTTAACCCTAGCGTCGAGTAGAGGCTACATTCCCAAAGAGCGTGATCGCGGCTCTCCTCAATTTCATCACCACACGGGCACAGGGGCCTTATTCAGCTATTTCAATTGCAGTTCGATCGTGATTGAATTGGGCGATATTGACATTTAGCCCATAGTAGAATTTTTAAAAACCTACTATTCACTTACGATTGTGATACGATTTGGTTAGCTGAATTACTGGCCTGAGCTGACTCGCACAGCGCTAATAAATGTAGGCGCTGTCTGAAGGATCCATGGCCGCATAGTAACTGCAAAACAATGTAATCTGGTTCGACCCAGTCGTGGGACAACGTGAATTTCTGTTATTATGATCGCGATTATTTTTGCAAATTTTTTACTCAAACTTCGTTCCTATTGGTCGCAGCGTGATGTTTTATAGCCTAAAGCCTTACTCGATAAATGGAATATCCAAAACAAAAATAATTTTGCAATTCGAACCAGTACTTCCAAAGATTAGCGCGTTCAAACAAACAAACAAACAAACTTCGGCTTTATAATATTAGTATAGATTTAGGCACCCTCTAGGATTTGGCACCTGGAGCGACTGCTCCGTTCGCCGTATGGGCGGGTCGGCCCTGCTTGTACGTTTACTGCTCTCGTCAAAATTAGTTCTTGGCCGACCACGTGATGAAGAAGTTGATGGTTCCACTACGTCATCGTGATAAAGTAAACGAAAATCGCTCAAAGTTCGCTCAACATCAACATTTTCGACATACCAATCAGAGTGCTTTTCTATTACTACATACATTCTTAATTTTACAACTTAAAGTCTCTATCAATATTTTCGACGTTATCCGCTAGGCACGAAGTTTCGATCAAATTGTTAAGAACATGATCATTTTTTTCCTTTGAACTACCCTTTATAGTGCCAAAGGTCAAAACTCTTTTTTTGTCAAAAATTTTACATAAAACAACATAAAAAATATATTTAAAAAACGATTTATTTTCAGTAGTATCGAAAAACATTCTTGGGTATCACACTTAAAAAGAGGCAAGAAGCGGCAGATGAAACGTATAATATGCATTTATCAGGGACAGTCTCTTCTATTTAAAAAAAATATATTCATGGCATTTCAAAAGTATAATTGAAATATGAGTTTAGGATTCTTTTTTTTAAAAAAGTGGGTCTCTAAAAAAATTTAATATAAATAAACCGAGCATTATAAAAAATAAAAATGGTTTATAATAAAAGTACATACCTTGTTCTTGAACTTCCATATTATTACCACACTTAAACACTTGATTCGGCACAGTAACACTCAATAACACAGTGATTAACCGTGCAATACATATGTACTTTGATTAAATAAATATATTATATTAAAAAATATTTCACTTTATGTTCCTCCCATACCAAACGCCAATTTCATATGTAAGGACCTAATATGTCCTAATATGTCCAATGTCCATCCTCAATAAATGGATGACCCAATGCTTTTTTTAAATTTGTATCATTAGTTCCTGTGATTAACGCGTTAAACAAAAAAAAAACTTAATAAAGATTCTTGTCTGGTTTTTTATATGAATAGTTTGATTATATTGAGTTGTCGTTGGTTCAGTGTATCGAGGCGGCTCTGGGCGGGCTGGGCGGCGTTTGTGAGCTGCTGTACCGGCGGTACGCGCCGCCGTCATCGGCTACCACCGCCCTGCGGCTGCACCACTGCGCGCTACGTCTGTTGCGACACCTAACGCACAACCACCAGAACATTGCTCACGTGCATCACGAGTTAGTACCTACATTTAAGACTTATTCGCTGAAGCAAACACTATTAATAGTTTAAAAACTTCATTTAAAATTTTTTGCCTATTATACAACCACGACACTTAATGATTACAGACGATAAGTACCAAAGTTATTAAACAGCGAACACACGGAATGTTTTCTAAGCATGATGCGGTGCACATTACTTCATGCTAGTGTTTTTCTAAAGTAACATTTGTCTATTATGTGTGTCATATTAATGTCACTGGTGTGATTTATAAACCCATAAACTAATGCTCCGGTAACTCCATTTCGTATTTTCACTAAGCTACAATATATTTTAGATAACGTTAGTTGCGTCTCCACTAGTGTCCAATAAAATTTGTAACTTTTTGCCTATAATTTAAAAAACGTGTTTTCTATTTAGATTATTCGCATACAGAGAATGACATCCCAGGAAATCAACACGAAACGTCTTTTATATTTTAATTGCTTGGCTGTATGCATAATATTTTTTCATTACTTCAGGTTTTTACTAGAACCTAACCAATTTTCTTCTGGAACTGATTGAACCTTGACAGATAACTTAACATTATTATTACAACTAAACTACCTACTCTGGAATCTGAATTGATTAGGAGAATCTATACTCTTTCCAATCGTTTATTTAACTTTTGACAGATCACGCACATAAAGTTTTGTAATAATTTTTGATACAATGTACTACAGGGAATACTGTACTTTATGGACGGGCTCCGCCCACTTAGAGATGTGTCATTCGTGATTAATAACCACAGACTATAAAACGGTTTTGAAATAAATCGATTATCGATTATATTAATAAAACATACAATAAAATTATTGTGATTAATATATTTTATATCAAATCACGTAAAAACCTTTATTATTTTGCATTAAAATGCCCTAAATGTCTCTGTTTTAATGCATAAATAATTTCCGTAATGAATAAATCGATTAAAACTTCTTCATAAATAAAATCAATCGATAAAAGAAATCTTATCGGTACGGGTACTAACTAGTATTATATTATCTGTGGTACGGGTCAGGGTATCACTATTTGATTAAGTATTATAGCTGTCAAAAGTTAAATAAACAATTGGAAAGGGTATATTTTTGGTATATTTACTATATTGTTTTAATTATATAACTATAACTATGATTGTTTTAATTTCAGCTATCTCAACAAATTAGCGGAGTTCCTAAAGTTATTTGTGTCATTGCATTTCAAGAGACTAGAAGCAGAGCCTGAGTTCAATGCTATAGAATTTTTGTCATATCTATTCCAATACACATTCCAGGTATCTCTCGTTACACTTAATTGTACATTATAATGATTACCTACATACTAAAAGTCGTTTTATTTTCAAAATGTTTTATAATATTGTAAAACTGTGTTATTATTTTTCAGGTGCCCACTTGTGCTATTTTCGTTAACTGCCTAGATATATGGATACAATTCATTGATATATTGAAGCCTGAAGATACTGCTAAGTAAGTTAAAACTAATAAATATTTGCAAACTTTTGCGTTGCATATTTATTTGAACGATATCGGGAAGTTAAACGCGATCATACCTTATTATTTTGTCTGACATTTTCGGGTTGCACCGACCATGGTCACAGGCTGACTGGAGACAGCGAAGACTATCGGGCAAAGTCATAAGGTATGATCGCGTTTAATTTCCTGTTATAGTTAAAACAATTAGGTCATTTAAAAATATATATACCCTTGCGACTTTTACAATTGTAATGAATGTATTACAGATACTGGGAAGCGTTACAGGCCTTAGTTGATCGTATTCTAAATAAAATACAGTTCCAACACAATAAGGCGCAGCTCCAACATTTAGACAATGACGTATGTGATGACGATGTAAGTTGCACTGCCATCTATATTATTATGATTGTCTTCTTAAGTGAATAGTTTAGTAATGAAATTAGTCCCACTACATTTAACTGCGTTATTGTTTGACAGGGTGAGACTGAATGGCAAACATTCCTAAAACATTGCATTGAGTGTATCGCGCGTGTAGCTGAATTGGCTCCACTGGATATTTTTACAAACGTGGTGAGTAGTAGTTACTTTGTATGGTTGGCTAAACTATTTTGCTTTAGGTCAATATTTTTCTGGGTTCTCGTTTTGTATTGTCGATTTTTGCTGAAAAATTGAAGTTTTTTCGGTGGATAGCTAAAAGTGCATTTGAAACGGTTTTATTGATCGAATCGATTACTGTTAAGTAGTCGTGCCGGCAAAAATCAAATAGTACCACCCCTTTTATTCCTGGAAGTGTCGTAAGAGGTGACCAAAGGAGTATTGTTAGAAGAAGATGCACTAGCGTACTTTCTCTGCTATTGACCAAATTGTCAACCAAAATGGCGGTAATGCCAGAGTCTTCCTTTTTGGAGAGGCATGTATCCAGTAGTTGACTGTATTAAGCTGATATTGTTGAATCAAAAAACAGCTGATTCCGCGAATTTTGTATCGCTTCAGAATAATATAATTTGATTTTGCCGTTTTAATTGTGTAATTGTCATCAAATATGGCGTTTATATACACTACCATCTGTTAGAATCGTATGGAACTCAGCAAATATTATACAAAATTATGCAAGTAAAAATTGAGTTATAAATCTTATCTTTCAAGTTGAAACAAACTGCACACAGTGTTCAAAATTTGATTCAAATCGGTTTAGTACCTTAGGATTCCATCGCGGACAAACAAAGTGACACAAAAACCTTGTCGACTTGCAATAGTATGGGTATTTATGTCATGTTGTATCTATTCGATTAATATAGATAGTACCAAAAGTGCATCCTTATGTCAAATAGGTGAATATTTAGTTGGGGCACTTTATTGTCGCTGATTGTGTATCTGTGTAATTGTAATATCCAACGCAAAGCTGGAGCGGTGGCAGTGTCTGGTGGGGGTGCACGGGCGTGCGGCGACGCGTGCGGGCGGGGCCGGCGCCGCGCCCGACGCCGAGAGGCTGCTGGCCGCGCTGCTCGACCTCGCCACCCTCACCCGGGTGCTGGGCCGCCTGGCGCCCGCGCTGCTCACTGGTACGAGACACAAGTCTATTCAGTTTCAATAGACGAAATAAAAGTAGATACCTACTGTTTTAGAAATTACATCTATGGCACTCCTCTGTTGAATGATTGACGTTGATTTTATGTCATTGTCAACTTTATAACCTAGCCAAATTATTTTGGCATACATATTTATGTCATAAATAAATTCGATAGATATAGGTTGAACTAAAAGTGCCTCCTATGTCTAGGTGCTCATTTAGTTGGGACACAATTTTGACGCTCATTGTGTATCTAGTATTTTTTATATTACATCAATAAACAGGGCCAACTTTTGTTCACAGCTAAGTCAGAACACGCTTTGATTATATGAATGGTTTCAGAACCGGAGAGCGGGCACATAGCGGCGGGCGCGGCGCTGGTGGAGCGCACGTGCGCGGCGCTGGGCGGGGCCGCGCTCACGCGCCCGCACCGCGCGCCGCACGCGCCGGCGCACGCGCACGCGCACGTGCAAGTGTACGTATACGAGGTGTTACCCTCATGTAGTGTTGCGGTATTAACGATTGTTAGACTATCGATAGTATACAGGTTTACCGGTAATTCGATACATTGCTTTGGAGGGATAAAAGTAGAGAATATTTTTATTAATTATATAATTTAATCATTTAGACAGCAAACAGTCACAAAATTAAGACATAATTTTTTTTTATAAAATAACAAAGTTAATAAATATGCAGCTCATAACGCTATCCTCGTGTAAATTACAATAATAAATAATTTGTCGCGAGCTGCTTGGTAAAACTATTATAGTTACAATAATGGCGTAAACTAAACTAAGCGACATGAAAACAAAAACATCAATAAAAGAACAAGCAAATAGCATATTATAAATCTATTTACTTACTAACTAATGCAGCCGTATGACGATAGCCGCTCACTACCAAACTTTTTAAAGTTTCTTAAATTATTTGAAAATAGGTGTACATTACATTCATTTGCAATAAAGAACATCGGTTAAATTTCATAGAAGTTAGACCTGACACTCATTATAGATGGGCACTTTTCATTTTGTATGATTTTGTTAGAAAACATCATTGTAAATATGAAAGTAGCAAAATATTTCATCAAAAACTTCACTAATTGGAAATATAATTATTTTTATCTTTTTAGGTTAGGATAACATTCTAATAATTTTTAAAACATAGTACTTAAGGTTTTGAGTTAAATTATGGTTCTAAGATAAGAAGCAGCAGATATCAGAGTCTGGTAAACTGTAGTGTGTGTACGCTCTACCCACACATTCACATATCCGTTGCCTATATAAGTATTATACATTGTCATTCAATAAGACTAATTATACGCGCATCGTTGATAGAAACACGTTGTTTTATTAGTCTCCGCTCGCCCAAAACGCGGGTCAAAAGAAAGAAACACAGAACAAAATATCGCACAGTACGTATCGAAGCAAACGCAAAGATCGACTGCAAGACAACTCGGATACCGGTAAAGACATCGCTCATTTTAAAAACTGACGTTCCATTACTCGCTTTCAAATATCATTTGAAACACATTAATATTATTACGGTCAAAGAAGTATTTATTCTCATAAGAAATATTATTTCACTTACATGAGAACTTAACAACTAAAACTAATTTGTAAATATTATGTTCTGTACACGAGCTTACAAAATAAATACAGTTAAAAAAAACTTAATAAATCATGAATTTATGACAAGAACCACATAAGACGAAATTTAGTAATTAGTGGGTAGGTAGGTATCATTTCAACAAGACGACACAAACGGTAATATTTAAAACGCAAACTTTCTGACTACTATACGAGCGTAGCGACTGGCTCATAAGAACGGGTTACGGCACTTACACGGATAAGCGCAATGGGGACTACCGTTACTTTGCTCACCAGTTGGCGCCTCTGTAGACTGAGGTCCGGAAGTATAGCTATCGAAGGCGATTGGCGCCGAAACAAAGTGTTATATCTTGAATCTAATTAAGGTTATATTGTTTATAAATAACTATCTTGATATCAACAAACTAACTTCTGAAATAGTTGCTCTTGAGGCCGCCTATTTTTGCGATTTTTCTTAATTCCGCTTTTAAAGCGTTCACATTAATCGCCAAATAATCCATATTTGCAATATTTCACGAAGGAGATCACTTTCCAGCAGGTAAATTAAATAAATTATAATTTATGCAACAAATTCCGCTAAAACCAGTACAAAGTGAATGATTTTGGACCTCACGCGACACTAGCGCCTCTAGTGGCAAATTCACTAGCGATAGGGCCCATTAGATGTGTCATGCAATTTGTAACAAATAGTTTTATGTACAATAAGGTGTTATATTTGGTTCAATAAATAACTCCTAAGTAGCTTCTTGAATGATTTCATACTTTTAGCATTCTTAATATTATTAGGCAATTTATTGTACAGTTGGGCACTTTCATATGTAATATTTTTTTTACCATACTTAGTTCGTGGTGGCCGCAGTAGTATTGTGTTTTGATTCCTTAAGCGTCTTAATTGTGGAATCTCGCTTTTTGTTTTAAACGTGATATTAGTATGTATTTCCTTCGATAGTATTTTTCTTATTAAAATACAAGAGTAATATTTATATGTTTTTTCTATGTACATTAATTTGGTTTCATTATAAAGTTTAGTTGTTGATGTGAGGTAGTCATATTGAAATAATGTTTTGATTGCTTTGTTTTGCATTGTTTGAATAATATGAAGATTTGTTTTGGCCGCCGATCCCCAGATTTCTATTAAATAATCAATGTGTGGTTTTACCAGTGAGTTATATACGTTGTATCTAAGGTTGTATGGCAGACACCTAATCATACCGCGGAGAGCACCCGTCAGGGACAACAGTTTCGCTTTTACACTCTGAATATGAGGTCTCCATGATAGATGTTTATCCAAAACAAGACCCAAATATTTTTCTGTATCTGATTTGCTTATTTTTACGTTATTGATCGTTAATGGTTTAAAATTTGGTATTTTTTTGTTTTTGGCATTAAATATTACATAGTGGGTTTTTGCTATATTAAGGGTTAATAGATTACACTGAAACCAGATGTTAAGGAGATCGAGGTCATACTGTGCATCTTGAATAATTGCTTCCATTTTGTGGCCAAAGTAAAACAGATAGGTATCATCAGCATACAATGATTGACCTATCATTGTATGCTGTGTGTATGCTTTCAATTTGAGTTTACCGATATTATTAATATAAATAAGAAACAATAAGGGCCCTAGAATTGATCCCTGGGGAACGCCATAGGTTACATTAGCAGTAGAACTACGAAAATCTGCAATAGTAACTACTTGTAAGCGTTCCTTGAGATACGATTCGAAGATTTTAAGGGCATTTCCGGAGATACCAATATCTACTAGTTTGTTTAAGAGAATTTTGTGACTGACTGTGTCAAAAGCCTTTTTAAGATCTATAAATATTCCAAGACAAATGTTTTTTTCGTCAATGCTATTTTTAACTTTGGTAATTAAGTCCACAGTAGCAGACAATGTATTTAATTTAGGCCTAAATCCGTATTGCTTGGGATAGAAAAAAAATATTGAATTTAAGTAGGCATCCAATCGTTTATAAATAATCTTTTCATTGTCGTTTCGTATAACATCGTAGCATTCAATTTTTAACGAAATTTGCAATGGTCCCGGACGGGTCAAAGTAGGAAAAAAGTGTTTTTTTCTCGGGTCTGGGTGTTTGTGATACCTTCGTTTGATTATTCCCCGAATTAAAATGATAAAATCGTTAGTAATATTTTTTAAGTGAAATTATATTGTGCTAGTAATTATTTAAGAACGCATAGCTTTTGTCACTGGTTGGACACGTTCAAAAGCTACAATAATGTTATCCCAACCTAAAAAAAAAAACTGAATATTATTTTATTTCTCAAAAACCACAAGTTCTTTTGATGTATAAATAATTCATAAAATATACTTAAAAATAACTTATTTTTTAAAATACAAGTCATTAATGCCCACGTTCAGGTACGATTTGGCCATCGTTCTTTTGTCATCATGTACCATAGGCGAAAGTGATTACTTTTTAAGATATTCAAGGTTTTGTGCTTTTATTTTTGAATTTCTTCTTTAAGAATGTCTCATTAGATGCTATTTTTATGTATGATCTGATACCTAACATCTAACAACTAAATCATTTTTAGGCACGCTGAAATGTTTGCTTGTATGGGCGCGTGGTGCTGCTACGCAAGCGACTGCGGCATCAGCACGCAAACGATGGAGGGACTCTTCGCATCCGCTGTACCCTTTTTGATGCCACACGAGATACCGGTAAGCTTGCTATTGAAGTGTCGACAAAACTTATATCGATTGTTCTTGTGCAATGAGCTTTACAGAATTAAATCTGACGTATTAGGTTTATAATTAAATAAAAATATCCAAAGCATTGAAGTTCTATAAAGGTTTTTTTATAATACAATGTGTATGAAGATATCTAAAATTTTACAAGCAAACCTACTTCTTTCACAGGAACCTCCTTTATTATGTCATGCTGCGGCACACCTCTTACTTAGTTTGTCAAAAAATGTAAAAGTCACAAGTGATCCAGTTTCATTAGTCGGCGATCTGTACAACCACGCACAACGGTCACTTCACTATTTGGAACCAAAGGTAATTTTACTACACCCATAAGGCATACAGTTATACCATTTGAGCTGAACTGCCTTATTTTGTCGTCTATGAGTTAACAAAACCCAATTTCCACGTTGATGTATGTATACGTATGGACGATTCCACGTAAATGTATGAATACGAAGACATCATGATGTCATCCATTTTCGATTAGTATTTATGTAGGGATAAAGGAAACCAATTTTCTTCAATGCTCAATTTTATTCTTATTCGACTTTTTCTCACGTCTTAAACTAAAAAAAAAAAAAATATTACTGACATCTTTCTAGAATATAATAAATATTTAAAATTCAAAAATAATTCATCTCTCTCATTTCGTCTTCCTTCACTTTAATATCTTGCGTTCCATTCCTTACATCCTACATTTATAACGAGATCAAAATAAATATTATTAAAATTAAAACAGTCTAGCGTCCCATGCCAGAAATTGAACCCGAAATTCAGTATGTCTTGACTTTGTATGCATAGACATTATGTTATTTATTTATTATTGTAATTTTTTTTTCCTCTTTCGTAACTTATGAGTTTATATTTTTGTGTGCTTTACTTACCGTTGCGTTCTTATTCATAAAAGAAAACATATTCTGGGCATTCCAAGAATATGTTTTCTTTCTTTCTATTAAACTTCCCTGACTTTATATTGCGACTTACCGACGCGATAAAAATATTATTTTTTATATTACTTGAATCATTGCATTTACAATAAATCATATCGAGTGATTCGGGTGTCGTTCTCATCGCTATTTAAATGTAACAGACAGCGAGTGTGGTCCGCGAAGCGCTGTTGTCGCTGGTGCTGGGGCGGGGCGCGGGCGGCGGCGAGGCGGCGCGCGCGCTGCTGGGCGCCTGGACCGCCGCGCTGCCGGGCGCCGGGCCCGCCATGGCGCTCCCACCCCTGACCACCCTCCTGCATTCCTTCGCGCACGCCAACACCAATGCTAAGAAGGTAGTGTTTAGTAGTATTGACATAATTGAACTCTTTGTGGCTTTAGAACAAAGATAAATAATTAATAAACTAGATACATAAGCAGGTACCAAAAAATTGTTGGAAAAAAGTGTTTTTTTCTCGGGTCTGGGTGTTTGTGATACCTTCGTTTGATTTCCACAATACGAATGCTTGAAATAGTTATTCTCTTTAGGATCAGAACAATGTATTTGATGTTGTCCACATTTATTTTTATTTATTAAATATCCATTATGGCAGGTATAACACATTTATAGGTTGATTGAATCAGTGACTGACAGCAGTGTTGATTGAATCACTGACTTTTAAAGCGTCATTTTGTCACTGAGTATCTAGTTCTGATTTTTTATCTATGGTTGAGAATTACAGAACTTGAAAATGTTATCCTAGCGGAATATTTTTGTTTTTAAAACTCTGCAATATTTTGGCATTATATTTATTTAGTTTATTCCGTACGTTTTATTCATTTATGAATAGTTTTTTTTTCTTACTCATTCTTTACAAACAAAGAACTTCGTTTTCCTTCAATGATTTTTGTTTTTTTATTTAGGTGATAGCGGAAAGCATCCTAGGTGCAGCTGAGACGGCGCTACGAATGCTGTGCGAGCCGAGCTACGCGTCGGCCGAGACGGAGATCACGGAGTTCTTCCTCGCGCTGTTCACGGCGCTGCTGCCCCAGCTCGGAAACTTTGCGTTCACCGCAATTGACGTGTTTCTAGAGGTTGCGCAGAGGTTAGTAGAAAGGTTTGTGATAGACCTTAAACTGATAAAATAAACGAACGTTATAGCTTACAGTTTTTGCATTCACACATCAATTATATAATCGTTAGTTTTGTGATCAATAAAGAAGCGAGGGAAAGAATATTGTATAATGAGGAAGAAAAGTTTTAGAGTGACGATCATAGAGTAAGGGCACTCGGTGTGGTTAAGTTAGCAAGATTGTGGTTAAGGAAGCATTCTGGATTTCAGAATTTGGAAACAATGGCCATAGACATGGGAATCATGCCAAGACTTGGAATGGATAATGATGATTATCAATTGGGAAAATGTGATGTTTCGTTGATTGATAAGTACCATGTTAACTGTGCAAGTTTCAGATACAAAAATGACACCTGAAACTGTCCTTGATTGAATGGTTAACGTTGTTTTTATGTCAGTGTCATCAACTTTATGACGCAGCCAAATTTTGTTGCCATGCAATTTTTGGATATTACGCCCCTTTGTTGATTTAAATAGCGCACCAAGATCTCGAGGTCCCGGGTTCCATCCTCAGGTTGGGCAACAAAAAGTTACGAATTTTTTAATATTGTTCGGGTTTGCCATTGATTATGCATGTATCATTGCTATGGTAACATGAATCCAAGAATGGAGGCCATTGCCCTGTAGTAGGATGATTATAGGCCGTTACTTTACTTTACAAGGTTAAAGCGCCTCTAGGGACCTGTTTGCAGATGTAGAATTGATGTAACTGATCGGCAGGGGCGGTGGGGACGGCAGCCTCGAGCGGCTGGTGGAGTGCGTGCGGCTGGGCGTGGAGGCGGGCGGCGGCGGCGTGCGCGTGCGCGCCGTGCTGCAGCTGCTGCACCAGCACGCCCTGCCGCGCGCCAGCCTGCAGCCGCACCCGCACGCCGCCGCGCCGGACCTGGCGCGCGCCGCGCACCGCCTGCTGGCCAGGTGAGGGGGATAGCTGCAGGGAGTGTTGTCATGCAGCCGCTGCACCAGCACGCCCTGCCGCGCGCCAGCCTGCAGCCGCACCCGCACGCCGCCGCGCCGGACCTGGCGCGCGCCGCGCACCGCCTGCTGGCCAGGTGAGGGGGATAGCTGCAGGGAGTGTTGTCATGCAGCCGCTGCACCAGCACGCCCTGCCGCGCGCCAGCCTGCAGCCGCACCCGCACGCCGCCGCGCCGGACCTGGCGCGCGCCGCGCACCGCCTGCTGGCCAGGTGAGGGGGATAGCTGCAGGGAGTGTTGTCATGCAGCCGCTGCACCAGCACGCCCTGCCGCGCGCCAGCCTGCAGCCGCACCCGCACGCCGCCGCGCCGGACCTGGCGCGCGCCGCGCACCGCCTGCTGGCCAGGTGAGGGGGATAGCTGCAGGGAGTGTTGTCATGCAGCCGCTGCACCAGCACGCCCTGCCGCGCGCCAGCCTGCAGCCGCACCCGCACGCCGCCGCGCCGGACCTGGCGCGCGCCGCGCACCGCCTGCTGGCCAGGTGAGGGGGATAGCTGCAGGGAGTGTTGTCATGCAGCCGCTGCACCAGCACGCCCTGCCGCGCGCCAGCCTGCAGCCGCACCCGCACGCCGCCGCGCCGGACCTGGCGCGCGCCGCGCACCGCCTGCTGGCCAGGTGAGGGGGATAGCTGCAGGGAGTGTTGTCATGCAGCCGCTGCACCAGCACGCCCTGCCGCGCGCCAGCCTGCAGCCGCACCCGCACGCCGCCGCGCCGGACCTGGCGCGCGCCGCGCACCGCCTGCTGGCCAGGTGAGGGGGATAGCTGCAGGGAGTGTTGTCATGCAGCCGCTGCACCAGCACGCCCTGCCGCGCGCCAGCCTGCAGCCGCACCCGCACGCCGCCGCGCCGGACCTGGCGCGCGCCGCGCACCGCCTGCTGGCCAGGTGAGGGGGATAGCTGCAGGGAGTGTTGTCATGCAGCCGCTGCACCAGCACGCCCTGCCGCGCGCCAGCCTGCAGCCGCACCCGCACGCCGCCGCGCCGGACCTGGCGCGCGCCGCGCACCGCCTGCTGGCCAGGTGAGGGGGATAGCTGCAGGGAGTGTTGTCATGCAGCTGCTGCACCAGCACGCCCTGCCGCGCGCCAGCCTGCAGCCGCACCCGCACGCCGCCGCGCCGGACCTGGCGCGCGTCGCGCACCGCCTGCTGGCCAGGTGAGGGGGATAGCTGCAGGGAGTGTTGTCATGCAGCCGCTGCACCAGCACGCCCTGCCGCGCGCCAGCCTGCAGCCGCACCCGCACGCCGCCGCGCCGGACCTGGCGCGCGCCGCGCACCGCCTGCTGGCCAGGTGAGGGGGATAGCTGCAGGGAGTGTTGTCATGCAGCCGCTGCACCAGCACGCCCTGCCGCGCGCCAGCCTGCAGCCGCACCCGCACGCCGCCGCGCCGGACCTGGCGCGCGCCGCGCACCGCCTGCTGGCCAGGTGAGGGGGATAGCTGCAGGGAGTGTTGTCATGCAGCCGCTGCACCAGCACGCCCTGCCGCGCGCCAGCCTGCAGCCGCACCCGCACGCCGCCGCGCCGGACCTGGCGCGCGCCGCGCACCGCCTGCTGGCCAGGTGAGGGGGATAGCTGCAGGGAGTGTTGTCATGCAGCCGCTGCACCAGCACGCCCTGCCGCGCGCCAGCCTGCAGCCGCACCCGCACGCCGCCGCGCCGGACCTGGCGCGCGCCGCGCACCGCCTGCTGGCCAGGTGAGGGGGATAGCTGCAGGGAGTGTTGTCATGCAGCCGCTGCACCAGCACGCCCTGCCGCGCGCCAGCCTGCAGCCGCACCCGCACGCCGCCGCGCCGGACCTGGCGCGCGCCGCGCACCGCCTGCTGGCCAGGTGAGGGGGATAGCTGCAGGGAGTGTTGTCATGCAGCCGCTGCACCAGCACGCAGCAGCAGCAAAACTACTTTCTTCTGTCTGATAGGAAAGCGTTAATTAAAAAAAACTATTATTTTAGCTCGTGGCAATAATAGCAGGAATGACATTGAACGACACCACGTGTTATGCAGCCGCCTCAACGTGGCATAGCGCAGTGGTTAAGCGCAGCGTACTTTCTCCTCCGCCTCCGCAGATTGCTCACGCGCAACGCGATCGCTATAGCGTGACCAACGACTTTTTCAGGGTTTCTTTAAGGTTTGGCTTTACGAAAAACCGTTGAAGACCGCACCCTCCCCAACCAAAAGAATATTAAAAAAATGAGCCCTGAAGAAAATAAGGTATTTATTTCCCCCTATTGTCGAATGGCTAACCCCTAAAGGTTCTAGTACCCCACTTTGTAAATGTTATGATGCGGCTTCCCGTTTTGGCAGGCTTCATCAGCCAGCCGAAAGTCTGCCGTAAAGTGCGTTGTAGGCTTGTAGGTGTAAGGCTTTGATAGGTCCAGGAAGTCTATTCGTATTTTTGACCAACGTTAAAAGCGAGTTTCTCAATTCCACGACACCGTACTGTCACGAAAAGTTTAAATACGTCAAGAAAAGGTAAACTACCTTGTTTGGGCACGAGCGTTAAATATAATGATGTAGATATTCGCTTCTATGGGTGCACTTCTTTAGTCGCATATTACGATGCGACTAAAGAAGTACTGCCAGAAGAAAACGGAAAGCAGCGTCTTCTCTCCACTTTTGGCTAAACTGCGATCATCATTCGCCACCCGCTGCGATTATGGCAAAATCCTCCTTGGGCCTGTGACCAACCGTGGACTGAAATGGGCTGGTCATGATGATGATGATAAACACGCAGTTGATTAATGACACTATTCGATATTCCCCTAGCGTATTGATCCACCGGTGGCGTTATTTCTTCACGCACAAATGCGAGGGAGAAGAGAGCGCGAGACGCGTGGGCGAGCTGCGTGACGCTTTAGCGGCGCTTGGCCGTGCGTTGCTACAGCCGGATATAGAACTGCTTCGCATCAACATCGGGACTTTAGACACGCTGAACACTAAGTGGAAGCTCTATCACAAGGTACTGTACAGATTAGTAGAGATATATCTTAACTTTAGATATTACTCAATCCTCCCGCGCAAAAGAGGCCTATACTCTAACGACCTCATTTATAGATGCACAAAACAAGTTACAAACCAAAATACTCGAATTATACAACACCAGCTGGTCCAGAAAACGGTGCTCTGCAATTTTCGTATGGAACAGCTGTTTTGTTATTATATTTTTTCTGAATGTTTCATACAACTTGGTCTATCGATTACGAGTTTATTACAGCCCGATAGTTATATCCTTGTTTTTTAAATTATCATCTATGTATTATTTTCTGCGCGAGTCCACTATTCTAACACATCTCTGGCGCAAAAGCAATCTCAAATAATGTTGAAATAAATTGTCCTTGAATATTTTTTTTGACTGTCATGTGGTACTCGAATCCACAATCATCTGCTTACCGATTCAAGGCTTTAAGCTTGTAGCCTGTGCAGTTTCATCAATGTTTTTGGTTTGGTACATACGGAAATAAATAATTGTTATAAATGTCGCCCAGTTTTGCAACTTCTAAGCACAGGTTTAAACTGCTGCGGCGTTATTAGTAGATATTTTTTACTAGATGATTTATTTCTCGTTAAAAAATGCGGAACTTTATTTAAGCAATGATTTATTAAATTTATGGAAAACCAATTATTTTCATTTCCTGGTGATTACTGATTATGCTTGTACCCATCATTGCTGTGGTAACTGAATTCAATGACGGGGGCCTATGCCCTCCAGTGGAATGTTTATAGGCCGTCCGTTACTTTAATTTTGGCTAGTTAGAATAAATATTTAGTAAATATTTTTTTAAATTTACACTGGCAATTTGGTTGCTTAAAACCATAGATTTAATATAGATGATAGATTGGCAATTGAATCCTGAAAACGAGACCAAAACTAGGTTACGCTAGTGTGCATAAAGTGAGCATGTGCGTGAGATAAATAAAGCAGGTACTGCATAGCCTGCTTGCTTTCGATATCGATTCCATCGACACAGTTAACGTTGACGCAGGTGACTTATTTTTTAGTATTATTAAAATAACGCTAAAAAACTGCAAGTAAATACCTAGATATGTTTTTTATTTTATAATTACTTATCCCCGAACAAAATCAATTTATTGTAAAAAATATAGTAGGCTTTACTTGCCAGTATTTAAAAATTTTGCCTCATTTTGTGATCGCGATCGCCAAAGTTGAAATAAAACTGATATTTATTTTTCAATTACACATTACAAACGTACACTAAATACACATATATTTAATGTTTAACTAATGGGGATTGATGGGGGCTTGAACAATATGGAGATTGATCCAGAGCGTAATTTTACAGGCTGAACGCCTCTGTGTTAAAAACACTTAGGTTCCAAATGTAAACTGCAAATGCTCGAATATTTATTGGGCGAACATTCTTTTCTATTAGGCAATTTCAAGCATTTCTATACATGTATTGTGTATGCGGTTTACAAATAAAATACAATACAATACTGTCAGCTAATGAAATGTCGATAAGATATCATCGACAATGTCAATCACTAAAATACAAAAGTGACGTTAGTAATTGCTGAAATTCACGTATTTGATATTATTTTTAATTGAATTCATATGAATTTAAATCCTTGTTCTGATGAAATGCCCTATCAATTAGTATACAAAATTTTAGTCAAAGCTCTGAAACATTGGATTTTGCTGCTGATAATCGCGATTGTGTGTTGACGTGTGAAATGTACAATTATGTTGGTTCCCTTTTTTAGATGAGTTACTTCCAGGTACTGAACATGAAACCATAATAAAAATACATCAACTCGACACTTTTTTACAATAATAAAAATGAAACTAGTAAAACTAAAGGGAATATTGTGTTGCGCGTGACAGACGTCAGAACTCAGAAAAATACTACGGGTTCTTAGCGTGTACGTGAACGGCCTTGTGATCTATCTCGTTCTATCATATAGCTGCATTTTATTCTGTCTCTTTTCATTGCCAATCTAACAGCAGTATAATAAATCTATGCTTAAAACAATAAGTATCAAAAAACATTAAAATAATGTTTTTACAGATGATATTCCGTACGGAGTTCCTCTCGGAGTTTCTATCGGTGTTGCTGGCGTCGCTGGCGGAGGGCGGGGCGCGCGCGCTGCTGCGGGACGAGGTGGTGGGCGCCGTGCACAGCATGGCCGCTGTGGACTTCCACGCCTTCCGCGCCGCCTTCCTGCCGCACTTCCTGCACGCGCTGCCCGGCCTGGCGCCGCACCACAGGCACCAGCTGGCGGACTTCCCGCCCGACACGGTTACACATCTCGCTACTAATACCTTAGGGCTCATCCTTATTACGTCACACGATTTTTGAAATTTTCAGTCCCCCCCCCACTCTCACCCCTTGTCACGCATTTTTACGAAAATTCCCATACAATTTAGCCCAATGCCACCAAAACTAAGACGGGGGTCTTACTTCTTCTGATTTCTATTTCTACGGACTTCTACGCCTTCCTGCTCGCGCTGCCCGGCCGCACCACAGGCACCAGCTGGCGGACTTCCCGCCCGACACGGTGACACATATCGCCACTAATGCCAGATGGCTGCCTGTCCACCGAAGCGGAGCGAGGTAGCGGAGTGTAGAAACGGAGAAATATTAACCAATAGCATTGCACAACAAATAGCGGACATTTTGTGCAATCCTATTACCAGCAAACTTAACCATTACCAGCAAAGTAACCAGCTTTACATCTATAGTTATACCTGACTTAATGGAAATTTTAATCTCACTTACATGGCATAAAGTGAATGTTAAGTAATTAGAACACCCAAATTTTCTATTTGACGGGAACGTTTGGTGTCACTGATTGTGTTTATTTTATATCTTAAACTCCATGCGCGATATCGTCCGCGTCCGTTCTGTTATATCACGGTCCTTAAAGATCACTAAATTCACAATGGCTATCTCTATAGTAAATTAAAAAATACTGAATATGAATACAAACTCCTCTCCCTTCAAGAAATGATACTGTCTATGTCTTTTCGTGTAGAATACAATTTTATTTGTATTTTATTTTATTTATTGTAGGGAAACAAACAGTACATAGTTACATATAAATTAGAACAGAAATTTAGATCATAAACCAATAAAGTCTCCACTGATTCAATACAGTACGAGCAGCTGATATGTTTAAAAATATTTAAATCTAATACAAAAACTTACAAAAGAAACAAAAAGTAAAACCAATTTTAACAATAATGCCTTAAGGGCGACTGCTAGTTTCAACACCTCTGATATATTTTTTGTAGCTTTTGAGAGAACCATCAAACAAATCTAATTCAAGAAATTGTTGATTGTAAACTCTGCAAGAGCGGCTAATAAACATATTCTTAGCGTAATTTGTCGAAACCAGAGGCAAATCAAACAATCTATGGTTGCGTGCACTTAAACGGGAGCATCTGAGCGTTATATGACTAAGAAGATATGGGGAATCGACATAATTATTCAGTATTTTAAAAAAGAAAATTTGGTCTCTTTCCATAAAAATACAATAGCACTTCCATTTCTCATCTTGTAATTCGATAACACAGGACAAAGCTTATACTGATACTTTTCACAGGATTTGCCAACATTCACGCAGAATATTCTACGGTTGATGAACGACGTGAACTGCTACCGCGCATACAACGCGCTCGTCCCGGCCGCGGCCAGCATGACCACGTAGCACGCGGCCCTGCCGGCGGAATGGTGATCTCAGTGTGGCTCGCATCCTGACCACATGGACCTTATATTTGATCACATTCAATGTGATCATACAATTTAAAATTAAACGCCGTAGTTCTTAACAGAAAATGCTTCTAGACTAGTTTCAATCATTGTAATAATGCAAAAAATTTGAAAATACCTATTGAAGGGAAAAACGGTACGCGAAAGTTTCCTACCGGTTTGTTTACATGTCCTACAGAGAAAAATGAAATTACAGGTACAATATTTTGATTAGCGGAAATGCTGCCGGAGCGCAAAACTATGCAAGCAATATATTTTAATATATTTATAATTAATTATACATATAAATTTTTTGGACGTCTTCATATTGCGAGTTCTTTTTGTGTGCGTTCGCCCAGCAAAAAGTATCGCCTATTCGAAAATGGGATAATGCATATAATTAGTGCCTTATATCGTGTAAATGTGCCCGAAATTTTATATTTGTGCGTCAAACAGCTTCAGAGTTATTTAAGAAAAATGGATCCTGCTGCACGAACGTAAATTAAAAAAAAAAAAATTGCTGGGCGAACGTTCGTGCAGCAGAATCCATTTTTATTAAATAACTCTGAAGCTGTTGGACGCATAAATATAATATTTCGGGCACATTTACACGATATAAGGCACTAATTATCTGCATCATCCAATTTTCGAATAGGCGACATTTTTTTGGGCGAACGCACACGTACTTTTTTAACAAACGGCTGGCTTTTGATCGGTTAGTTTGACATTCTTCATGTTTTTCGCCTGAGTTGAATGTTAGGTCTAAAGCAATTGTAACGATGTATACTCTTACATTATGTATAGGAAGGAACCTAATTTTCAAGATTTGTGTGACGGCGCTTTCTCTTTTGGGACCATTTTGAAAACAGGTGTGTTTGACGTTTACTATCATTTAGAACATCAATGTTAAAAAAATATGTCACTAATGTTACATTATTATTAATTTTATAGCTAATTATATTAAGTTAGTTAGTAGGTATGCTGATTGTGTAAATTTTTTTATGTAAATAGAGTACAACTTTTAAGTATTCTAAGCAGTCACTTTTACATTTTAATTATTGTATTTTTAAGTAGTTTGCATTTATGAATATGAAATAAATGCGTCATTTCGTGCGCATTCAGAAACATAAAGCAAAAGTTTTTGCATGTAACTTAGTCATGCAACAAATATATAAAACAATAGATATTATTTTGTAGTGTAACTGTAGATATTTTAAAAACACTTCTTTTAACCAAACTACTAAGCTACACATACTTCAAGGTTTGAACTAGTCACTGTTTTGAAAGGTATCTTTGTATAATAAAATTGGTAGCAAAAATAGGAATGGTTATTAAAGGGAAAACGTTTAAGCTAAATTACATGGTATTTACAGTCTCTCCCCTAAAATAAGCTACAATGGGGACTATCGTTTCTTTGCTCACCAGTTAGCGCCACTGTTGTCTGAGGTCAAGAGGTATAGCTGTCAAAAGCGATTTTAAAGCATAGATTTAATATACTGCTGTTAGATTGGCAATGAAAAGAGACAGAATATAATGCAGCTATATGATAGAACGAGATAGATCACAAGGCCGTTCACGTACACGCTAAGAACCCGTAGTGTTTTTCTGAGTTCTGACGTCTGTCACGCGCAACACAATATTCCCTTTAGTTTTACTAGTTTCATTTTTATAATTGTCCCTCATCTAATATTATATTATTATTTTATATTTTTAAGACATGCCTCACTGGGCCACACAGAGCCATCTAGTCCCAAATTAAGCTACTATTAAGTACCCTGTCGTATGGGGTACTAGACAACCGATAAACTTACTTATATACTTTTTTTTGTAAATACATATGTACTTATAATACATAGAAAATACCCAGACCAGTACAAACAGATATGTTCATGCACACAAATATTTGTACTGTGTGGGGATCGAACCCGCGACCCATGGCTCAGAAGAAGCGTTAACTACCGCTGATCCAAATGGTCGTCTCTAAAAAAAGGAACCAACATAATTGTACATTTCACACGTCAACACACAATCGCGATTATCAGCAGCAAAATGCAATGTTTCAGAGCTTTGACAAAAATTTTGTATACTAATTGATAGGGCATTTCATCAGAACAAGGATTTAAGGTCTTTCTGATAGCTGACAAATACGTGAATTTCAGCAATTACTAACGTCACTTTTGTATTTTAGTGATTGACGTTGTCGATGATATCTTATCGACATTTCATTAGCTGACATATTTCACATTGTAAACCGCATACAGCCTAAATTGTTGAAATACGTTAGAAATGGTTGAAATTGCCTAATAGAAAAGAATGTTCGCCCAATAAATATTGGAACATTTGCAGTTTACATTTGGACCCTAAGTGTTTTTAACACAGAGGCGTTCAGCCTGTAAAATTACGCTCTGGATCAATCCCCATATTGTTCAAGCCCCCATCAATCGGTTTAGTAGATATTGGACCTATTCGCAAAATGACCTGCAGTCGTTTTTGGGCTTATTCGCGAAATCCCTCATTCTAAAAATGCCCTATTCTCAAAACACCTTATTATACTTTTTAGTTAAACATTAAATATATGTATATTTAGTGTACGTTTGTAATGTGTAATTGAAAAATAAATATCAGTTTTATTTCAACTTTGGCGATCGCGATCGCAAAATGACGCAAAATTGGTAAATACTGGCAAGTAAAGCCTACGATATTTTTTACAATAAATTGATTGTGTTCGGGGATAAGTAATTATAAAATAAAAAAATACAAAACAATAAGTCACCTGCGTCAACGTAAACTGTGTCAATGGAATCGATATCGAAAGCAAGCAGGCTATGCAGTACCTGCACTATTTATCTCACGCACATGCTCACTTAATGCACACTAGCGTAACCTAGTTTTGGTCTCGTTTTCAGGATTCAATTGCCAATCTATCATCTATATTAAATCTATGTTTTAAAGGATCGGCGCTAAAACAAAGTTTTAAATCATGAATCTAATTTAAAAGTTTATTATTTATAAATAACTATCTTCGAATCAATAAACTAACTTCTGAAAAAGTTTGAGTTTGACTTTGAGGCCGCCTATGTTTGCGCTTTTTCTTAATTCCGCTTTCAAAACGTTCACATTCATCGCCAAATAATCCATGTTTGCGATAATTTTACGAAGGAGATCACTTTTCAGCAGGTAAATTAAAAAATATTTAATTTATGTCATGAAGCCCGCAAAAACCAGTGAAAAGTGAATGTTATTGGACCTCGCGCGACAGAAGCGCCTCTAGTGGCAAATTCACTAGCGATAGCCCCCATTGACGGTGTGTCAAGTGCACCAATAAAACAGTACCTATTTATTGCAATATGAATTTTATGTAAACTTCAAACCTTTTTACAGACAAGTACTATGTAACCTTCACCTATTAAAAAAACCTAATTAAGCTAGCAGAAAGACCATAAATGTTACATTTTCCTAAAGAAATGAAAGATATGTACGGATTTAGTACGCGTTTATTTATTTTTTAACCCGACGTATGGTATGTTCTTTGGGTGAAATCTGTACCTAGTGTTTACTTTTTTGGGCACTACTACTGCTGACTATTTTTTTGGTATATTTATTATGCACCATGCATTTTACCACCTGACAAACGGAACCCACGTCATGTAACCATTATGTATAACATCTGGGCAGTGTTATTTTTTTATTTATTAAAATAGTCTAAGAAAAATATAGAAAAATAAGACTAATTATTTTGAATCATGCTGTGACCCGCACGGACGCTTTATTTTGCTTCGGCCGGGTCCTGGGTGACTGAACCTTAGATAGATTCGTCCGTGTGCGTCACAAAGTGTTTCAAAATGAATAACTGAATTAATACTTTTTTTTCTAAGATTGTTTTTTGATATAAATAAAAAAAACACTGTCAATATGTTATCATAGTGGTTACGTGGGCTTCGTTTGTGACGCGGTTCAAAATGCACAACGTATATGGTTTAATGGATAATACAAATTGTGACCAGACTGCCATTTGTAATGTGATTATAGTTACGTTTATGGTATGTATAAGAAGTACATAAACTGGATGCATAATTAAATCCAAAACTATGTTATTGTTATTTGATTTGATTTTATTTATAGGTTTAAACATTTATTAAAGTAGCAATTCTTGTCAATTCCTGGGATAAGCATTTTTATGATTGTTGGGTGCAATATAATGTGGTTAGAAAAACATATTCAGATACATAAATTTTCTTTTCTGTTGAAACAATTTTGTAATAAGTCATAATTAGGTTTATTTTATGTTTATGTCATATGTTTTTATGGATCTGGGAGATAGATCATGTATTTAAAAATGAATAATAAAGTGTGATAACTTGCTTAAAATAGCTTTTTGTGTTTTCATGCTAGGTCAGAAATTTCTGAATAGTAAGGCGACTTGTATATCAAAAAGAAGCCACCTGAACGACATACAGACAGGTATGTTAATCCAGTTTGCACCGCCAATGATTTTATCTCTTTGGCATATTTTATCCATCCTTAAGATTATAGTTAGATACACATTTTTTCAGTACTTCTTTCACGATACCCTCATGACTTGCATACAATTGAATGTCTGGAGTAATATCTACCCAGCGTACTCCAACAGCATCATCTCCAGCATGAAGTTTTAATGCTCCTACAGTGGTACCACTTTCATCATGGAAGTTATAAGCTATAGTTTCCATCCAAACATTGTCTGTGTTTCTCCAATCATCAACATAGCCTTTATAAACTGTTTCGCCTTTACTAAAAAATGTGTTAAACCTCTCTAGCAAGGCCGACTTTTCTTCTGAAAATATGTTACATGCAAGTTTACCAAAAAATTGCTGGTGGAAAAAGAAACTTATTATTTAACTTAAATGTGTTAATTACCATTAGACATAGCAAATGAGTTCATGGCTTCTTCTTGGAATTCCCTAATAGCAGCAGCTGCCATCTTTTCTCCAGGATCAATCATACCACCAGGTAAAGCCCATTCTCCTGAATCACCTCTTTTGATTGCAACAAACTGTAAAATAGGCCTAAAATCATAAACAAATATCTATATTTAATCTGGACATTATAAGAAAAGGATTATCAAAAAATTCATGTGTCAGTAAAATAGTGGGACTATCAATGATATTATATTAAAATGAAGCAGATATGTATTAAGACGCTGACTGCAGCCGATGACCTTGAGCAATAAATACGCCCACAAATTGATTCGTCTTTGAATTTCTATGCAACGCGCCGCAGCTGTCACTGTCGATTCCCGTAGGAGCACGGTAATATTATCTATACAGTATTCTAACTTCATACAAACGGACGACGCGCGAGCTATACCTACGCACTCTGATCTCGGCATGCGCTTGGCATGCTACAGTCGCGGATGTGCCGCAGTGACGAACGAACGGTGTGCTGATTTTTAAACAGTAACCGCGCGGATATTTACTCAAAATAAGTATAAAATTGTACCCAGCGATGATTTTGTGGAATATATAGAAAAAATGGAGGGAGTATTCTGAACTTCATTTAAAACTAAACATATAAATTGTTAAGTAGCTTCAGGTATCTATAACCAAGTAAAAGATATTTTTCTCCTCCTTGTCTATGTTTCCCAAAACAATTTTTGATCAAGCTTTATATTCGAATGCGGATTTTTTATACACTCAAATATAATAATAAAGCATTTCGTACATCTCAGTCGAGGCGCAAATATTTTTCGGTCGCAAATTTATAAGACCGATTTGTTATAAAATCAAACATACATAAACATGGTTTTTTAATTACATCTACCAATCAAAAAAACCACTTGCATTTTTATTTAACTCTTTCTATATATTGTTACTAAGTATCTGTACTAACAAATAAATAAAAAAGTAATAAATTAACAATCTCAAAAATAGATAGAAACTCAAAGTAGGCAGGTGCAATAATACGCTGTAGGTGGGCGTCAGCCCTATCGCATGCTTACGCACCGCGCGGCTGTAGGCACTTATTTCAAGGATAAGGAGTTACAATACTGTATGATAATATTACCGTGGTAGGAGTGACAGAGAAAAAGCGCATGGAATAGAAGGGCCTAAGTGCCAAACAACAAAATTCGTTGTGCAATTTAAAATTGCCATTTTATTATCATTGTTATACGGACTGCTGAGAAAAATGGTAATTTATGTATTTTCAGAGGCTACTTTGAGATTATTTTCTATCGAGAAAAGTTTTTAGAATCGTGTTTTGGAAACAACCACCTGGTCAAAAATATGATCAATCACAACTACATAGAGTTTGGCAACAATACGAGCCATAGGCTTTAAGCAAAACAATCTTCATTGAGCTGAATTTGGCTCATGTCAGCGTCTTAAGTGCTCTAATTAGGACCTTTTTAGTTTTGAGTGCAGTCACGTGCGGTAATCTTTAAAAGATATAATAAATATTAAATAAAATACTTAAATCTTTTGTTCTGCTTATCAGTGAAACTTGTCAATGCGTGCAGTTTTGGATTGCTCGGAACAGATTTAGTACACCAATTACTATGGAGGTAACATATCTAAACTTTAAAATATCTTTGGGGACTATGATGTTTTAGTATTAGTAGCTGTCAGAATATATTTGCATGGGATAAATGTGAACTGTTTAAAAGACACTAATTGGTGGAAATGTTTTTATTGTTACTCAGTTTTCGTTCTTTCTTGGTAAAACTGCTAATATATCTAATCTTTCTTACTTATTGTTAGAATTAATTTCAATATCTCCATTTTCAAGCCTCTTCCATCTTGTGACTACTGGGTCTGCAGCATGATTAGGGCCCCATCGGCCTAACACACCACGGCCAATGATGCCAGTTCTCCCAACTGGGTTTTGTGGATAACCATTTTTGATATGATATGTTCCCATGTAACTGATTCTGTTAATTTGTCCATCGATTTTATTCCAACTTGGGTTAAAATTGGGGTCTCCTTAAATTTAGATTTTTCAAGATTAATAAGTTTTTTATAATTATGTCAAATCCCAAACGCCCTGTTGGTCTAGTGGTTTAAATAACGGGCCAAGAAAGATCTCGGGATCCCGGGTTCGATCCCCGGGTCGGGAAACAAAAAGTTTCGAATTTCCGAACGTTGCTCGGGTTTGTGATCACCAACCCGCATTTGGCAGGTGATTATGCCAGAACCCATCATAACTTGAATTCAATGATGGAGGCCTTTTCCCTGCAGTGGGATGATTATAGGTTGTTACTTTACTCTTTTACTTATGTCAATGCAAACACGAAGTTAGGTACGGTTTCTTACCTATTTCAGGGTCAGCCCATGGTTTTCCATGTATTGCAAGAGAAGAATAGTTCGCCGGTCTGTATTCGCTATACTCTTTGGACCAGCTAACTTTGTCATCCGGCACCGTGAACCGTTCTACAGAGGAACGTGGATACTTACCGCCGCGACATTTGAAATGTGTCGTTATCATGGTAAAGTTAACCTTAGGCATCAGAAACAAAATGAGCACTAAATATTTAAATACATTTATACAACTGGAATCTGGATTTACTAGACTGGTGCTGGTGGCACAGTATAGGAATAAATCAAAGGCTGTAGGTACGACTGAACAAGTACAGTACTGAACAAGTAAATAAAGGTTTCAACAAACCTTATTTATCCTACTGCAATGCAGCAATAATAATATTAATTTATGGTCACAGACTATTTTAGGGGATACTGTTTATGGTTTTTACAAATACAAATAAATAAACAAGCAGTCTGTGATAGGGATGTTAAAAAATAATCGATTTTTCTTTTAATCGATTATTATTTTCGTATAATCGATATTTTATCATCGATTTTCAAAGTCATATTAATCGATTTTTAATATATCGATTAATAAATTACACGATTAAATCGATTTTCATAAATAGCACCATCTATGCGCCAAATGAAAAAACTCGAAGCATTATTGAGTACAAGTTGATTATATAAAAAACGACGCCATCTGTAGGTATGTCGGCATGAAAAGTAGTTTCAGTGTAGTAAGTGAGATCTGAGATAATATAGTTGTTGGTAAACAATAAAAATGTCTTCTAACCGTAAAACACCTAAAAGCGGGTGGCGTCTTTTTCGGATTAATTAAAGAATTGTTTTATATTTTTGTTTTTGAGACCATAACGTCGTCGTTTAGTTTTTTTAATTGTCATTTTCAGTATTTTATTTCAATACTAGTCAAATGTAAAATAGGGCGTACCATTTTTGAAAAAATAATAATTTGATTTATATTTTAGTTTTTGCGACAATGGTTGTCATTTTGTTGGGGTGCTTATTTCATTTTTATTATAATAAAACGTTTGATGATACTGAGAATTTGTATCAATAATGATAATAATACCTATTTGCTTTCATTATTCCTTACCTTGAAAGTTTAAAATAACATTTGCTTTGATTTTTAGTTTTCAATTGATTATTTTTTTATTCATATAATTTTATTTGATTTGTAATATGAATAATTGTTAATATGAATCTCTTAGGTTAATTATTTGAATATGAAAAGCATGTAGGATTTTAAATAATAGAAATAATCAATTTTTTATTTTCATTAAAACCGATTATTGACAAATCGATTAATATTGAACAAAGAAAAATCGACTTTTATTAAATCGATTCTTTTCCTCATCCCTAGTCTGTGACTTATCAACTTTTTAAATTTATTTTTTTCGGCCTTGAACTTGTTTATACAGACAAATGCCTATCTACCACTGTAGTATGATACCACATGAATAAATATTCCCACCAGAATACTAGCTCCCTATATGCGGCCCGCTGTTGTTCCACTCACACATAGCGCGGCGATGTACGCGTGACATCTCACCGACGCGTTCACCGACGCGTCGCCGGGGTAAGAACTGGTTTTCTCCTATTCAGTTGCGGTATAAGTGACAGGGCTGCCGCCTGCACGTCGCACGCATTAGACGACATTTATTTGAGTGATTTGGCTGACGAATTGCGATTTTAACATTTCTATGATTCAATTATTTATATAATATTGATTAAGGAAAATTGGTGTTAAATCTAAATAAACAAAGGGTCAGTTACGCACTGCTATGGTTTTCTTCCAAGATTATTTTAATAATGTGATAATAAGTATAAAAATAAAATTATAAATTAATTATCTTTTGACATGCCATGCGAATATTCTCCGATCAGTTATTTAAGGAAACTGTAGGTATTAGATTCAGACTGTAACACATGTTATAAAGAAATAAGAAATATTTGAAGAAAAATAAATTATGAAGGGTTAGCCATTTATAAACTAATCTAACTTTAGTATTGTCAAATTACACTAAACCTTATATTTTATACCTTTTGAAATACACTTTTTAGTATGTAGGTAGGTACTCGTACTTACCGTATTTAATTTTTACTACCTTTTTTTTCTGACTTGCAACAGGTGTCAGCCCTATCAGAATAGTTTAAAAGTCAAGAAGCTTGTACTCTGTAGGGTTTTTTACTCATGTGATGATACTATTGGTTTTAAGTATTAAGGGTACCGTCAAAAAGATCATACGCTTAGGTCGATTGTTTTTCTTCCTTTGGAAAATGGGTAATTTTTTTAAATAAACATCTATTATTATCAGATACAATCAATTACGGTGTCTACTTTAGAGAGGCTTCGACACCAGTTTTCAAGGGGTTGCCTGTTACCATCTCGGTTGTGTTGAATTTTAGTGTGCTATAATAATTTTTGAGATCAAAACAATGTTTGTGATTGTCCCCGCATTTTTTTAAAATTATATTTCATGTCTCAATATTAATATTACACAACACACGTAACATAGCAATAATCATATTTCACTTTCTTCTACGAGTCGTTTTTCTCGCTGGTGGTTTTTTGAAAACATCATCTTCGTTTTTCTCTTGTACATCGTCTTCATCTGAAAAAAAATCTATATATATTTACCTATAAGTATACCTTAATATCCGAAAAATCCATATTTTTAGAGAAAAGTAAATTTATTACCTGATTCATCAGAATCATTTGCCACAACTTTTCTATTTCTAGCTACTTTGCGGTTAGATTTTCTCACAGACTGCGGTGTCTCGACTTGGTTAGGAGGTTCGTTCTGTAAATAAATATAAGGATGGCTTTAGAGTTGCATTTCAACAGAGCCGTCCACACGCGGCCTTATAGTAAACTATTGTCGGACCATACTGTACTACGCCTTGGGTATGGGGTCATCCATAAATTACGTCACACGATTTTTAAGATTTTCAAACCACCCCTCCCCCCTTGTCACACATTTTTACGAAATAGTCTAAGATCCCACCATACAACGACCTTCACCGAGCTGGTTATTGGATGAAAAGTATTTTCTATTCAATTATATATGCCAATAAATATATTACAAAAGGGTTGCCTAAAAAAAATCAGTCCAGAGCATGATTAATTTATTTTTATTTTTATTTTTAAACTTTTCACTGGTTTAGTTGACAAATTCCATACCAATCGAAAGTATGAAGCCCATAGAATATGCAAATGTTAGGTTGACTATTTTTTTCCCGTCACAACCCTCGAGTAGGCAGGTATAAACAGGTGAATTGATACTAGTAACTAGCACCGGTCTGTTACTTAAATAAAGTTAAATGCAAATAAATATTATTTAATTATGAACACGGTGGTATAGGGTTGAATGCGAAAAACGAGACCTGAAAGGCGGTTGTCAAATTTTAAAAATTCTACTCTGGACTGAAATTTTTAGTCAACCTATTTGCAATATATTTATTGGCATATTTAATTGCACATAAAATACTTTTCATCCAATAACCAGCTCGGTGAAGGTCGTTGTACGATGGGATCTTATACTAAAAATTCCCTTACTATTTTGCCCAATGTCACAAAATTTGAAAATGATAATGACAGCCTTGACATCTCGAGTTAAAGCCCATCTTTGGATGTCTTACCTTATGTGCGTTTGACAAAGACAGTCTGGAACAGATAACACGATCGAGCGACCCTAGCGGTACAACTAGCGGCACTCTTTTTTTTTTAAACTCGTAACTAAGACACAATTATTTTATAGTAATAAATACAACAAGGGAAAAAAGCTCTTTTTACAATATAATATTATTGGTGTATTTAAAATGGTTATACCTCGAGGAGGCAGGTCACGACAACAACATGCGACCCACGGATGGGTTTGAAACTAAAGGGGAAAATATATAAGACCATGATACGACCTGCCTTAATGTATGGATCGGAATGCTGGGCCGTAAAGAAGGTTGATGAGAGACGATTGCATGCAGCAGAAATGAGAATGTTAAGGTGGCAGTGACAAAAGTTGATAAAATAAGAAATGAATATATTAGAGGAAGTATGAAAGTAGCACCATTAGTAGAAAAGTTGAAAGGAAATTGCCTATCATGGTATGGACATGTGATGACAAGAGATGAAGGGCACGTGACAAGAAGAGTGATGAATATGACTGTTGATGGATGGACGGGTAGAGGGCGACCTAAAAAGAGATGGATTGATTGCGTTAGAAAGGATATGATTGAGAAGGGAGTAAACGACTCGATGACGACTGATAGGATTGTATGGAAGAGGAAAACATACTGCGCCGACCCCAGATGACCTGGGAACAGGGCTAGTGAATGATGATGATACCTCATCGGGACTGGAGTCCGATCGCCTTCTGTTCCGCCTGGGCGCAGGGCGGCGGCGTGGCGTGGCCGCGGCGGCGGCGGCGGCGGCAGCGGCGGCGGCGGCGGCCGGAGGCGCCTCCCTGTCCTCGTTCTCGCGTACAGCGAAGCACTCCTCTATCTTGTCGCCTAGCTCCGTCACTAAACTCTGCCGAGTAACAAGGTCAATATTTCATCACAATAAGAAGAATTTGACTTACACAAAATAACTTTATGTAAATGATAATTTAAATTAAAAAAGAGAAATAGTAAGATTACTTTTTACCCTGCGATTTTTATTATTATTATAATATTTCATGTATTTCATGTAAAGTCTATGTATTCCTAAATATATTATGCAAGTAACTTATCACTAAGCGAGAGTCATAATAATGCATTTTACCTTTATCTCATTTCTAGCCATCTTGGATGTGTTATTCATGAGAGTGGTGAAAGACTCCATGACCCCAGAGCAGTGGAGCTTATCTTTGTAGCAGTCCAAGTTCTCAATAAGCTTGCGTAGCGACCGCTCGTTATAGCTGAAGAGCGACAAGCAGTACGCGAGGTCACGCCACTGCCGCTCTTCGGTGGATAGTTTAAATCTTTGACAAAGTTTCTCGACAAGTGCTTCCATTTGGCGATCTTTTTGAATCAGTGATGTTATGTACCTAAAATTTAACAGTTCTAGTTATACTCATTCAATTTTGTTTGCATTCAATTATAAAAAAATTAGAGAATTAAATGCATATCAATTACACATTATAAAGAGGAAAGATTTGTATTTTTGTGTGTGTGTATGTTTGCAATAAATAAGCTCAAAAACTTCTGTGCTTATTTAAAAAATTCTTTCAGCATTGGAAAGCTACATATAATCTCAGTGATATTGGCTATATTTATTGCTAGAAAAGATAAGGGATCCTCATAAAAAAATCTTATGTCCACCCGTCCGAAACCGGGCCGCAAGTCTTTTATAAAATTTTTCTTAATTTGTTGTTGTCTTAGTTTAACTAGGTAAAATTATTTTTTTGGGAAGATCGTCTGTAAGCCAGCTAAGAATACTCACTTCATTATAACCCTGTACTGCTCCTCAGCCACATTCAGATCCGGGTCACTCAGTCTTGATATGATGTCGGGCATAACATTATAGAGGGCGTTGCCCTTTTGCGACAGTTGCTTGAAGAATAGCTTCGTCATGCTGGCCACCCGGGGGTCCTTGTCCGCACAGCACAGCGCCATGTCAGCGATCTGACCTTTCACACGAACCATTTCGTGAAGAACCAGGAATGAGAGCATCTTCACTGCGCATTGCCTTACTTCTAATTCTTCATCACTTAATCTGGAATAATTTGTATGTTGATGACACGATATTCAGTAGAAATTCGCAGTCAAGAAGCAAATTTCAACTATCACTGAAAATAGCTTTCAAAATACAGATGCACTTACATGTGATAAATATGATGCGTCCAAGGTTGAGTAAGATTAGGGAATCGCAGAGTGAGATCAGCAAAGGCGATTGTGAGATTAGTCCTCAGCGAAACATTCTTGGACCGCTTCAACACAGTCACCATCAGTTGTAATCCTTCTTCGCACATTGAACTTGACACCAGCATGAATCTAAGGCAACAACGATTTTGTGATTTACTGAACAATATGTGGTACATGTAACAATACTTAATTTTAATCAAAATATTCCTAAGCTCTAACTTAATGCTACAGGTTCAGACAAAAATTAGAGTTACATTATTGAAATAACGGACCTGAAGTGAAAATATTTGAATGTAAGGAAATCCTATAAAAAAGTTGGGTTTTGCTATCTCTCTTGTGAGTAACTTATGGATTTCATTCCATTTCAGTGGTTAGCATAAGCGGTCAGCGCATCTAATCGCAACCTTATAGGTTGTGTGTTTAAATCCACCAAAAGGCTCTTTTATTGTCACGCGGGTACGCTTTGCGGGTGGCACGCATTTCACCTACATTGCAGGCTTTAATTGATACATGGATACTGGGTACGAGTGATCTATCAAATAAAGCTAGCAATGTACTCGAAATGCGCGGCACCCGCATGTGCACCCGCGTAACAATAAAAGAGCCCTTATGTGGACTTAAACAGACAATCTATGTGGTTGCGATAAGATGCGCTGACCGCTTGTGCTAACCACATAAAGGGCACTGAAATGGAATGAAACTTTCATTCAAGGAATGCTTGCTGGGCACTACTGGCCAGTTGCACGCACCTGGTATAAGTGAGCGCTGCAGCGGTTTGAAGCGCCGGCGTGCAGCGCGTAACAATAAAAGAGCCCTTAGTTTCAAACTTTCATTCAAGGAATGCTTGCTGGGCACTACTGGGCAGTTGCACGCACCTGGTATAAGTGAGCGCTGAGGCGGCTTAAAGCGCCGGCGTGCAGCGCGTAACAATAAAGAGCCTTTAGAGGAGTCGACACTTTCATTCAAGGAATGCTTGCTGGGCACTATTGGCCAGTTGCACGCACCTGGTATAAGGGAGCGCTGCAGCGGCTTGAAGTGCTGGCGTGTAGCGCATAACAATAAAAGAGCCCTTAGGGAGTCGAAACTTTCATTCAAGGAATGCTTGCTGGGTACTACTGGGCAGTTGCACTCACCTTTTAGGGTGGTGAGATCTACATCCTAGTGGTCCACCCTGGGCAACGGCATCTTTGGTTTTCTAACCAATGATGATGGCTAACAGATCCCTCTGCGGTAGTAGGCTTCGTAAGATGCTGCCTGGATGCTACCACTCTCCTGCCGGAGTCCAGCGCCAAACAGTTTTTCTGTGTTTCGCTAGTGTGTGGGAGAACCAGTACCTCTGGGTAAGCTCGCTTCATCTTAGGCTTTTTCTTAACCGTATAATTAAGTATGTAGCCAAGAGCAAGCCCATTATATATATTTTTTTAAAACCTGGTATAAGTGAGCGCTGCAGCGGCTTGAAGCGGCGTCGTGCAGCGCGCCGGGTTGCTGAGCAGCCAGCGCAGCAGCGGCGCGTAGCGCGCCAGCGCCGTGCCCGCGCCCACGATGTCGCGCTCGCACACGCCGCGCACGTACTCGGCGTCCGCGTCGTCCGCCACCGCGCCTTCTAGCCCTGTCTCTTCTTCGGTCATTGTTGTGTTTACCTTAAAAAACAAAACATTTTTAGGATTCCGTACCCAAAGGGTAAAAACGGGACCCAATTACTAAGACTTCGCTGTCTGTCCGTCTGCCTATCACCAGGCTGTACCTCAAGAGCCGCGATAGCTAGACAGTTGAAATTTTCACAAATTATGTATTTCTAAACAAATACTAAAAACAAAATAAAAGAAATATTTAAGGGGGACTCCCATAAAACAAACCCGTTTTTTGGCCTTTTTGATACGGAACGCTTCGTGCGCGAGTCCAACTCGAACTCGGCCGGTTTTATTAGACTAGATTTTCATAGCCACATCCATTAGCCCATCTTGTTGTGACGGTGGGTCTTATTACGGCACGCTATAATAACAGTATGCTTTCGTCACTAACCGGTCTATAGATACTTTGGTAAAACTTACATTGCAAAGGCTCGTTCTTATGGGGATATAAAAATGCGCCTCTGCAATGCGAACTGCTTATAGAAGCGAGGAGAGTAGAATCTAGCCAATATACCTACTTATTTAGCCATGCTAGAAGTCGGAGCAAGAATGGCAGCCAGGGCTGTTTGCCGTTCTTCCGACTTCCGACTGTGGCCGTGTTGCCTTCTAGCACCTTATTGATATAAGTACAGTATAATCTCACTAATCCGGTACTTCGATAGATCGGCACCCTCCGCCTAGGCCTCCCTCGCCCCTCTTAACCTGTGCGCTTCGGTCGCTGCGTCGTCGACTAGCAGTCTAACCACTAAACTTTATTTTTATTTTAAATAAGTTATTTACATATGTAGGTACATGTTGATTTTATACATTACATACATTTATTTTATTTTATTAAATACCTACCTATGACTTTTCACTATAATCCAGTAATCCGAACATTCCAATAATCCGGCACCCTTCGTTTTTTTAATAGTGCTGGATTAGTGGGATTTCACTGGATTGCATTTACTATAAGTACTGTGAAAAGACCTTTAGAACACTATTACCTAAATATTACCTTTTATAATATCAGTATATAAACTTGAAAAATTTTGTCTCAGGCGGGACTCGAACCCGCATCTCCTCGCATGCCGGGCGGGCGCCATACCATTAGGCCACCGAGAGTCCCGCCTGAGACAAAATTTTTTCAAGTTTATATACTGATATTATAAGTGCAATTAAGTTGCTAAAATATCAAATAAAGTATTACCTTTTATAGTTATGGCGACACTTTTCAGGTGTGCTGCTTGCTTATACTATTAAAGAATATTTTACACTAGCTTTTTCCCGCGGCTCCACCCGCGTTAAATTCAGGGTAACAATAAAATTTCACCTCCCTCTTCTAAGAGTTTAGTTAGTCACAAATAGTCCGCATACAAATTTTTAGCTTTCTACCTTGAAAATTGCGGAATGCTCCATACAAACTTCCACCCGCCATTTTAGGGAGGTGGGGGTTAGAAAGAGACAAAAAGTAGCCTATGTAACTCTCCATCCCTTCAACTATCTCCACATAAAAAACAGACACACACACTTTCCCATTTATCTATACTAATATTATAAAGCTGAAGAGTTTATTTGTTTGTTTGAACGCGCTAATCTCTGTAAGTACTAGTTCGAATTGAAAAAATCTTTTTGTGTTGGATAGTCCATGTATTGAGGAAGGCTTTAGGCTATATAACATCACGCTGCGACCAATAGGAGCGAAGCATCAGATAAAAATATTGCAAAAATAATCGCGATCATAAAAACAGAAATAGACGCGTAGGAAGTCGCGGGGAACAGCTAGTATTATTATACAGGTAATAAGTATGGAAGTATGGATATTCAGGTATAACATGGCTTAATGAGTATGATTATTTTTGATATTACTTCTTGAATAGTGGGCAGCAGTTCCGTTGTAAACGGGTTTAGTGTGGTTTAGGCTACTTCTCCACTGGTGGCCTGGCCTCAAATAAACAAAAACTTACTGAAGGTCCCTTGTTGGACGCTACACTGTTGGCCCGCTGCCCTCGCGACGACGCGCTGGTGTTGCTAACATTCATGAGCGTCTGTCGCCGCAGGTCGTCGAGGCGGCCGCGGCGCGCCGGCGTCGCGAACGCACCCGCCTTCTTCTTGCGCTTCTCTTCCACTTTACGCTCCTCGCGAACCTGTATTAAATTAATCATTATCATTACCAGCCTGTATCAGCCCATAGCTTGCATTTGACGACCTCCGTGGCGGAGTGGCGAACACACCGGATATCAAGGTGTCACTTGCTCCGAGGTCCCGGGTCAATGTAAGAAAAAGTGTCTTCTACATTTCCTCGGGTTTGGGCGTTTGTGGTACCTTCGTTGTTTCTGGTTTCCAAAATAAGAGTGCTTTAAATAGTTATTCAAATTGGGATCAGAACAATGTATGTGATATTGTCCACATTTATAAAATAAAAAAAATTGCTGGACACAGGCCTCGCTAAAGGAGAATTTTTGATTTGAAATCTCGTCGATATGGCCAGCCTCTTTTCAGAACAGTCTTGGTTTTACATCTTATTATCCTAAGTAGTCTTACCCACATATTTATAATGAAGTAATTGCTTATTGCTTAAGAAAGTCATAACTTACCCCCATATTTATAAAGAAGTAATTAAAGTGTTAAAGTGTTCATACCTAGTGCTTAAGTAAAAAAAATTGTCACCATTAATAGTCATATTATTTGGCTGAAAATTCTAACTTTTGGTAAGTTATAACTTCTTGTAATTTCTTGATTAAGGCATACAAATTGTCTCTCAAGTAATTACTTTTACTTGTTTATAAATACGGCGGTTAGTAGTCATAGCAGGACTTTCTGAGTAAGGAATAATTAAATTTAAGAAAGGATAAATTAGATCAATTATTCTTATTAACTAGTACTTTTTAAAGATTAAATGTGTGTGATATCAAAACTTTCAAGTACATACCTGATTACGCCTGCGAAGTTCACTGTATACGCTTATGTCTAGATAAATGAGTTGCTGTAGCGCAACATGTCCCAAAACGAACACGAAACGTGTTAAGAGCTCAGTAGGGAAAGAAGCCTCCTCCTCGTTTTCCGTATCTTTGACCATATTTACTTCAATTTTTTTGTACATTTCTGCTAATATCTTTGCGCATATTATTTCCGGGGTGTCGCATGTAGCATATATGAGGTCGATAGAGTTGGCAGCGAAAGCTGCGAAGCTGTTTAGTTTCAGAAACGTTTCCATGAGGCTATCAAATATTGAAGTAAACATTGAATGGTCTGCGGGATAGCGCTGATTCTTTTTCGCTAACGACAGAAGGAGTTGAGCGCTCAAGTTGCGTGAGTTATAGTCGGCGGTGAGGCCGTGCGACTGGATCACTTCGAGATTAGCGAGCGCGACGGACGGCTTTGCTTTGGCTATCATCACGAGTATTGATAGGGCGGCGTAGCTGTCCATGTCGGTGGTCCCATCAATCTTCTTGAGGAACATTTCCCAAAACACCTAAAACATTGAGTGATGTTAAGAAACTGATAGTAAAGGATTGTAATATTTTAAAGCTATAGGATTAGTCCTGAATATAGGAAAAAACTAAATAATTAAAATTTCACAACTAATCGCAAAAGTCATTATTTTCAGGATAAATTTAAATTTCTTAGGTCTCATTTTCCTTTAATTTAAGAAAATGGTAACCAAGTCACTGTTAAATATTTTATATGTGCTTATGAAAACGGAATTTCAAATTAAGATTAGTACAATTTACCATGAAGGTTACTTGACAACAATTCATTACGACAAATTATATCAGTACCTGTATGATCGCCGGGTTAATGTCTCCCTTCTCGACCCATTGGCCTACTAAATGGTCGAGGGCGAGCGCGCTGCCTCGGTCTACGTGCGTGGCGAGCGCTACCAACTTCTTGGCGATGGCGAATGCTCGGGCGCGCTCGGCCTTGTGCTCGCATTCTAGGTACATCTCACGATATGCGCGTTCTACTGCTTCACGTTTGTCCTTTGTAAATAAACAGTGTCCATTAAAATATTAAAATAAATATATATGGATAACATCATATATATTTTAGTGGCCTCAAAATAAGTAACTATCTAAAGCACTTGTTTTGTGGAAATCAGACAAACGAAGGTACCAACACCCAGACTAGACCAGACCAGACAATAGAGTTTTTTTTATGTGATTCTGAAATCGAACTCGGGACTTAGGAGTGACAGACACCTTGAAAACCCAAGTTCCGATGACGCTATTAATTAAAAAAAAACATTTTAGACTACCGAAAACATAATAGACCAGTATTACGATTTTGTTGAAAGAGTTTCAATGGTCTAATCAGATACTTAAAATAATATAAGATTGAAATTTTAATAATTAACTCCTTAGTTTGTGCTGCAAGATTAAATGATAAAATAACAGTTACTGTGAGCGTGTTTTGTTTGTGGACTAACTTATGCATTGAAAACGCTTACCTGATCAGGTGACCATACCAGCAGCAACATATTGGCTACACCCACTTTCGCCGACTCAATATTGAAGTGATGTGCGGTCGTAAAGAAGTCTATCGCCTCGCTAACGTCACCGGCTTGCTTCGACATCAACAGAGAGTTGATCAGCGGCACCGCTTCAGAAACCATACGACTGAAGTGGACAGACTCTTGTAGGAATGCCACTATACTCTCTTTTTCCTCCAATCTCTTGTATAAAGCCAGTTCGTTTTCACATTGCTGCGTGAGTGATATCGAATGCCTTCTATCCGGTATTATGAATATATTTCGAAGCAAAGCAACAAAATAGTTAACCTGCAAAATTAATAGACCATTAAGTGTGTTTGTTGTAAAATGTTGTATTAATTACTTCAAAAATATTACTTGGTCACTTTTTTCCATGTCGCATCTCATCAGCTTTGCATCTGGGTATTGTCTCTCAGTATGTTTCACAATTAAATAGGCTTTAAAATAATCTTTATCTTTCAAATGCCGCCGAATTGCGTCATACAAATTGTCTAATGATGCCTGGGAAAGCTCTGGTTCATCTTGTGTGAGTACATCCATATTTTTGTTTATTGAAGATACTATATCTTTCTCTATTTTCTCCCATTTTTTTAATAACTCCGGGTCTGGCCCAGGGTTCAGTTTTCTTTGTAAGTCATCTAATATTTTCTGTTCAGTTTCCAATTGTTCTTCCAGTAATTCCAGTTTCAGTTGCGCGGAAAATGGATTACATTCTAAGAATACCTAAAACAAGAAAATAGGGACATTTCCGTATTTTTAGTTATTTTTTTATTATAGTAACAATGCCGATTAAAATTTAGTTGTACCTTGAGCAGCTGTATAGCTGCTTTCCTTACAAGCGCCGCTTTGTCCCGCAAGCGGCCGATAGCTCTCTCCAATACTATGCGTTGTCTAGTCACTGGAACACAATTTTCTCTCTGCAGTCTTGACCAAAATTGGAGGACCTGTACAAATTAGAAGAGGATATTATAATGACAGTGATGTATAACAGTAAAGTAATGAAATATTAAATAAAACAGCATATAAAAATCAAAGGGATTGTCCGATAAAGAGTAAAACCAACCGCAACATTAACCACACACTGGAGCAATCATATAACAACACAACTTTACGTACATGAGTCAAAGATTAATACGACTTAAGTAAAAGAGCACCCAAATGTTCAGTGGGTGTTTATTTGGTTAGTATACGAGGGCGGGTCAATAAGTCCGTGACTTTTGGAATAAAACACAGATTTTTTGATAAACAAATCATTTTATTTTTCAACTTAGTCTCCCTTGAGCTCTATACACTTTGTCCAACGCTTCTCCAATTGTTTTATCCCTTCCAAAAAATATGATTTGTCGAGGTCCTCAAAATAGGCCTTTGTTTGCGAGATGACTTCATCATTGGAGTCAAATCTTTTTCCACAAAGCCATTTCTTCAGGTTTGGGAACAAAAAGTAGTCACTCGGAGCCAAATCTGGAGAATAGGGTGGATGAGGGAGCAATTCATAGCCCAATTCATGGATTTTTGCCATGGCAACTGCACATGTGTGCACCCTTGCATTGTCTTGGTGGAAAAGAACTTTTTTCTTGGCCAAATGAGGTCGGTTTTTATTCAAATCGTCATTGAAGCGGTCCAATAAGTTGGCATAATATTCCCCATTGATTGTTCTTCCCTTTTGAAGGTAGTCAATGTGGATTATCCCACGTGCATCCCAAAAAACAGTCGCCATAACTTTATTGGCTGACAAACCCGCCTTGGCCTTCTTTGGCGCCGATTCACCCTTAGAAACCCACTGTTTTGACTGTTGTTTGGTCTCTGGTGTGTTGTGATGGATCCATGTTTCGTCCATGGTTACAAAACGGCGCAAAAACTCCTCCATATTGCAATTAAACAACGCCAAACCTTCCTGTGAAGTTGTTACACGATTGCGTTTGTGGTCGACTGTAAGCAAACGCGGCACCCATCTTGCGGAAAGCTTTCTCATGCCCAATTGATCTTTGAAAATTGAAACCACTGAGCCATGCGAGATCCCTACGGCTTCCACAATCTCTTGCACTTTCAATCTTCGGTCGGCCAACACCATATCGTGAATTTTTTCGATTGTTTCGGGTGTAGAGACCTCAACTGGGCGTCCAGGACGTTCGGCATCTTCAGTGCTTTTACGGCCACAACGAAATTCAGTAAACCACTTTTTTACCATTGAAATCGATGGTGCAGAGTCCCCATAGTATTTATCAAGCTTAGCCTTGGTCTCGGTAATGGATTTTTTTCGCAAAAAATAATGCTTAATAAGCACACGAAATTCACCTTTTTCCATTTTTTCCTCAAATTACTGGGTAGTCTGATAAAAATAGCTGTCAAACACAAACTAACTGACGCAGCAAGTTCAAATTTTGATAGGAATCAACTGAAAGATACCTGTTGACAGGAGTAGTGTTGCTTTTTCAGTAAAGAGGTCAGAAATTCAAAAAGTCACGGACTTATTGACCCGCCCTCGTATTTATTTTGGCACTGAATGTATCTTGTTTTTTATATTATTTTGTACCAGAGCTGATCCATCGATAAATCTGACGACGCAGGTTTTATGTGTACATTGGCGCTCTGTTCCGTCAGTAACGGCCGGTCCCAATAATCTTATCTATCGCCAGTTTTGACATTTCGGAGATAAGAAACAGTTTCTATCTCTGATTTTGCCGTCCAGAGAATAAATAAATAAATGTGGACAACATCACATACCTACATTGTTCTGACCCCAATTTGAATAACTATTTAAAGCATTCGTATTTTGGAAACCAGAGACAACGATGGTACCACAAACACCCAGACCCGAGATAATGTAGAATAACACATTCTTTCTACATTGACCCGTCCGGGAATCGAACCCGGGACCTCGGAGCAGGCGACACCTTGAAAACTGGTGTGTACGCCACTCCGCCACGGAGGTCGTCGAGAAACAAAGACAGAAGTTGTTTTCTATCTCCGATATGCCAAAACTGAAGATAGATAGGTTATTAGGACCGGCCGTAAATCGGTCGACGCAAACGCAGGTGATGTATTGCTATGAATACGGGACTAAGGATTCCTGAAAGAATTTATTTATTTATTTACTAGCGGCCCGTCCCGGCATCGCACGGGTAGACATAAGATTTTTTATAAGGATCCCTAATCTTTTCTAGCAATAAATATAGCCTATGTCACTCAGGGTGAATGTAGCTTCAATGGTGAAAGAATTTTAAAATCGGCACAGTAGTTTTTGAGTTTATTCATTACAAACATGCATATATACAAAAATGCAAATCTTTCCTCTTTATAATATAAGTGTCGATCAGCGTTTCTCATTTGCCGCTACCAGGCCATCAAAATAAGATACCGGGTCGCAACATTCCCGCCTTCTTTATGAAATAATACCTACTATCGATCGACGCATGGTAAATATTCATCTTAAACTTACGTGAAAAACATAGGCAGTAGTGTATTCGCGCTAAAATTTAGTGACTAAATAGTAGTAGTAATGAAACATTTTTACTATTATTAATGTGTATTATTCTTACCTAGAGGAACCAGTTTGGTTTTTAAAGTATTCAGTGGGTCACAAAGGGACAGTGTGAAAATTACTGGGCCATGGCAGAACAATATTTGGGATACACTGGCGTAAATTAATTGTGTACCCAGGGCCGTCTTAAACTAGGATGAGGCCCTTGGGTACACAAGAATTTGGGGCCTTTTGGAAAGTAAAAAAAGCTAATTAAAATATTTTTTTTTACTAAGTATGACCATTTATTATGTAACTAGCTGTTGCCTGCGACTTCATTCGCGTCAATTTCTGTTATTATGATCGCGACTGTTTTTGCAACAATTTTCACTCATGCTTCGCTCCTATTGGTCGCAGCGTGATGTTCAGTAGCCTAAAGCCTTCCTTGATAAATGGAATATCCAACACAAAAATAATTTTTCAATTCGGTCCAGTACTACAAAAATGTTTTGAAATTATCGGCCCTTCGGGGCCCCCTGAGAACGGGGCCCTGGGCACGGGCCCCGTGTTCCCTTATGGTGAAGGCGGTATTGTGTGTGTACCTTGTGTCGCACGTACGCCGAGAGGTCATGCATGTGCTCGTAGAGGTCGTCGAGGAAGTCGTCCCTCTGCGCGCGCAGCTCGTCCGCCAGCCCCTCGCCGCGCAGCTCCACGCACAGCGCCTCACACATCATACCCAACACACTGATACGCAGTGTGTACGACTGAAACAGTTACAAGGTTGAATTTTTTAGGGCTATATTACAATCCTGTCTAGAAGGAAATGGGAGAAAACCAAGTTATGTCAAAATTTAGGAGTAGAACCACTACTTTGAATAAGAATAAGAAACATTGAATCGACCTTAAGCATGTTAAAGACGCATGTTAGAGAAAGACAAAATTACAGAACAAGACTTCAGAACAAACAACACAAAAATCTACAAATGTTTAAAGTAAAATGTAAATACTAGTAGTGTTACAAAATTATGAAGAATGTTTCTTTAGGATATGTACTTAGTTGATTTTTAAGAGTGTACAATACCCGGGATTACAAATGCACTGAAATCGGCGGGTATTAATACATCTAAAAGATAACTTATGACATTAGGTTGTTCTCCTTATATTATGACTATCCTTCGATTCAGAACTACAAGTGTCAGAGTTTTCCGAGCGGATTTCGAATTTTAGCATTGGGTTATTGAGTGTAGTGGCAGCTTTTTACTCTACTATATAAATGCAAGCAAGTATCTTGATTTCATCTGTAAGTTGATCAAAAGAAAATCTCAGGTACATTATTTACCTCATCACTTTCTAAATAAGGCTGTATGGTGGCAATGGCTCCAGTCATTTCCTTAGGCAGCTCCTTCGTAAGTTCTACCAGGAAGGTGCCGCAGTTGCGCGCGGCGCCCTGCTCAGTGTTAGCCCCTGCATTCTCATCACCGCTGGATGCTAAGGCTTCAGCGATTTCTCTAACCTTAAAAAAATTCAATGATGGCTAGCTAGTTTAACTAAGGTTGGGACCAAATAAAAGTGTAAAGATAGGTTTTTTAGTTGAGAAGTGGCAAGTGTTTTCAGTGAAGCAGAGCGGAGTAGAGCGGACTGGAGCGAAACGAAAGCGTAGCTACATTGAGGAGTTTTCAGTCAGCAATGCAAGATGTTGTCTATAAATTCAAATCACCGCTTTTATTGATTACTGCCGAAAAAACCTCCATTCCGGAATACCATTTTGAATAAGAGAAATTTTCACTGTACTTAAAAAATGTGGTGATAAACTTCGAAAGCTCATATCTTGATTGATTTCTCTATCCACCGCCGCCGCACCGCTACTGCTCCGTTTTATCCGGCTCAGGGCAGCACTGATTGGTTGATTCAATGTCTCTTCCTCTCCACTCTACATAGCTCCGTGTTAGTGCAAACGCAACCTTATTGAGTCACTCTTTAAAGTATTAATCTAATAATCTAACTTCCTCACTAATATTATAAACACAAAAGTTTTGTCGCCCCCGACAGACTGTGATGACCTTTAGTACAAGACATGGAGTAGACCTTGAGAAAGTACATTTTGTATCCCACAGCTAGGCACAGGTTCCCGTGTATTTCTCGCGAGCCCGAGCCGTGAGCGAAAAGCTAGTTAACTGTTTATGTAATCTGTTTACTCATACATTTATCATATTTGTTCACTGGTTGGTTTAGGTTCTACAAAGACTGCTTTCAGCCACAGCACAACTTAAAATGGAATTAAAACCAACTACACAACAAACACAACTAATTTACTATATTATTTTAATGGCTTCATCTTAAAAAGAAATAGCCTTAGAGGATAAGATAAGAGTATCTACCATTTGTGGTCCAAAAGTACCAAGACCAAATTCTTTATGCAACTGTACAACTCCTGCACATATTGGTAGCACTGCATGCTCCATCATTTGAAGAATCTGAAATCACAATACATATATTTTATAAATAGATAACACACTGATTCCTATTACATAAATATCACATCACGATACAAACCTGAGCCAACTTTATAAGACAAGAAGTGCCATGGTTGTACTTCTTAATCAGAACGCCAACAACTTGAAACACTGTCTCCCTGATTGCTTTATTTTTAATTATTTGTTCTTCTAGGGCTTTGTAGCAGGGTTCAGCTACCATCCTAAAATGATGCATATATTTACTAACTACTTGCAACTATATAAAACTTTTATAATAATACAAGTATATAGACTAAATAATTTAAATTAAAAAAATTCCATTGCAAAAAACTGCATTTAGTATGGATTTGTAACATTTATATATTTTTTATATCAATCCTTTAATAACACTATAAATTAATATAACTAACACTAAGTTTTTGATGTACTCACGAAACAAAATTATCTTCAGCAAGTGGTGGATCCCACAGTCGAGACAATGGTTGCTGAAGTATCAAGTGCAATGTAACAAGAGCAGCTTGCTTGTCAGACTCGGTCCAACCACAAAACTCATCATCATCTGTAGCTTTTTTACCTTTCTTTCCTAGTGTTAGTTTTGTAGAGTTCTAAGGGAAATATGTTGATAAATAAGAATTTTAAAAAACCATGGCTTTAAAACCAACTACTTAAGTCTTACATGATGAAAAATCTTAACATAATATAACATTAGTACATACATCAGCAGCTAATTTAATGTCTTTTGTCTTCATCATTTGACTGAATAAATACATAATCATTTTAACTATATTCAGATTCTTTATACGGATTTCAGAATCTATTTCTTGATCTTGACATATTACTTCAAGGTAGGTACAAAGATTCTTAGCAGCTCTAACTATGTGATCAAAACCTAAAATAAATATAACATAAACTTAATTATAGCAGAACTATTATAATATAATAGTTCTGCTATATATATTAATTAAACAGGTTGCACCAACAAGCCTCAATTGAGATAAGTACAAGTAAGTAGATGAAAAAAAGAGTCAACCTATGGATATATTATAATTGATAGAGTAACAGGTTTTCTTTTACCTTTGTTTATAACATTCCATTCAAGTTTATTACCATGTACTAAAATAGAAAAGTAGGTATCAAAGTGGTCCAAAATATACTCCACACCCTCAGAGTTATATGCTCTAGCAGCATCTGTAATCAAGATAAAAGATAAAGTGAATTTGGCAGACCGCGGTCCCGCCACGCATAATATAAAACGGGTTCAATGGCAGGAGCCAGGAAATCCTAGAGACGCTTTGTTTCCGTGGCCTATTCGAGGCTTAATTTTTATAGGATAAAAGTAATTGTTTATCAACCATTTACCTTGAAGTTTAGACAAAAGGACCCTTGGTTGGACTACATCTTCAACATGATATTGTCCAGCATGCGATTCTAATAGCTCGTCTTTTTGAACAGGTATAGCAAATTCGAAGTGACTCATATTTAAGAATTTTCATCTACACTTTAAACCACCAAACTTATCAAATAAAAAGACGCAGTTCAATTAAAATCCTGAAAACTCTAAGCTAATAAGCTATGTTCAAATTTTCAAAACAAACCGAATTTTAAAATTTTCCTTTTTTTTTTCCTTTAATAAGTTTAACGACCTCGGATACTTGTCCATACAGTCAATTCTTTAGTAATATTGTCTTTATTTCTGCATTAAAACGTTGATGTTAGACGTTTTAATGCTTCGATGGAGTTTTTGGAGACAGTCGAAAGATTGAAGGAATGAAGAGAAGTCCCCAAGAAAGATGTGAACTGTTCGCGTTCCCGCGCAAAATTCATGGTCCACTTTTCTTGGTTACGACCCATACACCATGTTATTAAACCGAACTGTATATTGTTCACTAGCACGACACTTTGTTCCGCAAAATAACACCACTTTTACGACCCAAAAATCACTATAAACAATAAAAATTCGATAAAATAAACGGACTCCAAACGTATCTCACGAACTCCCGCCAAAAACTCTAAAATTTTCCTGTATGTTATATTACAGTTGCTTTTTTTTTAATATTGTTTTCTCTCCTCTATGGTCATTCAGGTCGTGCCTACACCATGGCCTTCACAAGACGGCGGGAGTTCGTGAGATACGTTTGGAGTCCGTTTATATTATCGAATTTTTATTGTTTATAGTGATTTCTGGGTCGTAAAAGTGGTGTTATTTTGCGAAACAAAGTGTCGTGCTAGTGAACAATATACAGTTCGGTGAAATAACATGGTGTATGGGTCGTAACCAAGAAAAGTGGACCGTAAATTTTGCGAGGGAACGCGAACAGTTCACCTCGTTCTTGGGGACTTCTCTTCATTCCTTCTATCTTTCGACTGTCTCCAAAAACTCCATCGAAGCATTAAAACATCTAACATCAACGTTTTAATGCAGAAATAAAGACAATAATACTAAAGAATTGGCTGTATGGACAAGTACTCGAGGCCGTTAAACTTATTAAAGGAAAAAAAAAGACTTCAATAATTTATGTTGTCAAAAAAACCGTAAAACCGCATTTACAAGAACTCAATAATCTGGCAACAATTTCAGCTGATTTTTGACACGTTGCGTACATGTCATTTGACGTTTGCTTTTACTTTGCCAGCAGAACAAATAATTTTTGTTCGGTCTCTCTTTTTTGGGCGCATTGTTCGTGATCAGATTTTGCTGGCTAAATAATAATACACACAAAAATGTCTGGCAAAGTGACCAAGGCCTTTACGAAGGAAGAGGAGTTGCTGTTGCAAGATTTCAGCAGGAATGTTTCAACTAAGTCTTCAGCACTATTCTATGGAAATGCCTTTATCGTTTCTGCTATTCCCATCTGTAAGTAGATCATGCCGTTTCCCAAAAGTATATTAAGTGTTACTTAGTGTCGTAAGTCACGATTTTTAATACATGATTTTAGTTCATTTCGATACCTAATTATTTTCTTGGTTTTGCTTAAACCAGGGTTATTCTGGAGGGTACATGCCTTGGAGATGAGCTCGTCTCTAGCTTGGTTCGCGCTAGTGACCACTGTGAGCACCTGGTTCCTAGCACTCGCGTACCGCAACACCAAATTCCAGCTGAAGCATCGTGTTGCTGTCCGAAGAGAGGATGCCGTAGCGCGTGAGATGGCTAGAAAACTCGCTGATGACAAAAAGATGAGCAGAAAAGAGAAAGACGAAAGGTTTGTACAGATTCCTGCATTTAAAGATAAGGTGTTATGTTTTCCAAATATTAAGTGGGTTAGTATTTTTTTATTTTTATGTATTGTTGATTTATTTTAGACTTTTTTACTAATTTTAATTTATCTATTATAGTGCAATAATTACTAAACTTTATAGTGCAATAATTACTAAAAAAAACATTTATTTGGCACTAGTATTAGCGTCTCCTATAATTATTAATAGATGTCTATTTGTTTCATGTTTTCTGTCATTCAATTTCAGAATTTTGTGGAAAAAGAACGAAGTAGCTGATTATGAGGCAACCACTTACTCCATCTTCTACAATAATGCCCTGTTCCTTACCATCGTGATCCTCAGTAGCTTCTACCTGCTACGCACATTCACACCTACTGTGTATCCTTTTTATAAAACAATCACTGTTATATAAAACTTTTTATGCTATGAAACTGGCCAGTTCCTGTAAGAAGCCAATTGGTGCCATCACATTTTAGCAGAAAAATAACATTTAAGGGTGACCGGCCATTCTGAAGTCTCATGGCTGGTCACCTAGCTGTGATACCTTAAGTGCGTGGAATTGACGAATTATCCATCGGCCAAACATTATTGCCCGTTTGGTGCCATCAAGCTGTTAAAACTCCGTACCTTAAGCTATCATAGAAGTAAAGTATCGATCAATTTTCCTTTTTAGCCTCAGTGCCTGATTGGACGAAACAAGCTAAAATATAACGTCATGCTCCTCAGCAACCCCTATGACTGTTATAACATTTTTTTTCAACCAACGCAATTGTGCACAAACTGTTCTCAATTAGTACAACTTTAAAAAAAAAGTACCTTTGTAGATTACAATGTACAGCTATTTCTATTTTGGGCCGCTGTAGAGCATCTCCCCAGCAACCCCATATTGAAATTTCAGGTAATTCAGCGCAGATACTAAGGATTCAGTAAGTAGTAGGTTATTTATGAAATGTACTGTTTCTCAAAAGGAGTAAAACTATTCTAGTCACTTAGTTTCATTAAAAAAAATGTATTTAATTGTATTAACTACAACGCCTTATAAAAAAATATTTTGTTTAAGGCTTAAAATTAAATTGCTATTTTTTTGCTTAGGCGCTGCGGTAAGTACTGTTAAATACAGTTTTTTAAATGAAACTAAGTGACCAGAATAGTTTTACTCCTTTTGAGCAACAGTACATTTCATAAATAACCTACTACTTACTGAATCCTTAGTATTTGCGCTGAATTACCTGAAATTTCAATATGGGGTTGCTGGGGAGATGCTCTACAGCGGCCCAAAATAGAAATAGCTGTACATTGTAATCTACAAAGGTACTTTTTTTTTTAAAGGTGTACTACTTGAGAACAGTTTGTGCACAATTGCGTTGGTTGAAAAAAAATGTTATAACAGTCATAGGGGTTGCTGAGGAGCATGACGTAAAATATACACTCGAAATTGCTACAGCAATATGCTCAGGCGCTACTAAGTGAGGGTAGATTTTTTTTATTTTAAATGTTTGATTATATTATAGATTGACATTGCTACAGTTAGCATTACTTTACGGTTTGATAGCATTTTCAACGTAATATTATAATCTGTAAGTAATAATATTTAAATTTAAAAACAATCTACCCTCACTTAGAAGCGCCTGAGCATATTGCTGTAGCAATTTCAAGTGTATATTTTACGTCATGCTCCTCAGCAACCCCTATGACTGTTATAACATTTTTTTTCAACCAACGCAATGCAAACCCTTAAATGTTATTTTTCTGCTAAAATGTGATGGCACCAATTGGCTACTTATTGAAACCAAAAAGAAACAATTGGGCAACATTAATTAGTCATAATTTCAACGTTAAACACGTCTAGTGACCGGCCATCCTGACGCTAACTATTAATCTCCCTGCAAGGAATTTAGAGCAAACTAGAAGTTTATTGTGACCTATGCCTACTGTATTCACATAAGAAATAATTTCCTTAACATAATATACAGTAACTACATTGTGTCCCTAACAGTTGCCTCCGGTCTACTAGCCCTGCTCTCCACTGGCACCAAGTGAACTACCAAGTGTCTGGCTGGTTTGTGCATGTGTTTGATGAAGTATGTTGCTTCATGATAAGAGAACATTTTGATATCATTTGTTGTTAGATTAATTTTATAACATAATTTAATAAATAAAACAATATTTTACAACAGTCTTTAGTTTTATTTACAATATTGCGGTAAGGATTTTGAGACTTACAATTATTATGGTCCTATCTTAAACCTAGAATAAAGTCGTTGTTATAGCTGTTCAAATTGCTTAGGGTGGGTTGAGTTTAATGTAAAATCACAAACAGCTTTCGATTCACTTAACGTTATTTAACTGTTCAGATTTTTGTTCTGAAAATTTTCTCTGCTGCTGTATAAAGTATTTGTAATTATAATTAACACAATTATCGTAATGGGTGTATCGTTCATTCATTAGCTAATATTGAATCGGATAGACAATTATTACCACTTTTCAAATCATAATATGTAAGTATTCGAACATGACTAGAAAGTAGATACTCAAGTTGTACAGTAGTGTTGTAATACCAAGATCTTAACCGAGTCCAATTTACTTTATGCGGCAGCAGGGAATAAATATATTTTCGATGCTAGCGTAATGCCTAATTTGTCCGTTTTACGTTTCACACATTTCACACAACACGTGGTTGTAACATCTAAAATTGCTGGGCGCTGGCCGCATTTGTGTTGGTGCGAGCGGTCGCGCCAATATTGCGCTGCCAAATCCCACTGTTCACTGTGGAACGCTGGTTTGTCAGGGGCTCAGTACATCATGCCGACGTGCAACGGCTCCGTGCGCTGGAAGTACACGTTGGGGTTGCTGCTGAAGGTGGGCTCCACGCTCGTGTACACGCTGCCCTCCTCCGGGCGCACCATCACGCCTGCATAGCCATTTCGTATGAGTACAAAATGTTACATAAATATTTCGACGACCTCCGTGGTACACACCGGTTTTAAAGGTGGCGCCTGCTCTGAGGGCCCGGCGCCCTTAGACAAGTGTTAAATGTATGAAAATGACATAAGTTTACGATCGTTTTATCGTTTATTAGTGTCATTTTCATACATTTAATTTTGTTATCTATGCGTAAACGATATTAGAAAGCTACTTGTCTCCGGGCACGGGTTCGGTTCCCGGGTCAGTGTATGTTGTTTACATTTGTTATTACTATTTTAATATATGTACCTACTTTAACTATAACTGCACAGGTAGATGAAGAGGCTATTTTACATTTACCCTAATACTCGTATAACGGGTGTAAAATAACTAAACGCCGAGCCAAAAACTACGTACCTATTATAATTTCTTCCTTCGGGACCATCTGGGAACTGCTGGTTCCGAAGATATTGAGGTTGTCAATTTTGTATTCCAATTTATTACAAAACTGTTAAGTATAAAATGTTATTTAAAATATTTTATCTATGCAAACGTAATAATTTTTTTCGTTATTTCGTTCATAATACGGCTATTTTAAGTAAAAAAATACGCAAAGGCTCCTATATACTTATACAGTGCGCTTTATAAATTATAATATTTAATGAGTCCAAAAATAAAAATAATTTCCCACCGATAATATAGTAGTAAAATCTTGGTTTCATGTTTAGATTATCAGATTGCGTAGCTTCAGGGTCGGCGTTTGCGTTTTTTTACATCCTGTATAGAGGGCAGATTTGTATTTTTGTATGCTTGTTTAGAGAGAATAGACTCATAAATACTGGTCCGATTTAGAAGGAATATGTCATAGAAATCGACGCATCGAAACTTCGACGCCCTCCGTGGTAGAGAGGCGTACCTACACATTGGTATTCAAGGTGTCGCATGCTTTGAGATCCCGGGATCCACTCCCGGTCGGGTCAATTTAGGAAATTAAAAAAACTTTTATACTATCCTGGATCTGGGTCATTGTGGTACCTTCGTTATTTCTGATTTCAACAAAACAATTGCTTTTAATAGTTACTTACTCGTACTTTGGGATTAGAACAATAAGTATTATGTAAGTATGTAGACGATGTTGCCAAATTTATTTTTAGTTTGAGTCCCGTAAAATGACATAGGTAGGTAATAGGAAGGTAGGTAAGTCCTTGAAATCATCCCTTGAAAGGAGGAGGACAAAGTGTGTATGGAGAATCATTTTTTTTTAATCATTTGTTATGTTTAGGATAAAATAAATCAACAGGTCGACCTCAATAGGATTAATTTAAGACAGCTTGGTTAAATGGTGCATGGTAGTAGGTAAAATTGAGGTTTGTAGATATATTTACCTGGTGGCAGTAGGTACTGAAAGGGTGGATAGTTGTAATAGTGCATTAGAGGGTGCAGAGTGTAGTGCGGCGGAGAGCAAAGAGGGCGTGAGTGCAGGTGCGGTGAGCTCGCGAACATCGCTCTATACGGATCTGCGAACAGAACTGTTATTAAGTCGAGGTGCTGGAAGCGCTAGTTCTCACTATTAGCGCGTTTTAGATACTTAACTAACCGGCTGGCTGAGCGGGCGGTTCCTTGCGGTCTAGCACGGGCGGAGGGACGGGCGCGGGCGCCGCGGCAGATACCATGCCGTACTTCACGGGCTTAAAGTGAAAGAACGAGGGCGAGTATCCCGACCCGCCGGCGCCCAGCGAACTGAGCCCCTCTTCGCGGTCAGCGTCCCACCGGCCCTCGCGGCCCAGCGCCGCTAACCGGCGGCCCTTTGGCGCAAACATCAGGGCGAATACCACGGCGCACGTGGCAAGCAGGCCAGCTGCCACGCACGCGTCCCGGTGACGCTCGGGCGCGCCTAACGCCGCCGCAACCCAGCATACCCACACGGCGGCCGTGGCCCCGCCTGCGCCGGCAATGTGCGTCGCCTCGCGGTAGTTATCGCGGATACCGCGCGACCGTAACGCCACCCCGCATACCACCGCAATAAGGAAAGCAGCATAACAAAGAGAAAGGAGCAGGTCTGAAAGAGCTGCGTCGCATCTATTTCCACCTATTAACACTCTGGGGGGTGAACCACCGAGCCATTGAGCACCTATTGCGACTTGTATCATCACGGCAAAAAATAGAAGGAGACCCTGATAAGCTGCCGGAAGGTAAACTCCCCCGTTTAAGCTTAGAAGGAAAACACACTTGACCAGAAGGGATGCAAATACTATAACGTAAGACACTCCAGTCCCGAATCGTACAGCGCCGCATGTGAATACTGTCGGTGTGGTCGCGAATAACGCAGCGGTGGCGGCACAGGAGAAAAGACCAAACAAGAGACATTGGCCCAAGAGTAAATGGCGCTGGCTCGGAGCTTTTCGCCTCGCACCCCAAACCACGAAGGCCTCGAATCCTCCAAGGGTGGCCATGGTGACACATGCGAGTGCCAAAATTGGGACAGCCCATGACTCTTGTCGGAGAGTGCCTGGAGTAGGTGGGTCTACTGTAACAAAAGTCGTATTAAATTGCGGTGGCAATGATGATGTCGAAGGTCGCACGGGTGTCGGAGGCGGCGGGGTCGAGGAGGTACGCTCGGGTATCAAGAAGTATTCGGTGCTCATCTCGAGTCTGTGTGCCTCGGTTCGAGCCGGGCGGCGTGGCGGCGGTTCCGTTTCAGGTAATGCTTCGTCTTCCTCAACGGATAGGTTTTGGTCTTCATAATCCTGTTCGTACGTCTCATCGTACTCGGATTCAGCATAGTGGTGGACTGACGGGGCGTTCCGAGGCGCGTACGCGGCGGGTACCCGCGGAGCTAGGCGATCACCGAAGCGCGCTGCGTGGGCTTTGGTAGCGGCCAGGGCGGTCAGCGCCGCCGTCAGCAGCAGCGCGCGTGCCGCCACCGCTGCCATCAGGGCACGCGGGCCCTAGCTGCCCGGGCTTCGCAGACACATCCGCGCCCGAACGACTGTCTCTGAAAAAATAAACGGACGCATCAGTCAGGCAACAATATGTTCGTCTTGGGTCTCGCAACATCTCGACTTCGCGATAACCATACAAAGAATCTCCCAGTCAAACCGGTTCGATTCTTGCACCTTCTAGGCACACAGCTAACCGATTTCGTGTTTTTTTTCATTTATTTTAGGCTCCCAAGGATGAAACAGTCAAGCGTAAAAACTGCAGGGTCTCGAATAAGTGCGGCTGTGTAGTGCTAAATTGCTAAATGGTCAACCACCACATGGGGCGTATTTTTTTTTTATTTGTCTTGTTCAGGTTTCTTAATAAGTACAATAAAGATATTATAAATAGGTAAATATGAGAGGATTTACTGCTCTAATTCTAATCAACAACTCATCCTCTTTTTGTACAGGGAGGTAAATTCGATTTCAGTGTTGATCCCTTATCGCATGTTGTCGTGTAAAACGTCACTAATTTCACTTCCAAATACCATGGTTTGATAGGAATGTTATGTGTAGGTATATTTACTTAGTTGGTTGTCCTTAAATAATTATAGTAGCTGTTCTACTGTCTTCTTTCTTTTAATATATATAAATTACGTGTCACGTTGTTTGTCCGCGATGGACTCCGAAACTACTTTTAACCGTTTTAAATCAAATTTGCACACCGTGTGCAGTTTGATCTAACTTAAAAGATAGGATAGCTTACATCTCAATTTATAGTCGCAATAGTATTTTATTGCAAATTTCTGTGTAACATGGTAAGGTAAACGGGGTCAGCTATAATAATATAGGTAAGGACAACAGAACTACTTAATGGATTTCTTTATACAAATGATTTTAAACTCTCGCGATTTGAACACATAATATTGTTATAATGTTATAATAGGTATATGTATATACCTTTATAAATATTATACGCGATAACGACCCGTTAGTAGACTTCTTTATACAACTTTCCCCTAGACATTGACACTGTTGAAACCTTTTAAATCAACTTCTGTCTAACTGTGACTATTCAAAGCACTGAGCTATTACATAGTTAATCGTCGTTTACAAGACAATAAGATGGGATGGTACCACCTAGCTACTTCCCTAACCTACCTTTAGTGAGAGATAGACCTATCATAATAATAGTACTTATATAATTTATAAATATTATAAAATGTCTTAGATATTTCAATTTCAACCCAAATTTGACTTTGAGGAAGTATCAAGAAAGTCAGTAGTAGGGGTATACTCGTAATTATAGCAAGGTATACATTTTACATACATTTTAAAGATTATGCCAACGTAGGTTTTATTCTCCGCAAAAATACCTTGAATTTTTTGCTGTTACATTCACATGATCAAATTAAACTGTCGTAGTTGGTCTCGCGGGCGCATGCACATCGCATCGTTACATACCGATAACGAGATTCCCGTAGGCTAAAATAGATATCCTAGTGTTTATTAAATGCGACGAGCGGCGCGTCGGTGTCGCGAAGATAGGACGGCTTGGGGCAATGAACGTATAATCCTTATCCCGTCTCGCCGGACGCGTGAGCTACCTGCTCCCGCGAATGAGACAGAAACCCCTTCTCAGCAACAAAAAGCCCGTATACGGATCTATCTGCCTCATCCGGATATTCGATGTCATGTATGAGTAAAAGGGACAGATGGAGTCGAATTTACGGACATTGTGTTGCAGAGTAAGGCCTCACTCGATATTCCAACACGCAGGGTCAGGTTTCAAAGAATATTATAGTGCAAATAGTGCAGTCTTTCTGCAATCCCATTTTGAGCATAGCATTTATTTTCTATTTTCAATCGTTATTTTTTATTTACTTGGTAAGTCCTTCGATTTTTCTAGTTCCGTAGAAGGTATTCTCCCTAATCAAATACTTAGGTTTTTTTTTTAGTTTCAAAGACGAAAAGTGGTTGCTATGCCTATAAAATACATAATACAATGGAGATTTAAATAATGGAAGTTCAAATACTTTTCGTATAACCTGCTAATTTAATTAGGTGCTAACTATGAGAAAAAAAAATTACTATAATACGATAATTAAAATTCTGTCAACAAAACATTTGCTCTTTCTCTCTTTTCCAGCTTCGCAATAGAAACATTGTGTGCAATGGCAAGGTTGTTTGAAAAACTTTCAAGTTTTTGGTATGTCAATCTTCAAAAACAACAACCTAATTCTTTATTGTGTAGGTAGTACCTAAGTATTTCTAGTCAAAAAAAAACAGTCTAAGTACTTATTTTTACTAAAACAATTATTGCTTTTCGCTTCGCTGTTCCAACTGCACAAAACGCCCTGGTAAAGCACTCAAGATGAATAAGCTATCGCACCCACATCATAACAAAATAAATCACCGCAGGGTGCAATCTGTCTTGGCGATATCTACAGAGATAGCTCCAATATAAATATGCATCTGCTCCGTATAAGGGAGCCTCTAATTCAGCGGCGAGATTATGTAGACAGGTTCACGGAGCCGGATCGTGAGTCTAAACTTATTATCCGAATCATAGTACTGCAAAGAACGTATTGTAGGCAGATTTGGTGCTAAAGTAACGGTGTGGACTTACTTGAGCACCACGGGCGATCCGACAATCGCGCAGGCAACGATCTACAACGGTACCGGTATGTTATCTCCAATCGTTTCCCAAATATCGTGCGCCCCGCGCCTGCCGGGCTCCCTTTTATCTCTACCTTTGCGGACTGCAACTGATAATTAGTTTTACAGAAAATCATCAAAATTCAAAAATGATAAGAGTTTTGTGTAAACAAGTTTGACTTGTTTTACATTTTTATTTAGGTATTTAACACTTTTAGCTGCTGTACAGCTTGATGGGGTTCAAATTAATAAGCTAACAATATTTAATTACTCAAAATGTTTAACCGCGAATTAACTTCAGACATTATTAAATGTGAAACGAGTTTATGCCACTTTTTAAACTTTAATGGTCCGTTGTGTATAAGAAGGCACTTGGCACACGACTCGGTGTTTATGCGAGATCGAAAAAATAAGGAAACAAAATAGTACCAAATCCAGCTCTCATTAAAAATGAAGCTGAAGCAAAGTTTTTTGAATTTAAATTAGCTGGGTACGGCCAAATCTAATTTGTTCACCAATACTTAAACAGCCGGTAAACATAGATTGACGGTTAATTTGACACAATTCCCATACAAATTATGTCAAATAATATTTTAAACGCTGTTTAAAACTTAAACGTCTGTTGGTGAACATCGACCGTAGACGAATTGAAGTTGTCATTGAACTTGCATTATGTGTGTATTCTTCTGTCATTGCAATAGCTTTGAAATAAAGATGCATTTGAATTTTATAAAACTTTACTGAAACGTGACTTAATGCCCAGTCGGTAAAGTTTGTCTCAATTGTTAGGTCGTGGGTTCAAATCAAGCCGAGCGCTGCCATGTAAGTACAGCCGGTCTAGATTTATGTGAAGTCTTTTGTAAGTTGTTGCTCGATCGGAGTGAACGAAACTGTCGATGTTGTTATACTCTAGGTAATTCAATATTTTAGTCCATAAACCTATTTGAGTTATTTATTACACGCAGTGATTGTAAGTTGCTGACATAAGGACGAAATACAAAACTTTAACTCCTTATTTGTTACCACTTATAATCTTACTTTTATGTAATTGTATAGTCCTGGATACATTTAATAAGGTTTTTTTTAAACGGTGGTTTCTGTCACATTTGAATTTAATATGGACACTTCTGCGGAATAAAACAATAATGTGAGTACTGAGAGGTGATAATAACCATTAACATACATGTAGATGTAAACGACAGTGATGCGTGTTTAAATCAGACACTTTGTGATCTGGGTCAAAATATGAACAATGACATAAATTTTGATGAAAGGTAGTAGCGTAGATACTTAATACAATAGTTGCATAATGATAAAGGAAACAATGAACACCAACAAAGAATAATTATTTTGATTACCAGAAATGTACCTGTATTTCTTAGTAGCGATCAGATCGCGCTTCTCTTTGACGGTTCCAAGGAAAGCGGTCCGCATAATGCATATAAATAATGGTAATCATATTATAACTCATGAGACATAATAGTGTGCGCCGACAAATGCACTCTCGGCACGCTCAAAGGTGTCAAAGACGAATGGAAAGTCAAAGTTTTCTTCTAACAGCGATATCATAGACAATTATTATTGTGACTTAGGGAAACAGAGCGTTGTTCGTGTGCGGCCGCGCGCGTAAAAGTAACAGCACGAATACTCCGGGTGAAACTCGGCTGAACTGATTGCGAGCCTCGCCTGCATCAGCCGGGTGCGCAGTGCCACGTCACATTCCTACGTTACGAACAATTGATAAACGCGTCTTCACTATCAGGTGTTCGGTTTCATGCGAATGCTGTAACAAATCCGCCTAGGATTAGTCACTCGCGGTGATTTGCAAACAATGTTAAATAGAATAAGCGAACTGAAAACAACAATTATGTAACAGAAACAAGCAAAAAATATTTCTCTAAGCACCTACATACAGTATTTGCGTTATTTCTATTATAACATTTATAGCACTGCCTACAACGCCTTGCGCCATGTTTTAACTTATTATATATTTTAAGTTACTTGAAGCGAACTACTTGCCTACATACATAATCTAATTATGCCGTCTCGCTATGTAATAGTAAGTTCAGATATTAATTAGCTACGTACTCTAGATATTTATATCTATGTACGGTACATAGCGGGGGTTGGCTGCAATGTTCATTTGTCTTCGGATTACCTAATATTTCTTACACTAAAACACGATACAGCTATTGAAAAAGAAAATTATCCAGTGAAAGTTTTTGTTGAAGATCATAATTTTAATTGAAGATGTAATTGAACTCGCTGCTATTTATTGCTCACTGTTCGAGGTTCGTGACAGTTTGTGATTATGTTTATTACAAAAAAAAACCACAATTCAATACGAACTTATGTTTTGTGCTGCAGCAGTAGTACTTTCCAATGCTCTAACTACAGTAACCGCCAGAAAATAAATCTTAAGTAAATACATTGAAGTGCTAATTGAGTGAGTGTGATGACCTCCGGATAAGCCATTCACAACGAAACTCTTTTACTCGTAGTCGTTGTAAATGACGAAACAGACCGTGAAAACAGCATCTAGCCGGCTGGGCACGCTTTGACATTGATCATATATAAACACTAACTGTTGCCCGCGACTTCGCGCACGCGTGGAGTTATGAAATTGAAACTAAGTATCCCATCGGAGCTGTCCTTTTTCCGGGATAAAAAGATTATTTAAATCTGATTCTTTAAGCCGTTATGGCGTTACTGTGTAACAAATATTATAAATATAATATAAGTTTATATACTATATAGCGTGCATTTTTGACCACCTGACAAATAAATCCCACGATATGTAACCATTAATGTATAACATCTTAACAGTCTTAGAAAAATAAAAAATTGTTATTCATTTTGAATCATGCTGTGACGCGCACGGACGTATTATTTTGCTTCGGCCGGGTCCTGTATGAATGAACCTTACACAGACACGTCCGTGTGCGTCACAGCGTGTTTCAAAATAAATAGCTGAAGCAATATTTTATGCTTTACTAAGATATTAAAAAAAAAACACTGCCTAGAAGTTATACAAAGTGGTTACATAACGTAGGCTTCGTTTGTCACGAGGTTCAAAATGTTCAAAATGTAAAAAAAACATCAATAAATACCAATTGTTTGAATTAAATACTTCAGGATTATTCTAAGCTTCAGGTATCATGCGCTACGAGTTTACAGTACCTACCTAATGTGTGAACGCACTAAAACTAGAAATGTCAAGACTATTTGCAGTCGTTTTTACCCGAGTGATTATGGTGGAACAAATCGTAGGAACAACTATTATAACTAGAATGTCTGTTATAGACTTTTCAATGTCAGACTATGAAAGACAAACCAACCTATCATAGACTACATCTTAACGCGCATTTACATTATAAACATTTAATTTTTATACTTATGTATGTAACTAACTAGTTACTGGACGTATGTCATGCGTCTCATGATATATTTTCGTAAATAAATATTCCTAAGGTACCTATTACTAAATGTTTCTTAATTAGCGCTATTGCCTATTTTACAACCTTTTGGAAACTTTACATTTCTCACATTAGCTTCTGTAGTGGTGTGGGCTTTGTTGTAGCAGTTTTGTTTCCCATAATAAAAATAAATTAGCGAGAAACATGTTTCATCATACTACTTAATACTACGTTATTGTAGGAATAATGTGATGTCAAATAATTGCCTTTAAGGTACAAAAATGATTATTTTTACGTTTCTTTTTAATAAAATATTTTTGTAAATAATGACTGAAAATGAAAAACTGACATACGCTTACGACTTCGAACTACCTACTTATGCTCTTTATAAAATATTACAGCTGTCAGTATGTGAATCATATTTACGATATACTCGTATAACATGTTACGAGTATAATAAATGTGTAAAAAAAATTATGCATTTTGTTTTTATTTTGCATTCCCTTCGGCCAGTTTTGGGGCTGGTATATACACCGTGCTTTTTGAACCACCTTGAAAACGAAGCCCTGCACGTTATTGGACAGTTATGTATGACATCATGGCAGTGTTATTTATTTTTTGACTAAACATCTTTTTAGAAAATTTTTAAAATTTGATTCAGACTTTTAATTTTGTTACACGTTATGATTCGCACAGACGAATTATTTTGCTGCGGCGGGGTCTCGGTTGAATGGACCTTATACAGCTACATCGGTGCGCGTCATAGCGTGTTTCAAAATAAATAGCTAAACCAATATTAAATATTTTCTTAAAAAATTTTTGGTAAAAAATTAAAATAACACTGCCAAGATAGGTGGTTTTTATTATTATTATTCATAATGGTTAACATAACATGGGCTTCATTTTACAGGTGGTTGAAAATGCACCGTGTATTTAGCAGTAACACCGAAGACAAGAAGGATGTTTGGTGTTGTAGGTATAGTATAACGCGAACAACATACCTTTTCCTTTTTGCAACATACCGAACCTTTTCCTGGGATAAAAAATATAATTTTCGTCCCAATAAAAGGTTCGGTTCCCGTGCGATAATTTTATTATTATATTTGAACCTACGCTGATGACGATCTTAAAGCGCTGGTAAAGATTGAAAGCTTAAAAATACATCAGTAATTTAACGGACCTGAATGAAATTTGCCACGGTATTAGTTTACTGGCATAATAGGCTACTCTTTATCCCGGGAAAAGGGCCAGTCCTCGTGGGATAATTTTAATACATTCTTTTAAACTCTAAATTTCAGACATTGATTTATGACATAATCTCTTTTAGTTATAATATGTTGCGATTTCAAGCTTAAAGCAAACAAGATATAAACCCTGAAAAGGAATTATGATATATTAGTTTTTAGTAAGGAAACTATCTCTTAAAAGGGGTGTTGGGGTTGGAAGTTTAAATTTTGTGTTGATGATGATATCAATGATTTTATTCATTCCAGGAAGTGTATTTTCAATTTACGGCTTTAACTCACGTTATTTGGGTTATACGGTGTAAGTATTTTGTTTTATCCCGATTTTAGACTGTGATCTAAGTATCATGACTACTAATGCTGTAAATTTTATCGAATCGCCGGGATAAGTAAGTGTTAAAACCGTAAATTTATCATACACTAGCTGTTTCTTGCGACGTCATCCGCGTCAATTTCTATTCATAAGAATGCGATTTTTTTGTGCGATGATGTTATATACTCTAAAGCCTTCCTCGATAAATGGACTATCCAAAACAAAATCAATTTTTCAATTCGGACCAGTACTTCCTGAGATTAGCGCGTTTAAACAAACAAACAAACCAACAAATAAACTCTTCAGCTTTATAATATAAGTATAGATTTCAATGTATAGTATTTGAATAAATTCAAGAAACCAATACAATTCAACCCTTACTACTGTTTTTTTGCATAAGTTTTTCATTATACATTCGTTAGTGTCTATGGAGTTCTAATAAGTAGGTAAGTAGATACCTACTATTCACGCTTGCCGGTATTAGTAGGATCGATCACCCGATACACAAACCACCACCAGTTTAATAAATTTACCATCAATGTATTACAATTTGAAATAACGCATTAAATAGTTGAGTACCTATATTTTACGTAAGGTTTTACGCGTTGTTCATATTTAAGCATCGGCATTGTTATCGATTCTACTCTCAGGATCGCTTAAATTTCATTGCATAGCTGGGAAGGTAATATGCTTTAAATAAAATGATTTACTGGGAAGGTGTTATTTTTGCCATTATAAGCAGCGCGAGTGCGGGTGCCGCATCCCGTAGGAGGGCGAGTCTGCGCTCGCGCCGCGTCGTAAAACTTGTGATTTACTGGCCGTTTGCGGCAACTGCACTATTTCAGATAGCATTGTCGTTGCTATTGCGACTGATGACGATTTTAATAGACGCTGGTAAAGATTGAAAGCTTGCATCTTTAACGTTGAACTGATTTTGAATAGTGTTCAGACAGTTACTTGAAACTAGTTTAACAGCGCTTTTAAGTATAAGTTTTACTGTCATTACATTATTTATTTACTCTGTTCATATAATTTATCACTTAACAAATACATATTACAGTATTCTCATTAGTCTGAAAAGATACGATTTTATGAAAACTATGTCGATATGAAGCTTATTGCTTGGTCATCAATACACATGGTTCGTAATTCTCGGTTTTGAGTTTCGCGTTTTTGAGGTTTTAGCAGGCCAGTTGCCAATGGTGGAGAGAAGACAAAGTTTTTTAATTACTCCTTTATTGGCGTGTCACGCACCCAGAAGATGAGAAGGGGCGATTCTATACAATTTTTGATCGACCTTGGCACCATATGGCTAGCATGGTAACTGTGATGACTTTACATAGTCAGGTCATAAGTTAAATTCTGTCACACAATAAAAACTTTTGAATTTAAAATGCTGGCCACAAAAAAGTTTATTGAATTCAAATTTCGAATTTTTCATGAAAATAAAAATGTGTACTTTTTAGAATTTTCCTCATTTTTAGGGTTCCGTACCCAAAGGGTAAAAACGGGACCCTTTTACTACGAGTAAGACTTCGCTGTCTGTCCGTCTGTCCGTCGCTCTGTCACCAGGCTGTATCTCAAGAGCCGCGATAGCTAGACAGTTGAAATTTTCACAAATTATGTATTTCTGTTACCGCAATACCAACAAATACTAAAAACATAGTAAAATAAATATTTAAGGAGGGCTCCCATACAACAAACCCGTTTTTTTTGGCCTTTTTGGTACGGAACCCTTCGTTCGCGAGTCCGACTCGCACTTGGCCGGTTTTATTAAATATGGAGTGGACACTTAAAGTAGACCGTGTCGCGGTTATTGCGTTGCATCGTTGCGGTTACGCGCCAATTCAGATTTTCGACTTACTAAAAAATTTGAATATAACCAAAAGATTCGTTTATCGTACCATAAAACGATACAATGAAGACTCTAGTGTAGATGACAGGTCAAGAAGTGGTCGCCCTCGCTCTGTTAGAACTCCAGCAGTGGTAAAAGCTGTGAAGGCGCGCATTAATCGCAAAGAAATCCCATACGTAAGCAGAAACTGTTGGCCCTTCAGATGGGGTTAAGCAGGACCACGGTGAAAAGGGTGTTAAATGAAGACTTAGGGCTTAGGGCATATCGAAGAAAAACAGGACATCGTTTGGACGCTCGTTTAATGGACCTGAGACTGAAGAGATGCCGCGCTTTGTTGAAGCGGTACGCGGGAAAAAAGCATCGGGAAAATCTTTTTTCGGATGAAAAAATTTTCACCGTGGAAGAGAGCTACAACAAACAAAATGATAAGGCGTACGCACACAGTAGTGAAGAAGCGAGCAACCGTATTCCGCGTGTCCAACGAGGTCATTTTCCATCCTCGCTCATGGTTTGGTTGGGAGTCCCTTATTGGGGCTTAACTGAGGTACATTTTTGTGAGAAAGGCGTAAAAACGAATGAAGTTGTGTATCAAAATAGAGGCCTCAAGAACCTTGTGGAACCTGTTTCTCATACCATGTTTAATAACAGACTGGGTATTCCAACAAGATTCTTCGCCAGCTCATAGAGCGAAAAGCACACAAGACTGGCTGGCGGCGCGTGAAATCGACTTCATCCGGCACGAAGACTGGCCCTCCTCCAGTCCAGATTTGAGTCCGTTAGATTACAAGATATGGCAACACTTGGCGGAAAAGGCCTGCTCAAAGCCTCATCCTGATTTGGAGTCACTCAAGGCATCCTTGATTAAGGCAGCCGCCTATATTGACATGGACCTCGTTCGTGCTGCGATAGACGACTGGCCGCGCAGATTGAAGGCCTGTATTCAAAAGTCAAGTCATTTTGAATAAACTTTATTACCATATGAATCTATGTTTTATTAAGTTCATTTTGCTATATAAATGGTTACATAAATAATAAACATGTCTAAATTATTTCATATTACACATGTGACAGAACGTATGACCTGACTAGGTATTATTGGATGTTGGATGAAAATAAATACGAGTAGCTCTTAGACTGATGGTCCTAGAAAGAAAATCTAAAACTGTACTTTAAAGAACCACGAATACACATGTGTTTGCAGATATGTATTTGTATTCGGCTAGTCTTTACTAGAGACAAGTATTTTATTTTAGTTTTTGTGACTTGTTTGTAATTAAAACGTGTGCCATACCGTGGCCATACCTATGTTTCATCAAAATCATAACATTGAACGTTCTTTTTTTAAGGGCTGAAAGAATTTTCCAAAACAAATACACATCGAAAGACTTGTTTTTATACAAAAAACAATATAATTTAAGTCTTTTAGCTTAGATCTGATAAACGAAAACTCTTAACATAAGATAGTCAGGTATCAAAGTCAGAGGCATAGACGATTGGATAGATCTCATAAATGTAATAAATTTACATATGAACCTTTGTGTGTGTAAGTATTTGTTGGTTAATTCAAATATTTTAATTATGAACTTAACAACATAATGTTATTAAAAGAGGGAATTATGATAAAAAAACTGTGTCGTTGATGTCTTTTGTATGAAGAAACTTATCTATTTTGTAATTGCAATTTCAGGTACCGTATATTGTAACAAACCATTTCTTAAGTGGATAAAAATAGCGTAATATTACAAGTAAGTAATATATCGTGATAAAAAAGTTTGTAGTTTTCTTGTTTTATTTTTCTTCTCATCATGATACGTCTATACATGGTCTATACGCAGGTATTATAATGAGGGGCTGCGGTCCACCGGCTATTTCGTATAATTTCGTAATAGTAATTTTTTGCTCACCCTGTTCAAGTGTATAGATAATAGTGTGTATTTACATACTGGTTGGTGTGACTCTTGGTAAATTATTATTACGATGATAAACTTATTAACTAAAGAAATGTTAACTATTTGATTGTAAAAAAATATAAATGGAAAACTCTCCATCTATATTTTTCTTCCAAAAGTACGCCACTTAATAACTATTAAGCTTGATCTTTTTATTATTAAGATTGTTATAAAGATGGGTATAAATAGTATTTTTGATTGGAGAAATCGAATGTAAAGTAGTGTGTAACTTATTAAAGAAAGGCTTACATTATATTGTGTATATTGAATTATGAATATCAACTACTTGTAAGTTATTGAAAAACTTCTGATTGTTAGAGCTCCTGAAACAAAACGATTGGAAGCGTTTATGTAAATGACAGAGCCGTGCTACCGGCGGTACGCGGCTCTCGGTCGGCTACGGCGATTATTTCTCTGTTTAATGGCTCGATCCTTCGCTGTCTTGAATACATTTATAGCTCATTATAATTCAGAAAGGATGCTGTATGTAGTTTATAGAAAAAAACCCGTAAGTTTTTTATTATCTGCATCTACGCAACCCATTTTAGCTTATTTTTGTTATGAACTTAAATTGTATGTTAAAGTATTTTTCATGAAAATTCTCCTACATAAGTAATTATCATAAATATGATAGAAATAAATAGCTTTAATTGTCTAGTGCTCGCACTAGTACCTATATTTTTGGTCCAGTTAGTTATTTAAAAAAAAGGTTGACAAAACTGACGAAGTTTCTTGCGCTGCTTCTTTTCGGTACAAGTATTACTAGCCCTCACTATTCAATTGTCCTAAAAAGAAGAAACCAAGCTTTACGATCCCGAAATTCAATTTGCAGACGGGGACAATCATCAACAAAGGGGTCATGGCTAGCTTACTACTAAATCCACAGTTCCTTGGTTGGTGATTTTGCCCACCTGCGAATATAATTCTGGGATCGTAGAGCTTGTTTTACTCTTTTCAGTTTTTATTATAATAGTTTTCGCAGTCGGGTTTTTAGCGGAAATAAAACCGATTTATCAGGGAGTTTAAAGACCGCCGCTGAATTACTGAATCAGATTTAGGTTTTATTTATTCACTAGCTGTTACCCGCGACTTCGTCCGCGTCAATTTCTGTTACTATGATAGCGATTATTTTTGCAACATTTTTCACAGATGCTTCGCTCCTATTGGTGGCAGCGTGATGTTATATAGCCTAAGTTACGCCTTCCTCGATAAATGGACTATCCAACAAAATAAGAATTTTTCCGGTTCGAACCAGTACTTCCTGAGATTAGCGCGTTCAAACAAACAAACTGTTCAGCTTTATAATATTAGTATAGATTAAAAATTTGAATTACATACTACCTTACCACTTCTCACGCAGTGCTTCTTTTACAGTTTACGGTTTAAAACCATTTTAAGAAATGTATTTCTTTTTAGTTGAACTTAAATATACATATTGTATGTTATATTTTGATTTCAGAGGAAATCACTATATACACTAATCAACACTACTTTATGATAACTGCTATTAAGAATAAAACATTATTTATATTATGAGTTACTTGTGGATGTGGTTGATACAGTGCCGAATTATAGAAATATTATGAAAAACAAGGTTATTGGAAGAAACTTCGCAACAAATAACTCTTATGATAGTGACCTTAAAAGTTTAAATCAGTATATTGTGTGTGCCATGTCAAATGAGATGGATGGATAAATACACAAATACACGAAAATATTATTATTCACGTCACTTCTTGCGCTCCTTCTACTCGGCATAGCTTACACTTCGAAGAAGTAGCAGTACCTAGAAGCAGTAGTCAGGTAGCAGTAACCGGGCTTACTTGCAAAAATAATACTGGTTTTCTCATTAAAAGTTTGATGGGTGTGTGTGGGATGTATATGAGCTTGATAATTGGACACTGTTAAACATAAGGGCATCAAGTGACATAACAGTCATTACGAGATAAACGCGTTTGAAAATTTTCAACGCACCAACATTTTAATATTGGCATAACTTTTGATTTGTTGTACATATTTAGTTCAAAATTTGCATGTTTATAGAGTAAAGAGTAAGCTTTTATTATGTATGTCATATTTGTTTAATTTATTGTTATTTGAGCCAATTATTACAGTTAAATTAGTTAATACTGTTTTGCATAAATATGCAATAGTCCTAAATTATTTGTCAAAAGGTATCAAAGTGCTTTGAAGTTTGAATCCTTATAGCAAAATGTAAAATAAATAAAATATACTAGCGTCAGAGGCCTTCCATCAGGATATAAATATTGGCAACAGTTCAATATCTTCAAATAATTTTCTGCTTCAGTCTCTTAAGTTATGTCACATTTAAAGAATAGTTTATTAGGGACAATTTTCTGATCTCAATCTCAAGTGTTAATTCTTAATATTTTCCAATTATTATTGTCTTTTTTCTTTAATTTTTTTTAATGAAGGTTCTACTGCTAAGTCTGTTTGAGTAAATTTGGAGACTTGAATTTATGCTTGCGTTGGCAATTTTCAATGCAATGTACAGGCAATTATGTGTTTTTAAAGCGCATTCTAAGTCCCGAATTCAGAGTCCTTCAGTAAGAATGTGTATCCTGGTTTGAGAAATCTCATTGTATTTTTTCAAGCTTTTAATGATTCAAAAAAATAGTAAAGTAACACACTACAATCATCCCACTGCAGGAAAAAGGCCTCCAACATTGAATTCAAGTTACCACAGCAATGATGAGTACTGGCATAATCACCACGCTTGCCAAATCTGCCGTCCATAAGCTATAATGCCGTTAACCGACAATCGGTCAAAATTGACTTTTTAATACCATCAGAATCAGAAAAAAATGCTGAATCTAACACTGTTACCCATATTTTTCTATCTTGCTTAGTTCCTGAGATAAAAAAAATAAGAATGCCGTTAACTGCTTCGCTTTAGCAAAATTACAGAGCTAAAATGCTGTTACATCAAATTACTTAGCTAAAACGTGGTTAAGGGATTTTGACTTTTATTGGCGCATATGTTCTATGAAAAATTACCACAGTATATTGCCGTTATCAAAAATTTCCACTCAATACAATCGTTATAGTACTTTGACGATGATATTGCTTAGTAGTTCTTTGCAAAGCGTTAGTATTACATCTCAAGACTAAAACGCCGTTACGTAAAATATTAGACAAAAACGCAGGTAAAGTCTGATAGCGGCATTTTAGCGTTGTATTAGGTGTCTATATTTATTAAAATTGCAATAGCGGGTTGACCATAAATGCTAACTAAATTTAACAGGCTACGTGTTTTGTATATGTTTACATGACTTAAATGCCGTTATCCTACATTCTTTAACTATAATGCGGTTATGTTAAAAACATAAAATGAAGATGTTCACGAAAGGTAAGGCGTCGTCGTCGCTTCGGTCGATTAGCTAAGTGTAAAAGTTTGAAAGTGTCGCTGCGCCTCTGAACTCCTGGAACACCAAATTAGAACCAAAACGTAGGTATTTTAATTATAAAATTGACAGTATTTTTAAAATCTTCGTTATTAAAGTGAGATTCTCTAGAAATGCCACCACTGTCTGCCAGAAGATGAAGTTGGTAAAGATGTTGAAAAATAATTTCCTGTGGCAGCTTACCCTTTTAATGAAGCAATACTAATGTCTGATCTCTCGAGTGTAGAAGTGAAAGATCCGTTTGCAGATTCCGATGATGATAGGGACAAAGACTTCGTGCCAGATAGTTCAAACTCAGATGATACGAGATATGAAATACGAGTGCTATAAATAGTTACTTAAATTGGGATCAGAACAATGTATGTGATGTTGTCTACATTTATTTATTTAATCATACTATAATTGTTGCCGACAAGCCCAAAGCAGTAAATATGAAAAAGCCTAAAATAAAAAATCTATCTACTCAAAGTAGGTAAGAAATTTTTCGAAAGTCATACAGACCTCATCATACCTTCAGCAGCTAAAAAAGATTTATAATTTTACATCAGGGTTTGCAAAAAATACGGAAACAATATTTCACTATGCAAGTACGAGATGTTTTGAGGAGGTTTCAGTACTTGCTGGAAATGCTTTTGTTTTCTATGTTTTACTCATTTCATTAATGAACATTCTTTCAATGATTGTGAAAATCATGATTCCAGTTACTTACAAACTAACACAAATTACGACATTAAATAAAAAGTAAAAACAAAGAATATATTGAAAAAAAAATGGTTGCCTGTAAAGTCGGTTTTACGGGCGAAGATTTTACGTGACAACGTCTTTTTCTCGGTAGAATATTTATTGATATGAATATAATTAAATTGCACAATAGGAACAAGGAATTGAATGAAAATAAGAATTGCACAAATTTTAACTATAGAAATATATTTTGTTTACTAAAACATTGTACATGTAAACTTAAACTTAACTAATTCCTATTTGAGTGATTTTGTTGAGGATAGGACGATGATAGGAGAAATATGAAATGAAAGGAAGTGTTTCTGCTGTAATGTGTCTTGCGAAAGTCAAGTCTTTTTCCAACGCCAAGAACGTTCGAGAAAGACAAAGACAGAGACACAAGCATGCGCCGATTCAATGCGCCTAATTCTCTAGTGCTGCGCGCGCGGCAGACCGATCATAGTTGAGTGGGAGAGAGACGCAAGGCATTCGGCGGGCCTCTCTCTCGTTCGGTGACTCATCGTAACGTTACCGAGCGTTACACTTTTTCATAAGTGACTCCCAGCCGCAACCTAATTTAAGACGTTGTCACGTCAAAAAAGACAACACAGAGACAATTATTGATAAGACTCTAAATTAAAATATAATGAATATAGCACATAATATAAAATTACAAAAAAATTATAACAAGTGGACTAATCAACGAATGTTAAGACGAAGTTATAGTTCAGATATATGTAAAAACTCTTTAAATTTTGTAAAACCTACAACTCAACAAGAGGTCTTTCTCGCAAGCAAAGAAACACAATAGATGTATGTTATAACGAAGCGTCGGCTATCGAAAATGAAGCTTTCACTCAAAATCTGAGCCAGAATCATCGCCACTGCCAAAATTACACAAGAAGTGTGGTACACCCCTTCTCCAATGGAAACTAGAAAAAAATATGAAAGAACATTAGAGCATGGTGTCAAAACAACTGTGATAAAAGCTCTAAAAAAATGTACTTCTAAATTCAGTGAAGAAGATCGAATTTTAATTAATAAATCGTACTGGAAAATGTATTGTTGCTGCCACGTCAGATTCCATTCATAAGAGCACACACTTTAGCAAGTAGCAATACCACAACGAAAATCTACGGTCGAACCAAAGAGAAACCTAAAACGGGCATTAATACTTAAAAGAAGTGATGATGTTAAAGTAGATGTTTGTAAACATTTCTTTCTCACTACCTTAGCCTACGAGAATACCAACGACAGACCGTTGCTTAATAATTTCACACAAGAATCAACAGATAAACGCGGAAAACATCAAAAGAAGCATCCATTTGACCGGGGCTTATTAACTGAACATGTAGAATCGGTAAACCCACTACTGCCTCACTATAGACGAGAACATGCTCCATTGCGACGATATTTTCAAATATTAATGTAAGACTTGCAGCAAGCATTTGCATTTTCTTGAAATTCACCTAGATAAAAAAATATCTTATAAAACATATAGACAATACGTAAAAACAATGAATAAAAGTTTCATTCAACTCGGTAAGAAAAAATGCGAATTGTGCAAAGCCTACTCTATCTATCATAGGGAGAACCTTATTGGCACTTGAATTTATTGTTTTCCATCTCAATGTACTACAAAACGTTGTGCAAATAAATGTTTGAGATTGACTTTGACTTACATAAAAAGGAAACTCAACATGATGTCTTCTGATTATTGAAGAATGTGCTGTTCGTGTAGACTGGGCTAAACATCATGAGGAATATAAAAAAGCAAGGGCACTATAATAATACCATGAACACAAAGCAATCGAAAGTGAGTAAAATATTTCAGTGTAGATCTTGAAAAAGTCATTATTGTTACCAAGAATGAAAAGTTTCAAGTCTGTTCTCTTATGTCAACGACTTACTGTTTTTATTAAAACTTTTGCTACTGTTGGAAAAATTACCTTGCTCTCTATGCCAAATTAAATTATGCCAAATAACTGTCAAAGGTTTAGACCTTTGACAGTTATTTGGCATGATGCAGTCGCAGGAAGAAGACGGAATTTCATTGTCCGCATTCTATCATTTCTTCCTTCGTCACAGAGATGTTGCGGATATTTACTTTTATGGCAAGATAATTGCAGCTCACAAAATAAGAATAGGGTTTTTTACTCTCTGTATATTGTATTATGTTTTATAAGAATCTTTATAGGATTAATATAATAAACATGGTTTTTAGAAACAGTTGTGTTACTGACAGTTACTATTTTTATATCAATAGCAGAAAATTGTTAAACTGCTTTTAGAAATTAAAATAAATAGTCGTTTTAATTGATCTCAAAAAGTCATAAAAATGGAAAGGATTTAATTTTGTATTGTCTTTTAAAAGAATCTACGTAATTATTATATATTTGTAACGCTGTTAAAGCAGTTGATGATTGTTGTCATTTAGGTACTAATCTATTATTTTAAAGAATAGTAAAAAATCTGAAAATCTGCTACATTAAAGAAATAATGATAAAAAATCTTTATAATTGATCGCCACAAGCCACGCAAATGCATTTTTTTTTCTAGATGTTGATTATCAACACTAATACAGGTTATTTTGTTTTGACATAAATACATTTGTCTTTATTTTCTAAATTATTAAGTAACTGATGCCTAGCTTGAATGCCGTTATGGTGAAAGGTTTTGTTTTTAGCTGCATTTTAGTCTTGTAATAAAGACGAATCAAATTATGCATATCAAAAGCTTCATTATTTATGTGCTAATACATGACTAAAATGACGTTAACGTACATTAACTGCATTATAGGCAAGCAATGTCTTGTCTAAAAACAAAAAAGTATTACCTAGGTAAAACGCCGTTATACTGTTTAACGGCATTATAGTTTAGTAAAAATATAAGTTAGAAAATCGTTTTACAAATTTATCAAATTTATTCAAGATCCAACACTTGAATGCCGTTAAGGTAGCGATAGCGGCGTTTTAGTTGGGTTTATTATGAGGTATTTGTTATTTGATACTTAATTAAAACGTATAAATTAAAATATTTCAAAACCTATAATACATAGCTTTGAGAGAGTTTTAATGTTTTTTAGCTCCCATAATTGCCTATCTGATGGTATATTAAAGTTACGCATTACTCTTTTACTTTTGAAACAGCGAATTTTTTTCCGTTCCCTCTCTTTAAACTCGTTTTTCTCCGAATGTGGTTTTGGCACTTAACGGCATTTTAGTTTGTGGACGGCAGAAATGCGGGTTAGTGATCACAAACCCGAGCAAAGTTCGAAAATTCGATGCCAAGTAACAACTAAACAATTCGAAATATACAAGAAAATTTATAGTCTTATTTTTGCCAGTACAAGTATCTGTCCATATAATTAGTTGTTCAGTACTTTCACCCAAATTAATAGCTGTGAATATTTTTAAACAATTGCCAACAGAAGGTGTTGTATGGAACTTGAAACCATTTTGTAAAATTGTAATTTAGAACTTAATACATTACACTCATACATTTTAATTAGTATAATGGAGTCAAGTAACATAAAACCTTTTTGTTATTTAGTGTATGCACAAAGGTAAGTTTTACAAAATCCATTTTATTGGTATGTATAACAAATTCAATAAATTTTATTGAAGATGGAAATTTTGCGAGCAGTTAAAGTTCATTTTTCAGGTTACGGTGGTACTAATAACTCAATCCGCGATTTTTTGTCACTTGACACCAATGATATTTCTTTTTAATATCATTGCTTGACACCCTTATGCTTAGCAGTGTCTAATTAAAGCAGTCATATTTCTTTTATTGAGGGTTTAGTTTCTCAACAATAATCGATCTACATAGCCGCACTTTAACATAACGTTTCGCCTGCCTTGTTTGGTCATACTAGCATAGAGTGATTTGATTTGGTCATATTATATTATTATTTCAATTGTGAAAATTGAAGAACTACAATTACAATTCCTAATAGTTGAACTAACAACTTCATTCCTAATAGGTAGTTCAACCAACAAGAAATATAAATACACCGAAAAAGTTATTGCAAAGAGAAAAAACGTTGAAGATCATCAGAGCAAAGGGTTCGTCGATCTTAACGATCAAGGTGAGCAACAGGTTCGACAGAGTCAACTCTTATTTAGCCTGAAGGAGAGCTCCCGGCGCCGGTCACCGCGGCGGCGGTCAAAGCCCTACCTATAAAACTCGATACTTACGAAATAATTACTTCAGAGCCGCCTCAGATATATCTGGTTCGAACGCACTTATGTCAGTTGCGAGACATTAACATCACCTATAAGATTTTTCATAGTCACAAAACGCGGGAAAAGTGTGTGATCTCCGCGCGTGCGAGAGGCACAGAGTCTAGGGACAAACTGAACACATTTCTGGGTGTCCGTGATGCGTGACGGGTGCACGTGCGCAATGCGCGGGCGCATCTCTGCAGACGCATCGACGAGAGCCTTCACTACGCGGATCGATTCCAATTTCGCTGCTTTGCAGGCTTGTTTTGATAAGCTTCTAAGTTGCGTCAGAGATGAGGTAATAGAATAGTGTAACACGTTATTTCGTGAAATAAAGCAAACCATTCTAGTTCCACATAGCTTATCTATATGTGATGTAACTATCTCATATAAGCTATGTGGCACAGTCTACTGTGTTCATAATTGCCGGCTTCTCTTATTCATTGATCACTTAACGAAAGTTGAGTTTCTCTGTTCACATTTTTGCCACTCATTTTCCAATTGAGAAGTATTCTTGTTGGCATCCATCATTTAATTCTAATAGTTACTGATGTTACTTAATTGTCACGATTAAGAACGAATGGGAAAACGACGAGTTTAATTACATAATGATTTAGATAAACAGGAAACGGCATGGAACACAAAAAGTATCTAGAATCTAATGTCGAAAAAAAAAAACACAAATCAACTGTTTAAAATTTTCCAAATACTTAAGAATTGTTATGTGTTAGGATTCGTGATAGAATGTACTGAATGAACACTCGCATTTATCAAACTATGCCATTAAAAATTCATGTTTGCCTGAGACTACTTCTTCAAGAGAGCACGGTTTTAATAAATACTAACATTCAATTACAAATATAATGCGTTTAAGAATATAACTAAAGGAGTTCAATTTAAGAATCGGCATTTAGTTTCGTGACGCTGAAAATAAAAACGTGATATATTGTCATGCCCGCAAACAGTTTAAATTTTAAATAAAGTGCTGCCGAATTCTTTACCGAAAAATATTTACGGTATGTTAAAATAATAGCGTACTGCTACGAGTATACTGCATTATGGCACGACAATGTGTGTGAGGTGTGACACACAAGGTGTTTCTCGTGCGGTACCCGCGCGTCCAGCTACTTTCCCGTTCCACTCCGCCGAGCTCATTGACGAGCGTTTTCTTTGATGGTCGTGTGGACGCACAGCGCCCGATTACTCTCATATGTAACCTCATTCATTCAGGCATGATAATGTACTGGAAAATTGCATTTTCTATTTGTAAACAATCTCTGATAAAGTTCCGAAAAAAGTTTAAGTGCACGAACTTAATCCCTCGATCGTGAGTTATTCCAGACACAATTATTGAAATCAATTGTTATCGTGGCACCCGAGTGCCTCCTGGGGGTTGAGGGATTAAACGTAAAAGCAGCGATTTAAATGAATAAGAAAATAAAATTTGATGAATTTAGGAAACAGTAAAAAATAATGAACCTTACTTATTTTTGCTCTTTATAGTTAATATTAACTTTATCAAACAACATTAGTTGGTCAGTCTAGTTTGTTTGGTCAACTGTAAGTAGAGCAAACTTAATAATTTTTGATTTTCTTCGATGCTATACAGCAATCTCGTTTTGAGCGCGCTTGATTTCTCAACATCATAACTAATTAGTTTTTGCATTTGCTTACTTTTCATCTGACGTGTGAGAGTAATTGTTTCTGTACTAAGAAAAGTGAAATGAAAAAATATTTTAAAAATACAGTAACTATATATTTTTTAATTCCTTTTTTGAACTGAGTTACCTACCTACATTTATCATTGAAATATTTAGTTTAACCATTGGTATAGTTATTTTAATCTTTGCCTACGAGCGTGGGTTATTCCAGACACAATTAGATAAAATCAATTGTTATCGCGACAGCCGGATGTCGCGCGGGGTTCAAAACGTTAAAATTTAAATCGAGACATCTTTCCTACATTTTGCGAACACAGTAATAAAAAATAATATCGGATGGAATAGTCAGCTTAAAAACAGTTTATAAAAAAAAGAAATAGTCTGGTTTTTTATTGTTTGACTCCAAATGATAAACAAGTAGGGAAATTAAGTTGAAAGGAGGTAAGTAAAATTAAATAATCTTTATTCAAATATTCGCACAAGAAACATTAATAGCACATCATATCGCATTGTAGTCCGGTAATTTGTGGAACTTTCACTGTAAGCATTTTATTCTAAGGTAAGTATAATATACTTACTTAAATACTCTATAACTAACCCACTTGTCACTGCACTGAAATTACCATGGCAAATTACCATTTCATTATTAAAACTAACTTTGCAATTTTATATGACATTATATCACATTAAGTATTTAAGTAAATCTAGAAAAATACGAACATTAAACGTTTCTATTCAGGTTTTTACCTGTACAATTTCAAATTATTGCTGTTTTTGTGTTTGATGTAACATAGTAAATTATTTTATACATAAGTAAAATATATTTAAAAGAATTGACGTATTCATAGGATTTCCAGATAGATATTTAGATCACGCATAGATAATGATAATACTCGCTGTTGCCCGCGACTTTGTCTGCGTCAATTTCTGTTATTATGATTTTTTGCAACATTTTTCACTGATGCTGCGCTCCTATTGGTCGCAGCGTAATGTTTAATAGCCTAAAGCCTTCCTCCATAAATGGAATATCCAACACAAAAATATTTTTTAAATTCCAACCAGTACTTCATGAGATTAGCGCGTTCAAACAAACAAACAAACTCTTCAGCTTTATAATATTAGTATAGATTAGAAATAATATTTCACTTTATGTTTTTGGAGCGCGAAAGGTATTTAGTATTTAATAACATTAACGAACTCGCGGAACACTTGTATTATGTATTACAATAATAACTTTGACTTGCATTAGTACAGGTAGCCTTGCCTTTTAAATATATAATTACTTATTTAAAACATGCGTTTCAAATGTTTATTTTAGATATGCCTTCCATTTTAGATGATATTTCAGCTGCGGTTTACAGAGGTCTGCGATACATGGTTCAGATTGAAAAACAGGTTATTGCAGAATATATAATAATAATGGACCGGCTAGTTACTAACAGGACATAGATTTGACTCCAATCTGAGGCTGTGTGAACTTTTCAAAGCCGAAATATCATCTCCAAAACCAAATACATAATGTATTATAAATAAATAGGTAGGTACACGTAGTAGGTACAATTTGATCCAAATGGGCACAAATCAAGGTCACTGGTATCAGGATGATCACACCCAAGCTTTGTAAAGAGCATCGGGTAATATGATAATTGAATAAGTACTCTACCGACCACAGAGATGGAAATAAATAACACCATTTCCGGTTAGTAAACAGAATGCGTATGATAAATAAACTAGGAAACTCTTTGGACTTAGACTAGCAGCAGGTAAAGAAAATATGTACTATGACTAACTGAAATTATTATAGTTACAAAGACAGTTAAGGTTTTAGAATCTCTATAGAATTTAAAAAGAAAAAACTTACAGTACAGTTGCAATAAGTTACCTATGTATCTAATGGTAGTGGAATAAGTGTAGTCTGACGAGCGTGCGGCATACGGAGGGATAATGGCGCATATTCTCTAAATTGCACGAGGGCGATCGGAGGACCTAACGAGAATCTTAACGGTAACTAAATTCGTAGACCTCAACACAAAGCGAACTACTTATCGGATCATGATCATCTAATACAACAGTTATTTACATTATCTAACTACGATGAGGATAATTTATACAAATCTTTGTCAGCCTTTCTTTGGAAAACTACAGATATCCACATTTAAAAAATCTTTACCATCTCATTTGATGTAATGATTTTTTTTTTCATAAATTGATATTGACATCATCAACAATAATTGTAATCATTCTTACCTAACAATCCCAGTCTTATCTGAAACCTTGTTAAACCTTCCTAATCATAAGGCCTTTTCAATAAGGCTCTGCCCTTCCTCATGCAAGGATTCAATCTCACGTGATCACCATTACTTTCACAAGTTTAATTAGTAAATTATATTTTATGTCACATTGAAAAAGAGACTTGCTTTTGTTTGTGCTGTACAAGGGAAACGTTTGTTTCGTTGATACGAGGAATTCATACCGAAAACTTGTGCGAAGGGCTCAGTAAATATCTTAAAAAACAGTCTTTTAAAAACTATTGGCGAAGCTTCAAGTAATTGCCCGTACTTAAGTTTAATATAATCTTCTGGGAACTTACCTAAGTATCGGAATACTGAAGTGCCTATCTGAAGTTAGCCTTCGCAACCGACAAATTAAAAACCAGTTTGATGCCTGCATAAGGAGCAGGCGTGCAAATTACAAGCCGATTTAGTTTTTGTAAAAATACACATTCCAGAAACCCGGGCGTTTCAAGATCTGTTAAAGTCGGCCTAAATTGTGTTATTTGTCACGAGAGCTTCGTCTATAAACTTATCTAATCTAATAACGTTAAGAGTATCTTTTCATATATTAGTCTCTAAATGCCAATTTTCTAGATTTTCCTGACGGAAAAGCACTCTATACGCAATTCTCAGATATAGCCCTGAAGCGTTTTTATACAATTTTCATTCCATTAGATTAGGTACTTCACATAGTTAGTCACATAGGGCTTCTTTGTCGAAAGACATTCTGTCAACAAATATTAATTAACGCCTCATTTCTTTTTGAGCATTTTTAACATCTTGTGCTAAAATCTCTAAAATCCGAAATGATGTTGAAACAGGAAAACAAAACTGATCGTCTCACGGCTGACGCTCAGACAGAAGATCGTTTCGTTTGAAAGATATGACCTCTTTGTCGGTAAGTTTTATCATTTTGAGTTTTTGGCAGAGCACGTTGTGGGCTATATCTTGGGTCGCTGGCGGTCTTCGTCGTCACTGTGTTCTTCTTGAAGCAGCAGACTGTCCGGCGGGCCGCGCGGACAAGGCCGCGGCGTGTGCGTGCGCCGCAGACCGCCGCCGCCGCGATTGAAAATCCGCGTGAGCTGAGCGAATTTCTTTCGAGACACTGTAAGCAAGAATATTGAATGTTAAAATCCCTTTGGTTTCTATGTAAACCAAGCTGTTAGGGCGATGTGATAACTAATCTTAAACTTTTATAGCTGAAAGTTTACTAGCAGTGGCTAGCTTCGTTTGCGCTAAGCATAATTAGATAAAATTTTCGAAAAAGTAAATAAGTATTTTACCCAAAAAAGGACTTGAAAAACACTTTTTTAGATCCATACAGTTTATTTTATAAATTAGAAACTTTTCGGTTCTGTAATAATAACTTTTGGGTCTTGCAATGTCAGTTTAAAGAGCGGTAGAACCACAGGGTAGAACATCAGTGGTTGGAGTCTCGCCTCACCCTATCTATGGGTTATAAGTTCACACTCGGGCCTCGGCGCCTCACAGACATCACTCGTGGGAAAAACACCGTGAGGAAACCTGAACATTCAAGGCGTCCAGTATTTTATAAGGGTTGCCGAGATAAACATAATTGGTAAATGAAGATTTGTCTCATCTCATCTCAGATCATATTCATACGAAGTTCAACTAAAATAAATGGCTATGAGTACATACAGAAGGTAATAAAGATATGTATGTATGTATAGGTTCTTCAAATTTTTGCAAACACTATCGTTAAACTAAATTGAGAAATTATTGATGTCCCTTATTACACCGGTAGGATGATTTTGATAAAAAAACTTTTTTATATAATTCTCCACAACTCAATCAAAACTATCCCTTTACCTTTCATATAAATTGGTTCAGCTGTTATTGGTTCCCGACACAAACAAACTCCCAACCCATTTTTCACTTCTGAGATAAAAACTATGCAATGTTCTTTCCCTGGACTCAAATTATTCCTATACTAACTGTCATTAATTTGGTTCAAACTTTTTGGCGTGAAGAATTAACAAACAGACATATAAACAAACTCTTGCGTTTAAGAGATATGAGTGAGTACTGAGTATGGATTTGATCAGTAGAAACATCGACCTTTTTGTTTATATTAATTCAATAATTGAACAAATTAACTTACTTTTGCCCATATTTTTAAGTCGCTCCTTAAACGCGGCTTCGTCCTCTTGGCTTTTGCTTTTTTGCCCTTGCTCGCTATCAAGTGCTGCCATAAACTCTTGGTTCCACCGCAGCTCTGCCATAAATTCCTCGTTCTGCAGAAAGGTGGCGATGCGATCGTCATCCATATCTAGGCTGAGGTCTATCCTGGCGTCAGTACATGGAGGTATGCGTAAGAACATCGGCGGTAAGGGTCCTAGCATTCTGGGCACCCATTTACGTCGCACTGCCAGAGGAACCGCTTCGTCATCAATATCTCTGTAAATAATTTCATTTTCAATTTATCGTTGAATATATTGGATTCCAAAGAAAACGATTGCTATTCAATGTACGCTTAGAATAAAGACCGATCATCTTTGAAATTAATACATTGTGAATGTTAAAATATTATTTACTATTATTATTATGCTGTATACCTATAGAAAATAACGCATGCAAAGTTTTTGTAATCAAATAGCTGTCGCCCGTGACTTTGCTCGCGGATGAAATGTAGCCTATGATATATCCTGACCCGTGATCTCCTTTAATATGAAAAATAAATATTTTTATCCCACAGGAACCGAATATTATTGCGACTATTATCTATATCTGCATTAAATTCCGTCCAGATCCGTTCAGCTGTTCCGGCGCGTTTGAATAAAAAAACATCAATCCAAACTACCATTTCTGCCCAAAATACTCTTCATAGGGATCACTTATTGTGAAACGAAACTTCCTAGTAACCATGAATTTACCGTGCGAGTGTCGGGTCCAGAAGAAGTTACTTGGGACAGTGCCTAGGACTTGCATGTTGTCACCTGGGTGATGATTTCTGAGGGCCATCATCCTTCTGAAGCGCAACAACGAACTCATTCACTGACCGAGTAGCCTTCTCTGCTAGTACAAATATGGTACGATCTACCTAATGATGCTTACGACATTCTTTTTAAAAGGACTAATAATAATTGTAAGTACCTATTATTAAGATAGAACATGGAAACATGTTCTGTGGATAGTTCCTTGATTGGTTACTGGCTCACTTTTAAAATACAATCATGGGCTAGTAATCACAGAAAGTAAATAGGTCCTCCCTATGGTAGCACTATATTCAAAAAGAATTTTCACATTCTCAGAATATTTTTTGCGAATGTTTTTTATGGATTTTTAACATCTCTTCTGAGCCTAGCAATCTCTTAGGATATTGTAAACCGAGAGTCCTTATATGCAAGTTTTTATTTTCAATTACATTACCACATCGCAGGGTTCGACTTTAGAGATACGTTACACCAAATAAAATGCAGTTTCTGTAGGCAGCTGATGCTGATTTTCCTACTTATATTGACATAAAATGACTTCTCTTGCCTTGCTAAACTATATTTCATCACAATGACATTACCTTATGCAATGCCTGCCGCCAATTATTAAACGTAACCCACGTTTAATAGATTCGATATAAGTATGTACCTACATAGTATAGTTATCATAACATCCTGACACCTACACGCAGATCAAGTACCTATGTATGATACAATGGATATTTCGCTTGTCATGATGCCTTACCTGTTGCTTTATTTCGTCAGATACTTATTATGGGGGTGAATTATGACTTGTGTTACTCAATAGATGTGTCATATTATGATAATTGTGCACATAAATCATCACCACATTGGTTTAGATAATTGACTGTAACACGTGAAACTGAATTTTGGCTATCTGATCTGTAGTAGGTAGGTATTTACCTAGTAACTTCATATTGATTAAAAATACTTACAAATTCATTTTCAGAATTTGATACGACGAAAGTATTTTATAAAATACTTAGCACACAATTTGAGAACACAATAAAGGAAAGAAGAAAATGTAACGGGTGATGTATTCAGTTAAAGACTTACACGAGTGCAGTAGTGTCATTGTCGTCTCCGTTTTCAGCGGGTTTTGTTCCGGTCCGGCGGTCCTTGCGGCGAGGCGTGCTGCTCTCTACCCGCTCCATCTCGAGCCGCAGCCGCTCGTTCTGGTTGTCGGTGCTCATCGCGAGTAACTGATCGATCGTCGCATCCACCGCTCCCTGATTTGCACGGAGCACCGCCTCGATAACGTCGTCGTCCATATCCGGGAACATCGTTTTGAAATCGGTCATCGCCTGCGTGAATTCGAGCTGCATCGTGGACGCCATCGCGCCGCCGGTGCCGCTCGGCACGCGATACGCTAGAACCGTCACGAGTGCGCGCCCCTGGCCAGTGACACAGCTGATATGTGACGCAGAAGTGCCGCAGTGCTAAAGTGGACGGTCGCCGGCTGAGCATCGGCCATCCTGCGGCGCTCCGCACGCCGTCGCTCGCCGCGGCGGCGCCTCGCTGGCTATTAGCGTCTCGCCGGAGACACTTGAAAACGTCGCCCTACACCGAGCTATACCATGATGTGCAATTTTCACTTTCCTTGTTTTTAGGCGTTCGCTGCGCATGCGCGAGGTGCGGTAGGTTGGGGAGTGTGTCGATATAAATAGAGAATGCACGTTGCGGCGCGCGGCTCGTCCCGACGGCGGCCGTCCGCGACCCTCGCCGTGCACTGCAGGGCCACAGTACTTACCAGCACGCCTGCGCTAAAAGGATTGTTTGTAAATCACGCAACTCGACGCAGCGTGACCTTTGCTACGCAACGCCGGAAATTTGTGATGTCATACAACTGCATCACAGACAATAACATAGCTCTACTCGAGCTCCACATATAACACAGACTTCGTAGTTATCTCTTTTTGCCCTCTCTGCTATGATTGTTTTGACTGGAAAACTTTTTGGCTAATTGTACTTATGTTTACCCGAAATGATTAAATAAGTATAATAATTCTATGTATTATAAGTATGTATTTACAAAAAAAAAAGTATATAAGTAAGTTTATCGGTTGTCTAGTACCCCATACGACAGGGTACTTAATAGTACCTTAATTTGGGACTAGATGGCTCAGTGTGGCCCAGTGAGGCATGTCTTAAATATTAAATTAAAAATATTAAAAGCATTTATAATTTTGTAGTCGGTGACAAATGAAAGAATACCTAAACTAGCTTTAGATTGCTGTACTTGCTGTAGTATTTACTTGACACTTACTTCAAATTTATAAAATTCTAATGTGCTAAGTAAGAAGGTAATATAATTTTTTTAGTTTCCTATTTTTTGAAGCCGGTTTTATTTTTTGTTAAAAAATATATTCTTTTTCGATAGATAGTTGTTATTTTACGACATAACAAGGATATAAATAAATAAATGTAATGTGGACAAAACCACATAACATTGTCCTAATCCCAAAGTGAGTTACTGTTTAAAGCGAGTGTTATTGTGGAAATCAGAGAAAACCATATAAATCTATGGAGAAAACGAAGGTATTACAAACACCTAGATCCGAAAAAATTGGTAAATCATTTTTTTCCTACATTGACTCTACCGGGAATCGAATCCGGGACATTGGAGCAGGCGACAACTTGAAAACCGGTGTGTACGCTATTCCGCCACAGAGGTTGTCAATGCTTATCGGATGAGGAAACGACGGCTACTTGACACTTGTGGCGATCTTACTTAATGCATATTTAAGACATGGGTTTTTCATGGATGCCAATGTCAAAACTGGACCACAAGGAAGTCACAAGATTTCAAATAATAAAAAAAAAGGTTTACCCAGTTGAAAGTTCAGAGGTGACAAACACAAAAAAAAACAGAAGATTTAAATAGCTAACCATTATACTTCACCATCATCATTATCTAAGCCAAACGACGCCCACTGCAGGACTATTATACTTATTTAATCATAATAGCGGCATCTGGTGAGTTAGGGAAAGAAAGGGTTTTTTCCATAACTCACCCTAGTGTTATCATTTAAACAAACGCCGCTGGCGGATGCCATCGATTTATCGCAGTCTCAAAACGCGATGCAGTCGCAAAATCGCCGACCAAAGATACAAGTTGTAATGATCTACGGCCTACGCTTAAAGCGTTCATAATACGGCTGTAATAAATAAATTTGATCATGATTTAATAGGATCCATAAAATTATGTGGTATGGGTTATACCTACTTTAAAAGGAACGTAAATAAAATGCTATTTTCCTTTTTAGGACATACGATTTATTTAAATTTGAATATCTTACATAAAGTAAATAATTTAAAGTAGGTACTTATTACACTCGTTTATGAATAGTGCATTTATTACATTTATTAGTAACTGTGTATAGGTACGTAAATAATATTAATTTAGAATATCATAACTTAAAACAACATGGATGTCGCAACTAGCTGGATTGATCAATTGGTCAATCCAATTATTGGCTAGCCTGTTCTTGCTATTGATGTCTTAGCGACATCCAAAAAGATGTTAGCCGTTTAGTCATGTTTATAAATACAATATGGCATTACTCGAGAGCCTAAAAGAATAAAAATGCGGGAGTTGTTGAATAGGGTAGCCTTAATTAAAGCTTATAGAAACTGACTACTGCGACACGAACATAAGGTGGCAATAATAATAATAATTCAATGTGAAACATAATAATAGCAATGAAGTTGTAAAAGAAGTATTACTCACAGCGATTCTTGTACACAAAAGCGTCACATTTTTTCTGTAATTTAGCAAGAAAACACTTTGACAACAGTTAGTAAATGTTTGTACTAAACTTGCACATAATGCACATAAAATTACTGCTCAGAATAACTCTTCATACCGTGCCTTGTGTAAAGCGAAATCATATTTTTTCGGCGATTTCGTAATCGGTACCATTATAAGCGCTGTTTCAGCAGCCAATTTATTGCAGTAAGTCTTAAATACATAAACTTGACAATAATGACGATAATATTATGTCAGCATAATATGTTAATTACTACAATTTTACATGTAAGTTGTTAAGGTGTTAAATGTTTTAGGCCATTTGAAACTACTTACGGATTCTTACCATGTTTATTTATACGAGCAAAGCAGTGACTTCAAGCGACTTTCTAAACACTCAATTACCAGTCTAAATCTAACGCTTACGGTTTCCATTAGTTGGACACATATTAAATATCGTATATTATTTATATTTCCTGTACTCATACAGGTATTTGATAGATGTTATTAGTATTACTTAGAAATAAGTTTAAAAGAAGCAATTGCAGCTAAAAAAAATCTTTTCAGCGCATTCTACTATATAATATCTAAATTATAGGGCCACGATTACTAAAGCTATTATAGTAGAATCGCATGAAAGATTTAGGGTCACTGCACATCAAAGTAACTGCTTGAAACATAGAACATGTTGATATTTAAAGTAAAAACGTGCAGTGAATGGTATTCATGTAAGATGCATGTTACACTGCGACATTTCTGTTCTACTAGTATCAATGCCCAAACAAATTATGGTACAATATTTGAATTTTGCACACAGCAAAAACATTCGTCGTAATATCTTTTACTGGTAGCGTAAAAATGGACGGTGTGTTGCCACACTAATTGGTATCGACGCAAATTTTCATGTTTACTATATTTGTTTTATCATCTGTTAAAAAATGTATTTAAAATAACCTCTTTTAGAATAACAAAGATACTCCCCTCGATTTTAATTAGTTTTCTATGTTAGTTCAATTCTATACTAGCCTATATTATATGAGGAAGGAATGTCGTATTATGCCAGCGGAACTAAATTTTAGAAAATATATGTATTTTGATTAAGAATAACAGAACAATTTGGCAATAAACCACGGATACATAAAAATAAGTATATATTTAATGTTACAGAGTTAAATGTGTAAATATTAAGAAGAATATAAAACTAGTGATTACCTAAGTATAATATGAAAATAAAATTTTTCAAACACAACGCAATGGCACAAAGATTGCCTTAGGTATAAGTTTAAATACCAAATCCGTGGGGCGTAGTCCGGCAAGTGCCATTACCGTTCCATAATTACTAAAAACTAATGGAATATTTACACAGGGCCGTCTGACGAGCCATTCCACAAAGCGTTTCTGTTTCTCGAGATGTACGTAGCAATAGTGTTTCTTATTGTTAACAGGAAAGCGGTCTATAAAGTGCAATAATAACGCTCAACTGTAATAGATATAGAATAGATAGTCTTGAGTCTTGACACAGCACTAATAATGGCTCGGTAAAAGTGAAATGGCGCCAATGACTCGTCAAATGGCTCTGTGTAAATGTTTCATGGTCAAGGGTGGATCCAGCGGCGCGTGGGCATTGACAAGTAAGTAAAACGATAAAAATTAAATATATTTACTTTACAGTAACTGTATTTACTTTTAAATAAACGCTGAATTATTGTATATATTTGAAAAAAAATATATTTAGGTTTGTTTAATATTTTAACAGCACTCTGGATCTGCCCCTACCCAAGATATATGATTTAAATTAATATAGTATTACTAAAAATATAGGCACAAGCAAGAGCCTTAAACCTGTACTCAATCACACATTTATCTGCATAATTATTCAGGGATGCAATCGGAAAACAACACGCAATACTGTTATATGGTGGTATATATTAAATGTAATGAAATGACACACTGAAAGAAGTATAATTTAATTATCAATGTTTAAATATACTTGATGTTACATTTGCAATAAAAATTGTATTTTTTTTACCTTTATAGTCAATTAGAACACAATGACAGCAGAAAGAACACGCACAATCATACGCCTGTGTGGTTAAGAAAGCCAGATGGGGTAGTTTGTAGTTGAATATTTAAAGAAAATAATACGATAAGAACCAGTTTATCTGGTGAAAGAGATCATCGATTTAGTACAGGCGTGGTGTGTCTACGCGTGAGATTCAAACGCGGGCCTGGGCGCCCTGTTGCGGCAGCATCACCACCGTGTTGCTGGCCGGCGTCAGCGACTGCGGCTGCGGCTGCGACTGCGACTGCGACTGCGGCTGCGACTGCAGCTGCGGCTGGTCAGCTGGTGGCGTATCAGGCTACAAAAACAATAATAATCACAATACTTTGTGAACTATGGCTTTCTGTGTCTTTGTGATGCTTCTTTGCACTATGATATGTATAGGGACATTCATAGTGCAACAAAGAATAATATAGGATTCTAACTTTTCGCTCGCGTGTTTCAAAATGAATAGTCTGAATCAATATTTTATGTTTTTAAGATTATTTTTAATGATTAAAATAAAGATAGCATTGATCAAGATGTTATATTAGGGGTTAAAGTATGAAATTGCCGTTTTGTATGGACGAAATCGAGAAAAGTAATTTTTCCATACTAACATATTTTTAGAGTTTTTAAAAACGCCTGAACCATTTTCGATGCAATTAAAGGTTAAAGTTAGATGATTATAAAGCTACGCATTATAGTATTTAAATTTCTGAAAATCAAAGTATATAATACAAATATACTTAATTGAAGCAAGAAGGTCAGCTGACACATTGTAAGGGGTCTTTTCAACGACTTTCTTTGAAGTAATAGGCACTAGTATTGCATTTTTTTTTTAGACAGAAGTTACTTTATTTAGTTTTTGATACAATACAAAAAGAATTACGCAATAATATGACTATACTTAAGAGCTGTAAACAAAATAAAAAGTGGGAAAATAATCGGCAATTTCATACTTTAACCCCTATTACATTACGATTACATAACGTGGGCTTCTTTTGTCAGACTGTTAAAAATGCATGGTGAATATTGGTGTATAAAAACTAGATAGGTACCTTTATTTTATTTTATTTTATCAGAGAGATGTACAAAACAGGTTACAAAAGATTAAAAAATAAAACAATCAATACACTACAATAGATACACCACAGATTTAATATACTGCTGTTAGATTGGCAATGAAAAGAGACAGAATATAATGCAGCTATATGATAGAACGAGATAGATCACAGGGCCGTTCACGTACACGCTAAGAACCCGTAGTGTTTTTCTGAGTTCTGACGTCTGTCACGCGCAACACAATATTCCCTTTAGTTTTACTAGTTTCATTTTTATTATTGTAAAAAAGTGTCGAGTTGATGTATTTTCATTATGGTTACATGTTCAGTACCTGGAAGTAACTCATCTAAAAAAGGGAACCAACATAATTGTACATTTCACACGTCAACACACAATCGCGATTATCAGCAGCAAAATGCAATGTTTCAGAGCTTTGACTAAAGTTTTGTATACTAATCAATAGGGCATTTCATCAGAACAAGGATTTAAATTCATATGAATTCAATTAAAAATAATATCAAATACGTGAATTTCAGCAATTACTAACGTCACTTTTGTATTTTAGTGATTGACGTTGTCGATGATATCTTATCGATATTTCATTAGCTGACATATTTCACATTGTAAACCGCATACAGCCTAAATTGTTGAAATACGTTAGAAATGGTTGAAATTGCCTAATAGAAAAGAATGTTCGCCCAATAAATATTCGAGCATTTGCAGTTTACATTTGGACCCTAAGTGTTTTTAACACAGAGGCGTTCAGCCTGTGAAATTACGCCCTGGATCAATCTCCATATTATTCAAGCCCCCATCAATCCCCATTACTTAAACATTAAATATATGTATATTTAGTGTACGTTTGTAATGTGTAATTGAAAAATAAATATCAGTTTTATTTCAACTTTGGCGATAGCGATCACAAAATGAGGCAAAATTGTTAAATACTGGCAAGTAAAGCCTACGATATTTTTTACAATAAATTGATTTTGTTCGGGGATAAGTAATTATAAAATAAAAAAACATATCTAGGTAATTACTTGCAGTTTTTTGGCGTTCTTTTAATAATACTAAAAAATAAGTCACCTGCGTCAACGTACACTGTGTCGATGGAATCGATATCGAAAGCAAGCAGACAATGCAGTACCTGCACTATTTATCTCGCGCACAAGCTCACTTTATGCACACTAGCGTAACCTAGTTTTGGTCTCGTTTTCAGAATTCAATTGCCAATCTATCATCTATATTAAATCTATGAGATGCACAGTCCTACACAAAAATGACACCCAAAACTGTCCTTATTTGAATGATTTAAGTTGATTTCATGTCAGTGTAAAATTTATAGCCAGCCCAAATTATGTCGACATGCATTAGCATGGATATTTTTGTCATGTAACTTTTTAATTGATTCAATATAGGTTGTACTAAAAGTGCACCCTTATGTCAAATGCGTGCATTTTTAGTTGGGACACTTTTTTATTAAATTTTACGCTATTGGATTCATTTTGGATATTATTTAGGTGTATTGGTACACCCAGATATGCAGCTAGGCATTATTATTAGCTAGAATTATAATTTTCATTAACATTATTATTTCTGTTCACTTATTAATTTGTTATAAATGTCGTTAAGTAATAATATAGTACAAGATTCAGATTGGCGACGCCAGGCAGCAGCACCTTCGTTGTGCACGTTATATACAAGTTTAAAATATTTTATATCACTACTTTTGGTGTAACATTTCATCCTAAACTTGCGGACCCAGCAAATTTCGTATCGCCTCAGTTATTTGATTTTGATGTCTGAAATGTCATTGCCATCAAAAATGACGGGGTTGGAAAAAAATATTTTTGTATGGGTGCATAGAAAAGTGTTGTTTTTTGACTTTTTCAGGCAATAGCAGCCTGCTGCGCCTGTTGCAGCTGCTTCGTCTGCGACTTGAAATTACAATAGTTAAATTATCATAGTCACCGAGGTCACGGCGGGGTCAGCGGCGGCCATCAGCGTGGCGGCGCGGTACGACGGCGGCGGGGTCTGCTTGACGGCCTCCTCGTAGGCGGGCAGCAGGCTGGAGTAGTCGGGGGCGGGCGCGGGCGGCACGTACGGCGGCAGCGTCGCGGGCGCCGCCGCGCCGTCGTGCGAGATCACGAACGGCGTGAGGCTGTGGAGCGCGTGCGCCCTCATTGTGAGGTACTTGTAGCAACGCCACACGATGTTGATGCAGTAGGCCTGGAGTAGAATTTAATTACGTTAGAAAGAGACAAGTATCATCACCACTATCTTAGCCAAAGGCCGCCCACTGCTTAGACATAATTCTCCACTTAGGATATCTAGGAGTGGAATTGAATTACGTTGAAAAGAGACAAGTGTGCATCATCATTATTGTTTCAGCCAAATGACGCGAGCGCTGCTGAACGTAGGCCTTCACTAAGAAACTCTACAACGCTCGGTACTGCGCCACCCGCATCCAACGGCTTCCATAGACATTTGCTAGATTGTCATCCAGTGCGCGGCTACCATTCCAGATACTTTCCGCCCCAATGAACATAGGTTCTTTTTGATTCGTTCATGCAGGGAAATACTAGGCATTGCTCTCTCGGTGTCCAATGTATATACGCTATCAGAAAGTAACGTATCTAAGGCTGCAGCAAGGCTAACATACTAAAGAGTACAACTATGATAGCTACTCGTATCTCGAGGGCTAGGAAAATTGTATTTACCTTAAGCAGCACGGCAAGTAGGAAGGCGGACACAACGACGAGCGCAAGCGCGGGCGCAGGCAGCTGCAGAAGCTGCGCACGCCACGGCACGCGCCGCGTCTCAGCCACGAGGCGGTGGATCGAGCGTAGGTAACACAGGTACCCGGTCGCCGTTACACTGCATCAAAGATACATAAATTTTTGACAATATCCAGTTTGAACAGAAACTTACTGATAAAATAAAACCCTTTATCCCTGATCTTGAAAGAAAGAAAGAAGAAAGAAAACATATTTATTTGGCATGGCAAAAAAGTAAATAAAAATTGACACAAACAGATTACAAGATACATTAAGTAGATTATACAACGCCAAAAAAGTATTCTCCTCAAAAGGGGATTGTGTAATCCCCCTTTTGAGGCCTTAACCCTAGACCTAAAATCTGTGGACTGATGTGGGCTAATGATAAAGAAGATGATGGATAATGCTTTTGTTGCGTGACTTTTGAAATGATAATTGTGAAAAGTACCTATGTAACTAAATTTTAAAAAACGTACCTCAGTTTGGTTTTGACCTTCACTTATTAAATTGTTTAAAAATGTTACGAGTGCTAATATCTATGCAGGCACACAATGGGTTTTACTAACTGTTATTGTAATGTCATGCATATCACTCAAGCGCAGAATTCGTCGTAGGCGTCATGAATTTTTCGTGGTTTGTTTTTTTATTAATTAAACATGTATGGTCAGCATAATAATTAATAGGTGTACTCTACATCTACAAGGCCGCTACAGTTATAACTATTGCAATTGCTTAAGGACTAAAATAAGGAACGGAAGAGGGTTTTAAAGCACTGCATTACAATTACGCTTGTATATAACATATTTACAGCGATATCATATTGTTAAGGACAGCGCAAAGCTTGATACATTTTTATTATTAACAGACATGTCGCCAAGCAACGTTAGCATCTCAGGGCAATGGACATATACTGGGTTACGAGATTCAAGTTTACTCGTGAAGAAAACAATTCGAATTTTCTTAAATAACATTCGAGTACGAGTACTGTGATTGTATTAGATACTTATTTGAAGTTGGTGCGTGAATGTAAAGCCATTTACAGTGTGAAATCTAAATGATTATGTATAAAATGTCGCCAAGCAGTTAAGTTAGGCATTTTAGGGTATATTATACAATAGACAGAATTATTATTAACAACATCTTTTTCGAAATGATAGTTTACTCTCAAAACATGCATCAATTGTTTGTTTTACGAGAATTAGAAAAAAGATGCAAAGCAATCAGGACGACTGTGAAATAACATACTGAGCTCAGAACAATGAATATTATGTTGTCCATATTTATTGATGAATAATTCCTTCAACTCGACGTGATCGAAAAACGTGATACGTCACGTAAAATAATATAAGAACTCAAAACGTTTGTATCTCGAAATCGTTAGGTATTGGGAGTGCTGCCTCTAATATTCTTTTAATATAGATCTTTGGAAAGCGTATGCTTTGAATGTAATTTTTAAAATCGTTTTTAGCATGCTGTTAGGATGAAATTGGTAACCGTATCGTGCCGTGGCATTACAAAATATCGATAATTTTAAAATAGCGTTATATAATTAAAACCGTAACGTCAGTAACATAATGCAAACATAAATAATGTTTATGTTTACAATTACAGCTAAATAAAATGTGTCTGACAAAATGCATATGATTAATACTATTTAAGCAGGTGTTGTGGCAGTGTAACAAAACATGAGTCAGTAGTATAGAGCTCTAATTATATACATATTTTAAGGAAAATCAACAAAGCATACACTTTAAGCAATAGAACGGTAAAAAGTAAAGTTTCACTAATCTTAATATATGTATGTATAAAAATTTCGTGTCACGTTGTTTGTGCAATGATGGAATCCTAAGTACTAAACTGATTTAAATGAAATTTTGTATACTATGTGCAGTTTGATCCAACTTGTAAGACAGGATAGTTTATAATACAATTCAGTCTCATAGTTTTTTTATTGCAAGAAACAATATTGTTTATTAATTAATTAACAAATTTTGAATTCCATACGATGATGACAGATAGCGGTGTAAGGTATTTTGGTAAAGTAATTTAATTGATGGCAATGACATTTAAGGCGTAAAAATAAAATTACAATATTCTGAGGCGATTCAGGCGATACGAAGTACGCGGTGTCAGCTTGTGATATTATAAAAATTGGTATGTATTTTGTCACTCGTTTTTCAATTTATTTAGGCAAGTTTAAGTTTTTTCTTCGTAAAATCCTTCCGTGCCTGTAGGAACATAAGAAAGTTGCTGAATTGTTCGTGCCGTTCTAGAATTTTGTGCTTAGCTACATGAATTTTTATTTAAATAGATAGTAGACTAGCTGACTCCGCGAACTTCATATAACCGCAGAATAAAATTGATTTGATTTTGACGTCCTAAATGTTATTGTCAAATAAGGCGTTGTTGAAAAGAAAAAGCAGAAATGCCTTTCCTTATTTTTTTTATGACAATAACTTTCCACTGTTTTTAGTTTTTAATAGTTATACTGCTATTCGGGACGGATACAAATACAACAAATCAAAAACCATGAAAATCGGTACAGCCGTTATAAGTGTTCTGACAAACCCTACTTTGTTTTACATTAGTTATAATTTTTTTAAGAACACCCTTTTCACTGCACGTGTCAATGGCGTATATGTATACTAATGTATAGCAAACAACATCGTTGCTTCTATTTAATTGTTGCATTCAGAAAGTTGAAAGCGAATTGTGCGTGCGTATGTGTGAATGAAACACATGATTCGTGCTCTCACGGGATGTTTCATTTAACTTGTTTAGATAAAACAGGTTTTGGCGTTAATTTCGGAATATTCTACGTGAAAAACTTTAGTACCTTCTATTGAAGCTCAAATAACTAAAAAAAATGTGTAACATTTATGCAGTTCAAGCTCAAATTGATAAACAATTTATCCTCATTGTTCACATCATAGAGAAATAATCATTCTTATCATATTATAACTAATGACCAACGTCAATAGATTTATATTAATTGCAGTAATATGCAACAAGTTATTGATGGTGTTAATCAGTTGACTCCTCTATTCCCATTCAAGATATAAATTCAGTATTTATATCTATGGTATTTATTCAACTACTAGCAGACCCCGCGAACTTCCTATCGCCTCCGAACAGTATTTGATTTTGACGTCTTAAATGTCATTGTCATCAAAAAGAAGTGGTTGGAAAAAATATCAAGAAATATATTTTCATAATTTTTAAGCTATTGCATAGCTTCTATCGCGGGCCTTGATCGTGGAGACCGAATCCAGAAATTCCGTAACGAAAATAACCTAACCTAACACTCGGGGCGAGGCACGATCGAACAATTTTGAATTTCCGAAATTTAAAAGAATTTAGTAGAAAATAAGGATTTTGACAGACAGTATGGTTGCCTATGGTAACCATATCTGCCAAAATAACAGAAAAATTTAATTACAAAAGTCAAAATTCGATAATACATAAAATTATAAAATTAAGCTATTGCATAGCTTCTATCGCGGGCCTGAGCGTGGAGACCGAATCCAGAAATTCCGTAACGAAAATAACCTAACACCCCCCACTCCGACCGGCACAGCGGTGATAGTTTTTAGTTTTATAATTGCATAAGTTGATAAAAAATGCTATGCAATAGCTTTACCGCGGCAGTCTCCGAGTGCCCCACGTCTTTTTTTATCGTTAATTTTCCAATGTTTTAATTATCCTATTTCTGACGAAGACAAATCCTAAAACAGCAAAATTATAAAAGAGGATATGATAAACAACAATGGATTCTCAACATGACATGCATAACTTTTAAAGAAGTTCAACCAACAATAGTATAAAATAAGCAAGCAAATTTGATTTAGTGCTAAACAGTAAATAACGAGACAACATTAACTAATTTAATACTTTTAATAGCATAAATTATAAACTTACACAGTGATGGCAAAGTCGAATATCTGTAAGCAGAAGAACGGCAGCAGGTGAGCTGGCTTGCCGCGCGCCGCGCCGTATATCAGCATGAGGGTGATGGCCAGGGTGCACACTGTAACCAGTGCACCCACATCGACATCATCTATAGTTGAACATACTCACTTTATTAATTAATAGCAAAACTATTAGTAAACACAACTATATTTAAGTGAAATGGTAAAGACCGACAGAATTCACCTGTTTGAACCCGAACTAATGTTGTGCTATGTGCAAATATTTTATATTATTATATGTATACTATTAATATTTTGCCATTTTAGATTGATTTTACCTAAAACTAATAAGAATAGACAGTTTTAATTTCTAACACTGTAAAATATTTGCTGACCCAATTTCCAGTTTGCTTATCAAATCAAATCAAATCAAATCAAATGCATTATGCATCATGTCACTTGCCCACAAAGAGAATACTTTGAAGTACCTCATAACAAGAGGATGTTAATTTCGACACTGAGGCCATATTTATTTATTTGATGAGTGACTGACGGACTGACAACCACGGACTGTGATATAAAAACTTTAAGTGGAACTACTGTACTGAAACCACACTCAATTGTCACTACTGTACACTTTAACTACAGGTTAATAATTGTATAGACTCTCACTAAGACAATGTGATTACCTTATGATTAAAATAAATTTCCTTTACACTAAGTGATTCAATGTTAATTCTAAGATTGGCCAATAAACTGAACCTTTGAAACAAAAAGCTGGTATAACATGATACTTGCAAGTTTTGCAAGTTCTAATAGAAATCCATTAAGTTAAAATATAACTTACGATAGATCAAGCTATGGTCTCTTTGTTGGTTGGAGTGCTGTGGAAAAGAGCTTGGAGGAGGTTCCACATTGGAAAGAGGAGTTGGCAGCACATTATTTGGTCGCCCTACATCACTCCAATCAGCAACAGGTGCTGAATCTCGCTCAAGCTCGTCAAGTAGGCGAGGGTCACGCACAATAGCTGCTAGGAACCCTAGGGCTATGAGGTGTAACATCTAACAAAAAAAATATTTTTATTTACATGGATTCAATATTAAATTTATCAAATGTAGCTGTTAGACAGGGTTATCAAATACATACCAGGTGCCATGTTCCAAGAAGAATAGTGCCAGTGCGCACATGAAGACAGAAACAGCATCGCCACTCACTATTGCGCTCACTCCCCAATTTGGGACGAAATCTCAACATATTTACCTGTTAATCCATACACATAAACCAGATAAATTTGATACATAAATAAATATACACTAAAAAAAGGATAGTTTTAAATATTTGAATGTTAGGTGTGAATAAATAAACTCAAATACTTGTGAACCAATTAAGATGAAATTTGTAAGATTAAGTTTCAGTTCTAGGAAATGACAGGACAGTTTTTATTCCAGAAATCATCCTTTATGGGGCTTTAAGGCGTGAAATTTAGTCTTATCTGATTTATATGAAATTAGGTATGAAGTTTCAAACCAAATTACACCCTAAACTAAGGAATTTTTTTTCTTCAAATCGTCGGACCAAATCGGTTATATGTGTGATAGTACCATGCAGCTAGAACATAAAAACATTTCTTATATCTCAAGGAAACTATTATAGAAGGCTAGGCTGCTAGAAATTGAAATTCATTTTGTGGGTTGGTTATTAAAGCTTTTTCAGGATATGTAAAGAACGTTTGACAAACGTTCTTCACTAATATTAATTATTGACGTATGAGGAGTTTATTATTATAGATTTAATGATGCAAATTACGAAAGATCACGGTAACAAACGAATATTTAGGTAGGATTTTATCATACCCTTGTTTATTTCGATGATTGTAGAGTTAATACGTCTCACATTTGACAAATTATTATTTTATTCTTGATAACAATCCTCAATTTTTTAATAAACTTTGAAAGCGAATACGATTGCGAAATTATCACTGCTGACTGACAGTCACAGATTCACATTTCACAGACTAGACTACTAAGAAGATACTACCACGGATACTACGTCACAGATTGCAGTCAAAAAAAAAACAATACTCATAAACTCACTGACCTCTAGTATTATAGAGGTCAGTGCATAAACTGGTTTAGTCTATGCTTTAATTCCATTCTTCCCATAAACGTAGAATATTAAATCTATGATTCTTCCAGCATTAAACCCTAAACAAAGCCTTACACCATAAACGTAGTAAATCTATGCCCTAAACCAACCATTCTTCATTGAACTGATACACGGTAAGCTCATTCCTTACCTGTTATCTTTGAGATAAATAATCGAGTTGTATTTGCATTTCTAAATCCACATTCAGTTGCACACGAAATTCAAATATAACAACTACGAAACATAATTGATCGATCACACTTGCACTGTTTGATTTGTGAAACGTATTCAAAGTACATACATATGTCAGTACGTATCCTTCAACCCCCAGGAGGCACGCGCGTGCCGCGATAACAATTGATTTCAATTGTGTCTGGAAAAACTCACGATCGAGGGATTGACTAAGAATTTGATATTATACAGGTGTCCAGTGAGTAGTCTCGAAAATTCTGACACTTTTACAGAGGTCTTTTTTTGTATGATAGCTGACACTTACACCTTGCTTTTCCTTAAGTTTGTCGTGGTACTTACTGGACAGCCTGTATAGTTAATACACGCGTTGGATAGAGCCTTGGTGCGGTATCTCATCCCATGGGTAGACTGACTGTAAGTTTTTCATACGAAAATAAACTAAGGGCAACCGCCAATCTTGGGTTCCTATTTAGAGAAACAAGCATGAGTACCCTCAAGATGTAATCAGGGGGCTTACCATCAGCTTATAGCAAGCCACTCAATTTCCAGGCAATTCAATAGTAGGGCTGCTTTTGCCCTGCTAAAAATCATACCATAACCGCTGAAAAGATAAACGACTTTAGCATCGCTAAACCAAAAGGTGAACAGCTAAGCTTGTCTATGGTCTGTTTGTCTGCAGATTGCATGAACAAGATAGAGCTATACTGGTTCAGATAAATCTCTCTCTTTTTAGTTGAAAACGTTCAAATACACAAATACATGATTTATTCCAAATTACCGGTTTTTGAAAAACTTTCTACTTATTGGATTTCAAAGAGAAAAAGTCGATCTAAATGTTACTATTTTGCAGGAGGTTAGTTAAATTACTAAATTCTAGTAAAATTACCTTCTTGGCGAATTTAACGTGATCATGATTGGAACGGTTCTGCCTGCATTTTTGGCGGTAACATTCAAAAATTGAAGAAATATTCCATTTTCCCGGAGTAGTACGTATGTACGTTCTAAGACTATTTTATATTTACAGTTAAACATTGAGTTAAACCATATTTTCACAATGTCATACTTGTGTTTAATTATTGAATAAAGTGAAGTGGAATTATAAGTAATTTTATTAAAATATTAGTATAAAAAAGTGATCATCCATTGACTTTCAGTGAAAACCAACAAAAAAAAGCCTAGTTTCTCACACCCAACTGTATAACCTTTGGGAATAACAGTTAACAAATCTTTAACAGCTGGAGACCACTCCAAGCGAACGGCAAGGGTGGCAGAAATTTAAATTCTGCAGGCGATGTAGTCATAAAATTAGGGTTTGAATGAAGTTTCTGATTCAGTCACACTGTGTATTAAAAGAGTACTACAACTTTTTACATAGGTAAGTATTATAATAATCTATTCTATTTTAGTATTGACTGGGTGACTAAATGCAAAAAATAAAACATAAAATAATTAATGATTCAAGGAGAGGAAGAGGAAACAGAAAATTATATAACATATTAGGTATTCTCTACCAATCGAGCATTTGGTTAAGTAGACATGTTTTGCAGAATTTTTGCAGTAAAAAAAACAAACACATGATTTCATATTATGTAATATAATTACAAAAAAATATATTTCAAACACATATTAAAATAAAAAAAGACATACTTAATATAAAAATACTTCAGTTTTAACCCTAAATTTAAAATCTAACAAAACAACCACGACTTAGTATATGTATTAACTGGTCGGTTACCGAAGTTGTGGAATCGAGCCATAAGACAATTGATTTGTGTCTGGAATTACTGGTATAAAAGGGGTTAAAAAAAATGGTTGCCTGCAAAGTCGGTTTTACGGGCGAAGATTTTACGTGACAACGTCTTTTCACTACAGACACAGCTGACGATACTTTAACCACACGTGTGAACTTGTATTATGACGCTTTCTTGTTTTTCCAACGCCAAGAACGTTCGAGAAAGACAAAGACAGAGACACAAGCATGCGCCGATTCAATGCGCCTAATTATCTAGTGCTGCGCGCGCGGCAGACCGATCATAGTTGAGTGGGAGAGAGACGCAAGGCATTCGGCGGGCCTCTCTCTCGTTCGGTGACTCATCGTAACGTTACCGAGCGTTACACTTTTTCATAAGTGACTCCCAGCCGCAACCTAATTTAAGACGTTGTCACGTCAAAAATACATCAATACATAAGCTTATTGGTGAACCTCTTCATTTGTGAGATAAATTTGCTTGATCTGTGAGATAAGTTATTAACTGCATTGCAAAATGTAATGTAGGATTACACATGCTTTTGGAATAAGGCCAGCTACATGAGGCTGGTAATGTAACATTGAAAAAGAGTCTGTAGAACACCTATTGATCTCTCTCTCTGTCGTTAAGAGTTTTTACATGTCTCTGTATAGGTATAATAGGCTTCAGAAAAATCTAGTTCTGCTTTTACAATTGTTGTCATCATAAATTTGAGCAGTGGATATCTAGAATCACCTACAATAAAAGGAAATATTCATTAATTTTATCATCTTTGTAAGACTGCTGCAAATGTGTTAAGTATATAAGAACTAAAACTTTGTTGTCTTTTACATCCAGGCAATATTTAAACAAACAAAATCAGCAACATATTCATAACACAAGGGTTTTAGGTGCTATAACCTGTAAAATATGTTTCTTTATCTATTATTTTTACTCAATTGAACGGAAAGGACATATCTTTAAAGTTAAACTAAAATGTGTATTGTATGTTTACCTAAAAGCCATACAGATGCTATAGTGCTCAGTTCATTCAAGTGAGACTACAAAGGATGATTAGACCATATTTTATTGTAAATTAAATGAATCATAGCCATCATTTACACTTATAATTTCCATGTATTTGTTACAAATCTGAAAAAAGTATTACACATAAATATTAGTAAGAAAGAAGAGTTTTAAAATTTAAAAGTACAGTTTTTTCAATATATTCTATTGTATATACCTATTACATCACAAAACCATGCTAACAATTTTGTCGAAATTGTATTTTCATTTTGGTAAATGATGTAAACATTTTATACAAAATACTAATTCAAAGACCTTCAGGTTTCTTTACACTGTAATTAGGTTCCTTAATCTATAATGAAACATGTAAATTTTCACAAAACTGCTGAAAAATGTCTGAGAAACGCATAAAATATGTCGAAAAAGTTAGTCTCCTAGTAACTTTTTCAAGATGGCTAGGATGACATTAGCTTCGCTCAAAAGGATGTTTACCTGCTGTCAAATTGAGTGTCATGGTATGAAAAGATTGAAAAGTTCATAGTAAAAAAATGGTGAACGGTTTTGAAACGTCAACGTAAATTGGCCTGCCACAGGCCTGCTACAAAGGATGTCATAGTACAAAAGAGCAATGCAGTCCAATAGCAGTCCTGCTTTAAGAGCTAATGGTAAGGCCCCAGTATGAGTATAGCCCTGCAACGCGAATTTTTTATGATAGTTTGCAGATTTTTAATAGTTAGCCTGTGGAACCGAAAACGAGTCGAATGTAGTTTCCAGAGCTGTAAGAATAGACTAATTAAAAAGCCAATCTGTCAATTGTCAGATTGACAAATTACGACGATTTTGACGACCGACGATCCTTCCTTCTTGTCTTTGTGTTTTCCTTCCTCCAATACACAAAAGTACTCTGTGCTCCAATAGTCGGTAAATGGTATTTGCTGTTTCCTTACTATGTGCCTACTTTAATTACTATTTTGTTAGTGTTCAATTTGTCTTTAATTTTTAGCTATGATGGATAAGATTCCAGATCAAATCGGCTATTTAGTGTTAACTGAGGACGGAGCAGTCCTTGAGTCTGGTGGAGAGTTAGAAAACGACGAGCGTGTCGCCACTATTATAACGGATCTCATCACTTTATCTAACAAGTGAGTTAAAATGATTTTCTAGTCTGATAAGAGCTAACAGTTTTCTATTCTGTTTTCTGCGGGTAATAATTACTTTTTTTAACTTACAGGGTTGATCCTGCTGCTTTTGCACCAAATGAACAATTTAAAAAAATAACAATAACATATGATGACCACTGGTTTGTGATTTGCCTGTCTAACAAAAAGATTTATGTAGTAAAGAGAATGATACCTGCAGTAGAGGGAAACACAGTCAATGCTTAAACTAATTAACAAGCCAATATTATTACAGAGACCATGGGGCGAAATTTATTAATGAGTAGCCTGGAAAATGCTTCATTCAATATTATATTCCAAATTGTTTTCCGCTGTATAACCTTTATTATAAATGCATGGGTAATAAGAAATGTTGGCCATGAAGTACTTGGCATAATGAATGTTAGGTTATTATTATTGGAGAGTACTATTCTATTTCTAAGTAGAGAACCATTTAGCCGTGCTTGTTTAGGACAAAAAGATGATTTTAGTTGGACTCATATAATTAATCAAATTTGGTTATCAGTACCCATTAGCTGCTTTTTGTCTATAGTCTTTGTTTATATTTGGTTGCATATACTTCCATTAGGCAACCCTGAATATGCTTTCCAATATACATTTGGTTGTTGGAGTGTGGCCCTATCTTGTATTTTAGAGCTTTGTTCAGCAAACATGGCCTTAGCAGCACAGTTGTTTTGTTTTGTTAAGTTAAAAGTAGCTTTGGATACTTTGCACATTTTTGTAAGAACTACACTATTTTTATCAATTATAATATATGATAAATCTTTGGCACTTATTGCCTTTTCTGTAGCACAAGTAGGAAGCATAGGAGCAATAGTTTTAACTTACTACATTTTCTTTTTTTGGTACATAAAAAATAAGCCACTTTACGCCAAAGGTGCACTTAAATGCAAGTTTGTGCCTGAACCTGTGTTGCATAGGCTGTATGACAACATGGAAGACTTTCAGTTCACTTCATTGAAAGATTTCTTGCCTAAATATGTGGGCACAATAAATGCAACATTTAGTAAAAAATTGAGTACACTTACCATCAGCTTTGCAAAACAAGGTGTTGTAAAACAGCTATTGACAGAAGGTGAAAAGTATGTGATGTCAGTTAGTCCAGTCATGAGTTTTAGTGAGCAGGCTACATATGATGTAGTTAATAATTTAGGAAGTCTAGCAGCTCGATTTATATTCAGACCAATTGAAGATAGTAGCTATTTCTACTTTACACAAATGGTGAGCAGAGAGTTACCACTACAAAAACAGGACAAGTACAAGATTCAAGAGTCATGCACAGTTTTATCTCAAGTGTGTAAAACAGTTACTTCTATTGGCCTAATAGTTCTAATATTTGGGCAAAGTTATTCAAATACCTTGTTGATGCTGTATGGTGGAGAAGCTTTTGTAGCTAGCGGACTACCAGTGCAACTGCTCCGGAGTCATTGCTTGGCAATAGTTTTGCTAGCTATAAATGGAGTTACTGAATGTTACACATTCGCCACAATGACCAGTGCTCAATTGAATAGTTATAATTATTTAATGGTATTTTTTTCTGTTAGCTTTTTATTTTTATCGTATGCTTTTACATATGTATTTGGACCTGTTGGGTTCATTATATCTAATTGTATCAATATGTTTGCTAGAATAATGCATAGTATTCATTTCATAAACAATAAATATAAAGATTCAGAGTATAAACCTCTAGAAGGACTTTATGTTGGAAAAATTTTCTTGTTAATCTTATTTGTAGCTGGATGTATCTGTAAACTATCTGAAAACAAGTTATCCCACCATTCTGTAATCACACACATATTTATAGGAGCAGTATGCTTGGTTTTTGTTCTTCTTGCTTGGACTTACGAGAATAAAGAACTATGTATTCAAATGTATAAAAAGCTTTTTAAAAAGGGTAATCAGAAACATTCACAAGATTAGCATTCGGTTATCATCAAACTAATGTAAGGTATAATAAGTTATTGTTTTTAAATAAGTAAATGATGTTTTATACCATGTAAATAATGATATATTATATGAGTGTTAAATATAAATAATACAAAGTTATGTTTCACCATATATTTGTTTTATTTACAATACAACCTATACATACATAATTTGTAATATAATTACTTAAAATCAAATAATTTATATAAAAGAAATATTTTTATATTTTTTTCTTCACATAGGGTAAAAGAAAATGCCTTTCATTTGTGCTTCACATATACGTTTCACTTCATCTGTAAAAAGAAAGATAAATCATTTCCGATTTTTATCACTCATGATTATTAGTAAATTAAATGCTAAATGTAATATTTTCGAGAATAGTAAATTACCTACCTGCAATTTCTTTTAAATTTGCGTTTTTTTCCTGTATCACAACATAGAATTCCCTATCGTTAGACGATTTGCCAGTTATCCAGTATTCATCAGGAGTTTTAATTATAATTTCTCCATAGTTTCCAAGGCTGAAATGAGTATTAAATTTAAAAATATTGATTAACATGCAATTAATATTACATTTATTGCAAATTACACACCTTTTTTTGTCCGAATGAATTCCGGCTATTATACTTAATACCTCAGGTTTGATTGTTGTTGATGGCATTAACTTATTTATTGAAGGCTGGAAAAATAAAGAACAATTTATAAGTATTTTCATACCAAAACTGTGATTAGTGATAACCTTTATTACACATCACAGCTATTGCAGTTTATTTTTAAGGCGACTACTAGATCTAAGTGCTGCCCCCAATTGATTTAATTTTATTACTTCTAAACAAAATCAATTCTCAAAAAACTAGAAAAGTATCATTTTAGCAAATTACCTCTAGTATTTATTGAATCACTGTTAACTGCTTTTCTTTTAGCGACAAATTCGACTTCATAAAAAACCAAATGAAAAGTTTACTGTGATTCAATAAATACTAGGGATAATTTGCTAAAATGATACTATTCTAGTTTTTTGAGAATTGATTTTGTTTAGAAGTAATAAGATTAAATCTATTGGGGGCAGCACTTAGCTCTAGTAGTCCCCTTAAACAGACTAGCGACCGCTCACTGCTTCCGATTGAAAATAGGTCATTTATCTGGGTGTGTAATATATAGTTATAATTTTGTTTAATATAACACTTTTTTAATACCTAGTCAGGTCATAAGTTCTGTCACATGTGTAATACGAAATAATTTAGACTTTATTATTTATGTAACCATTTATATAGCAAAATGAACTTAATAAAACATAGATTCATATGGTAATAAAGTTTATTCAAAATGACCCCCGCGATTTTGAATATAGGCCTTCAATCTGCGCGGCCAGTCGTCTATCGCAGCACGAACGAGGTCCATGTCAATATAGGCGGCTGCCTTAATCAAGGATGCCTTGAGTGACTCCAAATCAGGATGAGGCTTTGAGCAGGCCTTTTCCTCCAAGTGTTGCCATATCTTGTAATCTAACGGACTCAAATCTGGACTGGAGGAGGGCCAGTCTTCGTACCGGAAGAAGTCGATTTCACGCGCCGCCAGCCAGTCTTGTGTGCTTTTCGCTCTATGAGCTGGCGCAGAATCTTATTGGAATACCCAGTGCCTATTATTAAACATGGTATGAGAAACAAGTTCCACAAGGTTCTTGAGGACTATATTTTGATACACAACTGCATTCGTTTTTACGCCTTTCTCACAAAAATGTACCTCAGTTAAGCCCCAATAAGAGACTCCCAACCAAACCATGAGCGAGGATGGAAAATGACCTCGTTGGACACGCGGAATACGGTTGCTCGCTTCTTCACTGCTGTGTGCGTACACCTTATCATTTTGTTTGTTGTAGCTCTCTTCCACGGTGAAAATGTTTTAATCCGAAAAAAGAATTTCCTGATGCTTTTTTCCCGCGTTCCGCTTCAACAAAGCGCGGCATCTCTTCAGTCTCAGGTCCATTAAACGAGCGTCCAAACGATGTCCTGTTTTTCTTCGATATGCCCTAAGCTCTAAGTCTTCATTTCACACCCTTTTCACCGTGGTCCTGCTTAACCCCATCTGAAGGGCCAACAGTTTCTGCTTACGTATGGGATTTCTTTGCGATTAATTCGCGCCTTCACAGCTTTTATCACTGCTGGACTGCTGGAGTCCTAACAGAGCGAGGGCGACCACTTCTTGACCTGTCATCTACACTAGAGCCTTCATTGTATCGTTTTATGGTACGATAAACGAATCTTTTGGTTATATTCAAATGTTTCAGTAAGTCGAAAATCTGAATTGGCGCGTAACCGCAACGATGCAACACAATAACCGCGACACGGTCTTCTTTAAGTGTCCACTCCATATTTGGCGCGCATGAAGGCGCGAATAAATCCCATACGTAAGCAGAAACTGTTGGCCCTTCAGATAGGGTTAAGCAGGACCACGGTGAAAAGGGTGTGAAATGAAGACTTAGAGCTTAGGGCATATCGAAGAAAAACAGGACATCGTTTGGACGCTCGTTTAATGGACCTGAGACTGAAGAGATGCCGCCCTTTGTTGAAGCGGTACGCGGGAAAAAAGCATCAGGAAATTCTTTTTTCGGATGAAAAAATTTTCACCGTGGAAGAGAGCTACAACAAACAAAATGATAAGGTGTACGCACACAGCAGTGAAAAAGCGAGCAACCGCATTCCGCGTGTCCAACGAGGTCATTTTCCATCCTCGCTTATGGTTTGGTTGGGAGTCCCTTATTGGGGCTTAACTGAGGTACATTTTTGTGAGAAAGGCGTAAAAACGAATGAAGTTCTGTATCAAAATAGAGTCCTCAAGAACCTTGTGGAACCTGTTTCTCATACCATGTTTAATAACAGGCACTGGGTATTTCAACAAGATTCTGCGCCAGCTCATAGAGCGAAAAGCACACAAGACTGGCTGGCGGCGCGTGAAATCGACTTCATCCGGCACGAAGACTGGCCCTCCTCCAGTCCAGATTTGAGTCCGTTAGATTACAAGATATGGCAACACTTGGAGGAAAAGGCCTGCTCAAAGCCTCATCCTGATTTGGAGTCACTCAAGGCATCCTTGATTAAGGCAGCCGCCTATATTGACATGGACCTCGTTCGTGCTGCGATAGACGACTGGCCGCGCAGATTGAAGGCCTATATTCAAAATCGCGGGGGTCATTTTGAATAAACTTTATTACCATATGAATCTATGTTTTATTAAGTTCATTTTGCTAAGCTATAATTTTAGCCTATTGTTGTCATTAATTATAATATAGGTAGCAATTACCGACTAGAAGTTTTGCAACACATAAGCTATTTAAATCTGTTAATTTGTTAACTAAGTTAAAATGTCCTTTAAGTCCCAAGAGAGGCTCAAATACATTTAATATTGTAAAAGTCTAGTTATAGGCACTATAGGTCCTTAGTTATATACACACTAACCATATAACTGTTCATCTACATGACTGTTTGTTGCCTTGAAAAAATTAAAAAAAAAATTGCTATATAAATTGTTACATAAATAATAAACATGTCTAAATTATTTCATATTACACATGTGACAGAACTTATGAACTGACTAGGTATAATGATGAAAAGATATAAATTTAAAGTACATAATTTGAAAGTATAAGTAACAGTTGGGATACAATCATTTAGTATATTATCCGTTTAATATAACAAATAAATTTATTTAATATAATTACATTTAGTATATAACGATCATTTACGATTACACTCTTTTTATATAACATTTAAAACAGATAATGATTTCTTGATACAAAGTCGCCAGAATGCAGAATTTAAAGATACCAAACAGGGTATATTCCGAATCTTTAAGAGTACGAAATGCCATAAATACGCAGGCAAGGAGGTATGCATGCACGTAAGCAGGCAAGCAGGCATGCATGCAGGCAAGCAGCATGCTGGCAGGCAATCATCTTGTATGCATGCTGGCAGGCAATCATCTTGTATGCAAGCTGGCATGCATGCAGGCAAACAAGCATGCATATAGGCAAGCAGGCAAGGATGCATGCATTTGTTTTGCTCTTCTCCGGCGCTGCGGGAAGTGCAGTCCTTCCGCCTTTGCGTAACAAATCTCTGGGACCCACACTCGCTTCCGCAGCTTCGGCTTGCTGGTCGCCTTTGGCGACCAGCCTCAGCCGCTAAAGCTTGCCTGGGCGCCCGAGCTTGGTTAATGGTTACTGCAAGCGAGGACTGCACTCCCTCCGCGCCTCCGGTTTTTAAATTGCACTCTAGTGTAGGGCAGACCAGTACCACAGCGAGTCGGTATTCAACCAAATTCTTAATTTTAGCAATGTATTTCAGTCAGTGCGGTTATTTCTTGTAATCAATATTTTAAACGTTTTTATCTCAAATAAAAGATATACGAAATGATGCGTATAACAAACAAATTTATAACAAATGAACGATACATAAAATGAGTTTTATTTCAAAATGTTTTATTTGTCATGAATGTTATAATACTGAATAGTATTAAATTAACTGTATGTTATGTAAAGTAATCGTTATGTCAAACAAAATTATATCATGTGTTGTTGTAACAAATGATTATTACGTAAAGTGTTCGTTATTAAAGTTTGATTATATCAAATGATTGTATATCATATGAGACGCACCCCATTTATCTTAATACTAGTAATTATGAAATCAATTAACTTACAGACGTTTTGAATGCCAGATTAAGCCGATTGAAGTATACAAATTTATGTTCTAGATTAGCAAGCTGGGCAGTCTGCAGGGCATGGATAGCACATTGCTCACTGATTGTAGATGCTATAGTTGACAGTTGGGGTCCTATGAATGCATCTAACGATCGGAATGTATCTATTTCTAAATGTGTATTCACTGTAAACAAAGCAAAAATAATTTATTAGTAAATAGATTTATAAAATTCGGGCTTTCCCAGCGCTGCCAAATACTAACTTCTATGACGTTTAAATAGAATTTGCATCTATTAATTTTTAAATTATTTTGCGCATTTGGCTTTCAATGTGCCTTGCCATCGGCGCCTAGAGCGACTGCTCCTTTGTTCTACCCTGGGTCGGCGCTGGCCTTATACCATTTTAACGCGCATAACCAGTGGCGGTGACACAATACATGCCAATAAGTAGTAATCACTAACTAAATAAAATACTGATCTCTGCAAAAGTACTATAGTTAAGTTATATACTTACTGCATACCCTACCCAGAATTACTGTGCATGACCCTGCATACAACCCACTTTATTTACAATATTTAAATACCAAAATATATTTTTGCCATAAATTTGGCGCATTTCTGGAGAATCAATTCTAATCTAAATTAGTAAACAAATGAATGCTTGAGTTAAATATCATACCATCAACAGTAAAACAGACTGTAGCACTGAGAGTTCGGTAAATTATTAAATAATATTGTTTAGTTTCTGTTTCATCTTCTCTCTGTAGGTATACTTTAACCAGTTTTTTTAAATCATCCTGCGTGCGAATTCCTTCAGGGGGACTAATGAATCGTCCATGCCTCTGGGCTGCTGCTATAGCTCCCCCTTGGATCTCTTTTTCAACTTGTTTTGGTAGTAATGTTTGAACCAAATATTGATACATAGTGAGCATATCGTTAGATGCAAGCCCATTCCTAAACAGTGACAGAGCATTTTAATAAAATTCTTAACTGTTATAAAAATACAATTCCTTGAAAAAAAAAAAAAATATCCAAATAACTTAATCTAAAGTTATTTGATTCGGGATTTATACCATGTACCTTATTTATTATGAGTTTCCGATATTTCGGCACTTGCCGAATCCCGAATCAAATAACTCTAGTAATTGGGACCATGAAAGTTTAAATCAGTATAATTTAATATAAGTTGCTGACTGTAGGTAATAATATTTATAAAAAATTAATGATATCAACAAGAAATATTTTAAACATTAAATAATACTTACCATATTAGTTGTTCATTATAAACAAATGAAACACATTGAAAATCCGGGTAATTAACTTCCAGCAGATCTATGAAGCAGATTACTTTGAAAAAACAGTTTTTATCCAATGGTAGATAACTGATACCTTGTATTACATCTGATATATCATTTGACAAGTTTTTAGACATGATGAACTAAAATAATAAAAGAGAATTAATTGTTAAAAGTAATTTTAGTCAGTAAATTACATTTCAGTCAGTTAAACAAATAATATTTAAGCCTGTAGGTACAGTAAACAGGAAATTAATATGAATTGAGAAAATTTGTTTATTGAGTTATACACCGTGAGATTTTAGTGGTTGTTTTCCCGCAGTAAAATGATTCTATCTTAGTAGTACAATAGATTTGCGCAGTTCTTTTTATTCAAATAAAAAATAGCAGTTTCACGATTGTGATAAACGAAACTCGAAAGCAACCTCGAACCAATGGTACCAGCCGCGCCGCAGCCGGTCACCGGCCGGGGTCATTGCTCCTCGCGCGGTGCAGTTTATGCTGTATTACTTAGTGCGTAGAGCTTCTTTTGCTTTGAACATTGATTTCGTGCGGCAAGCAGTACCCAAACACGTCACATTTTGTAAATATACTATCGTATCTCACGCTTTTGAGTTGATGATTATTTTTTTGATTAGTTAAGAACAACGATATCTTTATTTTCAAAAAATAACTCGCACGATTCGATGGTGCTACTAAAGGTAAATCGTTCTGTTGCGGGAAAACAACCACTAAAATTTCACGGTGTAAAGAAGTTTAACACACTGCACTGTTTAGTTTACTGTACCATGCACATATTATAATGTATTAAGTATGTACTTAACTCAACATTTTTTATTTTATTACCATAATCTAGAGAATTAATGTAAAAAAAATAATTAAGGGTATACCGGTGTGAAAAATTCTTCACATGTTGTGTATATTTCTTCAATAGGAATGTCTTTGAAAGGCCCCATGAACATTCGAAACATTTTATAAGCTGATATCAGTAAATCATTCATAACAGCTGGGTCCAACTAAAAATAATATGTATGCTTATTTATGTTTAAATAAGTGAAAGTTTGTATAACAGAGCACTAAGTATTAAATGTAAGAAAAATTTGAAGGCTTGGAGAGTATTAAAAAGTACCTTTTGAGGGTTCCGTAGCCGAATGGCAAAAAACGTAACCCTTAGAGTTTCGTCAAGTCTGTCTGTCTGTCCGTCCGTATGTCACAGCCACTTTTTTCTGAAAGTATTAGCATTACACAGTTGAAACTTAGTAGTTAAGTAGGTGTATCCTGTTGACCGCTTTACGATTCTTATGCAAAAAATAAAAAATAATGATATTTAAGGGAGGGCTTCCCATACATAGAACTAAAACAAAAAAAATTTTTGTACTCAAACCTATGCATATTGTATATCTATGGATAAGTCTTTTAAAATGACAGAGGTTCCTAGAACCATTTTTTCCAAATGTCTAACTGAAAATTTTGAAAAAAAAATACAATGTAGATCTCAACAAATACTTTCAACGAAAATTGGTTTGAACGAGATCAAACCATAAGTTATTGAGAAATAGCGCATTTTTAACAACTGCAAATATAACTTTGTCCTTCATACAAACACTATAAAAACAAAGTTATTTTGCAGTCAATTAAATGTTGTGGTATTTTGGCTATGTGGTAGTAAGTAGACCCCTAATTCAGTTAAAGTCGGTATGGAACCCTCAGTGCGCGAGTCTGACTCGCACTTGGCCGGTTTTTTAATACTCTCCAAGTCTAACTGTGTCTATCTCAAATCAAATGATAGTACTCAAAGATATAAGAGGCCTAGTGAGTTTCTGGCCTGACCTAAAATGGTTTAAATAAAACATAAATTTAATAACGTACAAAGGCCAAACATTTTGTACTTGATTTTATATGTGCAAAAAAGTGTAAATAAAATAAAAGGCCCAACTCAAGAGGCTAAGTGCGGAAAAATTTAAGTCCAACTAACTAACTATCAAATGATAGTACCTAGTGTGAAGTAAGGTGGTGCCTGTATAATTTTATAAAATCCATTGAATTCGACATCTTACTGTTTTCTTTAATTGAAATGTTATAGTTATTTGTGAAATGTTATTTAATATGAATTATTGATAAATCGGTAAAACATGCTATTATTAAGAAATAAAAATGCACTGCATATTTTGCAAATAAATAAATTATCATTATCACCTACATAGTAAGTTGATAAGATGCAGATACATGTTTGATTATTATAAATTAGAGAAAAATTTATTAAGACGTAAGGTCATAATCATCATATCAGTCGAACGACACCCACTGCTGGGTATAGGCCTTCCCCAAGAATCTCCACAGCGATCGGACCTGTGCTGTCCACATCCAGCGGTTTCCCGCGACCTTGACCAGATCGTCGTTCCACCTTGTAGGGGGCCTGCCCACGGAACGTCGTCCGGTACGCGGTCGCCATTCGAGAACCTTTCCGTCCCAACGCCCATCGGTTGTCCGCGCTATGTGTCCCGCCCACTGCCACTTCAACGATGCAATCTTTCAAGCGATGTCGGTTGTTTTAGTTCTCCTGCGGATCTCATCATTTCTGATTCGATCGAGTAGGGAAATATCAAGCATCGCTCTCTCCATTGCTCGCTGGGTGATCTTGAGCCTTCTTACGAGACCCATAGTAAACGACCACGTCTCACTCCGGTAGGTCATTACTGGCAACACACACTGGTCAAAGACTTTCGTCTTGAGACACTGAGGTATTTCGGACGCGAATATATGCCGGAACTTCCCGAACGCTGCCCATCTGAGCTGGATTCGACTATCTGTGTTCTGTTTTGACGACCTCCTCGGCGGAGTGGCGTACACACCGGTTTTCAAGGTGTCGCCTGCTCCGAGGTCCCGGGTTCGATTCCCGGACGGGTCGATGTAGAAAAAATGAGTTTTTCTACATTTTCTCGGGTCTGGGTGTTTGTGGTACCTTCGTTGTTTCTAGTTTCCAAAATACGAGTGCTTTAAATAGTTATTCAAATTGGGATCAGAACAATGTATGTGATTTTGTCCACATTTATTTATTACCTGTCCCAGGTAAACATAGTGGTCAACAACTTCGAGTGCAATGTTCCCAACGTTAACTGGAGCGGGTGCAACATGGGTATTTAACATGATTTTCGTCTTGTCCATGTTCATCTTTAGACCCACTCTTTGAGAAGCATTACCGAGATCTTCGAGCATAATGTTCAGGTACAGATGTACCTGTAGTCTATTTGGCACCTTTGGAGAGACTGCAGCACTGCCCAAGTCATAATCGAATCAAAGGCTTTCTCATAGTCTACGAACGCTAAGCAAAGTGGCAAGTTATACTCTTCGGTCTTCTGTATAACTTGCCGCAGCGTATGAATGTGATCTATGGTACTATAACCTTTTCGAAACACGGCTTGTTCGGGAGGTTGGAAGTCGTCGAACCTGCGTGTGAGACGATTCGTAATGACTCTCGAAAACAACTTATAGATATGGCTCAGAAGCGAGATGGATCTGTAGTTTTTCAAGAGAGTTTTGTCACCCTTCTTGAAGAACAGCATCACATGGCTTCTGCCCCATGCCTTTGGCGTTTTGCCCTCGAGGATGACAGAATTAAAGAGCTTCTGGAGGACCTTAAGTATCAGCTTACCGCCCGCTCTAAGAAGCTCTGTTGTGATTCCGTCATCACCCGCCGCCTTGTTGTTTTTAAGCTGCTTGAGGGCCATTCTAATCTCGCACAGGCCGACGCCGTCGCTCGTCAAAGACTTAGATATCTGTCTATTGAGTTGCCGATAGCGATGGGCATCCGCTGAGTTCTGTAGCCTCATTTCGTTTCTCTGATCCATGAGTAGGAGAGTCTGACTGGAGTTTCTTTGATTTTGGACGACGGGTTTTAAAGTGCTTGGGGGTCCAAGGTACGGTAGGGTTACCGTACGGACAGAATCTACCACCATGTTGTATAGATCGTTTACATCGATGCTGTTCTCAGGGGCTTTGAAGCTCGAGCGGAAAGCACTCGGGGTTTTGAATTTGAGCCGGTATTGGTCGGAGTGTGGATTTTATCAGTTTCAATGTGCCTCTGACCATGCGGTGATCGCTTCCTGTCTTAACAGCGTTGATCACAGCGACATCATTGAATATGTGCTTCTTAATGATAAAATCGATATCGTTTTTGACTTTACCGTCCGGGCTGATCCAGGTTCATTTGCGGCTTACGGGCTTCTTGAAGAAGGAGTTCATCATAAAAAGGTTCTCTCCATGAAGTTTGCCAGCACCTGGCCCCTTTTGTTCCGTTGCCTAAATCCAAATTTCCTCATTTTCAATTCATCACGGCAACGTTGCCCTAACTTCGAATTGAAATCCCCCATCACAACCGTGTAGTGGGTTTTATAGCTATGCATGGCTTTAGAGATCTCTTCATACATAGCCTCCACTTCGACATCGTCGTGTTTCGAGGTCGGAGCGTAAACCTGAATGATATTCAGCGAATATCGTTTCGATATTCCGAGTATGAGGTACGCTATCCTGCTCGAAACACTTCCGATAGTGATCACGTTGTTGACAAGGGACTTGTGGACGATTAACCCGACACCACCTAGGGACTGTTGGTCGCCCTCCCGGTAGTACAGCGAGTTACCGGATTGCAGGGTTATCGAGTCGTCCCCCTCTCTTCGGACTTCAGATAGCCCAATGATATCCCAATGGAACTTACTAATTGCCTCTTCCAACACAACGAGCTTCGCGTCGAGCCTCAGTGTGCGCGGGTTATATGTTGCCAGGTCGAGTCGTCGTTGTTGGCAGCCGGATCTTACCTGGGGATTATTAGCACCCCCTGCCCCGCCGTTACGATAGCCTCTGCCATAGCTAGGAATATCGGGGCCACCGGGGACTGGGGGCCGATTTGTTTGTGGGGTACTCATATTGGCGGGAGTTTGCCATAATCACCACGCTTGGCGATCGCAGTATAGCCTGCTGTTATTAGGAGACGCTGCTGCCCATCTCCAGGTGGTGGCAGTTTTCCCTCTGTCGGCTCCTACGACACCCACGGGAAGAAGGTAGTGCTGTTCATATGTGCCGGCACTACACGGCGCTATGTAAGGTAATATTTAATAATACAAACAGCACATATCATTCCACTGCTGGACACAGGCCTCTGCTAAAGTAGGATTTTGCCATAATCACCAAGCTTGGCTGAGTAGGTTGGCGAGACCAGTATAGCAAATGGTCAGTGATGCATCTTTTTCTGACAGTACGCCTATAATTTAGTTGCCTTTTATGACAATCATAGGATGAGAAGGAGTAACACTCTTGTTTTTAAAAGCCGGCCTCACATCGTAATAATAATAAATTATTTAGTAAATTCATTACTATAGTCATTATCTTACAAATTCAGCAGGGCCTTCACCAATAGCAGACACTGCTTTTGTAGTGTATGGTATTCTTACAACCTGAAATGAAATACAATAAACTGTTATAATAATAAGACCTTACTTTAAAAATTACAGCAATAAATTACAGTAAATGTTACCTACCAATACCATCCAAAATCCTTTTTCAGGTTGATAAAAGATGTACCTTTTTGTCTGGGTTTGAAGGGCTTCACATGGCTCTGAAGAAAATGTGCTTAAGGCGATAGAATAATCCATGTTAATTTTAAGTCAAATAAAAAACACTTTAGAAATGACAATTCAATCAGAATAATTATATAGAGAACAGTACCTACCACATGAATTTCACAACAGCCTCGCAAAGGCCCACCTGTATTTTACGAGCATCAGCACCGATTTCGTTAGGATAGAAATATAACACTCTTTTAATTTCCTGTAAAAAAAACATTATGTAGTTACACAGCAATCATTATAGGACAAATATAATGAACTTTTCAACACCCACTTCGCCTTCTTTAGGACCAAACGAAGAATTAAATATAAAAAATGCATTAATTTTTGTTTTAACATCAATCATCTTGAAGAAAAGTTGGTAAAAGTTCTTTTAGTGTGAAGTGATTCTCTACTCTGAAAGCAGCACTCTGTAGCTGGATAGTTATGGTCACTATATTACATAGCGTGGTCGTTTAAAATTATACAATTACAGACACAGTTTGTTTAATTAATTAAAAATAACAAGTTTTAATGACTTTCTAGAAAATGAAAAAATAATCTGGCTCACTAAAATGAAAACAAACATTTTTTGTTTTTTCATATTAATTTAACGGCTTCGGAAGAGTCCATACAGCCTAGTCTTTAGTAATATGCATTGCATGAACGAGATAGAGTTCTGGTTCAGATAAATCTGTCTCTTTTTAGTTGAGCAAGTTCAAATACACAAATACATGATTTGCGAGAATGCTTTTAGCATTAAGTCCGCCATTTGTACAGCTTTGTATGTGCATTAAAGTGTAAATAAATAAATAAAATGATTTATTCCAAATAACCGGTTTTTGAAAAACTTTCTACTTGGTGCTTACTTAGTGGATTAGGGTAAAAGTCGATATAAATATTATTTACTATTTTGCAGGAGATTGGTTAAAACACTAAATTCTATTGAAATGATTTTCTTAGTGTTAGTGTCTATGTACGAGTACAATGCTGGGTTATTAAAAATGTGGAAAATCAATATAATATTATTATGACCGTGATTGGAACGGTTCTGTCTGCATTTTTGGCGGTAACATTCAAAAACTGAAGAATTGAAAGTTTGTTTCCTTCCTTTCGATTTTCCGGAGTAGTACCACATGGTAGTACACTGAGCAAGTAATCACTACGTTTATGGTAGTACGTCATTCTAAGATTGAAATTATTTAACTTTACAGTTAATAAACCCAAACCACATGAGTAAATGTGGTAATATTCATTCATGTGCCCAAACCCTATTTCTACTTATTAAAATGTAAGTATGTAGTTAGTGGATAAAGTGGAAATTTAATTTTATTGAAATATTAGTAAAAAAGTGATCATGTATTGACTTTTAGTGAAAACCAACAAACCAAACGACGAATTTCTCACAACCAACTGTAATAGCCTTTGGCAACTGCAGATAACAAATCTTCAAATCTTTCAAACAGCTGGAGACCAAGCAAATAGCAAGAGTAGCAGTATTTAAATTCTGCAGGCGATGGAGCCATAAAATCAGGGTTAGAGTGTACCTAGTTTCTGATTCAGTTACACTGTGTAGTAAAGGACTACTACTACTTTTTACATAGGTATTATATTAATATAAATTCTATCTTAGTAGGTACTGGGTAGACCTAAAGGCAAAATTAATACGAAAAACAGATTAAGACAAACAATGATTTAAGGAGAGGATTAGAGGAAACAGAAAATTTGGACTTAATATCATATGGTATTCTTCTCTACTAGTAGAAGCATTTGGCTAAGACCCAAGTTCACCAATTCGAAAACAGCCGGTAAACATAGATTGACGATTAATTTGACACAATTCCCATACAAAATATGTCAAATAATATAATATAAATAAATATAAATCATCAACATATTCATACCACAAGGGTTTTAGGTGTTTTAGACTGCAAAATAAGTTTTGTTGAAAAAACAACAATGTAACTGTTGTTTTTACTACCTAAGATAGGACCTCACAATTTTTCCTTATTTTTTCACCGTTTAAACTTTTCCTGGCTTACGAAAAACATTTCAAAACCAAAATCATCGAAATTGGCCCAGCTGTTCTAAAGTTTTAGCGAGACAAACGAACAGCGATTTATTTATATTAGATAATATCTAATTTTTATATCATATAATCTTGTATGCAGTGCTCATGGCCCAATGCTTCTTATTGATCAGTGTCTGTTACTGGAGCGGTCACTAGTTGGATGGGTGACCGTTTGTGGAATCATACTATGAGCGCTTCCGTGCTTCGGAGGGCACATTAAGCTGTCATGTCGGTCCCGGCTGTTGTCACGAGATAACAGTGTAAGTCCTGTTGGAGGCCTTTCGGACGGCTTGAGAAACGTCCGATGGCGGGGAGATGATGCCACAGGCGTCGCCCTTGCCGTCCACCAACCCGCACTAGGTCAGCGAGGTGGAAGTAAGGCCTCTTTCTTAACCCACCCATAAAAAAGGAGAGAGACCCGTGCTCAATAGTGAGCGAAATGGGTTGTTACTAAACTTACTACATTTTATCTTGGTTAAATTAATTGACTAAAATTTTCTACTTCTTCACGTGAGACTTGAATGTGGGAATTCACAACCTTTTGTTTGAGCTAGGTACTTAGACATTGTTTGTGTCGACGAATTTATTATAATATTTATTAAGGTCTTTTCGCTGTAAGCCAGCAATATTTTATTATTGCTAGAAACCATCGATTAATTCAAGTTTAATTCAAGAACACTGAATAAAAGATTTTCCATTTTAGTGCTCAAAAACAATAACTTTTTGTATGAGACGTATTTTTTTAAACTTTGTCCTAAGTTTCCTGTCGTAAATGATGTCCGCGACTTTATACACATGGAGTTTTTGATTTGAAACTAAATCCGTAAACCGTACGTAGATAAAAAGTCTATGTAGGTTCTAAAACTACATCTTTCTTCGTGCCACAGCTTTTTACGCTTTATCAGGCCTCTGGCGTGGTTTGTTTATTATGATTTTCATCTAGCGACCGAAGACGACCTTGCTTTCCGTAGCTTGACTAACGAACCTATACCTATATACAAAAGTACTCTGTGGTACGAACCACACTTTCCCTATATGGTAGCCTAGGTAACTAACATAAAATAATGGTAATGATATGTTCTAATCGAATGCATATCTGAGCATACCTTACCATGTGGTGAAAAAATGTTTTTTTTTTCACTACATTACATCTTCTTACTACTTACCTATTTTTAAACACGAAACCTATAAATTATGAGACTGCTAAAACTTTGAAAATACGAGACTGAATTCGATTTGAGATGTATTTTATTTTACAATTTTCAAGACGATACAGTCCTAAGTTTTAATTAGTTACTGAAACTAGTAAATTGTTGTAAAATATAGATGACTAGCGGCCCGTCCCGGTTTCGCACGGGTGGACATAAGTTTTTTTTAGCAATAAATATAGCCTTTGTCACTCAGGGTGATTGTAGCTTTGAAATGATAAAATAATTTTTAAACATATTAGTTTTTGAATTTTTTCATTACAAACACACACACACACAAAAAGTATTTACAAATCGTTCCTCTTTATACTATTAGTGTAGATTAGTGTAGATTCAATATAATTACTCAAATTTATGATTACTAACCTATTTGTTCAGTAGAAAGCAATAACAGCTCGTCGTATAATAATATTGTCATGGTAACTAAACTTGTTTGTAAACGATTGTACGCTTTGACACGAGTTTTAATATCTTTCTATCAAATATTCATAGTCTGAGAAGCTGTTGTCAATTAAAGTTTTTGTTATTCTAATTGCTTATTTTTAAATCATGGCTATAAGAAATCCAAGATTGCCACTCTTGCCCGGATATGGATCTAATCCTTTGGTAAGTTTTAATAATTTTTTATCAAGTTAGCATAAAAATCGACAAAGTGCTAGTCATAGATTTAATACAGCAGTATATTAAATCTATGGTGCTAGTCGAATTTAGCACCTAGAGTCCATCAGAGTCCATCATTGTGGCCACTATCACAAAATAAGGTATTTTAGATAACACAAAATATATACAACACTGTTAACATTATTTAAGCCTATTAACTGGAGATCGTTTTGAGACGTGTAATAAGCGGCTAAGCTTTTTCATGTGACAATACGAGTATTTTAAGCGACTTGATGCAAAGTACTAGTACTAGGCAGACTTAGACAGTAAAAGTAACTAAGAGTAATAATAGGTAGATCTATATTTCTTCCTTATCTGAAACCTGAAGATAGATAATAGCAAACTTATCCTTTAATATTAAAGTTAGTACGTGGGGGTGGGGGTAGTAGTAATATGAAAGTTAGTACGTGGGGGTCTTTTGTCCATTCCACAGGACATAATTAATAATATTATGTTGTATAAACAAAACAGTATTGCATTGCATTAACTACAAAAACATAATTATTGTATTTTATTATTAATGTAGATTGGCAAGAAAAATTTCGGCGTGCGTCCTGTGTTTACCTCTATAGACGGGGTTAACATGTTGGTGGACAAAACAGAGGGGGTGAACCGTGTGCCTTCGCTGTATTGCCGCAAGCAAGCCCCGGATCTGCCCACATGGATTATGTACGATAAGCATGTGAGTGTCTACTACGGATCATTTATTATACTTAGGTAAGTTAGACAGTCTACCGAAGAAACGATGACCTATGGAGGAGAAGATTCACTGTAGCGATTGAATCATGCAAACGTGGATTTCGCTGTTATGTTTATTGTATACAGAGAAATTCTTTAGCACTAGGTTTATTCATGAAATCATAATTACGTATTTAGATTACTACTTACTGTTTACTGTTTGATTGTGAAGAAGTCAAATCTATGTATAAAACCTGTGCATATTTTTTATGAAAGTTGTTCTGTTTTCGTACAGATTTTACGATTCCAAGCATTTTTCCAACAAACGCTGCACGAGATGCGAAGTGCGTCTTCTGTGCTCCGCAAAGTGAATATATTTTTCTTCTTAGAAGACGGCACTATCAAAGTTATGGAACCGCGAACTGAAAACAGCGGGCTCTCCCAAGGTGATATGTCTTCGTTTTAATAAACTCGTCAACATATTTTTACCATAAATGTGGACAATATTACACACATTGTTCTGTTCTGAAAGAAAGTTGCCACAACATTACTAGTATTATGGAACGAGAAACAATGAAATACCATTAACACTGGTCGAACTCGTGTTTGTGGCGTGTGAGTTAGAGATCGCCACAGGTGACTTTAAGTAATCAGGAAATGTGACGAAATAACATCATCCCCCTGTTTTCAAAGTCAGTTAAAAAGTAGCCTATGTCCTTCCCCAGGGCATAATCGACCTTCGTACAAAATTTCATTAAAATTGGTTCAGTGGTTCAGGCGTGAAAGCGTAACACAGAAATACTTACTTTCGCATTTATAATATATGTAGGGAGTGTAAGGATGTAGGGATATAGGGATGTAGGGATGTAGGGAAGTAGGGATTAGTAGAGATTGACCCGTACGGGAGACCCGGGACTTCAGAGCTGGCGACATTTTGATCGTTATCAAAACCTCTGTGCCTTGGTCGTCCGATTGAACGAATGGACGAACAGCGATTGCTATTAGCTGTCTGAAGGTACTGGGCTATAGTCTGAAAGTCTTCATTAGCCGATCGTGTATGCAGAAGATTTTTTTCGGTAGCCTAAATTTGGGATTACGAATGCTATCGGGAGTTTTCTTTTCTAATAACTTACATCGAGTTTTAGTGAGACGACAAGTCACCACTTATTTGCAGTATGGGATAAGAATCTTTGTTGAGTTTAAGAGGAAACACCACGGCCGTTTTTCCATACAAACGTAGTCCCCTGTTTCCTCCCTGGATAATGCCAGTAGAGCAATATTTTTTATTACAAAAATTTAGGGCCACTATTAGCATGTTTCTATGTTTTCTGTTTTTTCATCAATTATTTAATAAAAAAGATATGAGCCCTCAAAAATCGAAAAAATTCGCCAGATTTACCGCTGTGTTCAAACATCCAGAAAACAAATTTGGCAAAATTTAAAAAAAAAAGGAAAACATACAAACACGGCCAAAGACTACGAAACGTTGATTTGGTGTGTTTTTAGTAGTATTTTCGGTCCAAGAAGCAGTTGTCTCTATCACACTCTGCGGTGAATGCGTTTGGCACTGTGTGACAGCAATAGATTTTACAAATACCTATTTTTCAATTCTCTCGCCCGTAGTGTTTCCTCTTAATGTTTCGTGGCTCCACAATGTGAATTATAAGGATTTTATTTTACAGGCACTATGATTGCCCGACAAAGGATTCGTCTCCCGAACAGCTATGACTTATACTACGATGTACTTGATCTAAACATTGGAAGGGAGGTTACGTTTTTTGGAAAAGTTTTCAAGGTAACATAACTAAGTCAAACCACAACTGTAATTATCAATGTTCTCAAATTCGTCACCTTGTTACCCTAATAGTTCTATAGATGATATTTTAGCAACTTATTTCCAATTATAATATCAGTATTTAAACTTAAAAAATTAACTACGCTGGCTTACAGCGATAAGATTATGCTTGAAAAATTGACGCGTGACGTATGTCTCGGTGGCTAAATTGGTAGAGCGCCACGCCCGGTATGGAAATGCGGGTTCGAGTCCCCCCTGAGACATAATTTTTCAAGTTTAAATACTGATACTTATTAGTGCTTGGTCATTGTCAACTTCTGAGTGTGGATAAATACTTTAAGCTTGTAATTGTGTTAACAGATCGTAAATTGTGACAATTTTACGAGAGTGTTCCTTAACCGTCTTGGCATCAATGTGCCTGACCCAATCAATTGGCCAGATACATTAGAAGTGAGTAATTATTGCCGTAATGTATCTTTTTCTATATGTTTTTCATTGATGCATTTCATAATGGTTTAAAATTTCAGAGAGCACCATCCAAGGGTTGTCCGCCAAAACATAGACCGTTTAAACAATTCCTAGATTTTGATAGACAAGTTTTACGGTAAGTAGGGACCTACCTTACTACCTGATCCTGATAGTTATTATATGTATATCAATTGTTTGTTTATTTTAGCCTAATACTTTGATATTAAACACATGCCGCTATTGGTTAAATGCCCTTTTCAGATTTTATGGTTACTGGGACGATCGTGATTCCGAATTTGGGGTTATGCATTACTTAGAAATTCATTACTTTTTGGGAGATGACACCATTGAAATCAAGGAAAAGATGCCTCCAAATTCTGGCATGGAAGCTGGTCCTATGTTTTTAAAGAGAATGAGACTACCACGTGTAAGTGCAGTACCTAGGCATCAGAGCTTCACTTTTTTTTTTAATTGCGTTATAACAATAAATATCTAGGAAAAAGATAGAAGTACTCAGTATATAAACTTGAAAAATTTTGTCTCAGGCGGGACTCGAACCCGCATCTCCTCGCATGCCGGGCGGCTGTTTCATCTTAACTGACTGTCAAACATCTGCAAAGATGTTTCTTTCGGGTGTTGGGGGTGCAAGCTCCTAACATTTGATGAAGCAACGCTGGCTCACAGCGTAAGAATATGCTTGAAAAATTCGCGCCGTGTCGCACTGTCTCGGTGGCCTAATGGTATGGCGCCCGCCCGGCATGCGAGGAGATGCGGGTTCGAGTCCCGCCTGAGACAAAATTTTTCAAGTTTATATACTGATATTATAAGTGCAATTAAGTTGCTAAAATATCAAATAAAGTATATAAATAGCTGTTTCATCTTAACTGACTGTCAAACATCTGCAAAGATGTTTCTTTCGGGTGTTGGGGGTGCAAGCTCCTAACATTTGATGAAGCAACGCTGGCTCACAGCGTAAGAATATGCTTCAAAAATTCGCGCCGTGTCGCAGTGTCTCGGTGGCCTTATGGTATGGCGCCCGCCCGGCATGCGAGGAGATGCGGGTTCGAGTCCCGCCTGAGACAAAATTTTTCAAGTTTATATACTGATATTATAAGTGCAATTAAGTTGCTAAAATATCAAATAAAGTATATAAATGGCTGTTTCATCTTAACTGACTGTCAAACATCTGCAAAGATGTTTCTTTCGGGTGTTGGGGGTGCAAGCTCCTAACATTTGATGAAGCAACGCTGGCTCACAGCGTAAGAATATGCTTGAAAAATTCGCGCCGTGTCGCAGTGTCTCGGTGGCCTAATGGTATGGCACCCGCCCGGCATGCGAGGAGATGCGGGTTCGAGTCCCGCCTGAGACAAAATTTTTCAAGTTTATATACTGATATTATAAGTGCAATTAAGTTGCTAAAATATCAAATAAAGTATATAAATGGCTGTTTCATCTTAACTGACTGTCAAACATCTGCAAAGATGTTTCTTTCGGGTGTTGGGGGTGCAAGCTCCTAACATTTGATGAAGCAACGCTGGCTCACAGCGTAAGAATATGCTTGAAAAATTCGCGCCGTGTCGCAGTGTCTCGGTGGCCTAATGGTATGGCGCCCGCCCGGCATGCGAGGAGATGCGGGTTCGAGTCCCGCCTGAGACAAAATTTTTCAAGTTTATATACTGATATTATAAGTGCAATTAAGTTGCTAAAATATCAAATAAAGTATATAAATGGCTGTTTCATCTTAACTGACTGTCAAACATCTGCAAAGATGTTTCTTTCGGGTGTTGGGGGTGCAAGCTCCTAACATTTGATGAAGCAACGCTGGCTCACAGCGTAAGAATATGCTTGAAAAATTCGCGCTGTGTCGCAGTGTCTCGGTAGCCTAATGGTATGGCGCCCGCCCGGCATGCGAGGAGATGCGGGTTCGAGTCCCGCCTGAGACAAAATTTTTCAAGTTTATATACTGATATTATAAGTGCAATTAAGTTGCTAAAATATCAAATAAAGTAGATAGAAGTACTATTTAGTATGAAAACATTTGTTTTCAAATTGATGACTTAGATATCATCCCCTTTTTTACTTTGCTATATTTGCATACGAATGTTGATTTTGCATCTTTTACCTAACACCCTGTATAAGAAATACGGTAACATTTTATTACTGAGTTTAAAAGGGCTATTACGCTTAAATACTAAGAACAGTTAATAAAAAAGGTTGAACTAATGCAAATAAAAACCTATTACAGTTATTTTATTTGATAACAAAACCAGCCCTCATAAGGATATAAACATATACAATCCTTGTTTGAAAGGTGATACGTAAAATATAAATCTATAACTACTTTAAAAAATATATACATTTATTTTCCTAAATTGTTACAGAAAATACCTTCACGTGTTGAAATGACTGGAGGGCCGAAAGTACCTTCATACACTCCTGCAGATTTGAGTATTGGAGCTGTTCTCAACATGTATGGCCGCAAAGTCGTACTTACCGATTGTGATCCCTTTACCAAGGAATACTATCGCACTACATACGGATTTGGTAAAGGCTTTTTCATTTTCCTTAGTAACTGGCTTGTAGAGTTGCTTGGACAAGTAAATTGTTTATACCTAAGGAAGTCCCAAAAGACCTCTGTGCTTCTGGAAGGAGTTGGGGTGGTTGGACTAACCACCCTAATCCCCCCTACGCATAATGGGCCAATTGGAGCCTAAATGTGGAAAAGGGAGCCCGTTACCAATACCAATACCAATACCTAAGCAAGTTAAATTTTATTTAATTCACACATTATTTCTTTTACATTGCATCCAGCTAGTCCTGATTTTTTAAAACGAAAATTCCACCTACGATTACTACTATTTCCGAGTTTAAATAAATGGTTGATAGTCAGCAGATTGCTGCTGCAATATGCTGTTTTAACGAAAAGGGCTTTCATCCATTTCATTCAATGATAAAGTACTGACTCATACCTATCTATTTTTGTTTTATAAATAATTTTAACTTGTATGTCGCATCGAAAACTGCGTTAAGTTGGTCGTCAGTGAGGCAAATGTTCGTTACTACTCGACAACACAATAATATATTATTAACTGCTGCCGAGCAATTGGTGTTGATCTAAGGTAATAACTAGAGGGTTCCCTACGTGTGTTCGAATCACCTTTTTTCGAAAATTGATAGATAGACAACCTTACACCGAAGCTTTCATAGTGCGATGGCTTGTTGCTGCGAAGGTTTTTTTGTTCGACGTATCTGAACACCGAACATCTTACTTCGGTACATTGTTTCTCTAACGTTTATTTGTCTGATGTAACGTTACTTTGAAAATTTTGCGATACATTTCACGGCAACGTGGTGGGTAGGTACAGCATACATTTAAGATTATAGGTAGATAGATAGATAGATACTCTTTATTGCACTATATCTTTAAATATGTACTATATCTTTAAATATGATCATGTTGTCTGTATTTTAGTTTTGTGCAATAAAGAGTATCTATCTACCTATAATCTTAAATGTATGCTGTACCCACCACGTTGCCGTGAAATGTATCGACAAAATTTTCGAATTAACGTTACATCGGACAAATAAACGTCGGAGAAACAATGTACCGAAGTAAGATGTTCGGTGTTCAGATACGTCCAACAAAAAAACCTTCTCAGCAACAAGCCATCGCACTATGAAAGCTTCGCTGTAAGGTTGTCGATCTATCAATTTTCGAAAAAAGGTGTTTCGAACACACGTAGGGAACCCTAACTAGAAAGTAGGTAAAAGTAAATTAATTATTTACACCTAAAAATCTAGATGCCTTCACTCCTCTAAGTATTCCCGATGAAGAAGGTAAAAAATGTGTAAGTACAAGCGTCGCTGATAGGGAGCTACCTCCCTGGAACGGGTATGGTTCTTATGATGACTCTGCCGAGAACTGCCGAACTGTTGAGCCGAAAGCCCCTCATAGAGACTTCATTAAGTTTCTTCATAAGGATCGGTATGTCCATTCATAATCGATCGGTTATTGGATGTTTTATGTACAAATGTAAAAATGGTTCAATATTAGTTTTATTTTTCAGTGTTGGCTTTGATTCCCATGTTCTTCGGTTTGCTGCTCGTCTAATAAGCGACGAACCCGCTGACGCAAGGAGATATTTCATTATTAAGTATTTCTTATGTGACGATACCATTGGTGTTTTCGAATTGGGCGAAAGAAATTCGGGTTTTAAGGTAAGTCAAGTTATTGGTATAATCCTCATACATGGGTTGATGGAAGTTTTATCTGATGGCGATTGAACATAATTATTTGATAACAGAGATCCTTCAAGTCACTACACGTCACTAGCCTTCTAAAGCAATCTTTCTAAAGCAGTTTATGGGCCAAAAACTAAGATGTGTTAAAGTGCTTTTGTAAATATCAATAAAAAAGACTGTCTGATCTTATTTATGTATTTATCATATTTTCATATATTTAAGTATGTATTTTATAATTGAATTTGTGTATAACCATTTACGTATGTGTATACTGTTTGAAGCTTATATATTAGTTTATTATTTATATGTATGATATGTTATTTGTTCGTACCTAATTTTAAATAATTACTTGTAACTTTGCCTTTACTTTGTCGCACCGCCCACTTTACATTTCTGCTTAACTTAATGGTCGACTGGCAGAGAATGCCATGCGGCATTAAGTACGCCATTTGTACTTTTCATTTAAATCTGTGCAATAAAGATTAAATAAAATAAATTAAATAAATAAAGAAAGTAGATCGATAGATTTTACATTTCACTTTTTACAGGGCGGTAAATTTTTCCGTCGCGACAAGATGTACTTACCAGACGTAAATTTCCACGTGCCAAAAGAGCCACCAGCGTACACGGACAAGGACATGTGGGTGGGGAACGAGCTGGTCATAAACAAGCATTGCTTCAGGCTTATCGCTGCTGATGAGTACGCCCTGCGGTACATGGAACTGCATGCGGAAGAGGTACGTACTTTAACATTATGTATGTTTCAACCTAATGACATTTTACTTTTATAAGTAAGGGTATTGGAAAAAAAAAACTTAACAATAAAACGGGATTTAATGTTGATTTTTTAAAGGTAAAATCGTATTTACCTTTTCGAAATTTTGATTCGATTGAACGAATCATGGTCGCGGGTAAACCCTGATTCTCTGACTCCTAACTCTATACGTGTAACAATGCAACAAAAAAGTAAAAAACCTAAAAAACAAATAATACTCCACTTAAATTGCTTCGAACTCTCATCATCACTGTTGCGTCACTGATGTGGTCAAGTACGTATCTATAACCAAATCCACCTGCTTAACCTGTCTTTTTTTTTAAGACCAACCTTAGTCCGTGTAGTCTCAATAGTCTGTTTCCAAGTCCGCAAACCCTTCCGAATAGGACTCTTTAATACCTACTCGTTTTACCATTTTGATTCCTTCTTAATGTTATTGATTTAGTATCCAATGGCAAACATAGCACTAATAATGGACAAAATAAGACGTGTCTTGGCTTCTAAAGAAAATGGTTATAAGAAGTTTGTTGCTAAATATATGGAAGCTGTTTTGCCATATAACAAGGAGCTCATGTCTGTCGGATGCTTCAAGTAAGTGATTAAAAATATCTTAATTAAAATAAAAAAGTACTGACTTATTGTTTGATTCTGATTAATTTTCAACAGACAAGCACTAAAAGAGATTATGTGCGAGAAGATGACTGAACATGAGTTTTTAACTTTGATCCGATACTTCCGTGGTGATCCTGGGAAAGAGAAAAGTCCACGGCGAGAAATGATTAGGTGAGATCTTTATTATGAATTCAAGCAAGAACCGTTTAAAAGTAAAAATAAGTACATATATCTTTTAATAGTGTGTAGCCTGAGGGCTACCAAAAAACTGTTATTGGTTTAAAAAATTCTATAAAAAAAGCATGATATAGGCATGAGGCCTGTCGGATCTTGCAGCAATAATGTCAGAATAACCATGAACAATTCTGCAATCAGTAGATGTATGATTAATTTGCCTAATAGTAACTAACTAGTTATGTTTACATTTATCAAGATCTCTGGTGTTCACGGAGCTGACTCGTGGCCTTTGGGACGATCGCGATCGTTTGCGTGAAGGTATCATGCACGCTGACGAAACAGGAACTGGAGTGCTCCCAGTGGAACGGTTACGGCAACTCCTGCGCGCTCACCGGCTTCCGATCAACCCTGACCTAATGGACTGCATGTTGCAAGTGTACGTATGGGAATTTTTAATCGTCGTTCTTAATACTAAATAAAGGTGTAGCGTTAGTAGGTACTCTACCTGTATTACCAGCCTAAGTATTTTGGTTTTCAATAAATCTAAACGACTAAAAGACTCAATATCGTCACACAATAGTGACGATAGTAAAAGTAGGTAATTTACTACCTCCTCCATATGTTACATCTTAATAAGAGCAGGTTTTCTTCTCTCCACTACGCCACTATGTATTACCATTTCCTTTGTGAATGTAGATATTCTTTTTTTTTAGTACAAACTCATATTTCTCTCACTAAGTGGCGTAGCAGAGCAGCATGTATCATGTCATGCTTGCCTAGAAGATACTTATCTACTCTCGCCTTAAAAACACAATCAGAAAGTTTTAACAGTTGGCTATAAGTCATCATTCTCTTTGCCATTTTCCCAGTTTATCTAGGGTCGGCGCAGTATGTTTTTCTCTTCCACACCATTCTATCACTCGTCACTGAATCATCCACACCTTTCACACTCATATCTTGTTTCACACAGTCCATTCATCTCTTTCTCGGTCGCCCTCTTCCCTTCCAGCCTTCCACATTCATACTCATCACTCTTTTAGTTACATGACTTTCTTCCCTTCTCATTACATGACCATACCAAGACAGACGATGCCCCACCATCTTCTCGGTAATCGGTGCCACTTTCAGACTTCCTCGTATATATTCATTCCTTATCTTATCCATTCTTGTAACCCCACACATCCATCTTAACATTCTCATTTCTGCTACATGCATTCGCTTCTCATCCGTCTTCTTAGCAGCCCAGCATTCCGATCGGTACATTAAGGCAGGTCTAATCACGGATTTGTAAATTTTACCCTTTAACCGTAAGGGCATCCGTGGATCACATGTTGTTGCGGTGACCTGCCTCCATTTTATCCAGCCTGCATTGATTCTATGCCTGAAGTCCCGATCAATATTACAGTCGTTCTGTACGAGAGACCCGAGATACCGAAAATCGGAACAGACTGGTAAGCACATTCCGTCAAGTTTTATTGGCAAAGAACTGGAGAGACCGCCAAAGTCACAGAACAGATACTCTGTTTTGGTTCTACTGACTTTTAGGCCAACGTTCTCCAGCCTTTGTCGCCATTCCTCCAGTCTGTCCTGGACTTCCTGGGCCTCCTCAGCAACAAGCACAATGTCGTCGGCAAATAGCATGCACCAAGGGGCCTCTCTCTGTATGTCCGATGTCAGAGCATCCATTATCATCAGAAAGAGGTAAGGACTAAGCGCTGAACCTTGGTGCAAGCCCACAGTCACATTGAAGCTCGTAGTTGTCCCGGCTGCGGATCGGACGTGAGTACTGCATCTGCCGTACATGGTTTGAACCAAATGCAGGTATTTCCCAGGCACACCTTTGATCTTAAGGGCCCACCACAGAACCTCGCGAGGTATTCGGTCGTATGCCTTTTCGAGGTCAACGAACACCATGTGTAGGTTTTTATGTGCACTTCTGTACTTTTCGCACATTTGGCGAATGGCAAAGATGGCGTCCGTCGTACCCCGACCCGGCATAAAACCAAACTGGTTCTGTGAAATTTCACATTCTTCTCGCAACCTTTTCTCTAAGATCTTCTCCCAAACCTTCATACTATGTGACATTAACTTTATTCCTCGATAATTGTTGCACTCTTGCACGTCCCCCTTGTTTTTAAAGATTGGTACCAACAGACTGTTGCACCAATCATCGGGTATCGTCTCTTCATGCAACAACTTATTGAAAAATAAAGTTAACCACTTCCTTCCCTCTGCTCTTACTAACTTCCAGACCTCCACTGGTATATCATCAGGTCCCACGGCTTTCCCTCTTTTCATACTATTCACCGCCCATTCCACTTCCTCTTCACTAATCTCCCTTACTAATCCCACGTTAATAGGTGCATTCTCTAGTTCCCCACTCCATTCATTCTCCTCGTTCATTAATTTTTGAAAATAGTCCTTCCAGCGTTTTTTTATTGGTTACAAGTTGGCTATAAGTACTTATATTTATTTTTATTCGTCAATAATCTTGTTATCTAATGTAAGTGATCACATTCGCAGACTGAACAAAGATGACAAATGCAACGTGCAGTACGAAGACTTGATGTCATTCCTAAATTTTAAGACCCGTCCAGTCTACAACCTCAGCGAGTCTGACTACGAGAAAGTCGTTCGTCATGCGCCGCCACTCAAACACACCGAGGTACGTTATCATCAGCATACTAAGGTAAATTGCTACTTAGCAAATTGACATGTTTTAGGTATATTCACCTGTGAAGTCCCAAAAATATAAACCGAAAATAAATCCACTAATAGATATTACAATGAAATACTAGGTAATGTCCCATCCCGCAATAACTAATGTGTCTTAAATTATATGAAATAGTCAAAATGAATTATCTTATTACTCGTATTTATAAGCTCGACAAAAATTTAGGATTTTTCATATCTGAAAATAATTAACGTAAAAATATCAAAACTTTTGTAATTCGTTAAAGTTTGGATGTAACTTTTCTCTTTATTTAAGGGAATGGATTTTATTATCAACTTGTGTCGTTTTATTGTAATATTGTAACAGTGGGGATATGTGTATACCAGTAAATAGAAACAAACGGTTGGCAGTTTCTAGTCAATTTATATTATTGAAACAAAATAAAACAAGGGGTAGGTACAAGCGAAGTAAATGACTAAGTATGGGCACAGATAAGGTAATCGTAAAGTAAACTATCTAACATTTATAATGGGACGGCTAGCTAACAGGGGTGATGGAGCAACGTATACTAAAGATCGTCGTGCGGTTCGCTAACGAAGCCAACACGGGAACAGTAATATACGCGCTGAGTAGTCTATGCTCGAAGAGGATCAGGCGCAATCAAAGACCGACCTAGGTCGATGCAAAGATGGTGCACCCGGAGCGCTCCGAACGTAGACTGGCCAGCGTTCGCTCGCGAACGCTTTATAAGGCCGCTGTGGGCTTAGCGGGGCTTGTGGCAGCGGGGCAGGGTGGCTCTGCGCTGCGTAGCTGGTTAACGGGCTCGGGTGGCGCGCCGCCGCGTTACAGGCTCCCCCTCTGGACTCGAAGACGCCCCGGCGAGAAGTCCAGTGGCTGCACTTGTCGTCGTCTTCTTTGGTCTTCCTCGTCTGCGCAAAGGTTTTTCGGGATTAGGTAGAGATAAGTCTGATCCTTTGTAAGGAGTCAGAGCTGAGGAGTGGTAAGTACCAAGAGGTACATTTGGTTGAGCGGGATCGGATATTTCGTAAGAACAAGGCCCATGTCGACGGAGGACGACATAGGGGCCATCACGGCGTGGGTTTAACTTAGCTGTTTGGTAACGGGATGCGTTGCTCAGTGTCTTTCCTGGGATGTAATTAATCGCTGGATTATAAGGCTGCAGTTGTAATGCCCATCTCGCAAGGCGGCCAGTAGGAGACTTGATTGACATCAACCACTTTAATGCTTGGTGATCAGTGGCAATTACTACCGAAGACCCCTCTATATAGCCTCTGAACTTCGATACCGCCCATATTGCTGCCAGTGCTTCACGCTCTGTTGTCGAGTAATTCCTTTCAGCACTTGTTAATAATCGACTCGCGTACTCTACTGGGTGTTCATCAGCACCCTCCCCCTGCACTAGTACAGCACCTAAGGCGTAATCACTAACATCCGTTTTAATTGTGTACGGTTTGGTAAAGTCCGCTTGACGCAGAATAGGCGCGCTAGTTAGGAAACCTTTTAGCTCGGTAAAGGCATTCTGTTCTAATATGGTGGCCAGCTTCGTTTCATGCTTTTGGTCGAGATCTCTCACACCTTCAACCGCCACCATGGCAATGTCAATATTGGGACCAAACTTACTGCAACTATCGGGTGAAAGTTCTATTTCGGACATGTTGATTGCCATCTGGGCATCTCTGAAAAGAGAACCAACAAATCTTGGTGAGTACCCTTTCAGCTTTGGGCTATCATGTGTTGGTGATGCTGGTGGTGTTACGAAATTAATCCTTATAGGCGGTCCGAAAACCGTTTCTAAGTTTTCTTCTACTGGAGAGGATGCAGTTTGAGTCGGAGTCATTTCCATTGGGCTCACCATTGGCTCTAATGCGGTCATCCTAATTAATTTTGAGATAGCGGTTTCTGGTGGTGTCTCCATATTCATTATGGCGACTGTTGTCGTCTCGTCGTCTTCGTTGATGAGGTTGTACTTTTTCCCAGGTTCATCAAGGAAGTGATACAAGAGTTGGGGTAGATTTAGCACTATCTTTGCGTCCTGTATGAAATCCACTCCCAAGAGAGTTCTGTTGTCTTGAGACTCCGGCAGAACGATAAAGTTAGTCATTATAGTTCGGTTGCTAATTGTGACAGGCACTAACGTTCTCATTATTTGCTGCCGACGTCGCAGTCCATCAGCCAAGGTAATAACAGCAGACTCAGTCACAAATTTAAAATCCTGTTCTTTCAATACCTTGAACAAAGATTGAGAAGCCACACTTAACTTAGCACCAGAATCAATATGTGCTCGTCCGCTGACTCCGCCAATTTTAATATCTACTGTTGGGCGCAGACGAGACATGTATGCGAGACTAGGACTCAGTGCGTAGAACCCAACCTCCACAGCACCTATTTTTGCAGGTGCGTTACATTTCTGGCATTTACTTCTAATGACACCAGGCTCGCCACATCCGTAACAAGTAATTTTGCTCGAAATTGGTCTCTGACTAAATGAGGTACTCGCAGGAGCCTGTGTTCGCTGTGTTCGCTGGTTATTCGCACTCTTCTTACGGCAGTTACTTTCGGTGTGCCCAAAAGCGCGGCAAAACGTACAACGAACTTTCCCTGATGGAGTATCAGCAACAGCATTCTTAGTTCGTTCGGCCATCACTTCTTCGATTTGGCGAGCTTTCTTGAGAAAATCATCAAAATTAATTACGCTGTCTCGGGGAATTTTATCCCTTATGTCTACGTGCAAGGAGGTGTATAGCAGATCCAAGCATTGAGAAGTGTTAGGAGATGGTTTGGGCAATTCGGCCATAAGCGCACGTTTTTTTGCTACGAATAGCTCTGTACCTCTTGGCTGTGATTGTTTGATGCAAACAATCTCTTCATAGAGTTTATAAGCCGGCCTTTTAGGCGCAAATGTTGTGCGCAGAAGCGATACTGCTTCTGTCCATGTTCGGACGTCATCCTTCACACCTAACCACCATATTGAAGCCTCTCCGGTGAGTAATAGCGTTATGCCATCAATGGCGTCACTATCTACGATTGACTCAATTTTCTTGAATGTAGTTATGGTTGATATAAAAGCCTCGACCAGTGATGTGTCGCGAGTTCCATCAAAACGGGCTGTGCATGATGCGAAACTACCAGTTCTTTGAGGTGAAGCGGAGTTTCTGCTTGCTAAAACTCCTAGGAGATCCCGGAACTGATCATCCGTAAAACTAACGTTCGACATATTCTTTAAAAGACGTTTACTACGTCTAGGTAAAATTCTATAAATATCAATCTCGGCGGCGAGATAATTTACAAAGTTAAAGCAAACGAACGCATAGACCGACCTAGGCCGATGCAGTGCGTATATTTGTATAAAATAAAATAAAATATTCAGACTAACATAGGACCTCCTTCTTTTGAAGTCGGTTAAAATAGCGAGTCTAAAACTAAATAAGAGGGCATAAAAATAACATAAATAAAAGTAAATACTGACTTGCAAAGAGGTAGAGGACAAATTAAAATTTTAGAGGGTATAAATAAATAAACTATGAACCTACAGTGAAAATAAAATATTAATTACTATTTTATGCCTATAACTACAACGGACTATGGCTTGTAAATAATAACAAAAGAGGGAATATCGAAATAAGTCTATAAGTATAATATATACACATACAATATAATTTAATGAATAAAGCCCCGCGTTGGGATGCCAATTGTAACAGTGGGGATATGTGTATACCAGTAAATAGAAACAAACGGTTGGCAGTTTCTAGTCAATTTATATTATTGAAACAAAATAAAACAAGGGGTAGGTACAAGCGAAGTAAATGACTAAGTATGGGCACAGATAAGGTAATCGTAAAGTAAACTATCTAACATTTATAATGGGACGGCTAGCTAACAGGGGTGATGGAGCAACGTATACTAAAGATCGTCGTGCGGTTCGCTAACGAAGCCAACACGGGAACAGTAATATACGCGCTGAGTAGTCTATGCTCGAAGAGGATCAGGCGCAATCAAAGACCGACCTAGGTCGATGCAAAGATGGTGCACCCGGAGCGCTCCGAACGTAGACTGGCCAGCGTTTTTTTTTTTTTTTTTTTTTTTTTTTTTTTTTTTTTTTGACGGACCTATCACTGAAACCCCATATGGGAGGCTTTAATCAGTTAAACCGGGCAGAGTGTGGCGAGCGCTGAAGGCGCTCAGCCTAGGTCCGCCACGCTAGCGGTACTCCGGTGCGGCCGGGGGTGAGGCTTCGCGAAGCGAAGCCTCAGGCTCGCTCGCACCGGGGCCCATACTAGCGGGCGTGATCGGGCCAGACTGGCCAGCGTTCGCTCGCGAACGCTTTATAAGGCCGCTGTGGGCTTAGCGGGGCTTGTGGCAGCGGGGCAGGGTGGCTCTGCGCTGCGTAGCTGGTTAACGGGCTCGGGTGGCGCGCCGCCGCGTTACAATATTCTATTAAGAGTTATTACACCACCGTTGAGAATAAGAAGGCTCAACTTTTGAATAGGAATGCTCACTTAATACATACTAATATGTATTTGTTATTAGTCCCTTGGATGGAAATCGCCCTGTTACTGCTAACATATAAAACGACATAGCACCGTATGTTCGACTACAGGGCCCCAATTCTGCTAATTTACAAATGGCTCAATATAATTGCAATAGCACCGCAATCGTATTTTTTTGACATTACTACGATATTAAATGTGTCAAAATATACAATTGCGATGCCATTGCGATTCTTTTGAGCCATTTGTAAATTAGCAGAATTGGGAGCCAGGCTAATTGTTCATTTTGTTATTGATATTATATTGTCATTATTGTACATTATCACTAAGTCTGAACTGCAAAAAGAATTCATCATCATCATCAGCCCTTTTGGTAGTTGCCTTTCATTAGCCACAACATTTGGAGAGGTAAAAATAATTAATAGATATAAACTATTTGATATCATTTTTTAGTAAATACTGAAAGTCTTCAAGCAAATAGTTATAGATTCATGTGCCTGATATGTAGACGTGAAACAGGAACATTATTTTTCAGTGTAAATTATGGTCCGAGGCGGAAACAATGATTCAAGATGGCTTCGTCAATTGGAATGCGTTTATTTGTCAGCTGAACTTGGAGCATCTAGTTAAAGAGCAGTCGTAGGTAATCAGCTTCTAATGAAATAATACTATTTTTAATCTTTCGTGTTGCTTAACAAACTATGTTAAAGAACTAACGGGGAATAAAAGCGATTACACTTTCGATTGCCTCACGTTACATTGATGCTGTAAGTTGACTGAGAATATTATATTAGCACTTACCTAAATACATTGTATAAGTAGGTAACTGAACAATTACAGTCACTAGCTGTAGCTGTGAGAAGAGTTGGTGTCAACCCAATCAAATTCGGAAAGTTGAAAGGTATCGCATTTATTACCCGTTAAATGTTTAAATGAAGTAAGAGCAATTTGAAGTCTGTTATAGCATTATTTCTTGTTTGGGGTGAACAATTGAGAGATTGTATGAGCATGTTTTATGCAAGTAGATAATCTGTATGGAATTTATAAGGTTTGGATTTTTTTATGCTAAACGAATTTAATATGCTCACAATACATCATTAATGGATTAAAAAGTAAATTTTGAATTTTGTATTGTTACCGCTGCGGTAAATAAGTGGTAAAATTTACCTTCATCATGTGCGAATCCGTAAATTCTATACAAAGCTGTATGTATGTGCTTGATATCAATATTCAACTGCTTCTTTGATATAAATTAATGTTTTGTAATAGCTTACATAATTCTAAGTTGGTTTTGGAATAAAATGCATTATGTTTTAAAATTTCTGTAATATTTTTTCTTCAATCAAAATAAATACAAATTGCGGCACATTGTTTGTTGATTATCCTCAATTTCATATTAAACTTCTATAGGTAAATAATACACATTCACTGTTGCAAACACATTTTCACAACATTGAAAATGACCTGTGATGTTAGGCTTATCTTAAAATATGACGAAATATAACAATATGGAAATAATTGCACAAAAAAGTACCAACGCAATTCTTTTTAATATCACAATAATCCGTCGTACGGTCAACCAAATCGTCAAGACATAATAGAAAATAAATAACTTAGTCTAATATTATTCTAAATGACTTTTGTGTTCGAGTTTGTCATCATCAAGTTCATAGACGTACGATTTTATAACTTCTTCAAGTTATTATTTCGTTTGGGTTTTTAATTAATTTTTAATAGAGTCTAGTTTAGGTACTTTATGTAAGTAAGAATTATTTAAATGGCACAAAGTATTCACTTGTGTCTCAGTTGTTATATTACGTCTTGATATTTTATACAAATAATATTATTAAATACATTAAATACATTGTTACAACACAAATATTATACAGGAATTATAATTTATGACACTGGACGGATTCGTTACAACGTACCTATGTTATTCTACTAACTAAACATTTACATATTTACAATTTCATCTTTTTATTTTAAATTACCTACCTATGCAACGGAAACATTGCCTATATTCTGTCCTAAACATGATATATTACAATTAAACCAGTCACATATTTAAGTGTCCTTCATGGAGATCAGTATGTATACATTTACTATCAATCACTTGTGGCACTGCGCAGTCCGATAAATTACTATAATACTTTATGTCGGTAGAATTATTCACCACATATCTTTTACTCTTTCCGTAGCTGGTATTTGCGGACGGAATCTGTAGAATATGTAAAAAAAAACATTTTAATCACACATAAAAAATACACAAATAAAGCAGCAAGCAGTAGCAGCTCATCATAAAGCATCATTGACGTAAATGTAACGAATCGTATGTATTTTATGCACATAGTGCACGACTACATGAATGATTAGTGATTACTCATCAGTTTCATAACCCAGCAAAATTAAAGCGACTTTAACCTTCTAAACAGTTTAATTCCTTGACTTTTTTATTCGGTTTACGAACGAAGAAAAAGACAACCGACCTTGTTAATGAGTGACGTCTCTGTTAATTTTTTTATGGATTCATTAGAACTTTAGAAGTAGACAAACTAAATATCGACTTTGGTTGATGAGTCTTCAAGCTCGCAGTGTTAATAAATTAATAATTCTCTATTTTACTCTGAAATATCTGCTAACTCTAGTGCATGTAATGTACAGTCAAGAATTTCGTAGTTTCGTTAGTAGTTTTAAGTCACTTTTTTCAAGGTAATGAAAGTGATGATTCAGTCGTGCCATTTGCTGGTTGTCTGCCATTATAACCCGGAAAAATCAAATGTTCATAAATCCGCTTAGCAAATTACCTACATTATTTGACTGTACGCTAAGGTATCAAGTATTCGTCATTCACTTGCACTTGCCACTGACACGTATCACCTGGGCCCCATTTCCGCCAATTTACAAATGGCTCAATAGAATCGCAATTGCATCTCAATTGTATATTTTGACACATTTACTATGGTAGTAATGTCAAAATATACGATTGAGATGCAATTGTGATTCTATTGAGCCGTTTGTAAATTAGCGGAATTGGGTCCCTGGCAAAATGTATTATAAGTAATTAATTGAGTGACTAGCTTTTTGCCCGCGACTCTGCCCGCGTTATCTACACCTTATATCACGCGTCGTATCACTGTTCTTACTAGGTACTAATACTAAATAGCCTATGTGCTTTCTCGAGATCTATTCTATCTTTGTAGAACATTTTATCAAAATTGGTCCTGTAGAGGCGTGAAAGCGTAAAAGACAGGCAGAGTTACTTTCATATAAATAATAGTAGGGATAATTCAGATCTACTCTTTTAATTTCGTTACTGTTAAGTTTTGGATGCTTACAATGTTTACTGTCTACTTGTGATTTTTTTTATTTTACCTGTAAGGCGGAATAGCTGGCGAAGAACCAGTTGGGCTTGTCGCAAGCGGTGACATTCTGATGGCGGTGCTATTTCCGTTGACACTCGACCCCAGACTTGAAGCCGAATCCGCTCTGGAAAGTCGACATAAAATTTATAAAGACGTATTGACTTAGTCAAATCATGCGACGCATAATTTAGCCAAAGAGATTGTGGGTGCTGACACAGCACATACATACTACCACCCGTGTCTATGTATGCGTATGAATGTAACCCGATAACGGACGCCGAGCGGCCGGCGCGTTTCCAACTTATATAAAGTTAGTCCTTTAGCCTCGACCATAATGTGAACACGTAACCAACAATAAATCGGTACTGTCAATATCAGTGTATCATTTCCATCCCTATACAAAGCCTGATTGGACACGAATAGTGCAGGACTCAACAAGATATAATAAACAAATAATTTTATTTTACAATAATACCGTAGCTAAATATTTTTTTTTTTATTTTAATCTTGGCTGAGTAAAATATTTTGAATCAAATAATCAGGTGTAAATATCTAGTCCAACTTTTAAGTATTATTTATTTGTAAGCTGTTCAATAAGCAACTAAATTGTTAGATTAAATTGAAAATACAATTCCATAAATAAAAATTTTGACTGCGTGAGATGGGGTTCGATCTCACAACGTTCCGCTTACTGTTTCAACTATTGAGAATTTACGTAGTTAAGTACCCGGTCCAGAAATGTTAATGTCTCAGACAAACTTCTTAGCGTTCCATGGATTAACCGCGCGCGTGCGGCTGCCGAGTCCATCGTGGGGCAGAATGAGAAACTCCGAGTAGTTGTAGGTTTAAGGGGCCCCTTTGGGGTACATCAACACTCACCTTCAATACTCGTATGTATTCAATGCTTTACGCTGTAAGCCACCGAGGTTTCATCGAAGTTTTTAGTTAGTAGGTACCTCCAACACCCAAAAGAAATATTTTTACAAATAATTACATTACACAATTACATATTCAACAATCGGTTAAGATGTTAAATACTTATTTAAAGTTGGTAACTTGTTCTTTAAGCAATTAAAAATGTCTGGGTAGCTCAATGGTTAGCAGTCGCCCGATAAGCATAGGAAGGTTGTAAATTTGAGTCCCGACAGACAGTCGAAATTTTTATTCAAGGAATTGTTCTTTAAACTATCATCATTTTTATTTCAAGTTCTCAACGCACCTGTCTATCTGTCGCCTAAAGAGGGGATACCTCCACGGCGAGTTGGGCTTTCTCTGCTCGTGTTGGAATGCCGGGTTGTCTCTACCCCTCTCGTTTTCACTAACTACTGACATAGACACATGACCCTCGGTATCCTTAGTTTTTGAAGATAGCCTCCTGAAAATGATAAAAAAATGTGTCTTAAGTGCCTATAGGCAAATAATAGAAACACATTAGACTTTGAAAGCTAGGAAAGAAAATTACCTTAGAATTCTAGATGGTAGCGAACTTTGTGTTTGTGGTCGTGCTCTTTGCCGGCTGTCGACAATCAGCACATGCCTGTCATACGGCGTATCGTAATCTACTTCGAGCACCGTTGAGAATCGATGAGGCCATGCCAGATCCAGCGCTGCGATCAGTAGGCCCACCACCACGCAGATGCAACCTGCAAAGTCCCATTGTAAGATCAGCTATGAAATACTAAAGGGCGACGTGTACTTCAGTGTAGTGATAAATACCTGCAATGAGGACGAGCCAGAAGCACCAGCCGAGCGAGAAGAACAGCATGGCCCCGTCGAGCTTGACTGTAAGAGGTGCGTGAGGAAGCGACGCCCAGTAGCCTCCGGCAGCCGCGCAGAGTGTTACGCCGAGCATAGCCATCGCATAAGCCCCGTAACGAGGTACCACCACTAGTAGTAGATTCATTAGTAGCCATAGTGCTAATGCTGTCCTGAAACACCGAACATACTTAATTTATAAATTTTTGGATAATATGATAACTTGGGTTGTGGCATGGAGACTACCACAGCTTTGCAATGCCCTGGGACGTAGATTTTTATTATCAGCTACACTCATACAAATAGGTGAATCTTTTGATGATGTGAGATGTGGAGTCGTGAACTCTCGGTCGGCGTTAGTAATATACCAGAGTAGAGTGGAGGTTGTGTATCCCGCAGCTCGGTACTTGGCACCCCACTCGAATCCCTCGTGCTGGACTGCGAAGTGCTCGGCTACGGAAAGTACGGGATAGGGTAGGCCGCGCGCTAGGCCGGCGCGGTACCACTCTTGCATAGCACCAGCCTCCTCCCATCGGAACTGCTCGTTGTAGTCCACACCTGGGTCACCTACCGATGTGTTCCCCCATGATAAGGCTGGAAACAGGAGAAGCAAAGCATTATTATACGGATACAGAACACTATAACGGCGCATAAGTATAAAGAATCTATCCCCAGTATAAGATTGACCTATCTTGGATTGCTCAACAACCGTTACAAGTTTGAATAAACTCATGTATACATTTAGGCAACTATTATTTCTAGTCACTCCAGATAGATATCCCTATCTGAGTATAGGATATTAATAAAAGTAAGTATGTAAATCCCTTTCGCAGCTCAGGCTTAGACAGAGTCTGGGAAGAAGTGTGTTCTTAATAAATGAGTGCATTAACTACACTCATTCATAAATCCGTTGTAGCCAAGTAATTCTAGACCCAATCTTCAATTATTCTATACAAGTGTTTCTCACCTAACTTTTCCTAAACAGTTTAGACTTCTGCCTATATTTCAATAAGTTCCTGGATGATTTGGAAAAACAGTTGGGCCCGGTAGGTGGCACTGCTATTCCGGGCAGAACAACGTCTGCCGGGTGTGCTAGTAGTGTTATGATCATCGATAAATAATAAGATCAAGATACACACAGCCCAGAATGGCTATATAGAAGGACACAGCGGCTCTAGGGAGCCTATCCATTTCTGTTTGCCCAGGGGCAATGATGCCGCAGACCAACTCGCTAAAAGGGGATCGGATCTTATGGTTTTCGGCCCCAGGCTACACCTGCCTATCCCCTTTAACCAATATAGGTCATGGCTGCGATATCAAACCCTAGTCAAACACAACGACAATCCAGCAACTGCAGACAATTCAGAGAGGTCATACCAGCTCTTTTACCACGTCTGACTCGCAACTTAATCACCCTAAACAGAACCCCCTAAATAAACATCTCTTCACCATTAGTGCTACAGCTTGCTACAGACAGCCCCCTATGTAGAAGCTGCCTGGAACAGGCAGAATCGGCTGCCCATGTGATTTTGGAATGCACAGGGGTAGCCACCTACCAGGCATCTAACCTCGGTACACCGAGTTCCCTTTCAGAAGACTGTGAACGTCCTAAAAGACTACTGTGCTTCTGGAGGAGTTGGGGTGGTTGGACTAACCACCCTAATCCCCCCTACGTATAATGGGCCAAGTGGAGCCTAAATGCGGAAAAGAGAGCCCTTTACCAATACCAATACACAGCCCAGATACAAAAATTACATCTAAAACTGTCCTTGATTGAGTGATTAGACGTTGATTTTATGTCAGTGTCAATTTTATTACCTGGCCAAACTATGTCGACACGCAATAGTATGGATATGTATGTCATGTTTAACTAACGGCCGGTCCTAATAACCTATCTATCTTCAGTTTTGGCATATCGGAGATAGAAAACAACTTCTGTCTTTTGTTTCTCTGGACGGCAAAATCAGAGATAGAAACTGTTTCCTATCTCCGAAATGTCAAAACTGGCGATAGATAGATTATTGGGACCGGCCGTAAAAGTGCACCCCTAATACAAATGGGTGTCGCTGATATTACATCCAGTTTGTTATATTTCATCGATGCTTATTATAATTTTTTTCACCTGTAAGTGTGACATTAACGTGTCCAAGTCCTACGTGCACTGCGAGCCAGCAGTCCAGCCGCTCTGCGGAGAACGCGCGGTACGCTGCGCGAGCGACGCGCGCTCCCGCCACGTGCCACGACGACCCGTGCTCGCAAACTGGAAAAGACAGACATCTATGTCAATTAGTTCATATGACATTTGAGGCATTCATATTCGTATTCATTTATTTTATCTTTTCATAATACTTTATGCTTTGGGCATATTTAAATTCAAATTATTAAGTGCGAGTCGGACTCGCGCACGAAGGGTTCCGTTCCATTGACTAATGGCCATTTCCAATAACTTATCTATCTTCAGTTTTGGCATATCGGAGATAGGAAACCGTTTCTATGTCTGTTTTTGCCGTCCAGAGAAACAAAGACAGAAGTTGTTTTCTATCTCCGATATGCCAAAACTGAAGATAGATAGGTTATTGGAAATGGCCGTAGGTAAACAACAGTAGATATATAAATTTAGTTAATGTAGTACCATTTATTGACATCAAGCAAAAATGGCGTTTTTCGAATGGGAGCCCCCTTAAATATTCAATTTTTATTTTTTATTAAAGTAACGTCAACTGAGTGTTTTGTGAATATTTCAAGTGCCTACCTGCTGCCATTATTGATCGATCTATTGATTTATGCCATCGAGCAAAAAAGGGCAGTATTTGTTTTTATTGCGGGAACAGAAATACATAATTTGTGAAAATTTCAACAGTGTAGCTATCGCGGCTCTTGAGATACAGCCTGGTGACAGACAGACGGACAGACGAACAGACAGCGAAGTCTTAGTAATAGGGTCCCGTTTTTACCCTTTGGGTACGGAACCCTAAAAACGGTTCTGTCGCAAATCGCGATAAACAAAACGTAAAACGGAACGATCTGAGAAAGGTTTTGAGGGGATTAGCCTTTTTCCTGGAACGATTTAAAAAAATATGCGCTAGGGGCAGCACCGGTGGGGGGTACAATATGGTTTGAATTCTCTATTGATGACAATGTCAAACGTATGTATACTCGTATATAATTATAATGGAATTAACGGAACATGATGTAAGTACCTGGAGCGAAATTAAAATTTGCAAACGTGCAAGATCATCTTGTCTGGGATTTAAAACGATGGCTTGCATGTCGTAGCTTAGCCGTGTCAGGTAATAAAAATGTCCTAGTTGAAAGGTTAGTTGGTTCATAAATTTTCTCGTATACCTATGTCATTGTGTTGTTAAAAATTTTATTATTTTAAATAAACTAAATTGTTTTTTTTGGATATTTGAAAATTAAAGAAAGTATTTCAAACGAATTTTTTTAACAATAGGTACCTATTGTTAAAAAAAATTCGTTGGAATTGATGGTTGTAAATGTCTAGCGGATAAACAGCAACGCATGAACCTACTCAACCCAACTCTATCAAGTTCAACATCATCCTGCATCCTTTCCTATCACAAACTGGCAAATTTTCGATCCCAAGCTATTTCTCGTTCTTTTTGATATGCTATAATGTATGATTGTATGATTACTCGTTTATTACTACACCGGTCCTATCGATACGTTAGATTTGAATGCTACTTTATCTGACGATGACGAACAGCTTCTGAATTGTGGTAACTCGAGAGTACTTCAAAGAGGAAGACAATATCGTTTGACTGACTTTGTGTTAAATATGGAAGATAATGCGAATGAAATGTACAATCTTCTTTTCGAGTCACTGCAGTAAAGGACAAAATATGTATAGCTTTAGATAAAAATCGTAGCAAAATTATAAATGCTCAATGTCCAGCTTCTTCTTAAGAACTGCTCTCACATTGTTGCTTTACTTCATAAACTTGAGGATTACACTGTACGTTACGGTTAAGATGCACATACGTGCACATCAAAATTAAGAGAATGGAATGAATACAAAAAAATTGGGCAATAATCCAGACAATATTTTAAGTGTTAGGTATCCTATCAGTATATAAACTTGAAAATTTTTGTCTCAGGCGGGACTCGAACCCGCATTTCTTCGCATGCCGGGCGGGCGCCATACCATTAGGCCACCGAGACACTGCGACACGGCGCGAAATTTTCAAGCATATTCTTACGCTGTAAGCCAGCGTTGTTTCATCAAATGTTAGGAGTTTAAATAAATAAATAAATATAAATATTTTAAGACATGAAATATAGAAGCGATAGCAGGAGGTTCGAAAAAAACCGAAATTAATTTTTTAAACTAATTTATTAATAATTAAATTACAACTAGTTACAAATTGACCCGATCGAGGTTGGATACGAAGTGGCGGCGATGATGATGATCTCGGGGTTGGTGGCGCGATGGCGTGGTCACGTTGAATTTGCACGAGAGTTGCATCAGCGATTTCGTCATCTTGCAATATTCGGTTGTGTCCTCCTTAGAGGTTTAGGAGTCAGCGATATTCGTATAAGTAGGTAGATTTACGTAATTCCTCCGCCCACAGATCAGCAACTATTTGAGAACTTTGAGAGGAAATGTTGCTGGTATGGTAATATGACTGCTTCCCGGTTTTCTTTCTCTTTCTATTACAGATTTATCCGGGCTCTCGTATTCGTGAGTTTCGGACTTCATATTTTCTTGATTACTGGTACGTTTGCAGGTAAGTATCTCGTAGCGTCGTAGCAAGACTACGAAGATGAGTACAGTTGCACTTAATAGTACGCAATAGAATGGTATGGTAGTGTGGTATAATATCTCGGCAGGCGGTGTGTCGATTTGTACAGGCGTTTGGAGCGCTATTTTATCTTGGATGCTGTGAAGGCTCTGCAGGTTGATTGAGTGCAAATCAATGCGGGATGAATCTGTGGCTTGCATTTCAATATTCGGTATCTTCATTATCTTAAGAGGTTGACCTTTTATCTCGTCACTATCGTTGATTATAGTGAATTCGGGTGTGCGTAGTTGGCAGGTGAGTGGGATAGTGACAAAGTAACTTCCTTGAAGCTGAGTGTAGTCTTCTCGGCCGCAGATAAGATGAATCTTCGTGGGATGTGGCAGCGAGATAACATAGTGTTGGTCGTCTAGCTTTTCCATTGCTTCTTTACTCAGAGTGATGTTTGTAAATTTGCAGGTCTTCTCCAGAGATTGTTGTGAGATGAGATGCTGGATACAGTCAGGTACGGTACGGATCTGATGGTTGATGTTTTCTTCACAGAGATAGCCGTGAGATAACTTCGGACATTCTGCCTCTATGTACACGAATGCATTCTCGTTGGTAGCAATGAAAGGATAAGTAGGTATGAGGGCTTGATGATATTTATTAGGTGCTATTGATAGTTTATATAGGTCATAGGATATTTTAGTCACAATCGGGAATTTGAATATTAAAACTATTTCTTTATCTATAAAGTAATAAGCGGGCTTTATAAGATCATAAAATTCCCGTAATTCTAAATCTAAGATGCTATCTCTACCGTATATATTTTTTAATCTAATTAACATGTTACTTAAGATGTTAATCTTTAGCATTGAATGGTGTGTGCTCGATGCACGAATAAATGCTAAAGTATTTTCTACTGTAATTAACTCACTTAATAAGTCATCTATATTTGCAGTAATTATAACTAGTAGCTGAGCAAACTTTGCAAATTTAGTTAAAGTCTCAGAATGCTGACTTTCTTTATTCATTATAAAAATTAAAGTTCCGTTAATAATACGCTGATTTTTGACTAATTTAGAGAGAATACCAAAGTTTTTCGTCATCCAATCTTTACTGTAGCTTATCTGATTATTTAACTCAAATGAAATCTTATTCTCATTATTGTGAAGTGTTTTAATTGCATTATCATATTTAATCGCATCTGAATGATCTAAGTTACCCGATATACTTTTTATAACAGATCCTAATCCGTCTATAAGGCCTCGTTTAGTTCGGCTGGGCTCTAAGCTATGTAACTGTTCTAATACTATATTCAATTTAGAATTTAAATAATTAATCTGGAGTTCATATAAAGCATAAGTTTCGTTAGGAAATCTAGTCTCGTAAGCTTGAATTTGATTCTGAAGTTGTAAGATTTTATCTTCGACATCATTTAACTGAATGCGTTGTAAAAAGGTGTGGTAGTGTGTTATGAGTCTAGTTGGTCCCAGTTTGAACGGTAAAAGTCCTGGTCCGTCATCCAATGTTTCAAGTCTTATCTCCTGGGCTGTTGTCGTCAGGATCAGTATCGGCAGAATTCTGCAGCAATTTAGCATGTTTAGGAATTCGTTTCAGTCTAGACTTAGCTACTGGTCCCCGTTTTTTGGAGGTATAAATGTGGATAGGTAAGTCGGCTAAAACTTTGTCCTGGGTAAATCTTGGGGCTACTTTCTGTCTACTGGCCTTAGGGTTTTTTATAAAAATTTGTTGCTCCGGAATATATTCTATTTCTGGTTCGCGGGATTTATTCCTACTCTCTATAAGGGCTGTTCTATCTGCTAAGGATGTGTCATTGATTAAATCATACACGGTTTTCATCTGTTCTTTATGATTGACAAGGTACTGCTGTAATAAGTGAGGAACTGGGTCTATATCAATAGGATCTCTAGGGTCAAAGTGTCCTGTGATTAAATCGAAGGGCTTACACTTATTAAAACTATGTATTGAACTATTGTAAGCTATGAGAGCATATGGCATAAGGTTTATTATGGGTTCGTCTTTTTTCTGTAGTTTTAATATGCGGAGATGTTCGAGCAAAGTCGAATGAAAACGCTCTATGTTTCCGTTATCATTTGGTGAGTGGGCTAGAACTCGGTGATGATTTATCTTATGTAATCGAACAAATTCGGCGAACAATTGATTAGTGAATTCAGTTCCGTTATCGGTAACTATTGTAAACGGAAGGCCATGATGAGAACTAAACTGTAATAAGGATTGGAGGATACTGACTGCTGTACCATCTTTCAGGTGATATGCTTGTCCGTATTTAGAGAAGACGTCTATAAATGTTAAGTATTTCTCATTCTGAACTGTGAATAAATCGAGGTGAACGGTTTCAAACGGTTTTGTTGCTGGCGGTACTACGTTAAATCTCTGTCGAATTGGATGTCTATCGTATTTCGCTTGTCCACATATGGAACATTCACCTATAAATTTAGATATCTGTTCCTTCATTTTAGGCCAAAAGTATCGTTTAGATAGTGCCAGATAACACTCATTAATACCTCTGTGGTTGGTTTTACCATCGTGGTAATCACGAATGATCTCTTGTTGCCTGAGATACTCTTTAACATTTTCTATTTCAGATTTAGAGAGTATGAGATTTATAGATGAGCTCTTAAATTTATCTTGAATGATTGGGATCACAGAGTACATGGCGAGAGGTGGGTTTATTAAAAGTGCAGTTTTAACTTTGGGATTCACATATTCTTTAATTGCGTTTATAATGTCGGATTCTAAATTCGATTCACTAATTTGCAACGAAATACGAGTATGGGTGTCAAATGGCTTTGTTATTACGGGCCGTCGTTTGACGTCACCTACAATAGTGATGTGCAATTGTCGATGGAATCTATTTATAGGTTCATCGGTAATGGGGACTTCGAGGATTGGGTGTTCATGGCTAGTGTGAGCGGTTAGAGTGTCGGAGTTAGATAGAGATGCTGGCTTCTCTGAGGGATTCGCGGTTATACTACTTATCTCTTCATTATTGATCTCGATTCTAGACAGGGCGTCGGCATTTGTGTTACTTTTGCCTTTCTTGTAAATAACAGTAAAGTCATATTCACTTAACTTTAACCTCCATCTAGTTAATCTCGAGTTAGGTTCTTTGAGATTCATTATCCACTGAAGTGGGCGGTGATCGGTAAGTATTTTAAACTTACGTCCAAACAGATACGGTCGGAAATACTTTGTGGCCCAAACTATGGCTAACAACTCTTTCTCAATGGTACTATAATTTATCTCACTATCGTTGAGAGTACGGGATGCGAATGAGATGGGTTTATCTGAACCTACTGGGCCTTGGGATAGGATGGCCCCAATAGCTAAATTTGATGCGTCTGTGGTCAAGATAAATTCACGAGTAAAGTCGGGGTATTGTAGTATAGGGTCGTTTGTCAAGAGTTTTTTACACTTTTCAAATGCTTGTACGTAGTTTGAGTCTAACGTTATCTTTTTACCTTTTTTTAAACATTGAGTGAGAGGTTTTGTGATATGAGCAAAATCGGGAATGAATTTACGATAGTATCCAATAAGACCTAAAAATTGTTTGATCTGTTTGGGAGTTTCTGGAATGGGATATTGCTCTATTGCAGAAATCTTATCTGGGTTCGGTTTGATGCCGTCTCTGGTGATGATATGACCAAGGTAACTTGTTTCTAACTTTAAGAATTCGGACTTATCCATCTGAATCTTAAAGTTGGATTCGCGTAACCGCTGGAGAACCTTTTCAAGGTTAATTATGGACTCCTGGAGCGAAGAACCAAACACGACTATATCGTCTAAATATACCAGGCAAATTTCGTTCTGTAGGCCTTTGAGGACGTTATCCATCACTCTTTGGAACGTAGAAGGTGAGTTCTTAAGACCCATAGGCATACGCAAGAATTCGTAATGCCCATGTTCCACATTGAAGGCTGTTTTGGGTATATCGCTCTCATTCATTTCCACTTGGTAAAATCCAGATGCTAAATCGAGTGTGGTGAAGTACATGCATTTGCCAAGCTTGTCAAGGACGTCAGTTATATTGGGGATTGGATATTTATCGTCTATTGTCTTGTCATTCAGTTTACGAAAGTCCACAACTATACGCCACTTCTTTTTACCAGAAGCATCAACCTTCTTGGGCACAACCCATATGGGTGAGCTCCAGGCTGACGTGGAAGGTCTAATTATTCCCTGGTCTAACATTTTATTTATCTGATCACGGACTTCCTGTCGATGTACATAAGGATAGCGATAACTTTTAGTATAAATCGGAACATCATCTGTCGTTTTAATACAGTGTTTAATTTGGTTTGTAAATGTTAGTGGTTCGCCTTCCAAATAAAATACGTCGGCATAACGCGAGCATAAAGTCTCTATATTAGCTCTTTCCTCGGCGTTCATATGATCTGTCCTAAGGCGCGAAATGACGGCGCGTGCGCGTGACGTAGGCACGGACTCAGTTCGCATGCACTCGATATTAAAAACTTGTGCCTGCGCTGGGTGGTCTAATGAGAATATTATATCGTTATTTGTAGGATTATAGACTTCTAAGATTCCGCGGCTATTTTTAACGGATGTAATGCAATCGGAAATGTGGCAATTACAGATAATTTGCTCTTCGACGAGGACGTCACCATCCGGGGCGTTAATTGGGATTCGAACTATTTTTGAAGAGTTTGCCGGGATAATGTCTTCATAGAGGTTGACGTTCAGCGAGTTGTACATCTTAATAGGATTGACAGCAAACTGGGTTGAGAGGGTCTGATCTTTAAGATCAATCTTCGCTTCCCATTTAGTGAGTAGATCTAGGCCTATAAGACCGTCGAAATAATTATGGAAACGGTACACAAATAATTTTATCTTATCTTGGGATTTTAGTTCGGGAAAGCACGGTAGTGTTATAGAGTAGTCATTACGGCTGGTTGCGTGAACGTTAGTCACTTCGAAAGGGTCGTAATCTAAAGGAAAGTTACAGAAATATTTCTCAACAGATTCGGGACTAATAAACGACTGATTTGCGCCGGTGTCTATTAATAACTTAAGCGGCGGGTTTAAAATTTGAATGTAAGGAAGTTGCCGTTGCGTTTGTATATTCAACTCTATTTTAACTTGTCTGACGGGCGGGCTATCTGAAAATCCTGTTCTGTGGAACTAGATGCTTGTGGCTCGTTACTTGACTCTACGTTATTGTGACCAGTGGGCTCGTAATACTGAACTCTATTGGCATAGTCATAGTCATAAGATGCGTCGTAATTATTGCAATCAGTTAAGTCATTATAATATTCTGTGTCGTAGTAGTAATCTGAGTAGTATGGATCATCGTATGCGCATTCATTTAAATTGACTTCGCGTGATTTGAAGTAATTATTTGGTGGGGGATTGCCGAATCTTTGCCAATCGTGTCCAAATGAAGTTGGTGGCAAAGGTCTGGGTGTGAATTGCTGTACTCCGCTCATAGGTTTAGGAGGCGGCTGGTACTGAGGCTGACGCCTAGGTGGTAACCTGAACATGTTACTTTGGGCATTATATTGCGGTGGTGGTGCACTAAACATTTGCTGTGTGCGGGTCATACGCGGCTGTTGAGACTGTGCGATACTAGGCGAGTTAAATTTAAAAGGTTGCGGTTGCACTGATAAGCGGAGCGGAGGCGGCGGCGGATTATATCTCGGCGCTGCCTGATTATTAAAATTAGATATACTATTAAAGTTATTAAATTTAGGCATTGAGGAGGCTATAGGTAAGGCAACTGGTGTGCGATGGGCTAGTTGGTGTCTAGGCATACTTTCGTTACGTTGCTGAAGATATTGAATATTTAATTCTTCTTGCACATACTCTAAAGCTTTTTCTATACTGTCTGGCCTCATAGACCTTATACGAGATCCAAGCGGTTCCTTTAAACCTCGTACAAAGGCTTGCATGGTCAACTTTTTATACAGAACCCTCTTAGCGTCTATAGTGGTTCCTAGTGTCTCATGTAATGTAACATAGGTCATTATCGTGCTAAAAAGAGTTTGACAATGGTCATAAAATTCTTGTGGGCTACTATTGCCTTGCATAGCTAGGGAGAGGTCGTTATAGAGTGCTGTCTCGTCCCGTTGATCAGCGAAGTTATGTACTAAGACATTTCTAATCCCTAACCAGTTATCTGGGATGCCATTTGAGTTAATAATGGTAGCGGCGGGTCCCGTGATTTTGTTCAGGATGCCGTTTAGGAGACACAAATTATTAAGTTGACTATTGGGATCATCTCGCAAATAGTCTGAACATAACCTATCACAAATATTAATAAATCTAGTTAAGACGTTGGGGTTCCCGTCAAAATCGGGAACAAGGCGTAAGGCCTTGTAAATACTATCGGGATCAATTTCCATTTCTTCTGATAAACTAAATAACCTATTTAAGTCTAGCAAATGTTCCCTGCGTTGCCTGCTAGATGCAGACCCACGGGATCCAGAATTTCTTGGATGAAAAATTGTGACTAAAATTAGGGACTAAAGATAGGATAGGATAGGAAACACGAGAATGATTCAAGTGCACTTACATGAACATATTTCGGCTTTTCTTGTGTATCGATGTCTGGATACCCTCTAGCTGGCTGGCTTCTGGTTCTGGATTCTCGAACGCGACTTGATAGCCACACGGGCGGCTCGTTATGACGGAAATCTTCGTGATGAAGCGCGAAACCGACCGCGAGAATCCTACCGACTGCGCCAAATATAGAAGCGATAGCAGGAGGTTCGAAAAAAACCGAAATTAATTTTTTAAACTAATTTATTCATAATTAAATTACAACTAGTTACAAATTGACCCGATCGAGGTTGGATACGAAGTGGCGGCGATGATGATGATCTCGGGGTTGGTGGCGCGATGGCGTGGTCACGTTGAATTTGCACGAGAGTTGCATCAGCGATTTCGTCATCTTGCAATATTCGGTTGTGTCCTCCTTAGAGGTTTAGGAGTCAGCGATATTCGTATAAGTAGGTAGATTTACGTAATTCATGCCTCACTGGGCCACACAGAGCCATGTTAGTTTGTTTGTTTGTTTGTTTGTTAGTTTGTAGTTTTTTGTTTGTTTTTGTTTGTTTGTTTTGTTTGTTTGTTTGTTTTGTTTAGTTAGTTTATTTTGTTTATTATTTATTATTTATTAGTTTAGATAAGATAAGATAATTTTATTTACGAAAACATGTGTGAGATATACATTGCATGGGCAGAGATATACTGGTATTAGTGTCGTTAGTATCAACATGCCTTACCGATATTCGGTGTGTAAAGTTTATAGTGTTAAATTTGTTAGATTTCATTTAACATTAGCCTATCAATATTACAAAGTCAGTTAAATTATTACATTACCTACATCAAAGCATTACATACACAGCCACAATTTGAAATAGAATATTTAGAAAAAAATATTACTCATTATTACATTACTTATTATTGCATGTAAAATTTTATTAATTTGAATATAATATTATAGAAATTAACATTGATTATTACATTATTATTATTGTATGTCAAAATTTATCGTTAAAGAAGTCAGTTATAGTATAGTAGCATTTTTCAATTAAAAGATTTTTAAATTTATTTTTAAACTGATTGTCGTTAAGTAATTTATATGTCTGAGGAATTTTATTATAAATTTTAGGAGCCATGCATACTACACTCTTTTTAAGCAGAGCCGTTTTTGCTCGTTGCGAGCACAGCTTGCTTTGATCTCGACGGTTGCGTGTAACTATGTCAGATAACCGAGGAAAGAGGTGAGGATTGGCTCTGACAAAAAGAGCCACCTCCATTATATATAAGGACGGAAGTGTCAGAATTCTGTGCTTTATAAAATATGGCATGCAGCTATCGGTGGTCTGAAGACCAAACATAGCGCGGATACATCGTTTCTGACTTTTAAACGCTACCTCTCTGTCAGTTGAGTTACCCCAGAAGATAATTCCGTATCTAAGAACAGATTCCACCAGTCCATAATAAGCTGTTAGAAGTGCGTCAATATTGACTGTAGCAGAAAGTTTATACAAAGCATAAGCTGAGCTACTTGTTTTTTTAGTTAGTGCTTGTATATGGGCTTTCCAATTTAATTTTTGGTCAATTTGTAAGCCGAGAAATCGGGTCGTATCTACTTCAGAAATGATAGTATCGTTGAAATTTACTTGAATGCCAGATGGGGTTACTGGTCTTTGGTTAAAGTGCATAACATATGTCTTATTTAAGTTTATTTTTAAATTATTGTTATTGAGCCAGGTAATTATTGATGTCAATGATTGATTTATGTCATTTTTATAAGAATTGATGTCATTACAGTTTACAGTTATAGTACTATCGTCAGCGAATAAGGTCATTTGCACCCTTAACACCCGAAAGAAACATCTTTGCAGATGTTTGACAGTCAGTTAAGATGAAACAGCTATTTATATACTTTATTTAATATTTTAGCAACTTAATTGCACTTATAATATCAGTATATAAACTTGAAGGAGATGCGGGTTCGAGTCCCGCCTGAGACAAAATTTTTCAAGCGCGGCCAGTCGTCTATCGCAGCACGAACGAGGTCCATGTCAATAGGCGGCTGCCTTAATTAAGGATGCCTTGAGTGATTCCAAATCAGGATGAGGCTTTGAGCAGGCCTTTTCCTCCAAGTGTTGCCATATCTTGTAATCTAACGGACTTAAATCTGGACTGGAGGAGGGCCAGTCTTCGTGCCGGATTTAGTCGATTTCACGCGCCGCCAGCCAGTCTTGTGTGCTTTTCGCTCTGTGAGCTGGCGCAGAATCTTGTTGGAATACCCAGTGCCTGTTATTAAATATGGTATGAGAAACAGGTTCCACAAGGTTCTAGAGGACTGAATTTTGATACACAATTGCATTCGTTTTTACGCCTTTCTCACAAAAATGTACCTCAGTTAAGCCCCAATAAGAGACTCCCAACCAAACCATGAGCGAGGATGGAAAATGACCTCATTGGACACGCGAAATACGGTTGCTCGCTTCTTTACTGCTGTGTGCGTACACCTTATCATTTTGTTTGTTGTAGCTCTCGTCCGCGGTGAAAATTTTTTCATCCGAAAAAAGAATTTCCCGATGCTTTTTTCCCGCGTACCGCTTCAACAAAGCGCGGCATCTCTTCAGTCTCAGGTGCATTAAACGAGCGTCCAAACGATGTACTGTTTTTCTTCGATATGCTCTCAGCCCTAAGTCTTCATTTAACACCCTTTTCACCGTGGTCCTGCTTAACCCCATCTGAAGGACCAACAGTTTCTGCTTACGTATGGGATTTCTTTGAATTCGCGCCTTCACAGCTTTTATCACTGCTGGAGTCCTAACAGAGCGAGGGCGACCACTTCTTGACCTGTCATCTACACTAGAGTCTTCATTGTATCGTTTTATGGTACGATAAACGAATCTTTTGGTTATATTCAAATTTTTCAGTAAGTCGAAAATCTGAATTGGCGCGTAACCGCAACGATGCAACGCAATAACCGCGACACGGTCTTCATTAAGTGCCAACTCCATATTTAAAAATGAGAAAAATTCTAAAAAGTACACATTTTCTATTTTCATGAAAAAATCGAAATTCGAATTCAATAAACTCTTTTGTGGCCAGCTTTCTAAATTCAAAAGTTTTTATTGTGTGACAGAACTTATGACCTGACCATAAACGTAGAATATCCTTAATCTATGGACCTGACTACGTAAATTAGTAACGACGATGATTTTAATCTGCTAGAGACTTTGAAATGACTAGACTAGTGTTGGGAAATCTTTCAAGGGCAGGGAGTCGCCATAAACGTTTTCATCATACAGAGTTGATAACATTTAGTCTTATTTGGTCACATTATTTAGTACCTACTGTACAAAGTAACTAATATGATCATTTTTTGTTCCCTGAAGTTGAATTAAAAGTATAATATTAACTAACAAAATTATGTATCGGGCGTTTTCCGGTTGTACCTGTAAAAACCATAAAACGAATCTTGGCATTAGATTAGTAATGCGCTTTGCGACTGATAAGTACTACCACGAAGAAGAATCCGAGGTGATCTACGTGGTCTTGGTCTCCTATAAACGTGTGAGCTATATCTAAAAAGTGTAGAGCGTTGTAATTGATGTTGTGTTCTAAATGTAACAGAAACCTATAATTTTTTTAAAAATCATCAGACATACTTTTTCATAGTTTTAGCTTTGAAATTATGCAAACATATGATCAAAATGCAATGTTTTAGGGTTTTTGTCAAGTAAAAAACCATATACAATGAACCCTAAATAGTCATCTTCAACGTTTCATTCAGTATTTGATTGAGATCGTAGTCCTGAGGAAAGGCGTCCAAAAAGTTGGCCACATTGCCATGCGGATAAGTCTAGCTAGGCTTATTCGTTGGCCCAGGCCAAGCTAGGTATGAGCCAGCCATTGGATTGAAAATGTCTGTGGTACCTAAATAATAGCTTGGAAGAAAATAGTCTTAAGCCCTATTAAATAGTGTGGAAGTTTACCGCCCCGTTACATAAAATGTACACAAAAAGATTTCGTGCGTAGCGCTCTATTCAATAGTTTTTGTTAACTAAGTATACTATACTTAGTAACAATATTATTGACATCTTAAGTAATTGGTTGTTTACAGCTAATAAGTTTTTGTAGTACCTACATTAAGTAAAGGCATATATTTCATAGATAGAATAAGAAACTGGCCAAGTGCAATTGCACTGTAAACAAAAATTGCACTGTAATAAAAAAAATGTGAAATTATTTCTCTTTTACGTCTATGCTTTGCGGTTCGTTCGGTATTGTTAGATATGTCTTTTAAAAATAGATAGTTAAATAAGAAGATAGTTCATTCATAACTAACATCCAATTCAATAGGTATAGAATTCAAACAAAAATATCTCTTTAACTAAACAAAGATAAAATACAAAATTAAGTTATTAAAAAGATCTTAACCTGGACCAGACGGTTGCAAAATTCTGAATTGATCTCAATAAGGTCAGACAAAAGCAAAACAATACATGTTCAATGCTGGCAATTTGTTGGAACATAATTACTTATTGAGAGCGCTCACCTTCAACAATAAAATAGCTATGTACATTAATACTAGATCACGACTAAATCGACAGGATAACATGACAAGTAAGAATATCGAATACAAGACAGTTTTATCACTAGATATTGAGTCTTTTTTTATACTGCAAAAACGTGCTGTGCGGGCTTTTTATGGCCTTCGACCCCGTGACAATCTAACGGCTGGTCTCAATAATCTATCTATCTTCAGTTTTGGCATACCGGAGATAGAAAACATCTTCTATCTCTGATTTTGCCGTCCTGAGAAACAAAGACAAGAGTTGTTTTCTATCTCCGATATGCCAAAACTGAAGATAGATAGGTCATTGGGACCGGCCGTAAGAGAGCTATTCAAAGAGATCGACATACTTACAGTTGCATCTCAATACATTTTCGAAAACATTATGTACGTCCGTAAGAACCTAGAGTTATTTGTCAAAAATAGTGACGTACACAATTTCAATACCCGAAATAAAGATAAACTTGCCGTTCCAGGATTCAGACTGCGAAAAGTGGGTAATTCGTTCATGGGAAATTGTATTCGTATTTTCAATAAATTACCACTGTCAATTGCTGAACTCGCAGTACATAAACTCAAATCATATATCAAAGTAATTTTAATGAAAAAGGGCTATTATACTATTAATGATTATATAAATGATAGGAACGTGTGGCTTTAAATTGCCCCAGCTCGCACTGGCATATATCTTATGTAAACATATTTATTTAAAAAGAGGCTGACAATAGCAATGATATTTAAAAAGTAATAGATATGTTACATGCGCTCTCAATATGAGTCCCTAAAACGTCACAATTGTGACGTCTTTTCAAATCCATGAAAGAGAAAGTAATTGTTCTTTTCACGAGTATGACAAGGACAAAATAAGAATTACGCATGTGTGCAGTTGTTCGCAAGCGGCACATATATTTCGATAGTTTTGTAAGGGCATAACCTATCTATACTTTTTAAATATCATTGGACAATAGTGTATTTTTTATTAATAATTTTTTAGTAATACAACAAAACCAATATAAAAACAGAGAAGCCATGAAAAATTACTGGAGGTTTGGAATTAATTCATTTAAAGAAATGAAACTAAGAATAAGCGTTATTATTCTAAGGAATGAAAATACTTTAAACATTGTAATGTATATATATATATATAAGGGGGAAAGAAGGGAGTTAAAGCGAAATACAATAGGTACGGATGGGGGTAATTATTTTGTGGTAATACCTTCCTTTCTTTTGGGTAATACCATTTAAAATCACACACAAAAACTAAGTTGCATTGTCATAACGTCATTACAATGTTACATGACATGTGACAGTTCGATAGAAAATGAAACTCAAATGTACGGTCTAGTGATTTCTTCTTCACTTTGAGTATCAATAATCAAAGCTTCTTCCAGTGGAAGAAACCTTAGATTTTTATATACTAACTACGTTTATGGAAGAAACCTCTATTCAGGAATCAATGTATGATTGATTAGGTAAGGTATTGTACTTTTTCTATAGAAATTGATAACAATAGTTACTGTCACATTAAGTTTTCAATTACAAATTATTCAAATTCGGATACAGACCATATTATTTAAACAAATACAAAATTTTGTCAGCTCACAAAAATTTTATCTAAATTTTGCGTATCACGTGACATATTGTAGCCTAACCCATTTGACAAATAGACAGTCTACTCTTCTAGCAGTATTTTATTAGAGCTAAGCCACGAAGAATGCGGCTAAGCATTGAGGTCGCCATTTACCGATGAAAGATAAATATCACTAATGCACACATCAGGAAAATATAAAATTTGTATATTGATTTTGATAAAAAAAAAATAAAAAAAAAATAAAAGCACATCAGTAAAAAAAAGAATAGTCAGACGTGGACGTAAAGTTTTTCATGTCAAATGGACTATTATAGCTATCTAGATATTTTATGACCTGCTAATTTTAGTCTCTGCAAGGTTGATCGGTGGCCAACTGACAACGGCTTTTAGTGTGCGAGACATACGTACTTAGCAATTTTTTTAACATTAGTGGTAATGTATGAAGGTAATATCAGGAAATTAAGGTTCAGGGAAGGTCAAAGGTACAAAAGATACTGAAGCAGTAATTGTTTAATTTGTCACAGCCGGACTTGCGAAACAACGTTAAAATGTTTCCAATAAGTCATTATTCATGGATCTAATCATTTTATACTTTAAGGCAATCAGTCACTGGAAGCACTGAGCTATAAACCTTGGTAGCGCAATTAGATTTTATCGTGTTTTTATCCTTTACCTCAATCATATAAGTCTAAAATGATGAAATAGACATAAGTTTTCAACGTTAAGCAGTTGGGTTTTCTGTTGTTAACGACTTAACTGCATATTCCAGCATAATTTGTCATTCGTGTGCTATGTGGGTTAATAATAAATAATTACGAATCAGGCAATGATTTTAAAGGAACCTGGATAATTTCTTAGTTAGTAAACTGTTTATACTAATTAGGTACAATCAAGTTCATCGTATTATGCTTATTATTTTTTAATACTCTTTCGTCTTTAATCCCTCGATCGTGAGTTATACCAGACACAATTGAAATCAATTGTTATCGTGGCACCCGAGTGCCTCCTGGGGGTTGAGGAATTAAATTACTTACATGTCACTTTTGCGCCATCTTGAACAACAGTATTTTTAAGTTGTTCCCTGATTATTTTGCTTAACAATATATGGAACTAAATAACACGTCTCTTAAAAATTCTTGTGGGAGAGAAAGGAATAGAGAAAGAGATAATAAGAGCATAAGTATAGATAAACTATTTTTAGAAATGATAAATTAGTTAACTTACCTAAAATTACAGTGCCCACGAAGAGGCTAAGTGTGACTATCGTGAAGGTGGAGAATCTCTGAAATAAAAGAAATATAAAATTAAATAAACAAAAGAAGAAGCGAAACAATGATTTACGATGTCATAATAGTAACTTAGTTAAAATGATCGATGTTGATATAGGCATGCTGACTCAAGTGATAGGTGGGAGAAATTATTCAAATGACCAACTGGTTTTTTTACGATAAAAAATATTTAATTCCAATGCTTCTCTTTATGATGCCAATAAAAATAGAAGGATAGGCAGACCGTAATATTTTTAGTAAAATACCCGCTATTTTTATGAGTAGAAGTTAAAGCTAGATTGGAGCCAAGATAAAGGTAATATGTGTGCTCTTGGGAGGGCAGTTGTGTTTTCTTACAGTTGAGTGTATGTACGAAGCGAAGGAGGACATGCAGGCTCTATACATTTTTGAGTCTTCTATCAAAGTAGTTACGTACGTAGAACTAGACATTTGACGCAACGGTTAGTATGAAATAGAGCGATGGATTCCCAGAGCTATTGTTGGCAATCCAGATAGTCCGATCGCAGAAAGAAGGACGATCTCTATGATTATGATAAAATATATGATTAAGTCTGACACGAGATGGTAAAAGTCCAGCTTTCAGAAATGAAAAGGATTGTGTATGAAAAAGACGAATCTTCTAGCTTTAATAACTTGGCTCACAGCAATCCTGCAGGTTTGATGCCATAATAAATATTATGCCAAATAGTTCGACAAGTACGTTCCATTTTTTTTGATGGCCAGCACTTTGAAACAGCCTAAAAGAAAGATATCCTGTACCTACAGCGTAAATTCGAAAACAATCGATTAACTTTAAGGGTAGTTTACTCATACCTATACATTATACGAGTATAATGTTTGAGCTAAAATCAAAATAGAATAAGTTTTTTTAATGTTTCATCCTTTAACCAAACTTGAAATCGATCAACAAGCATTATTTATATAAAAATACATTTAAGAAACTTTCCTTGAAGTCTGTGGTACAGTCGTGTACAAAAAGCAACCGAAAATATTTAAAAAATATGTTAAATTTTATTAAAATTTTTGTAAACTTTATTTTATCTTGATCTGTATAATGAGTACAAAATCATTTTAAATATTATCGTGTGATTTCAAATTCAACGAGTAAAAGCCAGGGAATGTGGCGAGAAAAGCGTGAGAGCGTGAGAGCGGCCAGAAGCAGCCCAAGCGCCGGTGCGTCGGCCGCGACTGCCATGCGGTTCAATTGATTTTAAATTCACCATGTAGGTACAGTCAGTATTTACCTCTTTCCTGATGCCAGAGAATATGGCGAAGAAGGCGAGGCAGTGCGTGAGAGCGGCCAGCAGCACCGCTAGGGCCAGTACGTGCCGACGTACCGGCGCGACTGCCGTACGGATCAAATGATTTCAAATTCGTCATGTAGATCTAATCAGTATTTACCTCTTTCCTGATGCCAGGGAATATGGCGAGGAAGGCGAGGTAGAGCGTAAGAGCGGCCAGCAGCAGCGCTAGCGCCGGTACGTCGGCCGCGACTGCTGTGCGGTTGTGGTAAGCGTACAGGGTCGGCCCGCCTTCCTCGCGGAACGCGTCAAACCACCCCTTCATCGCTCACCCAGCCTGAAAGAAAAAAAAGGAAAGTAAAATAACGGCCTATAATCATCCCTCTGCAGGGCAAAGGGCTACATCATTGTATTAATGTTACTACAGCAATGACGGTGCGAAAAGAAAATGTAACTTAAATATCACGGAAGTGATTTGCCATATAAAATCATCTCAATGGCAGGTCTATTTTAGTTATTTGTTTGACTTGCTTGGTTTGTGAAATATTTTGTTTGGCGTAAGATTATAGTTATACTTTCATTTAGGTCCATATAATTATGGACTATAGTAACTTGTATTGTGGTTTTTATATTTATTCTACTATTGGCCCCTCAAGAACTCGTCATCATGCTTTTATCGGCATAAGTTTAGGTCCGAAACCTGTAAAATTTTAGCAATGTATCACGACGTGGCAATGGCATTGACTTTATTGAGCACCTTGTCGTCCAAGGAAGGGTGGTAGGCACAAGACGAGTGGCTAATGAGATAAAGCAAATAATCAAGAAGACAACAATGGCGAGACATCATGCAGCGTATCACATCAGCCCCGCGAGATCCTACATGATGATGACCGCGACCACTGTGTCAATAGTGTAGCAGTAAAAAGGAGGTCCCATGGCAGAAGTTATATAACTTGAAGTAAAGGACATGTAAGATGAAATAAAATAATGGCTACAATTATTACGATCATGTATAATAACGCAAGGGAGCATGTGTGATTATCTACTTGGTTTATACGACTAGATATCATAATTGTTATTGCAAAGTTGTGTAATTACTATAAAGACATCCATTATGCTCTAAGCGCTTTGTTCCGGTTGTCAGCGGTCCGTGCGTTGTGCGCAAGCGACTGTGTAATTGAGCGCTGCGCCCCGCGCAAACAACAAATTGACTCCGAAATAAGTGCAAAACAAAACACGACCTGCATCGTTTACTGTTTCAAATGATAATTAGCACTTGTACTTGACACGAATTGATATCTTCACCTCAATGCTTTTTTGATGATTAATATTAACAAATAGGCAAGTTGTTGTTATAAAAAAATGTGATTAGGGAAAGTATCACAGGGAAGACTCTACTGGGATTCAACAAATAACATTATATTTAAAATAATAAAATGTTGGGTAATCTAAGCAAATAAGTATAATATGAATTCGAACAAGCTACTCGAGGATGTGGTTCGTTTCATTAAATTTATTTGTTGCATCTAAGCGTTCTAATTGTAAATTCGTGTTTTCAAGATTACTTTTGTTAGCCGTATCTACATTGAAAACCCGAAACACGTTTAGCTCAGTGTTGCAAAAAGCTCTGATCGCATGACGTAGACACTGGCATTGCGAAACGCGCAGCTGCGGTCGCCTTCGGGAAACGGATGTGGTTGCACTCCGCTCTACAAGCAATTAAATTATTAAATTTATAATGCGCCTGATGCTGAAGAGATTGTAAATTTGCACAATGAGTTCAGTTGCCGGGAAATTAAAGTGCTATTAGCAAATTTACGTATTTTGAAAATTTATGAAGTGTGATGAGTGGGATTTCAACATTAAGTGCCATTGCGTTCTACAATGTAAAGAATTATTTTAGGTACAGCTGTTTAACATAAAGACACAACAGACTAAAAACTGTCCAAGTGTGAATCAGATTTGTATACTAAATGTCTTCTGACAAGATTTAACACTATGTGCTGTTTGTTTATTTAACATGAAGGAGATACAGAGTTTGTCAAACTATTTTATGGGTCACAACTTATTTTTAATTTTATTTAATATTGATTGTCTGTTAGCATATAAGCAAAAAAAAAAACTGAAGTATTCAACTCACATAGATAAACGGACGAACGGTCTATCCAGCGGAGGGCTATTAAGGGGACTCCTAGAGCTATGTGCTGCCCCCATTCGATTTAATTTTATTAGTTCTAAACAAAACCAATTCTCAAAAAACTATAAATCTAGTATTTATTTCATCACAGTAAACTTTCATTTAGTTGTTTATAAAGTCGAATTTGTCGCTAACGCCAAAAGCGGCTGCTTTTAGCAATAATGTAAGTAAGTACCTAGGTACAATACGAAAAAATGACAGAATGAAAAGCAGTTGACAGTGATTCAATAAATACCAGAGGTAATTTGCTAAGGTGATACTGTGTAATAATAAGATCCCTTTTGGCACTCATTGGGTACAGACCTCTAAAAATAACATGAATATTATCTTTAAAAATTACGTGAGCTGCGAAGGTCAATGATCGATTAGAGTTGATTTATCCTCTTCGTTTATAAACAGCGCAACGTAAGTATCTGTTACTCGACTACATGAGTATTTTTGCGACATTCGTTATACTATAAACAAACATTACAAGTTGTTAATATTTGCAATAGTCACCAAGACACCCATGTCGTATTGGATACTTCGGTTGAAAACGAAAGGTCTAAGGCGGACAGGCAAGAAAGTAAAATTTTCTACTAATAATATAACTTTTAAACCTTGAGTATCTACTACCTTAAGATGATCTTTAACTACTTATTCCCTGTAATACTTACTCGTAACAAGACTATAAATCATATGTAATAAACTTCTAAAATCGTATTAGAAATCTGAAGCTTTGTTATTATAACCTTCTATTAATGATTGTCATAAATATTGCGCGAGAAAGTTAATACATTATTCTATTTCAACAATATTGACTTAACAATTAAAATAGAGTTAAGTAAGCCTTCTTAGCTCAGAGATATTATTTTAGGAATTAACAATTTGACAAAATGTTTTAACCGAGACGCATAAAGAAAATACCTAAACATTGTCAACTGAAAGGCCATAATTATAGTCGGTAACTCATGCTAAAATAATAACAATATAATCAACTAAAAATAAACAAACCGTGAATCCTTCTGCAAGTATGTTCTTAAATATATGTATTTGATTATTAATAACGCAGATAATTACTAAAACTTGGTAATGTCTTTTGTTTTTATATCACATAACTTATCACTAAACTATATTAAAAACTCAGTAATGACGACACCCAATTATCCTCAAACACTTACTAACACACGACACTTGAGTTGAACGGTTCTAACGCAACTGTTTTCAAAACATATCTGTAAGCGTAATCTGTACGAGATACAATGTAATAAATAATTAATTATTGACCTTTGTGTAATCACGGTCAAAAGTTCTTGACATATATCGGAGTCAGGTGTCGGAAGTGACGCGGTGCTTACTGTGTGGGTATACTCAGGTAATTTGTCTGCAGGCCCGGAAGAACGATTTTACTCAGGAATTTCATTCAAGGCTACATATGTATCTCGCACTTGTAGTTGTTTACACTGAAACGAGTGCCACCGAATAATAAACTTTAATCCAATAACATTAAGTTCGAGAGGATAGGAAGGAGTTTTTATTGTATTACTTAAAACCTTAATAAAGGTGAACTGGTCGCAATTAAATCTTATTTCTTGTACACCACACTCTCGAAGCACTTTGAGGCCGATACGATGTTTAAAATGATAAGTAATAGCAGGTAATTGATTTATATTATTCATTGATTTCATAGTTTATGAAGTCATTAATATGTATTGACATGTTTTAGCATAATGAGCGTATCGTGTTTGTACATAAATATGCGTTTAAGAATATGTATGTAATTATTACTTGTGTCAAAATGATTAGGTACTTTAAAACAACATAGAAGTTGTGAAAAAGAATTTTTAATTCTGAGAAAGAAATGATAAATATGCCGCGCCCGGCATGCGACGAGATGCGGGTTTGAGTCCTGCTTGAGACATAATTTTTCAAGTTTAAATATTGATATTATAATTGCAACTAAATTGCTTAAATCTCATATAAAGTATTTAAATGATAAACATTTAAAAGAGTTACATAACACAAATAGCAATCTTCACATCAAAGAACGTTTGAAAACGTTTAATCTTTCGAAAACCGCCACAGAAATTAGAAGCACAAAAATCATGTACATGTACCGACCTAGTTAAAAATGAATCGAAGACGACTTGACTCCGGAGTTATGTCATACTGAGCGATGATGGTTTATTAGCATATGGAATAGTGCGGAAGCAGTTCGCTTCGCTTTGTGTATCGCTACTCAAACCGAGGACGCAGTATGAGGTTTGGCATTTAAATAAACTAGGTAATACAAGTTTGAAACTGTTTCGTTATTCAAAGCATTTATTGAAAGCACTTGTTTAGTTGAAATTAGAAACAACGAAGATACCACAAAAACACAAACGGAAATCGAACCCGGGACCTTAGCTACAACTTGAAAACCGGTGTGTACGTCACTCCACTATGGAGGTCATCATAATTAAATCAGAAGTTTGTCTTAGACTTACGTGTTATAAAAGATCGTACGTTATACGAGTAGAAGTTTAATAATCAGCAATAATGATGGACTTTGAGAATAATTTAGTTGAATTTATTAGCACTGAATGTTGCGTCATCGCAATAAACTCTGAAGACTTAATAGCCCTCATAATACAACGTAAAAAAATAATTATCTTAATAGAACATCATAGTATAGTAATACTTATCGTTCGCGAGGCAACATAGGTATTTAAATATTTTTTTATAAAAATATATTAAAATAATATATTTTTCAGACATGCCACACTTCGTTCCGCTTCCTGTGGCGGTGGGTAAATAGAATTGTTGCAACTGAACAAGTCATGGTCGAAGATTCAGTGTAAGGACTTCAATCGTGTCATTTTTTCTAACGCCTAATAAATACAAGTACGACTGAGGACCTACTGATTTTATGCTCTACATCGGTAATTATTTTTGCATAAAATTTTTGTATTGATTTTTCTCATGGATTACATTTTCTTTTCAATTTAAAAAAAAAACATGACTTCTATTAGGTATACATTGCATCGTCTATCGATAGACAAATGTTAAATTAAAATCCGTATCTCCGTAAAAACTAGGCAACATAATAAATAAATAAATTCACATTCACATAATTATACATGTAGAGTTGATATTTTAAAACTAAATTTTCTTAACGATTGTAAATCAAACGGAGATCCTTTAATAAGTTGTTAAATTACGGGTTGTATATTTTTTATTGGTTGGTTAATGGCTATACTCGGTTAAAGTGGATACCAGTCATTAACCAACAAAAAATATAATTATACGAGCTGTCTTTCACGTTCTGGTTGAGTCAGTCAGTAATTTTATGTTTCATCGGGCGTCAGCTTGCATCCGGAAGCAAAAGGTCGTTGAGCTCATGGTAAGGTCGCGGCTAGATGCAGTCTTTATGTTTTTGACCTTGAGCATCGGATGCAGCCGATTGTACATACCTACTTTCAGGTATGAACTCACTTGTGTGTGTCTCAACAGTCTTAAGCTGCTCTAGCTAGGTTATTTATCGATATTCCTATTAAATATTATTAATTTTAAAAAGTTATAATGGTAAACGTTCGTCTATATTATTTTAACTTGTTAGAGTTAACTATTGTTAGCGTAGTGAGTGAGTTAAGCAAATGTAATATATTTTTTACAAGTTTTAAGCTCTCACGTGCATACCTAGCGAGAACTGGCCAGGTTAATGAACTCTTGATAAGACCAAATCGTGTCATAATAGGTATGATCAATGATCTGCATGCCAATTGTCATTTTTGGTAAAAAGGTCTACTATAATGTGTAGGTAGTCTATAGTAGTAGTTTTTTGTCAGTCTACTACTGAAAAAGCAAACTAATTAAAATTTAAGAGAATTAATAAATTGTTTAAAACTTCCTTACCAGGGTTCAGAAATATAGCTAATATTCCTAAAATATAATAAGCGCAGTAGGTACCCAAAAAGAATGATAAAAAAATATAGTACATACCTTTATTTACCTAATAAAATGCATTTTAAGTTAATACTAGTTTAATCATTTATTTTATCCAACATTATGATTTCACATTGAATCCATAGATTGAAAAACCCAATCATTAGGATAAAATTTATTGATTGGGTTTTTAGTAGGTACCTACTCTAAAATAATGATTTAAGTACTTGCGTCTGCAGGCCTAATTCGTTTAGACATTAAGTATTTAGTAGATAGGTATTTCAACAATGATTTTTAGTGCGAGCCTATAACCTGTTGAACTTATAAACACTTTATAAATACTATTCACACTATTATCGCCGTAGCTATAACAGGCCAAATTTAAATGAAAAGCTGTGGGTATGTAAATATTATATGCTTATAGTTTTTACAATGATGTGACGAGAAATCAGTGTCAATCAGAAAACTTAGTAGCACTCACTACAACACCAGCTATTACAGTGTGTTTTTTAAGTATTGTGTATTTACTACCTTGCAAAATACATATTATAGTATTACTTATCAGACTAATCAAATAACAAAAGCTTAAAAAGTGATCCATGAAAAGTTTCAGTAACTCGATTTCATTCTCCTATCGTATACGGATACAGGAAAGTATTGTCCATATTTGTGGTAATGGCTGGCCCTGCGCTGATGGGTCTGGAGTCATGGCCGTTCGATGTCGAGGGCAGCGCGAGGACATCGCCTTGAGCTGGCTTAGGGCCAACGCACGCAAATTTGTAGAGGTATGTTGGACACATACAACTTTTATCAGCTCCTATACACCTAACACGTTATCAAGAGGATATTCCTGATACACGGAATATGCAAGAACGATCAGATCAGATACGATTCAATTTACTTAATTGTAAGTGTTCTGCTCTGAATTTTCTTTTCAAATTCGTTATCATTAATTGTAGAAACTCAAATTGAATAAAATTCGTATCCAAACAACACTTAACAATGTTAAAAAAAGTAGTGAATCAAATATTTTGATTTTAACAAATTATTTCCTTTACAACACATCAGGAAATAATTTGTATACGGTACACCTAATTTGCAAGAGCCAAACCATTAAAATTAATACCAGTAATATAGCCGCCATACCACCGGCCTTATTACAATGAGTGTCCTCTTGACCTCAAGAGATTATTGATCTACATGAGACCAATGTACTGCTATGAATATCAAACACAGTGTATGACAAACAAACAAGCTCAAATAATTATATTTTATGTAATTCATTATTCAGTTGCGAAACAGCAATGCAAAGGTTACGATTTAGTGAAGATTCTAAATAATAAACTAAATAAAGTTATAATTTTTGCGTCCAAAACCAGCTGATTACCAATACAGAATACAGGCCTGTTAATTGGTAGACAAATAGCTTTGCATTACGCAAAACGTTTAGGGACGATGTCAAAATATTTTTTTTGTAAAGTTCCTCACGCAGTGGAGTATGAAAATTTGTTTTGTTATGGTTGCTCAAGAAACGTGGTTTGTGAAACAATGTAGTGCTCAGGCGGGCTAAGTTTTCGACGTGATCTTTGAAACTGATCGTGAGGCCTATTAAAACGGAGTTATTGTTCACGCCCGCGCGAACCTTCGGACAAACACTAATTGCCTCGTACAAAACATCGTAATCCCAGATTATCGCAGACTTGTCCTTGTGAAATAATATTTTCCAGCACTGTGGTTAGCGCATTGTGGCTGGCCTCATCGTTTGCGAGGGCGAAACAAATTAATACCTTTAAACCCAATATTCACCTTGGGGAAACCGAAACATTGCATGCATTTGTGGAAGTTGTGTGTTCGTGCATACTGTTTAAAATAACAAAAGTTTATAACAGCCTTGAAATTATGCATACGATCCATGCATGTAATTTTTATTCGCTACATTCCAAGAGGTGATACGGGTACTTTAGTAAAGCGTACACAGACAGAAGAAGTACTAAAAATAAAATGCTGAAGTGAGAATTATGCTACAAACTATACCATCAAATCAAATCAAATCTTTTTAAATTTAAACAACTATGTCTAAGTAAAATAATCATACAAATCTTACTCTGAGAAAACGAGACGGTTAAATGCAACCGTATTTGTTATCTACAACCGAGTTAATTGGTTACGATACAGCTTACAATATATTTTGCTAATAGCAACCGTGCTAACTCTGTTACGCTGATACGGTTAGTTTTAACAGAGTTTCTGGTATCAATATAATATACTTTATGTGTTTAGTCCTTTTAACAGATAAACTGTTACTATTAACAGAGCTTAACGGTTGTTTGCAGCATATTTACTTTAATTTTAGCATGCTTACAATGTTAATATTAAACGAATGCACGGTTGATTCTATCAGAATGGGTTGGTAGATATTAACAGAGTATTTTAAGTAGTTGAAATCGACAGTTTTAACTGCTAGAGTGTTATGCCATTTTTACAGTTTTACAATAACCGTATCGACTCGGTTGTTACCAGCAGAGCATTTTTGGTAATTTTAAACAAGTATTCGGTAGGAAATAACAGTTTGCCACTATAGTAGAGTAAAAATCAGGTTTTGCTAACCACCCGTTTTCTCAGTGTTATTATTTATCTGAATGTTTGGATAACTGAGTTGCTCAATGATTCTATACCGGACGGATCTGGAGGAACTATGGCACGGAAATAGATTATAAGTTGGAATAGCACATAGTCTACCTTTTACATCGATTCGATCGATAAAAATTCTACGCGTACGTAGTCGTGGGCAACAAATAGTTTATATATTAAAATAACTGGACCAAACTCACTAGACCCGATATCCATAGAGAAAAAAACTATAGCAAATGCCCACTAAAATGTCTAAGCATACCATATAATGCTAGTGATTAAGATAATGTTAATCGATATATTCTTCCGCATACTTATAAAAGAGAATGGGTGATGACCTTTTTCATTAGTGACCTCAATGATTTTTTTCTTCATTCACGAAGCAATAATGATTTTAGATTATTAACTTCCAGATAGTTTCCTTGAGTTTTTTAAGTATACGGCACTTTTCAGTTAGTTTTTTTTTTACTAAGCCTCCTTTTTCACATCCAATTCAATATGTTTCTCTCTAATTTAATCTTTTGCGTTGCATGAGTATAATACTTAATGTGTGACAGTTAAACTCAAACACACCTTATTTGGCTATGCTGTTGCTGTTTCTGGAGCACTTTATAAATGCATTTAGCAATAAGCGAAACTAAAATAAATTATATTAATTAGATGTCGTATTCAATCTCACGTTATATGTAGTCTTATTTTTAACTCTATGAACTCTGTCCAAAATAAATTATTGTTTCAAATAATTTTATTTTCATTATTCAATTAGTAATTTTTGTAAAAAGATTATCAATGGAACAATCGAAGCTTGTCATTTTGTGTTCGTGCTCGAATATCTCTCAATACTGTTTATCATAAGAGGATTAGTGCCTTAAGTTCTAATACACCTTTGCTTTAATTTATCCTATGTTCTTCTAAGGTCTGTATTGAAATTAATAAAATAGATAAAGTCTGAAAGCTTTCAACAAAATTTTACAGTGCACCAGTAAGTGACGGCATATAAATAAATAAATAAATAAATATTTTCAGACATGCCACACTGGGCCACACAGAGCCATCTAGGCATCTAGTCCCAAACTAAGCAACTACTACGAAACTTGTCGTATTGGCTACTAGACAACCGATAAATATACTTATATTATATTTTTTGTAAATACATAATACTTATAATACATATACATAAAATCATTCCACTGCAGGGCAAAGGTTGCCATCATTGAATTCAAGTAACCATAGCAATGACGGTGCATCAGTAGTAGAAGGTTACTTACTATATTACAGTTAATTTGGCCACTCATTAAAAAGTCATTCATTCATTGTAACGTTGTGATAAATGTTATGTAATATTAAGAAAAAATGAGTAAAATTACTTTTATTATACAAATTTAAGAAATTTCACGAGTCACTCCAGTAATCGATAATGTCATTTTCCAAACACAAGGGTGATTTTAACTGTTTTTTTGATTAAAATGATAGTTATTGGTAAGCACCAAAATAACTATCATGCATTTGTAGATAAGATAGATATTTTGGAAATGTAATTTAGGTAAGTAATGGTGTTTTAATTATATTTAGAATGAATTTTAGTCATGGATTTTATTGTATGATAATAAAAATAATCTAGTCAAATCATAAGGTACCTAATTTAAATTTAGTATAACACCGTGATATAGTCAGACAGTGTATAATGTATAAATTATCACCTAAGATATGTGTAATGAGGTCATATGAAAGATTTTTCAAAAATACATTACAATTAGTTGCAACCGAGAATGACATTAGGAAATGTACGGAGAGTGTACATTTTATGGAGAATTCTATATATCAGCAGATGTCGCATAAAAATGTGCGTATAATCGTTCAAGTTCATACAAGTATTAATGTAGACGACTGTTTTTGTATTTTTTTTGTGGTTGTCGTCGTCGTATTATGAAAACGATGAGAACAAATAAACATGATTAGATAACTTACAAATGTGTCTAAAATAGGCTCTAAAACTGAAAACATTCACATGTATTCCATCTCAATATCTCTTAGGGTTGACGAAATATTCATATTCTGGTCGTACATGAATATTTATTATGTAGGTAATATAAGAAATGCTTTTGGCCAAGTCCTGTCAATCGCGGACGCAATTATTTATCGAAGCTACGAAGAAATACTTTTAAAATTTTTTGTTCAGCGTCATCTAATCAGGATCACTTGGGTACACACACAGGCACACATGGGTACAAACACAATAATCAAATGGGAAACAAAATACCGCACCAACAATTCTACGACGTACCTATGCGTTCTAAATAAATAACATAATTTACCAAAGAATTGCTTTGTGCAACTTGTTTCAACGAAACGCTATGTGAAAATTGTTTCAGTGACATATAACAATAATAAATAAGCCTTGAACACTAAAAATTAATATTTTTCTGAAAATAAATCCACTATCAGTATTCAAACTTGAAAAATTATGTCTCAGGCGGGACCATTTAGCTAAATGGTAAAGCGCTGCGCCCGGAATGCGAGGAGATGCGGGTTCGAGTCCCGCCTGAGACATAATTTTCCAAGTTTAAATACTGATATTATAATTACAATTAAATTGCAAGTATCATATAAAGTATATAAATCCTCTATTTAATGCTTTAGTTAGTGATGTAGTATGTGTAGTATCGTCTTCCTAAAGTTTGTATGGAATCGCTTTCTGCCAAAAGTCCAGGTGACCACTATGTTATATCTAGATAATTACGATATTTACAACTTAGGTGTACGACATTGACAAAATATAAGCACCAGATACATAGTACCATATAAAGCGTGTTATGGTAAATGGTATAACAAGTCTAAACCAGCCTTAGATGTTAATGTGGCAGGGAAATGAGGATATCAGTCGTTAAATTATGAAGGTACAAGTCCGAGATGGACTGTTGACTTTAACCGCTGACTTGTACCTTTAGAATTTAACGACTAAAATCACACGAGCTGCGACAGTTCGAGCGACGCAATTCTTTCGCTCCCACTAGTGCCCCTGTGGGTACTAGAGCAAGCGAGAGAAATGCTTGGCTCGATTTTTATTCGGCAGTATCCGCTTTTCCGACATTTCACTAGATTTAGTTTAGTGGAACGACATATCACTGACAATAAATTGGTATTTTGTCATATCCCTAGATATTTTTAGTAAGACGACGTAATAAACAAGAATATTCGACATCTACCGGGATTTCGTCATATCCCTAGGGATTTCATGAAATCCCTGATATCCTTATTTCCCTGCGACATTAACATATGCATTTAAATATTATGGTGAACTCAGAAATTAATATTATAAATATTAGAAAAAAAAATGTATAGGTACTCTCTCTAATCTCAATTAGTTTGTGTGAAAATAAAAATATGCAAAATGATGGTATCAAATTTCTGACTTCACCAGAGTATTTATATGCTTAAGCTAACATAGGCTGGTTTCGGCTTGTTACAACATATACCTAACATACTGTATAAACTATCACTTCGAAATGTCCATATTTAAATACTTATCACTGAGATATGTCACGTGAACGTGTCATACCTACCGTAATGCAAATTCAACTTAACGCACCTAGATTTAAAGATGAATGCTGCTAAGCTAAAAGAGCATCCAAATGTTCAGAGTGGGTGCTCCTTTGACGAGGACGTTTTTCTGTGACCGATTGTCTGTTATTTATCTAGTTTGTTATTTTACATCAATGGTGTAGGACTATTTATTCATTGATTGTATGGTGTACATTTTCTAAGTGAGTATCTATTTACGTGGACTGACAGAAACATTCCGTGTTTTGCTCGGTCATTTTTCAAGTGAGTGGTGCCGACGTTAGCGCCCGGATGGCGGCAGTGTAACAAGTTTGCATTGAGTCGTGCTCGAGTTCAACCTTCTCAAATGACAGCACGGCATAAAAAAACAACGGACACTCGGTATTCGAGCCAAGGTCCTGTAATGAGATATGTAAGGTAGATAGCTCGGTTAAGAGAATTCCGTCTGCTCAAACAGATAATGCCAGGCTGGGGTGTTTAATTAACGTGAGCTCGTAGTATTATTCATCGCAGTCAATTCGTATTATTCGGAGTGCGTTGGCGTGGGTTTTCCTTTGTGCGGCCGGAAAAGGAACTTTGCTTAAGCTTCTCATGTAATGAATCGCAGATGTGCACTTAAAGTAAAAAAAAAAGTAACAGCCTGTCATCATCCCACTGCAGGGAAGAGGCCTCCATCATTGAATTCAAGTTACCACAGCAATAATGGGTACTAGCATATTCACCACGCTTGCCAAATGCGAGTTGGTGATCACAAACCCGAGCAATGTTCGAAAATTCGAAACTTTTGGTTGCCCGACCTGGGAATCGAACCCGGGACCCCGAGATCTTGGCCCGGTATTTAAACCACTAGACCAACGGGGCGTTGTGCACTTAACTACAGATAGTATAATACTTGTAGTAATATCATAATAGCAGTAGTACTTAACTATGATTGTAATACAGATAAGCACGATGAGATCATGGGTATCTGTTGCTTACCTAAATCATTCTCTTGTGTTTGCATAGATACTATAGCTCCATGTAAGCAATTAAATTTTTAAGGGTACAACTTGCTACAAATGCTCTTTTTATAATCCGGTATAAAACAATAACTGTTACGACATTAAGACACGGTTACATCCAAATTAACGTGGGAAAAACACAATCTCTTCAGCCAATCTCTAGGTAGGGATACCGACGGACTTATGAATGACTGCGATTGCTTCTTTTGTTAATGGCTAATTGCTGCTGAAATCATTAACACTATGAGATATGAATTGTATACTTATTATATGTCGTTGGATATAGTTTATTAGCGTTGTTTTATATATGTCATAAATCTTTACAGAAATATATACCTAGTATGTAGCATTATTTCAGTTAAATCACACCAATAGCATTTACAAAAATTTTGTTGTGTGATAATTAGTAGGTACTGCTATAATACTATCAATTTAATAAAAATGAGCACAGAGAAAGTATTTCATTGTTATTGAATAAACAAAGCATGTTCCTATTCTATTGTACAAACACCCATTGAATCAATAATCAAGATTTGAATGATTCCCGCTGTTCTTCAATTTAATTAAATAAAAAAACACTTTTTATTTCGAAACTAAAGTTAAAACAAATTGTTCAATTATGATTTCGTAAAATTGGTGTTGATATTTATCATTAATTTGATTCACATTTACTTTGATGACCACATAAAATTACCTTCATAAAATGGTAAAGTTGAATGTGACACTAGTTTTTTATATGGAACATCTTTGCTGAAACATTATTTTCTTTCAGTATTAAACATGAAATGGAAGTAAATCAGACGATTAATATTAGTATTGCAATTCACGATCCAGCGGGGCGTTTACTTGTGGTTTAAACCTAACGCTGATTTGCGACTGCTCCATCAGCAACACATCAGCCACAAACAGAAATAGAATAAAACAAATTTTATGCCTTCTAATAACTGTCAAAATGATGGGAAAAACAAGATGATTTAAAAGTTATATTTTCCCATTGGGAAAAAAGGCTTTCTAATGCTTTATGATTTCAAATAATTCTACCACACTGTTATAATGCTAACAAGTCGTTGGACGACAAAAACGGATACAATTTAAAAACAACATAGCAGTGATGTTAGCCAGCCAGAGCAATAATGCCAGGTAGGAGTACCTCCTCTTTGTAGAATAAATCGTGTGCAATTACTTGATGTACCAATACGCACGACATATCTTGAAATAATGTCGTAAGTATTCGTCGTGATATATCTTTTTGGGGTGAATAACAATGCGTTGCTGAAAAAAATAAATTCAAATTAATTTCGATCGGTCTCCTCCGCACTGACTGCAGAACCCTTTATCTTTTTCATTGGTTGATAAAGCAAACACTGACTATGCAGTAGGTATTCAAAGTGAAATGTAGTAATGTCTCTCCTAACAAAGTTGATAGCATCTCAAATCTTCCATTTGAAGGATGCACAGTCACTACACAGTTTTCTCTTAATCTTAGAAGGGTTAGGCAACTGTAATCCATTTATCATCGTCGAGCCGACTAGTCCTAGCTAATGTGCAGGCAATTAGGAGCGGTGCGTGATATAGGAGCGTTCTGCGCACGCGTCGTTGTGCAAGCCGCAAGCATCAGACCATAAACTGAATCATAAGGCTGTTTGTTTGTTTATCTAAGGTTTCTCCTAACAGTACCATATTAGAACAAAGGTATTTCTGAATTTTATCATACACTAAATGCAATTACAGAACGAAGATAAAAACATTTATATTGGATACTTATCACTTAAACCTTATAAAAAAAAGCCGTCTTCAAACAGCCGTTGCAATACTACGAATACGGGAAGCAGGGAAAAATTTAGTACGGTGGTACAGGCAAATTGACTAGTAACATAGATAAGATGATTCGATTAGGTATTTACGTCGTTGTTTCATTAAACTGTATGCCAAAGACTGTTTGCTCTAGCTCAGACACTGGAAACGACGAACTTGACCTTTGTTGAATGATATTATTTTATAGTTCAAGATGTTGACAGTTATTCAACTTTCCAGACTTCTTCAATTTGAGGAAACCGCTGTATAAAATAAACGTCATAATACGTTAATACGTGCGTGAGCGGTATAAAGTTTAAACATGGTAATAAATAAATATGACCGATTTGGTGACACATATCGATCTCGTATTTTAGACTTCGCAACATTTAGAGCGTAAACTGGTAGCTGTGATTTTTCCTCTTCCTCAATCAGCGTGTTTTCGTCTAGTTTGTTTGTTAGAGTGTGTGACGTCGCGAGGTCGCGTTAAGGCCGCGCTCGGCTCTCAGCTGATTTGCATCTGGACGTACCGCCAAGTACGGTTTGCGAAATAAAAGCACAATGAATAACTCACTGAACAGGAATCTAAACACTTCCTAAATGTTTAAAACTGTGTATTGTTTTTTTGTCAAGGGTATTGAGTTAGTCATGATGTTCATCAATGTATTTCAAGGCAAAATCTTCTTTTAGTCTACTAATAAATAAATATCAAAAAGTGATAAGTTAGTAAAGAAAATATTGAAATGTTATTTTAACCTTTTGATATTTCTTAAAATTTTTCATATTTTATGATAAGAAAATAAAATGCTTTTGTATAAAGAGTACCTACTTGGTCTTACATAAATATACACCGTGCTTTTTGAACCACCTGGAAAACGAAGCTCACGTGATTGGACCATTAAGTATAAAATCATGACCGTGTTATTTATTTTTTGATTAAATGTAATTTTTGAAAAATATTAGATTTTGATTTACGCTTTTAATTTTGTAACATGCTGTGACACGCACAGTCGTAGGTATTATGTTGCTGCGGCGGGGTCTTGGTTAAATGGACCTAACACAGCTACATCTGTGCACGTCACACCGTGATTCAAAATAAATAGCTGACCCAATATTTAATATTTTTATAAAAAAAAAAATGTTAACAGTTAAAATAACAGTGCGAAGATGTTATACATAATGGTTACATAACGTGGGCTTCGTTGTATAGGTGTTTGAAAATGTACCGTGTAGACACAGTAAAATAAAAATGATAAGACTGGCTTAGAAACTTCCTGTTTCCGTACTTAGAAAACAGACAAAGGTTTATTTCTCTTTAACACGTAGGATATGTGGGGCTAACCCAACATTAGGATATGGTTACAAGCTGGTACTATACAATGATTAACTCATTCCATCACTCACATCGCATCCGCCTGTCAAAACTGCCTCTGCTTCGTTCACTGACTTTAATTTAATAATAGCTATCATCAATATAACTCAGTACATGAACAATGATAATAACATAATTTTTCGACCATACTGATTTGCCCAGGTACTGAATTGTTGTTGACGTTATTTCTTTAAGTCTAACAATAGTTAAGTATGATGCTTGTTGAGTTGGTTTATATGTTATGAAGCAGTAGGTATAATTACTATCTATTAATTGTGACAGAAAAATATAGAAATCTTTAATTTCAATCTTTTTTCCAGTGATACTACTTGAGCAACTAGTGATGCGTTAAAGGATTTTAGACGTTACGTTTATTTATTTAATTTGTTCATAAATAAAGCTTATGTTTACGGGTTGATACCCAGTTACTTACAGTTACAGAATTAGGCTAAAACAATTGCCTTCGCGGATCTCAATATTTATCTTATTTAGTTTGAAAAACATCGCTTTAATAGGTATTTTAGTATCCTGGAAAATATGTGTGTAACTACGTTAACGCTTAGAACTATGAATCTATCAAGCTCTATGCTTAAATTAATAATGTATTCCATGCTACCCACGCGTGCGTATTTCTAAAATTTTGTCACATGTTTGTTGAATTTATTATATTTCACCAAGACTTACAAAGCTAGAGTATTAATTTGATTAATAGTTGAATTTCAAGTAATATCGTAATGTTTCGAAATAGCCAAGACCTTCAACCTTCTATTGTGGGCACCTAATCGTTAGCCACGTTTGTATACTTGAGCAACAGATTAAAATTAGAACCGCATGTTTATATTATTTGCATCATAAATCAAATTGAAATATTCAGTCCACGAGACCGTCAGGCTCCGAGTGAGATAAATACTCGTATTATGATAGTTTATTCATCGCTGTTTTCAATGTGCAATCGCAAACCAATACAAACCAATACATAGCTAGCTATCATTTTAAAATTGCTAACCAAGCTACATTAAAATATAGTTATCTGAAGAATAAACTCCAGGAATTTTATTGCCAAACATAAAATTTAATGAATACTATAGAGGTTATATTGTTGCGGTAACGCGTTGATGTTTTTTGTACTGTAAATTGGTCTTAGGGAAAATATGATAGTTTTTATCCATAATAACAGGGACAAAAATATTAAAACGATTTTCATATCACAAAGGACTACTAAATGAATACACACTTAAAAAAAAGGGGGATAAAAGTTTGCCAATTACAAAAAAAGTATTCCTTTAGACACAGTGAACTAATGACCTAATTGATGCGGGAATTCTTAAATCCAGAAATGGGCTTCTAGAGGCTGATAGTAATAATAAAATAATAAAATGTTGTTCCTTTGAGATAGCGCCCCTAAAACTAAACGTTAATATTTACACTCAATATGCAGGCATAATCATGATGGTTTTACGAGAAGCAAACACATATAGTTGCAGGCGTATAAAAGAAACTTCATTTTGTCAACTGTATGTTATACAAGCCATTAGCAATTATAATAATTATGAAAACGTAAGTATAGATATGTATTAGTACTCATAGCTTTGACGTCATACGCAAGACACTGCAGCATGAGGGAAATCAGCGCATATCAATACTGTCTTCAAACAGTAAAATCGTCACCTCATGAAACTTTCTTTGTGGTAACAGATAATGTCCACATGAGAAAGTTGCGGAGGTGAACAGTGCTGGTTCATAGTGATATTTTAGAATATTTCACACTTACGTTAATGCGATTCAAACATTTTAAAATATATTGATACACCCAATGTGTTTGTGATGAAATAGAAAGGAGTATATGTATTTATAAAATATTGATAATATTTTACGACTGTTTACTGCAATAATAGTATGCCAATATGAGCTTGTCTTGTTTGAATAATTGAAAATTGCTCACGCATGTTTTAAGTCATCTAATTTTGTAAAACTCTCTTGATTTCTTAACAGCACTCCTAACTTATATATTGTTTATAAGGGACGATGAGTTTGCAAATAAACTTGATGCTTATTTTTATTTTACTTGTTTCGCATGAAGAAACTTGTATTTAATTTGCATCCTTTTGCCAATTTATGTCGGTAGAGTAAAAAATCTACTTTTGTAAGCCTCGTTTTTTTATGACAGTTTAGGTGTTTAATTGTGTATGTAATTGCCATTAGCATGTTAAATAGTTACTGAGCTTACATTATTACGAAGAATTTCAGCAACATTTGGCAATGATTTTGACCATACGATAAAATTCATCTTTGATATTTCACAAAATTTTAAGAAATAATTACACAATTCGAAAAAGTGATAATATAACTTATAAACTTTAGTTATATTGAAGCGTATGATGCATTCTTGAGTACTTATTCATAATTATTTATTTGAGTAAATCCTTCTATATTTCCGTATAATTATCAGAATATGTTCCTTGATATTACCTAATAATGACTAAGCTATCACGGAATTGCATTGTTTGAATATTTTGCTTTGAATGCTTTGTAAACATTTGAACGCCGACGAATAAGTGAATAGCTTGTAAACAAAAGACTCTTCATGTGATACAATTTGACACACGTATAAATAACATTGGGTCGGTAATCTTCTAGAACTGCACGTACCTTTCGCAATAACACAGGAAAGATGTAACTCCTATTATGGCACTGGGAAGGTTGGCACAAAACATCACAATATACACTTTCAGTATACGGGTTGTGTCACTGCATTTTGTTCACTAGTTTGAGTAAATCGGGAGACGCGCGCGCAGTTCGCATGCCTGAGTTGGCTTCGAGTATGGTATTTCGCAAATGGTTGTAAATATCGTTCGTGTATTATCGGTGCAGGTTGAAGCCGGACTGAGCAGTTTATTATTATATCGCGGGAAGGAGCGCCGCACTCAAGGTTCCGTGTCGGCCGCGCCGGCGCACGCGCACGTAGCACGGAGCGAGCCTTATCTGCCGTCGCCTTTGTCGTTCACGATTCACGATGAACGAATCTAATTACGAATATCGGCTAAAAATCATCACGAATTTTTGAGTTTAGAAAATACTCTAAATCGTGACTCAAGAGAGATCAAATTTAGAAAGAAAGAGTATCTTAACATCAGTTTTGTAAAGTGGAACAACGTTCTTTATTGCAAAATCTTAAACACACGCATGGTTTTAGAGGTTTGGTAGACATATGTCAAACTCGATTTTGAGTAAATGTAAGATTGTTGTTTCTACATACTTCAAGTAAATCTTGTGTTTAACTATTAGTATAGTGCCTCTAAGCCTTGATGTTATTACCTTATTGAATGTTGCATTATGACATAATAGAAATAAAATTAAAGGTTTGAAGTAGACCTGTTAGATTCTACGGTGCTACGAAATAAAATACTACAAAAGTATGCCAATTTGATTAAAGAAGTGAATTTCTTCAGTGCACATTTTCAAATCCAACGAATATGTATAGCTTCAGTGCGATTATCTTATTGTTGCAAATCCAATTATCAATGCATACTGGAGCAGTGTTTTGTATGCCGTGGTACATGGGCTATAGGAAGGATTGTGCGGGCTTGAGTAAGTGGTGCGCGTGCCGAGTTTCACGTATGGCGGCAATTGACACGTGAATTGACGCACATACTATGTGGCTCGATCACAAAAATCTTTGTTTTTAATCCCTCAACCCCCAGGAGGCACTTAGGTGCCACGATAACAATTGATTTCAATTGTGTCTGGAATAACTCACTATCGAGGGATTAAGGGTTTTCACTTGGATTTACTATTAGCAGTCACAACCTTTTTGTTCATTTGGTGTCTGTTTTTATTAATTAAGATTAACAGATGAAGGCATATTTACGACATCATTCTGGAAGTGGGGGAAGATTATGATCGCAAGCTTTTTAAATTTGACTGGCTGCTTAATATCAATATCTTAACGGAACCAAAGAAACATCATCGCCAAATGATATAGATACTACCAAATGTATGGCAGAAGTTTTTTCGCACAACGCTTTAATCGCGGACAGCACACCGGTCTTACTTCAGGTCAGCTTGGCCTATAAAAAACCTTGTGACATTTTTTATTCCTGGAAATAAAAAATCAGCTCAAAGGAATACAGGAATACAGGTCTAGCAGGCTGTGACGAGGTGTCTGCTTCGACCTGGACAATTTTTGTACTAAAGGTGGTGGAGAATATTTTGTACAGATTTAATATAGAATGTTTGTCTAATAATTGCTTTTTTTGTTTTATTACGTTTTTTCATCATCATCATCAGCCTATTGCAGTCCACTGCTGGACATAGGCCTCTCCAAATGCACGCCACTTAGGTCGATCCTCGGCTTCTCGCATCCAGCTCCTGCCAGCCACCTTGCGCAAATCATCACTCCACCTGGCCTAGGGCGTCCTACATTACGTTTGCCGAGACGCGGTCTCCACTCAAGAACTCGTTTACCCCATCGGTTGTCGGTTCTGCGGCTAATATGGCCAGCCCACTGCCACTTCAGCTTGCTAATCCGGTGGGCTATGTCAGTAACTCTAGTTCTCTGCTGGATCACCTCATTTCTGATTTTGTCCCTAAGAGAAACTCCGAGCATAGCTCTTTCCATAGCCCGCTGAGCGACTTTGAACTTGTGGACTAGCCGTACCGTCAGTGTCCACGTTTCGGCTTCGTATGTCATGACGGGTAGGACGCACTGATTGAAGACTTTCGTCTTGAGGAATTGTGGGATCGACGATGAGAAGACTCGACTTACTCGTAGTTTCCCAAATGCTGCCCAACCCAATTGAATTCTTCTGTTCACCTCATCTTCAAAGTTGTTTTAACCTAACTGCAGTATCTGCCCAAGGTACACATATTTCTGAAAAACTTCGAGGACGGCACCGTGGATCGAAATCGGTTGCGGTAGTACGTGTTCATTGAACATAACCTTGGTTTTATCCAGGTTAATCCGCAAGCCGATGCGTACAGAAGAGTCAGCCAGGTCATTCAGCATCTTTTGTAGGTCCTGCAGCGTTTCTGCCATAATGACGATGTCGTCTGCAAATCGCAAGTGAGAGATGTATTCGCCATTGATGTTGATGCCTCGTCCTTTCCAGTGCAGCGTCTTGAACATATCCTCCATTGCATTTGTGAACAATTTCGGGGAAATGACGTCCCCTTGTCTCACTCCTCGATGCAACGGTATAGGTTTTGTTTGCTGATTCTGTACTTGGACGGACATAGTGGCGGCTTTGTAGAGACATCTCATCACTTGGACGTACCGCCAATCTACTTGGAAACGCTGCAGGGACTCCAAAACGGACCAGATCTCGATCGAGTCGAAGGCTTTCTCATAGTCCAAGAATGCTAGACACAGGGGCTGATTATACTCTTCGGTCTTCTGTATAATCTGCCGCACTGTGTGGATATGGTCTATGGTGCCGTATCCACTCCGAAATCCAGCTTGTTCCGGTGGTTGGAATTCGTCGAGTCTCCGCGCAAGGCGGTTCGTGATGACTCTTGAAAACAGCTTATAGACGTGGTTTAGAAGGGAAATGGGTCGATAGTTCTTCAGCAGGGTCTTAACTCCTTTTTTGAAGAACAGGACGACCACACTTCTACTCCACGCCTCCGGAGTTCTCCCTTCAAACAGGACAGCGTTAAAAAGCTTTTGAAGCTCCCTCAGTACGGGTTTACCTCCAGCCTTTAGCAACTCTGTTGTAACGCCATCCTCTCCAGGGGCTTTTCCATTTTTCAGCTGTTTAAGAGCCATCTCGATTTCGCCAATGCTGACTTCTGGCAGGTCTTGAGTGTAGTGGCGTGTTAACGCGGCTCTAGGGTCCTCATTTTCGGGATCAGGTTGAGATGCATGCGAAGCGTATAACCGGCCATAGAAGCGTTCCACTTCGGAAAGGACTGCTGGCCTCGAAGCAACGAGTTCTCCACTTGCTGTGGTCAGTTTTGTCAGGTGGCTTCTTCCAAGAGATTGTACGAATACTTTCGACCCCCGATTTTGCTCGATCGCTCTTTCAATCGCAAGAGTATTGGAGCAACGGAGGTCGTGTCGTACGAGCTTTCTGATCTCTTGGTTTAGAGCCCGCTTTCCCGACGAAGTGACAGGTGGGTTTTCACGTCGTTCCTTCATTAGCCCTAAAGTCCCTTCCGAAAGCTTTGACTTCCTGCCCTTACGCTGCATTTCACAAAATCTTATACCTTCTTCCCTGAGGATCCGAACCACATTTTCAAGGTTCTGGTTTACGTCTGTTGTGGTTTCCACAGCAGCGAGTCGGTTTTCCAGGTTTGACTGGAACGTTTTAGATCCTATCATGGTTTGGAGCAAGGTAGGTCGGAGCCTAGACTTCATCAGACGGACACGTTCAGCCTTAAAATCGATATTCAGAGAGCCTCGAACGAGTCGGTGATCGCTTCCGGTATTAAACCTGTTGATCACGGAGACGTCTCTGAATATATGCTTTTTGTTGGTCATGATGAAGTCAATCTCATTTTTCGTCATAGTGTCGGGGCTCTGCCACGTCCACTTCCTTTGGGGCTGTTTTTTGAAGAAGGAGTTCATCAAGAAGAGCCCCTCCCGTTCGAGGAAGTTGACAAGCATTTGCCCCCTATGGTTTCTGCATCCAAATCCATGGGATCCTACTACCGATTCGTTGCAATTCTGTACTCCCACTTTAGCGTTGAAGTCCCCCATAACAACGCTGTAGTGAGTCTTAGTGGTGAAGTGGAGGGCCTTTGATATGTCATCACACATATCCTCCACCTCTTCGTCCGAGTGTTTCGAGGTCGGCGCGTACGCTTGCACCACCTGGAGGCTATACCTCTCGGTGAGCTTAATAATAAGGTACGCTACCCTGTTCGACACACTGGACACTTCCACAACGTTGTCAGAAATGGACTTATTTACCAGAAACCCAACGCCACCTTGGGATTGTTGGTCTCCCTCACGAAAGTACATTAGGTGACCCGATTCGAGGGTTATAGTGTCCTCCCCCTCTCTTTGGACTTCACATAGCCCTAGGATATGCCACCTAATCTTCCCAAGTTCTACCTCAAGTTGGGCCAGATGCGAGTCTAGCCGTAACGTGCGTCCGTTGTACGTCGCCAGGGTCAATAGTTTTTGGTGGCCTCCCGTAACCCGGAGATTCTTCGCACCCCCCGTCCCGCCGTGACCGTGGTCGCCACCATGACCAGGAATAGCGGGACCGCCGGGAACTGGGGGCCGTGGCTCATTTTGCGTCTGCATTAGAGGTATTGCCCATAATCGCCGCGCTGGGCAGACGGGTTGGCGATCGCAGGGCGTAGCTTCTCGCACCGGTGACGCTGCTGCCCGTCACCGGCCTGCTATATTTAAGTACGCCTTGAATTTGGATGGCTATACCGCCATCGGTCGGTCGACCGCCAGAGCCTTGTTTGTCGTCCAGCAGGATGCACCGCGTGCAGGTGAGGTTGGCTTGGGGTGAAAGATGGTGGTTCGCCCCTCTACATCCCGTTTTTTATTTAAAATGTATTTTATTATTTAGCCTGACTAGAAATGCAATACAGCAGAACATTCTTCACTCCGTGTATTCGTTTAAAAATGGGTTTATCCGATTGGCAATGAATATTTGTAAAATATCCGATTTAATCAATAAGTAATGTCGACATGCAATAACATTCAGATTCATCTATACTGCCGATAACATTTGTCGGAAGTGAAATATCTGTAAGTGACCTTTCCGCTGGTGGTGCGTTCAACGGCAAAAAATCGAGAAGTAAATACCAATCATGTATCAAGTTCCTTTTATACAAGGCCAGTCATTATTTCCAATACGAATTAATTTGAATTAGTAATGTATATGGTCAAGATAAAAATACACCCAATGTCAATGTATCAATAAGTATTTATTAAAATATAGGTATCAATAAATAACTGCTTTGAACTGTAGTCTATTAGGTGGCATTGCGAGATAAACATGAGTTTCGGTAGTCGGTTATGTTGTTTTGTCTTCTAATTTATATACGGTAGAAGTGGGAGCGAAAGGCACACCAGTACGAGAACCGCAATTAGTCCTATTTTAAAAGATATTTAAGCGGCATTAGGAAGGCCCTGCGCCTGACATGGTGCTACTGTCAGGTGGAGGGCCTTCCTAAATCATCACAAGTAACAAGCACTACTTCGAGTACCTGTACCTGTTCGGCAATGTGATAGACCCGACACACACATGGAGAATCCAGGGATGATAAGAAGTTTCGTTTCAAACTATGGAAAATATCAATTAGTGACAAATCAAGTAATATGAGAATTATCAACTTCTCTAAAAAGTAGATAGTAAAATGTTTCTAGCCCACCTAAATCAACATAAAAAAACAAATCGATCTTGATGCGCCACATATTATGTCATAATGTAGTTTCGCATAACAGTTTCTCGCATAAACTGTGATAAGCAGAGTGTTATAAACCCATAATGGTTTCAGCAGCATAACGGTAACTTATTATAATTGACTTTATCATAATTTTAATCAGCATAAAGGTAAAAAACATAATTGCTTTACGTCTTAATCTAATTTATCATAAAATACAAAGAGCATAATGGATGTATTCATAACATTTAAAGTCATAAATGGCGCTGCGGGAATAGCAGCCTCTTCGCCCATACGTAACGTTAGTTTGGCTCAGTAAAAAGTTTGTTTAGGTAAGCTTGCTTGGCCCCGAATCAGGTAGACCCCGACTTGCCGTGGTCTCCTCGCCGTGGTACTTGTCTGCCAAATACTAGAGTATAATTTAAAAGCCGGAGGCGCGGAGGGAGAGCAGCTTTCGTCTTACAGGTGAAGAGGCTGCTATTCCCGCAGCGCCGGAGAAGAGGAAATCCAAATGCTCGCATGCATGCTCATTTGCATGCATGCATGGCTGCTTGCATACTTTGCTTTTGCACTTTGCATATGCATGCTTGCTGCTTGCTTGCGTTTGCGGGTCCATATTTGGTTAAAGATGCATAATTTCAGGCTGCGTAACTATATGTTAATGATATTCTAAATGTTAACATTATGGTATTCTATATTATGACTTGTAATCTATATGCCACAGGGTGAGATGCCAATAAATGCTATCATTAGTAATCGTTATTCTAAAAACATGCATGAAAGTTTGATGCTGATATATCATTATTATAAAAGAAGTTATGGGGAAATAAAGTATGCCAAATGATTAATTCTGAATAAACGTTATGCGAAACGAAGAGAATGTCAAAAAAACGTTATGCAGCCTAAAAATATGCTTTTTTAATTTATGCAATCCAATGGATGGGTCCATTGGATTGCATAAATTAATTCCATTGCATTGCATTTAAAAGTTTTAAAATAATCGGAGGGCGCCCGCCCAGAGTTAAAATGACAATAGCAGTTAGTACTTAAACTAAGGCGGGTCAATAGTTTTTCATTAGACAAATAAATGGGTATACTAACGTTCACTTTGACTACACGAATTACGTTTATTGCATAGATGGTTTAAATGTTAATGTTTGCATAAATAAGTTCTCATAACCATTGAGTTTCTCGTTAAATGTTTCATCAAATTACGTATTTTATTCGTTTGAGGATTTATTAAAATAATAAAGTTTTAGCAATTATGTGCAATAAAAACGTATGCATTTGCTATTCAATAACTCGAATATAAAATAAAATAATACTATGTTTGAAAAGCCAAACTTAATCAAATTGTCCCTTTATGGAAATAAGCAGGATATTGTGAATTGCAAAAACTCCTAGATGTTTTTAAATGTAGATTGTCAATGGCTTTATGTTACAGTAGCTTGATACTGTTTTTGTTTTAAAACACAAATATTTCTTTTTAATGTTGAAGATACATAACAAAAACATTAATGAAACTCCACTGGTTTACTATTGCCTTGCGTAAATTCGTCGACTCAAACAATGTCTTGGTAGGGGGTGCCCTTCGGTTCGCCTAAAATTTAAAGTCCTAATTTCATTTAGCCGAAACGTATTGGCCTAAACTTATAACCTATAATTATTGTCTAGCCTAACAGTTGTATTCGCACTATTATAGTTTGGTCTAAAAATTTGAAACGTTAAGTAATGAAAACCATTTTTTTTAAACCGAAAAAGTTTAAAAAACGAATCGACCCCAAGCAGCCTTGTCTGCCCTACCCCTAGAGTGTAATTTAAAAGCGCGTAGGCGCGGAGGGGCGAGGCGGCCTACGGGCTGAGGCGCCGCGACTGAGGCTGGCCGGTGTAGCCGGTCAAAAAGCCGAAGCAGCGGTGCTGAGTGTAAGGCATTTGCGACGATTAGCACGCGTTGGACCGCCGGAGCTCCGCAGCGCCGAAGCCGTCACGGAAGTCTGATTGTTTGCATGCATGTTTGCTTGATTGTATGCAAGCTTGCTTGTTTTCATGCATGCATGCTTGCTTGCTTGCTTGCCTTCATGCATGCATGCTTACTTCTTTGCAGTGTGCCAGTGACAATTAGGAGTACAAACAATTAGGCAATCCGATATATACCCCTTGGTAGGTCAATGGTTTGAGCAGTCACCGGTCACCGTAATGTTGTGGATTCGAGTTCCACCTGAGGCAGTCGAATTATTTCAACATATTCAGAAATAAACAAAAAGTTGATGAGAGAGACGAGACAAACTTCTTAGCGTTCCATGGATTCACCGTGCGGGTGCCGAGTCCATCGTGTGATCGAATGAGAAACTCCCAAGTAGATACCGGGACTTGTAACACGGGTGTAGGTTTAAGGGACCCCTTTCCGACGTAAATCAACATCAAGATATTTATATCGTGTTTCTCTCCCTGCCCAGCCAAATCTGGTAGGAACGTGGTAATGCAGCTTTGGACATTCGCTCTAGTATACTGAACTTACTGCAGTTCTGTCCAAGCCAAGGTCTTTCAACAGGTTATGGATATATTTTGTTGGTATACCTCTCGCTCCTACTTCTACAGCATTAACTATATCATAACCGTAATTCCCATTGGGCTTGACAGTATCTCCAGTAAGTTATTTAGATATTTTTATATCGCATATGTCACCTAAAATCATGACTGGATATAGGTGTGTCGCATCACTATTGTGACCTATTGGTAAGTATCGCACAAGAGTTATTAAACAACCGTGTCAAATTTAATAAATGGATGCGGGCGTGGCGCTTGTCTTATGCGTGCCGCATGCAAAATGTGTGGTCTAAACCAACCGCTGACTCAGATTTATCCACTTATACTTGAGGCATTCATTTAAAACAACACACTAATTCAGAATCAAAGACCAACTGGAATCACTAAACTAAATTTATTAGATACTGCAATGTCAAAAGTAGGCTAATATTTTGAATATTTCAAATCTACAAGAACTCATTTAATTCAGTTTTGGCCAGCTACCTATAAGGGTCGCACCTTTCGTCTTTAGTAATAACCATTGTTGTTAGAATTGTCCAACCGGAAAGGTTATGCGTATTGTTAAAGTACACTTACATAATGTCACAGCATTAAAGGTATACATATTACGGGCTCTGCAGAAAATGTGAGCGTGCGCATAAATGTCAAATACCACTAAACGATTTTGGACCTAAACCGTCAACAAATAAAGTGAAATCTAAATTGAAACGGTTTGTGATAGGTCAGTGACTGCCATTCATCTGCCTATACAACAAGACAAAGTTCGAAAAGATGAAAAAATAAACAGATGGATAACTTGAAATCTTTGAAATAATTGTTAGATATTGATGTTTGAAAAACATACTTAGAAAAATTACACTTTTTAGAAGTATTGCTTCGATCAATCAAAAATACGAGTTGATAAGATACTTATCTACTATCGAACCTACGAATTCACTTAAATGCTGCAAGAAATAAAAAAAACTTTGGAAGGCCAAAGCAAGCATTAACTGATTGAAACGAATTTTCCACTTAATAGTACTCAATGCTGCATGTTTCTGTATGTACAGTGAAATGAATAAACTAGTGTTCAGTAGTGTTCAGAATTGAACACGTTGAAACTGTGCAAACATCGATCTGTAATTTGTTATTCATGAAAATGTGTATTATTATGGCAAAAACACAGTGCGCTTGCTTAAACTAAGCTGTTAATCTTGAAGCTTTTTAGAGCTTCGACACAAAGAGATGTCATCCAAAACATTTATCTCTGTCAAGTTTTTTTTTTCAATATGTTATTAGTTTTTTTATCTCAAATACCATAAATTTAAAAAAAAATTATGGATTGTACTCTACTTGTATAGAATTCTGAAATTTACGTAACAAACAGTGACAAACCAATTGCCAATCAGCCCTACATTCTGAGATTTCTGACCAACTATACACCAAAGTTTTGACGAGGAGACAAATGCAGCATAAATTAATGTTCTAAGAAAGACCTAAATTTAAAAGTGAAGTATGTGAAGTAACACTCTCTAATCATCCCATTGATGTTGTATAAATCATGTTCATTGCTGTTGTATAAATTAGTATACAGCCTTCGCTTCTATTTATTTTGTATATTATTTTACTTTTCTTAGCTACATATACTCGTATGTGAAAACTAAAGGCTAAATATAAATTATTTGTAACTTATATTGTCTTGTTAAAAGCTGTTTGTTTTACTACAAAATAAAATAAAATAAAAAAATAAATAAAATCATTAACATCAAGTTACGAAGGCAATGATGGGTTTAGGCGTGATTACCACGCTTCCCAAATACGAGTTTGTGATAACAAAACCGAGCAATGTTCGAAAATTCGAAACTCTCCGACCCGGGGATCGAACCCAATAACCCGAGCTATTAGTCCGGTATTTAAACCACAAGACCAAGGTGGCAAGATTTAAATAGATAAATAGTAACTGCCTAACCTAAACTTAATACTGTGACTGAAACCATCCTGTGTTGGATGTTCCATTCAAAAACATAGACAGCAGTCTAAGTTTGAGTTACTCGTAAATTTTCTTAACCCCTTGATTGTATGATATTCCAGACACAATGGGGGCTATCGCTAGTGAATTTGCCACTAGAGGCGCTAGTGTCGCGTCAGGTCCAATATCATTCACTTTGTACTGGTTTTAGCGGAATTTGTTGCATAAATTATAATTTCTTTAATTTACCTGCTGGAAACTGATCTCCTTCGTAAAATATCGCAAATATGGATTATTTGGCAATTAATGTGAACGCTTTAAAAGCGGAATTAAGAAAAAGCGCAAAAATAGGCGGCCTCAAGAGCAACTATTTCAGAAGCTAGTTTGTTGATATCAAGATAGTTATTTCTAAACAATATAACCTTAATTAGATTCAAGATATAACACTTTGTTTCGGCGCCAATCGCCTTTGACAGCTATACCTCCGGACCTCAGTCTACAGTGGCGCCAACTGGTGAGCAAAGAAACGGTAGTCCCCATTAAAATCATACAGACATTCAGACGGTCATAAGATCCTGTAGGAGTCAAGGCGACTACTAGAGCTAAGTGCTGCCCCCAATTGATTTAATTTTATTACTTCTAAACAAAATCAATTCTCAAAAAACTAGAACTTATCTCTAGTATTTATTGAATCACTATTAACTCCTTTTCATTCTGGCATTCTTTCGTAAAAAAAAAAGTAACAGCCTATAATCATCCCACTGCAGGGAAAAGGCCTCCATCATTGAATTCAAGTTACCACTGCAATGATGGGAACTGGCATAATCACCACGCTTGCCAAATGCGGGTTGGTGATCACAAACCCGAGCAACATTCGAAAATTCGAAACTATTTGTTGCCCGACCCGGGGATCGAACCCGGGACCCCGAGATCTTGGCCCGGTATTTAAACCACTAGACCAACGGGGCGTTCTTTCGTATTGTACATTATTGCTAAAAGCGGCCGCTTTTGGCGTTAGCGACAAATTCGACTTTATAAACAACTAAATGAAAAGTTTATTGTGATTCAATAAAATACTAGAGGTAAAATGATACTGTAAACTTGCTAAAATGATACTGTTCCAGTTTTTAGAGAATTGATTTTGTTAAGAAGTAATAAAATTAAATCAATTAGGGGCAGCACTTAGCTCTAGTAGTCCTCCTAAGAATAACTCATAATTCTCTACTGAGTGTACATGACCTTATGTTCGTGACGAGAAGATGGAATTACATTACAGTACATTTGTGTTGATGATGATTGTTCTGCATGGATTGTTAATCAAACGATTAGCTACGAGCTATCAATTTTTATTATGTACCACGAATTAAGGTCAAAACGAATTACCTACCTCATACCGATGACAAATGTATCAAATGTTATTTAAAAATAAATTGACTACAGTTTAAAAACAGCTGATAAATCTATGAATGTATTTAACAGTAATTTTGATCATGATCATGCAGGTGAGATTGCCATTTTTAGGGTTCCGTACCCAAAGGGTAAAAACGGGACCCTATTACTAAGACTTCGCTGTCTGTCCGTCTGTCCGTCTGTCCGTCGCTCTGTCACCAGGCTGTATCTCAAGAACCGCGATAGCTAGACAGTTGAAATTTTCACACATTATGTATTTCTGTTACCGCAATAACAACAAATACTAAAAACAAAATAATATAAATATTTAAGGGGGGCTCCCATACAACAAACCCGTTTTTTTTGGCCTTTTTGGTACGGAACCCTTCGTGCGCGAGTCCGACTCGCACTTGGCCGGTTTTATTTATATTACAAACAACTAGTTTTGATGTAGTAAGATTATATAACAGAGTAAATGAAAGACATAGTTTTAATAGCAAGTAAGCACTACTTGCTTGCATATGTTGTAAGGTTCATCGTAAATGTTTTCTTTTCTTCGGTTACCTTCATTATACCAGTGTGATCTGGTTCACAAGTAGGTAAACAGATGACACAAATTGTTTAAGATGGTCACATGACCCGCTGGCTTTGCTACTTTTTTTGTACTTTTACGATCAATAAATACTAAGTTATAAAAATTGAACAATAAAATTTTATTTACGATGTCATTTTATGATCCTGATACTTAATTTATTTAATTAAAGTTTTTCGTCAATTTTACTGCCTGGTGCTTTTAAAAACTGAATAACTTTTTCTATTGGCCTTTAATCTTTTTAACACTACTTAAACTAATTAAACAATAGTAGTATAAACTATATAAAACCCCAGTAAAACTATGCATATAATGGAAGTGTCTGTTTGTATTTGTGTTTTGAAATTGAGTTATGAATGCTACTAATTTAATTATCTCTCAGTCTAAAAGAACCCAACGATTATCAATGGCTAAAAAAAAAGGTACTGAGACATTATTTGGGTCGGCGTAAATTCATCATTGTTATTGAATAGATATGTCCAATATCAGTAAAAAAAGTTATTTTAGAAATAATATTCATCATTAACAATCGCATTTTGTTAACTTGCAGCCAAAACAATTTAAAAAATATTACATGAATAAAGCAGGATTGAATTGATTTTACATTTTGATGAAGCAATACGGAATACTTATTGTACAAATCATATCCTATAGTCCTACCTACGTCACATATTCCTTATTAACCCTTTATGATATCGAAATGAAACTTGAAATATGATCATTGAAAATATTAATGTTTGTTTCATTTCTTGTGCACTTGCTCCTGTATATCAATCAAAAAATTTGATTTTTTGGTACCAGAATTGATATCAGGAGCTACAGTTACTGATATTTAAAATTAATTTCAAGTTTATTGCATTATGTGGCCATGCACCTTTATGCGACATGTTGTGCTCACGGTCCCGACTTCTACCTGCATAGAACTACATTCCGACTTTTAGAACCATTAGCAAGAACGCTTCGCTTCAAATCCGGATACAAGTTGAGTTATTATTAAATTACATTCCAATAACACAATTATCATTTCAATATGAATTATGATGTATGAGATACAAAACGGAACTGTTAATGAGTAATAGGATAACATCCTAGAGCTCACCTTGAAATCGTTCGTGTCGACCTCAGCCGACCTCATATGTGATCACAATGAGAAGGAAAACTGTCTTACGCTACCTACCTTCTAAAAATGCTTTAGAATGAAAAGATTAAAATCATTATTTGATGTCATACTCTTACAAAATAAAATGATGTCTTCTGCAACAATGTAGTCAAGAGCAGATTTTTTTATAAATGGTTCCTATAATTGTCAAAATAACACAGACTTCATTTTTGTATGATGTAGGTAATTACATAAACATGTAGGTATATATGCACAGTGAATTGAGTGATCGCTAATCATACTTGCATTATTAGAATAAATCAATACCATAAATGTGGTTTCTTAGTATTTAGCAATAAGATTCATTTTTATGATCTTCATTGTTTATGATAACGCACAGAAAATTCATTGTGTTGTTCTAATTCTTTTTATCGAAAATTTTAAAGACAATGTGCTTTTAATATCCCAGTATGGCACACGATTGCAGTAATATCTTCTCAGTTCGTGAAGGCGTGCAGTGCCGTCTATTTATTTATGCGCATCCAGTAGCGTCGTTGTACTATTGAGTTCCACAAAGCAATCGCCATTGTGTACTCACGTAATTTACACGCTTTTAGTGCTGAGGCTCACGCTAAATGAGGGCGCGCCTAGTCGATAAGTTTCGCAATAATTGGTTTAATAACAAATATTTAAATCGCGAATAGATATTAACTTATCAGGTATAAAAAAATACAAATCCGTAATTGGTTACGTCAGTATCTTTATTGAAGTATTCTTATCATGCACCGAACGAATTATAATAGGTAGGTTTTCACAAAAAACAAAACTATGGAAGTATATTGCTTTTAAATCTTTTCTATCATGAATCCATTATATTTAGCAATTCAATGATCTAGCGTTTATATAAGATTATTTTTATATATTAAAAAATATATTTTTAGACCTAACAGGATCTCAATGGTCATTGGTATATTGCTTGTGTTACAAGTCATTGACATACACTCCCACAAGAAAACGAGATAAGGTCTGTGCCAGCGAGGTGCCTTACTGCAAGGTTTGCTTCGACCGGTTTTAGCAATAAAATTAAACAGGTATTAAAGTTGTGGAGAGACTATCGATTCGATGTTACGACTAGCAACACTAGCTGGTCAGTCACGCATTATGACGTCACACTAACACGAGTTGCCACTCAGGTATTTAACCTGTGTAGGTATTTAACGAAACGTTTTCCCATAGTAGCTTTATTGATTAAGATATTCATAATCAGTTAAATATGACTAGCTGTTTAGAGAAAAAACGATTACGCACCCGTTTTAGGGATGATAACTTAGTTATGAATTTATTAACTTTAGCTTGCCCAGCATTACAATTGGCGAAAAAAAAAATTAACGATAATCTGTTGTTCAAATACGATAATTTTTGTTTATGTTATTGTAGTACATAATTTAAGCTTCAATATTGATTATTCTAATACTCGTACATACACTATAGCAAAAATCTAGATCCAGATTTAAATACTGAATTAGCAAACGCTTCATTGTTTTGAAGAGTATGGGTCTGTGTAGCCCCAGGGGGCCCAGACCACGAACGATAAAAAATAAGCTTTGTTGGATATCTACTCCTAACTCCATCTAAATAGAAAACAAATAACATAAACTGAAGTCATATTGTTTGTTGTTAAACCTGATCTGACTATCTGATAAGTCATACTGAACATGTCGAAATCTAACATAGAAAGCGATGTTCGGGTACCGATTCATAGATTTATTTCGAAGACACCGATCGATATCGATACCGCGGTCAATCACGTTCGCGACTGTTACTTAACTATGTTATTATATTATCTGTGACTATGTAAATATTTTGGATGTGTTCCCAAGTTAAATGATATATTTTTTGTTGATATTGAATTTTTTTTGTGCTAAGTTAAATTGAAAATCGGGTGATGTTATTAAAATTTGACGCTTGATTGTAGACGATCTGTATAAAATGTATGACCATGCGACTAATGTTTCTAAGCATTCATTGTGGTTTGTACGAGTATGGTCATGAGCAGAACATTTAACGCCCCTTGCCAGAGTTACCAATATTTACCTACGTAGGAATTCATCAATATCAATCATAATTACAAAGTTATGTCAATATTGCTATGGAAATAATTGAAACTGTGCATGTGGACATATTCTTTTGCAACATCCATAGACAAATTAGTTATGGTACAAGATCTTGATTGACACGGTGACCTTTGCCAAAATTCGCCACTGTCGTAAATAGCAACCTTTGTTTCGTAAATCATCAATATTTATAATAAATGATTACCATACTAAAATAACAAAATAATTAGTGTTTTCGTCTTCATCTAAAACACTAAATTAATAAATAAATACTTCTTATTGCCCACTACACCAAGTGCAATGTTCACAGAAAGGTATGCAATTTGGGTGTTATTAATGTAACAGCAGTCGATTATAAGATCCAGGAAAACAGAATCCAGTCAAGCTTTGGTTTCCGACTATCAAGAAAGGGGTAGGCGGAGCAAAGTCCATATTGAGAAAATAAATATCATAATAAACCCTAAAAATTGTCGTTATAGCCGTAACTATTTGTTAGGATGTATACAATAAGATTGTAAACAAGCATTACAATTAATTGCAGAATGTATGTCAACAATGATAGTCTTTCAATTAGTGGAGGTCTTACGAGTCTGTTAAAAAAAATATTGTAAGCCATGAATAAGCTTTGTAGACTTATCACAGAATGTCAATTTTATTGTTGGTTTTAAAATCGATGTGGCAGTAATTTAATGATAATCCTCTGCAAAATTTAAAACATGTGTATTTGTATTCGTGTTTAATAACAACCTGTATTACAGTTTCCGATTGCCAATGTTTAGTCACGCTAGACTAGAACTTAAGTATACTGCTTTGAAGGTGGTGTAATAGTTTATTTAGACTGCACAAAGAAAGTGCAAGTGACAATCGTATGTATGGAACTGTGGAGTGTGCGGAATGCATTGCGCAAGTACGAGTTTCTTTCAATAGCGCAAGCAGTCATGTTATGTAGGTTTAAGGCTCGGCGCTCGAGCCCAAGTGTCCCCCACCTACGTAAGTCAGTAGTGTGATTTAGAGTGACAGGTGAATTTTGTCGATCCATTGTTTTTGGAATTTAGCGCAGTTTGTCTATCGATATTAAACTGTCGTAAAATTTGTGCACCAAAGAATTTCCCCACAAAAAAATACTTTTCTTGTGTTTTAAAGCACAAAAATGGAAGTCAAAAATAAAAGTTCTTCAGGAAGAAATGGTATACCTGTTGACAGAATATTATGGTCTGGTGAGAGGTTGTTCTGGTGCTAAGCTATTTAGCACTTCGTGTAGATGAAGTTGCCGACAAGAAATATTCTTACTAAGTTGTAGGTATGTAAGGTCCTCATTTTGCGAAAGTAGACGTAAGTCTAAAGGACATCGTTACGTCTATAAATATCAAACTTAGATATTACGTAGCGTTGTATCAGATAGTCTAGCTAGCTAAGATAAATGCCTATAGATTATGTAAATGAACAATTATATAAATTGTAGGTAGTTTATAGGGGTTTTACTGTAGTGATTTGACTATAGAATAAACAAACAAGTACTTTTAAGTCTGATATATTGTGCTTGTATTTAATTATAAAGGGAATTTATAAATAACTCTTGGTAATGTAGATTCTGTGAATACGTAAAAAAGCCAAACGCAAATCCGATAACCACGTACTGTCCCCATCACTAGGATAATTTTTCTTTTAAAACCATACCTGGGAAACAGCTGGTTCCGAAGATATTGAGGGTTAAAGTCACAATTTTTTTTTCATTTTATTACAAAAACTGTTGCCAAAGGTTACTTAAAAACTAATCTTCTTACAAACATAGTGTATTTTTTATTTTTTTTATAATAAGACTTTAAATTACAATACGCAATGTACGGCTCAGCTAATTTTGAACTTAGCAGCCATCTCCAGCGCAGCGGCCCACACTTCGGCTGCTATACATTGCGCGCTATGAATTATAATATTTTTTTGACTCCCAAAAATAAAAATCATTTCCCCGCTATAATATTGTGTACTATGACTTGGATTGATTTTCAGATTACGTAGCTTCAGGGTCTGCATTTAGTTTTTTTACACCCTGTATAATATAAGTAATTAGTAGGTACTAAGATTTGATTTGTTAATTTACATAATTATTGATGTAAACGCATAACCGGTAATAATGTTGTCGTAAATAGAAACCCACTCGTGACCCAAGGGTGAGATCACTTCCGTAAGTGACCTTTAACTCGTAGCAGTGAGCATCAACTCGTATCAATTAATTCTTTGAAACCTATACTACGGTGCTCAGCGGTTTTTGAGTTCCTTATACATATGAAAGTTAAACTTCTACTATGTATCGCTTTTTGTCAATCCGTCAGAAATTCATTATCACTCAAAAAAAATTGGTTGTTTGTAAAGTAGGTTTACGATTGAGATGTTTACGTGATAACGTCTTATATTTTTTCAAATTTTAAATTACATCTTAAACATTCAACGAAAACTTAACCGCACGAGAAAATCTCCATTCGTTTGTATGCCGCTAGAGTGAGAGAGACGGAAGATCGGTCCACTCACTCGAACGCTATGCCAGCCTCCGCTCGTGAGGATTCCGCGTGACAAATTTCACGGAATGACTGGCAGCGCTCGAGATGAGACGGGAGATCGGTCCGTCTCTCTCTCTCGTTATACCTGCGATCGCGCTCGTGAGGTTTTGGTGTGACACAAGTTTCTGAACATGTCACCCGACTAAAACGATTTTAAAGACGTTATCACGTCAAAAATTTTTTTCTATTTATGGTTGTCTGTTAGAGATCGCTTCTTAGCGATAAGACCGCCTATGTGTACGAATTTTGGAAGACTAAATGTTTTTTTTTGTCATGTGTTTTATGTGCAATATTGTATTGAGTTGTGTATTCATTACTATCTTTATGCGGTCTAAAAATCGCTTACGTTTAAATAATAAATATATTTTTAATTTCAACGCTAGCTTGACTGTACCTACATTGGCATTAAGATAAGATAAGATAAGATAAGATAAATTTATTTACGAAAACATGTGTGAGATATACATTGCATGGGCAGAGATATACTGGTATTAGTGTCGTTAGTATCAACATGCCTTACCGATATTCGGTGTGTAAAATTTATAGTGTTAAATTTGTTAGATTTCATTTAACATTAGCCTATCAATATTACAAAGTCAGTTAAATTATTACATTACCTACATCAAAGCATTACATACACAGCCACAATTTGAAATAGAATATTTAGAAAATTAAGAAAGTGTCAATACAGAGTTATAGGTAATATCTTTAAAAGTGCTGATTTTTAACTTTATGTCAATAAATATACACGGTGCAATTTAGTCAAACAATTTATTTATTTAATTATGCAATTTAGTTTAATAGTCAAACGAAGCCCACGTTATGTAAACATTATGTATAACATCTTGGCAATGTAATTTATTATTAAAATATTTAAAATATTTTTTTATATATATTTTTATTAAATTGGATTGCAAAATTAATGACGAAATGGGATTATGCCGTCCAGACAATTTTCTTTAGGTTGCATAAACCATATATAAAACTTAAATCTGGACGGCATAATCCCATTTCGTCATTAATTTTGCAATCCAATATAAATTTGAAACACATTATACACCATACGTGTGTTACGTATGTTTTTATTAAATATTGTATATCAGTTCAGCTATTTATTTTAAAACACGCTGTGATGCCCACAGATGTAGCTGTGTAAGGTCCATTCAACCGAGACCCCGCCGCAGCAAAATAATACGTCTGGGCGAGTCACAGCGTGTTACAAAATTAAAAGTCTGAATCAAAAATTAAAATTTTTCTCAAATTATTTTTAATAAAAAAGTAAATAACACTGCCATGATGTTATACATAATGGTCTAATAACGTGGGCTTCGTTTTACAGGTGGTTAAAATTGCACGGTGTATAGTTGATATCCAATTATTTATTGACAAATATATTGTTTAAATTGTACTCGTATATGTCAATAAATATATAAGTTTAAAAAATATTTTAATTTTTATATTAGTGGTATACAAGTATTGATAAATTTTCAACATTCATTTAACAAAGGAAATGAATATTCTATCTACTATTAAAAGGAATGATTTACAGCTGGGCACTAAATGTAATTTTACCTGCACAAACCCATGTTTTTCAACTTGTATTCTAAAATAATAGTGTCTCGGTATTAGAAGTTATGTGAGCAGAAAAATGCATTCGTAGATTGCACGTTTTATTCATTTGCTTCGTAATGCTTTCTGTGGTTATGACAGTAGTCGTTCTGTGGGAATTTAATCGACATGCTAGATAGAATACTGTGCCGTGTGTTACATGAGATTTGCATTTATGAAAGTATTCATTTTAGAGCTATTACTGGCAAAATTTATATGAATGTTTTTACAAGTCATAGTTTATGATGAAGCATAATCATCACCAACCAAAAGGAGGATTTTCGCCATAATCGCTAGCTAAGGGTAGCAAATAATCCGTCGGGTTGGTGATCACAGTTTGTCCAGAGGTGAATTGAAAAAGGTTCTACCCGGCTTCTCTCACTCATAAATTAGTCAAAAAAGTTGAAAATTTTACATTTGAAGCAAAACTAGAAGCGACACCAACATCGGTAAACATCAAACATTGTTAACGCTTTCTTTGCCATTTGTCCCTATTACATAACGCTACGGCTAGACTGCGCGCGCGCCGTCACGGTTTATAGCCAATTCTGTTTAACGCCGTATTGTCAGATCGCTTCTGGGAACCCAACTAGCCAACTCACCTATATTTATCTATGTTATGTATGACTCAATCCAACTTGATCGCTCAATTAATGTTGTTGTAAGAAATCAAAATTACTGTGTAGTACGTAGAGAATGCGAAGAAGTGAGAATAAAAGTTACCTATATGCCACATACAATTTTGGAACCACCCAGAGTCTACTAAGAAATAAAAAATTCTTAAAAATCATGTAATAAAAGCTTATTTAAATAATGATTTGTAGACCTTTTACTTAAAAATTCAGATGATAATGTGCACTCTCCAAAAGTCTAAGAGCTATAACGATCAAATCTGATTAAAGCCGCTGGGCTGTTTGTAGATTAAAACGTATAATAAAAATAACTTAATTTTAATGATCATAAAACGTTTTTATCTTATATTATGCCTTTATCAGTCAATTGCAGGACTTAGACCTCACTAAAACGCGTAATCATCCATAATCGCCACGCTTGGCAAGCGGGTTAATGATCCTAATGAACAGGTTCATTTCATATGTTAGAAAAAATGTGCTGATGCATATGGTTTCTGACGGGACTTCTTTAGTAGCCTCTATTACCGTAATCATATCTTCAATCATCTTACAATAACCATAGGATGCTAAAAGGTAGTACTGTTCTATTTTAAGGCGACTGTTAATACGGGCATGTGATAAAATAACAAACAAGTAGGATTCAGTTTGAAATATACCTTCCAAAAAAGAAACGCGTACCTACATATAAATATACCTACAACAAAAAAAATATTTCTATCGTCATTAAAAAAATATTATATGTGTCTTAAATTGATTGACAGTGTGTATTTGAAACTTTTTCCATACATACGAGTATCTAAAGTATCATTAGACATCAACAGAAATGCGTGCGCGTACTGCTAATGTCTACGTAAGCTGTTACGGCGATGGGCAGCGATTATTTATGATTGCTTCCTGCGCAGGGCTCGTGGCGTCCAAGGTGAATTTCAAGGCAGTTTGTAGGGAACATTTGGTAGTGGACATTGTTCTAAATTAGGAGTTTCCTGGTATTACTGAATGGTCTTCGACGGTGATAATGATGCTTTTTGAAAATTTGACAAATAAACACCGCATTTTTGTAATCTCGATTAAATAATTTTAAATTGACGACCTCCGTGGCGTAGTGGCATTTACACTGGTTTTCAAGGTGTTCGCATTTTCCGAAGTCCCAGATTAGATTCCCGGACGGGGCATGAAAAAAAACTATATTTTCTCGGGTCTAGGCGTTTGTGGTATTTTGCTTTTTTTAAAAAAAACAAGTGCCTTAATAGTTACTTACATTGGGATCAGAACAATGTATGTGATGTTGTCCAAATTAATATTTTTATTAGTCTATACAGGATGAAATTTTAACCACTTTCCAAAATTTTTATAGGCGTTCAGTATCTTATTTAGAGCCTATTTATGAATTAAAAAATGTAAATCAAATTGTCACTCGAAAATATTTTTCGCGACCTGTCAAGGTATAAAGAGAAAATCAAAAACTTATGAATAGTATCGTAATGAATGAATGAAATGCGCAACGCTTAAAAAAAGTGTTGCTAGGCGGCCGTATCAAAAATTTTCGATTTTTGGCGGACATTTTCTAAGTGCTTTATCTTTACATTTTTGTACTGGGCTATACCAAAAGAAAAAATATGTCGTTTGTTTTTTGTCTCGTAGATTGATATATTAAAATTTGGAAGGTGGTTACCTACCTTTTGTAACATGAACATGTTATCGTGCTTCAATTAAAATTGTTCAGATGCGGTACTTACATGTTATTCAAGATAAAGATGTTGATGAGATCAATGACAAATTGACGATCCAAATAAATAGCTACCAGAACTCTTCTATGGCCAGTCACGCTCTCGATTCATAGCATGCGCACGCACCCGGACCTTATCATCATACATTATGAAGTTCCGCACAATGGGTTCGTTATTATTGGCTTCTGCATAACGTATCTTTAACGAAATTATATAATATCCATGACCTCGTGCCAGCAGTTACCTCTTGAAGGTGTATTATATTATTGTCTCATTATAAAACAGCCTCGGGCATGCATGTTCGTGTGTTTCCGGGACTAATAAATGTGCCGATAAAGCCTGTTAGATAAGTACCCTAACTTCTGAAAGACATTTTGAAATTCGCTTGGAAACTTTTCTAAGGCTTAGAATTAGAATAGGTTTCAATTTGAATTTCATCATCAATCAAATTATCACACATTTAAATTAGGATACGTTTTCATTATGTGCCATGTCGTAGTGTTTAGACGGGGTTATATTTTCGTTATTAATACGAGATTTATGTATGGTTGAGATGAAGTTTATCTGTATTATTATTGAATAAATGCGTATAAATAAATAAAAAAGATACCTGAGTTTTTATGAAAGCTATAGTTTGAAAATGTTTCCGCACTTCTGACTTTACTTTATTATATTGCAGGTTCCTTGTACAGGTAAGAACGCTAATGATCTCTAGGAACTCTAAATAACAAGCTTACTTATGCGTTTGTTGGGGTCTAACACAGATTCTTAGTATTGAGGTGAGATTAAGTTAGGTATTTTAATGACCTAAAGAGGCAACATTCAACGTTACCTACTTTTTTAGACAGTTCTTTAGGCATCACTACCATTTAGTTATGTATTAGGTTTATAAAAAGTAGCAATATAAATTTACAATAACTGTTTAATAACTGAATAATACACACTTTATATTTTAAGGCATTACTTCAGCCTTATCTTCTTTTCTTTCATAAATTAATGCAAACACAAATTCAAATATTTAATTCAGGCCGATGTGCCCATATAAAGTTAGCAACTCATCCTTACTCAGGTCGCTGTCGTTAATCGAATTATAGCAACAACTCTAGATAGTTTTTTATATTTTTATGAAAGGATTGATTTTAATAAAGAATAATAATATAATGCTCATCTATTGACATAGACGGCGTGTCGTGCCGAATGGCATTGAGGCACTCGTTCCGCTGTGCGCTCAAAACGGTCATGACTGATGCGGATCTAGTGCGAATCGCGATTTGTACGCGCCGTAACTTTTCACTATTACCATAGTAGCAGCTTTTTACTACTATTTATTTATATTTAGTTACGCATTTTTAAATAAATAATTAGGATTCGTAGCGTATAATAGAGTTGTTAATAGATTTAATAGTATAGTTGGTTGAAGTCTCGTATCTAGCATCCTTGACTCGCGGGTCTTTAAATCCCAGCAGTTATCTGTAAAGATATCGGACCCTAAACACACTTATTTAATACTATAGTTACTTGATGGTAAGGACATAACGTGAGGAAATTAGATCCAGTCGTTGTCCAAATAAGGTTTGGCAATCAGATGACAACATTTTCAAAATGTAACTAGACTTCTCATATCTAGATTCAAACATACATAACATAGTGATGGCGCAAAGTGTTTAAAGAAAGAATTACGGATTTTCAAACAGTGTTCAAAGATTTCATATTAGCAATGTTATTCTTTCTTTATAGTTTTATGTCAAACTATTTAGAATATACAATAGAATTTATATTGGTGTAACAAACATTATACATGAATATCATTTGTTTGAGTTCGTGTTGTATTAACTGTATGCTGTTAACATTTATTATAAAACAAAATATATTGATTCTCTATCTGCCACTCAGTCGTGTTTTGTAATGAAGTATTGTAAGGGGTGCTGTTAACTGTTTTTGATCAATGTTACTGATGAAATAAAATTAGACAAGAAACATGCAACGGACATATTGACACGCCCAACAATTCGTTAAAAGACAAAGGCATTGATGACCTTGACGCACCTCATTGACAGCTTAAACGTTAAGCAATCATTGTGGAAAGCGGGCTTTCTTCAAATGTCCATCGCAAGGTTTTTATGCAATAGCAAGAGTTGACGCTTATGTTGTCTGTTGCTTTATTGGATTCAGTAATCTTTTTAAATATTGGGACAACTAAAGAGCTACAACTAATGTAATTAATATTTTTAAGGCATTCATGAAAAAGTGTGAATTTTTTTTTCATAGTATTAAAAAAAAGGGCCGTGTTGTTTAAGAAAGTATTAATTCTTTTGACGAAATTTTAATAAACAGAATGAAATTTTAATCAGAATCGAAATTTTAATAAATCTATCTACGGGACTTTTACTTTTCTTTAGGTATAGCCCAGTACAAAAATGTCAAGATAAAGCACCTAGAAATGTGCGCAAAAATCTAAAATTTTGGATACGGCCTCCTCGCAACACATTTTTCACGCGATGCGCATCTCATTCATTCATTACGATACTATTCGTAATAATTGAAAACTAGGTACCTATGTTGCCAAAAATATTTTCGGGTGATAACTTGACCTACATTTTTATATCGTAAGTATCGATCTTGGATCGATACATTTATACGACACTTAACGCCTATTAAAAATTTGACGGTAATGAAAAAGTTATATAAGTAAGGTTGAATAGATGTAGTTCTTTTAAAATTGCAAAAACGGAGTGTTTGTTTCGGTGCTTTTGGATATTTTTTTATTAAGTTTTATCAATTATTTATGGGGTCTCCCATATAACAAACGTGATTTTATTAGGTGTATGGTAGCCCCACTTCAATGTTTATTTTCATTATTTGTTGTTATAGAGGCAACAAAAAAAAAACATCTGTAATAAAAAATATCTAGCTCATGAGATACAGCCTGGTGACAGACAGACAGACGAAAAAACAGCGGAGTCTTAGTAATAGGCTCCCGCTTTTAACCTTTGGGTATACAGAATCCTAAAAAAGGTGGAAAAATTGCTGACGATGACACACATGCAAGCCTACTTACCTATATAAAACTACATAAGTGGTCTGACTCATGGTATTAAGGATTACGTAGAGTTTACCACTGGTTTAGTAATCTGAGGTAAAGTTTCCTCTAGTAATAATGAGTTTTCATAGTAGGTAATACAGGCTGAAATTTTAAACACCTTCCAAATTTTCAAAAAACAAATGACGTATTTTATCTTTTGGTATAGTACAGTACAAAAATGTCAAGATAAAGCCCTTAGAAAACGTCCGCCAAAAATCTAAAATTTTTTATACGGCCGCGTAGCAACACTTTTTTTACCTAATGCGCATCTCATTCATTGATTACGATACTAATCATAACTTTTTGATTTTACCTTTATACCTTAACAGGCCTAGGACCGTAAAAATTGAAAACTATATTGCGAAAAATATTTCGGGTGAAAACTTGATTTACATTTTTCACTTCATAAATGGGCTCTAAAAACGATACTGAACGCCTATAAAAATTTAGGAAAGTGGTTCAAATTTCATCCTGTATACAGTCGCGTAGTGGTCAGTAGGGAGAGCCTTATACGGAGTTTTAGGCAATGCCTCCGTAAATTAGATTATTGAGGTTGCACAGATAACAAGGACACATAATCTTGCTTGACTGGCAAAACTTTGCATTTTAAATGTTAAATTGTTTTCTTTCTGGCTGCCATCTATCTACCATTGTAGATGTTAGAGCGATTACTTTTTTTATACTCCCTACTGTAAATTCTTCTTCTTCGTACTCTGCTTATTGAAAATAGGTAGCTAAGTAAATAAATACTACATAATCTGAATTATGGTATGAAAATCGTAGAATAATCAAACAAAACGTAGGATGGTCAACGGTTATGTTCACCTTCTCCTTCAGTGCTTTTAGTTCTCAGTTTCATGAAAACATATTATATGTATTTTAATTAAGTTGAAAATAACTTGTAAAACATTTAGGTTTTCGATTTCTTAGATAGATGGAACTCGAATCCAAAACCTTCCACGTACTGGCGACTGTTTTAACCAACTGAGAGACATTGTTTGTATCGACGAAGTTATTCAAAAGGCTTTAATTTGTAAGCCAGTGGAATACATTTATTTTACTGTCTTTAATTTGCAGTTTATTTTATTATGTTTTGTTTTAAATTTAGGAAATATTATTGTTTGTACCTACTGACTGAGTAATTAAAAAATTACAGTTTGTCTTTGTTTTAAGAATAATCTTTATATCCATAATATACTTATGCATCCATATATGTTTTACCACCAGGATTTTCTTCAAATAATATTAACAGTTTATCATTAAAGACGATTCTCATGTCACCGCTGCGCTGCAAGAACTGAGGCCACCGAGTTCTGTTACGTTCCACCGTCCTGTTGACACTTTCACCCGGTCTTTACGAACGGCTTAGCGTGTAATTATATCAATATTAAACACCGACTTTACCCTTGGATCTCAAACAATTTTCCAATCGTATTGGTTGTCATGTTACAGCAAGTGTAGGTACAGCGTTCCGGTGTCAGGGTTCTGCGGTCTGTTGACACTTTCACCAGTCGGCGCGGGCCATACCAGGCTTTACGTCACCCCGCGCGCGCCTCATAAATTATATCATCACGAAATCAGCTGCCCGATTACTGGTACACTGGACATTAATACTTTTTTCTGTGGCCGTGATTCAAGTTCTGCCAACAAGTTTTACCGAACTTGTAATTTCGTACGAGTTCGAGAAAGCCTGTGGCCGGTTGGTGTTATTCCAAGTAATCAATCAATGTAACACAGTGTCAATGTTCGTTGTTACGTGTTGCAAGTGTGATTTTAGCTTTGAATGTTTTATTTCAATATTTGAATAAGTATTAATACAACGTTGACGATCCTTTCATAGATGTACACAAAGCTGATTCAAAAACCTGTTTTACCATTTTTGTTGGTGTTCTACTGTTTTAGTCTTGAACCGTTACCATCACATTAATATTGCTTAGACCAAATAATAACGGTATTTCAAAACCTAAAACCATCGTTATTCTTGAATGAAAATTTTAATCGTCATTCATCCGTGTTTACCTATAATATATCAACTAACGTAGACTTCTAACAATAAGTCGAATAAATATTGTATCCCAGGAACGTTCATAACTTTCATTTTCGGCTATGCGCCAAGTGAGCTGGGTCCTATTGTCTCGCGTTTGTTACTACTGCCGCGTTACCCATGGCTCTCACGATTTGTCACGGGGAGTTTTACGTTGTGCAAGTCAAAAACTCATGAGTTCTGTATATCCGTGGTGCGTTTTGCAACCGCTGTGCTTACATCTAGTATATGTAAATCGCTCGTAAGATTTGGTTCACCGAACATCGAGATCATCTGGCTCTGTGACCAATTGTTTCCATTTCAAGTTTCGGAAGCTGCCAGAATATAGCAAGATTTGTTTAACGATACACGTGTGCGTTAAAGAGTTCAATAACAATGGTAGATTGTGTGATTGAAGCAGTTTCAAACAATGCTTAAACAAAAAGATAAGTGCTAAAAATATATTAGATATGCATAAAATCAGTTAGTTCGATAAATAGCTTGATAGAAAAATCTTTACATATGTTTGATGAAACAGCTATTTATTAAATATACTTTATATGAGATTTTAGCATCTGTAAAGATGTTTCTTTCGGGTGTTAAGATTGCAAAACTCCTAACATTTGATGAAACAACGCTGGCTTACAGCGATAAGAATATGCTTGAAAAATGGACGCCTCTGACGTTGTGGTCTCGGTGGCTAAATGGTAAAGCCACATGAGTAAATATTCATGTGGTAAAGCGCCGCGCCCGGTATGCGACGAGGTGCGGGTTCAAGTCCCGCCTGAGACATAATTTTTCGGGTTTATGTACTGATATTAGCAACATTTTTATTACGAGTAAGTATGCCTTTTGCGAATAATATAATAATAACACAAATTGCTATTTAAATTGGATGAATGTAATGGCACTTTATAAATTAGTCACTTTCGGTTTGTAATGTTATTTTTTATAAACTAATCGCGTGTCCCACAATTCTATTACATTAATGCATCTCAACAATTCATTAATCAACGTAACAATACTGAATTAGTATTTGTATGGCATAAAAGATAATCCTTTCGCTTCATTGCTTTAACATATTAATTACCCCGCGGAAGACCTGACGTTGAAAGTTGTGTGCGATAATCAAAGTGCGCAACCTTTTTGCGCTTGCTTTTATTAGCTCGGAGCCTACTCACCCAAGTAACGAAGAGCACTTGTTCTTTTCTCTTTTCATTTCCACGCGTTTGTTCCGAGTCACCAACGCACGCCACTCTCCATTTCACAATAATTTACATAAAACTTTATAACTTGTCACACAAATAATCCACAAATCGTCCGGCAGCGTCATAAATCCTCCATCTGGAACAATATTAAAAATATAAATGAGTCACACATTCTTAGCGATACGTGAAAGCTGTGTGTAAACGGTAAAATCTGTTGAAGCAATCAAAAACACAGTTTATGACGTAATTATTATGAAATTTAAGAATGATGTCTGTCTGTATCGTCTTGTAACACGACTGTGCTTCTGATGCGCGAGGGCAACGTTCAAGTATCATCAAAAACTTGACCTATTGATTAATTGTTTTTTATTAAATGGTCGCTTTTGGGGTTTCCATACATTCAAGTACGGTCAACATCATAATATGTCGATGAACACCTTAGTACCGTGTCAAAACTAGTCGGCCATTCCCTTTAACATTTTTTGCAAACGAAGAAACTTGTTACTATGTCACACACAGTTCTCATTTAAAAATACAGGTGGAAATTATTTGTACTCAACACCGAAATTATCTATACTTCATGCATTTGGATGGTCGGGCGCATTTCATGCATATAATACTAGGTAGTGCTCATTAGCGAGGGGACATTATGAACTAAATAATGTTTTAAACATATTTAGCTATGCGCAAAGTAACGCCTGAGTCTATTAATTTTACTGTATTTTTTTTTACAAAATCGTTAAATACAATTGATACTGCTCCATGCATTATGATCTATCGAGGTAAAATGTTAATAACTGATCTAATTTTTATGACCATACGATGCTGACCATGAGGTCAAGGGTCAAATCGAAATCGTGCGCCGGTAAGTTTTGGTATTATTTATTTTGTATACTCAGTGTTTCAGTTTCCTTATTCGATAAATGAATTCCAAAAGTTAATCGAATTCGAAATTATCTTACTAGGATCTTACAATAATTTTATATTACCGTTGTACATTGCTCTATTGGCTATCAGTGCTTTGTTGGCTTCAATCCTGACGTTGATTTATTTAGCTCAGTAGCGTGTACTTAAATAATTTTGTATGTGTATGTTGGTAGAATTGAATGCCTGCGGGCTACTAAGCTTTGAACATGTTGCATTTTGTGGGCGTAATGGCCCATGGCGGCATGTATATAAGTTAATGTTTTTTTTCTTGGATTATGTACGTACCTCTCCCTGTGTGTGGTAATTGTTACGTTATATTTACAAAAGATCAAACCATTTTAGGATGATTAGTTGATTACTAAATGATAGAGCTACCTTCTCATAATTTTCTACTCGTAGCAAGTAAAATGACGTAGCGTGTTAAATAGTGTTACATAACACGTTTTTCTTTCATTAATTTATTATTTAAAAATTTATAATAATTATTTAATGCAAAAAAGACTGAAATTGCTGAGGATGAACTACGAGATTGCGTGTTGAGGTTCGGCATCATTTTGCTTAAAATATGATCAGAATAATTTGTGAGAAATTTCAAGACAGCTGTAAGTACCTCTAACAAAGGCTCTGTGCTCTGTGATTTATTACAATGTCCTAATAAGAATTACAGTCATTTCCATTAATGGTTGAGTTCAATTAACATAGTTGCAATTATGACTTTAGCGATCATTTTATCGCAGCGACTGGTTACAATAATAGTTGTCCTTCTACCTAAGGCATTGATGGATCTAATGGAATCAAACACGAATAAACATAAACACTAACCTAGCTTATTAAGTATATATTTTAGATCCGGTCTTCTTCTTGCGCATCCAAACCAAATTAGGAACGACGAGATTCTATTCGGTAGTTTATCAAATATCTCGCCTTCGAAGAGCCTACGTTCTTGTTTGGCATCAACCTTAAAATCTGAAGTGGATGCGTCAATAAGCATATTATGTGATTTCGACAAATGAAATTTTTGAGAGCCTAGCATATTTGAAAAAAAAAATTTGAAATGTTTAAAAGCATTAACAATAAAATTGGGAAACATAAAAATGTTTTGAGAAGTCATCATTAGGTAACGTATTAATTAATTAGTGGAAAGTAAAAAAAAGTTGTTTTATTTTTGCCTGTTTGATGACACTTAGAAATGGTAAAAAGTAAACGTTTAAGAGTGCGGTAATATTTGTATGCTTAACAAAAACTGTTTTTATTCTTTATTTACAATGATAACTACAGGAACAAGGTACCTACTGATGACGATTTTACTCGAATATGTGTTTTTTTTTTTTTTTTTTAATTTATTGAAAGAACCACAAACAAGTTTACAATAAGCTTATACTCGTATACTAAAACATATTAAAATACAGACACATTTTCAACAATTGTAAACTCAACAGCGATGGTTACATTTTACGTAAACATTAGAATAAAACATGCGGGACTCTAATACAAATGAAATTAAGTTCATTTATTGTTGGTGATGTGTGTATGTGGGTGTGAGTTTCTGTAATATAAAAAAATTAAATAAATTATCGGTAGATGTGTGTCAGATATGTTACTTAATGTGTAAGAATTAATACTAGCTGTTATTAAGTAGCTTTATAACTTCTTTATTGTAAGACCTGGCACTACATGCAAAGATATCCACAGAATTGAATTTTTTATTATAACAATCGAGCATGCCACGTCGAGGGGAGGGGATATGGTGATTGAGTTAGGCGTCAAATCAATTGCAAAAGACGGCCTTCATCTTTAAGCCGCAGTGAGATCTTCGGTATTTCTGTGCAATCGCTAGATTCAAAGCATCTGTAATTACTCATTACACTAATGGATCTCCGATCGGGGCCGTATGCATTATTTGCTTTGTCACGACCCGCTACTAAAATCCGACGTAAGTTACTGTCCTCCTAGCCTGCAGTGTTAACAACGATGCATCTGAACTTTGCGAAATCCGATACAATCTAACACACATTGTAATAAATGGCCTTCATTTACCGATAGCATCTATTAAAACTAGTTGTATTAGCCTTACATTGTAACTGATAAAATTGATTGTCGCTAACCGTATCTCAGATTCCGATTGAAATTGTTAATGTATACACTAAAACCATCTAATGTTAAACATTGAAAATTATAAAGTCGCTAGTTCGCTCATAAAGGAGTCTGCACCAAGGGGGGTCACTTATTCTTGTAAAAAATGAATTTAAATGTAAAGAACGCAAAGACATTGTGTCGCTCTCGGTTGAACGAACTATTGAACTAGCGTGTGCTAAGCTGGAACAATATATCATAATTAGCGTGTATAGCCCCCCCAAAGCTAATTACCACTTTTTTGAATTTGTTATGGATGAGGCTCTGAAAAAGCTCTCAAAATCGAATAAGAAAGTAGTGGTATGTGGGGATTTCAACGTTAATACTCGTATATTAGAAGAAACGCAGTTGTCCACCCGGTTTCTTAATTTTTTTAAGTCTTATAATCTAATTAAACTTTTTAATGAACCCACCAGGGTGACGCCCACGTCAGCTACTTGCTTAGATAATATTTTTGTGATGGTAAAGTGTTAAAAAAAACGATTTTAAATTGTCTTATTTCGGACCACAGCGGACAAGAAGCATCGTTCGAGCACCATTATGTCTCTAACAAAGTAGATTCTTTGTATAGGCAATTCACTTTTAATAAAATAGAAAAGTTTATGGAAAAAATTAAAGAGGGTGTGAATTTGCTAAAGCCTGATGATCAGAATGTTGATGAATTATATGAGAATCTATTTGGTTTGGTTAAAAAGGAATTTGATAAACATTTTAAACAGAAAAAAGTAAAAATAAACAAACAGAAGTATAAGTTTAATGAATGGGCTACACCTGGTATTTATAAAAGCAGAAAAACATTATCCGATTTATATAGTTTAAAGGCAGATTCTCAAAACCCACATATAATAGAACATGTTAAAAAATACTCTAAATGATTTAAATTAGTATGTGCCAAAGCGAAGTCAATCTATCTTTAAAATTTAATTTCGGCTTCCAAAAATAAGGCAAAAACTACTTGGAATATTATTAATAAAGAGACATGTAGAGTAAAACCAAATAATCCTACTTACTCTATAAGCTAATAAACACGAACACGGAGGTTGCAAATACATTTGAGACATTTTTTTCGAATATAGCTCCCTCTATTACTGAAGGGCTAGCTTCTTCTGCTGATCTAGCTGAATCCCTTCTCAAGTCTGTTGTCGAAGAGTGCAATTATTCATTTAATTTTAGACATATAAACCCTGACATAATTACAAGAACTTTTAGAGAATTTAATATGAAAAAACCAAGGAACTTTGGGGAATTTCTGTCAATATTATCAATACAATCATAAGTTCATTAACCCCTCAACTCGCTATTATTTTTAACAAATGTATTGATGATAGACAGTTTCCAACTTTAATGAAGTTTAGCAAAATCATTCCTTTGTTTCAGAGGAAACACAAGGGCCGTTTTTCCATACAAACGTAGTCCCCTGTTTCCTCCCTGGATAAAGCCAGTAGATCAATAATTTTTATTACAAATATCTATGGCCACTATTAGCATGTTTCTATGTTTTCTGTTTTTTCATAAATTAATTAATAAAAAAGATATGAGCCCTCAAAAATGGAAAAAAACTCCGCTGTGTTCAAACATCCAGAAAACAAATATGGCTAAATTTTAGAAAAAAAGGAAAACATACGAACACGGCCAAAGCCAATCTTTATTTTTTAATGAAAAAAGTATTTAAATCGGTCTAGTTTTGGAAAAGTGATCGGGGGACTACAAAACGTTGATTTCGTGTGCTTTTAGTAGGTATTTTCGGTCCAAGAAGCAGTTGTCTCTATCACACTCTGCGGTGAATGCGTTTGGCACTGCGCGACAGCAATAGATTTGACAAATAGCTATTTTTCAATTCTCTCGCCCGTAGTGTTTCCTCTTAAGTCTGGCGAAAAATGTGACCCCTCCAATTTTCGACCTATATCTATATTGCCAGGACTTAGTAAAATTTTCGAGAAAATAATGTTTAATCAGCTTTTATCACACTTAAGTGTAAATAAATTATTAAATAGCAACCAATATGGCTTCAGAAAAGGTAGAAATACTACCGATGCTGGAGTTGCTCTCCTAAAACATGTGTTCAACGCTTGGGAGAGTAAGCTAGATGCCTTAGGTGTATTTTGTGACCTTTCAAAGGCCTTCGATTGTGTGGACCATGAAATATTACTTAAAAAACTTAAACATTATGGTGCATCGAATGATTCCTTGGATCTAATAAGTTCTTACCTTAAAGGCAGAATACAAAAGGTTTGCATAAATGGAGCTGAGTCTTCAGGGTCGGCCCTTGTTATGGGTGTCCCACAGGGATCAGTATTAAGGCCCCTGCTATTTTTAGTTTATATAAATGACCTCCCCTGTTACTTACATAATCTTTGTGAGATGGTATTGTTTGCAGATGATACATCAATGATTTTGAAAACCAAGAGGGGCAAATCTTCATTTGACGATGTTAACAATACCCTATCTAAATTATTGCATTGGTTTACAACAAATAATCTTTTACTTAATGCAAATAAAACAAAATGTGTTAAATTTACGATGCCAAACGTAAGGTTTGCTGCCCCTCATATAATTGTTAAAGACGAACCACTAAACTCTGTAGATTTTACTACCTTTTTGGGTATAACTGTAGAGTCTCATTTGCAATGGGGTGCTCATATTAGGGGGCTGTCTGGAAGACTTAGTTCTGCTGCTTATGCTGTAAGAAAGATAAGGCAATTGACTGATGTTGGAACAGCAATATTAGTATATTTTAGCTACTTTCATAGCATAATGTCATACGGAATTCTGTTGTGGGGCTCAGCGGCAGATATTGAGTCAATTTTTATATTGCTAAAACGTGCTGTGAAAGTAACTCCAAATAAAAACCTTCTTACAAATATAACGTTTATTATTGAACTAATTTTAATCACTTCACTCATACAGCATTTACACTTTATATTTCTTAACACCAAGACATAACTTTTTCACTTTATATCGACTGCACTTGGCACGAAAGTAAACTCGAATGTCCGATGGCGCGGTCTGCCATTTTTACTATAGTTTTTACTTTTAGTCAAATCAGCAATGGGTTTAATTATCAATAATGGCAGGGTGCGCTTCCGGAAACGCATTTAAGGAAACGGAAGTTACTGGAAAATTAATCATGGGACTAACATTTATATCAACTAAAATAATTAGCATAGACATAAAAATAAAGCATTGCTAACAGTGCTGTACGGGCTATTTACGGCCTTCGACCCCGTGACTCGCTGAAAGAGCTTAATATACTTCAAAGAGATTAATATACTTACAGTGTCTTCTCAATACATTCTCGAGAATATTATTTACGTTCGTAAGAACATACATTTATTTCTTAAGAAAAGTAACGTATACAATTTTAATACGAGAAATAAAGATAAACTCGCCGTTCCAGGCTTCAAACTGCGAAAAGTAGGAAAATCGTTTAAGGGAAATCGTATTCGTATTTTCAACAAATTACCAAAGGATATTGCTGATCTCCCTTTACATAAACTTAAATCGTATGTCAAAGTTATTTTAATGAAAAAGGGCTATTACACTGTTAATTATTACTTAAATGATAGAAATGTATGGCATTACGTTGTCCCAGCTCGTACTTGCTTAAACCTTGTAAAAATTACCTTACCTTGTAAAAATTTATTTAGAAAGAGGCTGACAATAGTGACCCAGTTTCATTCGCTGCTTCTTCTCGGCACTAGCCCAGACTTGTCCCGAAGCAGTGGTAGGTTTAAATATTGGGACGTGTAAAATCGCCTCCTGGGGCCTATTTGCAGAAATAAAACTGATTTAATTGATCATAAAATCCCTTACCGTGTAATTTAAACAAGAGCTTAAATATTCCCTCGATCGTGAGTTATTCCAGACACAACTGAAATAAATTGTTATCGTGGCACCCGAGTGCCTCCTGGGGGTTGAGGGATTAAACTCTAAATATTTTACAACCAATCATTCAGATTTAATGTTTTATGGGCTACGTACTTATCTAGAAATAGTCCTTGTAAAGGAAATTTAAATTAATAATTAAAGGTGTCTTAATGATGAACAGGACAAAAACCAACGTGATGACCTATGTCAATCGACGCTAGGTTTTACTTAGACTACTCTTTTTTGAAAATTAAGGCAAACACCTCAACGATCGTATAAAGATAACAGGTGTAACAAAAATTAAGCGTGAATGTATAAGCGGGTTTTCCCTGCGCTGGTTGATATCAAACCTTGTCAGATATCACTTCATTATATTTAAAAAAATGCATATCTTCAAAGATAGACACTTAAATTTGCATAACATTGAAAAGAGTTCATGGAGGACGGTAAACTTAGAAGTTTTTAGACGTTGAACTTTTGATTGGTAATCCAATATTTGTATAACAAATCATGTTCGCTAACAAATTACATGGATTTAGCCATTGACATACTTGCTGCCATCTACGCTTAATGCGTAGACGGGCAAAGGGAGCCGGTGTGACGTAGGAGATGTAGCTTGCGCAAGCTTGCGTCGCCATCGATCACGCGGCCTTGCCCGAAATTCTTCTTTTACCACTAACACAGAGTTGAACCTAACTCAACTAAATATTCTTGATTCATCAATTATCATAAAACTTCTACATTCAGTGAATTATACTTAATTGTTGGCTGCATGTTTTATTAATAATGTGGCAGTAAAACAGTTTAATTATTTCTAATTCGTTCCTGCCTTTCACCATACACTAATAAGAAGTATAATTTTATATTGATTACACTATTTATTTCGTATCGTTGGTGATTTAGGTAAATACGTTTCTTTGGCTGTAGGATTATCGGATAAAACAGAATAAATTAGGATTCAGACCAACTATTTCAGACCAACATTTACACTTTATATTTCTTAACACCAAGACATAACTTTTTCACTTTATATCGACTGCACTTGGCACGAAAGTAAACTCAAATGTCCGATGGCGCGGTCTGCCATTTTTATTATAGTTTTTACTTTTAGTTAAATCAGCAATGGGTTTAATTATCAATAATGGCAGGGCGCGATTCCGGAAACGCATTTAAGGAAACGGAAGTTACTGGCACATTAATCATGGGACTAACATTTATATCAACTAAAATAATTAGCATAGACATAAAAATAAAGCATTGCCAACAGTGCTGTACGGGCTATTTACGGCCTTCGACCCCGTGACTCGCTGAAAGAGCTCTTCAAAGAGATTAATATACTTACAGTGTCTTCTCAATACATTCTCGAGAATATTATTAACGTTCGTAAGAATATACATTTATTTCTTAAAAAAGTAACGTATACAATTTTAATACAAGAAATAAAGATAAACTCGCCGTTCCAGGCTTCAGACTGCGAAAAGTAGGAAAATCGTTTATGGGAAATTGTATTCGTATTTTGATGATTCAAAGTTGGTCTGATATATCTGTGATAGGTATTTTTGACTTCTTAGACCTCTGCTAGACCACAGCAAATATTACTTACTAAAAAAGCAATGACCTTATTGGTTAGTAGAACTCATAAACAATATTCGCTCAGTATACTTTGACATAATGTGAAGAATACCAACTATTAATGATGTTTAAGATTGTTTTCATATAAATAATAATAAAGTTGAGCCTTCGATATTAAGAACCATTTTAATCGATCATTGGTAATCATCGTATCTATTAGCATTATAACAAAGTATGATGATTATTTGGTGAACGTGACCTTATAGGGCTGACCGGGGCTGGTTGGCTGTAGGGGTAGGTAGACTCATAGTTCATAACTTCATTTAATCGGGAGTGAGTGCGACAGTGTTGCGCCTCAAAAGAGTCTGCCAAACGACCGATCAGTAGCGCCAAACAACGTACGTGGACAAGCGAGTCGTCGCCAGTTATAGTGGACTGTCGATTTAGGAGACACGTAAGTATTTAATTAACCGTTTACTTTTTTTCTTCTAAACTTGTAATTATAAAACAAACTCGTGATACTTTCGTTTTTTATCGGAAAGTAGTTATCTTTAAATGTATACGAACAGTAGAGTATTGATTGTTCACAGTATTTTACGCATAGTGCATTTTTAAAAATTATAACTGTGTTTGGGGTTGATAGATTAGTTACCAGTTGGGGTTGGTTGACTATTGGTCAACCTGCTCCGTATTACGCCCTAGCCGGGGCAATTTATTAAAATATGGTATGCTACTTTCTATTGTAAAATGAGAACATACAAAAGAAAAATCACGAAAGCAGTTACTCCAAAAAATTACATCGAGAGAGCTTGCCAAGATATTTTATTTCATAAAAAGTATGAATTCGGCGTCTAAAAAATATAAAATTCCATATAAATCATTGCACTACTATGTCACTAAAATGCGAACAATTTTAGAAAAAAAAATCAGATATTTCAAGGTCAGAAGGGTTGGCTACATCATCTGCTGAACGTGGAACTTTAGTAACTATGGCGATTGCAGTTTCAGCACTAGGAAATTCAGTTCCGCTATTCCAAAGTTGATTGTTATTATGATTAAGAAAAGTTTTTGCAAATTTTTTTTTTTTTTAATAAATATTTTAAGACATGCCTCACTGGGCCACACAGAGCCATCTAGTCCCAAATTAAGCTACTATTAAGTACCCTGTCGTATGGGGTACTAGACAACCGATAAACTTACATAAATACTTTTTTTTTGTAAATACATACTTATAATACATAGAAAACACCCAGACCAGTACAAACAGACATGTTCATGCACACAAATATTTGTACTGTGCGGGGATCGAACCCGCGACCCATGGCTCAGAAGCAGCGTTTACTACCGCTGATCCAAATGGTCGTCAAACAATTGAACTGTTTTACAATTCTTTAACTGTCTAATAAGGTTTATTCACTACCTAAGTCTACTTACCCCAGGCAACTGATCAACTTACCCCGGCCATGGGGCAGGTAGACCATTTTGGTTTAGTGCCCTTATACTAAATAAACCATCACTTTTGTCAATAAATTTTCATCTAAGACTATTTATTTAGATAGTCACTGAACTTTGCTATAGTTTCTAATAGTTTTCTTACACATTTTAATAATACATAATATAATATATAAATTAGGGAGAAGTTCTCCCGTGATCATGGCGCTTGCAACAGTGCCGAAATATCGGAAACTCATAATAAATAAGGTACATGGTATAAACCCCGAATTAAATAACTCTAGTGATAGTGACCATGAAAGTTTAAATCAGTATATTTTAATAATAGCTTTTTTTAAATAAATTTATATACAAAAAGTTAGTCAACCATCCCCGGTCTGCCCTACTCTTTTTAAATTTATACATTTGAAACCAGAAGATGTACTTTTACTAACATCAACTTAATGTATGGGAAATCTCTCTTTTGTCAACCCTTCTAATTACTGCATAAAAATGATTTACAATATGGTTTTCATTAGCAGTTTATGTTTTAGAGTATTTTTGATAAATGCTTCGAAAATTATGGAAGGACGACACAGTGAACAAGAGATTCAAACATAAGTATGATCATCAGCTTACATCAGTCCACTACATCACACACAGTAACATTATTCTGCCAAATGGTAAAGTTTTTTTTTATGTTTTTCTTAGATGTCGACGCATCTTCGACAATGCAATTTTTTATAACCACAAAAGTGTTGTAACTATGAAGGTTACAAAAATACATTATAATAAAGTTAACACGAACAGACGGAAACGTAATGTTCCAAACCGACAAAATTAATGTCAAAACGTTTGTATAATATTTATGAGGTTTACATTCATTTATTATTATCTAAAATCTTGTAAATAGCCCGCTGATTGTGTCCCACAAAAAAAAAACAAAAAAAAACTTGTGAATGTGATGTGACAAGGGACAACCGGATGGAACGAAGTTCATTTTATTTAATTTTTTTTTATTCTCTCTCTCTCTCCCTCTCCTTCTCCCTCCCTCAGTCCCTCCTCCTCTCCCTCTCTCTCTCTTTATCTCTCGCCGCACGGCTTACAACTATAGCAAAAAGTGTCGGTCAAAAAGTGTGATAAGGAACTTCGTTTCAATAAATACAGTTCAAATAAAACAAATTGTTATTCAATCGACATATCAGCCTATGTTAAACCATCGCTGGATATATTCGACGACCATTTGGATCAGCGGTAGTAAACGCTGCTTCTGAGCCATGGGTCGCGGGTTCGATCCCCGCACAGTACAAATATTTGTGTGCATGAACATGTCTATTTGTACTGGTCTGGGTGTTTTCTATAAATTATACGTATGTATTTACAAAAAAAAAAAGTATGTAAGTAAGTTTATCGGTTGTCTAGTACCCCATACGACAGGGTACTTAATAGTAGCTTAATTTGGGACTAGATGGCTCTGTGTGGCCCAGTGAGGCATGTCCTAAATATTTATTTATTTATTTATATATACCTCAGGTAGAGCCCGGCACTATGTCCAATATTTTTTATCTAATCTATTTTCAGGAGCAGAGATGCTTTACGTATCTGCTTACTTTCATGATGGCTCCAACTTGCTAAAGGTCCTACTACGTTGCATATAAAGAGAAGTAGTTTCCTTTTAAGAAACACGTCTACCCCATCGGTAATAACCGAATGCACACTAAAATTACATATATTTTCACGTTAAAATGTATCCATAATAATACATGAGTGAGAAGCTGAATCCTTGACGTCTGACAGTGGTATATTTACGAGTGACTGTACATCATTAAGTACGATTTCAATGTAATTTAAAGGAGATGTCCCAAATTGTATGGAGGCCAGGCCCAGAACCTGTACACCCCACCAAAAGATAGACCAATACACCTACAAGATTTTGTTATTATCCAATTCTTTTAAAATGGCTTCGTTAAGTGGTTCAAATAAAGAGATAAGTAAGAAAATAGCAATACAAAACAACAAAACCATCATGGCGGAATCTGACATTATGATGACGTCTGTCAGTTTCAAAATCGCGCAGCTAGGAGTCGAGTGCCATCGCTTACTGTAGTAACAACAAACATTATGAAAGTAATGTGTCGATCAATACTAAATACAGAAAACGAAAAAGAGGTCGTTATAATGAACTACAATAAAAGCGCGACAAGCAGAACAAAAACTTGAAGTGAATGATTATGCCAAAGTGACAAGGGGTATCTGACAGCTACTGACATTTAAAGTTTTTTTAGATTGACGCCATCTTGAAATGCCTAATGGAGTTTGATAAATTATTCGATCTTATTTAGTTTTGAACCACTAAATTATACGTTAAATAAATTTATATGTATTTTTCCCAGAAACAGTATTTTTTTCTTGATTTTTGAAAATGGTGTACAATGTCTGGGCCTATTATGGGACATCTCCTTTATTTAGTAGGTACTGTAACATAACAATACCTTGTGCAGTACTTTTACCGAAATTTCACAAACGCAGTAAATTGATACTCATGCGGTTGACACACTACGTAATGTTGACACGTGGTTGAACAAAAACAATCGATTTACGTCACGCGATGCAAATTGTTTGTAGTCTCGGGGACTACGTGTACCTACTGAACTCGTAGTCACCAAGTACTTGTATCTAATGTGACCAATCAGTGATGTGTAATGTAAAAAGAAATGAGTTTTTATTTTATAAATATGTTTGACATTATGAGAAAGTTTAAGAAGTTCATTTAGGTACACTGTAATCAAACAATGTAGAAAACGTACTCTCTAAATTGTGTTCACTGAAATGTTGTCTAATGAGACGTTCGGATGTAAGATTATGTATAAATAAACATAATCTTTTAGCTTAGCTTAATTGAGTCTTAGCAGAGGTAGGCATGATCACACGTGGGAAACTATAACGCGGTGTTTGCGCTCGGCTCTATCGGGGAGGCGAGGCTACACTTGTGGGAGCGGCGCAAGCGCACAATGGCTAAGGTAACACGCAAAGCTAGCGCCGAAAACAATTGCCTTAACAAAGCAAATCAGCTGCATTATAATAACTATATTTCCTTCCCACGTAAAGCCGACCGACGTCATTACAAAATTTCAGCCAAGTGGCATCGTTTCTTTGAGATTGTCAACGAGGTCGTATTATTGTTTGAAATTCTACATTCTTTGAAATCACAGAACATGGAAAAGTTCCATTTTCTGTGTTTGAAATAATTCTCGTACAATTCCATAAAAACGAGTAGTAGTAGCACAAACAATTAATAGTGTCTATGTGAACTCTACAAAAATTAAGATATATACTTTGTCATACTTTAAAAGAAGATATAGAGGTAGATCCAAAATATAGCTTTACATTAGAAAATTAAAGATTTCGGAATGATATTTGCTATATTTTTAAATTATTTTTGTGTACAAATAATCACACAGTTAGCTTGCTTGGTAATTACAGAACCGTGAATTGATATCGTGGGCCCTTTACCGGTGAGTTGAGTAATTAATAATGGAAATAGTGCTTTGCTCCACATAACGGAATGGGCACAAATGTCGAGAGTAAGATAAGAGATAAGCAATCCAAGTTCTTAATTGAAAGACAAAATGTCAAGATCATTATTAAATACAGTCGAGTGCTAGCATTTATGACGCTATAAAGTTACCCAAGACGGTTAAAAGAAAAAAGGGGAAGCTAAATCACGCCAAAAACATTTAATTATAAATAAAAGCAGCTTCAAGGTGTTATTTACTGTTAGAATATAACTTAAACAAATATTAATTACTATCTGCTTTAAGTATCTATTTCTGATTCAAGAGATAAATACTCATTATATACATTACTATGTACATTTAAGAGTATTACAACTTACTCCAAAGGTAGGTTATTTAACTCTTTCTTCTTTCATTAAGAGTTTTCAGATAATCATTTAAAAAGCACGACCAGTTAAAACCTATTTTGCCTTGATTAACTTTTCTGTCTATTGTAAAACAAGCAGTTTTACCCTTCCTATAGAACTGTGTGCACGGTTTCCGATAAGATTGGTAAATAAAGTAGTTGTGACAAAATTTATGTAAATACGAAATAGGTGTGGTAACCTAAACGAATTGTTTCATAAAATGGCTGTTTGAAATCAGTTGCAATAATCAAACTAGGAATCAACAACTTTAGTACTTATCCATCGTAATGTAGAATTGCTTGAATAAACATCTCGGGATTATATGTATAGAAGTTGAGAGTTATTTGTTAGCATAGTTAAATTAGGTTTGAAATATTTAATAGGAATTCGAAATTTAAATTACCGACAAATTTTTAAGTTAAGTATATATTTTACTTAAGTTAAGTATATATTTTGAAGTAAATTCTTTGAAAAATGTGTAGATTTAGATTTTATTCTTAAATCTGTACTAATTGATGTGTTGGCTTATATATACCATTTAATTATCTTATTAGACACATTCCTTTCAAACTGCTCTATAACGCCGTCAAAATTTACAGCCCTGTTGGATATTTAAGGTTGAACGCAGAATAATTTTAATTTACGTAACAATCGTGCGTTCTCATTGTTCGAAACAATACATTTTGTAGATGGATGATCTGAAGTAAGGTTTAATTGTGTTCTCCCTAAGGGGGTTTTGAGCAATACATAATTCATGTTCGTATCGCTGGATCACACCATACCGTAATTAAATCAGCAATAGTTGTTATGTAACCAGTTATTACCATAAAATATAATACATTGTTGCCAATATTTCATTTTTACCAATATGTTTATATCATTGTCATCAATGTACACATTCTTTGTAGCTCTCAAATGTTAGCCAGGCCATTGTTATATACTACGAATAGTAAGTTCGTTGACAATAAAATTATTGTAAAGCTTCACCACTATTTGTGGTGAAATAACCACTTCAGAACTAGTTACAGTAGGTACAAACGATCGGTAAAAATACAGTGACTGGACAAGTTTTTTGTTCGGTCGTTTCTGTAATAAAATATGATTGATATAAAGTTTAAAAATAAACAAAACAAATAATTAAAGCAAGGTTCTCTTATCACAAGCAAAGACTAAACATGTTTAAAACGTGTCCTGCAATTAATGAATGCTTGGTATTTATCGAACAGTTACTCCGATCTGACATTTTGTAAAGGTCAACATGTGAACCTACTCGTAGCTTATTAGCGCGGGGCTTGCCAAATGAAGCCTTAACATTCTTAAGGTTTATCGGTTTTTAATAGTTATAAACCAATTACAATGTATCATTCCTATAACATTTAAACTACCCTTGTATTTTTAAACAATAAGGTATCACATTAACTAACAACACACTATTATCATACTGTTAGATTCTTCTAGGTAGAGACATCAACGCGCTCCGTGTAGCGAATTGTATCTCTGTGTAAGTCCAAATACTAAAGTAAGCCGAGTTACTTAGGTATTCTTCATTATAGCAATTTACGTAGAGACTAAAAAATGTTTAATTCAAATAAGAGCTGCCGTAAATTGTTTTAATTGAGGACAAGGATGTCGGCCTGAGCTGCGTGCGCCATTGCCCCGCTGCAGATAAGAGCGAACGTTAATCGATAGTCATTCACGTATTCACCTGGCGATTATCCTTGCCGAGCCATTTGGTGTGCACTTAATGTGAGCGACGTGCTTCCGCCGGACAAAGTGATTAGATTCACACCACTAGCACTAGGAAATGAGTCGCGATTACGAAACTTGGGAGGTCGCCGGCAGAGTGCGCCGCCTCCGCTGCGCGACCACTGAAAACTAACTCGCTACAGCTCGCTCGCTCGCGCTGCGCCGGCACCGAAGAAAGGGACAGCCGGTCATTTCTTTCTTTCACTCGCGATGCGAAAATGACAGCTTTCTTATCGATCGGTCGATAGTTCAATGAGCGAAGCGAGTTCGTCACACGATTGTGCCACGATCGGTTCATGGTGATCAACCTATTTGAGACCTATTTTTAAAATTCAATTTTGTCTTTAGTGACGACACCTGTGTCACAAGTTCTAGATCACCGGTTTACTTGAGCTATGCGTCTAGAGATTGTCACAGAAATGATTAATGTTATTGTATTCGGTTTGAGCTAGATTCATCAATTCTTAGAAAATCTAGTTCATATGTCAGAGAGTTGCCCAACTTTAACCTTGACGCCAATATCATATTAGGGCACTTTTTTGTAAAACAGTTTTTTTTTGTTTTGTTCCGAGTAAATTACACAGTTGACTAAAATCAAACATCTGATTCCTCATAACTAGACGTAAGTAGGTATAATAAGGAAGCGCCGAGGATGCGCGCGAGCGGCTCGGCGCGTGCTCGCCCGTGCGGAAAAGTCTCGCCCAGTCATTTTCATTTCCGCTTTTATTTGAGGCCGCGATCTAGCGCTACTCCAATTTTTGTTTTTTTAGGTTTCAGAATTTTCATTTTGTTCGTCTGACAAATTTCTTTTTTTCGAGCACGTCCATAATTTTTTCCTCACAAGGCATAAGAAAGTTAGTTTCAGGCAATGTAATCAAACTAATAAAATTACATATAAGCTTTGTTTTAAACTTCCTAAGTCACCAAAAACCAAAACCATTGTGTATAGAATACTTCCGGTTAGACGCATAGCCATGAGATAGGTACTGCTAACCACTAACAGGGAAAAACCTTCGTAGTTAATTTGCAGCTATACTTATCTAAGAAACTATAAATGTAAAGTTGTATTTTAGGGATATCTGTGTCTCTGTACAGTTATTGTACTGTTTTGATATATTGCTTAAAATATCTGTAACAAATTTTAAAAAGGTTTTTAAGCAAATATATTGCTGGTGTAAATTGATAATATATACACGGTGCATTTCAAACCACCTGGAAAACGAAGCCCACGTTATGTGACTATTATGTATAACATCTTGGCAGTGTTATTTAATCTATCAATAAAAATATTTTTTGAAAAAAAATATATTATTCAATCTTTGAATTTTGTAACACGCTGTAACGCGCACAGAAGTATTATTTTGCTGCAGCGGGGTCCCGGATGAATGAACCTAACACAGCCAGTTCCGTGAGCGTCACAACTTGTTTTTAAATAAATAGCTGAACCAATATTTGAAATATGTTGATGTAAAAATTAAGATAACATTGTCTTCGTAGCTCGATTGGTTAGAGTAGTCGCCCGGTAAGCGGCAATTGTGTTCAAGTCCAACCCAACAAGACTCTTTAAGACTTAAGTATTCTCGATCATTATTAGTATTTTCATATAATACCATTTTTTAGTTAACTAAGCTTTATATCAGTAAGTAAGTATGTACATGACTATTAAACAAAAACCCGATACCTACTTAGCTCAAAATAAGCCACTAATTTAAGTCAGGGCATGATAATTGTGAGCTTTTTCTTTTGAGCAAACTCAACAAAGTCGGTTAGCCACGTTTTTAATTCACTGCGAGCAAAGGTATCCCCTAATACTGCGTTTTCATACATGAAAAATGCTCCTAACAAAGTAGCTCCTACTTTATGTCGTTGCACGTTGGTTGATGACTAAACCGATATTTATATTAGGTACCTATATATATTTCTGGACCTAAGAGATTTTACAAAACGTTTCTTTTTAATCAATATACTTTAATGTTTATAAATTAAAGCTTTATGACAAAGCGTTTACTTTTTATGATGGTAATTATTTTAAAACTGTCGTGTTCAAGCTGCTGTAATGTTGGGCTTTCGATGGTTGTCTTGTGCAACCGTTATTATGCCCTCAAACGGAATATCTTGTCGGTTGATCGCGGGTTTTCCTCGACTCTTTTATGACTTTATTATTTCGAGCTGATGTCATTTACCACCGTTATATCACGGCGGGGAAAAACGTATTTGTAAAACGTTACACTTTCGTAAAACTATGTCACGTTTTTTATTTCCGTAGAGAGTTCTTTAGTAGTATACTCGTACAATGACATTGTAGTAGGTACTTAATACATTAAAAGCTGGCTTAAAATTGTACGACTATAGGATCACCAACCGTCTGAAGAAGGCGGGTAGCAGAGTATTTTCTTTAAAATTAAGAAAACTTTGATCGCTTGCAGTATATATATATATTGTGGAAATATCTTCTTCTTATAGAGACCATGTCCAGAGTTATGTGGGATACATTTACTCTACAAAATATGCAACCGATTCGGTTCTCTACGATTCTAGCTACGGCATGCTTTCCAACAGAAAAACACATTGCAGTAAGATAAGCTGCCAGTTTTCAAGATTTATCCTTAGTTTAACGTTTGTGTTGTGATAACCAAAGATATCTCACCGCTCACAGCTTGCATATTCAGTGACATTTAGAGAAAAGCCCGTGGTTTTGCCTAAGCTGAGGTCTAACTTAATAACATAATAGATACTTATAGTTTAGGCCGCGTATCGTACTTGTTGGGCGGAACAAAGATGTATTAAATAAATGAAATGTCATTTGCTAAATATCACCTTTCAACTAAACCGCATTGATGGAGTAAAGCCCAGACCACTTACTTCATAGTTAAGGCGACTTAAGTCTTGCTAGTGGAAATTTAAAGCCTCCTTTAAAGGCTAATTTAAAGCCATTTTAAAGTGAGAAATGATTTCTTTCTTTACATAATATTTTCTTATTATTACTACTCTGTTACTTGCTAGCAGTTCATCTAAGAAAAAGTCCTGATTAATAATATTCTTATGTCTTGTTAACTGACGCTCCAGGATATAATATATTTAAAATGAACTCGTTGTGTTTACTTACTGATTGGAAGTATTGAATTTTTACAATTCGACTATTTGAATAATGATCTAGGTCTGATTTGATTATTAATGTTATTATGATCACTTGATGGTTATAATATGTATAGTTATTATATAACAAATAAATATTAGTGCTGCAGCCTTCACTGCAGCGGTCGCATTTTAACAGTCAAAGTCCAAATTCAACAAACTTATTAGAAAAGAGATGTTACGTGAAAATTACGTTTACTCACTCGTTTATTATTTACTTAGCCTAGTTTTGACTCCATTAGTTATTTCAATAGAATCTATTATAGGTATTATGGAAGCCTCTGCAACCTACTTACGACCTTTTGTGTTCTACGGGTTTGGTGTCACAAAAATGTTGATGTGTAATATTCATGTACTATAAGTTCTAATAGGTATTTTAACGATTTAATAGAACGTAACAAAAATATGAAGTGGAATTAAAACCTGCTCCTATTTTATAGTCAAGTAGGTAACATGTTATTATTATTAAGTAGTAAATGCGCACAAAGTTGGAAGTGTTAAAATACATTGTACAATGCAATCCATTTTCAGTCGTGCAGTCATTATCAGCAACCTTAGTGTGTGGTCTCATTGTTAATGTTCTCGCGAAATAATAAAATGAAATAGTGCGGCTGGAGCTAAACTGAAGGTTGCGGGTCACATCGTCTGAGTTGGTATTATAATTGTGTTGCAATGTGCACCAATTTGCAGTAAAACGCTAGGAGCAATTGGTATAATTTAATGCACTAGACCAGGGTTGGAAAACCTTTTAAATTTACTTACATTTTTTATCTTTGTACAATTTAACGCCCCATTGGTCTAGTGGCTTAAATACTAGGCCAAGATTTCGGGGTCCCGGGTTCGATCCCCGCGTTTGGCAACAAAAAGTTTCGAATTTTAGAACATTGCTCGGGTTTGTGATCACCAACCCACATTAGGCAAGCGTGTGGTGATTATGCCAGTACCAATTTACCAGTACCAATTTTCCAGTGCCTGTTTGGCGATTTTATTTTTGTTACAAAGTGTTTATTAACTATCTGACAAAAGTAGGTTTGGATTTATTCTTTCAATGGAAAATATTAGTAATTTAACACATATGAACGCCCCATTTTTCTTATTTAGTGGAAAAATGTACTAAGTAAAGGTTTTCATTTGAAATTAGGATTCAATTCTTTGAGACTTCAATTTATGGTTACCATACCATACCCTACCAAAACTAAAACTCGAGCCTTCTTATTATGATAAGTACATAAGTTTTGTAACAAATTTTTCATTAATTCGTTCATTCATTAATTTGACTTTCATCAGTTTTTATGGTTGTTCGCACCTGAACTAGTAGATAGACATTGCTTGTGGCTTGATCACAGGACCCGAATGATTTGTGAGCTCATGTACGATACACAGTCTGTTAAAATAGCCAACATTAGTATTTAAATATCTAACTTGTGTTGTCAATTTTGGAAACCTTATTAGATGAATTTCTGACGCTATTGCTCTTTTTAACTAGCGAAAAAAGAGGTAGGGCTGACCGGGGCTGCTTGGCTGTAGGGGTAGGTAGATCAATAGTTCAAAACTTCATTTAATCGGAAGTGTGTGCGACAGTGTAGCACCTCAAAAGAGACTGTCAAACGACCGATCAGTAGCGCCAAACATCGTACGTGGACAAGCGAGTCGTCGCCAGTTAGAGTGGACCAGGCTGTCGATTTAGGAGACACGTGAGTATTTAATTAACCGATCACTTTTTTTCTTCTAGTCATAAAACAAACTCGTGATATTTTCTTTTTTTATCGGAAAGTAGTTATCTTTATAAATGTATACAAACAGTAGAATATTCGAAAAATTACTGTGTTCGGGGTTGGTAGACTAGTTACCAGTTTGGGTTGGTTGACTATTTGTCAACCTGCTTCGTGTTACGCACTGGCCGAGGCAATTTATTAAAATATGGTATGCTATTTTCTATTGTAAAGTGGTTATTCTTTTTACAGAAATAGGAGAACATACAAAAGAAAAACTACGAAAGCAGTTACTCCAATAAATGACATCGAGAGAGCTTGCCATGATATTTTATTTGATAAAAAAGTATAAATTCTGCAAAATATTAAATCCCATATAAATAATTGCACGACTATATCACTAAAATACGAAGAATCTTAGAAAAAAAAATCAGATATTTTAAGGTCAGAAGGGTTGGCTAAAATGACATCTGCTGAACGTGGAACTTTAGTAACTATGGCGATTGCAGTTTCAGCACTAGGAAATTCAGTTCCGCTTTTCCAAAGTTGATTGTTATTATGATTAATAAAAATTTTGCAAAATAGAACTGTTATACAATTCTTTAACTATCTAATAAGGTTTATTACCTACCTAAGTCTACTTACCCCAGTTGATCAACTTACCCCGGCCATTGGGCAGGTAGACCATTTTGGTTCAGTGCACATAAACTAAATAAAACATCACTTTTATCAATAAATTTTCATCTATGACTATATATTTAGATAGTCACTGAACTTTGCTATAGTTTGTATTAGTTTTCTTACACATTTTAATAATAGTTTTTTTTAAGAAATGTATATACTAAAAGTTAGTCAACCATCCCCGATCTGCCATACTTCATTCTAAAAGTTTTTTCGTCGAATAGAACATAAATATCTCGAAAATCATGTCATTGTTTGAAAAGAAAGCTTTATCCCTAAGGTTATAAAAATACTATTGGCAGTATACAAGAAATATATAAAAAAGTCAAAAAATCTAATAATTTAAATTACGTAGTTTATAAACCATCAAATTTTAAGTTGGTTCTAAACAAGAATCCACTGCTTGTGCTATCAAGAGCCATACATTTTTCATAATTTGTAAATTGTTAAATTAAAAATAAACATATTGTTTTCTATAAATATAGCATATCCTCTCATACAAAGACTTATTGATGAGTTTAGCGTCATCCAAATATAACCTTGCACAAACCATGAACATAGTCATGTTCATTGAAGGTAACTAGAGCCTCTGGAAACGCGAGACGGCCGCGGCGGTCGTGTGTATCGAGTCAGCAAGGCTGTCGTTGTCTTTACCTTTTACTTTGGGTTAAGAGCGGACCTCAAATTACTGCCCATAAACAATCCGACGATCTTTAAGGTTCGCTGCCACTAATTGTTATTATTTCTCACCACAGCTGCACATTGTTGTCGGTACTTTACCTTCATAGCTTTTACACTCGGTTCTTACCATGAGATAGTAAATAAAACACTGTTTATATCAAACAAAATTTATTAAATACCTATTTACATTTAATCAATACGTGAAAATTCGATTAACAATACTCCAATTGTCTATATTTTTACATTATTTACAAATACAATTTTAATAAACATAATATCATTTATAGCATATAATATTGATAAATAATACGTTCATTAAAATAAATACAATTGGTTTTAAATTCAAATCGCAATGAGTATTTTGTTATTTAGGATCACTTAAAAGGATTTTTGATATTTTTTTGTATTTTGTACATTCAAATGCCTAGTTAATGTTTTGTACTTAATCATTGCAATGAAGTTTTAAAAGCGATTTAAATGAAACTAACCGACGCATTAAACTAAAAATAAATAAGGTTAGACAACTAAGGATTTACAAAACGAATGCACTGTACGGGAATAGATCACACAATTCTTAAAAATATGAATGTTTTGGAATGTTTACATTTTTAATAGATATTATAACTTATAAACTAAGCCTAGTAAATAAACTGTTTTTTTAAAGTGAAATAACGAATCCATACTTGGTAACATCCCTGTATTAAATAAGACGTTGCTTTTTATTTTCATATGTTTTTAAAAACGTTTTAAAGCACTATTTGTAGAGTTATATGGAAATATAATTGTTTACTAACATATTGACTTGGAAGTTATGATTTATTAAATGTTACTGCTGTCACACAGCACAGGCAGTGATAATGTTAGTGATCTGGTCAGGACTACAGTAATTAGCCGTTTGTTTAAATATCTATAGACATATCCCTTAGATTTAGCCATATTTCGGGATATTTCTTAGATAGTACTCTATCTATCTCGTTAAGTTTCATGAACACAACCATAATGTTATCATTACCCAGTGATCATTAATTGGACATGTTGTATACATCAGAAAATAATATCAGATTTTCCAATTTCCCATGACCTATGTAGGAAATTACTGTCCTTTATAAGATCCTTAAAAGATCAACTGTTTGGTAGAAAACTCTTTATTTACCTGAATGAAGACAACTGATGGCATTTCGGATCTTTGTATTCAGTATGACCGTTAATACTTTTATCCAAGGGGCCGGCCTGCACCCCCCAAAACAGAAATAATACACTTTTTTATTAGTTTTTACTTGGTAAGGTTTTGTTTAATCAAACTATCCTGCGTCATCATATTTGTAATGTGATGAAAGTACTACTACTTAGTAGTAGTATGACGGTGTATGTATTGTTTATCCGAAGTTTTCGAAGTGATGTATGAAGTAGGGCAGCCGGCGCGTGCGGTTGACTTGTTCGCACGCCGACATTATCGACTTGGTCAGCGGCCGCGGCCCACAGGAGAATACTCCGATCTTAGATACCTTGATAGATAAATTAATGTGTAAATAACATATTGTTAAGTTAATTGAAAAAATGCATACGTAATCTTAATTAAACTAGTTAGGTCTAGTTAGAACAATGAAGAATTAAAGTGTAGTTAATGTAGCGCAGATCATAAATCATTCTGCCAAAGAATTTACCCTGTTGGACAACTATCTAACAAGGGTCCTAATCTTATTAAAGTCAGTTTGCTCTGTAAATAACCCGCGCGAACTAAGACAGTTAAAACGAAAATTAGGCTAGTCAGGGAAAACATAGATAATGGAGATTACAACTCTACTTAGTCTCTACCTTAGGTAATAAACTTTTCTACTCAGTAGAAATAGCAAGCCTACACATTCTGTACTAGGTTATAAAAATATTTAAATCATCTGAAATACTTACATAGCTATGCTTCTTCTGTACGAACTTTAGGAATGAGGACATGTCAGGGCGGCCGAAATGGTTAACAGCTTTCAGCCCCGTAAACATGGAGGTGCGCGAAAGCCGTTGGAAATGGTTCTCGCAGATATACTAAATAAAAAAGATTACAACATCAGCATAGGTCAAACATTCCTAGCTAACAGTCTACGGAAAATATATTATTTAACTTCTTACCAACATAGTAGTCCGGAGGTCGAACTTATGGAAGAACTGAGTTATGAAGATATGGATCTCAAGGACGTTGGTCACGTCCTTACGCTCAACGTCGCGAAGAACGTCGATAAACCATTCGAAGTGCTTGTGCGACGGACAGATCCATAGGAAGTATACCTAGACGACATTATAATATGTACAGAACTTCAATCAAAGCATAGACCTTCTAAGACCTTTTGGATGTTTAAGTACTTATGTTGGACACACGGCCATGATTAAACCAAAGAATGTTTTGTCATTAGCATCATTTGTTTTTTCTACTAATTTTAAATTTTGCATGCGATGTATGTACTTGTGGTTTTTACTAACTTTAGATTATTTGAATATAAAACCAAGCTTTGAATGTCTATTGAAAAGAGTCTAAAGAATGTCAAGCTCCAAGAAAAACAAAACTAAACTTTAAAAAATGCATATTTTACTATCAGAAATAAGTGTTAAGTCAATTATATTAGTAGTTTATTGTAGGTATAATACGAGTATAATCATAAGTAACAGTTGGAACGGAATGCTAAAATAGAGCTGAACCATTTTTTTATCCGATGTATAAATCTTGAACGTACCTTCTTACACGCGACACCGGAGTACCTGTTGGTGGACGTGCCAAAGACAAGGTCGTTGAGTATGGAGGCGTAGGGTGTGACGCCGATACCGCCACCTACCATGACGGCCACTTCAAATTTGTACCAGTCTTGGTTACCACCGCCAAATGGACCTTGGATCCTAAAAAAAGGTAATATTTAATGTAGCAATCATTGAGTGTTGTTAGTATAGGTAATGTAATAAATAGTGAAGATGGTTTCCTACCTACCTAAATGTTCGTTGAAATTTTAGTTTTAATTGAGTAGTAAAATGTTTATTGAATTTTTTACAGTTCGTTTATTTGTGCGTTTTGAAGTCTATTTAAAAGAAACTCTCATACATGAAATATATGATTAGATATCGTTGAAACAGCACTTTTTAAATATATGTCTTTGGGTACACCAATTGTTTGCTCATGGTTTGCTGTAACTAAAAAACTGACTAAAAATCTTACCTTATTTTAGGTTGATCCTCAGGGTTATAATTGCATGGATCAAAATAGTTCCTAAGCTTCCACGTCCAGGGGCCTTGGGCCTTGATATGACACGAGAGGAAATTCTCGTGAGGTGCAGATGTTAGAGTAAAAGAGTGGAACTCTTCTTTCTTGAATGCGGTGCATGCCAGCCGGACCCATTGACCTGATGTAGAATTGGTCCAGTATGTTATTTTTGAAGAGTATTTAAATAAACTGTTGGTCTATTTAAAATAGATTATTGTCTTACCTGACAAGTATTTAAGATTTGGTGGCCTATAAAACTTTATCTTTATGACATCTGATGGCAGCATTTCAGTCTCTAGCACATCAAGTGCTAGGTATTTTGTACGTAGGGATACGACCTGGATGTAAATTATTTCATATTAAGATACAATAATGTATTAATGCTACTGAAAACTATATTAATAGTAATAGTGTAAAGTAGTGTGTAGTGTAGTAAATCTAAGCGTACATAGTGACAGACAGCGGATACGACTTTGTTTTAACTTTGAAGATATAATTAATACCTACATCGAGCTGAACCAATGTATTTAAGACGGCTCTCATGATCCCGAATGAAGCAAAGTGCCCGTGATAATTATGAGACTGTGAGCATACGTGTTAGACTGTCTATGACAGTAGGACTATCTACAAATAAGTAAGACTAAATACCTACAACTCTTTTACGAACCTTATCTAATGTATAAATGATGGCTGGCCCCAAAAAGAATATCCAAAAACGTGGCGCTCCCGTCAGCCGTGCTAGACCATGCACAAGGCATAGAGCATAGAGCGCTACATGCAAAGAGTGCGCGCGCCAGAACCACGAGTATGCACGCTTGCGGATTGTCGGATGCGCAAACACAAAGATTATGCACATTATTACAAATAACAACACTCCACTTACACCTGAAACCAAGAAAGTGTTATTAAAAAACTAAGAAACTTAGCACTTTGATACGCGTTGTGTGCTTCAATCACATCTTTTTTTATATCATTCTATTTGTATACATGGTTAAGGGACGGAAATTAAGGACGGAAAATAGCTATTAAAAAAAAAGTTGATGATATATGTTATACAGGGTGAAATTTTAACCACTTTCCAAAATTTTTGTAGGCGTTCAGTATCGTATTTAGAGCCCATTTAAGAAGCAAACATCCGGTATGTATAACGGGTGTAAAAAAATCAAACGCAGATCCGAAAACCACGTATTGTCCCCATCACTAGGATATTTTTTTTCTTAAGTACCATACCTGGAAACAGCTGGTTCCAAAGATATTGAGGGTCAAAATCACAAGTTTGTTTTCCATTTTATTACCAAAACTGTTGACTTAAAAACTTTTCTTCTTACAAACATAGTGTTTTTTTTATTATTTCGTTCATAAGAAGGCTTTTTTAATTACAATACGCAATGTACGGCTCAGCGCGGACGAATTTTGAACTTAGCAGCCATCTCCAGCGCAGCGGTCTACGCTCCGGCTGCTATACATTGCGCGCTATGTATTTTAATATTTTTTGAGTCCCAAAAATAAAATTCATTTCCCAGCTATAATATTTTGAAACATGACTTGGTTTGCTTTACAGATTGCGTAGCGTCAGGATCTGCGTTTAGTTTTTTTACACCCTGTATATAAAAAGTTGATAATATATGGAATGTTTTTTGTAAGGCTGATATAAAAATACTCGCCTCTTCATATCCGTACTCAGTAAAAAATGAAAAAAAGTATACCTGTAACAGTCTGGAAGACCCAATAAGTTATGCCAGGTCTGAAATCAGACGTGAAGTGGACTTCCTTGGTGAGACAGCGAAGGTTCTCAACGGGTTGCGTGGATACATGGTAGAAGTTAACCATGTGCCCCGCAGTATGGAGGAGGGAGAAGAACAAAGCTGTACACGCGACTATCTTGTGAAACTGGATGCTGGAGTCTAAGGGAATGTACTGCTGGATGCTGAATTCCTGAAAGAGGAATTTAAACTGAATATACAAGCAAAAATACAGTTTTACCCTATTATGTTAGAAGTGGTACCATATTAGTGGTATTACAAGGATCTGTATGAATTTTAGATCACAGATTAAAATAGCACACATGCAATATTTATTCCAAAATAGAGTGCCGTTCGCGTCAGATAGTTTCAAATTTTAAATGCAAAGCGTACAATGCTAGTAACTTTCTTTGGGATCAGAACAACGATGTGACGTTGTCCACAATTATTTATTTATTTACCAATAGTGCTTAATATGTAATAGTAAGCAAGGTCATAAGTTGTAGCCTGACTACAACATTTTAAGGTGTCAAGTACAGTTAGAAGTTCAAGTTAACCATTACGTTTAGTGATAGAATCTGACGACGTCAAAATGATGTGTACGTGCCAGGTGAGGAGTTTAACTTCTTTAATTTTTTCGTTACATTTATTATGAGATTACAAGGTTATAAGCAGATATGGGTTTCTCTATTGAGACATTTTACAGCGGGAAAAGGGTTTTCAAGTAGTTGACATCACGTCACCTTATTAAATGTAATTGACTTGGTATTTGAGGTTATGCTCAGATAGAATAAGTGGACTTATTTTCGACAAAAAGTACTATTATTGTGCCGCGTGATGCCACCTTAAACAGAATAGCATCCCCCTTCCGATTTATGTGTGTCCTAAGAGGCGACAAAATCTGTATTAGGTACCAATAGAAGACGGGCAGCAGCGTCTTTCGTCCGCTATCGTCTTAACTACGATCGTCAACCCGTATGCCGAGCGTGGCGATGATAGCAAATTCCTTCCTATAGAACGGGCTTGTTAGTATGTATTATCCTAATGATGTTTGCATTGTAAATGCTGTTTGGGTATACTTAGAATCATCATTTCACTTGCATTATATTATTTAGGTATCTACATGGATATAACCTACCTTCAGTTTTGTCAACAGATTCCTTGACATAGTCAACAACAGCAAACTATAACAGAACGATAATGATGCAGCAGATCCTCTTGTGATGGCTATTCCTACGCCCATTATGTGACGCAAGTCCAAATGCTCAGACATGAACGAGTAGTGGGCGAAACGTTCAACGAACAATCCGATGGTGACCACGTAGAAAACGAACAGGTAGAATATGTTCTGCCTATTCTCTTCAAGGAACGTGGTAAGGTAGTCCCATTTGAGAAGGAGCCAATGTCTGTAAGAAATGAAACGTTACAATTTTTTGAACATTTGTAGGTGAATAAAGGTTAAGGTTCAAGAAGAAGAAAGAAGGATAACGTAAAATGAAATTTTAGGCATTGAAACTACCCTGACACTTTCGTATAAATATAAATGCAATTTTAAAACTGCAGTGACCATTCAGCTTATGGAACATTGCTTAAATCGAGCCAAAAAATGTTTTTTTTAATAAGCATTAATTGATTTAATTCGCACAGGTGTTATTATATCACTTCAAAAGCAAAAAGATTATTAATGTTTTACCTGGATGATTCCATAGATGGTTCTATGTGGAAGCTGGTCATCCTCGCCACATTAGTGGAAGTATCCAAAAAGTTTTGCTTGGCGCCCTTGCAGTCTAAACCAATGGCTACAAATTCTCCTTTGTATTCCTTCATCATAACTTTGAAGTCTGAGTAGGTGAGATGGTCTTTGTGTTGTAGACCAGCGTCCTAAAGAGAGGAATATTTATTAGCTAGTGTGTCATTATGTAGCAGTGGCTACTCGTTCATTACGACTGCAATGTATATGGACCTAAAGCTTGTGACTTCCATTAAAACCAATCAGGTACGGGTAAAACATTTTTTTTTATCTTACCCTGATTGTTATAGTACAGGTATTCTTTGAAAGAACTTTATTCGCTGCAGATACATTAGAACCTTTCTTATGTGAGTGTTCTTGTGCTCTTAATAGGTTTATTGCACCTGCTATCCCTGACAGAACCATATTTATATGTATACCCAAAGGCGTTTAATGTAAAAAAATATGAGCCCTCGATACTAATTTGAATATAATATGTATAAAATAAACATCGGAATCGTTAATTACTTCCTAGATGTTCCATAAATAGTAAAACTTTATCTTGGTTGGTTGGTTGTAATTTATGGCGTAAGCATCTACATTTTTCGGGGGTTTTCTAATTTTTATTTAATTTTAAGATATCATATTTACTTCCTTTAGCGTGAGGAAATTATTCGTTGCAATTTGTTGATATGTCAACGTTAGCCATATTTGGTCGAGCTCCTCGTCGGAGGGAATACTGATGTGATGAGATGAGTGCAAGTATTTTTTACTTATGCTTGGTAAATTAGCGACAGGACTTACAGAGAACATGCCGTCAATCAGCTCAGTGACGTGTTCGTCTCTCAGTGAGGTGGTCCTCGCAATCTCCACAAGTGACCGCAACATCTCGCTGAGCTCGCCCTTGTCGATGACTCCGTTGCGGTCGTTGTCGCACATATCGAAGATGATACGAAGTTTGTCATCAGTTGCCCCACGAGAGAAAAGGACTACAGTGTCCAGAAATTCCTGAAGAGTAAATATTTTTAATCATTTTTATTTATTTATTTTAATGCATGTTTAGTTAGCTTTAAACAACTAACATAAATCATAAAATATATTTTATTTAAAACTGCTTTAATGTTACAAATTTGGTTTGTGGCTTTAATACTGATGTAAACATAATAAAAAAAAATTAAGCTGAAAATATTATCTTTTTTTCTTATTAAGTCGTTAAAAACGAGCTACGAGTATAATAAAAACAAACTTTCTAATTAGGTATATCATTATATTGGATTTTTATAAGTCCTAGTTATAAATATGTTTTGTTAGTATGTAATGACTTTAATTGTTTTAATCATTACCTGAAACGATATTCTTCCGTCGCTATCCTTATCGACAATGTTGAACATCTTCTTCACGAAGACGGCATCTGATTTCATACCAAGTGCGCTTGCGAACTCGCACTTTGATAGCGATGTTCTCATAACTATTGACTGCGAACAAATTGGACGCATTAAGAGCATATCTTTACAACCAGCGAGTGCTGAAAATGGACATTAAAAGTTTTATACCTCTGGATCAGCATCTTCGTTCCTTCTTCGTTTTTCTCCTGGAGCTAACCCAAATGTGATGGCGTAAGCTTCTCTAAAGAAATGTTCTAGTCTGCGCTGCCTTCGTTCTCTTGTTTCTGCTGTAGCCAAGATTTGTTCTCTGTGACCCTAAAAAAGACAATGTATAATAAATACCATCTAAAATTTTGGAACACAATAAAACTACCTTGATAGTTAGACCATGTAATACATCAAGTATGTCTTTACAATTAAATTTATAACCTAGTTACAATAAAATGTAATAATAAATAAAACTGTCTCGTTGCATTCCTTAATCAAAGCTTAAGATTAGAGAGATGACGATAATAATGTAAATACACAATTTACACTTTTTTCAACCTGTCGAGTATTGGTAAATGAAATCAAAAACTATGGCGAGAAACGGTAATGAAAGATTTGAAGAAAATATTTCCCAAATAAATGCAGCTAAAATTTGTTATTACCTGAGTTAGGTTTAGCCCCTTTTTGTGTTGAGCGAGGAACGTATCCAGCTTGACCAAAAACTTGCGTCGTGATGAAACTGTGTCCATTTCTAGCACAAGATCATGTTCTCGTGGTGCACGGATTAGGACTAATGGTCGTTTGTTGTTGCGCCCTTCCTGTTATTAAAAAAAGTCGTTTTATTAAGCCTAAAATGTTTCTACTTTAAATAATTACATACGTTTTTTTGGGGGAAACATACCTGACTCTCAAGAACAGTGAGCTGTTCAGTGTGATCTAAGGGAAGGGTCCTCAATTTGTCCCCCTTGCGATCGGTAACGTGTAGAGCTGGCTCTGGGCCCAGTCGCAATTTCACCAGTCTTTTCAATGATGCATGCACCCATTCGCGACATACCATTTTATCAACGGAACCTAGAAAAAAAAAAAAAAATATTTTTTGAACCATGACAATAACCGATGCTGATTCCTTATTTAGGTACTTGTTATACGTAAATTGTGATTTAGCTACCTTTGTATTGAGCATTCTTGAGGTGCTCTTGTTGTATCTTGAGCTTACGACGGCGACTATTCTGTAGCTTCACAACTCCATATCCTGCGCCCGCGCACAAGATCGGCACGAAAGCGAGCGCCAAGCAAGTATAGATGTAAGCAAATTCATTGCCCTGCAAGTGTTTAACAGAGCTTTACTTCTAGGATAAAATCTAGGATGATTTATTTCAATACACGTATGTTTTTTAACTTTACAAGCAAATTGAAGTGCACAGTTTTTGCAAATCATTTATAATTTATTTATTAGTATACATACAATTGAATGATATGTTTAAGAAAGTCCCTCAATTCGTTTACACAGTGCAAATAAATAGTATTGTCTTTGAATAATGACGGTAAATACATTCTCTTAAATCTTATTAGGCCAAAACTGCCCTAAGCAGACAAACTTTAAGAGTAATGGGTTTAACTCATGAACCCCAAACAGTATACATATTAATTTATATTGTGTCTAGTTTCTTAGCAGTCAAAGACTTAAATAAAAAATCCTTGGGTACCTCAAAGTAATCATATCCTTTCAGGTATTTGCAAGGCGGCAGCTTAGAGGCATTTAGCTGATACGGCTGCGGACACTGATCCCCCGAGCTCCAGTGGAACACATCTCGCTGGATATCGTTTGGACCTACTGCAGTACTGTTGACTATAATGTCCCACAGTGTGATACGTCGAAGTTCTTCAATCTCGTCAGGAGTAAATATCCTGCAAATCCAACAAGCCTTGTTAAAATTCTGTCTTAATTTATGAACTATAATATGATAAGGGTTTGTAATACTTAACAAGGTGCCTACCCATTTTTGTCGTTTTCAAACCAAAATCGATCAGCGTCTCGGATTCTTGTAAACTGATCTAGTATTATGGCTCTGAACAATTCTCCTGGATGGCCAGTGGATTCGAGCATTCCACCTGAAAGAAAAATAATTTCAATAATGTGTTCATCGACTAGGAAGATTTTATTAAAAAAATATCTACATTCTCCTTACCAATATAAACATCTATGTTGTCCAATTTTCCATCATAAACTTGAATCAGCTTTTGTAACAGATCTGGGTTGCTTTCAAATAACGGTTGATTGATTTCGTTAAAAGTCTTGATTTTTGGTAGACCAAAATATTCCCTGTAATTTTCAGATAATTTATAAGTGGTTAATAACAACATTAGTACTTATTTATAATTATTCTTCGCATTAGACAAATTGCTTTCTAATATCGTTGACGCTCGGCGAAAAGATAATAAATGTATGAAAATGACATTCACAAACGATCGATCGATCGTAAGCTAATGTCATTTTCATACATTTGTTATCTATTCGTCTAGCGTATACGATAGTAGAAAATAACTTGTCTAAGGCTGCTGGTTACTTAAATTTATACCTCGCTGTGTTGTAGTCCGGTAGGCCATTGTCTCGACCTCTCATTATATTGAGTGCTCCAAGATCTCTTCGGGAAAATTCCATGGGTCCAAATAAATTGTCACGCACATCGGAGCATAGTAATGCATCTTCTCGTTCCGATAGTTGAGATGCCATTCCCATAAGTATTTCTTCTATTGGGACTTGGGATATTACATCCTAGAAATTTTATAAAAAAACACGTGTTTATGGTTATCCAAACATACTCGTATGATGATAACTCAAATTTAAAATATATTCAATTGGTCCGCGCAAAATGTATTTTCGGCAGAATTTGAATTGCATGTATAAATTATGTATAATTTAATTATGATTCTGTTTTGAATGATACTGCCTTACAAAGTTGTTCTTTATTATTACAAGAATGAACCCTTATTCGTGTGTCAGAATAAGTTATATTGATCTAAACTGTATTTTGATAAATATTTTACTCAAAGTTATGATATGATAAATATCGAATTATCTTAATTATTACTAATACTTACGTTTCCATCCCACCAAGTTTGACACAGTCTGATGGCATCATGCCCGCCAGGGGCACGCCCATATCTGCAGTTTCTGTCCCTAAGCAAAATAGCTGGGGGGACGAGGGTATGACCAAATCGGAAAGCGGCAGCAGCAAACTCATGAGTCACTCCCGGCGCTACCTCCGCTTTGTAGCCATCGTAGGAAGGGAGCGGTACTCCGAGGAACGATGGCACGTACTGGTATAATATGATATTCTGTAAAAAATAAGAAAAGTATCTGAAGTCATAATTGTTGTATCAAAAGTTTAAAAGGTTTGGAAAGAAGTAAATAGCTATAAAAATAAATCTAATTTTGTAAGTGATTTGCGACTGACTTTACATTTGACTTCAATTCTACGTGAGACTAGCCATGGCCTCGTAAAATGATACATGAAGTTAAATATTTGTCGCTGCTTTTGATTTTAACTATAAATTACCTGCAAGCTAGCAACAACGATTCGCCTCGCCCTCTGAAACAACTGCTCGTCACTCCAGTCTGGATGCTGACGGTGCACTCTGGCTGCCACCACATTGTGCCACCGCAGCAGGAGTATACCGAACGTCACCATGGCCGGATTCTGGTTGGTGCGAGGGTCTCCTAGCACTGCAATAGAGTAAGAATTAGTAATTGTTACTATTTTCTTACTACCTTTTCTAAGCATCTTTTCCCTTTCTAGTCGGGAAGCGAATGACAGATGCTGCAGCAATTTTCTATTCAAACGATTCATATATACATATAGGTATAAATATGTATAAACGGCTCAAGTACAAGACCCTTCCTCTCTTTGTGTATAAGTATTAAAACTGCCTTTACAGCGAACATGGATGAAACGTTAGTGACTTATAATCCTTAATAATACAGTTTTTAGAAGCAGCATAGTGCACAGTTCCGCTTTCAGTAATAAAAACGTTAAAAATAATAGTTTATATTTATTACTTATCGTTTTATTTACCATAGGGTAACTACTACTACGTAATCTATCGTCGTTTCTACGTAAGCTAGTAGTAAATACTTTGAATATCTTACTTCTTCTATACGAAAACCTATAAAAAATAAATCAAGTAGGTATGATGCTGTAGGCTAACGTTTCATAGTCGTATAAAGTATTTATGTCTAAGCAAATAGTACCGCACCTATTTATTTATCATGGATGAACCTTTCGTCGTATTTAAATATGTTTATGTTCCGTGAAATCATAAACGGGCTCCGGCCCTTTATGTTTTTGTTTAACAGTATTTTAATGACATAGTGTGAATAATTTTACTAGACATACACCTAAGAGAAATCGATAAAGTGAAAAGATACCACACACGAGAACAGAGAAAGTTCCTAATTTTTTATTATTACGTATGCAACCATCTATTTGTCTCATAGCGTGTAATTAAAGTATCAAATTCAATCTTGTCATTACATTTAACTGATGGTAAGGCCGATTAAAGTCATGATATTATATGAGCACGAGATACGAGTAGTACAAAATTTTTTACAAAGCAATGTCAATGGAAAAGTAGGAAAGAGTTACGCTAGTAATATTTCTATTCGGCAGGATGATTTTGATATTTCTGTTATATGCATTGAATTATAGCAAAAATGTATCACCTTTTTTTCTCAAATATTCGATTTTGAATATGTAAAATCAGTTTCATTTATTAACTTTAAAAGAAAGTGATAACTTACAAAAGAGTCTTTCAGGACTAAGCATTCTCATGTAGTGGGGAACTGGGTTGTTGAAGAGTGGAACTCGCTTCGTGTTCTTAAGAGGCATCCCGCCTTCGCTCGCCAGGCTCCCATTCTGTAACGACATAAGTATTGAGATTTTAATAATGATGGAAGATCACCTTTATCACATTTTAAATCTTCTAACTCTTACTGAAGTGTAGGTACTACTTGGTTACAGCTTTCAATTACGCGTCACAATAATTAAGCAAATGTCTTTAATTTGGGCACTGACAGGACGCTTGTCTTAAGAAAACATGAACGGTATGCAAAATGCCAACGAAATAAATAAATATTTAACTTAATATCTCTATAACGAATTAACATTATGTGAGTAGGCAGGTATGAGCGAATAAAGAAAATTAATAGTGACGAAACATAAGTATGTTCTACCTATTAATAAGAGGAATTAATCATGAATAAGCAATTTCTTCCCAAAATATTATCTATGCAATATTAATTTTTTTTTAAAGTGACTAGGCAAACACTTTTACCAAAATGTTAATTGGTAAAATATAAATGCAACAAATGATAAATTTCATGAAATACCTAAGTACGTAACTAATTTTGTAGATGACGATCGTTGAACCTCATTTTTTAAAATTTCATTCTATTAGTTGATGCAAATGTTTGGACAAACGGTTATTATTCATTATACGAGTATTGTCAACTCTGTAATAATAGGGCTTTCTTTTTGAATTTAGGTAAACTAGGCATATGTTACGAAAAACTGCGTACAAATTTATGCGGCGTTGTAACTACATATAATATACTAAAATGCGCACCAAATTAAAGACATTTCCAATTTATTGTGTCAGTTGAAAAAAAATGAACGAAAAATATGATAATGTTAAGATATTTGTATAGAAATGTACATAAAGAGGCAGGCGTGGCTGCTGGATGGCACCTGAAATGACCTCATTGCATTCACCCACGCCTCGCTCGTGCTGTACACGAAGCTACCGTCGATCCAAGATGTCATTTGGTTTATCTGGAACAAAAATAGACATATTGGTATTATACATACATACAGGTTGAAATTTTAACCACCTTCCAAATTTTAATATTATAACAATCTACAAGACAAAAAACAAATGACGTATTTTTTCTTTTGGAATAGCCCAGTACAAAAATGTCAAGATAAAGCACTTAGAGAATAGATAGATAGATATACTTCATTGCACACCATAAAATTAAAAAATAGCACATGAGTAAGACTTAGATTAGTACAATTTAGGCGGTCTTATCGCTTGCAGCGATCTCTACTAGACTACCAGAATGTCCGCCAAAATCTACAATTATGGATACAACCTCCTAGCAACACTTTTTTTTACGCGATGCGCATCTTATTCATTCCTTACGATACTATTTTTGATTTTCTCTTCATACCTTAACAGGCTTAGGACAGTAAAAATAGAAAAATATTTTGCGAAAAATATTTTCGGGTGAAAACTTGAACTACATTTTTTACTTCATAAATGGGCTCTAAATACGGTACTAAACGTGAATAAAAAGTCATCCTGTATATGGGCAACCTATGATTAGTTGTGCAGTATATTTTATTGCTATCTAAAGAAATAACATTCAATTCTATTTATTATTTAAGTACATTTTTATAAGATAGACCATTTCAAATAATGAAAAATATTATCTATCTATGATAAATGAATTTGAATTCACATAACATATAATAAATAACATAGCCTAATTCAATAATATATTTTACTATTTTAAGGCAATGTACTAACAAATATGGATTTAATTTATCCTAAAAGTTATTTATTTATTTATGTATAATGTTAGCATGTTTTCACACGTAGTTCATAACACGTTATTAAGTTAACTGCTCTATCAATAAATAGAGCTTTTACCGAATATGTGCGCAATTTTTAGGGCCGTGCGTATTATGGCGTCTCATGTCCGAAAAAATACTTGAACTAGTTGAAAAGAAAAATTCTAAATCCTAAACTGATGTAACTGCACTTACATTAATAAATATAATTTAGTTTATATCTTTATTTAGGCGTTACTGTTTTTAAGAAGGATTTTAAACTTTCTTATTGCATAAGTACTACTAACACGACACATGATTGCACAAGATTTAGTCCGTAAAACAGTCTCTCTTTAATCGTTGTAGCGAAATAGAAAAAAATATGAAATATCTAATTTTTTCACTTTTCAAATTCAAAAAGTTTAGTTAAATAGGTTCAATATGATTTTACAATCCTACACACTATAAACAATCCAAGATTCACTGATTAGGATTTTAAAGTAGAAATATTTCATTGTTATTTTTATCGTTTTTCATGTTGGACAGAAGGTACTTGTGGTTTTAAATATAAGCCAGATAATTTATTATAATAGAACTAGCAGCATTGTTTAAACCTGTGTTTTTACGTAGGATCCTTAGCATAAATCATTGAGTATCGAGTGCGATGGCGACATACTTGTTGAGAGCTTGGAGATGAGTGTATCTGGGTTATGTATCGCCATTACATTTTATTGCACGGATTCCGACCTTCAGACGTTTTGAATAAATACGTTCAAATCACTTAAAAACAGTTGCCTTTATAAATAATATAAAAATATTTAAATGTAAAACTAAAGTTCCAATAATTCTATAAATATCTAAGTACTGGTTTATGTAATGTCTTATAAAGTCAATAGTTTACCAGGTACATACATTTAGTATAATTCGCCCTGCTATTTAATTATGTATGCGTGTGCTGTACAAAGTTTTCGTAAATAACTTTATTTCAATCGAAGTATTTAACATAATAGTGCAACTTTTCTTTGTACACATATTTCAATAAATTAGAAAGTACATAATATGTAGATAGTAACCCTTTTTGCACAATTAAGCTTCTATTACCAGCAGCGAAATCTTCCAGATAACCTTTTTACAATAATTGTAAATAATTATAATAAGTTAATGCCAAAATGTGTTTTATTCATAAGAATAAACCTAAATTTATTAAATTCGCTGACAAAAGCACTTTTTTATAAGTTTAAGCCTAAAGCTATCATACAAATAAATAAATGTAATATTTGTTCTAAAACACAAATGAGTTGAATAGTGCTGGATGCAGTCAAGGTTTATTTAGGTTTCATCTTTAAAACAACATGCCAACGCATTTCAAAGCAAGTGCAATTCAGTATGTCACGTTTGAAATAATGAGCTGTGTGCTATTAGCAAGATAAGATAGCAATGATTAAGTCACTTAATAGCCTGCGTGGAAGGGACATACCTAGATAGCGTGCTACTAAATCGGTTATTGTATTCCACTTTGAACGAACATCATTGCTACAATGTTTTATTAAACTCAAAAGCTTACTGGTTCTAATATTGTATATGTACTAGTGTCAGTATATAACATAAAGACGAATTTGTTGAAGATATCCCTTTTGCTACTCATCGAAACATACTGTACAAAACAAATTAAATACACCATGTTACCAAGACATAGAAGATCCAATTTAACAGCAATAAACTAAACAAGAAACAGTTACTATGCCAATATACGTCCTAATGTGTATCCATCTAAAACCTATTAGCATTATTTATGTAGGTACCAATAGTAAGGAATGTTCTTAATTACATATTTTATTACAACATAGTCTGTAATGAAAGGATGATTAACTGGAGATTATTCTCATTAATCTTTTATGAGTTTATAATTTATATAGCAAGTACGTTTTTCAGAACTGCTTCTTCAGTAGATTTCTAATAGTTTAAGATACTAATAGCTGTTTACATGTTTATTACAGGTACAAGTAAATAAAACCCATCAAGTCCCTCCAAAGACAATCGAAAAATGTTTATGCTAGGAATTGTATTTTAAATTTAAACTAGCAAATTATTTGCTCAAAAAGCAGTCCCAAAGCATATAAAATGTCGTATAAGGGTACTTCTTCAGAGACTAAATTTTCGATGTCTATGGGTATATTTCTGGAAATAACTAATGGCACGGCTTGTAATATTTTTTTTGGTATTGTTTATCATTGCCTCTAATTAGGTATAATGAGATTTTTGAATTAACTGTTCTCTAAACATAAAAAAAAAATTTGAAGTCTGTTCTCCTGATTCATATAGAGCGTCCGTTTCCCATTTTGAAATGACACCTTATCCCTTTGAGATATCTTTATAAATTAATTTGTACCGATAGCTAATGAATTGACCTGTGCCAAAAACTATGTGTATTAATTATATCTACGTTAGTATGTTTATAAGAAAATAAATATGAAGTGTCCGGCGTATAATACTGATTTATGTATCTTAAGCTGCGCTTGACCATATTTGGTCGCCTAATAGCATAAGGCGACTGGCTCCCTGCGCGGGGGGTAGCCAATAGCCCAACAAACGAGCTAGAAGGCGGACGTGCGGCTGGTGGCCAAAACTCCAGAGCTACGAAGTTAAATATCTGATTCATCTGTGTTTGGTTCACGTGGCATGCCGATTACAATTCCATTTTATAAAATTCATTTTATTGTTTTAAAATTTTAATTTGAGTTTTATGTGAAGCTCCGTATGGATGATGAGCTATGCATGACTTTAGGCATAATCCTGATTCATCTCTGCCTGATTCATACGGGAAAAACGGGTCCATATTGGGTTGCATAAATTAAAGAAGCATATTTTCAGGCTGCATAACGTTTTTTGGCATTCTCTTCGTTTCGCATAACGTTCATTCAGAATAAATTTAATTATCATACTTTATTTCCCCATAACTTCTTTTATAATAATAGTATATCAGCATCAAACTTTCATGCATAATTGTTTTTACAATAACGATTACTAATCATAACATTTATTGGCATCTCACCCTGTGGTATATAGATTACAAGTCATACATATAGAATACCATAATGTTAACATTTAGAATATCATTAACATATAGTTTGCAGCCTGAAAATATGCTTCTTTAATTTATGCAACCCAAAATGGACTCGCAAACGCTAGCAAGCAGCAAGCATGCATATGCAAAGTGCATAATCAAGCATGCATGCAAGCATGCAAGCAACCGTAACGTAGACGTAAAGCAATTATGTTTTTACCTTTAAGCTGATTAAAATAATGATAAATCAATTAAAATAAGTTATCTTTATGCCGCTGAAACCATTATGGGTTTATAACACTCTCCTTATCACAGTTTATGCGAGAAAACTTTATGCTGAAACTGTTATGCCAAACTACATTATGACAAAAGAGATTATGCGACCAAAAGGGCTCCCGGGAAAAACCCCTTATGAATGATAAATTAAATGTTTTTAATGATCCATTCTTCAGTATACAATTGTTAAATTGAGCAATAATATTTCCATAGTGGCGCCGGTATGCGCTAACTGTTTATATTGACCTGCACTAGTAGCGGTTTCTTTATTTACACGTTTTTTGTTACTTTCTTCCGAATCTAGTTATTATATGATCTTACAACAGTTGTAGATTCTGTCAGTATGAAACCGTTTCTGTTTATTACTTTTCCTTTGGTGACAAATTTTGTTTACTCGCGCACATTCAACTATTTTCATATTCTTCAAAATACATTGTGACTTTTTTTATTCTGGTAGTCAATCTCTCTATCATACAAAAAGCAAAGTTACAAAAATATTTTCTAAATTATTATTCGTAAACTCACAAGATTATTTTTCCGTTAATATTATCACTGGTGATTATTGTACTTTTTAGGGTTCCGTGCCGTTTTATTTTGCCTTTTTGGCGCTTTGAGCGCGAGTCCGACTTGCACTTGGCCGGTTTCTTTCTTAATGCAGAGTCGATTTTTACATAAATTATTTTATTTTTCTTTATGATTCTGATTAATCTGTAATAAATTCTGATTCATCTGGGCCCAAAATTTTTGACCGTCGTTATTTGAAAACTACTTTTTAAAAATGAGTCCCTCATTCAAATATATGTTATTTGGTATACCCTTTTCTGTATAAACTCATGTAACAGAGCTAAAAGTGAATTTGAATTTTGACCATATAAATCAGTCGGAGAATGAAATTTCGAAGAAATACCCATAATACTTTATTTGATATTTTAGCAATTTAATTGCTAAAATACGAGTATCTAATAAAGTATATAAATAGCTGTTTCATCTTAACTGACTGTCAAACATCTGCAAAGATGTTGCTTTCGGGTGTTAAGGGTGCAAACTCCTTACATTTGATGAAGCAACGCTGGCTTACAGCGTTAAGAATAGGCTTGAAAAATTCGCGCTGAGTTGCAGGGTCTCGGTGGCTTAATGGTATAGCACCCGCCCGGCATGCGAGGAGATGCGGGTTCGAGTCTCGCCTGAGACATTTTTTTTCAAGTTTATGTACAAATACCCATAACTTTTATTTCTGATTATTTGCTGCAATTTTACTAAGCATTTGATATTAATATAATTATTTGAAAGAGTGTTTTACTTCACGTATGAATGATAAGCGATCTGTGTCAATTACCTAAGTACTCTTTGCCAATGCAACCCCAAACAGCACCAAATAACTGGTTATAAAATTGGATTGATTAGAATCAATATTTTACGGGATAAAGCTTCGTGTTTTTGATTGAATATCCAGGTGAACTAGCCCACCACTACTTATAAAATTAAGAGATTTAATAATAAATATAGCAGTATACAAAAAAATATGGTAACTTAGTATTGAAGTAACTACAGACAGAAGAAGAAAGCCCCAGCGTCTTATCCACCACTGCGATTGCTTACCCACTTGCCAATCGTGGCGATTATGGAGAAAATCATCCTTTTCGATAGTTATCTAATTGATGAATTGAGACCTCCTAAAGTATTGTGTTAGCATCAGAAGTGTGATCGAGTGTAAACACTTGAGATGCTTTGCATGTTGCAAATGCTGCCAGAATTGAACTCGTCTTATTATTATTGTAAGAACTCGATTGTACTTCAAACGAATAGAAACTGATCGATTGTTTCATGCAAACTAGCGTGTCTGTAATCATGACTACTGAGTTGTTGTTAATTGCTTTCATCTTGACACTACTTTATTCAACTGGTATAAAACCAGTAGTCATGCTGTTTGTATATTTCGGCCTTATATTGTTTCTTATGTAGGTATACATTTTAACTTAAGAGTTAAATAATGCTGCTTGTAAATAGTTGATTAACCAGCTGTTAAGAGTTAACGGATAACAGCCTGTAGTGTTTTGTTCATTCAAAGCTGACAGGGTGGGACAGTGAACGTATTTTTGACCTTTTTCGCAGTTAATAATTACCAGCCTGTTACGGTCCACTGTTGGACACAGGCCTCTCCAGAAGGAAATTTTACCACAATCGCGCTGGGTAGGCAGTTTGGACTTTGGCGATCGTACTTAGTCCTATGGTACAGAAAAGACGCGGCTGCCCGTGTTGTTAAGGCAGTATTCCGTTAGTCGCCCTTTACGACACCCATTGGCAGAAAAGGCGTGCTACTTTTTCAATGTTATCTGAAAAGCTAGCGTTTTATTAAGCGCGACGCACCCTCGTCCCTCTTTTTTACCTCTAAGAAATCCCACAGAACAACCACAGAAATCAAACAAAAATCTCATCAATAAACAAACAGACTTGACTTACTTGCTCTCTAGGGCTATTTGGACTCTGTCCAGTGCTTCTATCGTAGGCTGCCCTCAAAAATGGCATGTACTTGGCACCGTTACACTCCGGATCATACATGTGATCGCACTTGTCGACTGGGATGCGGTGGTGCTCAATAGGACACCCAGACTCGGACGCCATTACGATCTCACCTGTCACCACTTGCCCTAAGAGAAAAATTACATTGATTATAAGTATACATTTATAACCATAACAATTTCAGAATCTGTGTTTTTGAATCTGTCTTTATTCTAAATACAGAATGGTGTTTGAATAAGTAATTAGCCACTATCATTGGGACGACTCCTCTCCTCTAGTGAAGTGTCACTAAAAAGAATTTTGTATTTATAAATAGATAGAATAATCTTCAATTTGCCATAAACACTATTGTTATTTTCAAAAACTAACAATGCATACGTTTATTCTACACATTAAACAGTATTTTTGAAAGGACCAGAGGTGATGCATTTTTTATTAAAATGAATTCAACATACGAGTAATTTGTTGTTAGATAAAATGGTCAACTGGTTTTAGGTCAAATTTTTAGACATTTTACTTCAATTTCATGCTAAAAAAATTCATAAAAATAAATTTTATTATGCTACAACATCAAATCCGCAAGAAGATAATATCATCTGTAAGAATGTAGTTAAACTCTAGACTAGATACTTTAATTAATAGAACTTTAATTACTTTATGGTGTGGAATTACGAATATCTACAAATCTATCATTAAACTAGACAGTTAGTTTATAAAGTAGAGCAAGTTTCATTTTCAAGATTTGAAAATTGACCTTTCGTAAAAGTATTGGTGAACAAATGGGCTTCTTTTAGCATATCGTAACACATCACTGTACATTGCGTGATATTAAACGATATTGAATATTAGGGGTTAAAATATGAAATTGCCGTTTTATTGTAATAGGTTCTTTGAATTGACATAGAATCTTCATGGTTTGAGGTTTTCGAATGAAACTTTTTTTACTTGGTTTCTATGATGTTCTTCTTTTAAAAAATTTGAAACATTTGAATATCGACTTTCAATTGTTTTTGTTATTTAACTTAGACAAGAAAGATGGATACTGCGAAAATTCGAGTGATTTTTGAATATGAGTTCCGACGCGGAAGTAACGCGGCAGAAACAGCCCGCAATATCAATGTTGCGTTTGGAGAGGGATCTGCTAATGAACGCACCGTGCGATTTTGGTTTAAACGCTTTCGTGATGGAAACTTCGACTTGAAGAACGAGCCACGAGGAAGACCGCCCACACAGGTGATTAACGATGAATTAAGAGAGATGGTGGAAGCCGATCCTAGTCAAACTACCCAGGACTAAGCGGCATGGTTTAACGTTACCTTACCCACAATATTGACTCATTTGCGTCAAACCAATAAAATAAAAAATTACGAAAAATGGGTTCCTCATGACTGATGTGCAGAAAGAAACGCTTGTTGAAACTTGTGTTGCCTTGTTGAATCGGTACAGAGATGAAGGAATATTAAATCGAATTGTGACATGTGATGAAAAGTGAATTCTTTATGACCGTAAAAGAAAAATGCAATGGCTGACCCCAGGTCAAACGCCACAACAGTGTCCTAAAGCAAAACTTACCAATAAAAAGGTAATGGTAACTGTTTGGTGGTCTCAGCATGGTGTTATTCACTATAGTTTTCTCCGATCTGGTCAATCAATAACGGCAGATGTCTATTGTGCCAAACACCGAACAATGTTGGCAAAACTAGCAGTAAAACAGCCCCGACTCATGAATCGATCTTCACCACTATTGCTCCATGACAACGCGAGACCTCATACAGCATGAGAAACCGTTTTGACCCTTCAGGAACTGCAATTAGAAACCATTCGACATCCTTCGTATTCACCAGACCTTGCTCCAACGGACTACCATTTTTTTCGTGATTTTGACAATTATCTACGTGACAAGAAGTTTTCTTCCCAGGAGGCAGTACAAAATGCTTTCACACAGTTTGTGCAGTCTAGATCCTCAGAGTTCTATCACAAAGGCATAAATGACCTTCCTATTAGATGGCAGCAATGTATAGATAATAATGGTAATTATTTTGATTAAATAAATTTGTTAAAAATTAAAAAATAAACAATTTTGATTTTCAGAACAAATCGGCAATTTCATACTTTAACCCTTATTATTAACATATTACATAGTCGGTACAATTTACCATGTTTGTAAGAATATTACGAGCGCACACGCCTGAATACATGACCATTAAATGGTCCTCCCAAACGATTGCGTCATGGTCAATGATATCATATACACGCGGAATTGTAATCTAAAGCTTTTGATATTTCCTTATCATCATATTCGGAGTATCAGTTAAAAATGATTCTCAATTATGAAGAACTCGTAATTAGGTATACCTTAGGAGTCACGCAACATTTTTCGCGCAACACTTCAACAAAATTAAAACAAACTAGCGATCTGATTTTTGTCACAAATATTCAAATGTCGAAAAATATAAAGTTGATAAATTGCATCAATAGTAGTTATTTTTTTAATTTGATTTTCATTGCAATTTGAAATCAAACATTGAGCAGTACTTTATGAATCGATAGTCTTAGTCTTAGCTAAGGAGCAGATTCAGATTCTGTGGGTATTAACGTAGAAATGAGGCAATATCGTAAAAAGTTTCACTGGTTTTTTTTAAAATTCTATCTTGTCTGTCAATTACTGTAAAAAGACAAAAACATAATTCATTTGATTGTCCAGCGATAAGTATTACTGCAGATAAAGTAAAAACAGTAACTGCCGTATAAAAGTACTTTTAGAGATCTCCAAGAGGCAAACTTCTAACTGATTAAAAATATTGTACTAAAACGATAGAATTTGTTTATCGACCTTACCAAAGAAAGCGAGTAAAGCCGTCCTGTTGGCCAGGGAGGGAAGTCCGTCTTGTCCCCTCATGAACAGCTTTGACAGCGATCTGGCTCCTGGCCGGTCCACACCCGCCATCATGTATACTCCGTCGGCGTACGAAGCTGGAGACTTGCGCGTGAGTCGACTACCTGTTAAAGAAAAGCATTCAAAAAGATTATACCGAACAGATGTTGCTGGCTTATAATAAAGTTCATGTCCTATGAAAAACGTAATAAGAAGGGGATCTCTACTTGAAGTACACGGGCAAAAGAGGTATCTTCTCGTAAACGTAGGCCGATATATCACCCCAAAAACACTACTTTTGTTTTAAGTACCGGGCCAAATTCTCAGGATCCTGGGTTCAATGCCCGGATCGAGCAACAAGACTTTTTGAACATTGCTCGGGTTTCTCATCACCAATCCGCATTTGGTAAGCATGGTGATTATGCCTGTACCCATCATTACTGCGGTACCTTAAATTCAGTGATGGAGGCCTTTGCCCTGAAGTGTGAAGATTATAGGCTGTTACTGTACTACTTTTGATGAGGCATTTTTTCAGCAGTGCTGCAGTAAATATAGGAGTTCATATTCCTTTACCGCTTAAATACCGGCTTTGTTTTACATACCTTCTGCTAATAACAAACTATATGGTGCTATTTATCAGAACAGCGACTTGTATAAATTTTTGGTTGAGGTTTTGTGTATGTAGTACTTACCTATATTTTGAATTTGGCTCACATCAATATCAACGATTAAATCAAACGTAGGCTAGTACAAAACAACTGACATTAAAGCAGGCCCCCAATTCCGCTAATTTTCAAATGGCTCAATAGAATCGCAATTGCATCGCAATTGTATATTTTGACACATTTAATATGGTAGTAATGTCAAAATATACGATTGCAATGCCATTGCGATTCTATTGAGCCATTGAAAATTAGCAGAATTGGCGTCCTATTATCACCGTAAACTTCTAGTATTGAGATGGAATCGTGATTAAACTATATGAAAAGTTTGCGTCACTCGTCATTGCCATAAAATCATATTGTTCTTAAATTTTCTCTAAGTAACAATATGACCAGAAGATGTAATGGTTTGATAAGGGTGAAAGCAATTAAGTTTAAAAGAAAGCCCGAGTCGTCGCCGCAATGGAAAGTGTAACAAGAGTAGTATCTGGCCTAAGTGGCCGATCGATCACGGCCCGAATGCGCATCCTGACGGCGCACACGCCGCTCAATTAATTTCTTGACCAACTGCTTGTTAAATCTGACAAGTGCTCAACCAGTATACATACGAAAATAAAAATAAACTAAAGACTACTGTACAGGTGCTATGTGATTGTACCTTTGCAAATTGCAAAGAAAAAAAAAAGATTTTACTGGGATTGTAATTGCTAAGGAAATTTAGCTCTGATTTGACTGTAATTTTGTTTGTTAAATCTTATATTACGCTTTGATTACGATAAATGTTTATTTTGTCATTGTGTAAGTAGTTGTTGTAATCAATACTATCATACAAAATGATAACTAACTACATTAAAATTACTAAAGTTGTTATGAGTTGTTTAATAAAGTTGATTTGAATATGGGTTTGTCGGCAAGGTTGCAAGTTGAAAGTCAAAAAGGCAAAGGCAAACTAATTCAATGGGGACTACCGTTTCTTTGCTCACCAGTTGGCGCCACTGTAGACTGGGGTCCGGAGGTATAGCTATCAAATGCGATTGGCGCCGAAACAAAGTGTTATATCTTGAATCTAATTAAGGTTATATTGTTTATAAATAACTATCTTGATATCAACAAACTAACTTCTGAAATAGTTGCTCTTGAGGCCGCCTATTTTTGCAAAACCAACGAGTTCCTTTACAAAAAGATCAAATGTGTAATGTTGTCGTTTTCTCTGTAACATTAATCCCGTGGTGGTAGGACGATGCAATTTTATCTAATTACCTTTCTCTTTACATGTTAAAACTTTCAGCCCACAACCCGCATAATATTTTAAAACGATTGCACAAAGTCTATATGTATGTAAGTATATTGCTGCTGTATATATGTAGTAGTTTATTTTACGCGTTTTTTTTAGTTCCGTCTGTTATGCTCTTTTTTTTTCTCTAAATTGTTAAGTTTTTTTTATGTTTTAAATGTCGCACCGCCTGCAAAACATTTCTGTTTGACCCAAAGGTTTGACTGGTAGAGAATGCCATCTGGCATTAAGTCCACCTTTTGTTCATTTTTTTTACTCATTGTGCAAAAAAGTTTAAATAAATAAATAAAACGTTCATTAGGTACTTCGAACAAAATTATTCGTAAAAACATTAAGTTATATTGATAAAAAGACGTGTGGCACTCGGAGACTGCCGCGGTAAAGCTATTGCATTTGTAATATCATTGTATTGCATAGCTTTTTTTATCAACTTATGCAAAAAACTAAAAAGTATCACCGCTGTGCCGGTCGGAGTGGGGGGTGTTAGGTTATTTTCGTTACGGAATTTCTGGATTCGGTCTCCACGCTCAAGGCCCGCGATAGAAGTTAAGCAATAGCTTAATTTTATAATTGTATGTATTTTCTAATTTTGTCTTTTGTAATTATTATTTCTGTTATTTTGGCAGATATGGTTACCATAGGCAACCATTCAAAATCCTTATTTTCTTCTAAATTCTTTTAAATTTCGGAAATTCGAAATTGGTCGATCGTGCCTCGCCCCGAGTGTTAGGTTAGGTTATTTTCGTTACGGAATTTCTGGATTCGGTCTCCACGCTCAAGGCCCGCGATAGAAGCTATGCAATAGCTTAAAAACTTTATAAGTCAACTAAAGTTATACAAAACTTGAGAAGGTACTTACCTGGATATTACATAATTAGTACATACTAGTTTGTTAAATTACTTTAATGGCTGCCGTCAACATTTGCGACTGATGAATGAAGATATTATATTGAATTTTCATCCATAACATATAAGGATAACAAATTAATAGTCATTATGTGATGTAATGTCCTGTCAGTTTGCACAAGAAAATTGCGTGAAATCGGAGCAAAATTGCCCGATACCCGAAGCGAACGGAACATGTTCATGGCATGTTATAAGTGGATCACTGAAAAGTGACGGGCCAGAGAATGTGATTGGCGAATGTGACTGGCACTTGTTTGTTTATAAACTCCAACCTACTTTGTCTATGTTATAAACAATACTGTAACTAGAGGACTATTTTTGCAATGTTTTTTCCTTCTTTATTTCACATTTAAAACATCATAAAGGTCGGACTGTTAAATACGTTTTAGAAACACCGGGACAAAATACTAGCCTTGAAAGTAAATAATTTTTAGGCATTGCTATATCTACAAACAACATTTCAATACTTAGATACTTAATAAACTATTAGCAAGAAAGGATACTTGATACTTCTTGCTTTGTTAATCTGTCAAAATTTTGATATCAGATAAAATATATTATTTTATTATTTTCTTTATTAGGTTTCCTTACAGTTATTACACAATACATTTACATAAGTAACAATTTCCAACATGTCTTACACTAGGTGCATAACTTATTACAAGGGAACACATCATGCATTATCTGTGTATGAAAAACAAAAACATAATAAACAAACAATATTAACATTTAAATTTATTTGTTACGAAATTCATAATCCGATCACGAAAGCCAGTACTAATATATAGGTACGCTTATTTGTTTTTTGTTCGCGCGTAAGTACTAGGAATATAATGCACATTGGTTTACTTGAAGCCGTAAAATATATTATTTTCAAAAGCACAGATAACGCGAAATGGACTTACAGTTAAATTATAAAACTGTGATGGCGCCATAAATATTGCCCACAATTTATTATAATACCTTTTGAGCAATAATTCTGTAGCTCGTTAAGTCCTGACTGTTATCTTCGCTCCAGTTTCTGACAGCCAGTGTCGCTTTGTCGGCTTCCGCGCAGCGCATTCACCGTGCAGTTTTAGCAAGCGTTTCATAAGTACTTTTTAATGAATTGTAATATTCTTAATAACATACCAAGAACTTTAACTGAATCAGTATATTGGTATACGTATTCATTTTGAGCGCCGTCTTTATTATCTTATGACAACATTTACTTTTAGATATTTTTGAATGTGTTTCGTTTTATAAGAAAAAGTTTATTTACGTACAAATAAACGTTGACAAGATTGGTTTTGCCAAAAAATAGTTTTCTTTTTTTCGATGACATTTCTTTAAGGATAATAAATTAGCCTAGTTTAAGGATTTTCCAATTCGCTTATTACACTGATATGAGCAAGACTATATCACTTAAATGCTGCTAACCAAATGATATTTTTTATTTGTTAATATTTAAACAATAATTTTAAGTTCCATTAAATGTATTTGCAACCCATCAAAGATTAATCCACGTAATCTTACGAAATCTGTGCCGACAATATTACATTGTCCTATGTACTATTCCTTCTCATGTTATAGTTACTCAACATCATTAAATTAAGTAGAAAGGAACCACCAGATTTTTCCCAACCCTTCACCTCTCACTACCGGTGTATGTTTTGTGAGCATATAAGTGTATTCATGATTATGCATCTGTCATCTTGAAAAGGTTTATAATTAGCACCCAATCGAAAATGCAATAACTGTTTATACTTACTGAACAACAATTACTTTGAACGCCTTGTGCATGTTGTAAAAGGTGACTTGGAAGATGGCAGCAGCATGTAAACTACAGAACATAGAAAAAGGTTAGAAAGGATGTCATGCGCCATTTGTATGAGAACCGATGTCGCCGTTTGCACCCCACTACACATAAACGAGTTCAAAGAACGCCAATCACAGCGCTCACTTACAAGCATTTGCTCATAACCTCTGCAGCGCGCCTGCCCCGCCTACTTCGCCTTTCTAACCTTTTTCAGTTCTGTGGTGTAAACGGTTTTAATAGCACAATCCTTCTTTTAGAAAGGCCAACTGCTACTTATTGTTAGAAATACAACAAATGGTAGTTGTATTTAATGTCTTTTAAAACAAACCTTCTGTAATTACCTACTACAAAAAAGGTATACCTCAAGACTGCATTAATAATTCATACATTGCCTTTCAAAAATTCTTGGATATTGACTTCGGTGACCAGTGTTTTTGCTTCGAATAGCTATGGCATACGGAAATATCTGTTCAACTCTTAAATATAACTGGCCATCAGATAGGTGTTTTCGAAAACTAAATTTTGAAATTGTATTATCTATACTAATATTATAAAGCTGAAGAGTTTGTTTGTTTGAACGCGCTAAACTCGAAAGGTATTGGTTCGATTTGAAAAATTATTTTTGTGTTGGATAGTCCATTTATCGAGGATGGCTTTAGGCTATATAACATCGCACTGCGACCAATAGGAGCAAAGTATGAGTGAAAAATGTTGCAAAAATAGTCGCGATCATAATAACAGAAATTGACTTGGACGAAGTCGCGGGCAACAGCTAGTCATCAATATACAGGATGAAATTTTAACCACCTTCCAAATTTTAATATAACAACAATCTACGAGATAAAAAACAAATGAAGATTTTTTCTTTTGGTATAGCCCAGTACAAAAGCCTCCTAGCGACACTTTTTTTACGCGATGCCCTTTACGATACTATTCATAAGTTTTTGATATTCCCGTCATACTTTAACAGGCTTAGTACCGTAAAAATTGAAAACTATGTTGTAAAAAATATTTTCGGGTGAAAACTTGATTTACATTTTTTTACTTCATAAATGGGCTCTAAATACGATACTAAACGCCTATAACATTTTTTGAAGATAGTGTATATGTCATCCTGTATGGTAATAACGAGATGCTTTATACATTGGAATGCAGCCCAATAATCCGGCGAGTAAATATGCACCAAAACTGCGACGACGGGTACAAATCGGATGCCTTAAATATTTCTCGGCACCTCATATGTGTGTGGTGATTGCTTTACAGAACATTGTTTGAAGTTTTGGTAATAATAAATCATTCCTTAAGTACATATCTTGTAGGCAGTTTAATTGAAACGGGCGTTAACGTAATTATTGCTCAAACGACTACTTCATACAAACTTGAATGTCATACAAGATACAAGTGTCTTTGAAAGTAAAAACTTAATCGGTAACATACCATTTTAACCTTTTAGCTCTGTGAAGCTCCTTTCTTGATTTGTCAAAATCTTAGGCCTTACTTAGTAAATAATACTAAAAAAATACTTAAAAATCAAAGAATTAATAAGACTAATAACTAGCTCCCCTCTGCCTGTCTGAACTACATGTTATATCACGCGTGCGGAAACCTGTAAGCAGTGTGACACAAAATTTATATGTGTCCCTTCATAAGATCTAATCTATCTGTATACCAAATATTATCAAAATCGGTTCTTTATAATAGTAAGGTAATTAGTAAGGATTAGCATCTTCGGTATCTACTAATTAGTAGCCGGGTAACGGACTTTGTCCGATTCCCTATTAAAACGTATATTTTGTTAAGCATAAATTTTGCAAAAAAGGGTACCGTTTGAAACTTACTTCTAGTTCCTTTTATTTTGCGTAGATTACTCAGAAGCTAGTTTAACATTCTACTCTAAAATAGAGTAAGGGTGTTAGTAAAACATAATACCTAGTATGTTTTACTAATACCTTTTCTCTATTTTCACAAAAAAATATTATCATTAATCCAAACCTTTTTACTACTCAACTCTAACATTGTAATATTATGTGCTAGCGAGTTTTATAAGCAAAGTATCATTGGTAATTAATTAATTCCCTAGATGGAGAATAATCAATAAAATGTTTACAATGCACTCCAAAACCGTACAGCCTACGTAAATACTCGTAACAGCACATTATTCCTAAATGAATTAATTACAAATAAAAAAAGTTAAGTCATAAAAACCGTACATTTATTGTTTTATATTATAACCTTCAAAATGTACTAAGTTTTTTTATGGATTGCACCAATAGCTAATAGGGATATGCGACGTAGTAAGATCACTGGTTTACTAAATAACAATTAGAGGGTGGCAGAAGATTCACTGAGACTGCAAACTACTAAACAATGTGGCTGAGTGGTAATCTTTTCGACATTACATAGATCCAGTCTGCCCGTGATTAATAGTCGGCATCGCAGAGATGGCTTGGCGAATAATTTAACATGTGCTCGTGACGCCGCGTGGTGCAATGCTCATTCAACATGACTCCATGAGTAACGAATTAGGAACAAGGAGATTTCGGTTCGACGGAACAAAACTTTATCTACACAGGGCTGCCTGTTGAATCACATTTGTATTTTATTTTGTGTGATTCCACCTACCACAATTAATTATCAAAGGTGGATAAATCATCTGCGTTTTTCACTGTGACGACATCCAGTAAAGTAATATATGAACTTAATTTGGAATCTAAGACCTAAATTAAATTATTACAGGGTCTATAGTAAACCAATACAACGGTCGGTTGGTAACCCTACCCTTTGTGATTTTGTGGTTATAATTGACCGATTATATTATTATTGATCCCGAATCATATAAATTACTCACGTTGCGCGCTCAGAACAGATTAAGTAAGCCATTTTTCACGGCTCTATAAATCATTGTGCTATTATCTCAATGCTATTCAATGTTTGTCTAACTAATTTAATTTTAGGTTGTTGCCACAGATGATGCAATTCCGTGTTGCGACATACGCCCTTCGGAACGAAATTTCTTGAACCTCGTGCATATTTTGTGCTCTACTATCTCGTTATTTACATATTCCACACGTTTAATGTATTCTAATGAAGTATGTTTAAATTGATTGAGCTAATATTATTTCTGTTCAACAGGTTTTGGCAGAATTCTGTTTAATCTGATACGTTAGTCTATTGCATATAAAAGAGTTTAAATATACCTAGGTTGTAAATAAATAAGTAACTTCGACTAATAATAAAAAATTTTCATTTGATACAAGTTCATTAGCTTATTTTGTTTAGGTTGAGTTGCCTGCTTACCCGTGTGAATATCATTAATAAATTAAAATTGCCCTTTTATAAATATTTCTTTACTCAAATGACACGATAAAATCTCCGTTGGGGTGGGTCTTAATACATCGTTAAACGCAGTCATGGTTTCTGCATAATTATTGATCAAGTCGTTTTATACACTTAGCCCAGGAATCCAACTGCTTGTCGTGAATATCTTTATTTGGAAATTAATTTATTACGGGTTGTTTTAAAGTTTATTGCCGTCGTGAGATAAAATGAGGCTAATTAATGAGTTCGAAGAATACTTTTGGGAACCTATTATGGTAAATGTTTATAAAACATGTAATTCTTTGAAGGTAGGCTCCTAATTAGCTGTTGTAGGACTACAACTTTTACTATAAAGCCAAAGTTGGGTCCTTGAGCTCCGTGCAATCTTTAAAGAGGTGTTTTTGTAAAGGAATAAAACGTTTTACAACCAACGTCTTAAAATCCAGCAAAATATGTTGGCTCTTTTACTATAAAAGTGGTTTTAAGGAGCTGTCTTTCAAGTTAGTAAATGATTTCAAATTATCTCAGAAATTAACCAATAATATCTACAGTTTTTGATTTTAAACCTTAAATATTGACTCGTTGATAAGTGTTTTCGCTTCGAATGGCTATATGGTATACGGAATATTCGTTCAATTCTTAAATATAGCTGACAATCACTGATGACCCATTGATTAAGTATTTTGGAAGACAGCATGACTTAACATATAGTATTTGTAGGTCCCATAAGTACAATAAATCTATCTTTTTATTAATTAAAAAAACATTGCGATTGTTACAAAAAACTTCGAAATTACATAAATATACTCGTTTGTAGGTACACAACAAATTTTAATAAATGGAGGAAACGCTTGATGTGTTAGGTTAATTCTATTTCTGTCTAAATCTATACTAATATTATAAAGCTGAAGAGTTTGTTTGTTTGTTTGTTTGAACGCGCTAATCTCAGGAAGTACTGGTTCGAATTGAAAAATTCTTTTTTATTGGATAGTCTATTTATCGCGGAAGGCTTCAGGCTATATAACATCACGCTGCGACCAATAGGAGCGAAGCATCAGTGAAAAATGTTGCAAAAATAATCGCGATTATAATAACAGAAATTGCGGATGAAGTCGCGGGCAACACCTACTAAAAATATAATATTATAAAACAAGTAATTATTCGTAAATTATAAAGTTGCACAACGATGGATAATATATTAATAAGGTTTTCTAACTCTATATCCAAGCTTGAGATCTCGTTAGCTCAACTACGAGTTTACCGTTTGACGTAACGGCTTAAAGTAACTGATACAGTTTACCAAAGATGATCTACAATGATTTTATCAAAACGAAGCATACCTAAGAGATTAAAGTGTAGGTACCGTTTATTTGAGGTATAACTATTAAGACAGATTTAAAACAACTAAAAAATATATCGCTTTACTATTTACATTCTATACTTGTAAGTAAAATTAAAGTGAAGAATAAAATAAAGTTCCTAATAAAAATTGCACCATGATATAATCAGTTGCGCGCGTTGAAATCTTTTCCTTAGGAGCTTTGATGATATATTAAAAGTCCATTACGACGTCTACATATCTACGTAATCAAGCTGCATAGATTAATGTTTATTTGGCGAAGAAGAGTAAATAATTCAATGCTTGTTTAAAAGTTGACCTTGAGGTCAATTAAGGGCAGGTACTTTCGCAATCAACAAGGCATCTCTGCATCATTACACGTTTGTATTCGACCAGGTGGGTCAAGAATGCTAAGTATTCTACTCGCTCATTATAGTTACGCATTCATTCTGGTTATTCACATTCGATGTTCACTTTAATGATTTATCACATTTATTCTATTAAGTATAAGAATTTATAGTAAGAAATAGCTCATAATAACTTGATATTTCCAAACACCTTTTTTTACATAAAATTAAAATGCAATTTTTCGTCAAAGAAGGTCACCTATTGTAGTATTGAAATGTCGATAATTTTAATTGTATTTGGAGCAGAAGTTTATAATTAATATCAGCAGTTTTAGTAATATTACTGTACAATTGTGTAACTTTAAAGTTAAAAAAATATTTACCATTTTCATAAATATAAAAAAGTGACTTCAAACATTTTTACTAGTGCGCACAACTTTTTAAATTTAAAAATAATAAATCTGAGCTCGATGGAGTTAACTTCCAATAATGCCACATGGCTTACACTTTATTAAGCCACAATGTTCCGTGATAATCTTGTCTCTTATTTACATTCTTTTCCATGTGTGGCGATGGCATGAGCTAAGTGGTCGCCTCAAAGGCGTTACATACATGTGTCTGGAATACAAATAAATGGTCATAAGAGTTAATAAGAAGGTACACTATTTACAGAACATGTTAAAGCGGAAAGTTACAATAATGAATGTTGTGTAATTAAATAATATAAAAAGGAGTAGTTTTTTTTATTTACAGTATGCACATTGTTACTAAAAGGACTTTTTCTAACATCTTGTAGTTTTACTTTAACCTTGATGTTTTAATGTCTGTAGTTTGACCTAAAAACAAAACAGCGTATGTGTTATTTTGTGGTCAAGGGTAAACAAAAACAGTAGGTATTGCTTGAACCAGTTAAGGCGACCACTAGAGCTAATTGCTGCCCCTAATTAATTCAATTTTATTGCTTCTAAACAAAATCAATCTTAACACAATAAGAACAGTATCATTTTAGCAAATTACCTCTAGTATTTATTGAATCACTGTAAACTGCTTTTCATTCTGGCATTCTTTCGTATTTTAAATTATTGCTAAAAGCGGCTGCTTTGCGGCGTTAGCGACAAATTCGACTTTATAAACAACTAAATTAAAAGTTTACTATGACTCAATAATAACTAGAGGTAATTTGCTCAATTAATGATACTGTTCTAGTTTTTGTTTAAAAGTAATAATATTAAATCAATTGGGGTCAGCACTTAGCTTTAGTAGTCCACTTAAAAACAAACGATGTTTTAGTGTTGCGAATTTCTACATCAAGGTAGACAAAACCAAATAATACTTAACTACATAAACAGCAATCAACAAGCTTGTCGATTGCTTCAACTATATCAGGCAGGCATTACCTTTTTAGTATTATTTGATCCAGTTATTGACACAAAATCTCTCAAAGCATTTTTTCTCGGTGGAATGGCAGCAATCAAGTTACCATAAATCGTTATATAGTTACGTGACTTATTGCAGACCACACATATGACTTTAATAAAAAAAAATGTAAATGTATTTTCGTAATTTTATATAATTAAACGTCTTAAAAGATAATTTGAAAGTGTACCTACTTAGAACACACTCAGAGCAGGTGCTTCCAGAGGGCGGTTTGAGTGCCAATTATGATCTTTAATAACTATGTTTAAGTTAATACACTTTAAAGAATATTTAGTGGCCATGATTACATACCCCTTTGCACGCGATAACGAAGTTTAAAAGTATTGGTAAAATATTCAAAATACAGGACAAATGCAAAAAAAAATTACATTTCTGAATGCGTGAACGTCCTATTAGAATAAACGTTCAATGCATAAATTCTTTTCATATATTTATTTAAATACTTTTATACAATTACATTATCAATAAAAAATAATAAAAAATATTTTTCCGATAAGTCAATTAAATAAGAATCAAATTATCAGGAGACGTTTAGTTTTCTTCATACAATTACGGGTGTCCTTCTTTTCCGTGTTTAGCTTTGTGTATGGACAAAAAATATAGGTGAGTGATTTTATACCGTTAAATATTTTTAGTTATTTATGGAATACTTATTACATAAATTTTAATATTTTAAACAATAAATCAGGGGTCTCTATTAAAAACTGTTTAAAATATAATTTTTAAAGGCGTCCGTAATTTCTTTCATATTTGTTATTCAGCTTTGTTTATTGTTATTTAGTAGAAAAATAAGTTTATACCTGGGAACACTAAAATAATAATAACGTCTGTAGGTGACGCTAATTCTGCACGCCGGCCATTTTGCTGGAGCTCTGGTTAGCGGTCTACGAGTGTTTTACTGAATTGTGCGGGAAAAATACACAAAATTAGTTTCATCTTGATAAACATTCCATTAAACTAATTGATAAGTGTATGTTTAGCTTTCTATGTAGTTATTTCAAGAATAATTAATAATATCTTTAAAATTTAAATTCATGATATATTTAAAAACATAAACAGTTTGATTCAAAAACATCTCCTAGTATTTTTCACACATTTTAGGTTTTGTTCCTTTTTGTTGCGAATTTGTTACATTTCTTTGTGACGTAACAAATATGAAATAACAAATATGAAGTAAAGTCGCACTCACATCAGTTACACATAATAGCTGTAATGTACACATACGTAATAATGTAATGTTGACAAATAAAAAAAACAACCTGATCTTTATACGAACTGAACTTTCTTTTATATATATTTTTAATTGATATTAATATGACTTGGATTACTAAAGTTGAAAATACTATAATCACAGTTAATTTTTAGGTAGATTTGCAAAAAAACTATGTTAAGTACCTAAGTCGAAAGTAATACAAACTAGACTTGCTGCCATTCTTTATTGAAATAAGCAATCAAGATACTGCTTTTTACTCAATTACAAATTTACATTTCAAATAGAATGCACAACATGAACTAGTTATTTTTTTGTAACATCAAGTTATTTTCATCTTTGTTTCCTGTTGGTTATATATACAATTTTTTTGCATTTGTCCCATAAAACAAATAACTAGATCCTGAAATTTCCGGAGCGAGCATTGCCAACGATATGTACAGAATATCATAGGCATTATTATTATTTTTGACATAATTTTATTACACAATTAGTCAGTTGTTAATAATTCAACATCGCAGTGCGGTTCATCCTTTTCAACACTATTAAATCACTAGTATTTTCTTTTTAATGTAAGACATTAGCTCGACAATCAATCATATACCATTTACAACGCTTGCAAAGACATTATGATCATTTGTTAAACGACTTGTACTCATATAGCGTACGATGAATAGAACGGTGAAACCTATACGACTTCGTAGTTAACTTCGTCTGCTGGTAGATTAGAGCAAGGCTGTGTCGATAAATCAAACCGCTAAATCGAATTGGACTTGATTAACGTCGGTTCAAACAACGACAGCTGCCAGAAAGGTTGGGTTCAAGTAACACTGAGTAGCTCACTTGTTTTTGATATGTTGCAATGCAAGAAATCGTTGCGGTCGCTGAACAGTTCGTTGGCTTCCTGACAGTTAATTGTATTATTAAGTAAAGGCTCATTAGTTACTTGTCTGTCTTTGTTAATAACGCTTCATAGGACATATTCGATTACAATCACTATTTTCGTCTCGAGTAGAGTGGATGAGTTGAAAGTTCTTACTAGAACTGCTACTAATTTTGGGTGGTGGGATCTACCTCCTAGTGGTCCACCCTTGGCAACGGCATCTTTGGTTTTCTAACCAATGATGACGGCTAACAGATCCCTCTGCGGTGCTAGGCTTTGTAAGAGGGCGCCTAGATGCTACCACCCTCCTGCCGGAGTCCAGCGCCAAACAGTTTTTCTGTGTTCCGCTGGTGTGTGGGAGAACCAGTACCTCTGGGTAAGCTTGCTCCATCTTAAGCTTCGTCTTAACCGTAGAGTTAAGTATGTAGTCAAGAGCAAGCCCATGGATTATAATTAAAAAAAAACAGCCAACTTTTTTTTTTTACAAATTCAAGTTACAGAATTGCGCTACGTTCAATTAGGGCATATCAAATACATTATTTCGGCCTTTATTAAGATAAACCTTCGGTAAGCCGAATAAGAGATTATCGCGACGTGTGATCGTGTGTGCGGTAGGTACTAGTGCAAGACATTAAAGTTATAAGGCTAGCATAATACCAATTAAATTGATTTAAATAAGAATACCTAAGTTATACTTAGTACCGATTACATTAAAAAGAACACGATTATCATTCCACTGCTGGAAACAGGCTTCTCCAAAAAGAGTATTTTACATATGTGTAATTTTTTTTTTATAAATATTTCAGACATGCCACACTGGGCCACACAGAGCCATCTAGTCCCAAATTAAGCTACTATTAAGTACCCTGTCGTATGGGGTACTAGACAACCGATAAACTTACTTATATACATATAACAGGCTGATATAATACTAATGCCTTAAAAATTCTACGGAGAAAACTATATCTTTTACAATGAGAATTAAGATTAATGTGACCAACTGTTATCTATAAAAATCCTAAAAATATTTGTTACCCTAGTAACAGAAACAGTTAACTCTTTGTGAAACATGTTTAAGACTGCAGATTGAAGATAAAGAACGAAACGTGTCCACCACTTACCAACTGAACCCCAGTCGGGGTAAGCTCTGTTGTTGTACCAGCCATCATAACGTTGTTTCTCGTAATATATTTCTGTAACAAAAAAACGGACCTGTTAGTGAGTGTCCAATTTTGATATGGAATTCAATAAATTAATGCTGAATATATAAAGAACACAGTTCATCTCGAACAGAACTTATTCTACAACAAAAAAATATCTGTGCGAACATTACATAGTACATACATAAAAACAATCATTTAATAATGACAGGAGAACATAAAGAAGGTACAAATGCATAATTAGCCATTATAATATATTGTGTCAAAATATATAACCCTGTTCTTATATCATAATCAAATCAAATGTTTTGTCTAATTAAGAATCAATACTATCGCAATGGTTTTATTTGCGGAAAATAAATAAATAAAAACACATGTGAAAAACAGCACATACATCGTTCTTGTCCCAAAGAAGGTGATTATAAAGTACGTGTTGTGTGAAAATGAGAAACAACAAATGTTGCACAAACATTCAGACCCGAGAGAGACAACAAAGCTGTTTTTCCTTCATTGACCAGTCCAGGAATCGAATCCGGGATCCCGGAATTGTCTACATCTTGAAAACCGGCGTATAAGCCATTTCTCCGCAGAGGTTGTCACACTGCATATGATTTTAGACTCCGTAATGACGTGTAATTCATAGTCAGCACGTAACGACAGCTCATTACTGATGCAGCCTGGATACAGAGCCCGAGCGAGGTCTCTGCATATGTGATCTATTTGAAACATCAACCCGCAAAAACGCTAAGATCTTGATTAGCATAATATACAACTCTAATTGGATTGATTGAGATTTTAACGAAGCGAAACGCTTGTATTGAGTTGTTGATTGAGAGATATATGATAAATTCTAGAGGAATAAATTAGTTACCTACTCAATGAAATATAGGTGCGTGGGTAAGTTTAACTACAAATTAATAATACTGTAAGTGTGACGTGTTATATTATTAGGGATCCGTAAAGACAAAATCTTGACAAAGCTCACTCTAGGCTTCATTTTGACGACCTCCGTAGCGGAGTGGCATACACACCGGTTTTCAAGGTGTCGCCTGCTCCGAGGTCCCGGGTTCGATTCCCGGACGGGTCAATGTGGAAAAAAATTGTTTTTCTACATTTTCTTGGATGTGGGTGTTTGTGTTACCTTCGTTGTTACTGATTTCCAAAATACGAGTACTTTAAATAGTAATTCAAATTGGAATCAGGGCAATGTATGTGATGTTGTCCACATTTACATTTACATCACAATCAATCAAGTTACATTTTATATTTTAAACTAAAAGCTGCAATGGGTTGTTCATCAAAATTATTTTGGTGTTTGATCATTCACTCATACTGGTACAGAACCCTTTGGCATATACAGGATGAAATTTTAACCACTTTCCAAAATTTTATATGTGTTCAATATCGTATTTAGAGCCTATCAATGAAGTAAAAAATTTAAATCATGTTGTCACCCGAAAATATTTCTCGCGTTACAGTTTTCAATTTTTACGGTCCTAGACCTGTTAAGGTACAAAGGGAAAATCAAAAACATATGAATAGTATTGTAATGAATGAATGCGATACACATCGCGTAAAAAAAGTGTTTTTTGCACTGGGCTATACCAAAAGAAAAAATACGTCATTTGATTTGCTATATTAAAATTTGGAAAGTGGTTAAAATTTCACCCTGTATATTTTAAACACTAATAGGTACGGTACATATTAGCAGACATTCGTGATTACTAATTTAGCGTTTAAGTTATAACTGGGAATTAATTTGATGTATAGATTTATTGAAGATGTTGATCCTACTGAATATGGTCATCAGGACGTTATGTAACAAAAATATTTTTTTTACATAATCGATATTTTACCTTAAGTATTAAAATAAAGATCTATTTCTACGCTTTATGTTATTTTTACAAGCTGTTACCTGAACATGACACCTGCATTGGAATCAATAAAATCTAAAACATAGAAAAGCAATATGTATGTAACAATGAATAATATGAAAATACATTATGCTTCACAAGAAGCAAACTGATTGTATCATTAAATTACGAGTATATAAGACTTTTATGGCAATATTGTGATAATCAAATAAAAACATTTAATTATTTTTTTTCCAATTTAGACCAAGCCATAAATCTGAATATTTCTCGAATCAAGAAATAAAATAGGGATATATTATAGCGTGAGTTGTTCAAAAGCTCACAGCATAAAAATGCCAAGTAAAGTACAAATTGCTTTATCATACACATTCAATTATAAATATCTATGATATATCAAGAATTAAATGCTATCAATGAATTTTATTAATCGCCATTATAAATCAATCAATGCCAATTAAATGCCTGACCTGAATATCTGCGATGTTGAAAAAATACTTGATGATATACTCATAGAGATAACCTTCGTGATTAATAGGTATGGATTACCTATTACTATTACCAGCATGTCTACGACAAATCTTCTGTGTTTAAAATTAAATATGACTTTTAATGTTGTTTTAAATATAGTGGTTGCAAAAATAACACAACAACAACAACAGATAACAACAGAACAGATACTCGTATCTACTTTGTCTGTTCTGTGCCCACGATTTTATCCTGGAATTTTGAATATGAAACTATTCCACTACAACTTTACAATCTTATTCGACACAAATGTATATGGTTTAAGGTCTATTTGTGCGACAAATTTCACTCAAACCGATTCAATCGTTTTCGCGTAATTGAGAAACAATCGTCCGTCCAGACTTTCGCATTTTTAACTTTAGTTTTTTTTTGTATATTTCTTATTTAATATGATACACCAATGATCGCAGTCCAATTTATTATTTGAAAGTTAATAATTTATCATTGTAATATTTACTAGGACTATTTATTTATATACAATATTTAATATTCAAAAGTACACAATTTTTTTTAAATATATAAAACATGAAGGAAGGAAATTAAAAAAAGGTAGTATAAATTAATAACAAAGTAACCTAAAAGTCATAAAACATAAAAGATATCAGCCCCAGCGCTGTCTCCGGGTATGGTGCCCAAAACGCTGGCAGCATTACCTCTCTGGATAGCAATGCTTATCCGCTGCCCGAGGTAGCTGCCAGCCTTTTGATCACCAGTTGCATCGTTAAGCCTTTTAGACAGCTCCTTAAAGAGAGCATGGGCACTTGGACCCCAAGGATCCATAGTCTCAACGCCAAACGGCGCAAATACGTAGCCTTCATTTAAGGCTGCATATCTCCGTTCAGGTGGCGCAGGTAGATGTAGTGCGGCTGCAGCAGGTGGATGTTTATCAGCAAGTGCGCTGAGAGTTTCCTGGTAGTCTGGGGCGACCATGTCATTGCTAAAAAGAAGATTCGAAACACTACTGAGATCACCATAACTAATTTTAGATTCAATTAACTTTAAAGTGTGATTTAAATTTAGTGGCCGTGATGGAGTGATAATCAATTAATTAATAGAACGGAATAAACGACAATTTTCTCTAATCTTTTGTGACAACGAAGAATTAGTTTATTTTATTTTATTCTATTAATTTCTATAAATAACTACGAATGCAACCCTTCCTAAACCATCGACCAGTCTGTGAAAGTAGTAATCAAAATCCTAAAAATTACCAGTAACGTATGTCAATTAATAATTCAATATATAACAATACGTATTTATTAAAACGGATGCTTAACCGCAGTTATGACACCTGCGTATACGTATTCCTAACGCATACATGTTTCATGAGCAATTATACGGCTGCACTAAACTCATTGAATAGTTAGAAAATTGATATAAATAATGCATTTGACATTATTTTATGACCGTGTGACATGATTTTTTTCTCAGGTCTAAGCAACACTTATTTAACAATTCCATGGCCATATTGGTAGCAATTAAATTGATAGGTATGCTTTGGTGTCAATGATGTACATTTTACAAAATTTCTTCAGAGAGCTAGTATAATAACATTCATAAAGCAACATTCTGAATACTGTATGTATAAGACCGATATTGAATTTTTCTTAATATTTGTATAGTGCCTAAGCAGTCTACTGACGATCCGGCCTTCTACCGGAAGGCACTCTTTTAAAAACCCATCCTTGACCGGTTAAATTTTATATAAAATCGTAAATAATACAGTATCTACGTCCCCTTAATTTACTCTGGGCGATCGATACTAATGTTACTCATTTCACTATTTATTAAAAGCTAATTAACAGTAAACTGATTTTAAGTTGCACAAAACTTCAAAAGGATGTAAATCATTTACTATCTTACGAGTAACAACCCGCAGGATGTAGATAGATTAAACTTTAAATACTTATAGACGCAGTTTAAGCACCACTGCCATTAATTTTCGGGATATGTTTTGCAATAATGTTTTAAAATAATTATTGCAAAATCTCACATTTTAAAAAATGTTGCATACACGTACATAAACGTTTTTTTTATAAATAATGGACTTGCTCTTGACTACATACTTAACTATACGGTTAAGAAGAAGCCTAAGATGGAGGATGGATGGAATTTTTCCAACAGTATTTAATCTTACAAATATCATAAACATCAAAGTTTTGAATGGTTGTTTGTTACTCAATCGCACCAGAACCAGAACGACTGAAGATATCTAGATGAAATAGAGGTAGATTATAGGCAACATAGCATATTATGGATAAATGTTATCTCTAAAATGTACTCCGTAGGATAGTTTCAAAACATTCGCGGACAACACTTAGAACATACTAAAAAGTTCTGACAAACTATATGGTTGTTTAATTATGCTTTTTGTGAAATAAAAAAAAAGATAAAGCCATCAGATTTTACCATTTAAGATGTACTCGACAAATACCTTAAACTGTAACGGAAGATGTTGATAGCTGTCACACAGTGCATACTAGCTCAGCTATCAACGGCTCATCAATTTTTGTACTTGTTTGTCATGTTTCATTTACCTACTTGTTTGTTGTACTCTACTAGAAATAAAATTTATTCTTATTCTTATTCTTATTCTCATCAAAGTCATATTATTCTAAATGTCAGATGAGTATCTTGATATCTTCGAATTTAGAATTGAATATTCGGTGATTTCTAAGATGAACATGATATATGCAGAGCTGTCAGTAGGTCGACATTTGACAGCTAGTGGGTGTGACAGCTGACCGAGGTCTGATAGAGCGTGTGGTTTTGAAGGCGTGCTAGATTTAATATATAAATCCACTTTCTGTTGTTATGTGACAGGTCCCTTTAAACGAGGCAATAAAACGAATGCATTAAAACAGCATATTAATAATATTACATTTTCTAATTTTATCAAGTTATGACTTCAGATATAATTGATTTGATTGATCCAGACCGGTTATTAATTTGAAATCCACTCATAATCGTTTAACTGTACTGGATAAGAAATGTTAAATGTAAAAATAACACCATTTCTAGGGCAGATATTTAAAGGAATTTAGGTACCTACTGTACTTTCAAATACTTACAATTATACATTTTCATTAAGTAACATTTGTTAATTACTGTTATAAAGCTCATTTAATTTTATATTGCATATGATAATCGATCAAGTAAGGTTACAAAAAAGAAATAATTATATATCTTCTAAAATCTTTTGAGCACTCTATTTGGGTGGAGTTTATTACATGTTAGGTTTTTATTTTTAATTTAAAATAAATTTGCACCATTATGAAAAGGTTCCGCTTGCGGCAAAAAGCGGATCCGGTATCGTCATCTCAATTAATATAACACAAATAAGTTTTTGCACTAATAAAACTTTTTAGGATGAATGAGATCATGGCACGTCACGCGATCAACTGAAAAACTAGATTGGCTTTGAGTGATTATATTTTTTTCTAATTTCTCAGCGTTGCTAAATTTTAGGATATACTCGTATCTCATGAGCGTTAAGGTTATTGTTGGTTACCATTTTAGTGTGCTACCTATTTTGAGAAACATGACAAAAGATAATATATACATTTTTTTAAGAAAAAGTTTAGCATTCTACCACCTGCTCCAAGGTACCGGGTTCGATTTCCGAACGGGTCAGTGTAGAAAAAACAGTCATTTTCTATATTTTCCGTCTGGATGTTTATGGTCTCTTCGTTGTTTTTTGAGTTACATACTTGGGTTTCGGAAAATGTAAATGATGTTGTCCTCATTTTATATTTAACTTCATTTGTGTTTATACAATAACTTGTCCGCGTCAATTTCTGTTATTATGATCGCGATTAAGAAGTTTTTAAAATAATATAATATCCTAAAGCCTGCCTCGATGAATGGACTATCCAACACAAAAATAATTTTTCGATTCGAACCAGTAGTTCCAGAGATTAACGCGTTCAAACGAACATACAAACAACAAACTCAGCTTAATTTATAATATTAGGGGTTAAAGTATGAAATTGCCGTTTTGTATGGACGAAATCGAGAAAATTCATTTTTACATACTAACAATTTTTTTGTTTTTTTAAAAACGCCTGAACCGTTTTCCATGCAATTCAAGGTGAAAGTTAGATTGTTATAAAGCTACGCAATATAGTATTTAAATTTCTGAAAATCAAAGTATATAATACAAATATACTTAATTGAAGCAAGAAAGTCAGCTGACACATTGTAAGGGGTCTTTTCAACGACTTCCTTTGAAGTAATAGGCACTAGTATTTTTTTTTTTGTAGTCTAAAGTTACTATATTTAGTTTTTAATACAATACAAAAAGAATTATGCAATAATATGACTACACTTAAGAGCTATAAACAAAATAAAAAGTGGGAAAATAATCGGCAATTTCATACTTTAACCCCTATTATTAGTATAGATTTAAAATAAGTACCTACCTACCTAGATGAACACTAACCTGTTGGATATCATCCATCATGTTTTTCTTTACTACTATAATCTAATCATGTTAAAAGATAATGAGGAAGCGTTAATATCTGTTAACAAGTTATATAAACACTACATGCGTGTTGTATGTAATAATAATATTGTTTGAGACTCAATAAACTGACATTATTTAACTATTACTTTATTATTACAACAATGTTTCTTTAGGGGAGAAAATCTGATACTAGGAACCCTTCTTATAAGCCAGTATTAACTATTTTTGTGTTACCTAATGCCATTATGAAATATTAGTTACTTACTTGTAGGCCCTATAAAGAGACCGCATGCTAATTTTTCATCAGAATTGAACTACGAGTATCATCTTGGTAGTTCTGGATATATCACCGTAGAACTGTGAGGTCTGTCAGTTTACAAAACAACGCGTAAGATTATAAACCAACGTTGGGTGAGGTTATGTTAGAATTGTAATCCATCGACGTTGTATTACGAACTGACGAAGTTTTCAATTATACGGTGACAGATATAGGTACTTAAGTACTCCTAGTAGAATATTGCAATAATAGTTTAACATAATATGTTTTAGATATAATATTACTATGTGGCCACTATGAACAATATAAACTATATGGTACACAATAGAAACTATAATATTTTTTTTTTTTCGATTTTTACCTAGATCTGGAAATTCACGGGGTTTGTATAAAAGTTACTAATACATATGATTTTCTGTTGCAATTTTGTATTTGATAATGGCCTCTGATTTTCGATTTATCTTTTGAATGATATAAAAATAATCTGAATGTCAACATTTTGTAATTTTAACAAAACTTTCAAAAAAACAGTGTTACAGTTTATAAGTATAAATATTGGTATACCTACAATTAAATTGAAATGAAAGATATGTTTACGGATTTAGAACGCGTTTATTTTTGATTTAACCCGACGTTTCGAACCCTTCACAGCGTTCATGGTCACAGGTAGACTGAAAATTGGGTTGAATCAAAAATAAACGCGTTCTAAATCCGCGTAAACTCAAGGAAACACCTACAATTAAAGTTTAGTTTCAACATTAAAATTGTCCTTAGTGCACTCCCATTTCTTGGTGTAAATATATTTATGTATAAATTGTAAGATGGTTAACTTCACAAATATGTCAAGGTGTCATCTTAAATGCATACGATTTCGTTTCTATTTGTTTTAAACATAGATTTAGTAAGTATACACTACGTATGATTTTAAATATGTCCTGTACAAAGTGTACTGCTGTATAGCGCTGGGTCGGAAAGCGATTATCTAAATAAGTCCGTCTTTAGCGCAGTCATCGGGATGGCCTTCAGTCAGCTTTCACAACGAGACGTGTGCGACGCGTCCGGGACCGTGCCGTCGCGTGAGCGTAGGCATGCAGACACAAAGGACAATAATTACGATTTTTAATGGTGGATACTGCAGTAAGTTCTATACTAGAGCGAGTGTCTAAAGCTGCATTAGCAGTTTCGTACCAGATTTGGCTGGGCAGGGAGAGAAACACGAGTAGTGAAGGGGAGTGTTGATGTACGTCGGAAAGGGGCCCCTTAAACCTACACCCGTGACACAAGTCCCGGGAGCTACTCGGAGTTTCTCTTTCTGCCACACGATGGACCCGGCAGCACCCGCACGGTGAATCCATGGAACTCTAAGAAGTTTGTCTCATTAAAGAAGATTATTTTATTGTAGATATGTTATGTATGTAACTTTAATGAATTTGATGAACTGGGCTGGTTTTTAAGTGAAATAAAGCGGAGGGTTACGTTATTCTTACAAAAGCTTTAGATATTTCATTTTATATTAATCAAAACCAAATCAAAATCTACCCTTATAAATGAAATTAGAATTATCAGAGGAAAATAACGCAAAAAGGACATGGCTAGTACGTAGGTATTTAGGTGGATAGATTTTTACTAAAACAACCAAACGTGTAGATACATTTTAACAATCTTATTAGTACCGTTTCACTTTTCATGTCACTCAACTAATATGGTGGCTGGCAATGGGCGTAGTCAAATTTACATTAGAGCTAATTTCAATGGCTAATTCAGTTAACAAAACAATTACACTTAGCATATATCCCAATTGATTACTATTCATTAAACAAATATAATAAGCCGATTGCGTAATAAATTAGAGTAAAAAGACCGCCGACTATTTACTTTTTCCTGTTAGTGTACCGGTTCTGTAGTTGAAACAAGGAACCCTTCTAGATAGATAGACAGACACTTTATTGCTTTCATTAAAGTAGGTACATCAATTGACTAAAACTAAACTTATTACCTAAATATGGCCAAGGGCGGGCCATTCCAGGGTTTATTATTAGAACTAGGAAACTGTAATTTGTCATTTGTTTCTTAGACCCGAGTTCACCAATTCTTAAACAGCCGGTAAATATAGATTGACGATTAATTTGACACAATTCCCATACAAAATATGTCAAATAAAATTTTAAACGCTGTTTAAACTTAAACGTCTGTTGGTGAACTCTACCCCTAATGCATAAAAGTAAACCAAGGTGTAGTTTCCTACCTATAAAGTGGGGATAAGCTATTTTTATCTCATTTCATTGGATAGGTTCTTAAGATATTGTAGGTAGTGTGCTGGGTCCAACTCTTTTTCTTTTACACATCAATGACCTGTGTAGGAAATCTCTACCGAATTGCAAAATTTTTACCTATGCTGACGATACCGCGCTCATTGTGAATGGAGGAAATTGGGAGGATACTTTTAGCCACACCGAAGAGACGCTTCACGAGGTAATGCTATGGCCTGGTTATAATTTACTAACTTTAAATGTAGTAAAAACTAAATACATCACATTTTATCCAAGTGCCATTACACAGCCACCAAAAGAATCCAGGTAAGAGCTCATTCGTGTAACCGAAAAGATAAATGCTTTTGCCCTGAACTCTTAAAGAACGCCAAACATAAAATATCTGAGGCTTACTATAGATAGCTTACTTAAGTGGAAAGAGCATATAATCAAACTTAACTTCTAACATTAGAAAGCTAATCCCTGTTTTTAGAAAACTAAGGAAATCGGCAGATAAAGATACGCTACTGTGCGTTTATTATGCTCTAGCTCAGAGTATACTTCAGTACTGTATTGTTACATGGGGGGCGTCGGAGCTACATCTATGTTACCTCTTCAAAGAGCCCAAAGGGCCGTACTGAAAGTCATGCTTGCACTGCTCTTCTGTATAAGGATTCTTCAGTGCTTGCGATGAGACAACTGTTCATCTTAAGCGTCATACTTCGGAAGCACAAAAGTATTAAGATAAACTTATCTCAGGAAAAATGTAAGAGAGTTGCCCTACTCAGCCGCAGATCTCCCTTGCTAAACGCCAATACTATGTTCTTTGCGCACATCTGTATAATAATGGAAATAAGTATAATAATATCATGACACTATCTCACTTCAGATGCAAACAGAGGATTCGGCAGTGGTTGTCAAACCTCGACTACACAGAAACAGAGAAAATGCTTACTTACTAGTTTCACGCTCATGTACACACACAACACACACACACACACACTTAAAATTGTAAATTAAATGTAATTTAATTAAATGTAATTGAGACTTAGGATGGAAGGCGCTGACAGCTGTATCACGGTTTATACCAGTTTAGCTGTCAACGTTAACCTCATATTTAAAATTTTCAAATGTATACCAACTATGTTTAGATTAATCCCTCAACCCCCAGGAGGCACTCGGGTGCCACGATAACAATTGATTTCAATTGTGCCTGGAATAACTTACGATCGAGGGATTAAGAGGATAAATGCTGTAATTGAAAATGATGAATATATTTTTTTTATTATTTATTTATTATTATTATCCACACTATTTTTTTCGATTCAGGGATCCATGAGTAACGTATTACTCGTATGTTTTAAGTTCTAATTTTTGCCAAATTTTAGGAAGCTTCTAAACAATGTACTCTGTCTTCGGTTTTTTCTAGTTAATCAATGGAAATTGTTTACTGTTTCTTTACCCGACTACGGCAAAGCTAACAGGAAGGGTAACTAATGATGTTAGCAGTCTAGGTATAAATGTATGTTGGTATTCATGTGGGTTCCACATGTGCGGCTAAACTACTGAACTGATTTTGGTTAAGGAGGTATCAATCAATTCCTTACCATGTGTTAAAAAAAGTTACATGGCAAATGCTACAACAATAAATTGGGATACTTTGAAAAAAAAAAGTTAGCAGTCATAACGAGTGCGGTATCAAATTAAAGAAGACAAAATTCTAAGTGCAAAAATGTTTTAACAATACAGCAAATATACATGATAGCTTTGAAATCATCGCATTTTCGTAGTCGGGTTACAGTTTTTCTTATAACTTATTAAATATTTTCATCTGCTTGAAAATGGTATTGGGATTTGGTATCCCATTTCACTGTTTAAAATAATATAAACTAACATATTGACATCATGACCTTGATGTACATATGTAGGTAAGTACTTTTGTACCAATATGTTCAATGAGATCAATATTTACTAATACCGACCTATCGATTTACTACTGTGTGCTCCAAATACATATACAGGAAGTCACCTGCTATTGAACACACATGACATTTACTGGTAAGTAAATATCAAACATCACGGATATGGAATTGCGAGCGCGAGCAGTGACCGGCTAAATGCCTTGCAATTAGTCCGATGTGCCATTAGTGGCATGCCTTAAACTTGTGAGCGACATTTTGATGAATGTCGTCTGTGCAGCTCTACGGCATAAATAATATGAATTAATTTGTAAGCGACGAAGACTTTTATAGTTCCATACCTCGAAAAATCAACTGAACCCTTACAGAATCACTTTGTTTTCCTTCTGTCTCATCTGCCGTACATAAGTAGGTATACGTTTATAGACACTCTCAAGGGAATCAAAATTTAAATAACTCCTTCCGTTGAATTGAAAATGACATTTGGAAAGTAAAATAAGTAGTTAGACCGTCTTTTACATTTGTAATGAAATCATAAAAAAAGTCTATAAATACTAAATTGTACGGAACGCTTGGTGGGAAATTCTATTCGCACGTTTCCAATTTTATTATAAAATATGCGTTTTTGCGAGGATATGTTTTGAGTTTGCAAGATATAATTATATATTTATTTATTTGCAATAAACTGAAATGTAGTATGTAGGTACGAGTAGTTCAATAGTGCCGAATTATTATACTTGAAGTCGGCTCCGCACTTGTTATATTAACTAAGAGCCGTTGAAGAATTTTTAATTGTTGATCATTGGTTTAATGCATCGTCGCGAAATAAGGTATTCCTTATTTTTGTTCTTATCATTCTTTATTTTTTTACTAACAAAAAGAAGGTCCAAACCGTAAATGTTATGCGTATGAATACCTACATTGAAACAGCATTACTAACTTTTTTTCTATAGTTTAAAAAAGTTGACGCCCTTGACCCACCGGAAGCGGAAATATATGAGTATCAAGGCCGAGGGGAAATGCTCTGAATGTCGTGACTAGATAGAGCAACGTACGCACCTAAAATGTCAAGATCCATGAACGTCACGTCAGTGAGAAGTTCATGGTTCAAGTGTTGATAAGATGATAATGATAAGTCGGCAGTCGCGGTAATGACGCTGCAATTCTTTATCCTATCCGGTCTTAGATCCTTGTTGCTATTGCTAATGATTTGCTTGAATTGAGCACGCAATCTTTAACATTCCAACAACATTCCTTGTGCAATGTGTTTAATTATAATGTATTGTCTAAAACCAATTCTATTGTATTATGTGAGTAGGGTTTGTTTTATTTTGTAAATAAATTATTAAAAATCATTTTTGAGTGCTTAATTTACACATCTAGTAAGTTCGTGATAATTGTTAAGGTTAAAGAAAAAACTTTATTTCTCACATGAAACCATTATTAAGTTAATTTGAAGTTTAATTTTTTTACATTTTTTTTAGTAATGGGCTTGCTCTTGACTACATACTTAAATATACGGTTAAGAAGAAGCCTAAGTTGGAGAAAAACTATTTGGCGCTGGACTCCGGCAGGAGGGTGGTAGCATCCAGGCCAACCCCGTTGTACATCTTTTTATAAGTACCTATTGACTATAAATATATTTCTTGTTGTGCATAAAGATTATTATATCTGTCTATCTATCTATCTAATTTTTATGACAATAAGCTCAAAGACTTATTAACCTGATTCTGATTTGAAAGGTGAATTACTTTTACAAAAATTTTGAACCTACATCATAGCTAATGTACTATGCCCATTTTTCTGCTCACTCCCTCTAGTTTGTTTAGCTTAGGTTTAGGTTGAGTATTGACAGATTATTCTAAGTCATATATTTGTACCGACATAAGTATTAACACTTGCTGATGTGTAACAAACACGTAGTTGAGGCACATGATAGGAATATTTACTCATGTGGTTGAGGTAGCCTACCTCTTACAAAAACGCCCAATTCAACATTGAAAAAAAAACCATAATATAATCACAACAGCACAGAAGGTGTCAATAATGACAGCGTATTAATATAATGATTTTTGAACTGTAATTTATGTAATTCACTGAATTGTTGGGAAGATTCTAAGGTGCCTCCATCGCGGGTCATGGGCACGAAATGGACCTGTGACATTGAATTACTTCGATTCTTTGTCTTCGCACAATGCCGCAATCACTCACTAGAAAATGAAATCAAACGTTACGAGAGCTGCTTGATAAATTACAGACTTCAAATAATGAATGTGTGAAACGTCCATTAAGCAAATTATAGTTGGAGCTGCGATGATCATGGTGTAATATTCTTTATACAAAAAGTACCTACTACATGACCCAAAGTTGAAGATATTATTTACCACTGTTTTGTAGATCAAACATCTTTTAAAACGAGTTAGCCGGAATGAGGGCCAACTCAAAATGTTAAATTGAATTTTTTTATACAAGTGAATTTTACTCTTTGAAAAAATATCATGTTTTATGTGGTCCTCTGTAATTATTACTTCTTCTCTATCTTTTTGATAGGATAATTCATACAATTGTCTTAAAAAGACATTAGATGAGAAGCTTTAGGGGAATTTAAGTAAACTAAGAAATAAGACAATCTATTTACGTTACATATTATTGCACATATGAACTTAGATCCTGTACAATCGATAGCTCAGTCACGATATCACGCTTATGATAATGTATCGATATTGCACCTTTTAATTAATATAAAATAAGCCAATAAGTATGAATATTAATTATAGTTACCTACTCAATCATTTGCTACAGGTTATTTGAAGATTCGTTGACCTCTATCACTAGGCGCCTGAACGCGTAAATACAAAAAAAACAAGTGTAGGTATAATAATGTTATTAGTTCAGTGTTGTATTTTTCACATATCGTGATCATTAATAAAATTTTATATTATAATTACATTAATTAATTACACACTCCCATACAATAATGTCTTTTCGAACCGTCCAAGTATATGTAAACAGCTTAAGTCATGTAAGATTTTTGTCGTAATGCAAATTCAATGTTACGTACGTAAAGATGAATGCAACTAAGATAAAAATAACACCCAAATGTCCGTTAAGTGTTTCGTCCATTTGGTGAAGATGTTTTTCTGAACTAGTTGTGTTTTTTTTACATCAATGGAACACATTTTGATTAGGTGTTTTGCATATTTTAGGAACAACTTATTGTTCTGTCATGATCCATGGTTCGTGACTGATGCTCACGCTGACGATTGTGCCAGTGACAATAAAAACCTAAAGCGACCAGTTCACATCCTTGTTGGCAATTTACTGGTAATAAGACCATAGCACTGGAATACTGTCATAGCCTTTATTACTTTTGCAATAAAGAACAAATTAATTAAGTAGGTCCAACATCCGTGTGGATCCTATACCTACAACTTGTTGACAACTGTAACATTAGCTCGTTCTTTTAAGTGCATAAATCATTTAGTTAGGTGATTTATTATACCGTCCGATGTCAGCGCTGAACTGGAATATAAACTCCTGCTCAACAAGATCGTGAAGCAATATGTTGTTGGGTTGACGACTTGTTTCGCTTGATCTTATCGTTTGAGCGTTTTGAACATCTGGCATTTGGAATATTAAAAAGATTTAATATAACTAATAACACTACAATTCTAATAATAAGAAGATTTCACTTTTAGAATACTGCCATAATGACTGTTGCCTGTTGATTGATAATCTTAAGATTTTTTTTTTATTTCAAAAAACCGTTTCGGCTACTAGAAACCAAAAACACACAAATAACTACTAATGGTAGGTAATAAAACTTTTGCAAACAAGAGATCACCAACCAACAGTTCACGTTCAAGCTTTGATTATTTGGTCAAGCACTAAATCAATTAAGTAATCGCGCATATAAAATTAATTGTAGAACTATTTCGTGCTATCATCAGTTCAATTAGATGTAAATAAAGTTTATTTCGTTATTTTGTAGCTTATTTAACCTTATTATCAAACCAATGAGCTTTGAGCTATTAAAAAAACTTCTCAATTGGTCAATCCCGTAAAAACTTAAGTCCAATAATGTTAGCATTATGTTATCTGTTTTTGTCTGAGAAACAGACAATCCTATTAAATACCTACATGTACAATAATGTAACATAGGCCGGCACCCGAATTACCGATATAAAAAATAATAAGTAACAGCCTATAATCATCACTGCAGGGAAAAGGCCTCCATCATTGAATTCAAGTTACCACTGCAATGATGGGAACTGGCATAATCACCACGCTTGCCAAATGCGGGTTGGTGATCACAAACCCGAACAACGTTCGAAAATTCGAAACTTTTTGTTGCCCGACTCGGGGATCGAACCTGGGACCCCGAGATCTTGGCCCGGTATTTAAACCACTAGACCAACGGGGCGTTAAAAATAATAATAATAATAAAACTGCTACAAAGAATACATTTTGAAATTCATGATCATCATCATCATCTCAGCCAATCGACGCCCACTGCTGGAGTTATAGCTCCCATAAGGAGATATCCTTCATTCCTTATTCCTTTGGATACAAAACTGGTCCCGCGCCACCCACACCCAGCGGCTTCCTGCTGTAGTATGCGAGTGCAATTAATTTATTTTGATATAACATTCAGTAATTTTAAATTCAGGTGACTTCGTTTGAATCAAGAGGATTTTAAAGTGTTTGAAAATGAGTGATTATATTACCTTCCTAACCTACTCTTAGAGCGTTGGTTTAATGCTCTAAGAACCTACTCAAATGAATAAAGATAACTTCTTCTAGGAACTCTCAGTTGACGTGCACTCACAGTAAGTTAAATGAATCATGCATATAAATACCTTATCAGTTCTAATGTATCATTAAATCTCTAGACGGTCTTTCTTAAGTATTAGTAGTTTTTTTAAAGCTTACCAGAATCTCCTAGGCCCGGAGGCGATACAGCTGCGACCAGCGCAAGCGCAAGCCAGAGGCGTGCGCCGCTTCCGACACCCATGACAGTATTCGAATCTGCAATATAACCGATAAATTGACTTATATTGTTTATCTTAAATATACAGCACTAAATCAATTAAGGAATGCTATGCGATAAATAACATTTGTCATTCAGATGATATAAGTAAGTACCACTGCCACTCCGTATTGGACTATTATCTAATCAACAATTAACAAAGTTCAGCCTTCAGAAACGAACCATTCTTCTTCTCGAATAGGATTACTATAAAAAAGTACGCTGAGGTAGGAATACATTGAATATTAAAAAAAAGCATTGAATTATGTTAACTATCACCTACAGATAACAAAAGTTTCAACTCAAAATAATCAACATGCAATAATAAAAAATAGTTGCAAAGTATCAGTAACTACGTAAAATATTCGACGTTCCTGCCATTCACTGCTACTAAGTACTCATAGTTGATTACTATCTACTTTCATAGACCTAGATTAAGTACTTGACTAAAGTTTAAAACACAAAGTTCTGAAGCTTGTAAGCTAAGTAGGTTTTTCGAAACAAAAAAAAACTTACAAATGTTTGAATAAATCACCGAGAAAATTATAGATTTTGTATTCTTATTTTGTCTTATTATTACATGAAATATAAATAGTTAAGGCTATAATACTAAGTAGTTAAACAAATTAGCGTTTCTTGCAACCTTTTATATATAGGTATACTAGCTGATGCCCGCGGCTTCGCGCGCGTGGGTTTTTATCTGTTACAAAGTTTTCGTCACGACTCACCCCCCTCTCCTCCACTCTTTTCCTCCACTTCCTTTGCCTACGGTGCCGAGGGTGCCCATCTCAGGCGAGGTGGTGGTGGGCACTTAGTGGGAGCCGATACGTCGTTGCCGACTTACCGGGGCCCGTTGATACAATAGTTGGATAAAAGGGGCCGATTTAAACTATTGTTTTAGGTATCCGGTGTTAGTTCTCCTAGCGTACCGTGGTCCAAGCGAGCTCACACCAATTTTTCCCCCATTTCGCAAAATTTGTCTCTATCGTATAAACAAAAATCGGCCAAGTGCAAGTCGGACTCGCGCACGAAGGGTTCCGTACCATTGACTACGAAAACAGCAGTAGGTACCTACATTAATTTAGTTAATGTAGTGCCTACCTGTTACCATTTATTAATATCAAGCAAAAATAGGCAAAAAATTGTTTTTTTTTGTATGGAACCTCCCTTAAATATTAATTTAATTATTTATTATTAAAGTTAGAAATATAACTGAGTGTTTTGTGAATATTTCAAGTGCCTACCTGTTGTCATTATTAATATCGAACAAAAAAGGACAAAAAAATCGCGTTTGTTGTATAGGAGCCCCCCTTAAATATTTGTTTTATTTTGTTTTTAGTATTTGTTGTTATTGCGGTAGCAAAAATACATAATTTGTGAAAGTTTCAACTGTCTAGCATCGCGGCTCTTGAGATACAGCCTGGTGACAGACAGACGGACAGACGGACAGACAGCGAAGTCTTAGTAATAGGGTTCCGTTTTTACCCTTTGGGTACGGAACCCTAAAAATGATTAAGTTCTAAATAATACCATTCTTATAGTAAGTACCGATATTTATTTTCTGAATATGTACCTAAATATAGATAAGACATCCAATAGGAATTTTCAAGTTTTGTCTTTTCGTTACATAGCCTCCTTATTTCTTCGTCAACTTTGTCCTTCCAACTGTGGGTCATCAGTAATATTATTTATAGTCGTATCTCTTCCAAATTATTCTTGGTAATTTTGTTCATTTGTCACTGGTCACCAACTGGTCACTTACTTATTTCAATTAATAATCAGAAATTTCTCGTAGGGTTTGTATCTGGCTGCCGAATTTTGTAATGCAGCCTTTAATTAAAGTTCCACACGTTTTGGTTAATTCATCCATTTTGGCGCCAATTATTAAATTCTAAAATAATACCATTCTGTCTGTAAGAAATTACCTATTTATTTTCTGATTGACACATTGAATGTCATAACAAACTAAGTAAAGTCTGAGAGTACAAATATGTAAAGAGTATGGATATGACGCGGAACCGAACAACCTTTGCCCCCATTTTTTATCCCCTTAAAGATTAAATTTTCAAAAATCCTAAAAGACGTCATTCTTAATTTCTAATCAGGTAGCTGGATACCAATTTTCATCGATTTAGCTTCAAAACTGAGGGAGTTTCATACAAACTTATGGGGCCCTTTTTACCCCCTTAGAGGCGGAATTTCCAAAATTCCTTTCTTAGTGCTCACCTACACTATAAAAGGAAGCACGGTGAAAATTTACATATTTTAAATCCCAGTAGTTTGGGTTGTGCGTTGATATGTCAGTCAGTCAGTCATTAAATCAGTTTTCATTTTTATATATATAGATTTTTAATTATACATAGTACTTTTTAACTAAGTGAATTCTTAACGAATTTATAATACTAGAGTCTAAACACGCTCAAACCGACTTCGACGTAGTTGTTTAGATATCAGTACCAGATCTGTATCAATAAATTTTAATGCCAATGACATAATAAGCGTATTGACGGAAGTAGTGTATTATTATCCTCTTTTCGACCTGAGTGCAAAATGATTTAGGAGTGGTTAAATTCTGGTAATAATAGAATACTGGTAATGTACATTCGAAACAAGTTATCGCGAGTTGAAATTGACGTTGAATCGATTCGGAAGTTTTTAGATTAGAAGACAATTAGTTAAGAGAATCGAAGCGACTCCTATGCATAATTAGACTCGTTTTGTCAGTCTTGGTGTGTGCAGATTATGAGAATATGTATGATAAAAGTGAAATACTTTATTGTTTCAGTTCACCGTTTAAAACATAGATTTAATATACTGCTGTATTAAATCTATGGTTTAAAATGAAAAATAGAATAGCGCCATTGTTTCTTATGGGTCTCGTAAGTGACGACTATATTAGGAGTTACCGCTAGAAGAATATTGCCCATCTTTTTTTCACACATGCAGGCTATGGCTAAATCAACCACTGAAAAAAGCTGTGCTTAGCAGTAGATTGACGGATGAAATAATCTATCATGTATGTGTATCTACATCAATTTCATAAAATGTCAATGTGCGCTTAATCTAAACGTACTTAATTGAAACCACGTTTAAATAACCTGTATCCTAAGTTAATACTACCAATTTAGGGATCACTTACTAGCTAATAGCACCTACAATTGACCATAATATATGGTGCGATTCACTCATATCATTTACTGTCTCGAATCGAGTAGGTACAGTGGACCAAAGAAAGTGATGAATCGTTCAAAATTAAATTAAAAATTATAGTAGGTTTCTCTATCTAATCTATTTAGAAAACATGGTACTTATTATCGGCTAAAGTTTCAAACCTCTTAACTCCATCAGATTAAATTTTACAGGAGACACAAAATACTTCACCACGAAAAATTTTGGATGAAGGTTTGTTTTTGTTTCTATTTAGTTTTTTTTTACACTTTAATTTAAAAAAAAGTGCAAAAGGCGGATTTAATGCTAAAAGCATTCTCTACCAGTCAACCTTGGGGCCAAGCAGAGATGACACTTGAAATATAAACTTTTTTAAAGGATATAATATTAAGGGCTTCCGTTCAGAAATTAGCAACAAAAATGTATAAAAATGTCATTTGAAAAATAAAATGGAGTTACGAGGTCTAGCCGACGTTATGTTATCTGTGACGGTACCAACCAATGTACCAACCTTTTTTATTATTTAAGTAGAAACTAAATATTTTTGAGATTTGGATTTTGTACTTGACTAATGCACCCAACAGACGTTGTCCTGTCTTAACTATGAATATTGGTTTCAAATCGGTATAATTTAGCCGACGTTATGTTATCTGTGACGGTACCAACCTTTTTTATTATTTAAGTAGAAACTAAACATTTTTGAGATTTGGAACTTATACTTGACTAGTGGACCCTACAGACGTTGTTCTGTCTTAACTATGAATATTGGTTTTAAATCGGTATAATTATAAAAAAAATATTTCAGATACAAATTTATTTATGGACATTGCAAATGCTAACCGCACTGGAAATTAAAACCGTTTGCAGCACGCATTCTGTCAATGTTATGTCAAACGCCTTAGTGTTACATTAAAAAAGTTATATTGTCAAAAGAGCTAAGGTTACATTTCTAATAATTTAGTATGGTATCAGTATATAAACTTGAAAAATTTTTTTTTTTGTCTCAGGCGGGACTCGAACCCGCATCTCCTCGCATGCCGGGCGGGCGCCATACCATTAGGCCACCGAGACACTGCGACACGGCGCGAATTTTTCAAGCATATTCTTACGCTATAAGCCAGCGTTGTTTCATCAAATGCTAGGAGTTTGCACCCCTAACACCCGAAAGAAACATCTTTGCAGATGTTTGACAGTCAGTTAAGATGAAACGGCTATTTATATACTTTGTTTGATATTTTAGCAACTTAATTGCACTTATAATATCAGTATATAAACTTGAAAAAATTTTTTTTTTGTCTCAGGCGGGACTCGAACCCGCATCTCCTCGCATGCCGGGCGGGCGCCATACCATTAGGCCACCGAGACACTGCGACACGGCGCGAATTTTTCAAGCATATTCTTACGCTATAAGCCAGCGTTGTTTCATCAAATGCTAGGAGTTTGCACCCCTAACACCCGAAAGAAACATCTTTGCAGATGTTTGACAGTCAGTTAAGATGAAACGGCTATTTATATACTTTGTTTGATATTTTAGCAACTTAATTGCACTTATAATATCAGTATATAAACTTGAAAAAATTTTTTTTGTCTCAGGCGGGACTCGAACCCGCATCTCCTCGCATGCCGGGCGGGCGCCATACCATTAGGCCACCGAGACACTGCGACACGGCGCGAATTTTTCAAGCATATTCTTACGCTATAAGCCAGCGTTGTTTCATCAAATGCTAGGAGTTTGCACCCCTAACACCCGAAAGAAACATCTTTGCAGATGTTTGACAGTCAGTTAAGATGAAACGGCTATTTATATACTTTGTTTGATATTTTAGCAACTTAATTGCACTTATAATATCAGTATATAAACTTGAAAAATTTTTTTTTGTCTCAGGCGGGACTCGAACCCGCATCTCCTCGCATGCCGGGTGGGCGCCATACCATTAGGCCACCGAGACACTGCGACACGGCGCGAATTTTTCAAGCATATTCTTACGCTATAAGCCAGCGTTGTTTCATCAAATGCTAGGAGTTTGCACCCCTAACACCCGAAAGAAACATCTTTGCAGATGTTTGACAGTCAGTTAAGATGAAACGGCTATTTATATACTTTGTTTGATATTTTAGCAACTTAATTGCACTTATAATATCAGTATATAAACTTGAAAAATTTTTTTTTGTCTCAGGCGGGACTCGAACCCGCATCTCCTCGCATGCCGGGTGGGCGCCATACCATTAGGCCACCGAGACACTGCGACACGGCGCGAATTTTTCAAGCATATTCTTACGCTATAAGCCAGCGTTGTTTCATCAAATGCTAGGAGTTTGCACCCCTAACACCCGAAAGAAACATCTTTGCAGATGTTTGACAGTCAGTTAAGATGAAACGGCTATTTATATACTTTGTTTGATATTTTAGCAACTTAATTGCACTTATAATATCAGTATATAAACTTGAAAATTTTTTTTTTTTTTTAATATTATAAGTGCAATTAAGTTGCTAAAATATCAAACAAAGTATATAAATAGCCGTTTCATCTTAACTGACTGTCAAACATCTGCAAAGATGTTTCTTTCGGGTGTTAGGGGTGCAAACTCCTAGCATTTGATGAAACAACGCTGGCTTATAGCGTAAGAATATGCTTGAAAAATTCGCGACGTGTCGCAGTGTCTCGGTGGCCTAATGGTATGGCACCCGCCCGGCATGCGAGGAGATGCGGGTTCGAGTCCCGCCTGAGACAAAAAAAAAAATTTTTCAAGTTTATATACTGATATTATAAGTGCAATTAAGTTGCTAAAATATCAAACAAAGTATATAAATAGCCGTTTCATCTTAACTGACTGTCAAACATCTGCAAAGATGTTTCTTTCGGGTGTTAGGGGTGCAAACTCCTAGCATTTGATGAAACAACGCTGGCTTATAGCGTAAGAATATGCTTGAAAAATTCGCACCGTGTCGCAGTGTCTCGGTGGCCTAATGGTATGGCGCCCGCCCGGCATGAGAGGAGATGCGGGTTCGAGTCCCGCCTGAGACAAAAAAAAATTTTTTTTTTTCAAGTTTATATACTGATATTATAAGTGCAATTAAGTTGCTAAAATATCAAACAAAGTATTTAGTATGGTGATTAAGTTTACATAAATTTTATAATTTTCCGCTCAATTTTCTCTTACAACAAACAAAACAAAAAAGAATTAGCACAATCGGTCCAGCCGTTCACGCGTGATGCGATGACCAAGGGAAATAGGGATTCATTTATATATATATATATATAGATTAGTTAAAGGCTGTCAAGTGTAGGTAATCAGTTTCTTCGCCTGACTGTATTCGCCTTATTTGTCGGATCCGCGAGCTTAATACAAATTGTGCCAACTCGTAAATCTTTACATTTTATGCGAGACTTACATTAGGGCTACAAAGTTATGCTGTTTATTTTAGTCTAGACTAAGTTTAAATGTTTCATGTTTCAACAACAACAAAAAATTGTACCTTTGGCAGAACAACTTTTAGGATGAGGATTAAATTTATTTATAAGGAAGTTAGTAATTAACATTTGATCCCAAAATAAGTGACCGTCAAGTACATCTATACTAAATAATATTTTAACGAGGAATGTTTTTTTTATGCAATATTGGCAAAAATGCTGTCGGCAACACGTCTGGAAAGCGTGGCAAATATGGCTAAATCTTTCTTTTAAAGAAGCCTGTGTCCAGCAGTGGACTGGTATGGTCTAGTGGTGATGATGATCATTTTTGTCACTTTTTTTTAACGATCAACTTTATATTGTGTACAATAAACAACATGCTAATACTTTAATACATTAACGGTTGCCCGTGAAAATTTCAGGCTGAATTGGGAAATTCAATTCAAGCTACTTTTCATTAAGTTTTTAACAATTTCGTTATACAGGATGACTTTTTTATCATCTTCCAAATTTTTATAGGCGTTCAGTATCGTATTTAGAGCCCATTTATGAAGTAAAAAATTAAAATCTAGTTTTCACCCGAAAATATTTTTCGCTACATAGGTTTCAATTTTTACGGTCCTAAGCCTGTTAAGGTATGAAAGGAAAATCAAAAACTTATGGATAGTATCGTAATGAATTAATAAGATGAGCATCGCGTAAAAAAAGTGTTGCTAAGAGGCCGTATCAAAAATTTTAGATTTTTGGCGGACATTTTCTGAGTGCTCTTGACATTTTTGTACTCGGTTATACCAAAAGTACAAATACGTCATATGCATTTTGTCTCGTAGATTGCTATATTAAAATCTAGAAGGTGGTTAAAATTTCACTGTATATACGAGTAGCTCTTGCCAACCCTATTCCAGATGTTTTAGTCCGTTTGCGGTGATCACATAGTCATCATGATTACTGATCGAATAGCAATAAAAACCGCATCTCTAATACGTTCACGACTGGGCATCTATTAATTATAGTTTATAGTACAATAACGGTACCTACCAGTCTCGCAAAGCCTTTGGACTTAACCAAAAAGTATTGTTCAAGGGGACTAAGCTTTGTGCTGCCCCCAATTGATTTAATTTTATTACTTCAAACAAAATCAATTCTCTAATAACTAGAACAATATCATTTTAGCAAATTACCTCTAGTATTTATTGAACCACAGTAAACTTTTCATTTAGTTGTTTATAAAGTCTAATTTGTCGCTAACGCCAAAAGCGGCCGCTTTTAGCAATAATGAAAGGTAATTTGCTAAAATGATACTGTTCTAGGATTTTTTATAGAAGTAAGTAATAAAATTAAGTCGATTGGGGGAAGCACATAGATCTAGTAGTCCCCTTAACTGTTTATGTCACAACTTTAATTGTTGCTGTGGATGGGGCGCAAAGTACGAACCCACAATATTTCGCTTATCTGCCGATTACTGGAACCATTGATTGAGCCACCAAGACATTTTTTGTGTCGACAAATTTATTTAAGGCTTTACGCGGTAAGCCAGCGGAGTTTCATTAACCCATAATTGTTTTTAGTAATGTATACCTCAAACATTAGAAACAAATATTTTTACAAATACATATTGAACATGAACAATGGGTTAAGATGCTGATTGCCGGTGTAAATTGAAAATTAAATCCTTTTTTAGCAATTGTAAAATAATGATTTGTGTATTTGGCTGCCTTAGCTTCATATTCGACCGTATAGCACGTAGGGCAGGCAGGTCACGTTAGGTACTTAGGTATAATCTAGCTTATCCCTTTGAACGCCATTGCCAAAACACGAAATTATACCCCGGACGCCAAGCGTACTCTTACGTAAAATGTTGGCCCGATTAAGTAGTGATGCGATCATGCGACACACCATTTAAAACAATGGTTATAAATACAGTAAAATCGTCGAACTTATTAAGTGTTTCTCATTTATAGCACGTAAAAACAAATAATAGGGGTTAAAGTATGAAATTGCCGATTATTTTCCCACTTTTTATTTTGTTTATAGCTCTTAAGTATAGTCATATTATTGCGTAATTCTTTTTGTATTGTATCAAAAACTAAATAAAGTAACTTTTGACTAAAAAAAAATGCAAAAAAAGTGCCTATTACTTCAAAGGAAGTCGTTGAAAAGACCCCTCACAATGTGTCAGCTGTCCTTCTTGCTTCAATTAAGTATATTTGTATTATATACTTTGATTTTCAGAAATTTAAATACTATAATGCGTAGCTTTATAACCATCTAACTTTCACCTTTGATTGGATCGAAAACGGTTCAGGCGTTTTAAAAAAAACTAAAAAATTGTTAGTATGGAAAAATGACTTTTCTCGATTTCGTCTATACAAAACGGCAATTTCATACTTTAATAATTCATTGAATTAAATTTATCTTGAATTTTCTAATATTTGAAAAAAAGTACTGTAAATTTATCGACACTTGGCACAACTAGTTGACGCTTTAAAGCATCAGTGGCGTTCAAAACCAGATAATTAAGAGTTATTCATGATAAGAACAGTGGTATTAGTTACATGTCGATAAAAATGGGTAAAATAAAACTCATTGTTTTATGTTCTCAAATGAACCGCTTGTAGACTTTTTCCAGACACAATTAAAATGGGGACAACTCCCGCCAAAAAGTCTACAAGCGTCTACATACATACAAACTAAGAACTGATGTTTTCATATAAACATTTAACTAATATTCCTACTAATATTATAAACGAGTTAGTTTTTGTGAATGTATGATATAATAGAAGTCGCAGAAGCACGCAAAAACTACAAACTGAATTACAATAAAATTTACAATACTTAAAAAAAATTACGTAACGCATAATCTATAATTTATTCATAAATAGTGCAACTAATTTGCCATATATGGTTAACCATCAATAATTGTAAAAATGTTCGCATTTTTTAAATAAATATTTACAAAAATTATTCAATTAGGTCTCAACACTACCAATAACTGTGCAAGCGCTTGTGACGTCATAGGCGGACGCTTTAAGGCGTCAATGGCGCTCGCAGAGCCTAAACATTAGTCATAAATAGTGATGTTTACTTTGATTATCGATTTTTTAATTTGCAATGAATATCTAATAAGACTTGGTTGTGTTACTTAAACTGTAAATTTTAATTAATTTTAATTCACAGCACAGTTTAATTTATTATGTTGCTGGTGCTCTATTCTATGGCAGTAATTAGTTTTGGCCGACTGCAAAGTAACAAACAATTGATATATTTGTGTAAGCAAAATGTAGGTACACTAGCTTGTTTTGTGCAATAATGACCGCTTGTTAAAAAGTAAGTGCAAGCTTTGTAGCCATCTACTTTACACTGTGAGTAACATATTTGAGAAAATAAAAAAACCTGTATTTTTATTTCATAACTTACGTTTAATTCTCACAAATGTTCACATCACTACGTGACGCTTTAAGGCGTCTATGGCGGCCCGGTGCAGTCAATTTTGATGAAATATTTTACAGTGTGAAATGCACATTTTTTTTTAAATATTGCACTTTTGGAAATATTGGAGCTATGTGAATAACAGTCAAATGTTGGATAGTTAAATTGTAGCTAAGTCGTATTTATTACTTTGAATTTCACTGTCGAAATACGAACGTTTTTTGACGTCTATAGTTGTCATTGACATCAGGAGCAAATATCAAAATGACGCTTTAAATAGCGTTGTTGGCGTTCAAAGGGTTAAGTTTCTGAATAAGGTTTATGTTTGGATATTTTTTTGTTATAATATGGATTACGGGATTTTGATACAAGCAAGACGTCCAACTATGAACATATTGAACGATCCAACTAAATGGATTAATAGGGTGGTCCGGTGCCCTGGACCTGATAATGCGCTTGAATTTCGATGCGATCCCGGAATTTCTCCTATCTATTCAAATATTGTACAACTTACTGTAATATATTAGCTTTAACGTTAACAGCTTTAGTAATTAGTATATAACTCGTTTATAACGAACAAAATGAACTAATTCCAAAAAGATGCAAGGCCGCCCGGTGTCTACTTCGCATCCTCATACATTCCTCCATTATAGTTAATAACCACTTAATTTAATGTATTTATAATACAGTTTATATTTATAATACAGTCTGATGGTTTTACATGTTTTTTGTGTTTGACTTTTTAATACGACAACATATAAATCTTGCCATATAGGTAGTATGTTTTTGTTTGAGTAATTATGATAATATTGGTACTTTTTGAAATTAACGTTCCTTCCTTATTCTTACTTCGACGCGACGGCCATCTTGTTTATTTGTGCAGGTTAGATGCTACTGTGATGAACACAAGCCTTTGTGTTAAATCGAATGTAAAAGTTATTTAAAAGCAGTAGTTTGATTTGAGCAATGGTTGAGTTCAAAGATTGGTGTAAACTTTTGTTTTAATCGTAGGTTTTGAAAATTATTACGATTTTAATTACCAGCTAATTTTTAAAATTACAGATTGACTACGTAAATAAGTAAGTAAATTAATATCAGATATCGTTACATTAATTCAGTCGTGTATCAAATATAAATGGCTAATAAGGGATTATTATTTATCGTTATACAGGGTAAAATTTTAACCACCTTCCAAATTTTTATATAATATCAATCTACGAGACAAAAAACAAATGACGTATTTTTTCTTTTGTTATAACCCAGTACAAAAATGTCAAGATACAGCACTTAGAAAATGTCCGCCAAAAATCGAAAATATTTGATACGGCCGCCTAGCAACACTTTTTTTCCGCGTTGCGCATCTCATTCATTCATTACGATACTATTCATAAGTTTTTGATTTTCCCTTTTTATCCCTTTATATACCTTAACAGGTCTAGGACCATAAAAATTGAAAACTATATCGCGAAAAATATTTTCGGGTGACAACTTGATTTACATTTTTAATATACTGATTTAAACTTTCATGGTCACTATCACTAGAGTTATTTAATTCACGGGAGAACTGATCACGGCGCTTGCAACAGCGCCGAAATATCGGAAACTCATAATAAATAAGGTACACGGTATAGATCCCGAATTAAATAACTCTAGTTACATTTTTAACTTCATAAATAGGTTGAAATGAAAGATAGTTTACATATTTAGTACGCATTTATTTTTGATTTCGAAACGTCGGGTTAAATCAAAAATAAACGCGTTCTAAATCCGTAAACTATCTTTCATTTCAATATAGTGTTCGCGTAAACTCAAGAAAACAGTATTTCATAAATAGGCTCTAAATACGATACTGAACGCCTATAAAAATTTTGGAAAATGGATAAAATTTCATCCTGTATATATGACGATAAATAATAATCAATTATAAATAGCCATTTATATTTGATACACGACTGAATTAACGTAACGATATCTGAAATTAATTTACTCACTTATTTACTTAGTCAATCGGTAATTTGAAAAATTTTATGTAAGTAGGTATTTGTCATCATTATTATTATTATGTCACTTATATCTATTGTCAATACGAAAATTTTGCTATTGTGTTATGCAGTCACGCTAGAAAGGCTCAACGGATCTGAATGAAATTTGGCACGCTTATAGATCATTGGCTGAAATATCGCATACGCTCCTTTCGATTGCGGAAAATGTACGGATCCCGTGGGATAATATCAAATTATCACGCGTTCAGTGTCATTCATCAAATAAAACAATCTGGTATCGTTTCAGATTATGTATTGTTCGTATATAATATATTACTATGCCAGAACCAAAAGAATACACATTGTTACTTCAGTGGATAGCCGCGAAAAAAATACTATTGTATAGTATTGTATAGTTTGATAGATGAACAGAAAATAAACAAAAGAATCCAGATATTATTATAGACTGTGAAGAAATAATTATAGCGGAGGTCTATGAACCAAGTTATTATTAAAAACCAGTTCTCAAGCCTCGTATTAAAAATAATATCGATGTAAAAACTTATACATTTGCACCAGTACAAGAAAGGAATAAGAATAATAGAGGTAATTGTCATCCTTTTTTTTTTAATAAATGCTTTTTAATGTCCTAATTTTAAAATTAATGGCTTGTAATATTGATTACTGTATTTTTTATTACCTATGTATAAACTTTTACGAAAATTGTATCAGTATTTAACAAAGATATGTATTTATTTCATTCCATGATTAGTATAGACGGAGTCGCCTGCTGCGTTTTTTAAGTGTACATAGAATAATTACTTACTTACGCAGATAAATATCGTTTTTGTTTTTTTTCTTATAAGCACTTGAACCTTGCACCTTGTTCACCATTAATAAATACTATTATAATATGCATAAGAATGTAAGACTTAGTTATGCCATCGTTCATGTGGCAGGACCGATTGAATTCGGTTTTTTTTAAATTTAATAATACACTTTTTTTTTTGCAACAGTGTCGTATAAAGCTGGGTTAGGTACTGTATACCTACAATTTTGGAAAGTTATCTGAACAACTTTAAAACTTAGGAGATAACATAACTAATGTTATCTTAATTTCTTGAATTCAGATTAATTCGCGTTAATTTGAATTTTTAATTTTATTTTGATTTACTCTGATGTTTCGAACACTGTAAACCGAACACCGGGCACTGTAAAGTGTTCGAAACATCAGAGTAAATCAAACGTCATCAACATAATGCTCACGGGTATAAACGAGAAAATCAAATCAAGTACTCGTACTTATAATATAAAATCGTAAGAACCGTGAGTTAAATCCAAAAATATATCTTCGTCTTTTTAGTTTATACCGTTATTTTTAATATGTACACATTGACGTCACATGGTAACCTAGGTCGTCACATGGTGACGTAGGTATTCGCTTTGCGACCAAAGGCGAATGCCCATTTTACTATGGCAATTTGTACCAAACTTGCGTCAAACCTTTGCTTCCAAGAGGCTATTTATTTATTATTTATATTTAAATTTTTACTTAGTTACAAGATTTTCTAAATTTTTGACCACATTTTCGGAATATTCAAGAATGTTAGAAGACGTCTGATAATATTTTTACGATAAAAAATCAACACATTAAACAGAAAAATAAAACATTAGGTATTTTTGGTAATAATGAATTTGGAATTGGTTACCTGTGACACAATTTGGTACGGGGTTTGGGCATTCACCTTTCCAAATAAAGATAAAAATAAAAATAATGACTAACAACAAAAATATTTTTTAAAAATCGGATTTTAATTGTTGATACCTACTATAATTAGGACAATCTACAGCACAATAGGATCAATTATGATAGGATTATAAAATGCAATGAAAACCATCGTTTTTCCTATCGCTTTTCCAATATACAGTTCTTAATTCTTTTGTAGTATACGAAATAAGTCAACTGTTAACACGTGTCAACTGAGTAGTAGGTAATTAGGTACCAGTTCGTCGACTGTGAGGCAGGTATTAGTCTAAAATTACCCAAAATTTATTCATTTCAAAATAAAATTTCATAATAATTCTGTAATCGAACTTATTGTTCTTATTACATTAGTATCATTTTATGACCTTTCACAAAAAAAACTGGTTTGACGTTGCACGCTGGCTATTTCTCATGATGACGCCGATAAGAGTTTGAATTATTAAATAAAATAATGGTTGGTCATGTATAATTGCGCTTGTGTAACATGGATTCGGCCCATTTGTGCGCCCGCGAGGCCGCTTACCAAACACCGGGCATTGTGCGCGTGAGCCTATCTTCTACTTCATCTTGTCTGACGACTCTGGGATCGGAGTCGTAGCAAAACGTGCAACTTAAGCACCTTTAGATGCATTGTCGCCATTTTTATGGCGTCTTTGCTTTTTGTATGATTTGATTGTCTTGTCAGTCAATTTTAGAAGTAGAAAATTTAATGATAGTAAATTTTTGAACTTCAAGAATATATAAATTATATGTGATCTAAATGTGTAATTTAATATGAGTTTACTTATATCTAAATCCGTATTCGCCATAGAATCGCATAGTTACATCCAATTTGATAAATGTTGTTAAGGAGTTTCTACCATGTACCTACTTCTTTTTTATGAGTTTCCGATATTTTGGCACTGTTTCAAGCGCCATGATCACGGAAGAACACTGTCCGTGAATTCCGTGATCATGGTTCTAAAAGGAAGATTTATGGCAGACAATCTTACTTTTATGGTAGTGACCATAAAACTTTAAACTCAAATTGATAAGGTCGTGTGCGTTGTTTATGCATCGCGATTTTTTCATTGTATCTAATAAAAATCAGTTTTTTAATAACCAAACGAAAAGTTTTAATTGATGAGAGTAATGAACAGAATCAGAACAAATATGTAGATACTAAACACGATAAAAAAACATAAATAATTATGCCTATACCGATGTTCTGGCATCGTTAACGAAGCTTCACAGCCTTCAAGCGCTATCCGTTCAACAACAGACGATTGTGAAGTTGAGTGCAGATAAAATTTATTGCACAGGATCTATTAGTATTGCACCGCGTATCCTCGAACCGCTCAATTCTGAAGTTACTCAACTTTAACTGTCTGTAATGTAATACCTAGTCTACGCAAATAAAGTCACTCATAAATATTAATATTCTTAAACTCGTGCAAATTTTAAATCTTTTCATGTAAATTTATAAATAGTTATTTTACGTTCTCACAATTTATATTCAATAACGTCTAGAGATTTGAACTCGATGTAAGAGAAGAAAGTTGTTTATACATATATTGGTTAGATCTTTTGAGAAGCAGACTGCTAGAAAAGATTTAAGTTGACCATACAAAAACGTAAAAGAATGTTATAAACAAAGGGCCTAACCGTTACTTCATTAAAAGGAATTATTCAGCATTCAATACTGTGCGATCCTAGACAATAATCAGAATGTTATTTAGGTATTTGCTTATTTTTACAATGGTTACTACACGTCTTACATTAGTATAAACAGGTTCCTGCAAAACTGTTGACACAGTTTGTCTGTCTGTGATCCGGTAAGTCTCATAATATATACAGTTACAGATTAGGTAAATATGATAATAAGTAATACTTTCTGAGTTCAAACATACAAAAGTAAATGCAATATTCTAACTGGATAGCTGACAACAGGTGCTGTAACATCTTCAGTGGGTATTTAGACTAACATAAAGCACCGGCCTTCACCGACCGTTAGTGTTAGCTGCACACGCTTGAGTGGGACCTACCTACGCCACACCACGGAATCTGTGCGACACGAACTCGGAGACGATTGAGACCTTGAATAATCAACGGCAAACATCATCTGACCTCTAGCCTAACTTCGATGGGTAAATCCACATTATTCACGAACTCACTTCTTGTAAGTACCTCACACAATTCAGTGAAAGTAGAGACGAGTTTACTTTGCACTAATTCTCTTACATAACGCACCATCTTCGATGCCGAACGGTCGGTATATAATTCAAAATTAAACTTTTTAGTCTGCATCGTTTTGCACGTCCGATCGTGTTGAATATTCGACAAGAAATTTCAGGCTTATTGATAAATGATTTATTTAATAATTACTTATTACCGATACAGGGAAACATTAAGAAGAAAATTGACTGACTAGGATAATAACATCACATCATTGTCTTCAGTGTTAATGAAGCGACTACGTCAAATGTTTCTAGGATCCTACGATTCAATTGTAGCTAGGTACATAAGTTTTAACTATGCCTATATTTATATATGCCATGCAACTCGATTGTTAGCGCATGCATAATAGGTCATTGGCAGGATGTCAATTCTGAAGATCCTTGTGAATCATATGTTTTTCCATAGTCTATCTACACGCGTGACTTTACGTCCGCCGTTTATTTGGCATGCGTGAACTCATCAGGTACCGTATTGGATATTTCTTAATAATATCACGTAACGTTGTGTCAAGAGCTCCGACATGACTGTCGAGCGAAATTACATGCTTGTTATTTTGATGATCGTCATTAACGACTAATATTCGAGGTTTTAGAAGTTCAGCCTCTCGATTCTCATGGCTTTAAATTTGAAAGACTGGATATACGTGATGTACTTGTGAATAAGAAGATTAAACAATCCAATCCATTCAAATTCAAATAATAGGTATTTAATATACGATTTCTGAGATTGTTAGTTTTACTTAAAGTAAAATGAATTGTAGGTTATTTACCTACATAGGTTTATAGGGTGTGGAATCGTAAAATTTTGAGCTACCTACTAATTTGTATCAAAAATTTCCAATATTATTATTAAAATACATATTTAATTTCTTATAATAGTTAAAGTGCTTGGATTCCACTAAAGTATAATCCTTGTCAAAATATCTAGCATGTATATTAGGTACTTAGAGGTTCACTTTTGTTAAATTATTATCATCTTTACACGCAGAGTTGAATCAGCTGATCTGCAATGCGGGTCAGCAGAGCTAACTGGTCTTGTAACTGTTTTATTTTAGATTACTGAACTGACAAGACGATGACAAAAACTCATTGTGTTTTGAATGTAGGAGTTCTCATAAATAAAACACTTAGAGGTAAGTTATTGTTCAGTTTAAAAAATGTAAAAGAGTACCTAACAGATTGAATAAAATAAATTCATTCGGTCACCAAAGCAAAAGACGAGATGGTTAGTAGGTACTTTAATTAAATCATTGTTTGACAGCTTTGTGTATGAATTAGCACGGCGACCTGCGGCCGGTGGGTAGGCAACATGTGGTCGCGTCCTTGCGTTCACTGCAAGAAACCGCGGCTACCTTATCACAGAATATCATCGCCTATATCGAACAGACCACGGCTAGTAGAAAGGTAGCAACTCACCTTTAATAATGTTTAGGCATCACGAAGCGTTTTACAAACGCCACTCGTTCGTCTCGATAGCAGCCACACACCGGCCAATGTGTCCTATTTCGCAATGATGTTGTCGAAATTAGTTTAAAAACACGAAACGTTCGCACGAAAAACTGTTTACGGGGCGAAAGTGGTAATTCGAACGCGGAAGTGCGGTGATAATAAGCGATCGTGCGGTCGCGCATGCGTCGAAGACGGTCGACTCGCGCGCGGCTGCGTGTGCGACTCAGCGTGCGCGCTCGGCTGGCGTTTCTCCGCGCGCGGTGTCGCGAGGAGAAAGTCTCGGCCGTGGTGCGCCCGCGCCGGTTGGACGCGCCGTCGCCGAAGCCGTGGAGGGGGATTGACGTCGCGGCGTCGTTCGAAAAACCAACACCACCTGAGCACTATGAGCATCACTATTGTGATTGCCTCACCGGTCACTTAGTGACTTGGATGAACAGTTCCTTTCGGTGACCTAAATGTTGGTGACCTTGACGATGTAGCATTTATTGTTTTTTGAATTTCTGGTGCTCTGGATATGGGTAGATCGTGAGTTGATTTGTGGAGCTCGTACTACATAGAGGCTTAATTATAGGTATATACTCATATGTAAAAAAATATAGTAAAAAAACTGTGGGCAACTGGTGTGATTTCAATGTTATTATTTTTTATAAAGAAATTAACAAATTATTAGAGTTTGGGCATGTAGAGAGGATCAATTTGAGAAGAATGACTAGACAGATCTACAAGACGAGTGTGAAAGGGAACGTTGGAAGAGGAAGGCCTAGACGAACTTATCACGATCAAATCGGGGATGTTCTGAAGGAAGGTCAGGTCAAGAGTACTCTAAACCGACGAGCATGCATGAAAAGATTGATGAATGTGGAAGAAGCGAAAGATGTATGCCAGGATCGTAGTAAGTGGAAGGCCTTGGTCTCTGCCTGCCCCGTTGGGAAGGACGCGTGATAATATGTATGTATGTATGTATTAGATAGAAATCCCTCATAAAAAACCCATCAAGGAAAAATAGTGCTTCGCCTCCATTGTTTTCTATGGATGCAGGGCCCTTTTTCGTCGGGGACTTGCAGCTAGTTAACAGTTCTCATACATAAAATTGTTCACAAAAATGTCTTTACATTTTTAGTCTAGGGTCTTTGTTCATCAATTGACTCTAATGACTCCTCTGATTAATAGACGCGATAAAACTATGGAACTGTGAAGCTCATCAAAAGATTTCGTCGCACAACCACGCACGACTATTGTTGCATGTGAACCAAGTTGTAAACTAATACGAATGAGTGCGGCGGCCTACAGAATGAACTCAGTTGGTTGTATAAATTAACCAATTAGACGAAGTTCCCACGGAAATGCTCGCATCCCCCGAGACGCGAATAAGCATCAAAAGCGCATGTTGAGAGAGTGATAGTTACTCGTTATAGATTATGGGAAAGTCCAGAATCACAGAAACAGTTTAGGGCTACCCTATGTCTAATAGGAGCTGTTATTAAGCATGTCATAAAATTTGTACCTTCTGTTACTGTTAGTACTATAGGTATTAAATATTAATTAATAGTTCCACAAAATCTAAAATCATGATGCAACTGGTATCTATTAGAATCAATCATTGGTCCAACACAAAAACTGAGAATCATGCGGTAAGATGTATTTATTACACTAATAGTATTTTTTACTGTAGGTAAGTATAGTCAATTACTAAATAGGTAATTTTATTTATTTGTCTAATATGCACACTAAACTATTGACTGGTGTTGCACCAGTAAATAAGAGCTAAATCCCTATTTTTCTGTTTCGGAAGAATGCAATATTTATAAGGACTCTTACGTTAAGCTACGTAAACATTTAGTGTTACTCAATTTGTTTTATGTCTGTCATTTCCACAGAAGAAGATTTGTATCTTGTACCAAAAATACTAAAATAATATAAAATTTGGTAAAAGTGTCTGAGTAGGCAATCTATTGAACACGTTCATCGTAATCGGTTTAGTCTCTTCTTACATCGTAAAAAAAATATGAGAGCGCCCATTGACCGAATGGTCGAAAAGCGTCATCAGAGTCATTAAAAGTATTTATTGCGGTAGTTAGCTTATACTAACAGAGACAAAGCTCGGGGGAGCAAACCAAGTTTTACATTCTTGATGACAAGTAAGCCATTCGCCATAGCAGGGACGGATTTTGGATGCAGTTTTAGAATTAATAAAATATTTCAGGTCTTAATTTTTACGAAACTAAACAACGTAACCGTTAGATATTTCTGTTCAGGGAACTTTATATCCAGTGTCTTACCTTTTAGGCAGTTCTGTATAAGCAACGCGAATGGTGAAATAGTATTGGAATGAAAAATAAGTTTACGGATTTAGAACGCGTTTATTTTTGGTTTAACACGACGTTGTTAACCCTTTACAGCGTTCATGGTAAAGGGTTCGAAACGTCGGGTTAAATGAAAAATAAATGCGTTCTAAATCCGTAAACTTATCTTTCATTCCAATGTATAGTGTTCGCGTAAACTCAAGAAAACAGTAGGTAAAATAATATTTACATAAAGTGTAATGAATTTATATTTTCCTTTTATATCTATGATTAGGACCTAAACTTTTTAAACCTCGACCTCGATTACCGAGTTAATGACTAGATTTTCGTATAATAGCAGCATTATGCATGGATTGTGGTATGCATCTATAGCAGCTCATACCTTAATCCCCACGTCATAAGATGAAACACATCGTAAAATCTCTAAAAATAAGTTTTTTTTCACACTAAGTTCTCTTTTCCAACTTTTCTTTACTTAATATTCTGTCCTATACCGGAGCGACATTGTCATTTTGATTAAGCTCCTTATATAAAGAAAAAAAAATATTAGAACAGAATATTTAATATCCAAAGATTTTCTGAAAGAGATCATGCTTATTAGCAAAAATATCGTCTAAATGGTACATATTTCTGTAAACATTGACTGCAATTATTTATTTGCAACACTCTTCATTAACAACCAAATAAAGTAAATTACCATTTAGATAAGTCTCTATTATTATTATCTATATTAAATGTGAATATTCTACGAACAGCAATTTTTATTTTTATTGTAATAAGAATACATTTCCTTTACTATAATTACTTGGTTTTTCTCTATCTTATCTCTGACCATCGTAACCTGCAGCAATTTTTAGTATATTACGTTAAATAATACTTTTGATAAAGTTTATCTTCTGGTCTGATTATTAGAAATGTTATGAATCAAATTAAAGTAGCTACATTGCTTTATAAGTTCAATTGAAACACAATTTAGTTATTATTCGAGTTCGTCTCTGCCCAACCGGGAGCCATCTGTTTATACAATTATCGGTTAAGAGCCGAGTCAGTGGCGCACGCTGTTCTTCCTAAATGACTCCTTCATGAGCGATATCCATCGGGATACTTATTAGTAGCCCCACATACGCATATGGATTAGTACGCATCCACCATTTGGAAGTACAGTGTCAGCATATAAAAGAAACATTCATGAAACAATTGACTAATATTTGAAGTTAAAACTTATTGATGCGGTCAAATCGTTCAGCGTTCAAAATATATTAAAAAAAATTAAAACTTTTTGAATCGAGCAAAAACTTTTTTATATCTTTGCCCATGGATAACTTTATAAACTATCAGTGCAACGATGAGGGTTGGGGTCAGCAATGTTTATCAGCAAGTTCTTGCGGTGAAGTGGTGCCGGTTGTAAAACAAAGGTGTCAAGCGAACGCACGTGAAAGGGACCGTACGCAAAAGTTAGTGTTTTTGCTGTCGTGAATACGTGATTTCTTGTCTAGAATAAATTAAGACCAATATAATAATTGTCGATATCAATAAAGTAAAAAAATAAAAAAATATATCAATTTTGAACAAAATCAAAGATTTGAATAGAATTTTTCTAAAGTTTTTTTTATCATTTTTTCTCCAGATTATTAATAAAAATGCGTATTACGTTTAGGAATTCGTTTTTGACGAATTATACAATTTATTATCTTATATTCTTTTAAGATAATTTACAATAATTTAAACAATAGAATTGTTATCAAAATACTGTAAACATTTTCAAGCAGCGTGAACACGGCGTTCAACACGCTGCGCTTGCTCATCCCGACGGAACCGCCTGAGAGGAAGCTAAGCAAGATCGAGATCCTGCGTCTGGCCGGCAGCTACATCACACACCTCGACAATCAACTTTATACAGGTGAGATAAGTTCTACATTACATTAATGGAGTTGAGAGTAAATGAGTTCAAATTAAAGTTTGCGATGATTCGCCACAATCGAGAAGTTTAACGAGTGTAAAAGAAACTTGGACACAAAATTTATGAGAACATATCAACAATAGACTAATATCAAAGTAACCTTATGTGTTTTAGAAATGCCATAAACTTTTTTTTAAGGTATGCAGTAGGACGTCTTAGTACCTACAAAGCACTATTTTGTATGAAAAATTAAATACCTTCACGTTTTGATCTTCCGTTTTAACCTTTGTTCTTAAATTGATAAGATTTCTGAAGCATGCGTTGCATTACATAGTAGGTAGTAGGTAGTATTTTAATAACTACTGGAATTACAGTTATTTTTTAATTTAAAAATAATTAATTTCTTTAATTTATAGGTGACATGGAGCAACCTTGTCTACAAAAGAATGAAATTCACCATAAAAATCAATCACTGTGTACTTTTTGCTGGTCGTCAGTAAAAAAAGATGTGAGTTTTTATCAAGGGGCTTTAGCTTAAGCTTAGACAACGGCTTATCGACCTATTACACAATGACAAACATTTCTAATTACTATTGTGAAACAACAAAATAATTCCATAAATTAAAATTTCAGCTTCCTTAGGTGGGAATTGAACCAACTCCTTCCGTATACCGAGCGACTGCTATTAGGTACTAGACCATAAGACATTGTTTGTGTCGACAAATTCTTTCAAGTAATTGTATTTTAAATTAACACTAGCAATTTTATTTAAAAAGAAAAAACATTTTCAAAAAAATTATAAAGTACTTAAATATTTTTTCTGAACCGATTGTAAAACATTTGTAAAAGTATTTCTCTCGGACTTTATATGTATGACGATATACTTAAACCAAAATCATTCATGAAACTCCCTTGGCTATGCCTTGAATGATTTTGTCGTTACAAAACAATGATAAAAGCAGTAGCCCGGTGAGCGGAAAGTTGTAGACCTAAGGAAATCGAAATTTTCATTCATGAAATAGTATTTCCAATTTACACCAGCAATTAAATTGCTTAATAACAGGCTCATAACTACCATTTTGATGCAATAACAACTTCCAGCCCTCCTCTCAGATCTGGCCTGATACGAGTATAATGGAGCCCATCTGCGGTCGGTCGGCCTGGCTCGGCAGTTTTGAACCCATCGGAGCCATTACTAGCTGATTCGCTATTCAGGCAAAAGAAATAGCCCGCTAGTGGAAGGCTTGCCTCAAACAAGCTCAAAACTTCCCCAAAGATTTTTTTAAAGCGGTGGAATATTTATACGCATACTCAGCGACGTCGGGGCCGAGGCTCAGTTATATGTAGCTCGTCCTGGGTAAGCGGGCCCTACCCACTAACGGCCGGTCCCAATAATCTATCTATCTTCAGTTTTGGCATATCGGAGATAGAAAACATCTTCTGTCTCTGTTTTTGCCATCCAGAGAAACAAAGACAGAAGTTGTTTTCTATCTCCGATATGCCAAAACTGAAGATAGATAGGTTATTAGGACCGGCCGTAAACCACCCTCCGTGTCCTCTAGCTGTGGAACTACGGGTTGACGCCCCGGGCGTTGTTTGTTACCCCGGGCACAGATAATATAATACCCCGGGCAATCATCCGCAGTTAGCCGTGCCAGGACACCCGGGCTAAGCGTCTTCAGCGCTCGCCAAACCGTCACCGCTGCCCAAATCATTGTTATAAAGCCTTAGAAGAGCGATATAGCCGTCATTTCTGAGCGGTACATCATCACCTATATATGCTAATTTTAAAAGGGTTGCAACCCTTGGCTTTCGACCCCTGCGCTGGAAATATGTACGGCGTTTACGGGTAAACTATCTGTGTATGTGTACAAAAGGAATTACACAAATGCCGTACAATAATAAATGACCTATATTGCTTCTGCAATTATCGGCGAATTAAAAATTTGCACTGACTTACCGTGCTTCCGGCACCACCACTTTAGTACGGCACTAGGTTTTTCGATATTTAATCGTCTATACACTTTAACAAAGCCGTACATTAATAATTAGTAATAATTCCACATTTGTACCTGAGAAATTCCATTCACTCACGTAGGTACTCACCTGTACCGTTCCGAAATGACGGCATAGTGCTCAAAGTTATTTTCAGATTTTTTGATTTTTAGCGTTATTCACGTTGGTCCATTTCACAGGTTTTTTTTTTCCAAGGGCTTGTAGTCTACTAGTGGTGAAATACCGAGCCAAGATCACGGGGTCCTGGGTTCGATCCCCGGGTCAAGCAACCAAAGTTTTGAATTTTTAACCGTTGCTCGGGTTTGTGATCACCAATCCGAATTGGGTAAGCGAGGTGATAATGCCTGCAGCCATCATTTCTATGGTAACTTGAATTCAATGTTGGAGGCCTTTGCTCTCCAGTGGGATGATTATAGGCCGTTAATTTACTTTTCACTCCGCTTATTGTTAATTAATTATTTTTAAAGGTTTCTTTTTCATCAATGCTGTATAGGCGTACGCCTATAATAGGTATGCATATAAGATGACAACGCTGATAATTTTATTTATAGTTAAGTGTGTATAGTATGTAAACTGTTGGTGTACCTTTTAAATAAATAAATATCTGTGTACATTCTCAAATACAATTATTGTTTCAGAAAACTTCAACGACAGGCTACAATTATTACAAGATGCCATACTGAACAACTTTTAACCACTTATAAACTAACTTCTTACGTCTGATAAAATAATGTTAGTATTGTTTATGATGTTTTTGGTGCAACACGTGATGAGTTTGATTGCAACAGTCTAATTCATATGAGGTAGGTTAAAGTAAACTGTTTTATGAGGTATCTATACGGATAGCCAAGAAGTAGTCTCTTGGCTATCCGTATAGATACCTCATAAAACAGTTTACTTTAACGAAATGTAATGGAGCTCAATATTATTTACCTTTTGTTTTTTGTCTCTGTTCTATGTCGGACCTTTTTAAACGTAAAGACGGTTCATTTCATTCATTGTAACCATAGATTTAATATACTACTGTTAGATTGGCAATAAAAAGAGACAGAATATAATGCAGCTATATGATAGAACGAGATAGATCACAAGGCCGTTCACGTACACGCTAAGAACCCGTAGTGTTTTTCTGAGTTCTGACGTCTGTCACGCGCAACACAATATTCCCTTTAGTTTTACTAGTTTCATTTTTATTATTGTAAAAAAGTGTCGAGTTGATGTATTTTTATTATGGTTACATGTTCAGTACCTAGAAGTAACTCATCTAAAAAAGGGAACCAACATAATTGTACATTTCACACGTCAACACACAATCGCGATTATCAGCAGCAAAATGCAATGTTTCAGAGCTTTGACTAAAATTTTGTATACTAATTGATAGGGCATTTCATCAGAACAAGGATTTAAATTCATATGAATTCAATTAAAAATAATATCAAATACGTGAATTTCAGCAATTACTAACGTCACTTTTGTATTTTAGTGATTGACGTTGTCGATGATATCTTATCGACATTTCATTAGCTGACATATTTCACATTGTAAACCGCATACAGCCTAAATTGTTGAAATACGTTAGAAATGGTTGAAATTGCTAATAGAAAAGAATGTTCACCCAATAAATATTCGAGCATTTGCAGTTTACATTTGGAGCTTAAGTGTTTTTAACACAGAGGCGTTCAGGCTGTAAAATTACGCTCTGGATCAATCTCCATATTGTTCAAGCCCCATCAATGCCCATTAGTTAAACATTAAATATGTGTATATTTAGTGTACATTTGTAATGTGTAATTGAAAAATAAATATCAGTTTTATTTCAACTTTGGCGATCGCGATCGCAAAATGAGGCAAAATTGTTAAATACTGGCAAGTAAAGCCTACGATATTTTTTTACAATAAATTGATTTGGTTCGGGGATAAGTAATTATAAAATAAAAAACATATTGGTATTTACTTGCAGTTTTTTGGCGTTCTTTTAATAATACTAAAAAAAAGGTCACCTGCGTCAACGTAAACTGTGTCGATGGAATCGATATCGAAAGCCAGCAGACAATGCAGTACCTGCACTATTTATCTCACGCACATGCTCACTTTATGCACACTAGCGTAACCTAGTTTTGGTCTCGTTTTCAGGATTCAATTGCCAATCTATCATCTATATTAAATCTATGATTGTAACATAGATTTGGTAAAATTAAATGCTGTATATACGAACAAGTAAAATTGAATAACGGTAAAAAGTATTGATATTTATGTCTCATCGGATGAAATACTATGAAACCTAGTAAACTTTTCCGCTATCTAAAGGAAAGCTCATGGATCATACAAATCAATGACAAAGAGAATAAATTATATTTTTTATTATACACCGTGCTATTAGAATCGTCTTGAAAAACGAAGTCCATGCAATGTTATGTAACAATTACGTATAACATCATGGCAGTGTTATTTGTTTTATTAATAAAAATAATTTCAGACAAATATTAAATATTCATTCAGACTTTTGATTTTAAAACACGCTATGACGCGCTTGGACGTATTATTTTGCAGCGGCGGGATCCCGGGTGTATAAACCTTACACAGCTACGTCCGCGCGCGTCACAGTGTGTTTCAAAATGAATAGCTGAATCAATATTTTATATTTTTCTATGATTATTTGTGTTAATAAAAAATTAAAATAACACTGCCAAGATGTTATACATAATAGTTACATAACGTAAACTTCGTTTTTCAGACGGTTGAATGCAAGAAGAAGAAAAACCGAATGCAAGGTGTATATTGTTTAGATTAGCAGTTAGCGCTTTACAAAGACATAAAATGTATTGTTAAGAAGAGCGGAGTTCACCCGGAACAGGCACTTCCGTGCTTAAAAGGAGGCTCCCGAAACGATGCATAATATTGTAACTTTTGTAAAACAATAAATAATTTTGAATTTTGCATGTACGAACAAGTAAATTGGAATAACGGTACAAGAATTAATATCTATACCTCATTGGATGAAATACTATGAAACCTAGTAGACTTTTCCGCGATCTAACGGAAAGCTAACATTTACCATACAAATCAATGACAAAAAAGATAAGGTATCTAGAGCGTACCTACTAAAATAAATGTATAAATGGAGTCAATAAAAACACTATTGAAATGGCACTTTTTATTTCACGTAAAAATGTACTATGTTAACTATGTTTAAGAACGGGAAACTGAAACAATCACAACCTGACCTGAAAATATTTTGATATTAAATTTAAAAAAAAAAGATTATTAAGTTTCAACATACCTAATGTTATTTGTTTAGAAAGAAAGGAGTTACTTGTTCATTTCTGTATTTTCAACTTTTCTAATCACATATTTGTGATTCATCATTATAATTAACAAAACACAATTTTGTTTCTTATTATCGATATCGATGAGAGAAAAATCAGTCAACAATTAAATGTTTTAAATCATAGCCAAATTTTTATTAAATATTGTATGATTATGACAAGACAACATCAACTAGTTACATTTCTAAGTCTTAGTGGCAGTGTTTTATGATATAAGTGAACAATTCTAGAAAATGGATCTAACATTAAGTAAGTAGGTAATAATAATTTTAGTAAAAAATCTAACAGTATGAAACATATTTACATCTCTTAAGTTTTATATATCTATACAATATGTAAACACTTTTTGCAGTAAGTAGCACAAGTACCTATATTTATCGTAAATTAACAATTTTTAAGTACGTTAATACATACGGTACTAACCTTTTCTATGTACTGGGAGCTTTACAAAAAAATATTAAATTAACCGGCCTGCATATTTTTTGTTTTTTTTTTACTTTAGTGTTTTGATTACATACCTTCTTTTCGTTGGCTCATTTGAAATTTAGTATTTAGTAGTATAGAAAAAATATTTAGGGAACAAGTTTTTAAATTTGATATTGGACTACAATTATTTTCTGTTCTTCGCTGTATGGTTTCATTTTTATTAAACTGCTAAACAACAAGTAATGGGTATTTATGGGGTTTAAACCGATCTACGTGTATTGTATTATTGATTAAGATCTTTTCCCCTCTTTCCTTTAATCTCAAATAGTTTTTACAGTAACTGGACCCTAATAATTACAGTTGGCTGTCTGTAGACAGAAACACAGGTCGATAAGTCAGTTTAATGGGAGCCAAACGAATTGGACTGAAATGGACTTACACATCAGAATCTGGTCAAGACAGCACTGGAATGAAAATATCTTCTATACTTGTTTTTTGTAAAAACAAATTTATTTGTGACCATTTATATCTATGATGCAATAAACACCGTCTTCTAAAACTATACATTAACTAAGTATTTCATATCGTGACTAGGAAAACAAATCTAGTCGATTAAGTAGACACTTAACTACTCATAAATAATATAATAAGGCAAGTGTTTATTTACAGAAGGAATATATCCATTCGAATATATAAACAACAATCACTGCACTCCCACAATTCATATTATTCTCTACAGAAATGCAAATAGAAAAGACATAATAAAATTCTCAATACAAGAGCTAGTGCACACCTCAACAACTTAAACACGACTGTTTTAAACATCACATTTACGCACAAATTTCCTCTATGAAGACATCACAGTCAAAATATTTAATATATTATTAAATACATGGCCTTGAGCCGGGAACAAAACGGTTTATAGAAAAGTGTATTAAGAAGTCCAATGATAAAAAAGCAAGCTAAGGTTGCTATATAATGTCGAAAAACGATAAAGTTATTTTATAACTTCCTTTAAAAGCATTTAAATATTCACTTTACATTACTTTAAGGTTTAGTTCTGCAGTCAATTTTGTTCCTTAACCCAAGTCTACGTGAATTTAACAATTCAACACAATATGTACATAATGTTTTCAAAATCCGTTGCACTTAAGTCCATCGTGCAGCAAACACTAAATGTGCACGTCATGCACCATGAAATACTCTAGCTATCGAATACTATTCCGATCTCTTCCGATGAAAGGACTCGACTCATGATTGTTCTTTTCCAAGTTGCCAGACAAGGTGGGGTCTGGCCTACTTCGCTTGAAGAAGCCGAGCTTCCAAAGCGCAATGATGAGTAGTATTAACACTACTAGCCCGATAATTACGGAGAGGATGATCACCCACAACGGCACTTCCGAAGGTTCGCTTATCTTTAAGTCTGGATAAGCGACTGTCTCCACCTGAAATAGAAAGAAGAAAATATTATGAGGATTGTATAGGGAATAAGTAACATCCATGAGGATGCAAGATGATTAAAAAGTAAAGACATATACGCTTAGTAAAGTCAAATAAAAAAACTCTGAATTAAGACTTAAAGAACCTTAATTGGATGGGGAGTCAGTACAAATTAAGTCTTACCGTAGCAGAGTCATCATGATGTTTGCTTTGATGAAGATTATAATGCTCAGGTATGACAATATAGGCCGAAGAAGCGATATTGACGTGGTTAACACGCGGGTAGTCTTCTACGAGAGTGGAGTTCCAAAGACGAGCCTTAACTGTAATGGTGGTGGCCTGCATACGACCCAGCCGGTAAATCACACATTGGAATTGGATGCATTTGGCAGTCTTCTTTTGACAGTTCTGGAATCAAATTAATATATTTTTTGACTAAAACCATAGGGAAAGAAATATACTTTCTTTCCCTATGCTAAAACATAAAAATAATATTTTGGGTGATTAGGTATTACAAATCATATTTTGTTTCTTAACTTCCGTTCGTGACTGCAAGTACTTGAGTAATTTTAATTTTTTTTCATGGCAATGTAAGACATTTTACTTGTTTCGTCGAAGGATTTATGTGTCAGCAGATTGCAATAAATATAATAATAATAAACATGAAATCTTAACTCAGTAAATGGTATTTATCATAGTAATTTCTTACCATATTAACAACTTGCTTCCGCTGTCCATCTTTGTCCGTATATGCTTCTGCTTTCACAATGTCACTTTCTCTTCTTCTTCTGACCTTATTCTCGAAAGCGCTTGATGATTCGAATACTCTTTTCGTCTCATTATGTTGTTTTTCGCTCGAGCTTACACTTAACTTCCCTGTCCTCAGGAATGGATCTACTTCCAGATTCTCTAAGTACGGCTCAGGGACCCCCGGCCTTTGAGTCAGTTTTAGTGGATTTATTTGGTTTTCAGATATAAAACACTCGCCATTACTTTGATCTGAAGACAACATAGAATACTTTAGTTTTTTTATCTCGAAAACGACTAATTTGTAATACGCTTACTTTTTTAAACTATATAACTTGAGAGACATGCTTACAACGTGTATAATTACTAACTATTAATATTTTTCATCGACTTAAGATAAAAAGTATCTCAACTGATACGCAGCCTATGCTGATACCTCCAATGATGTACCAAGCCTACTGGCACACTTTTACACAAGAAAATACATATAATATATTGTATATACCAGCTTCTCCATCGACAGTGGGCACGTCTTCTGGGTAAAGCAGCCACTTGCCCTGTGAACCGTCCGCAGCCACCTGGTGCGGCCACGATATAACCACCTGCACCGAAGATACGCGCCATGGGCCCTCGTTGAACACCTGTATTGTTAAAAATAAATTTTAGCATACTCTTCCTCTAGCACACAGAAACCAGCACCTACTAAGCTGTATTTGTTGTAAAATCGCGATATAACATTAAAATTACAAAAAGGAAACCAGTGTACAAGCGACTTTGTACGCGCGTAGAATTTGATATTCCTTTTCTGGAACCTTTTTTTTTCGGGATGAAAAGTTAACAACCTATTCCAACACCGATATATAATTTTCATAAAAATCAGTCGTGTCGTTTCGGAAGATTTAAGTAAGAAACACTGTGACACGAGCATTTTGTATGTTACATTAGTTATGGGACTGTCATCAAGTCATACATGAAGGCGAGCCGCCGAAAGGTGCCGAAAGCCGAAGAGGATAAATTCGCTCTGTAAGTAAGTACTTAAACTACTTACTAGACAAAAGGGGCGTCAAATAATAATAAGTACCTACTGATTTCCATTAAAGTTTGCTCTCGATATTGCAATACCACTGAGGTAACAAAGCTGTAAGTACGCTTGAATAAAACACAACCAATGTAAATACTAAGACAGCAATATCGAGTTGATTTGCAATGACAATTACCTGGTAAGTATGCATTACTCTGGTACCGATATCATCAAAGTAAGTCATAGCCGATTCTCCTTTTACTTCTCCACCGTAGAACACTTGTTCTGGCCGAGCGGCACTGAAAAAGAACATACAGTTTATAAGTTGGTTTTTAAGGAAAATATATCATTCCGCTATAGATGATTTTTCTTAAGCTTAAATTGTCGTAGGACCAACAGTCGGAAGCACATAAAATATTGATAAATATCGGGATTTGGCAAACGTATCAGCCAGGATGTAGAGGGGCGAACCACCATCTTCCGCCCCAAGCCAACCTCACCTGCACGCGGTGCATCCTGCTGGACGACGAACGAGGCAAGTTAAGTGTAAGGCGTAGTTAAGTGTACCGGGCCGGTGACGGGCAGCAGCGTCATCGGTGCAAGAGTCTACGCCCTGCGATCGCCAACCCGTCTGCCCAGCGTGGCGATTATGGGCATAACCTCCAATGCACAAAAAGCCACGGCCCCCAGTTCCCGGCGGTCCCGCTATTCCTGGTCATGGTGGCGACCACGGTTACGGCGGGACGGGGGGTGCGAAGAATCTCCGGGTTACGGGAGGCCACCAAAAACAACTGACCCTGGCGACGTACAACGGACGCACGCTACGGCTAGACTCGCATCTGGTTCAACTTGAGGTGGAACTTGGGAAGATTAGGTGGCATATCCTAGGGCTATGTGAAGTCCGAAGAGAGGGGGAGGACACCATAACCCTCGAGTCAGGCCACCTAATGTACTTTCGTGAGGGAGACCAACAATCCCAAGGTGGCGTTGGGTTTCTGGTAAATAAGTCCCTTTCTGACAACGTTGTGGAAGTGTCCAGTGTGTCGAACAGGGTAGCGTACCTTATTGTTAAGCTCACTGAGAGGTATAGCCTCAAGGTGGTTCAAGCGTACGCACCGACTTCGAAACACTCGGACGAAGAGGTAGAGGATATGTTTGATGATATATCAAAGGCCCTCCACTTCACCACTAAGACTCACTACAGCGTTGTTATGGGGGACTTCAACGCTAAAGTGGGAGTACAGAATTGCAACGAATCGGTAGTAGGATCCCATGGATTTGGATGCAGAAACCATAGGGGGCAAATGCTTGTCAACTTTCTCGAACGGGAGGGGCTCTTCTTGATGAACTCCTTCTTCAAGAAACAGCCCCAAAGGAAGTGGACGTGGCAAAGCCCCGACACTATGACGAAAAATGAGATTGACTTCATCATGACCAACAAGAAGCATATATTCAGAGACGTCTCCGTGATTAACAGGTTTAATACCGGAAGCAATCACCGACTCGTTCGAGGCTCTCTGAATATCGATTTTAAGGCTGAACGTGTCCGTCTAATGAAGTCAAGGCTCCGACCTACTTTGCTCCAAACCATGATAGGATCTGAAACGTTCCAGTCAAACCTGGAAAACCGACTTGCTGCCGTGGAAACCACAACAGACGTAAACCAGAACCTCGAAAATGTGGTTCGGATCCTCAAGGAAGAAGGTACGAGATTTTGTGAAATGCAGCGTAAGGGCAGGAAGTCAAAGCTTTCGGAAGGAACTTTAGGGCTGATTAAGGAACGACGTGAAAACCCACCTGTCACTTCGTCAGGAAAGCGCGCTCTAAACCGAGAGATCAGTAAGCTCGTACGACACGACCTCCGTTGCTCCAATACTCTTGCGATTGAAAGAGCGATCGAGCAAAATCGGGGGTCGAAAGTGTTCATACAATCTCTTGGAAGAAGCCACCTGACGAAACTGACCAAAGCAAGTGGAGAAGTCGTTGCTTCGAAGCCAGCAGTCCTTTCCGAAGTAGAACGCTTCTATGGCCGGTTATACGCTTCGCATGCATCTCGACCTGATCCCGAAAATGAGGACCCTAGAGCCACGTTAACACGCCACTACACTCAAGACCTGCCAGAAGTCAGCATTGACGAAATCAGGATGGCTCTTAAACAGCTGAAAAATGGAAAAACCCCTGGAGAGGATGGCGTTACAACAGAATTGCTAAAGGCTGGAGGTAAACCCGTACTGTGGGAGCTTCAAAAGCTTTTTAACGCTGTCCTGTTTGAAGGGAGAACTCCGGAGGCGTGGAGTAGGAGCGTTGTCGTCCTGTTCTTCAAAAAAAGGAGCTAAGACCCTGCTGAAGAACTATCGACCCATTTCCCTTCTAAGCCACGTCTATAAGCTGTTTTCAAGAGTCGTCATGAACCGCCTTGCGCGAAGACTTGATGAATTCTAACCACCGGAACAGGCTGGATTTCGGAGCGGATACGGCACCATAGACCACATCCACACAGTGCGGCAGATTATACAGAAGACCGAAGAGTACAATCAGCCCTTGTGTCTAGCATTCGTGGACTATGAGAAAGCCTTCGACTCGATAGAGATCTGGTCCGTTCTGGAGTCCCTGCAGCGTTGCCAAGTAGATTGGCGGTACGTGCAAGTGATGAGATGTCTCTACGAAGCCGCCACCATGTCCGTCCAAGTACAGAATCAGCAAACAAAACCTATACCGTTGCATCGAGGAGTGAGACAAGGGGACGTCATTTCCCCGAAATTGTTCACAAATGCAATGGAGGATATGTTCAAGACGCTGCACTGGAAAGGACGAGGCGAATACATCTCTCACTTGCGATTGGCAGACGAAATCGTCATTATGGCAGAAACGCTGCAGGACCTACAACAGATGCTGAATGACCTGGCTGACTCTTCTGTGCGCATCGGCTTGCGGATGAACCTGGATAAAACCAAGGTTATGTTCAATGAACATGTACTACCGCAACCGATTGCGATGCACGGCGCCGTCCTCGTACCTCGGACAGACATTGCAGTTAGGTAGAAACAACTTTGAGGATGAGGTGAACAGAAGAATTCAGTTGGGTTGGGCAGCATTTGGGAAACTACGTCGAGTCTTCTCATCGTCGATCCCACAATGCCTCAAGACGAAAGTCTTCAATCACTGCGTCCTACCCGTCATGACATACGGAGCCGAAACGTGGATACTGACGGTACGGCTAGTCCACAAGTTCAAAGTCGCTCAACGAGCTATGGAAAGACCTATGCTCGGAGTTTCTCTTAGGGATAAAATCAGAAATGAGGTGATCCGGCAGAGAACTAAAGTTACCGACATAGCCCACCGGATTAGCAAGCTGAAGTGGCAGTGGGCTGGCCATATTAGCCGCAGAACCGACAACCGCTGGGGTAAACGAGTTCTTGAGTGGAGACCGCGTCTCGGCAAACGTAGTGTAGGACGCCCTCAGGCTAGGTGGAGTGATGATTTGCGCAAGGTGGCTGGCAGGAGCTGGATCCGAGAAGCCGAGGATCGACCTAAGTGGCTTGCAATTGGAGAGGCCTATGTCCAGCAGTGGACTGTGATAGGCTGATGATGATGATGATGATGATGATGATCAGCCAAATAAATCAGGTTACTACATCAACTAAGGAAGGCGCAGAATGATATCATCAATATCAAGCGATTGAAGCAATAAATTCATTTTATCATGATGGTTGAACTTGGTAACTTACCCTTTAATCAGCAGCTCAGCGTTCTTTATAACTAGCGCTTCTACTTTAGCAGGCACTTTCCCAGGGTATAATTCATCAGAAGTTGAGTTGGCCCAGACAGTAAATACGACAGAGGGCTCGTTATCTTCTAAAGCCCTTGCATCAAACCTCATGGTAATGGGAGGCGTTCCTGTTGGTTGCTTCTTAAAAGGGTTCTCGAGCATGCAGGATACCGTCGTTTTATTTACGCTTGTGCAAATCACGTGTTTGTCCTGTAGAATATGAAAATACCAAAGATCAAAATGCGTTGAGGTAGTTCATACAATACGAGAAGCCGCTGACAATCGTTGTAGAGATCCTTAGTTTAGCTGATGCGACGATGATGATGATTATGAATCATACAACATATTACATTGTTACAGGCCCTCGTCTGTACATAAAAAAGATATGAAGAAAAATTAATATGGGAGGTCTATATTACAGCAACATAAGCCGCAAAAGTCGTTAAAAATGTTGTCTGCCTGCCTCTATGTTAGAACCCGCAATACAGTTGTTGCCTGTATCTCATGTTACCTCATGATCTTCTTGTCATATACATAATAATTGTTATTTTATAACTTACGACAAACATAAAACTTACACTAATATTGATCGCAATATAGTGAAGGCTGGCGTGATGGTTAACGAACAGCTGTGTCTCGTAAGCAGACTCGCCGTAGTTGTCCACCGAGATGGCAAGATGGATTTCCTCCTCTTGACCCAGCGTTAACGCGAACGCGTTGTTGCCTTCCGCTGGAAATAAAAAAGTAATTTGTGGGATAAGGCAAATCCTTGGCGGAAGATCTAATACGTATGCATACATTAATTTATGCTTCTAATTAGGGCAACATTGTAAAATTTTGCAGTTGAGAATGTTTTCATGCGATTGGTGTATGTCTTGTAAACTGTCCATTAATCAGTACACTGTTCCACCTTGGTGATTTTTTGATATCAGCATGATGATGAAATGTTTTGTTATTTTTTTATTTCTTAGTACTTAATTGAAGTTAATGTTTAGAAACTATGGACGTGTTCTATAATTGAAAATAAATAACACGAGAGGTAAAAATGTATTTATACTTATAATTAATCAATTCAGAAGCTTATTACGTTTTTAGCTGAAGTATTTAAACTTATACTTTTGATATTTTAGCAATTTAATTGCAATTATAATATCAGTATATAAACTTGAAAAACTATGTCTCAGGCGGGACTCGAACCTGCATCTCCTTGCATACCAGGCGCGGCGCTTTACCATTTAGCTAGCTAATGTATTAATATTATTTAAACTGTATATAGTTTAACTGTTGATATTATCAAGTTTATATACTGATATTATTTAAACTTACTTTTAGGAAGCAACAGCACCGGATCGACGACCAAGTCACTAACACAGACGCCATCTACACCACAATCGTTGAGGAAGTTTGCACTGAAGGTCGTGGTAGCTGTCGCATTCAATACGGGGTAATCGTCAATGTTTGGTAGTTGCCCAATCGTGGAATATTTGGGTTCCTCGTGTTCCAATTTGTAGGTTACTTGAAACTAGAAAAAATATTAAATACATAAGAGACTCTCTTGCAGTTAGGCTTAATCATCGACGACAATCATTATTACGTTTACTAAAAATGTATCCTGCTTACTTTTATGGGGGTCTGAATATCTCTAGTATTATTCTTCAGATATACAATATGTTCCCTGCAATCTTCTACATCTTTGCCCAGCCTGATCGTTTTATTAACAATATTTGTTTTCTCCGCATCGAAAAATACTCTGGAATACTTTCTGCCTCCCGGAAAAGTTTCAGCTTCAATGACATAATTTAAAGTGTGAATGTTGGTTTTTGTAGATCTGACTAGAGATTTGATGATGCAGCAGGCTTGGAAGTGAAAGCAGGTATAATTAGCTCCAGGATCCTTTTCACATCCCTGGACTGAAGGGTCGATATTCGTGATCGTATTAGTTGGTTGCACTGAGGTTTTGATGTCGATTATCGGCCTTGTTCTAATAAGAGCGACGCTACTCTGTAATAATAAAAAAGGGTATAATTTTAGGAATGGCCTTGTAGTAATATAATCATAAGTGTATTTTATGCCAAACTCACATTTTCGTATGCGCCAACTAGTAAATCGGGGTACCCATTGTCATCTAAGTCACTTCCACCCGACAGAGAATATCCAAAAGTCCTCAAAGTTATCGGTAAAGACTCTGCCCGGATGATTTGGTCAGGTTTCGATTTCAAGCCGCTTTTTCTATCGCCCATATAAATGTAGACTACTCCTTGCCCCTCATATGGACTACCAATAGCTATATCTTCACAACTATCTTTATTCAAATCACCAGCATTAGCAATGGTGATCCCAAACTGAGACTCCTGTTTGCCAGTTAGTCTAACATCGTATTTGGACTTGAAAGTATAGTGGTCATTGAGGTATAAGTACACTGCGCCACCAGCATCACGGGAAAAGTAGAAAGGCGCCCCAACTAATAGATCAGGCATCCTGAAATAAAATATAATTACGTAAACTTTGCAGTTATGATCATCAGCAAAACTGAGATGCAAAAAAAGTTTTTTAAGGTGATATCTATGATAAAACCACAAAAGAAAATTTACCCATCTCCGTTCACGTCAGCCGAGGAGATCTCATATCCAAAGCTAGATCCAAATTGCTCCCCTTTAAAGAGTTGCGTGACTTTAAGGATGTCGATGTCAGTGCGAGTCCAATCCTTGATGATAGGTTTGCTGAAGATCACCACTTCACCAGTGCCTTGGGCACGCGGTGCTCCCGCAGCGTAAGCGGATTTTGCGCCAAAGAAGTTAGCCCCTATTACTGACATACCTAGAATAACATACAATTAAATTTTATGATTTCTTGAATTTTCAGAAAGGAATATTATAATTTTAGAAGATAATGATTCAAACCTTTATCATAGTAAATTATTCAAACTTTATTTTAATAACTAGAAAAAAAACACTCCACAAATCTACTCGTATACAAGTACTATGTCTAAGTCGTATAAAAGTATGTGGCTCCATCTAAATATTTACCTACATACTAGTCGTTTCACACACAACCTTAAAGCGTGCTTGGAAGATGTGCTTTTAAAGTCACGGTTGAGTCAAAGCATGCTTATTTTAGTCCCATGGAATGTGCCTGCGTTTTTCAACATTTACGTATGTGCTGTTAAAAGCACATCTCTCATATTATTTCTTTAACTGTGTTTGAATGTGGAGCAAATAATACGTTTCACTGTGTGTAGGCAGCATGGTAGGATACGTACACGTAGGTAATTAATAGCTGTTTCTATAGCTCTACTATTTATTTGAAGTGAACAATTTTTTTCAGAAAAATGGTTTTGCAATGTGTATTAGGATTTACAATAATATTCCAATAAACATAAGACAGCTCCCTACTGCCGAATTTATTAAATGTCTACGCAACTGGCATATTGATCATTGTTATTATTCTTTAAGTGATTTTTTGACATAAAATGAATCTTTATATAAATTGGACATTTTAATTTAGGTGACATTTAATAATTTATTTAAGACATTTATATAGGTGACATTCTATTAGTATCTATGACATGTATAAATTTTATAAATAATAGTGACTAATTTTGTAATTATGTTATTTCTTTATTTTCTTTTGCATGCCACCAAATTGGCGAAACATGTGATTCTTTTACAAATTATAATAACTTATTATGTACCATGTTTTTTGTGAAATAAATGATTTGATTTGATTTGAAGTGGTCGTTTCATTTTAATAATATTTTCTTTGTTTCCAAAAAAATGTGGTATACTTTGTCACAGATTATTTAATTAATTATTTAGGCTGTAGGTGTTTATATAATTTCGCATTTATAGTAAGAAATAAGGTAAGATAAGACAAACAAAGTAACACCTTACCCAAATAACTGTATTTCTCTACTGGGCTAGCACCATCAACTACTGGAGCCATGTACACTACGTGATCTCGAGCCAATACATCGTCACTAGCGTCTTGGGTGAAGATTGTACCCCTCCACGCATATGGCCCTGGACTGCCCATTAGTATCGTATCATCTTCCAGGAAAGAACTACTCGTGCCCACTTGACAAAATGCAAATTCCTCATGTTCTCTGCAAATATTACATTTTCTTATTATAACAATATCATTTATTTGATTTAATCTTTCATTGTTAATGCCATAATTATGAGTTACTTATTTTGAAATTCATACCATGCGCCTTGTTTTTTATGTGCTTCAGATATTTTGACACTATTTCAAGCACTATGGTCGTAGAAGACCTGGTGGCGCTTGAAACAGTGCCGAAATAACGAAAACTCATGAAAACAATCACATAAATCATTTGTTTAAATATATTATTGTTGTAAAATGTAGGTTACCTTGCAACTGGACGTCCTTTACAAGGCTCCCAAATGTCAGCTAATTTAAGCTGATTGTCCAACATGTAGCAAAGCCCTTGTCCATATTGAGATTCTCCGACTTTACGAATGTATCTGAAAAAATATTAAAGATATCTTATCACAGGTGAATTATAAGGATATATAGCTCATTAATAGTTGCGCAATGGTGCAAAAGGAGGAGCTATGGGTGTCATAAGAGGCCACTTATGAGTGCCGTCCGAAGAAGACGGGCAGCAGCGTTTTCTCTCCACCATTAACCAAAACGTGGCTATTATGGCAAATCCTCCTTATGGAGGTGATGGCAACTCATAGTACTCTATCTAGTATCGAACTATGTTTTTTATTCTTATGAAATCAGACATTTAACGGAGACGGAACACAATAAGCCTGAAAACATTTTTTATTTTTATATCCGAATTTAGATTCGATCTCGAAATCTCACTAAAAACATGTAGCAAATCTTACAACTGCTTAACTGAAGGTAGCTAAGCAAGCTTTTCAACCTACCAAGAAGAGTTTACTTCTAACGATAATAAAGACAGACTAAACTAAAGCTGTAGCCTACGTTGCGTATGGTTTGGTGGTTGTTTGTTTCGATTGCAGTGCTTTCGAATTAGTTTAATTATCTCCCACGCTATGCATGGTATAACAATAAGAGTACGGTAAGCTGGAAGTTGTTGGTTCTAGTCTCACCAAAGTTAGTCGAACTGTTTTTATTAAAGGAATTATATTTTAAAAAATATTTATATGTTCTTGGCTAAAATATTAGTGCCAATACAGAGGGAACGTACCTATGGGCACAAACAACAGCCTTCTTCCCAGGTCCCTGACTGCTGACAGACACTCCAAGCCACTGTCCTTCTTTAATTTCATCGGGATGCGGCCCAGACAAGTTGACGAGCGATGGTTCCGTGCCTATAACTGTCAAGACTACATCAGTAATTAAGCTAAAATAAAAAATAATAAACACAAAAAATATAAGCCTCGAACTATTAAAATTTATTGCTAGAATTATTGAAACTAATATTGTTTATTAATAGGATATAAGTTATTTATTATTAAGATTACAAACTTTAAAATCCAGAAGCTTGATTAGACACAAATTAGCTTAGGATAATATTTGTCACGAGATATTTAGGCTTTGTCTGCGTATTCATACCGGGTTATTTAAATTCCACCCAAACACATAATTAAAAAATAGAAGTGAGGGATTAATAACTTATTTAGCTTTGAAATGTACAAGCAAAATCAACCCATAATTCATTTCTAAATTTTCTAATTAATAGTAAAAGTTGGTTGGTTTTGCTTCAAACAAATAATAACAATCCCAATTTCTAAGTCTCGGTAAACTTGGCAAATGCAAAGCTTTGCAACCAGGCGTGTATGATGCTAGAAAAAAAATACAGAATATGAAAATATAAACTGAATTTTACAATCGTGCTAATGAGAAAATCGTCTAGAAATAATAGGTATAACATGCATTTCAATTATGTCTTCGTTCGGAAAGTGGCCTAGCTTTAAATGGAATAAGAAACGGTGATCTTGTGTAGGCGTTAAGGTGACGATAAAACTGCTGCGAACCTGAAATAAATCTGTGAAGATACGGCTAAACATGTGGTCTCGGGTTAATAGACATTATCGAGGGCTACATTATGTTAATTTAGAGCTGATACTGTCGTCATTAATGATGGCCGAATCGTTAGAACACCAGAAAGGACACCAATTATGCATTGAATTAGGAATAAGTACGACTAATTTTGTTAAATCTATTTAGTTATTCGGCCCGTGTTACATTTTTATTACTTTTGTTAGATAATAGCCTAGTACTATGCAAAACCAGATATATTTCGGTTTTGTTATCTGTTGAGATGTCATTCAATACTTCATTGTTGTGAAAGTATTGTACTTTTCTAGTAAAAAGATTAATGAAGATAGATTCCATCGTTCTTTAATGTTTTATTACTTTATTAATACCAGTCACCTTTAACGTTCGTCTAAGTTTTAATTGTGTAATTTTAATAATGACTATTAAGTAAACTTACTGCGTTATGTAAAGATAATGTACTATTATTATATGTAAAAGCTAAGTGTAATCGATGAAACAAATTGTTCCGTTTAATTATATGTTGTGCACTATTAAATACAGATATCTACAGCCTAACAATGCTAAATGTATACATTACATTGAATGCCTAAAGCTTGTAAATGGTGCTTTTGCAAGCAGTTAGTGCTGTTTAATACTATTTGCATGCAGGATTTATTAAGCGACAAAAATAGAGGACGTTCCCAAGTTAGAGCGCTATATTTTGAAATTCATAATCACAAATATCTTTTTACAGAATATAAACTCATTTCATGTTTTTGTTCAAAAGAATGCCTTTAACTTAGTCCCATTTAGTTATCTTTTACATTTTGACGATAAAAGTAAAAACAACTAAAATCTCTTATTTCCGACAACAATCAAAGATGGTCAACATAATGGTCAACATGATACTTTTAATAAGATCACATTATTAATTTTATACTTAGAGTTATATGTATAAATAATTTTAAAAAATGTTTTTAAAAAAAAGCGGAAAAGATTTTAATAAATCCTACAGGCAATATGATAATAAATATGGAATGTGTATGCAAAATAAAAGGGTCAATGCCGAGTTAGTGATGCACAATAATGCACATGCTATAAATATCGTTAAGACGTGTCGGTCGATTAAATGTCTGTCTGAAATTAGTAAGTAAATCAAAAAGTACAGCGATTAGTTATTAGTTCAAGAGCAAATGATTAAGATAAAGGGGCTTGAGACCACAGCTCACTTACTCGTCCTTATTTTGCCGTACTTCGCTGTTTGGGGCACCACCGACAAAAGACAACAGTTTGTTAAAACTCATTATTACAAATTGTCCTGAACAAAATTATTGTATGTGTTAATAACGCTATGTAAAAAAATACCGGTAGTTGCTGTGTCATCTATAACGTTACGCTAAACCACTAAAATGGGCGTGTAAACGATTCTAATACTATGATGACCATTCATATTAATTACTTAAATGTTGATCAGTTTTTTTTGTACTTAGTTTAACGCAATAACAAAATGTAACGTTTAGCAAGGAGTTATCTAGATTGCAGCTACTTAAAATCAATTATCAAGTGTAATCTAGGCACTATTTAGTGAGTCGAATCTAATTTGTGATCAAACTAACACACGCGTGTAACTAATGGTGTTCACTTCAGTAACAGTTTTACTTTGCGTATAATCACATAATCTTTTTTCTTTGCTATCTAAAGATGTATGTAAACAGTGTGAGAGTGTAAACAATTTTAAGAAGATAGTATTATGACTGTACATTCAACGTCACCAAAATGCATGAAACTTCATTAGAAATAGTTTTTTGTTTGTTTGTTAACTTCATAGAAAATCATCCAAAAACTTTTGTTAAATTACAACTACTTTTACTTTCTCTTGCAATAACATTGAATTGAGACATGTTTAATTTATTAATTGGCGTTTGAACTATTAAGCCAACGGGATAAACTAATATCAATATAGTTTGTAACTAAAGCTTTTTCATTTAAAAACAGATATAACCCCGTAACTTGTTGTTAAGTTAATAAACAAACAAATAGAACCATATATAGTCAATAGGTAAATTTGAACTAAAATCAAATGATTCAAAAATACCAGAAATTATTGATAATAATGATAATATTTAGAGTAGAAACGCAATAATCTTGAATAATATCATAATCCAATTTTCGCATGAAAGTTCACGATGCGTCAGTTTCAATGAAGTTCATGACGTGATAATATTATGCGTGACGCCATCATATCATCTGACCTCTCTATGCCTGTACAGTCCAGTGTATAGAGGTCAGTGATAACATCACAATGTAGAAGCATGGAAGCAAATGTACGCTACTCACTCCTTAGTCCATCGGTGATGACCTGCTCGCAGTCCCGTACAGCAGGGGTCAGTCCACATTTCCACAGAGCGCCCGACTTCGTTGTGTTTGGCTGCAGATTCTGACCTAGAGGAGCTCCTACTAGCAACCTGAAAAAAAGAAAACATTGTTAAGTATTATTGTTTTAAAATTCAGTTTGTTTCAGATTTCAAGATAAACTATGGTTAGTCAAATGTTTAATAAGCGGTTATAAATTTTAAAGCAGCTAGAGTGGAAATGTATTAGTTATTAAAACATTTATAACTGTTAAATATTTAATTGTAAAAATAATAACACATTTTTTATTAATGGTTTTACTTTATTATGTGTCGAAATGAATAAAATATTTAAAACTATTTTCTATAGTAAAAACAAGATAAAAATAAAGTTTTTTTAATATTATTATAAGACAACTCATAATGTCTACGGCGATCTTGGCTGCATCATTATTTCTTGTAAGCTTGACAATAACGACTTTCAACCCGTTAACTACATAATAATGTTATACGCATCTTATAGTTAACAAGCACTTGAATTACTAACAAAAACTTTATAATTGAATAAAATTACAGCTAAGTTGATGACGTCAGCTCTTCGAGTCGTTAACGAGGCGCGTATGATTATGGTAGTCCGTGGTCTTTCATTACGACATTATGGTAGTAATGAGGATGGTTGGGTCATGGAGCAGACAATTTGCTTGACCAACTTAGCGTGACTCAGTTACATTGGAACTTGAGATGGTAATTTAACAATAACAAACAATAAATAAATCTGTCCAACAATCACCTAAAATCACCTAGTTGAATAGATCATTAAAAGATCCAAATCATCACACAAACGTTTCCCTCTTACAAGATATTATGAACCAGCAACCAAATACTGTCAGTAAAGATCGCGGAAAAATACAAAATATTCAGGATTACCCCTTGGCCTTATATCCCAGTTAAATATTGTAGCTTTGAAGTACGATCATTTTATAAACTTTTTTAGTTGAATCATGAAAAAAGCATGCTAACGTCTCAGTTCGGGTTGAAGATTGTTTTTTTTGTCTCAATATCACTATATAGAACCAGTACCTCTGGGTATGCTCGCTCCATCTTAGGCTTCTTCTTAATCGTATAATTAGTATGTAGTCTAGAGCAAGCCCATTATTTATTTAGAGAATTCAATATGAAAAAAACGGAGGATCTTTGGGGAATTTCTGTCAGCATTATCAATACAATTATAAGTTCATTAGCCCCTCAACTCGCTATTATTTTTAACAAATGTATTGATGATAGACAGTTTCCAACTTTAATGAAGTTTAGCAAAATCATTCCTTTATTTAAGTCTGGCGAAAAATGTGACCCCTCCAATTTTCGACCTATATCTATCTTGCCAGTGCTAAGTAAAATCTTTGAGAAAATAATGTTTAATCAGCTTTTATCACACTTTAGTGTAAATAAATTATTAAATAGCAACCAATATGGTTTCAGAAAAGGTAGAAATACTACCGATGCTGGAGTTGCTCTTCTACAACATGTGTTTAATGCTTGGGAGAGTAAGCTAGATGCCATAGGTGTATTTTGTGACCTTTCAAAGGCTTTCGATTGTGTCGACCATGTAACATTACTTAAAAAACTTAAACATTATGGTGCATCGAATGATTCCTTGGATCTAATAAGTTCTTACCTTAAGGACAGAACACAAAAGGTTTGCATAAATGGAGCTGAGTCTTCAGGGTCTGCCCTTATCATGGGTGTCCCTCAGGGATCAGTATTAGGACCCCTGCTATTTTTAATTTATATAAATGACCTTCCGTGTTATTTACATAATCTTTGTGAGATGGTATTGTTTGCAGATGACACATCAATGATTTTTAAAACTAAGAGGGGCAAATGTTCATTTGATGATGTTAACAATACCCTCTCTAAATTATTACATTGGTTTACAACAAATAATCTTTTACTAAATGCAAATAAAACAAAATGTGTAAAATTTACCATGCCCAATGTAAGATTTGCTGCTACTCATATAATTGTTAAAGATGAACCACTAAACTCTGTAGATTTAACTACCTTTTTAGGTATAACTGTAGACTCTCATTTGCAATGGGGTGCTCATATTAGGGTGCTGTCTGGAAGACTTAGTTCTGCTGCTTATGCTGTGAGAAAGATAAGGCAATTGACTGATGTTGAAACGGCAAGATTAGTATATTTTAGCTACTTTCATAGCATAATGTCATACGGAATTCTGTTGTGGGGCTCAGCGGCAGATATTGAGTCAATTTTTATATTACAAAAACGTGCTGTACGGGCTATTTACGGCCTTCGACCCCGTGACTCGCTGAAAGAGCTCTTCAAAGAGATTAATATACTTACAGTGTCTTCTCAATACATTCTCGAGAATATTGTTTACGTTCGTAAGAACATACATTTATTTCTTAAGAAAAGTAACGTACACAATTTCAATACTAGAAATAAAGATAAACTTGCCGTTCCAGGCTTCAGACTGCGAAAAGTAGGAAAATCGTTTATGGGAAATTGTATCCGTATTTTCAACAAATTACCAAAGGATATTGCTGAACTCCCTGTACATAAACTTAAATCGTATGTCAAAGTTATTTTAATGAAAAAGGGCTATTACACTGTTAATGATTATTTAAATGATAGAAATGTATGGCATTAAGTTGTCCCAGCTCGTACTTGCTTAAACCTTGTAAAAATTACCTTACCTTATAAAAATGTATTTAAAAAGAGGCTGACAATAGTGACCGAGTTTCTTGCGCTGCTTCTTCTCGGCACTAGCCCAGACTTGTCCCGAAGCAGTGGTAGGTTTAAATTGGGACGTGTAAAAGCGCCTCCTGGAGCCTATTTGCAGAAATAAAACTGATTTTAACTGATTTAACTGATTTTTAAAAAAAAAGAGCATTAATCTAAGTTGTTTGAGAGACTCTTAAAAAAGTCAGCCTGTATAATGATATAATACACGAATTGACAACAATATGGTAAAAATAAATATTCATAACATGCGTGCGTAATGTGCGCCTTACATGGGCTTAACAATTTAATAGCTTCGATGATTGTGCTGGATCCCGTACTGGTCACAGCTTAATTAGATCTGGTATTAGCATCGAACTCGGCACTCTCATTGTTTTCCCGATAAGGATCGCTAACATCATGCTGCCCCTTATAACCCTGCAATCGAATCTCACATAAAATGTATAAGCTACAATATTGTAAAGTCTATCTAATTTGTAAAAATAATATCAAAGTAAGTAGTAGTTTTAATAATAGTAACAAGCATCCATTCTCTAAAACTCTCGTGTGTAATAAAATAAAAATAAATTAGAATAAAATATTATAACAGTAAGAGTTAAATTTGCTAAACGATGTAACTCATTCTTATGTAAATTTCTCAAGCACATGTTTTGGCTTACAGTTTAGGATATTAATCATATTATGTATAAAATTTGTACTATCTCAACTGTAAACTGTTTTGTGTTTAAATTAAAAAAAAAAAAAAACTTAGGAAGGTTAGTGATTTTAATGATACTGTTACATATTAATTGACGATCCCTTTTAATAATAATTTTCTTTTATAGTACCAAGCGCACAAAAATGATGACTATCATCGTTTTTTTTGTTGTTATAATAATAAGGGTCGATAGTTCGATACACATGTATGTATACCTACTAGCGCTATCAGAGATAAAACAATCGATCTAGCCATTATGTGATAGTCAAGTAGGTAATCAATATTTATTTAACTATCATATAGTTATAAATAAGAATAATATTTTATGAAATAGGTATTTGACAAATAGGTTAGGTGTACTTAAACCACTCTACTAATGGGCCTTTTTTTTTCTTACCTCTTACAAACTAACATTTTGTATGTTTCATTTTTAGCGTGGTTGCTTTTTCCTTTGAATGGAGACTGTCGTATCGCAATTATTCAGGATCATCGATCATCTCTCTGCAAATCGAATGCGCGGGCGCGGGCTATACTAATCCAAGGAAAATAACTGAGTCTACATATTCAATTTGGCATTGGTCACGGCTAGCGGAACTCATTATTATATGAGAGCTTACTGCAAGCCCTGCGTTTAAATTAACATAAATCAAATCTAATGCTCCGTTCGCCAGCCACGTTCATTGTAATGGAGACTACTCGATGTCTATTATAAATAGTTTCTGAACCCAGAACCAGTAGTGGAACTATGAATAAACTAGTAGGCTTATTATAAACGATAATACCACTGCATTCTACAAGAGATAAACCTACAGAGTTAACTATTCTATGAACACGATTTTGAAATTGCCATATCAGTAGGGATGAGAAAATGGATTTGGTAACTGTAAAAATTGAAATTTTTAAAGTAATAAGTACAAAAATTTACAGTATATGTAATTTAAAAGTGGGTATTTATTTCAGACTATGCTTAGCTTTTTGGACATAGGATTCATAGTAGATACAGCAACTCGTAAAAAAATGAATTTTTAGTTAAGTTAGTCTCGTGTGGTACCGGCACATTACCCACTTATTGCTACTGTCGTTTTTAAGCAACACATAAGAAATATACATAGTAATGAGGGTATAGACATTAGCTATTTATTTTTCAATATAATTTTTAACATTATTTTAAGGTGATTAAACGTTATAAAAAAAATGTTGTAGCTACCAAGACTTTTCAGTAGAATATTGGTTAAAAGAATAGCACCACCCCATATCATTCTATAAGTGTCATGAGCCGACTTAGGAAGTACCTAGGTATTGGCAAGCCAGTAGAAGACGGGTAGCAGCGTCTTCGGTTCACCATTGGTTAAACTGCGATAAGCAACCCGTTTGCCAAGCGTGGCGATTATGGCCTCCTCCCTCTGGAGAGGCCCGTGTCCAGCAGTGGAGTGATAAGTTAAGTTGAGATTGTACATTCAAACAGATTTTATTCTTTAATGTCAATAACTTACACGTGACTCTTAACTTTGTGTTCACAAAGCAAAAATAGGTCATTAACGGCCGGTCCTAGTAACCTATCTATCTTCAGTTTTGGCATATCGGAGATAGAAAACAACTTTTGTCTTTGTTTCTCTGGACGGCAAAATCAGAGACAGAAGATGTTTTCTATCTCCGTTATGCCAAAACTGAAGATAGATAGATTATTGGGACCGGCCGTAAGTAGACTTCATCGGCTTTCTTTTATCTTTTGTTTCTAATCTCCAAACTACAAAAACTCACCCACGTCTCAAAGGTGAACGTACCTGTACAACATGAATAATGAAACGCAAGTTACAATTAAGACTTCATTGTTTTGGCTCGTGTTGCGACATTTCCTTATCTAAATATTTCTCTGGCGTCTCCCCGAGAAAGCTCGCCCTAAATTTAAACAAACGCAATGTAACGGAGTTGCACTAAAAGCTGATAACTTTCCCGCGTGGGCCGTCGGAGGCGTTTAATTTTTATAACTGCAAAAGGCAATCGGTCAAACCCTCATGATCAATTTGTAGTACAAAGGGTTCATTTATGGTGCAACGGTTACCGTGCCCACATTGCGGCATCGATCGTGCCCTCATACCGCATTTGCGCCTACGCTTCTCATTTATCATCGGACAGAAAACGTCTCCGGCGATTGTAAGCCAATATGTTTGTGGGCCAAACTCTATCCTGCCATTAGTCGAAGCAACGTAAACACCATCTATCGTCTATAAAAGACCGCTCCCTGTACACGTCTCGTATATCGTATCCTTGGCCACGCCCGCCCCTGCGGCGGCGAATCTCCATCAATACACTATCTATCCTTGACATCACGCGATAACCATGCCAATGCAGAAGCATTTAGATAGCGATTACAATAGAAATGCATTTCGTGGGTGGCTATCAATCTTGCGTCCGATGTTTTCGAATTGGGCGCAGAATGGCATTCGTTTTGTTGGTATTTAGATTGTTATTTAAATGGTTAGGCCCCCGGTAGATACGACATATATGCGTAATTTGAATTCTTTTCACGGGTATTTAGGCTTTGCGAAGACTTATCTTCGAAGTGTGTCTATGGTTGGCGTCTACACGAATGAACACGATTGAAGAAATATTCCATGTTCTTAACTCGTAACTAAAAAAAATCTATCAATATGTCTGTGTTAAAAACTAAACAAAAAAACAATCATTCCACGTTATAGAAACACAAAGTTGCTCTCCCATATAAAATAACTCTACACGTTATTAAACTGTTGATATGAGCAGGTGATAAATACTAGTCGACAACTCAGACAGACAGACAAGTATCCTCATAAATTCAATCAACGCCGGCCATTCAGAATGTCTTCATCGCAGTAGCGGAAATAAAATAGTGATCTATCGTAAGGAGTATTCGATTAACTCAATTGCGGGATCAAAGAGCGCTGGCCATCAGCGCTGATGGCGCGATAGCAATGAATCGACGCTGACTGTATTTGTGCTCTAGTGATGTTTAGGAGCAAGTGAGCCTGAATAAGGACTCGATTCTCTAACCTATTTTATTGAAATAAAATCTCTAAGCCTTCCTTAATAATAACCATGTAGTGTAAACTTTGATTAAGGGATACTAAACCGATGATAAAATTTAAAAAAATAAACTCGCCATATCAAATTATTAGTCATTCTTCTTTCCCTTCTCTACTCATCGATACTATCCAAGTTTAAAAGGAAACACAAGGGCCGTTTTTCAATACAAACGTAGTCCCCTGTTTCCTCCCTGGATAAGGCCAGTAGAGCAATATTTTTTATTACAAAAATCTATGGCCACTATTGGCATGTTGCTATGTTTTTCTTTTTTCATAAATTAATTAATAAGCCTTCAAAAATCTAAAAAATTCGCCAGATTTTACGCTGGGTTCAAACATCCAGAACACAAATTTGCCTAAATTTAGGAAAAAAAGCAAAATATACGAACACGGCCAAAGCCTTTCTTTAATTTTTAATGATAAAAGTAGTAAATCTAGTTTTGGAAAAGGAATCGGGGGACTACGAAACGTTTATTTTCTGTGCTTTTAGTAGGTATTTTCGGTCCAAGATACAGTTGTCTGTAACACGCTGCGCGGCTGCAATAGATTTTATAAATACCTATTTTTCAATTCTCTCGCCCTTAGTATTTCCTCTTAAGAGAAGCAGTGATAATGCAGATCTCATAATGTATATTGTTTGCTCAAATACAATAAAAAGGTAATTAATAATCAATACTCAATAATTTAATGCAAAACCTTATTGTAGGTACATAAAAGATTTATTGAATATGATATTCAACAAATAAGTAACCCACAGCATTGAAATATTGTTACATTATACATAGTCGTACTTATATCACAGTACATCACTAAATATTAAGAATGTATCGTAGTTTCTCACACGTACACGTCACGTATAAAATAATAATTAAGAAGTGATGCTTTGAAAGAAATCTATTAATCTTTATGAACTTTAATGGCTTCATTTGGTACGTTTTGTACACCTAACACAATCAGAATTTAATAGATACAATAATTATAAAAATGTTATTATTTCATTTTGTGTAAGGACAGGCTAGTGCTTAGTATCTGATAGGTCATACCTAATGCGTCATTAAAAAAAGAAACCCCACTATTGTACTTTTTTAACCAAGTGGATCTTAAATTTACGCAAACTCGTTAAATTGATATTAAAGATGTATGGGTTTAATTCGGGTTAATTTTGATTTCATACTACCTGTAACCTGTAAATTCGTGACAACAAACACCGTATGAAATGTTTAAAGAAATAAGAAAAATTAGGAGTTAAATCCGTAAATTTAAAACATGATCTTTATCTCTAGGTCACTAATAACGTTGTGCGAATTATTAAGATTTGTTGTTTTGATTTTCCGTAAAACCAACCGTAAAAAAAGTAGATAACTAATCGATTTGTAGAAAATGTAATACGGAAAGTTTAATAAAGAGTTACAGTTACAAAAAATAACCACTCATAAGTTAGAAAACGAATCTTCACAAGTGCGGATGTGGTTTGCGCGGAATGAAACAGGACACTCAAAGTGTTAATAACGCGCGTTTCAGGTTAATATTAATGGGATTGGATGGCCGCGCCAGACTTAATGAAAAGCTATGACATAACACTTAATTTATACATAACTGGGAAACTGGGCGGAAATGGAATGGAGATGTCACAAATCACGTCTTAAAATTACACCTTTATTATAAACTCAAGATCCCAGAACTTTTCAAAGGTTGTATGGTCTATTCCAAAGTGATTCCAAATTTACTACAAACGCTAAGAGAGAAAGAGTCAACCAAGTTTCTGATGTCAAGAAAATTGACGGCTTCAGCAAAAAGTATACCCTTAGAGCTAATTGTCATAAGTTCTTTTATTATACGAAGTTTTATGATTTTGTATAATATTAATTTAAACTGTAATGTACGAGTATGATTTAAGTTAAATATGAATAATTTCTTAAAACTTTTTATTATTATATTAAGCTAAAACATAAAAATAAATTAGGCATAGTATAGTATGTATATGAGAGTGATTTTACGAGTCAAATCCCTCCTTTTCCTGGCGCACATATTGATTACAAATTACAAAACACGACAGAAAAAAAAAACTCGCACCAACAAAAAAGTAACAAAATCACGATGCTTATAAAGTACTGGTTAACACGAAAGCTTAAAGTGATTCACTGAAAACAGCTTCACTTCATTGAAAAGTCATCAAGTGTCTGACAGGGACAGGAGTGCGCGCGCGCATCGCTGGTGGTCCCGCCGCAAATAGCGCCCTCGGCCATTGTCCAAACTTTACTGTCGAAGATGTCCAACCAATTCTATTAACGCTATGACTGTTATTATAAACCTTACGTACCAAAGTTAAGGCTCAACAAAAAAACAGCTCTTGAGGTTTGACAGGGCAAGTCAATATATTATTGCGTTATTAAATTTGAAGTAATTTCCAACTAAGCATAAAGATTGCCGTTATTGTCAAAATAGACAGAAAATAAATAAAAATTCAGTAAAGCCTTTGAGTCACAATATTTTGTAGTTGGTAGGTTCTACCCATAAGTAATGTCTGGACAGTTCAATTTGTTTAACGTCTAGGATATTGCTGTTTATGTAACTTACACCATAATTCATTGAACTGACTACTCGTCGAATAGCTAATGTGTTGACTGTAGATATTTGTATCTTTGTGAATAACTGAGTATCTCAACAAAGAATGAACGCATAATTTAAAAATGCAAAGCATTTTAATGAAGACGTGGAATATGAAGCGGCAATTTCATAGGAGCTGTTAGCAGAAGCAGGCACGCGTTCGCCGTGTGTGGCTCAAATTGTATGGAAATAAGTCGAGAAACCACTTCATGCTAATTTGTTCCTTGACCACTAAAGTTCCATGCAATAAATTGCGTAAGATTTGGAGAAGTTCCTGTTGACAGATTGACACTAACACAATAACTTCAAAAGCCAAATGAAAAAATTTTGAAAAGTATATTGTATTATATTAAGGATATTAAGTGTTATATTGTTTACCTTTTTAAGATGACAATAATACTAAAAAACCTTAAAAAATACTGTATATATTATATAATAACTAAAATATATTATTAAAAGGAATCCCTTTAGGCAAGGATCCGAAGATACTGGCAGCGTTCCCCCTTTGAATAGCTAAACTAATTCTTTGTCTGAGGTAGCTGCCAGCTCTTCGGTCTCCTGTGATGTCAACTAACCTTTTTGCAATTTCCTTGAAAAGCCTTTTAGCGCTAGGACCCCACGGACCAAGGGTCTCGACACAGAATGGGACAAAATCATATTCGGAGCCTAGACCCCTGTATTTGCATACTTTAACCTTTTCAGCTGCTTCACAAGCCGCACCAGCTCTGTTGTTGGTTCCATGTAGATGAGAAGGGGCCAGCGTATCTGAACAGGTTGCATCCCATATCAGCACCCGGCCCATCTCCCATGGAATCAAACTCATACCGTCCGGTCTCTTGCCATCGTCTCTTGCAATACCAGTCGGCTCAAGTAGACATGGCACGTTGACGGTGGCAAGGGACCGGCGTATGATATCGTTAAGTGCGGCATGTCTCGAGAAGCGGCCAGCACTTTTTTGGCATGATAGTCCATGATGTCCTAGCTTGTCGACATCACTGCCACAGGGACATTAATTATATTATCATATTAAAAATGAACTATATAATGATCATAGTCAAACAAAATATTACAGAAAGGGACATAACAAACATCAGGGGAAAATTCTAAACGACGTGTAATTACTAATCACCCATTTTAATATTCCCAAAGTAGACATAATTAATTAGGACAAGAACTTATCGCGGTCATCAATCGCTGTTTTCCCCATTGTGCCTCACATGCTCGACACACTCGGACAGCGGAGCGTAACCTCTCAATTAACTACCCATAATTACTCCATGTTTACGAACAAATCGTGACCAAAACCGTCATGTCACCGAAGGGGTTTTGTTCCTCTACAATCACTAACAACCTGAAAATACTCCACACAAAAATATACCTTAACATCGCACAAATAAAGATTATACAAAACATTTGCATGCCGAGATGACACCTCGCGGCATTGAATACATTATGCATCATTTTCTGTGACATTTAGAATTTATTACCGGTGTCTAAATGATGGAGTAGGTGTAGCAACACAGAGCTATGACGAAAGGTTGAAAGTAACCCTTGGAGATAGCAATATCACGAAGCCATCGAAATTTAACGACGCCATTGTGAATCTTCTTTGTCTCGCGGGAACGTAAGAAATGACACATCATTGACTTCAAGATAATGAACGGGTAATACAGCATTATTGTGCCTCATCATTATCATTCGGGAAGCTTGCGTGTAAATAACATTAAAACTTTTTCCAACTAAGTTCGTAAACGTGCAATAATAAATCAGGGGAAATAAACAGCATGTCGTAAAATCCAAATCTTAAATTAAGTTAAAATAAATATGTTGTACATAGCAAGGTATCAATTCGAGTATCGCACGCTTCGCGTCTGTATCGAGCGCGGGATCTCTCATTACCGGCGCAGTCGCCAGTCGTGACTATAACCTGCCCACCGCCTTTAGTATAAATTGTATGCTTGCAAACCTAAATGAAAACCGTGGTGTATGACCATATGAGGTGAGAATAAGGGATAGGTAAGGCAGAATAACTAAATAAATAAATGTGGACAACATCGCAAACATTGCTCTGATCCCAAAGTAAATAATTATTTTAAGGACTTGTAATGTGGAAATCAGAAACCACGGTGATACCACAAACACCCAGACCCGAGAAAATAAAGAATTTGACTTTTTTCTAAAGTCAGAAATCGAACCCGGGACTTCGGAGCAAGCAACATCTTGAAAACCGGTGCTTACGCCACTCCGCCACGGACATCGTCACAGAATAGGCAAGGATATCGTTATTTAACATTGCAATTGTATATGGCCTCTGTCGCAGATATGTACCGAAAAAAATTACATAAATCCTCTTCTCCTTTTCTAGAGCAACAAAAGTTTTTAGAACTTTAAACTTCGGAAACATTTTTTTATTTAACATTTTTGATATTTAATTTTTTAGACTTATTTAAATTTACATTTATTTACATTTGGAACGTTTTCCCCAGGTGTTAAAGCAAGATGTCGCCCTAGGCATCTATTTCGTGATCGTTCGCCTTTACTCGCGCCTCGTATCGAGCGCTCGATCTCTCATTAGCCGCAGTTATGTCCACCCGCTGTTATACTGCTACTGCTATAAACTTTACGCATCGCCAATTAAAATCTATTGTGTGACTTAATTTTTTTATGGAAATGAAACATTCTTTTGTAAGTTATTTTAGTTCATTAAAATGCTGATTTGAAACTGGTAGTTTAATTTTGATACTTGCTGTGTTCCACAGGTTCTTTCACATTAATCTGAGGATAATGTATGCTGTATTCAAACACATTCGCACAAAATTTAGTTCATAAATAAATGCATAATGATAAATGTCTTTCCAAGATGAATGCTTTAACGCTATTGCCATCTTCATAAGTCGACCGTCGAGTTAAATGACACACTGGTATTCATTATTGTTTTACCAAAATAAAATATACTTTGTTCTCGAACCACAAAAAATTTTAGCGTTAATAAGTACACGCGAATTCCTTTACTTAATTATGTTTAAGAGAATTCCAAAATGAGTCATGTTAATTTAGTAGGACATTACAGGGTATGGGTAGTAGTCCATACAAGATAGCATAACACTGACTCCAAAAGTTATGTCTTCCCGTGTAATGAAGCCATACCGCCAAATCGGGCTATCTACACGACATAACTTATTGAGGTACATTCTCGTCCACAAAAGGATACAATATTACTTACATAAATATAAGTACTACCTATTCAGATGCAACTTAAACGAGTAATAGTTTTTACAAAATCAAGTTGAATTGCATTCCTTAAACTAAGCAATAATCGCAAACAGTAACAACGCTGTTTGCGATTATTGCTTAGTTAGAAGTAAATGTAATAATAAAATATATATCCTTTGGTGCCAATTTAACCTACGAAAAGTATTTAACACTTGTTTTCTATGTCGATTAGTTTTGTAGGAGTTTTACCTGATATTTTTCAAGCTGTGAAACAATTCTCTATGAAATGCGTTGTAGTTCGTCTTTACGACGACTTCATTATCACCGAGTAGAAATAAAAATAATACCAGGAGAAACAAATAGTTAATATAAATAGTTTATTTAAATGCGTTGTGGTTCATCTTGACGAAGACTTCAGTATCACAGAGTAGAAATATAAAAAATACCAAGAGAAATAAAGACCAAAAAGATAAAAATGGTGTCCTTACAGTTATATAATTTTGGTTTTCAAATTGAATGCCGGCTTAGATTAAATTATTGCTTGCAGTAAATCCAAAAACGGATTTACTTTGTAAAATAATTCATTACTTTAGCTTTTAACTGTCGAATTCTTAGTTTTACTAAAATAGTTTTCTATTATTATTGGTCTATGAGGTATGACCACCTCATCATCACTTTATACCAAAGATGTAATTTTTAACTAAATATTTCTCAATGTAAGAAATGTCGGAAAACAGTGAAGAGCTTAACAAATCAATCAAATACTCAAAGAACTAAATAACGGATCGTAAGAAACAAATTGAAAAAGGTTTTAGTGCACGATGGGAGTGCAAAAGAGCGCAAATAAACAACAGCCAATGGTCGCTGATTCTAGCCGCCTTTCACACGCGATGGAAGCCAACATGTACTGTTTTTGTTATTCCTACATTTAGCTACTAGAGAGAGTATCTTTGCGATGTAAATTTGTTAGATCTCGCTAAGTGCTTTTCGGTGCGGTCGTTTTACTACCAACTGATGCTGCATCAGTAGGTTGAAGGTTGTAATGTTTTTAATATACATACATATACAAAACATAGTATAAACTACATATATTATCTATCTATTCCAAGTATCAAACAAGGAGCTAGCAGGTCTTCCCAGCTTTGTTGTGTAATATGGATATTCTTATAGCATAGAACAAAACCTTATTTTAAGTAGAAAGATCCCTCTTTCCTTTCTTTCTTAGTCAGCAGTTTTCCCTAAACTGTCTTTAAAACCCTAAAAAACTAAAACCCTAAAAACTATATTTAAAGTAAATAATAAAAAGTTGTGGTGAAGGATGACACACTTGATAATAGGAGCATTCATCATTAAAATCAAGACATCAGCATTTTACGTTAATTAACTTAACTGTCTGTTTATTGTAACGCTGGCCAGTTTAACTTTAACCCTCTTCAAGATGTTACAAACAAATTATCAGCAAAGGAAGGCATCTTATAAGACTGTAAATCAAAATAACTTGCCATAAACCAGTGCGCCAGATGTAGGGGAGCTTCGTGCGGATAATCGCAAACCTGTTCCGCGGTGGTGGTAAATAATAGTCGGTGTTGCGCATTAGTCAGATATAGAGGCCGCAGTGTGGGCGGCAGAGACGGGGAAATAGGCTTGCTAATCGGACCGGATTCAAGAAGTTCTGGGTGTATTAGCAAAGGTATCTGTTCCACCCGATAGCGCTTAGGAAACGACCATCCACCATTAGATTTCTGCTTTTCTGGTACTCAACATAAAATATGAACAAATCGTATAGGTATTTTAGCAGATGCAAAATATGTTAACTTTTTATTGCATACTTCAACACTAATGAGAATAACATTCCTGCTGCGCATTGGAACTGTGTATCAACAATCTTTGAAAAATACATTATTCAGACTCAACGTGTCATTAAGTAACGTCGTGGGCGTTGTTGTTTTTGTACTACACATACACACACTATTAAAAATATTGTATACGAACGAATACAAACGTACCTATGTATATATATATATATATGTATTTGAATATGATTCGTCTCATGCTACATATCTGAGCAGGGAATATGTAGTTTTTTTCTAAGTTTCAACATTTTTAATTCGATAAAATGATGAGAATATTTTCTAACATTCACAAGCTACTTATGACTTTGCCATTTAGAATCCACAGTTACCCAGTGGAGCTCTGTTGCTTGGCTGCGTATGCGTCGCCCAATATTGACGCTGGTCTACCCATTCTCACGCATGCCAGCCGACTGAGTCAACACCACGAGAGTGTTTATTGTAGCAATTTCACTTAAGCATGTGATGACGATTTTACGTCTACAAACTTTTCTCATGGTAGTGATGATACAGACGTTACATTTTGGAACACTTTTGGTTCTTGTTGCCTGCGCCAAAGTAACAACATATAATATTTTAGAAAAGTCATTAAAAAATATATTTGTAATCGGAATTAATATTTATTTATTTAAGCAACAACATTTCCCTGCCATTACGGGTAAGTCCTAATGCAACAATGAAGTTGGTAGATACAATACCTATATACCTACTTACTTATATTATAAATACAAATATCTCCTTTTTATAATTAATTATATAAAACGCTGACTTTATAAATTCCCTTAGAGTATACCTATTTTAAATGAAGATTAATATTAAATATGCGAATTATAATCACAATTTTATGCTTCCAATATAATCCGAATATTTGGTAGGTGAACTTTATGCCAGTGAATTGCACATAAAAAAAACTAAACAATTATGGAAAAGCCAAAAACAGTTAAAATTTACCAGAAACCAGAATTTAAGACTTTAACTTAAATAATATTATGTCACAATATATTTCGATACTTAGTTATAGGTACTACCCAATGAGCTATGATAAGATCATGTGGTACGGCAAAAAACACAAAGGACGGAATCAAAAGAACACGCAATAGGACACAAAATCCAAAAAAAATATTTGTAGTCAAATATCTTGGTTACGTACACACTCGAACTTAAACAAGCAGTGCATGTACTATCTAAGCAGGTACTTATGTAATTTAGTTGGTTTGAAATCTATAGGTATCAACTACCTTCTACTACGGTGTAGCTTATTTCTGCCACAAACCATATGTAAACATATTAAGAAACATTGCTCTATGATCTTAGTTACCGCGGTAACTAAGTAAACTTCCACTTGAAGCTACGAGTAGTCTAAATTATTTCATAATTTACTTAAAGAGACTTAAGTCAGATATACTTGTCGTTAAGTCTAGACACACGTCATCCCGGTGCGTCACACCCTAATTTTAGCCGGGTCGCGTACTGCGGGCACGATTCTGGTTTTAGCAGAGAAGCAAAAATATCTGCTCATAATTGTATGAAACATTGCTTAAGGCGCTGCATTTTTGTTTTCTTTAGTTAAACCATTATGAAATTTCCTTTGATGTTTAAGTGCAAATTTAAACACATGTTACAAACTAAATAATCGTGCCGTATACACAGTAATAAATGTGTTGGATCAAATGACGCGTTGCATCTAATTTTATTTGGATTTCCAAAGAAAAAAACACATGACATGTGTGTGACTCTCTCATGCTCAATAATAATAGGGGTGACGTATGTTCTATTTTCAGATCAAAACAAATAAAAAAATACCTTTAATTGCTCGTAGTACCATATTCTGACAAGGCACAATCAGCTCTCATATCAATTACTAACTAGTTATATTCCTTTCTTCCTATAACCAGCAGCACGATCTCTGATTTATAAAGATGCATATCCGATATATTCTGTATTCATCAGTAAATCTGTTTAGATATTTAAACTCGGTCAAGAGCAAATGGTGTCCCTAAGCGGTGCATGGCGCTAGAAACAGTCGGCCTTGGTGGCAACATTGTCGCAAACAGGAAGGGCCAATTGAGCGAATGAGTCGGCATGATCTGAATCGTTTGTTGGCCGACAGATCGCCGATCACGTGTGAACTGGGTCACTGTGCGAGTCACTGACCTCATCTATTACGAGGATGTGTGATAAAATAATGAGTCCACGGACCACGACGTTGTGCAGGATGAAACAAACAAATTACCACCCTAAGTATGTAAGATAAGCGTGTGTAATCTTACCTTTTCTGTTCATTTTGTCATTGGACACTTCAATTTAATAGATGACAACAACTTGATACGATCACAATAAAAATATGACCATAATATGTCAATCTTGTGATTGATCTTATCGAGACTCAATCAAAGCACTTTTATAATAATATCTTAGCACTAGACCACGCGTCAATCACCAGAACTACGAAGCAAACGACTGGAAAAACCTTACAACCTATTCGACCGATCAGAAACGCTGTCCGCGCCAGAGATGGCCCGATACATGATACCATCAATCATTTCCAATATAATATGACATTTCTGCCAATTAGCAGATGTTTTGTGCCCCGACGCAGAATTACCTCGAGACTTATAAGGCGCGCCCATATCGGGCGAAATTTAAACTGATCGGCTTGTGCCGTGACTGAACAATACCGAGCCTCTCAGAATTAGCCCTTAGGCGTTTTCTGCCTCTAATTGGCACCTAAATTGGCATCGCTATCTTTGCATCTGCAGAAACTATTATCTTCAAAGTGACTTTGATATGGTAACTATTTTACTTTTAATCATGGATACAGTCGTGGTTTGATTGCCTACATAAAGTAGCCTTCCATATTTGTATCATTTACTTGCACACAGCTACTTTACTGGAAACTACTCAAGAATTTTTATTTATAAGCACATTTCTTTTTTATTATCTATCAAACAGTTTTTATTACACAGCCAATTATTCAATAAACCCCAAAAGATCTCATACATCAAATGGGTGATTGTCGGCGTTAACCGAATCCCCCGCGTGGCGCATCCGTCACGTCTCTGCTTACCATAACAATGGCAGGTACAAACTTTTACTTTACCACCTCTACAAGCAGCAGTTTTATCAAACCATTTGGACCCTAATTTTCATCAGTGTAAAGGTTACAAGCCAATCCGTCAAGTGTTGCCGTCTTCGCAACATAAACCGGTGCCGTCCTCTATAATTTATGGAAATGACCGCGAACAAAAACACATGACAAAAGTGTCTACTTGAAATTAAGTAGATGGGACGTATCGTGTTCCTATTGTCTAACCATTGTTCCTTTGGGCAGGGTATCGTAAATATCATCCTGTGACACGCTAGCTTGGGACCGACTATAAAATTTTATTTCGAACAAACCAGTTAATATTATTTGCGGGATTCCTTTTATTAGGTTTTTAATACAAAACAAATCACTTTGTAACAGACCTAATAAAAGAGAAACCTAATTGTTTTTTTAATTTATTTCTATATTAGTATGTTAGCAACTAGCAACTCGGTCGTTTGGTATTTTATACCCATTAAAGGGAAATTGATAAAACGGCAATACATATAACATGGAGTTTTGTTTAAATAATATTTATTGTACAATTTTTAGCATAGTTAACATTTTCTGCAAAAGCTGGCAGCACACGCGCAAAAAAAAAAGATTTCTTTTTAATTCTCATCGTGAGTCCTGCCCATGCTGAGCATGAGCACTCAAGAATGATATCACAAATAAAATAAGAACAGTAAACCAAATCTTTCCAAAACACGCTATTTTATAAGAACTGCAAAAAAGGAAAGAACTTGGAAAGAAATATGAACATCACAGCTGAAGAAGTCACGCTGACAGCCCACCCGTTGTGTGCCTGATCTAGCAATTTGATTTGATCCTTACTACAAGGTATGTATATCCTTTGATACCTTAGAGTTAAAGATACCTTTTATACCTTCCTATTTTGTGGCTATTCTAAGTGACCGGCGAACCGCTTTGTCGCGGATAACGGCGTTCGCTAATTGGACACGATTTATTGCGCGCGCGCAAGCAGTAGCCGCCCTCCGCTTCTGGACCCGCCCGCTCCCTTTGTTTATGGGCATTTGACTTTAATTAAAGTAGCTTTTTGTGCTAGCTACGAAAATTCATTATACGGGGTGAAATTTTAACCACTTTCCAAAAAAATTATAGGCGTTCAGTATCGTGTTTAGAGCCCATTTATGCAGTAAAAACTGTAAATCGAGCTTTCACCCGAAAATATTTTTCGCAATATAGTTTTAATTTTTTACGGTCCTAGGCCGATACTATTTATAAGTTTTTGATATTCCCTTTATACCTTAACATATAAAGGGAATATAAAAAACTTATGAATAGTATCGTAATTAATGACTAAGATGCGAATCGCGTAAAAAAAAGTGATGCTAGGCGGCCGTATCAAAAATTTTAGATTTTTGCGGACATTTTCTAAGTGCTTTATCTTGACATTTTTGTACTGGGCTATACCAAAAGAAAAAATACATCATTTGTTTTTTGTCTCGTAGATTGATATATTAAAATTGGGAAAGTGGTTAAAATTTCATCCTGTATATACGTGAAATAAGAATTTACTTAAATTATTGGGCTTTAATATTTCCACCGTTGGTGGATACAATGTTACGGTAATTAGATTTTTTTGCAATAAAACATGTGAATTAAGGGATTTAACGCAATGCATTCATTAGTTAAATAAAGGTAAATTAGTGTTAACCTTTCCGACGTTTCGACTCGATTGCACAAATATTAGTCACGCTGGCGGTGCATCAAGTCGAGAAGGTAAGTACCTACTATTTAACCTTCGAATAATTAATGCAGTGCATTAAATTCTGTTTAAAAGGTGAGTAACTATGTAACAAGAAAGTTTAAAAAACTTTAAGACAATACTTCATCTTTATCAAATAATACATTCTAGTAGCCAAATTATATCATCATAAGTCTATATTAGTCCACAGCTGGACACGGGCTTTTCCTAAAGAAAGAATTTGCCGTAATCGCCACTCTTACAATGCGGGTTTATAATCACAGTTTGGCCAATGGTACAGAAAAGACGCCTCTTACGACGCCCATAGGAAAAGAATAGAATGAGTAGTAAAAAAGTTCAAATGATTTGAGTTAGTTTCTTAAGAATATGAATAGTAATACATACGAGAAACAGATTATGGTAAATATCTTGCTATTGAACTTACGATTTAAACCTATATAAGGCGTGCATCAAATGTGCATAAGCCTTCAACTCTCGCCACTTTGGTTTATGTAACAAGTTCACCCACGTCCGAATTTTCGAATCGAGTTCGCTATCGAAAAATAGAAAGTCATCAATTACAGAAGGGCCGCTTTCACGCTAACTGGCTTACTACAACTTGGATAGAATTTGGCAACTAGGTGCATACTTAATGAGTTTAATTTAATTTATACGACAAAGGACTAAATAGATTGACCTGTATTTTAAGTAAAACTTATTTGAAGACATTTCAATTTTTAGATAATTTTACCCTATTTAATTTGAGAATTTGTTGTTACAATTAGCACTTAGGTTATGTCGAGCTTATTGGTGGTTTGTTGACGTAATGGGGGCTATCGCTAGTGAATTTGCCACTAGAGGCGCTAGTGTCGCGTGAGGTCCAATATCATTCACTTTGTACTGGTTTTAGCGGAATTTGTTGCATAAATTATAATTTCTTTAATTTACCTGCTGGAAAGTTGTCTCCTTCGTAAAATATCGCAAATATGGATTATTTGGCGATTAATGTAAACGCTTTAAAAGCGGAATTAAGAAAAAGTGCTAAAATAGGCGGCCTAAAGAGCAACTATTTCAGAAGTTAGTTTGTTGATATCAAGATAGTTATTTATAAACAATATAACCTTAATTAGATTCAACATATAACACTTTGTTTCGGCGCCAATCGCCTTTCATAGCTATACCTCCGGACCTCAGTCTACAGTGGCGCCAACTGGTGAGCAAAGAAACGGTAGTCCCCATTCGCCAGTAAAACAAATGAAGACTGAAAACAGTTTTATTATTATTTACTAAAAGTGGTTTAAATTGCTGGTGTAGGTACTCTTGGAATAAATTTAAATTAATTTCAAAGTGTTTCTCGTCTTAATTTTTTATATTACACATTTATAACTAAACTGATCAAAAACTATGATTACGCGACAAAGCGATAGAAGGAAAAAAATAGTTGAACCCAAATTAAGCCAACCAAGAATAGGAACTTTACATTAAAAAACAATTAACTACAAACCGATTTTAATACCTAACAAAACCAATAATAAAACAGTAAAACAACAAAATCAAGATAGCATGATCTGACCGTATTTCTATGTAAACAAAATAAAAGATTCAAGCGTGGGCTCTAAACATCGTTCGATTTCGCTGATGTAACTCTATGATGAAACTTTTTAAGCAATCGCCGAATGATTGAGGATACGAAGATCGTATACAAACAAGACACAGCAAGTGGTATTCAAACTTTTCATTGCCAGTTAGATAGTCAAATATTTCAGGTTAAAGCTCTGTAATTATACAAGTATTCAGCAAATACTTAGTGCTTAACATTTTGTGCATATCTATGGGCGTGATAAGAATAACAAATTACTGTCAGTCTTTGTTAAGAGATAAAATTTGTTACAAAAGCATAATTCATTTAAACAAGTAGTAAATGCAATATAAATATAAATCAAATATAAATTACTAGTTCATAATAACTCCATGGTCCCATACAAATATTTTACTTCGATCTACGAGTATTCAAGTTTAAGTAAAACCTAGTAGTTAATGTCATTTTTTAATTTAACCTATCTTTTCATGGTGCAACTGGCTTCATAAAGCACCCAAACATTCATTGGGTGCTAATTTAGTAGACACGTTTTTCTGTCACTGTTTGTATATCTTAATTTGGAACAAGACAATACCGTCCAGAGCAGCTCAAAGGTTGAACATCACTTTCGTGTTGTAATGCAACTTGTAAAAAGTCGTAATTACTCGTACAAAAATACTCCCACCTATTTATAATTAGGTCAACTTTTGTTACGACAAAAATAAACAAACCGCGGAGTGCAGACGTGTGAATGAAAATAACTTCAGTCAATCTTCAGTTGCTACATTACTCGCTCTCGTAATGGTTATAAGGTGCTTGAATCAACTTAAATATTCTTAGAAGTAACTAATAGAATGTAAAATTCCATTTAAAAAAATCATTACTTAGACGTATAACTATGAAATTACTTCAGTTAGAAATAAGACCGGAGGACCGTAAGACTATCTTTCTATATGTGTAAGAGCTTTTACCTGAGATAAAGTACCAGTTACGTACATAAGTGTTAGTAGAGTCGTCAGTAACTACCTATTCCAAGTATAATGTACCAAATGCACGATCAAACACACCAGAGTGCTACGAATATAAAAGATTAAAACAGTTAAAAGTAAGACGAGGGCGCGGATGACGGAGTTACCTATTAGCAAAATCCTACTCACAAAAAAATATCAAAATGGTCAGTCTGGTAAAATTTTATGCGGCATTCTTAAAAAAAATATACACTTTGAATTGAGAACCACCTCTTTTTCCGTCGGTTGAAAACGAAAATCCCTGTAAACACAAAACGAAAACGAAAACAGAGTTTTAAAAAAAATTGCATGTTACAATTTGTCGATAAAATATTTGCAAGCGATATGTTATCATGGCTAACAATAAAATGAGTCTCGATTGCAGAGATTATGCTGAACCAGAAAAACAAATTGAAATAGAGGTTGTATCCTCAATCGCTGAAAAGAATTTGCATACAATAGCCAGTACTTTATGAAGAAGTTTGATTTAAAATTATAGGGTACATCAAATGATACTCGCATTATGCTGCAGGAGAACGTCTAAGTTTGTTCTTAAATTATTTAGTTATAATCCTAATATTTTAACACCAAAGTAACTCTATAATATGTCTGTCTGTTACGCTATTTGAACCGATTTTGATAAAAGGTACAAAGATAGATTACACCTTGAGAAAGGACATAGCCTATGTCTGTACTATATAGGATGACTTTTTCATCACCTTCCAAATTTTTTATTGGCGTTCTACATATAGAGCCCATTTATGAAGTAAAAAACGTAGCTCAAGTTTTCACGCGAAAATATTTTAAGCAACATAGTAATCAATTTTTACGGTCATGCCAGTTAAGGTATGGAGGGAAATACAACAACTTATGAATAGTATCGTCACGAATGAATGAGATGCGCATAGCGTGAAAAAGTGTTGCTTGGAGGCCGTATCAAAAATGATTGATTTTTGGCGGACATTTTCTAAGTGCTTGCATCTTGAAATTTTTGTACTGGGCTATACCAAAACAAAAAAAATGCGTCATTTGTTTTTCGTCTCGTAGATTGTTGCATATAAATTTGGAAGGTGAATAAAATTTCATCCTGTATATTTTCTATCCCATTACTGGTCCGTAGGTTTTCCCCTGCGCAATATAACGATTAAACAAGCAAAATCACAAGCATTCTTTTTTCGTCATCAGCATCGTCTGCCTATATCAGTCTACTGCTGGACACAAACTTCTTCAAAAGGGTTGGCAGAATCGCCACTATTGGCAAGCGGGTTGGCGATCACAGTTTAGCCAATGGTGAAGAAAACAACGCTCCTGTGTTACCCAACTATAAATAAATAAATTTGTCAAAGGTATGGCAAGTAAGCGGTATTTCATTCTGTGTAAGTATCCTTACAGGCTTGATGAGTGATGGATGGTGGTTGGTAAAATATTATCCCTCCAACCTTTATGTGCAAATGTCACGTTGCTATTTCAGGACAATGCCTTCAAATGCCAATCACTCTTCATTCAAAACAAACTAATTCTGTCTTTGGTCGTTTCTTGGGGTATATATAAATAAAAATAATTTCAAAAATACAGGTCTCAATTTTTTTTAAATATTTGCCTAAGTATGAGGTACTGTCACCCGTCAGTTATGAACAACTTTTTTGTCGATTACAAACTTACATTTGAAATGTAATTTATCGTACGGTTTACAGTTTTCTTGATGCTTTTCGAATTAACTTCAATGGGTTGTTACTTACAACCCATTGAAGTTATTGTATATTTATTAAAGTTAGTTTTGTTAATAACATTAAATTTTGGTTAATAGATATAGGGAACCTTTGGTAAATAAGTCTAATTAACACAACAAATGTTAATGACAAGTGATCACCTAGAGATGATGTAGTCACAGATAATATAAGACTTTTGTTACGAATCTTATACAACACAACACACATGTAATGTAATGTATGTCAACTGCAGATTAAGACGTTCGGATATTTTTTCTTGTTTCGGAAGAAATTTTGTCATTGTAATAATATCATATCATCAAATATCATACATCTTACAACGCAGCGCCGCGGCGCCAATTCCGATCATCAATGGAGCCATGGAACAAGTGGAGAAGCATTTTCGCACGCAATACTAGGTAACTTGTCCCGCATTTTGTAAGAAATGAACTTTCATTATTTCTGATTTAAACTACGAGTTGGCTATAAATACAAGTTCCCCATTCGGAGTCTCTGATAGTTTCCATTTATCGCTGTAGCTAATAAAAGATTATGTTCATTTCAAACACCTTCCAATCCTAATAACATAGGTACTGTAGAAAGAGTTTTACATGAGTTAACGAAGCATTTTCTGAAAATCATTTCACCACGCAGACAATAAACATTAAACTCCTTAAGAGGAAAACGTATAAAGCCTAGTTTAAGTATTGGAAACAAAATTACCTATTAGATACCTTCTCTAAACTTTAAAACGAAATTAACATGGATTAATTACTTCCTCACAACACATCAACTATTATTTGGTATTTAAAATAAGTTTACGATTTTAAATCTAATCGATTTTGAACTTTGAACATATTGCGATAAGGATTTTAAGTCCTAGCTGGCAATACCGGCTGATATCCCTTTACTACAAATACGAATTTGAATTGTAAAACTATGCCGGTAGGCCCAGCGCCCTTTGACCTACCTTGTACCGCTAGTGGAGTCATACTGCGCATTGGAATACGCATCGTAAAAATACATACACAGCGTATTCCTTATTTGAATGGTAATACAATTCAAAATTGTGAAACATTTTCCTTTAGTATAGATTTTAATCGCTCTCTTTATGGTTGTATTTAGTACGGGCGCCGTAAAGCTTTGTTTTGATGTCATGTAAATAGTTGATTATGACTTCCATTAGCCGGTATCTCATGGAGTTATGGGGCTAATCTGTGTCATTTCCGCGTAAAACAGTTTTTACTCCAGCGTGCAACCATCCGTTCCAGTTTTGACTGCAAATGATGCAACGATAAAAAAAGTACCGATTCAAAGCATGTCAAGAGATTTGTCGAAGAGTACTTTAATTTTTATATCAATAATAATGGGGGCGACGGCACATATTGTTTTGATTCCAAAGAAAAATTGTCGCGGAAATCAAAAACAACGAAGGTACCACTAATTCTCAGATCTTATAAAATAAATAAAAATGGTTTTTTACATTGATCCAATGTAAAAAAACATTTTTCTTTCAATGTATAAAACCACTTTTCGTCTTCGGAATCGAAACCGAGACATCAGGGCTGACCCATAGGAAACTTTACTTTTTACGCTTAAGCCGCTAAACAGATCAAGGCGAAATATAGGAATATAATTCAAGACCCTGAGAAAAGGACAGAAGATAGTTTTGATCTCGCTAATAATCTAAAAGATATTAATCTAAATCCATCTCAAAGCGGTATGGAAGTTTGTATGGGGAAAAAATAAAATTTTCATTTATCTATAAGGGTTATTGTATATTCGTCACAAAGTCACATTTTTGTACTCTCCATACATTCAAAGTAAATTCGTCACATGCATTAAAAATTAATATGTGTTAATTTGTCATAGGTAGGTAAGGCTTACTGTAAATTCGTCATAATTTTTCATTTTACATACTTTTTGCATAAAGTAGCGATAGCAAGCAAACTTATAGATTTTGAGCGCTTGAAATGAAAGAAAAAGTCTTAAATTATGAAAGTACAGGTTATAATTTAAACTACAAAAATAATAAGAATTAACAGTGCAAAAGCCTACATCTCTTTTATCTCCTGCACTCTTGCACACGCTATCACGCGCTCGCTCGATCGCTATATCTAATTAATATATCTAAATAATTCTAATGTGGGCAAATCGGCTACTTGAGAAGTATTGTTGAAATTAATGATGTTGATGAAAAATAAATAAGGTTTTTCCTACTTATTGTTTGATTTTTTCCGCTGTCTATACTGAAAATAACGACGTGACGAACTTACAATAATCAAATTTATATAATGAAGAATTCACTTTAGAAAATTAGAACTGTGACGAATTTACACATACTATTTTCCGGGACAAATTTACTTTGTGGCGAATATACAATAACCCATCTATATTAATACTATAAAGCTGAAGAGTTTGTTTGTTTGTTTGAACGCGCTAAACTCAGGAAGTAATGGTTCGAATTGAAAAATTCTGTTTGTGTTGGATAGTCCATTTATTGAAGAAGGTTTTAGGCTATATAACATCTCGCTGCAACCAATAGGAGCGAAGCATTAATGAAAAATGTTGCAAAAATAATCGCGATCATAATAGCAGATATTGACGCGTACGAAGTCGCGGGCAACAGCTTGTTACTTATATAATTCTTTGGTATAGACATAGCGATGGCGAAAACTTTAAGTGACCTCTTAGAAACGCGTTTTGAGGGCATTCAATATGGACGAAGTCAAGTAAACTATAAAAACTGGATTATGTACCGAAGTAATGTTTTAAATTGCATTTAAGCATATGTTGCCTTTGTATGCTATTCGGCATTCTTACTTATGGTAAAATAACTGCCCAACTTTACGTTGGCATTTCAAAAGGATTCTGTAAGTGGAATTTATGTTTCGTTGTGTTAAGTCTGAGGAGTCAAGAGACGTCCTTGTGAACGACCGCGTTCACGGTAAACTTTTCACACAGACCGTTTTCCATCTGACGACTAATAAATCTTCATCTTTGTAAATTATTTGTGCATAATTCAATGTTTAATTCTGTTTTGTCATAAAACGACTGAATTTATAGTATTTTTAATTATTTATAAATTTACCGTATTATAATTGAGAGTATCGTTTATGCTAGCCATTATTGATGATCAAAAAACTAGTTGTATTACGTATTACAAAAATAGATCCGGTTAAGAAGTTGGATCTAAAAGTGCCATTACGATACAGCATTCAACTATTTATTCTAACACAGTTCTTTTTTTTTCGAATAAATCTTCCAATTGGTCGACTATTAATCAATCATGCACAACTGATGCTCAGAATCCCCAGTTGACTCATGGTTCAATTAAAATGAGAATAACAAACTAACAAACACTGAAGTGCCGCTCTCCATTCCCCCCATAATGAATCACGATGTGAGAAAAGGCAATTACGTTCATTATTGTTCGACGCATCTGAATTCTGAGTCATGGTTAAAGGAAGCGGCGCATCATAAGAATAAACACATGTCACGAATTTATAAAGGAAAATATTCGGTCGTGTACGGTTCGATAGTTTAATCTGCAGCCGCGTTACATTGACTGATTTACAATCTCGGACTAGTTTCGTAAACTGGCTTCCTTCCAGATACCAGCGCGATGTACCCAAAAGGCTTGGTGTTTAGCTTTCTTGCCAATTTGGAGGAGAGGCGCAGATTATTTTTTTATTTGATAAAGCATACACTCCGTCTGTTGGTTACCTTCATCATCCCTGCAGTGTTTGTCAATTAAGGCACACGTTTCCAATATATTTTAATAGAGCTTACAATTACAATCGTCTCAAGGAAATATTGTAATACTGAAAAGTTTCATTAAAGCAATAAAAGCTAACATTGCATTAAGATAAATAAAGCTTCTAATGTTTGCCAGGCTAAGCGCCTATATTTCAGTCGGCGCCGAGTTACTGCAGGCATTTCTTTCTAATTAACGTTTCTGTTGTAGATACTTATGACTAGTGTTGTCAGATGTTTAACGAAAGGATAACATTTTTAATGAGTTCAGCTGATTTTGTTCCTTTTTTCAATTGGCATTCAAAGTAACCACAAATATATAGCCGAAAATAACCACATAATCTGAGAATAGAGAACAAAATTAATTGATAACTAAAAAAGCTAATCGGAAACATTTTAGTAAATTTTATTTTACTCGAGTGAGTCATCACTCACTAGCTAGCTGTTAATGGTTTTATTTTTTTTATATTATCTTTTATATTTTCCACACCATTCGACTAACTACTTCAGTACAACTGGTATATTATTAACAATCACAGGCGTCAGTCTCACACAAACTACGTGTGATGTTTAATACTGTTTGTCTATTTAGTTATCATAAAATTGTATACTTACATGTGTTTGTCCCGTTTGTGTTTGAGAAAATAAAGTTTATTTTATTATTATTACTAGTAATACTAGTAGTACTACTTACCAGTTATCACTAGATCAAAAAAACCTCCCGCAGTTTATTTATTGAATTTGTAATCTTATCATTCTGATTCGCTACTTGCAAATGACACTTTCGCAACTTATATTTACTAAATCGGATTTTTAACTAATAAAATAAATTTACAAACAAGTAGTTGTAAACATTGAAATATTAAAACTGGGAATAAGCTTTTACGGTATATTTTACTTCTTTTTACTAAAACGTTCATCTAAATTTTCAAACTTTTTTTGATACAGTTGTCAAACATTTTTTGACGACCTCCGTGGCTGAGTGGCGTACACACCGGTTTTCAAGGTGTCGCCTGCCCCGAGGTCCCGGGTTCGATTCCCGGTTGGGTCAATGTAGAAAAATATAAGTGTTTTTCTACATTTTCTGGGGCTAGGTGTTTGTGGTACCTTCGTGTCTATTTTACAACCACATTAAAAGGCTAGCTTTCCATTAGTGATGTGCTTGCCAAGCTTTGAATGTAATACAAAATCTATTGACTTACTAAATAGAATAAGACTTTTATATGCCTGAGAATTAAGGGACACATTTTGTTGGTTTTTGACATACGTTTTCGATTTCCAACGAATGAAATTCTATACATTTTTAAGAGTTCTATACATTTTCTAAACTGCAAAAAATATCCTAAAGTAGTAAAGAACTGCACACAAAAGTTTGCTACTAAGTAGTACACCATGGAGCTCCATGTAGTAGACATAGTTATTCTTCACGTTCCTAAATTTAGGTATATGCTCCCAGTTTCACAAGACCCGTGTTTAACTTCGCAAACTGCATAAGACTGCTTGGTACTGGTAACCCACAAAAAATACTGGTTTGCCAGCTGATAAAGAAGTAATTTGAAAAGTAACTACCGTTTTAGTAGCTGACAACACTAGCATGGTCGACCGAAGATCTTGGAGCGGATATGAATAGCGATGGACACACAAACACAGCGGTAATCACAACAGCATACAATGCATTTGTTTATGAACGGACACGGAAACTGTTCCCGATGGGTGGTCGACATACGGGATTTACAATAAAAATACTATCAGCATTATTTGTATCGAAAAAAACTTTTTAATTAGAACATAATCGTTTCATTGTCATAATCTCCATCTATAAATTCGCAGAGTAAGTAAGCTGACTTGCTTTTTCAATAACCGAGAAACAATACGTAGCTACTGTTCAAGAAAGGACAAATTAGTTGTAGAATTCTTTGAAAAGTGGTGACACTAAACGACCTGTCGATCCACGTAGTTTTCATATTTTAAAATAACTAACTGTTAAATTATAAAATATCTGAAACGCCCTGGTGGATTTAAGCAAATGTTAATGCTTACATGTTTTTGTAAAACTGTTCTTGGTTTCAAATAAATAAATCCTCATTTTAGCTTCTTGACGTCGAATACGTGGCAGTTATAATATAACTTAGTCGATGTAGTCGAGTAAAATGGTTAACTGTGTGTATTGCATTACACCAAACAGTAAATACATAATAGTGCTTACTCAACATTTCCCCAATCATACTTCACCAACATATAAACTAGATACATAACCAGATACCGAAAAACATCTTGATCTTCACATGTGCACACTCTAGAATATTTGGATACTCTTGTAGCATTCTACTTTAAGTCGTGCGAGTCGTTACGTGCAGTCAGGTTAAATTTCCACTAAGCAGGAATGACAAAATAACCAGCTACACATCAATTCAATCGCGGATATTACCAAGTGTCATATTTGTAGGACTGTGCACTCAGATTTTGCTTTTTATCTATGATTACCCACCATCAAAAAGAGATTAAAAAAAAGGAAATCGGGGCAAGTAAACCTTGAACTTTAGAAATTACATCGGTTTTGATAACTATCATACTGCTAACTGTAACTCAATAGAAACAGTGTTTGACCACAAATATGAATAAAGTGACTAAAATAGTATTTATATCAGAATATAAGGAAGCACTCGAAGCTAATAACTAACCAGTACTACTCGAGATAACTGAAACACTTAAAATAGATGAGATCTCGGTTGCTTTCAAGTTATTTGATCTTGCCACTTGAAAGTGCATTCCTCTATGAAACAACCACGGTTATACAATTTAAGGTGTTATTATCCAGAAGCTATGGTGTCTTGTTACAGATAATTTGAAGTACGTTATTTAGTTTTCATAACGGTTAAACTAAGAATATCTTTACTACCATACTCAATGATATTATACAATGATATTATAAAATTTTATTTTATATAAACTTACAATAAAAGCTAGTAGGTATATATCGGACAAATTAAATAAACTTAATTATAATGGTTTGCAAAAACAAACAATAAGTATGTTAGGCACAAAACAAGTAAAATATACAGTTAGTTAAGAAAAGGAAAAAAAAGTGAAAAATTAATATATACAGGTCAGAAAAACAATAAAACTACCTAAAGACGATTTCCGCCCCGAGCTGTCCCTACAGTAAAAGTGCCCATGACGCTAGCCGCGTTACCTCGCTGGATAGCAATGGACAACCTTTGCACCAGAAACAACCCGGAGCGGGAATCACCGGTTTTATGCCTGAGCCGACGCCCCAACTCCCTAACAAATTTGGATGCTTCCGACCCCCAGCAACCTGCCGTCTCCACAGCCAAAGGGACGAAAATATAATTTTCTGTTAATTAAATAAATAATTAAGTAACATTATAAAATAAATATCATTAACCATACTCTGAACATTACGCCGGATAAATTGAAATACCGAAGCATGGATGTAAGTACACGTCTACTTTAAAACAAAAAGAAAAGTTATGACAAGTCTAACTACCTACTCAGCTTCAAAGATTGACAAAACATATGTATTATTTTTGGATAACAACAGCTCTATACGTGAGTTGGCCAATTTATTTATGAAGTTGTAAATATTTTACATTAATTCCTACAGCTTTATAAAACATTTAAAAGCAAAATTATACTTTAAAAAGTACAATAGCCGCTAGTTATAACAGGAATATTAGCTACAAAATAGCATTTAAAACTAAGTTGAGTCGGTGTGACACAACCAATCAATGTTGACGTTTATAAGCCGACTCAGAATAAGTCACTTGTCAGCTTTTCTCGCTTCTCTTATCATATTTTTGTTAAAAACAATATAATATCGTCCGTCAATATACGTTCAAAGCAACATATCAATATTCCGTCTACTCATCAGATGTATCAGATAGTCTAATACTGCATTGTTCGCAGCGGGCACTCATTTATATGTATCTCATTACTTTTGTGCTCCGATATCACCGCCTCCTAGGAACCGAGGCGCCTTAACACACACAAATTCACCAATATATTTTGTTCTCTGGATAATATTAAAAATTTACACTTAAGTTACGACCTCTCTTCATGTTGCGTCTGGTAGGTAAATTGGCCTTTATTGCCACTAAATATAAAGCTTAAATACTTACGTAAGGTTGTGTAAACGTATTTCTCAATCCTAAGAGTAGATATAATCAATACATTATTGGTAATGATTTAAATGCTTACTGTGCTTCGTGTTAGGTAGGTACACGAATTTTTATTCAGGCAACTTACCTGTAAAATAAGAAAGGAGGTAATTAATAAAAATATTTAAGATAACTCAGGTGCAGACTACAGACATGGTCATGATTAGATCATTTACTTGCATTTCCTTATTGGTAAACCCGTGCAAAGCCGGGACGGACAGCTTGTTATAAAATAATTAAAACATGATACCTAAGGTCTGTAACATCTAAAAGCAATAACATTATATCATTAAGCCATTAAATAATGAATAATTATGAATTAATAACTAGGTTACTAGCTTTAGTGTTGATGTCATCACGACAGTAGGTGGCTCTCACACTACGAAGACAAGGCTGAGCTTTCGCTCATTCATAACATTCGGATTCCAAGATGTTTACTTATTTACGACCACATTTATCTATTACGCTTTCTACATATTTACGTTTCTAAGATACAACCATTTATAAAATTTACTGAACTGGCAACACAAATTTGATCAAGTGTGGTTAGATCATTCATTCATACGAGCATGTTATATGAAATGAGAAGTTTTGATGTTCTGCGATGTTTTTAAGTTTAAACAAGATAACAGCATATTAAAAGTTGCATTTTTTCAGTTTGAGTATTTCATCAAACCACGTCTTACACAACTGTTCCAAAGAATGTAACTAAAGTACTAGCTTTATTTAAAACTTAATACAATAACTAAATTTACAATGCACTGTTGATTATTTAAAGTTTATTAATAGTATTAACCTTTCCAAGGTTCAATCCGATTGCACGAATCATGGTCCATGGTTTACTTTACAACTCTATTTAATATTTTGCTATAGCTTAGATACCTTTCAAGTTCAATAGATAGCTTAGTTGATACCTAGGTGATAAAATTTATAAAAGATTTATTCTCATAATTACAAGGTTGTTATTGTAAATGGTAACAGTCTCAAAGATATGTTACCTACATTATGAACTGCAAATGTCGTTAGATTTATGAAGTTAGTTCAAAAATGAACTCTAATAACAACAGACACAAACGCAGTCACCTAAACTTATCAAAATTTACATGTTGTAACGTTGTACTTTTTTTTGTAACGGTTTATTAAGTTTTTTTTTTCAACCACATCCATCAATTTCAAGCAGAAAACCGTGGGTTGAAATTGATGCATTTCTCTGGCTGTCCGAACTCTAGTATGAGTACTTTCCTTGGCTCTTCTATTTTAATCTTAAGTGTTCTGCCCCTTATCATGCAGCTATTAATTATATCTCAGTCGAGACGCCTACGACTGCAGGCCGGCCTCAACAAATATAATTACAGCAATTGATTTAAATGTAATAATGGTAGGGCTACGATCGTATCGAGTCTGTTATGTGTAAATAGCCATATCGTTATAGATCTACATTATAATAACAACGTAAGTGACGGTTAAGAACGTTTAGAACGATTAAAATTACACCTTTCAGTTTTTGGGAATACTTTCGCATTGAAGTGATTACTATTTTACTATCTTATCTTATCTTATTATTTTTAAATTTCTTGTTAATATATTATATCAATGAAATACTACTATCGTTGGAATGGGCACTTAGGTCTGCAGGTAAGGTTAATAGTAGCAAAAATTAGAGTAGTCAATAGAAACTCGTTGTGTGTGTAGACGGATTATTTAATTCAGAATAACCGGCACATATCAGCACATTGCTGGCAGTGGCCGAATGAAGAATTTTTGAGTTTTTATGGAGAATTTTTTTGGAGTGCTATATTATTATGATGCATTTTGCCACAATCGCCACGCGTAGCAAGCGCGTTGGCGAGCGCTGTAAGGAAAATGGTAGAGAGAAGACGCTAATATCAGTATATAAACTTGAAAAATTTTGTCTCAGGCGGGACTCGAACCCGCATCTCCTCGCATGCCGGGCTGGCGCCATACCATTAGGCCACCGAGACACTGCGACACGGCGCGAATTTTTCAAGCATATTCTTACGCTGTAAGCCAGCGTTGTTTCATCAAATGTTAGGAGTTTGCACCCTTAACACCCGAAAGAAACATCTTTGCAGATGTTTGACAGTCAGTTAAGATGAAACAGCTATTTATATACTTTATTTTGATATTTTAGCAATTAAATTGCAATTATAATATCAGTATATAAACTTGAAAAATTTTGTCTCAGGCGGGACTCGAACCCGCATCTCCTCGCATGCCGGGCGGGCGCCATACCATTAGGCCACCGAGACACTGCGACACGGCGCGAATTTTTCAAGCATATTCTTACGCTGTAAGCCAGCGTTGTTTCATCAAATGTTAGGAGTTTGCACCCTTAACACCCGAAAGAAACATCTTTGCAGATGTTTGACAGTCAGTTAAGATGAAACAGCTATTTATATACTTTATTTTGATATTTTAGCAATTAAATTGCAATTATAATATCAGTATATAAACTTGAAAAATTTTTTTTTTTTTGGCTTACAGCGTAAGAATATGCTTGAAAAATTCGCGCCGTGTCGCAGTGTCTCGGTGGCCTAATGGTATGGCGCCCGCCCGGCATGCGAGGAGATGCGGGTTCGAGTCCCGCCTGAGACAAATTTTTTCAAGTTTATATACTGATATTATAATTGCAATTTAATTGCTAAAATATCAAAATAAAGTATATAAATAGCTGTTTCATCTTAACTGACTGTCAAACATCTGCAAAGATGTTTCTTTCGGGTGTTAAGGGTGCAAACTCCTAACATTTGATGAAACAACGCTGGCTTACAGCGTAAGAATATGCTTGAAAAATTCGCGCCGTCTCGCAGTGTCTCGGTGGCCTAATGGTATGGCGCCCGCCCGGCATGCGAGGAGATGCGGGTTCGAGTCCCGCCTAAGACAAAAAAAAAAAAAATTTTTCAAGTTTATATACTGATATTATAATTGCAATTTAATTGCTAAAATATCAAAATAAAGTATAAGACGCTAATACCCGTATTTTTCCAGCAATAGTACTTTAGTCACCTCTAACATGTTACATGTTACTTGAAAAGATTTTTCTTTCTTCTAACGTGACGGCACTTCTCCCTAAGACACTCCTTCCGGAGGAGAAAGAGGAATTATTTCCTCAATCATATTTGAAAAATAGAGAGTTTCGTTTATTTTTTAAAGCCGAATAAAAAAAAAGAAATACTTACACCGAAAACTACAGATTACTATATTAGTTACCATATATAGTACAATGTATAAAAACTACAGCTTATACCTATATATTTATATATTTCGACTTCTTATAAGATGTCATGTCACATTATATTGTGCACATAAGTGATTATCCAGCTGAATGAGTATTTATTCTTAATGTTTGTTTGGGTTTTGTTAAAATATATGAAACCAAAGTTTGAGTACTTAAAAGTAAGTAAGTTTTATAATTATTTAATTTTTATTTTTAATTTAATTATGTATGTATGCGTACTCGTCTACTCATTTTCATAACAGCTAATTAACTATTCTCTCCATGAAACAAGGGCATGCTGACCCTAATTGTAAGGTGGTTCAATTAGCCAATCTATGGCACTCATTTGGTTAAGCGTGTTAAATGAAATTAACCTATTTTACACCGTTAACTAACCTTAACCTATTTTATGCAAGTTAGTAGAAAATCACCACTATCAAAGTCCATAAATAACACAAAATTTAAACGAACTTCAAACACTTCACCGCGAAACGATTTTACTTACTACATGTTATGTATACATACATACAAGTTATGTTTAAATTATTGATGTAAAATTTTTGTATTGTGATTATGTTAAGGATATTAAATGTACAAACCTTAAGAGTACAAACATAAACTTGAACATTGTCACCGTGTGAATAAATAGTGTAAATTGTGAATACCACGAAACGACTGTAGCATTTTGACAAAGCCCCTTAGTAGCAAATTAAAAAAGGCATTTAAAGATTATCCCAATGCCATCAGAGGGCTAACAATATAAGTCATAAAACAATACCTACACCAAGTAATGCTTCTTTCCATAGAGTTTACTGTCAAATCTACATTCTTGGTGATCTTGTTGATATAAAGAAGGTTTGGAAGAATTTTTTTAATGTTAACTATTTTTTGTTTCCTGCCAAAGGTACTAGAGCTTTTATTGAAGAAATACTACAAAAATATTAATGAATATTATTGTTTTATTTATTGACAAACTCGTAGCTCTATCTTAAAACGCGAGAAGCAGCGTCGTCCCGTGTCGATTGTTATCTTAACTTTTATTGTTATTCTCCTTTCCCCTTCCTGTTTTATTGATAACTCTATAGAAGTGAGTCTAGACAACTCTATTTGTCAGATATCGATCGTTAACTTTATTTTGATATAAACAACAATAATAATAACTACCTACTATGGTCATAACGGTGTAGTTTCAAAGATAAAGTAAATTGTAAAATTTTACGGCTATAATATAGATATGCTATTTACCATTGTTAGTGGCATTATTGTAGGAGCCAAAGCTCTGGTTTTGGTTTTTATTAAAACAGATCAAAGTGGAGGATCGTGTTACAGTAGTTATTAGTTGGATCATCCTCGAACTCGCATCCTGTTTAACACATTTTTGGGATCCTCGTTTAAATAACTAATCGGATAGTTAGGTATGTCTTGAAAAATATATTTTCGTTAGATACATAGATATTATCTTTATATATATAATTCTTCTGTGAGTGTGTATGTCACTGAACTTCTCTCAAACGACTGGACCGATTTTGATGAAATTTTTTGTGTGTGTTCAAGGGGATCTGGGAATGGTTTAGATTCACAAGTAGGGTAGGGTAGGGTAGGTTAGGGGTAGGGTAGGGTTAGGGTAGGGGTAGGGGTAGGGTAGGGGTAGGGTAGGGGTAGGGTAGGGGTAGGGTAGGGGTAGGGTAGGGGTAGGGTAGGGTAGGGGTAGGGTAGGGGTAGGGTAGGGGTAGGGTAGTAAAATATTAAAATTTTATAAAATATATACAACCCTAAATTTTTACCCTTTTACCACCAACCCCTATTTTTTGTTAGCCATTTTAGTAATTTAATCATTTTTATGGCAAAACAACGTTTGCCGGGTCAGCTAGTATTAACATAACTAAACACTCGTATATAATTATGTCACGATACGTTCCAAAGAATATTGTTTTTTAAGAATCGTTTTTTTTTTAATGCTGTATTATAATAAATACTATCAGGCAAACAACCATTGTTTATAATATCAGTATATAAACTTAAAAAATTTTTTGTCTCCTCCTGCGAGGAGATGCGGGTTCGAGTCCCGCCTGAGACAAAATTTTTCAAGTTTATATACTGATATTATAAGTGCAATTAAGTTGCTAAAATATCAAATAAAGCATTGTTTATAAGTAAATTTAAAGTAAATCCGAATATTCTATCCTATCATACAATTCTTTATTGGCATGTTAAAAAAAGTATAGATAGTTGTAGAGGAAAAAAACCGATCACACTTGACGGAGACGCGTCACCCACAGCTTCGTGCATAATATATATACATATAGCAGGCGGATAAAAGATGCTCTACGGGTATACTGGGGGAGACGCCCACTTGTTTTTATCATAGCAATTCAAATAACTTGGATGTATTCATAACAAACAATCAATACTCATCGTGAGAAAATTTGATAAGTGTTAGTGCGTATTGGAAATATTTGAATGTAAACATTTATAATCTCTTAGGTTTTTAGTATGAGGAATGATAAGATTTACAAATAAATTACAGACGCCTTGTGTGACACATATATGTCCGGCAATGTACGACGTAAAATGATTATGATGATTATTTTTAATAATAAGTGCTGACAATGTCATTAATTTCGTTAACTTAATTTAAAAATACTTTTACCTTCAACATTATGATTAATTTTAGTTAGTTAAAATATCAGTATCGTCATGAACGTAATTCTCAATTTTCAGTAGGTACCTACACAGCTATTTTATTTCATGCCTGGTATTAACAATACGTACATCACTATATAGCGTATAAGTACAACCGCACAAAATGCATCCAACGAATACCGTCTCCATTTAGTAGATTTCGATAAAGAAGCACCTGAAATACGCGCGCGTTTCAGGGGATGACGTCACGAGGCCATCGACCTCGTTGAACAAAACCACTGTATGAATTCGCAGTCTAAACAAACTCCTTAAGATTTGGTGAAGGGGACCTTATTTAAGATTGATTAAAGAACGTTTTGCCTTAAACATTTGTACAATAAATTAGCTGATACAGCTCCCGGAACACTTCAAACTTTCATTATTTCTTAAAGTAACTTCTATTACTACGACTTACGAGAAAAAGGAATGAAACTGTTATGCTAAAATCTCGAAGAGTAAGAAAATATTAATATTATTAGTAAGTCGTTGAAAAAATTTGTTAAAAAAAGAAAAATACGATTGATAATCATACATTATTTTATTACTCGACATTTCATCACTGGCTAACTTAAACTAATAAAAAAGTACGCTATGCTTTATCTGATTTTCAATTTCTACGAGTATATTCTGTTAAGAGACTGCTACTATATGTTCAGATGGGCGAAATATAGGAATTGACAGGTTAAGTTTAGATGTCTACTACAGTAGGTACCATTACATGACTTATTATTACATCCTAATCCCTAGTGATTCCAACGTTAACTAAATCCAGAGGTCAAGCGAAACAATATTCGATTCTTTGACTTCTGACTTCGAAGTAATCTGATTAGAGGCAATGGGCCCACAAATCGAACACAATGCATGGCCTATTGTTATTCAAAGAATATGATCGCTCAAACGTGAGATCAATATCTTATTTTATGGGGCTCATATTGTGACGTTTACGGTTTATGCTCACGACGAGCACAGAATATCCCTTAGGGTGACTGTTTTGAATTTACGCCTGAAATTTATATAATTTTTACACGGCTTAAACTCGCGTTTCTAGTTTAGCTTAAAAGGTCATTAAATGTACCATATCCATAGAGCAAGACTGGATACTGCGATTAGGTATGCAGCTTTAAATTAAAGTTTTTAAAATTTAGAAAATTAATTTAATTTTAAATTCAGTTTTTTAAATTGGGTACATAATTTAAACAAAAAATGTCGTAAACAGAGTTGACGTGATTTGAAAGTCATATTCGCATTGCCGCTGTGTATGTAATCAAAACAAGTCACGAGCGGAGCGCTAGTGTACTGTTAATTATTTATATATTATATGTATAGTTATAGTCATCTTCAACTATAACAAAGTATAACATATACTCGTAGATGAATATAATTTAAAAAGAAAAAGCAGGCATGGTCACCCTATCCGCGACGATTTTTCAAACACTTCACCGTAGTCTACAATGTATTTAAATGTAAAACATAAAATAAAACATAAAACTGTTATGAATACCTACATACCATTTATCGAGCAATTTTCAAATACAGTAATTTGTTTCAAATGTTCGAGTTGCTACGCGGTGTATATTGTGTCCTTTTAGAGTAGAGATGTTATTACCTTTGCATTTATCACAATTTTATTTTGCTGCATCAACCCTACGAAGCCCCCAAAAAAAACCCCTAAGAATACCTTGTAAGTATTGAATATTTTATATATAGGTATTTTTAAGGACTATAAAATAAAACATCATTTTTATGATGCACCTTAAGAAAAATAAGGTTGTTAATAAATTCCGCAATTATTTACCATTAATTAACAAATTATACGGCTGCCGTAGGTACTTAAGAGAAAGCTTAGTGTGTTTCACATTTTTAATTTTTACTTTCGAAATCCAATTAATTGAAACGTGAGTTTATTTCTTTGCTGGGCTTAAATGCAACGTTTACCTTTCCTCGATAGGTACTCATTAACTTGGATGTAAAGTATAGAGATAGCGGTTGCTAATATGGCCGATTCCCAGACTGCTTTGCCAAATAGCCACCGCATAAATAATGTGTTACAGTTTTGTAAATGTTTATGTTCATTTATAAAACTGTAATAAAATTTACTCTTAATAATCACACAACAACACAATAACATACACTGTATACACTATCTACACATATAACATTTTATATATACACATTCATTTAAATAATAATTTACATTATTAATAAATTATTAGATAAGTAAGTATAAGCCATATTCCTAGATTACACCCGTTTAATGATATAATAAACTTTATATTGTTGAAAGGAATTATATATTTACGTACTAATTTGCGTTTATTATGATTTAACTTTGTTTTTACTTTTAGTAATATCTTAGAAAATACACACTAATGTATCTTAGTTATGCAGAGCGTTATTTCCTGATACAGGCATATTTTTTATGCATAAAAGGAGGTTTCTTAATCTAGATTTAAGTAAGTTTTTGTTAAAAATAAAGAATTTTTAAATTTAAATTACTTTTATTTTTTTTAAAGTGTATATCATACGATAATGGAGTGAGTTATCTCCAATGCAGTTACACTATTTGACATTTTACAATTTTAAAATCTGGGACGAGACGAGAAGAACACGAGAAGCCCTCTGCTAAGCGGTGAAAAGATAGTCCAAAATTACTTTATTTCCGGACTCTTTCCATAACACATGGCAAAACCCTACTTAAAAGGATGTATACCATACTTCGAATATATATTTAAACCTGAAATTAAAGATATATTTTTGGATATAATTAATTATCTCGTTTATAAGGGTTTTATATTAGATGAGCTACTACTTAGCTCTTAGCTAAGTTATCTGACAAGGCCACTCTTTTGCGGCGTCTCTGTAGAAAATTGTCTATAGTGACCACACATGCCTTCAATATACTTGGGGCGGCATGTACCGCCCCAGGGTTTAGTACGTAATAACCACGTTATAATAACTTTAATCGAACATTAATGGAAACAGAGTATTGATTTTAGTAAAAGCTTATCGCAAGAACTTACGTCTGTAAATTAGTTTCTTAGTATTATTTGATTACGGGAAAATAGAAAGAAGAAGACAAATAAATTGTGTACATTGCTTAAAAATGATTTATTGTAGACATCAACCAATCGAATAGAATAATCAATAGTAACAAAATTATTTTGTTGATTTACTGACTCACTTCCTCAAATTTCACAGCTTTTTGTGAATACGTCAACGATGCGTATAGAATATTAGAGCTCCAATACACTTCCCATTGTTATCCTACATCCCTTTCCAATTCAACGTAAATTTTACAAAATAAGTATTTGTCAATGAAGCTGTAAATTAAGGCCTCCCACTAAAAGTTAGGAAACAACAAAAAAATTGCTACCTTTTCAAAGCATGTATTTGATTTTCGTTTCATTACCCACACTTACCAGGATGTCCGCACGTGTAAATGTTCCTTTACAGGCACGCTCCTGCATACCGCAATCTATTTCGCGGCTCGCTGCGTTCAGTAATTGCTATGCCTTATGGGCCAACAAATTCATACACCTTCATTCAGTGTACACGCTTTGATAACCTGTTGATTTGACGAATCAACAATGCATACGTTTGGGCAGCTTTATTTTATGGCTTTTAACCCTTTTGTCCTGGCGGAACGTTATGGGAAATGTCAAATTTTTTTGTGACATGGCCGACTTAATTACTCGGAACACCGCTAGCCTCCGCTGTTTGTGCAATGTTGTTCAAATAAAATGTATGAAAAGCAGACAGGCGTTTTTAATTCTGTTCAAATGGGTTTTATTAATTTCCCACGTATATGTCACATAAAGTTTGTAAATTAAAACCTGACAAAATAAAATCTTATCTAAACATACATTAAACATGAAGGTATTAACTGTTATTTTTATTATTTTCTCAAGGCACCAAACACTTCCTTTAGTCGGCCATTATAGTTAAATTACAAAGCGATAGTAATCAATGACCATAAACCAATACACCGTGTGGTCCAGGACTATTAACTTGTAATCGAAGCTATCGAAATTTAAAGACGTAGGTTAAGGTGATGTCAGATAAAGTCAGTCGTTTGTAAGTACGGTCAAACTTGTTACCTACTTGTACTTTGAGACGGTACTAAAGTTCTTAGCGACTTATGATTATGATCATACCTACGCGAAGCTACGTCCAAACAAAATCTACTTGTAGTGTCTTACATGAACTATTGAACATCAAGTAGCGTATCAAAAATCTGACAATAACTTTTTTTTTCACGAGTTTAACCAATTAGCAAGTACTTAGAACATAATGAGGTTGGAAACAAATACATTCCTCACAATAGGTACTTCAGATACAATAGAAAATATATTTTATCACACCTGTATGACGTGCGCCGACCACGAAAGCTTTACTAAAAAGCAGAATTATATTTTTTCTCCTAACTTTTGTGTGACATTATATTAAGTAACAGAGAAAACTAGTACACAAGCCAAATATTTCTCATCAAACAAAAATGCTTAAACTCATGCATAACATGGTAAATATTTGGCAATCATTGCTCATGATCATTCAATAAGAAAGAGAAATTTTAATAATACATTTTTTTGGATAATAATTTAATCAAAAACTGAAAAATTAAGTCATGAAATAACATGATGAGATCGAATCATGACATACCTGAAAATGTTTTCACAATTTCATATCTTAAAACTTTGAAGATAGAGTACATTAGAGTCAGACTGTAGCTAAAAATGACATTTAATATCCGTCTGTCTGTCTGATGACAATGAACATATACTATGTGACAGCACCTTTACCCGATATAAATTTGAACACGTTAGTATTAATTACATATCGAATATGTAGGCGTATGGGAATGTCCGATTTATCTCAAGCCCAAAGTTAATTTAATTACAGTCTATTGTTCAGTGAAACAATGGTGTGTAAGTTAGGTGTAACCCGCTGTCATGTGGGCACTCGAACACCTGTGTCGACAATGGATTCGAGCTGTCTTTACCGTAAAGCAAAGGTAAATAGAGTAATTCAGTTATAAAACTGGCTTTGGACTTAATCTCTGACAAGCGACTACTCCAAATCCGTTGTAAAAGCGCTCGAAATGATTATAGTGGTTTAAAATAGTTTTTAATTTCATAGCATTAGTTAAGGACTGTTTTATTCCAGAGGTTAATCGCAGATTAAAACATCAAGCTATTGTGGGTTCAATTTCGAAATGGGCAAGTGTTTATGCATTTGGTAAAACTTGTCACTGTCTAGTTTTAAATGTTGTCATTATAAGAGACTGGAAATTGAGTACCTGAGCAATGCTTTATTTCTAGTAATTGTAAATACTCTCTAATCAGATTTGGTCTCAGCTATAGATTAATTTTTAAACAAATTAAATTGTAAAGATAAAGATAAAGATAAAAACAAAAATCCTTGGTTACACAACTTATAAGTCTAGAACGGTTGGACCGATTTTTATGATTTTTGTGTTTTTGTTTTTGCCTTTATCGGGAATAGGATAATAACTATTGAAAACATTGGAAAATCAACGCTATAATAACTAATAAGGATCTGTTTTTCTTTATACATTTATCTAACCCCGCCATATTTGATGACAATGACATAAAGACGTCAAAATCAATTCTGAGGCGATACGAAGTTCGCGGGGTCCGTTAATATAAATGTTAAGATTAAGTATTTTTTATTTGTCTTTCTATATAAAACCAATAAAAAGAAATAAATATCTGGAACGGCTCAATTTATTTCAACGACAGTTGCACGGATTTTAACTTTATTTTTGGATAACCTTTCCCATGGAATATCTTGTAGGGCTCTAGAAATATGAACAATAATTTACAGTAACGTCCTGACTAACCCGTATTAGACACAGCCACACAGCTAGTTTTAAACATCACAGATTAAAACGATAAGATATTTATCAAACAAAATTTTTAAGCATCATACATAGTGCCATCCTTTAATTAATAACGTTGGTCTGACGTCATGTCCACATGGTGCCATGTTTGCGAGATATGTCATGCTAATTACTGAGGAGTTCATCGGCCGATGTGATCTAGCCACTCGGAGTTGCTAATCTAGTTCTACTTTGCATATCTTAATCCGAGCGAGAAGATACGAGGCCGCAGTATGCGTTGGTCGTGTTTTTCTTATTAGGTATTTTTTCTTTTTTTAGTTTATCTTTAAAACTTTATAGCAAAGTAAAGTAGAGTAAACATACGATAGAGATATGCATTTTTTTTTTGAAAAGAAGCTGTTACCAGGATATTTTAAATTTGAAACTAGTCTCGGCAATAGTTTCCATAAGCCAGATAAGAAATAGCTTATGTGCTATTCCAGCCTGTCACCTACGAGTATAATACGAGTATCTTTGTGGCAAACTTCATCTAGATCAAATCCGCCATTTTGGTATGATTAGTAACAAACATCTAACTGAACTTTCGCATTTTTATTATGATTATGATTAAGATAATAAGAAGTCGAGACGACTTGCAATTAAATCCTGAAAAGTGGAATGATTTTGAACGTTTTAGTAATTATGGCCTATAGAGTTTATACCAGTTTTTACGCACCTGCGTATAAACTCTATTAATTTTTTAATTTGACACAATATGTATACCTATACATATACATATTGTGTCATTTATTAATAAATCAACTTAGTTATTATCATAACTTCTGTTTTTTTTTTTGTTGTACCTTTGAGCATCTATTTTGTAGATGAAATAAAATTAAAATTATACTTTGTTTATAAACTTAAAAAATTATGTCTCAGGCGGGACTCGAACGACTGCGAGGAGATGCGGGTTCGAGTCCCGCCTGATACATATTTTTTTAAGTTTATATACTGATATTAAAATAAGAATTAATAAAATATGCGGCATAAATTGCTGTTTCTTTCGATTACATTGATATAGAAGTTTTATTTTATTATCGTGAGAAAATGGGTCTTTACAGAAAGACAGACGGACGGACGGACAACAAAGTGCTCCTATAAGGCTTCCGTTTTTTTTCTTTCGTGGTTAGGATCCCTAAAAATGTGGTGATATTTTATTAGAGGTCACAAATGTAAGAATCTATACTAATATTATAAAGCTGAAGAGTTTGTTTGTTTGAACGCGCTAATTTCTGGAAGTAGGTACTGGTTTGAATTGATAAATTCTTATTATGTTGGATAGTCCATGTCTCGAGGAAGGCTTTAGGCTATATAACATCACGCTGCGACCAGTAGCAGCGAAGCATCAGTGAAAATGTTGCAAAAATAATCGCGATCTTAAAAACTGAAATTGACGCGTACGAAGTCGCGGGGAACAGCTAGTGAAATATAAATCCCATTCATAAAAATCACACATACATTTAACGGAAACCAGTTCATCGGGTTTTCTGATGGCTGCAATTTAAAAGTTTAACGTGTCGTCCTCTGTCCGTACATTCACAATCACATGAACTGAAATGTTTATCTCCGTGAATAAATATTTAAATAAAACATGTGACAGTTTTCTTTGGCTGACAGCTGTATCCTGTGCCGTTCATTGAGGTTTTTCAAATATAAGATAAATAAAATTGTGGTTTATTCGAAGATAAAGGTTTTTTAACGATATTAAACATAATATTATCAGTAGTTATTGGTACTAAGTAACTAATTAATGGTCAGATAGTTCTTTAAGCCAGCCTAAAATATTTTGAGGTAACAATTAAAGATTTACAATGAAGTGTATCTGTGGATGATCATAAGCATACACATACGAGGGGTTTATTATAAAGTCCATATTAACATAAATGTCATTAAAAACTTAATTAACGAACATATTATCGCAAAATGACGTGTCGCAGAACTTTAAAAAAAACCTAACCTTTTTATTTGCTACACCGTTACAACGTAGCAGAGCGACTAATCACTTGAAACATTAATCATACGTAAATTAAAGCATTTGTTACAATGTGAGTTTTATGGCTAGGGACATAGAGACTCGGATTTTGGAGGTTTGTCGGTTTGTTCGCGTGTGTCCTTCCACCAAGCCTTTGAGTCACACCCAGTAGCAAAAACATGAAATACTATATAAAATACTGAAAGTAGATAAAAATGCGCAAAATATACCGGTGTATCATGCGACAACGTGACATGGCATGTCATGCTGTAATGATTAAATCATTTCAGCATTGTTCTGTTTTATAACCTTTTTAATTTAACAACTTCTACGTGCTACACATACAACCGGGGATTTGGTAATACAAAACTTACAACTCTTTATAAACTAATATAAATAATAATAATAATAATAAATATTTAGGACATGCCTCACTGGGCCACACAGAGCCATCTAGTCCCAAATTAAGCTACTATTAAGTACCCTGTCGTATACTATACTGTGCGGGGATCGAACCCGCGACCCATGGGCTCAGAAGCACCGTTTACTACCGCTGATCCAAATGGTATGTAGAGATATAAATGTATTTTCCAAATGATTTTCATTTATCATGACAAATCATATAAGTATATTTACACTAACTATATATATACACTGACGACCATTTGGATCAGCGGTAGTTAACGCTGCTTCTGAGCCATGGGTCGCGGGTTCGATCCCCGCACAGTACAAATATTTGTGTGCATGAACATGTCTGTTTGTACTGGTCTGGGTGTTTTCTATGTATTATAAGTATGTATTTAAAAAAAAAAGTATATAAGTAAGTTTATCGGTTGTCTAGTACCCCATACGACAGGGTACTAAATAGTACCTTAATTTGGAACTAGATGGCTCTGTGTGGCCCAGTGTGGCATGTCTTAAATATATTTATATTTATATATCTGCATAAAAGAGTGTAATACCTTATACAAACTTAAATCTAAAAATCCTACTTGGTACAAATATATGTCCTCAAATTGTTCTGGCTGGCACTGGCATATATCTTTTTGTAAACATATCTATAAAAGAGGCAACATTATCCTTTTTTTTGCGTTGTTCCTTCTCGGCACTAGCCCATACGTCTTGTCCCGAAGCGGTGGTAGGTTAAGATATTGGGACGTGTAAAATCGCCTCCGAGGGCTTATATGCAGATATAAAACTGATTTTACCGAGTTTATTTTACCTTCTTCTAATCTAATTACTATTGTAATCTATAATACCAGTATTTAAAAATTGTGTTATTAATGATATGGTACGGGCATCAATGTAAATCTTCGATAGAAGTTGTACTTGATTGTATTTTTTAAATTAAGTTCTATCACACGAGTTATTCGGTTTTCCATTAGTAGTCTCCATTCCATTTACTTACTTACGATAGCCAAGATAATTGAAAATGGAATTAAACGACTATTTTACAACTAGTCAGACAGTAAAGTGCCTATAAAACTAATTTGTGACTATCTTATTTTATTAAAGTCATCCACTTCTAATATTACATGCATTTACATACACGCTTTCTAATATGGATGTGACAAAATCAAAACCACATTATTGAGTTACAAAAATGAAAGTATTTTAATAAGACTAGAACTAAGAAGAAGGTATTTTATTAAGCTGCTTTCAGTACATACTGCAGGTTCACTTAAACGTAAGTAGATATTTTAGCAGATAACTGTTCAGGAATTAGGTATCTCTCTAAGGTAAAAGTCATCTAAACTTTTTTTATCTTCTTACGAACGAATCAATACAGGATGACTTTTTTATCGTCTTTAATGTTTTTGTAGGAGTTAATATCGTATTTAGAGCCCATTTATGAAGTAAAAAACGTAGGTCAAGTTTTCACCCGAAAATATTTTTCGCAACATAGTTTTCAAGTTTTACGGTCCTAAGACTGTTAAGGTATGAAGAGAAAATCAAAAACTTATGAATAGTATCGTAATGAATGAATGAGATGCGTATCGCATAAAAAAAGTATTGCTAGGAGACCGTATCAAAAAAAATTTTTTTTAGTGCTTTATCTTGACATTTTTACACTGGGCTATACCAAAAGAAAAAATACGTCATTTGTTTTTTGTCTCGTAGATTGTTATATTAAAATTTAGAAAGTTTTTAAATTTTCATCCAGTATATAAAAAAATTGTAAACACATTCTTATTTGAACGTCACGTCCAAATTACATCCGACTACTCTCTCTCGCGTTGAGCTTGTAACATAATACCTCGCAAACCTGTCATGCTGGGCATTAGTAAGTGGCTGCCAGCGACATTAGCATGGCCCGTAATTGCGACCTGGATACGGGGAACATGCTTAATTAATAACCGACTCAGTAGCACAGCTCTAAAAGAAAAACATGCTATCAAAAAGCTTCTTTATAAACTTTGCAATTCTGGTTCCACTCTAAACACAAGTAAGAAATATTATTAGTAACTTTTATTATTTAACTAGATTAAGAATATCTTTTTTAACTTGATAACTGGTAGCTCTTTTTTGTTCAGCTTAATTAATAGTTTAAAACATAGTTTAAGGATTAAGAATTTTCACGTTACACAAAAAAAAACTTAGGTGATGTAAAACAGCTGCATAATATTTTTCAATGACATTAGCGTGTGTGCGTAAAACATAAGATTGTTATCTGTTTTGTTTCATCTATCACATCACTACTTTTTTTTATCAAACTGGTTGTTCTATACATTTGTTGAGTTACGTAGTCGTCTTCAATTCAAAATTCAAATAACCTATTTAGCGAGAAAGAAAAACAACGAACATCTAACAATGACGAGGCTTTTGGTTTTAACCGGTCATTCGTTTGAAGTCGCCGCTGCATTCGTGACGTCTAATAGATGTGGGTGTGGGTAATAGTATTTGACAAACACATTAACGTTTTAATTTTCAGGTAAGCTGCGCTTATGAATGAAGAACCTGACGACTCCAGCACCTGTTGTTTTATTACAGTTTGGAAGTATTTTTTAAACAGACGAATATATATTTTCTGTTTTTGTAAGCGAAGTTTACTTTAACATACTAACTCAACTGTTTCGAAATTATAAATTAAGAACAAATAAAAACCATTTTACTGAGCATAGTATTTAAACACACTTCAGTCGGTTAAGTAAATCACTCTTATGACAAAAATAGACATCACTGAGCCAACCATAATTTCTATATTTTGCACAATAACGTTCGACAGTTTAAAATGTAAGGAAAGATCAAATAAATCGTAAAACCTATTTTTTTTTTATTAGCTTATTCATCTCACATGACTAATCAACGCCTTACTAGACATAGAATAAAATCTATTTACGCCTAGATAGGAAGCATGGAGACATATTCCGTCCGGTGACCGGTCACGCCATAAGAATAACTTGTTTATTTATTTAGTAAAGTATCAACAACATATTATAGGTTCTAATATCCTTAATTTACGTAACATAAAGTTGTTTTTATCTTTTACTAGCGGACCCTGCGAACTTCGTATCGCGTTTGAATAGTATTTAATTTTGACGTCTTAAATGCCATTGTCATCAAATAATAATATGACGTGGTTGGAAAAAATTGTAAAGAAATACATTTTCGTGTTCTTTTTTTACTTTAACTTTTCAATGATTTTAATACTTATTATCCTTTTCCCGACGAATACAAGTTCAAAGACTCAAACATCATAAAAATCGTTCCAGCCTTTCTGCAGTTATAAGTGGTGTAACTAAAACTACTTTCTTTTATATAGGTATTAAAGAAATAATATATGCATGCATATTGCAGTTGCATAGGGCACTTATAAGAAAGAGTAACAAACAAAATTTGAGAAATACCAGCCTTTGTATCCGGTAGGTTGGTAGATGGAAAATTTAGCTTGTAAGATGTACGGACATGCCTTAAGGCAAAGCTGATGCATGTTGCTCGTAAATATTTCTATGAGAGACACTATTGTTGATAAAAAAGTAGTAAAGTTACTTACATCACACAATACACGTCTTAATTTCAATTTAACAAAAAAAAACACACAAGATGGATAATAATGTAAAAGAGACAAGCACTAGGAAGTTTTAAATTTTGTAAGTGTGTTATCTGTGACTCAGAACTTACTATAATCATAAATCATCATAGAAACAAAGGCTAGCTAACAGCTGAATTATAATAAAGGTCCCAATCATCTCATCGTCAGTAAGCTAGTTTGGCTAATCGCAGCATATATGGGAAGTAGCAGTGTCACACGGCCGTCCGGTCACGTCGCGTGAAATATCGCCGATAGCTATCGCGAATATAGATGCGCAGGGTGGTCAAAGCCCAGTAAATGCCTATTTGAGGTGTGAAATCGGTTTACAATGAATTAAATTTATTGATTTGGTTCAAGAAATATAAAGCTCTATATCATACTAATTATGTTTAGTAAGATGATATTTAATATATTTATATATTGTGCAGCTGCCGACTAATGTTTCTGTTTTGTGTTATTTTGTAAGTGAATGTAAAGTATGGTCTCTTGTTTAGGCACCGCCTAGCTACACATGAAACAAATACTAAAGGGAGGATTAGAAATTCCTGTCCAATTCCCTAATCCCTATAGGCCTAGCGTCCCTAGGTCCCTAAAGCCCTAACCTACAGTATAAATGTGTGATAGATAAATATATAAATAAGTGCGGGACATCTGCACCATGAGACCTAAGGTAGCAGACGGAAGGTGGTGAGAAATAAGGTGAGGTGAGGGTTTTCTCACTGCCAGTCAAGCAGACTCACAAGACTGATCAGAGTTGATAGCTAAGGGTGTCTTGACCACAGTGAGAGGAGAATAGTTACCAGGTTGTCGAAATGACAAGTCAGTGATGCTGTCGGAGTTAAACGAGTATTTATTTACAATTTTCTTACTATATAGGATGAAATTCTAACCACTTTCCCAATTTTAATATATTAATCTACGAGACAAAAAACAATTGACGTATTTTTTCTTTTGGTATAGCCCAGTACAAAAATGTCAACCTAAAGCACTTAGAAAATGTCCGCCAAAAATCTAAAATTTTTGATACGGCTGCCTAGCAACACTTTTTTTACGCATTGCGTATCTCATTAATTAAATACGATACTATTCATAAGTATTTGATTTTCCCTTTATACCTTAACAGGTCTAGGAACGTAAAAATTGAAATCTATATCGAGAAAAATATTTTCGGGTGACAACTTGATTTAAATTTTTTACTTTATAAATGGGCTCTAAATACGATACTGAATGCCTATAAAAATTTTGGAAAGTGGTTAAAATTTCACCCTGTATATACAATTTTAGTCTATGTATTATTTATTCACACAAATAAATCTTAAACTAGTGTTGCCTATACAAATTACTGCGATGCAGTTTTGGTCGAACTAGAGCAGGCCAGCACAGGTCGCTGACGAAATGTTCGAAGTTCATCTGAACATATATTATACTCTTACGTGTGTTTATAATATATATATTGCGTATACGACGAAAAATACCAAAAACTTTAATTTCAAATCTAAATCTATTCAGTGAGCTAGCCCCAGTGGACATTAATGTATGAGAGAAGAAAACGAATGACACTTTTTAATTCCATAGTTTTAGTAGGTAGGCTACCTACTAAAATACGGTATGTTGATGATTACGAGTGTTTGTTTTATAAAAATGACTAAAACTTAGTAAAACACCATTTGTTTCGTAAAATGTCACCTAGTTTTATAACGTTTATCTATTTAATTAACATAATTTATTTAGAGCAGTTTAATTAAAAGTACTTTAAAATCGATCTCAAATACCTTTAAAGCGATTATAGGTTCGATCTCAAATCGGTATTTAACTCAAAGCTGAGTAACGTAAATAAAATAGTAAATGCTCAGGCCTCGGTCATCGCTCTCGAGCCAAATACTTTTGCAAGTCTATTTGGCTGCTGCACAACGTTTTTCTTGGCCCATTCAATAGCCATGATTTAATGTTACGAACATCAATATAACATAATATATTTCCCAAGCCTTGTAGTGTTGCTTTGTATATTTCTTTTTTAAATGTAGTACTACTACGTAAGCTGTATTTTGGCACGGTTGTACACAATAGTGACCTAATTTACTCGCCAAGTAGGTGAGTTAAGGTGAATTGTTTATGTTTATAACGATAGAATATCTTTGAAGCTTTACTTACTTGTCAGTCAGAAGGTCTTCCCGTACGAATCTGTCCATATTTTTAACTAATATCTAGATTCAGATTAGACAACAAAAAAGAAAAGCTGCGTAAAAAAAATGAATTACCTATATGGCTAGGAAAGCTTGCAAACTATCAACAGAGGCCATGGTAACCAACAATTTTGAAGAACAAAAGTAATATTGCTTTGTAAGATCATATTTATTTCATCATCATAGTTTAATTACCAATACTTTTAAGAAAAACACATTCTCTTTTATTAAAAATACTTAGACTCATTAAAGGTTGAAAGCGGTGTGCGGTGCCTCGAATATAAAAGCACTGGTCAGTAAGAGCCAGGAGTAAACGGGCAACATCACCTTTGCTCGACTATTGGTCAAACTGCGTTGCCAACCCGTTTGTCAAGCATTGGGATTATGGTGATCCTTCGGTGGTGTGCCGAAAGTGATTTTATATATTTAACACTTAACACTTACGGGGTTTAATGCAACGAACGTGATTTTATTATTATGACTATATAGTATGACAGCAATGTATTTTCAGGGTGTGTAATATTTGATATAATGTCAATAACACTAATGATTACTTGACCTAATCTCATTTTACATTTTTTTTAAATATAATGATCAATTGATCTAACGCATTATTGTTATAATTTCATTTTACCTAATTTTATTTGCTCTAATAAACATTTTCTATAATAAATATCTTAACGCATATGTATTTACCCTTATATTCATTTAGTGTAATAATTAAAATCTATAAATAACAAGCAAACAGGCATGCAGCATACAAGCAGGCATAGCAGGCATGCAGCATGCAAGCATGCACAGCAGGCATGCAGCATGCAAGCATGCACTTAGAATTTCGTGTGCTTCGGCGCTACGAGAAGGCAGCCTCTCCACCCTTGCGTAACATAGTGCAGGCACCCACGCTCTCCTTCGTAGCTTCGGCTTGCTGGTCCAGCCTCAGCCGCTGCGGAGAGCCCGGGCGCCTGTACTATGTTACAGCGGGCTGGGGCTGCCTCCCTCCGCGCCTCCGCCTTATTGAATTACACTCTAGGGGTAGGGCAGACAAGTACCACGTGGAGTCAGGGTTGACCAAGTCGGATTCGCCCTAAAGTAGAAATTAGTAAAAATGAGAAATATAATATGAAGGGAACGTTATAGGAAAAGAACATTGTTCAAAGTGAAAATTCTGTAAAACAAATAATATAAAAAATGTTGTTAGAGCAAACAATAGTTATATGAAATAAAATATTAGGTCAAATGAAATTATATTATCTGTTATTATATTAAACATTACGCACCCGTTTTTTCAACCGTCAACAAAATGGAGATGTTCTCAAGTTAAGTTTTTAACAAAATACTTCAAATCACTATGTAACATTTCAGCCCACGACATTGTAACCCACTCGTAAAGCCCTTGTTGTCTTGTCGTTATGTTTAATTTTACCGGCTATCGTTTGTTATTGCGCCCTAGATATTGTGGAAAGCGGCCCTGCCCATTATCTACGCACGTTGCGGTCTATTCGATGAAGCTACCGTCACGATGCAGAGTCGTTCCACCATCAATCTTTATTCTTTGCTTTTACCTTTCCGGCTGCGACGAAGCGCGGCTAAGATTTATGTTATTTGAATCTGGAATCGTAAACAGAAGTTTCTTTTTCATACCTATAGGTATTGTTTGAACGGTCATTGTGCTGTTTACTTGTTCACTAGTTGTTGTTGACTGCCAGTAGTGATATAGTGCAGCAGCATGATATCTGTTTTTTTTTAATTTTAAATGGCTTCATGCTACTACATCTGTAGTTTGGATATTATAACAAAACTAATAGTGTTACCATGAAGATAATAATCGGATCAGAAAATAGCATCAATGTCAATAAAAATAGATCAATAACTTTACCTTTATAAAATATTTGTTGGTCGTATTTTTATTTATAAATAAATACTCTCTAATGCATATCAGACAAAAATAAATGTGCAAAATGTTTCAGATCATTTCAGTGGTGTCTATCTTTTGCTTTAATAGATTTCATCAGACCTATATATTATACTCTTACTTACAACAACAAGTACAATTTTATACGAATGAAATGTTATTAAGGTAAAATAATAGCTATCAATCATTAGACTTTTTTTTTTCACAAAATGTTCTTTAAAAGGTATATGTATGTATAGCTTAAACATTTTAGTAAATGTTATTGTAGGTATCTGTCAGTTGACGTAAAATTTAGGTTTTATGTTTTTTATTCTTCGCCACTTTAAAGCCGCAATTCCCTTATATTAGTACCCACGCTGCAAAAAGACTTTTTAAGATACTTAAGTTATATTTTATTCTAAGATATAAAAGGTGTGTAAGCTTGAGTATTTTACGTAAGTGTCGTCCTATAACTGTTCAGTGTTGTGGAGATAGTAAGCTCTTGTGAAGCACAAAGCGGATACATGTCGCGCCGTACTAGGCTATCTGCGACAGCGCGGTGTTCAATAGCCGTAACTCGTCCGAGTGAATTATCGACACGTGGCTCTGAATGACCGACGGAACATGTTGAGGGTATGACGGATTTAATTTATTGCATCTGATTGGATCGTAGGCAGTATTGATGTTAGAATTAAGCGATTTCACTGACAGTCTGTATACGATTCAAACCGAAACTATATAGGTACTCGTAGGTAGTTGACTCAGACGTAGAATGTTAACTTCTCAAAATGTTGAACGGTCGCAAAAGGTCGTTTCATATAGTAGGTACTTATATCTGGCTTCTAAAATAACCTTTAAAGATGCATAAAACTAGTAGTATCAATTAATATTTATCCCGAGAACTTTTAGAAAAGAGGTTCCCTCTTAACTTTTACACTTTTTTTATCGTTGGCGCTCGTGCTCTGTGCGAGGGCGACAATAAAAACAGCCACGAAAACAAAAGATAACAGAAAATTAATAAAAAAAAACACCCATCATCACGTCCCAGCCTGTTCGAAATTTGAATACAAGCGACGGGGCGTGAATGCGACGTAATTGTGCCCGCTTCAATTTAGAATTTTGATTGCTTGTCCTTTCATTGTTTTACACGCTTTGTTGTGGTAGGTACTTATGCACTGATTGAATGAACTTGACTATGCAGTTTTAAACAAAGAAACTTCATTAATTTTTAAAAACAGAATTTTGAATAGTCGGCTTCCCTCTAGCCCTCCTAATATACTTTAACATATTATATTTTTCACGAAAAATTTACCTAAGAATAGCCTAAAATGCCACCAGTTTTGTGTCGGTGCATGACGACTGCGGATGATTTACTTATTTGCCAACAACTTGAAAAGTCATAGGCTTATCGAAAACTCCTGGAATCTATATCTCTATTTATATAAAAATAAATTACCGAAATGTATGGTTGTGTATTTATTTTAGAATTGCACGATTTGGATAATTCTTTTTTGGTATGTGTGTAATGGTCAGCAGTAAGTTTGTATGGAAGAAATGGTTAGAGAATTAAATGGAAATAACTATTTACAAAAATTCCACATGAAAAATGTGTAAATATACTCTAAGGGTAAAATGGTCACTAACAGCTACTTGCATTATCTTCCTTAGATAGAGCCGTGGAAAGCAAGGACGGACAGCTAGTTATTATAGTACCTAGGTGAAATCTAAACAATGTTCAAATTTACGCGAATCATTAAAGTGTTACAGGCTCCAAGCTATCTGTTACAGGCCTCTGAGTCCTCTGACCTGGCTTTTTCATATGACTTAACTTAGCAAGAACTAACGGCTTCACGCGCCTTCCGAAGCACAATTACTATCTCCCCCTAGGGATGGGGATCCCTCATCTTATTTTGCCAGAACCAAACCAGTTTAGAAAAAATCGAATCCCAAATTCATCTTATCGGAAATCAAAACCTATGACCACTACATAGTAGGTGAACCACAGCACCACAGCATACATATTACGGTTTAGTATAGGTACACTATCACCACAATAATATCATAAAACTAATAGCCATTCTTAGATTACAGCGTAAACATAAACTTGAAAGGAAGTTATTTTCAACAGAAATCAACCCTTGTTTAGATTTGAACGTTATAGTTTAGGGAAACAGCAAATGGCGCGATTTTATGGTAGCATTAGTAGTTAGAGAATGCTTCCCGGTCGATATTTAGGTGCGGAGCAGTAAACCTAACAATGCACCGTCTTACTTGACGTTATAGTTGTCCCAAAACATCTAATTAATCAGAATCAATCATAATGTGAAACTTTGATTACAAAGTTTTCAAGTTTATATAATTATATTATAAATGGTATAGCGCCACGCCCGGATTTCGAGGAGATGCGGGTTTGACTCCCGCCTGAGACATAATTTTTCAAGTTTATATACTGAACAAAACAAATTTTGTCATATGAAAATTATTGTTAGTCTAGTCTAGTTAGTAGTAGTATGTGGTTATTCTTCTGACCTATCTCTACTTACCACTATTACTACTCTCTTACTTAGTAACTACTTAGTACTTATATACATACATCATGTTTAGCTTAGTGAAAACTGCATTTAATGAAAATGAAACTTTTCTTCTTAAGCTCCCTTTATGATGTTCGTAGGATACAAAATTATATAAAGCAAATGAACATTTGCTTTGATATAATTTTGTATAGCGCCATATTTTGTATAGCGTCTAGACGTAGACACAATGAGGAAATATTGAAAACTCATAAATACAAGATACAAAATAGAAATTTAAGGTGGTGGGATCTACCTCCTAGTGGTTCACCCTGGGCAACGGCATCTTTGGTTTTCTAACCAATGATGACGGCTAACAGAACTCTCTGCGGTGGTAGGCTTTGTAAGATGCCGCCTGGATGCTACCAACCTCCTGCCGGAGTCCAGCGCCAAACAGTTTTTCTGTGTTCCGCTGGTGTGTGGGAGAACCAGTACCTCTGGGTAAGCTCGCTTCATTTTAGGCTTCTTCTTAACCATATGGTTAAGTATGTAGTCAAGAGCAAGCCCATTATTTATATTAAAAAAAAACCTTAATTAACTCTTATCACAATATTTGGTGACTCTTGGTCCTAATAATTATACTGTTGGTGCAACACAGAATAAAATGCATAAATCTTAAAAACAACAATTATAAGAAAATCTTAAAACGATGATATATTAGGAGTAGGATAAAAGATCTTCTATCTTCTATCTAAATATAGAAAACCATTTTTTTATTATTTTTTACCTGACTACGGCAAAGCCAACAGTAAGGGTTATGATTTCAGCAGCCTATGTAGGTATAATGTATGTGTGTATTTTTGTGGGTTCCATATTTGCGGCTAAACTAGTTAACCGATTTTTGTAAATGAGGTATCAATAGATTATAGTCCAGGTGTGGTCTAGGTAACATAACGTTAAGCTACCTTTTGTTATAAAAAAGCTATATGACGAATGCTAAAACAATAAATTGGGGTATTTCGAAAACAAAGGTATCAAATGAAAGAAGACAAAATTCAGAGTACAAAAATGTTTTAACAATACAGCAAATATACGAGTACATGGGTACTTTGAAATCATTACGTTTTCGTAGTCGGGTTGCAGATTTTTTAAACTATTTATACGTGTAACTCTACTTTTCATCTGATTGAATAGTAGGTTACGATCTAATTAACAAATTAGCTTAACGGGAAAGAGATCCTAAGCCCAAGCAAACATGGACCGTATTAATAGCCTGGATAACATGAATCGGTGCAACAGATTAGTAAATGATTCAGAGAAGTTCGATAAGTGACATTCCTAGAACCAAACGGTGAGGAGTTACTGAGAATCGCAAGTCTAGTCACACATGCTCTATTATAATCTACGTTATTACGAACACATATATATTCCTCATATCATCAATAAGTATAAGAAGATTCTACATTGTAAACATGTTTGTTAAAAACTAAAACCTTTGCCGTTCTAATTGGACAACTATTACATTCTGCTTAAGTTGGTAAGTAGCCGTTATTCCAAACAAAGTAAATTGTATTATATCATAACAAGCAAAACACATTATTCATCTATTTCATGGACTTTGTATGTCACTCTTATTTATGCAGTCACATAAAATAAATGCGCACTAGATATTCTGATCGATTCTAATAAATATTAATGTTTTGGCATAGTGATAGAAAAGGAACGCTTGTTATTGGTGTTTGCGATTGTGGGAGAGATGTTGGATTCTCTGCGTAGATACAGTAAACAGAATATCAATCTACAACAAAACGTATAACTTTCTCAATCGATATTGATTTTATGCGTTTACTTTGAAGTTGCAAATCAATTAGGGAAAAATCTCATTTAGGTAACACTGAACTTTTGAGCTAGATGTTGATTTTAAACAGTTTTAAGCAATGAAATTGCTGATTTTTATTGAAAATACAATCTCTTGAGTGAAATTTTTTACTGCCTTAGGTGAGACTCGAACTCTCAACCTTCCGCTTACCGGTTAACTATCGAGCTACCAAGACATTGTTTGTGTGATGAAAATGTATGTGCTTTGATTTGAAACTAGGTAGTTGCACCTCGATGTTTCTATTTAGTGTAGAATAAGATCTAATTTATTAAGTAACTAAAAAGATGTCCAATTGCAAGTATTTGGCAGCAGAAATAACGCATTTACACGTAAACAATTCCCAGCCATTAACTTAGAAATGTAAGGTACATTAGCTAAACAAATCACACAGTCGATAGCATCTCTGAGGAAGACGGCACGCGCCTGCGCGCACGTGACGTTACAGATGTGAAGCCAGCCAGAAACTGGGGCGACTGCGCTGCGCCTGCGCCGAAATGACGTTCGAATCTAATTTAAACGGTTCATTGCAAAAAATCGTACGCAAACTACGGAAATAGCAATAAAGCTGAACTAATAATCACTAAATATTCGTGTTTGAAACATTAACAAAATTTCGCTACTAGATGACAAAGTTATAAAACTATCTATTATCCGTATAGAATGCAGTCTGTAGTCAGTACCTACTCTATAGTCGGTCCCTCATGTCTGAGAAATAAATGGTTTAATGTGTGGCTAATTAGAAAAGCATGGAAAATTTACAAAGCAAAAAGTAAAGCCTTCATTACGACTGATCAGATTAAGATGAACATTATGTGATTTATTGAGAAAGGGTTGAACCCTTTCTTTAAAATGAAGACCACGGAAACGAAGTTACGAATAGCAGCTAGTCAATAATAAATATACCTAGGCAGATATTAACAATTCATCTGAAACGAATTTTTAGAGTTTAGCATTGTTTTGGCTCTACTGTAATCAGCTACTTGGTAGTAGGATTGAAATGTTTATTTAGAATATCGAAACCCTGCTGGTGGGTCTCAAGTGGCCCTTACGACTTGCCTCCCCTACTAAATACTTACTCCCGTATTATTATACTGATCTTATTATTTTGCATTCATTAATAAGACCCGAGAAGTACAGCTATTATTCATTTATAAGTATAACTAAGGTTTCAATATTGCTAACTATAGAGCCATATGTTATTATAGCCGTTACTCGTATTCATAACAGTTTGTTAGTGCCGGGTGGTGCTACCACATAAAAAAGAATATGTAATAAATAAGGTAACTAAAGAATAACCGCCTAAAAAAGATGGGCTTTAGCGTTTTCTCTTCACCATTGGCCAAACAGCGATCCCACCGGCCAAGCGTGGCGATTATGGCAAAATTCTCCTTGTTAATGATGATGATTATTCGTGAGTGTCAAAGTATTTTTATTTATTTATTTACACTTTAATGCACATACAAAACAGTGCCAAAAGCATTCTCTACCAGTATTGGTTTTGTCTATTTTGCTGGCCAACTGGAACTTGGCTGGCTTAGCAGAAATGTTACAGGCGGTGCAAAGTAGTGAAAATTACAAACGTACAAATAAGATATTAGTACCTATATTATTAGAGTGCTTGGAATATTATCATTTAAACCGGTTGGTGAATTTTAATTATAGATTATGAAATTAGGCTGCATTAGTATCACAATATAAAGTCCCAAACAACGAACAGTATTATGATCCGGTTCAAAACTGAGATCGGTTTATGGGCTGGCCTGAAAATAGAGGACTTGACGCGTTCACCCAAAAGTACGCACTCAAGTACGAGTGTCTCAAGCGTCCACTAGGACTGTGATTAAGACGGATTTATATCAAGAACACTTCACTGGCCCTTAAGAACTATTGCAGAGGAAAGATAAAATTGAGCTTTTTCTATGAATAGAGGTCTCTAGGATTTATTTTTCGTTTATGTTTGTGTAATATCTTCTAGTGAACATTGACAGTGGTAAGCCTGATTAATATTATGATGCTTCTCGATAAAATTTGTGGGCGCTTAAATCGCAAATCAGCTGCTTTAAAAGTCTAGCTTAAAGTAAAAACGACCTAATGGTTTTCTTACATTTTTAGTACATCTCATGAAGAAGGTACAGACAACTATCACGGAAGCGTCATCAAGTACACAGTATCCGTTATTTGATAAAAGGGTCAGAGAAAGTTACAAAGTAATTGGGAAATCATATCTCACAAAATTTCTTCTTCATAATATTATATTATATTGCGAGATTTCTTTAATTCTCTTGCTTATTATTTTTGGAAAAGAAGTAGGTAGGCCGGCACTTCGTAAAAGTACAATTTAAGATGCTAGCCTGAAAGTTATGATTAAGCTTTTTATGGCTACTTAGGTAATCATAATAATTCACCTTTTAAATATCTGTACTATTTAGCGAGGCAACCAACCACTAAATATCGCCTTTAATAAATCTACACACTATAAGTAAGGTAATCTTGCTCATATTATAAATGCGAAAGTTTAAAAGGATGTCTGTTACTTAATCACACCAGAACATCTGACAACAAGAACAAACTTAAATGCCATAAGAAAATGTACCATACTAAGCACATGCCATTAGAAAATGTACCATTCTGGTGGTATATTCTTAAATTAAATTCTACATCTTATGAAATCGTGGGCCACAGCATAATATAGATAGATAGATAGATAGATAGGTACTCTTTATTGCACACCATACAAAAAGAATGTTTAACTTAAAAAATACATTAAGGACTGTACAATTCAGGCGGTCTTATCGCTGTTAGCGATCTCTTCCAGACAACCTTCAGGTAGAGAATACTTGAAAATAGATAGAGAGGGGAAGGTGGCAAAGAATTTCAGAAATGTGAACATTACAATACAAAAGATTAACTGTGTGGACAAACATTACTAACTAAAATAAAAGTATAAATATATAATAATCATAAATAAAAAAAAACATAAACTACATATTAATATACTTACATAAATAAATATACATACATATACATACTATACATTAATAATAATAATAATTAATAGTTTTTAATTGAAAACAAAACTTGACTTAACCATTATGCTCGCTTCCGTGTATGTACTAATAGCCTCTTCACGGTCGACCGTTTATTCTATTCACAGTTTATTTAACAATTAAATTCGACAATGTTCAAGGATACCCTACAAAACACCTTTCATGGTCCGATGTTGGCGAATCTTTTGTGTAATCCCTTTTATCTCGAATGAAAGGCTGGGACTGAGATCGGAAGTATTGTGTTACCACGATGGACGACTGTTATTTCATCTAAAACCATCAAAAGATTTTCAACTTTAATCCCAACCGATTAAGGACCAAAACATGCTAGGAAGTTGCGAGGTTTGATCAGCAATCCGATATTCCACACACAATACCGATGTTTATGTTGAAGTGAAATGTGAATTAGTGAAATCATTTTGTATCTCTCAGATCTCCAATTTCAACACAGCTATCTGTCGTAGTTGATAGATAAGAGTGGCCATGTTTGTTTAAATAAAACTTTCTTTACACCTTTCTTTAATAAACACATTAACCATTTTGATTTGATCAGTAAGTGTATACTTTTTCCTAGTTAGACTTCGTAGTGTGGTCGGAACTAATGCGCATGTGTGGTCTCGAAAACACACTTACACACAAATCAATGGAATTTTACTTACATGATTTTAAAACATAATGTGTATCATATAGCCGGATTCTTAAACTGGTCATTAACATTGTAAAAACAACTGTAAATGATCACTGACCAAAAAGTATGATATTAAGTACTCCAAAACTGACATGGCTCCGAAATTAAGTTGTTACTTTTAACTTTACTGTTTTTAAAACCAAAATTAACTTTAATTTTACAGCACTTTAATCACAGCTTAATTGCAGCTCAAAGTCAGCTAAATCCAATTATTAAATAATACAACCTTATATTACTTCGTCATTCCACGTCTAATTATGTATTTCTTCATCTCATTTTATATACTTAGCTTTTCATAGTAGGTAGCTTTACTTTTATTGATTTCATAATGAATCAGTTTGTTAGTAATTCATGGTCATCTGATGATAAATAAGTACTTTATCTTCTTAAAACCACTTCTTATTTTATGTATTACTTGTGTGCTATTTTTTTTTGTGTTTTAACTTTATTCCTATTTCACATTATTTGCTCTTACAGTGAGTTTTTCTTTACCAAGACATAAACTTATTCAACACTTTACCAGAAGAATTTAACAGAACGTCTTTGGCAATAAGATTGCTGTGTCTTGTAGTTACATAATAATAATATAACAATAGCAATCATTTGTATTAACGATTTAAATATAGCCTCAAATCGTTTTATAAACCAATTGTTAGGCAATATCCGTATTACGTTAAATTATGCAAGTAATAAAACATTTCTGCCACATGATGGACGGTGAATCCATGGAACGCAAAGAAGTTTGTCTCTCTTTCAACATTAATTGTGTTTATATATAATTTATAACTATATTAAATATCTTTATTCTATATTTAAACACTGTAATAGAAGATGTGCTTTCTAATACAAGAAAATCCTTTAATCAAAAGGAAGCTCCAAACTTAAACTTTACCAATAATTTTAAGTTTAGAAATAAAGAAGTCAAATTTAAAAAATCCGTTGTTAAATAGGTACCTACTTATATTAAGCAGAAACTATGAACTGGGTTCTGTTCGAATAGAATTTGAGTTTACCATAACATTATATCAATGTGTACTTATTAAAACACAATACACGATGGTACGGGGCTTGAGTGAATATAAACTATGAATATTAATGTAAGTGTAGTTACTTGCCACGTGGGTTTCGAACTCAAGGATATTGGCGTCATTCCTCAGGGTTGTCAACCCTAATTTTACACCATCGATACTAATATGTACAGCAAAAATAATTTAAACAAATAATATTCGAAAATAGCGAAGAAATGCTTCATCCTTTGCATACGGTCTTATCAACTTTAAAACAAATATCGGATTCTACTTAGAATCGAACGTGTACAGAGGAATGTGAAGCTTAGTTGTTATTGTTTAAAGTACCAAAATAACTTTATGTAAGGCAAAAAATCTAAATACTCTACCTGAAAAGTTGCAACCCTATGTATTTTAACCGTCGCGTCGTAGCCTTGGAAGTACTTACCTAAAACAAAGGAAGTCTAAATTAGTATGTTTTAAATGTTTACAAATGAAATTTATTTCACTATTCATTGTTCTGCTTGTTTAGCTGAAGAGGAAGAAATTCGAAGTGCCATAATCAACTAAAATAAGATTGTTTTTCACAGATTTTTGCTGCGTTTTATTTCAATCACACCCAAAATTATAGCTTCTAACTTAAAAAATATATACTTTTAACATCTAATACTTAATGCAAATTTATTTTAATGTAGGTATACATAGTAAATCAAAAAAATCAATATGCATTTAGTAATGTTTATTGAATAAAGCTACACAATGGTTTGAAATGCATCAAGGGTTCTATTTAACTTTCAATTTCCAAGAAAGTGACAAATGCTGACTGTTTTTACATTATTTCGTGTTTAGGTGAATAGAATTAACGTAATTAAAATAGTATCCATTTACAAGCTGTCACTGGGTAAACAATTTATGTGGTGTAGCCACCCCATAAGCTATTGTGTTCCACTTCATGCCAGTCACTCTGCAGACATGACAGGGGGAAACCAAGGGAATTCATTGTCCTGACCATTAATAGATCTTTGTTCTGCACTTTTGTTCCCTTTTCATATAAAATGCTATAATTTAACTTCAACAGAATACAGTAGGCGTCTGGCACAACCTTCAGCTCCTGTTAATCTAATCGAAAGTCTAAAAGGGCTACCAATTAATAGCCTTTAAATTGCTTTATTAAAGCTTGAACTAATTGACTGTCTTAAGTCCATATATTTCGGTTCGGAGATAGCTGGGTCATTGTAAACCAGAAATAGTCCGAGACGTAACCGTCGTAAATTAGAGAGGTATACGTGGCCGATTGAACAATGAAGTCATGTTGAACAGCTCATCTAACATAAAAAGAAACAGTAAGATTGCTACTTTTATAGAGAACCAAAAAACCGCTATAAATAGACGATCGACGAGGACATTTCTTTTACAGTACCTAAATCCGAGTATGATCTGCCAATTTACATAACTAACTATCTAACCTACAAGTACCGAGTTTGACTTGTCCATGTTTCCACTTATAGAATTTTATCTTTGAAATTTATGAAATCATAATATCATGCTTTAACACGTTTCGCCATAATACGGGATTTATAATAAATTTTTTTCAAGTTTTTGCTTGTAAAATTGCAAATTGTTACGTTTTTGAAAATTGTTTTTTTCTGTAATGTAGGTACTAAATGGGGCCATGTATGAGCCTTACTTTTCCATCGTTTGATTACCATATTATAACTAATATTAAATACAAATATTTTAGTTATTAGTTAGTAAAACAAGTATTTGTAAGCAGGTCTTCTGTGCCTTTCTGTTGAATGCCAGCGATCAGAAATAACCTGAACGGGCGGCCGGAAAATAAAAACAACGACTTCTTTGTAACAGGCATGCATCTCGTTACGTTTCCCTCAAAAGGATTAAGCTCTCTGTTAAGAAGAGAAATTATTTTGTACTTGGAATTCCTTCTTTGAGTTTCACGATGTTTTATGAAGACACCGTACATTACAACGGATGTGCTTTCATTACAGCGTACAGAGTCCCTTCCTTATATAGAGGCAATGAATTACGAACGTGATCATTTCTTCCAGCCTTGTGGTGTTAATTTTATAAAAAACCATCGATTAAATTTGGCTGTCGAAACTTTTTATTGCAACTGCATATTTGGAGACCATTCCTGGCCATAAAACAATACGACGCAATTCTTTATTTCTGCTTAAAATTATGTCTTATGTATAGCCGCACATGTATCATAGAAAAACATCATAAAAGGGGACAATAAAATATTTGATGAATTGCTTTTATGACTATAACTTGTGACATGAAAATGTTCTGTAGCAATCTGTGGGTAGAAGACAGTAAAAGTAGTTTGTGGTCATAAAAATATATTAATATATCACATTGCATCAACGCTTACAATGTAAAATAGTCAATGTGTAACCCATTGTAGGTTCAGTAAAATATAGGACAAAAAATTAGATAAACTAATTTAATCAAGCAATTAACTCAACAATCTTTTAATAGTGAATGAACGATGGAAATATATTCGTGAGAATGAACCCAAAGATATAAATAGCTTATTGTACTTTATAAAAGCAGTAAATAACTATAATCTCTTCATTTAAATTAAAGATTATAGGTAACAAGATTTATGTTTAATTTGTAGCTATTGTAAGTTCTGGCTTTGTTTAGTTTCGTTACTGCCTGGTTGACCTAACGTAATCATAGCAATAGGTTTCCAATACTTAAATAAAGTGCAATGAGATTTGAGAGTAACTTCTTTTGGAACTACACAAATCACATTGCAAATCTCAGTTTTTCTAAAGAAATAATTTACTATTTAACTAAATTGTATTTATCTGTATCCTCATTAGGTGTCTATACACCACCATAGTTTTATATCATTTAACACTCCGAATCAGATCAAATAATAATTAACAGTTATAGGCAACCTACCACTATGGTCAACTAGCGGTCTCCCCTAATACATAAAATAGGTTTTAACTTATTATGTTTGGTTTTTAAATACATATAATATTATTCCATATTGCATTTCGTCCCTTGCATTCAGGTCCTGCAATTTTCATTAAACGACACATCAAAAAGAGTATAAATCACTGTCCGTGCCTCATTGCCGAAGTTAATATCATACTTTGCCTGTATAAGGTATTGATTAATCATACGATATCGTTCCGCATCCTCAAACTACCGGCTGGTACCTGAAGAAGCACTTTAATGAGGATTCCTTCCATGAAAGTCCTGGTCAGAGTTATGCATGTCTGCATAATGAAGCCTGAAGAGACTACATACTATGTCAGTGTTTTGCGTTCTAAGTCGTTCTAAATTCAAAATGATAAAGACATGTTAACTAATCTTGATGTGTGTGCCGTGTGGTGCCGGCACATAATCGAAATAGTTAAGTAGTCCTATGGGGTGTGACTAAAGAAGTACTGCCAGAGGTACCGCTAGAAGAAGACGAGCGCAGCGGCTTTTATTTAGGTTCCACTGGCCAAACGGTGATGATCACTCGGCTTCTATTTTGACTATGAACCCTTTTACGTATCGTATAAATTCGTATGGTCTTTTAAAATGCATCACTAAGACAAACTATACCAAAAAAAAGGATGGACAAGTATTACACAAACTCCGTGGTCGCTTTAAAAAAGTAATTTAGACCTCAAGCAGGTGTGAGTTGACAAGCCGTCCCGCCGGACTCGCGGTAATCCGACCACTCCGCACTGGCCCGCAAGGAATTTGCGTGGGAGATCCGGGAACAACTTGCGTTTGTAGCCATGCCTAAAGGCCTTTAAGGTTTTATACATGGTCATTTGATTAATTTTACGAAATGGGATAGTATTCCATTGCGCAATCTAATAATATAATCTACGATTTACGTAAATTTTAAGTTCTTTAAAAATCGAATATTGGCAAAATGTTTACTGTTTATCAGTATGCAACGTTTAATAATAAAATCAGGCGTTAAAAGACAACAAATAATAACTAAAATTATGTTGCTTATAACTTACAATCACTGTTGACACACCGAACAGATAATGCATGAGGAACACCGTTCTTCACGTGGCATTATTTTTCCTAATACCAAAAAATAGTTTAGTTTTATTTAACAGCAGTTCCCTGTAATTCGAGACACCGATTTATTCCTGAAACATTGTCTATGCGTTTTCGCGATAAAATATTACCTTCTAAGATACATCCAACTCCAGCACTGGCCCTTGACCTCTATACTCAATCTTATGGTTTTAAAGATTGAACACAACACTTTGTTATAATAATATTTAGCAGCTGATCGCTCATACACGTACGCTTTAACCAAGTTAAGACCGTTCAAGTTCCTTTTAACGTAATATCTACCTACACAGCTAAATAAACTTTTTAAAAATCAAACCACGAAAATAATAGTCGAACTGAATAACAAATATCAAATTTAAATGAATGTCCTTAATTGTTTTTTTGGCTCCATCTAAAATTACTCATTTAATGTTTTTCGTTAGTTAAACTTCTTCTAAAAAGAGTTTTATTTTAATCAATCCTTTTTTATTTTTATTAAACGTAGGTATTTAATCACATTTGACTATTATATATATCTTACTTCTTCGTCTTCTGGTAAAGACGATAAAACCAACAATGTATTATGCTACGTGGATTATTTATTCTTTCAATTTATTAAAAAGCAACCTAGGGCCCAGTCATAACAAAATCTTCAAACAAAATAACTCATATCTCATAGGACTAACATGATGAAATGATACACACAACTCTTAGATATTGATATAGCAGCCTACGTTCATAAAATGACTCATCGTAGAGTTCAAGATTTACGCAGATTTCCTCCTTCCTGAATCAAACGGGGTCGCGTCATTGCTCTCGTAAATTTCCTCTCTTTCACAGATCGATTCCGTTTATTAAATCCTTCATATAATGCTGGCAAAGTTCGTAAAGCTCTATTCTCGTACATGACACAAACGTTATGTAACTTAAATGCAGTTTTTACTTAATTAAATTTGTAAAGTCATGTCCAGCCAATACTGTTAAGTCATGTTTTGGTCATTTCACAAATCTTCATAGATATCAATCACAGTTCTTCTCAAGTTCAGAGAAAACATAAGACTTTTGTTGAAGTGGTATTTGTTGTCTATCTTCATGCCTTAAATAGAATAGAACCAACGTTGTTTCGGTGTCGACTGAAGAGGACGGGGAGCAGCGTTACCCTCCACCATTGTCCAAACTGCGATGGCTAACCAGCCTGCCATGAGTGGCGATTTTGATAATATCATCATTTAGGAATCATAATATGTCTAGAACGAAACTGGCTTATCATTATTTGTTATATATCATTTTAGTTCATTTTTTGTTTTGCAACTAATGTCCACTTTTATTGAAAACTAAATAGTCTACAAGCAGGAAACGCTTGAATTCTACGCAAAATTACTAAACTAATTTATTACTAAGCTTTACAATATTAGAGTGAACTCATCCTCATAAACAGGATACTCAAAACTTCTATAAATAGTTCTGACTACTTGCTTAGTTAAAAACGCTGACGTAAAACAAACACATTGACCATATCTAACACAATAAAATATGTGTATTAAAATAGCTATTGTTTTTAGGAGCTAACTAAAACTTTATGTAAGGTAAGTACCTCTATATAGATAGTATAAACTCCGAATGTCTCCGTTGTTGGTTCCAAATTCAGATTACAACAATGTATGACTTTATCCACATTCATTTATTTACATATTAGTATTGGTTGCCTAATTCAAAGAATCTGATGGTAGTTTAATCTTATTATAAATGGGAATGTTTTGATTGTTACTCTATCACGCCGAAACGGCTGTATTGAATGAATGAAATTTGGCAGGGAGATAGTTTTTGTCAAAAATAGCATTTATGCTACTTGAAATCCTGGAAAATGGTACGGTAAGGGATCGACATGTTTTTTGCATAGTGGTACGGTATAGCCCAGACTAAATTTTATCTGAGAAACATAGCTTAGTCGCGGGCAACAGCCAGTTTTCAAAAAATTAAGTTATCAATTAAAATTGGCTTAACTCTTTGTTTTATTTTTGTCACTTTTGTCATGCTACTCGTTCCTAACAACCGCATGTCTGATGTTATATACCTATGTGTGTGAGAAGTCTTATAACTGACAACTAACAACAAAAAGAGTCAAAAATCTTTCTGTAGGTATCTCTCGAAATGTAAATGGAAATGGTGTTAAATAAAAATTTTTACTATCATACAGGTTCCCTAGCATCCGGACGATGACCGATGAAGATTTCCGTGCCATGGCACTGAATTTTTCTTAAAGAATCCAAATCGGATCTTATCGACTTCTGAATTGCTTCAGCTGCTGCTTTTACTGCGCTTAAAGGAGTACTGCAGGATGAAGTCAGAAAACTGCGTCTTCTGGCCCCTATTGGCCAAACTGCAATCGCCAACCCGCATGCCAAGCGTGGCAATTATGGCAAAATCCTCTTTTTCGAAGGGAAAGTGTCCTGTAGTGGACTGATAGTCTGGTGATGACGATGATAATGAACAAGGAAGTTGATACAGCCATTGTAAAATCATCTCAGGTAAACGACGCCCACTGTTGGACATAGACCTCCCCCAAGGATCTCCACAACGATCAGTCATTATCTATACTAATACTATAAAGCTGAAGAGTTCGTTTGTTTGTTTGAACGCGCTAATCTCAGGAGGTACTGGTTCGAATTGAAAAAATATTTTTGTGTTGGATAGTCCATTTATCGAGGAAGGCTTTAGGTTATATAACATAACGCTACGACCAATAGGAGCGAAGCATCAGTGAAAAATGTTGCAAAAAATAGTCTCGTTCACAGAAATTGACGCGGACGAAGTCGCGGGCAACAGCTAGTGAAATATTTTTTTTATTAATTTCACAACGCGAAATGCAATTAACTTTCGCGTTCAATCAGGATTTTGCATGTGTCGTAATCTTTTTGTGGACTCGTCTTCTAACTCCGCGAGCAGGTTCCTCGGCCGCAAACGACATTCCGGGCCATTGACCACTTTATATTCGCCAAATAATTTAGCATCATCGCCTTCGGAAATTTATCCTGTTTCTTACTTTATTCCTTAATGTTATATTTGATATTAAAGAAATTTAAACGTTCTTTCAAAGTGAAGTTAAGATGTCGTTTACGGAGGTGACAACTCATCGAAAACATAGTTCTTCTTCTTCTTTTAGATTATGGCGAAGCAAGTGTTTTGACATAAGTCTTACACGATACTAATTTAAATCAATATCAATCGATTTATACGAGTCGAACAGGATATGAAAGGGTTTGTCTCCACCGATCCCGGGATCAGATCGAATTGGCCACGGATCTTGGCGAGTTGTATCCACCGGTACCGGGATCCGTTTCCAACAAAAAAATTAATAATGTTTTTACCCATTGATCCCGGTATCCGTGGATTCACGAAATTAATTATAGTAGCTACTTTTCGAAACAGATCCCGGCATACATCAAAACCTACAAATAAGTTAATGTGTATGTTTCAAAATTAATTATTTTTTATTGAATTTCATAAAGAAAACAATGAATTCAAATTGGTAAAAATATAAGTTTTAATCATTAAAGAAGTAAGAACGTATTCAGCAATAATAATAATTTTTTTTTTTTCATTTTAACTTCAGTTAATGGACAGGTAGCCAATTTTCATCATCAAGTCTATTTTGGAGTGTTGAGAGTTTAAGCTAGGGAAAAATAGTTTTCTTATTTTAAAATTACACACCACATTCACATAGTATAGTTCTGTACATTAGTCAACCTACCACTATAGTAAATTATTCCCGGTCTCAACTGAATATCATCGTCAAAACCAATGATGTTTTTAACCTAAACATAACACTTTTAAAAAATTTTTTGACTCTTATTTTTAATGTCAATGTGTTTTTTTTGTGAGTGTATGAAGTCCTACGGGTCCTAAGGGTTTGACTAACAGAATAATATGACCTATTAAAACTAGTTCTTGTTCAGAAGTAAACAACCTGTAGAAGAAATGTGATTCTCGATCCACGATGCACTCAGTAAAGTTATAAATTTCTGTCTAGCATAACATTACGATAAGCCATAAAAGCACAGATTTCCATGTAACAATTAAAGTAATAACTATCTAAACAAACTTGCGTGCCATTACAGATTAATAACCCTAGCACGCTATCCTCTCCGTATAACCTATAGGCATGGTAACCTTGACCATTTAATTCGTAGACGACAAAAAATAACAATGTATGACGTGACGAGAAAGCTTCGTGAGACATAATAATATTTAGTTACTACAAACGTCACGGACAATCACAAACCGTTCGTTTTCCTTATTTGGTTTTGTCTGACAAACTCTGTATCATTGAAATTGTTTGCAACTGTAACGTAACATTTAAAAACCAAATGCGAACAATTTACTGAATGAAATGGTCTGGTAACGGTACGCACCGGCTGCCTTAGCTTTAAACACTGGACATTAATTATAGATGTCTCGGTACTAGGAAAAACTTAGAGCCATTAGAAACACAGTTACGTAAAACGTATGAACAAACGTTGGCGAAAGAACTAGTCGTTCTGCTCTCGGCGTAACGGAGCGGTCGATCGTTTGAAAAACTCGTCAAGACTCGGGATGTGCTAAATTAAAGTTAGAATTTCAAACTCATATCGTGCAATAAAAAGAAAATAGTTTTTCGTCATTTTCGACTTAAATATTTTCTAACGACACGGGTTTCTAACCTTATTGCTTATTACGGGTTTCATAACCTTATTGCTTAACATTGCATTGATTTTAGCAGTTACGACAATTGCAAAAGATTTTATCGGTGTACACATCTTTAGGTGGAAGAAATGTCACACATTTGACTATGTATCTATTGCTAGATATAGTATTTATTGCTGCCAATAAAAGATGATAAAATATGACACACCTACATACTCGTATCTGAACTCTACATGATACAATGAAAGGTTTTAAAGGTTCAAACAAAACGCTTACACGTGCATAAATATTTCAGGTAACTAAAGAAATTTTTTGTTATTACTATATACAGTATAGTAATCTCAAAATCTTATCAACAAGATCAGCTCTAACATCTGCAATAGTTGTAGGTACTTCGATAACAAGCGTCAGGCGTCCATTATTAGCGATACATTGGAATGTATTTTTTCCGTTCCGACTTAAATCGTCGTGGAAGATGATCGGCCAGCCGGCGATTCGCGATCAGACCGTTAGCGCCACCTAACTGTACATAATGAGTCCAAGTTACAAAGCTGCCGGTTATTACAGCTTTGCCTTACTGTGGAGACGGTTTTAAATCGACACGTCTATACATCGTCTATCGGTTACAGTAATACGGAACGAGACGACAAAATATGGGACTGACCGTAGTGACGTTTCAAAGAGCTCTACTTCGATTCTATTGGTTGAATTATATGAAAATACGAATATTATAATATTGCTGATTACTGTATGCAATCAATATTTGTTTATTAGTTACCTACTAAAAAATCGTGTGTAAGACAACAACACTACGATATGAAATTCTTCCATCAAACCATGATAAAGAAATCCCAAACAACTTTTTTCTCCAATGAACTCAACCCGAACAAACCCAAACTCGATAGCAATTCAAAAGAGTTATTTTATTTTATTTGTTTAATAGAAAACCCTGGGAGCTACTATGCCAAAATGTATTTGTGAAATTCTGTGTAACAGTGATACCATATCGTCAAATGCTCTGTAGAAAATTCGCACCTTTAAACATAAACCGTTACTAAACGAAATTTTTCGAGAATTGAGTTAATAATGCCATCTATCTTAAAAATTTTGTAAGCTTTCAGGCCATTTTGACATTTTCTTCAAATTTTGCCTCTATCTACTAGATGGAGTTCAATATTTACAGTTACTAATCAAAAATGATCGGTGAGCTAAATGCAAAACCGCGGCTATACCGATTGTAACGCGTTCGTCGATGTGAGATTACGAAAGTTTAGCGCAAAAATGTGGTTTTACAAAATTTTGCCGCACCGCCGTGTTTAACCAAATAATTTAATTATAAATTATTTGGTTAAACACGGCGGTGCGGCCAAAAGAAGGTATTTTGTTTGTTCGTTTTAATAACAAAGTGCAACTTTTTGTTTAGACACAGTTTACTTTTTACTCAAATTAAATTTGCTACATAATTTTAACCAAAAAAATGATAATTTTGATTTTATCTCCATTTAAATAACTATACACCGTGAAATTTTAGTGGTTGTTTTCCCGCAGTAAAATGATTCTATCTTAGTAGTGCAATAGATTTGTGCAGTTTTTTTTTATTTAAATAAAAAATAGCAGTTTCACGATTGTGATAAACGAAACTCGAAAGCAACCTCGAACCAATTGTACTAGCCGCGCCGCAGCCGGTCACCGGCCGGGGACATTGCCCCTCGCGCGGTGCAGTTTATGGTGTATTACTTAGAGCGTAGAGCTTCTTTTGCTTTGAACATTGGTTTCGTGCGGCAAGCAGTTCCGAAACACGTCACATTTTGTAAAGATACTATCGTATCTCATGCTTTTGAGTTGATGATTATTTTTTTGATTAGTTGAGAACAACGATATCTTTATTTTCAAAAAATAACCCGCACGACACGAACAACCACTAAAATTTCACGGTGTATATTAACATTTTTTTGTTGTTACTAAAATAACAAAAATTTTAATTAAAAAAATAGAGTAAATTAAATAATAAAGTTCAATTGCCATAGTGTGCCTTTGTGGATAGTAGCAGTTTGCAGTTTACCTCACCACATTTTTGAGCAAGATCTTATAAGATATTCGGTTCAAACAGTATTTAGCCAAAAAATACTAACGGAAATAAGAAATGTAGTTTGTAATATACGTAAGTAAGTGTAAGTTATGATATCAATTCAATTATGTGCAACATTATTAGTTATGTGTTTTTAGTATCTTCTCTCAATATCAATAAAAATATTTTGCTTCAAATAATGGCATACTTAGGTTATTCACCATTTGGAAACCAGAGACTGGATACACGTATGTCCAGTTGGTGAAACTTAAAATTATTATCACGGACACAATATTAGGATCTTTACGCGTGTCCACATATTGAAACTTAAATTAAATAACTTATGTATACAGAATAATAAGTGATAATAATTTTAAGTTTCATCAACTAGGCATACGTGTTTCCAGTCTCTTCTTGTGTCCAGTTGGTGAATAACTCGTACATGGATCACGGTTGGTCAGCCGTAGAAACAGAAACGAGTTTTTAGTATCTGAATGTCCTGAATTTTATATTACCTATTTCATTGATGAATCTTCAAGCACAAGAACGATCTCGTTCAGATGATATTTCGGAGTCATGTAAGTGTAAATGTTTTTTCTTCTAATTTTGATAATAGCGGAACTTTTAATGATTCTGCATTTTCGGAGCTAATTCTATAAAACGATTAATAATAATTATACCCGTATCAAGCAACAGAATAGGATCAAGCTCTTCTAGCTCAGAATCATTTACATGTTTATCGTCATCAAGTTCGACCTCATCAAGTTCAACTAATTAAGTAGTAGGTACTTCTACTAAGTCAGGTAAAACCGTCACCGCTGATAATGCCAATCATGATGCACATTTATGTACTGTTACCGCTACCTATACGAGTATTCTGCGACTGTCCAACTCTCAAAAGTAAATCAAGACACAAATAACCAAGGTACTAGTTGGAGTTTTTGTTTAAGTCCAATTTTCATTTAGGAATTTTGAACTTATTAACCATTATTTAAAAATAAATAAACGTTAAAGTGTTACTATAAAAATTATTAACTAAAATATTGTATTGTTTTATTAAAACATATAATTTTTTTGTACTGAGTATGGTAAAGCAAATAAAAATCTTTCATAATGACGCTAATTAATGGCACAAAGTTCCATGCACTTGGACTTAAGCAAGAAAATATGACGATTAATTTTTAAATTAGCTCTCCTGTAAAATTTGATAATTTTGTGAAAAAAACTGCTTAGATAAACTAAAAAAAAATTAAAATTTATTAGGGAAATTGTTAATAGTGTCATGTCTACAGTAACAATTTTCTGCGTCCGGCAGTAAAATGCATTCAGCAAAAGTACCTACGTGACTGCTAACTGAAGTAAGTTTACTGCGCGGAAGTGCCTAAAATCTAATTTTAACGGCTCAATGCGGAACCAAAAGTAGGTATGAAAGTTTCCATAGAGAGAATCGTAAAACATATTCATCCGGCTCAGTACTATCTTAAAACTAGTAATTTTATACGGATAAAGAGAAAGAAATGACCACTATAACGATGTTAGTATATTGTTTTTTTAATTCAAAGTGAAATAAGAACAATAATTGAAGAGCCAGAAGTGTTATAATTCCAACGTACCTACCTACCATCTATTTCATATCTTTTAAATAATGCAACTAAATTTACTTCGCCTTCTCTGATAAATGCAATGATAACGCCAGATGTAGATTCATTATAGCTTGTAATGATCAACTTAACAACTAGATTCCGGCAAGTAAACGGTGTTGCATTTTATCAAATGGTAATTGAGAAAGCTGGCGCCGTAACCAGTTCCTCTCCTCCACCTCAACAGGGCCTGCTTTGCCTGCCGGGACACATAATTGTGAATACAGGCAGAACAAGCGTCGGGGAGCGACATGCCAGCACCATTAGCATGCTAGGATTCTTCGAACAAATTTCTATAATACCTGACAATGCCAACCTCAATTTATACAGGGTAATAATTAGAAAATTGGCAAATTTCTGCAGGTTATTCGAGAGTTACAAATATGCTTAATGTGACTTAACTTTTTTGAACATTTGTCAGCACAGATTGAATTTTATTTGTTGAGTTATAGGCTTTAGCTGACTTTTAGCTGTTACAGATGCGTCTGATAGTACTTTGCCTAACGAACGTAACAAATTCCGTATTTATTACTTTTAAAGCAATTGGTATCAGAACTTTGTTCTCCTAGATTATAATAATTTGTACAATACTGTCAACATGTTAAAATTATATTAAACTTTAAATAAAATCATAACTAGGTATAATAATGAAGCTAAAAAAACATCGGAAAAAAGACACCAAATAACAATGATGATAGAAATCCAATTGATTAATGAGTAATTATAAAACACTAAAATTTACTTATCGAATGAATCATATATGTATAGAAAGTCAGCATTACTCCTATAAACAAAAAGAATTAAAAAAAAAAAACTAAATATCTACTATGTGTGTGTAGCTTTGGTAGCTGTATCGTTGTATGCTAAAATTTTACAAGCCTGATACTAAATACTATAACATTATGTATGCTATAGCTCATCGATCTAACCATATAAGTAATTGCCAATAAAAACATATAATTTTATGTTCATTAATCTCCTTCTTTTCTCGTGTAATGTAATGGCCAGTGAATGTAAATTGTTGTACATTACCCAAAACGGTGTTTTGTCTTCGGGGCTTCGGGCTATGTCTTACAGCGATAAGCATTCGATTATTAAAATATACTTTCTCGGGGTTGACATAAAAAACAAAACGCCAATGTTTTTAACATATTTTTAAGTAGGTAATGTTGATAATACCAACCAATACACCCCTAATTCGCGTAACCAAATCGTATCACAATCGTAATTGAATAGCAGGTTTTTGACAGTTCTAGTATGGGCTAAATGTCAAAATCGTCCAAGTCAATCACGATCGAACTGCGATTGAAATAGCTGAATAAGGCCCCTGTTAATTAAAATGCCACATACCATTTTTATTTTGGACCACAAAATACCTCTATGCACAATAATAAGCATCTTTGTAATCCTTACCTGAAACAAAACGAAATAAAATTTAGTTTATTTAGGATTACCAATTGTATTAGTAATTATTTACATGTCGCTGGAATTACATTCGAACAATTTTAATTGCGTGCGTATTTATGAGTAGGTATATAAACAAATGTTTCAATTTTATTAGATGACGTCAGCTGACGGGGCTAATGCAGACAGGAAATAAAGATTCATTTGTTATTTGTACGGGATGAGTCTGCTAACAGCATCTTGACTCACTAGATGATAACTGTAATAAAATGAACTAAGCAAGTAATTTTGTAGTTTGTGTGATGATGACAAAGAAAACATTTCTTTGTCAGACAGAAAAATATTACTAATACAGAAATATTTTATTTTCAGTTTATTATTTTCTACAAAGTTTTTATTCCTTTTCTTTTTCTTTTTTTGTCATGTAAGTTACAACAGCAAGAATTAAATTACTAGGTAATTGTAGAAAATGTCGTTACGAGTATATGAAAATAAAAAACAATTAGGTACCTTACCTTACCTTATACGTGGGTAAATTACGCACTTTTACTTATGTTTAAACAATATAATAATAATATTAATATTTTAAACGAAATTAAATTTTAATTACATTAGTAAACTACAGTAATAATTTTGTTCCAATAGCATTTGCAGTATCTCAAAGTGTTTAAGCCTCAATGATTTATAGCACAGATTACTTTGAAAGCTGCAATATTAATGACCATGTAAGAACTACAAACGAATTGTCATATAGGAATATCAGATACATAACCTAGAAGTAACAGTCATTTGTTACAAATTATAAAGGCGTAAATGCTAAGTTTGTGTTTATTATTTATTTGTGGGCATGTACATAGATTTGATCAACAAATCGTTATAAATCTTACAATTTAATATTTAGCAAAATGTCTTTATCCATGTTGTAACAATACAGTAACATATTTTACAAATCCAATACATACACTAACCGCGGGAGTCTGGTAATTTTCCTAACGACAGATCAATAAAAAACTCTTGCACCAATTTGACTTTTTACAGGCACATACTCTTATAGGTACTCGTGTTACTGCCATGTTATATTATTTTACAACTAGTTGTTACCCGCGAATTCTACCCCACGGAAACCATGTTTATGGATAAAAAGTTAACCATGTTATTTGACCTCTAGACGACCACTACCCAAGAATCATGACCTTTAAACCTGAAAAATAAACATAGTAATCTCACAGAAATCATTTTTTTTTTCGAGATGTCAAGTAGTCTTTTGCTATTCGTGATCATAAACTACCTTACTGCTAAATTTCATTAAGATTTGTTTAGTCGTTTCGGCGTGATTCAGTAACAAAAATCCAAAGAAACATTTGAAAGTTTTATTTATTTATTATTGATAACATATATTAAAATATATATATATATATATATATATATATATTCAAAAGTATGTATTGTAGTCTTGATTGGTTTTCAAGATTACAAACGTATGGTCAAAAGTTGTCTCCTTTGGTAACACAATAATTATACTTTGTCTGGGGATCACTTGTTGTAAGTTCTATACAAACTGTACATACATAGAATACATAGATTGCAAATGTATTGACAGATGTCCCTTAGCTCTTGTAACATCACATGTCCAGCTCTGAGACATGTCATTATAGTAATTGGACGCGGAGTCGCCAGGCTTCGTCGCCTGACCTTTGATAGAGCGCTTCGACGAGGTCTGACCTTAAGCTTATCTGATTTAATCCGCCTATTCTTGCTATTGTCATAATTATGTGTTTGTAATAGTACATTATTAACTTAACAACTCTCCATTTTGAAATTATTTCCATTGAGCAAGTAATTTTTTTTAAGGAGGTTTTTAAAATAAATATTTCTTCTTAATTTAATCTTAATCATTTATTTATTGTTATTCATAATACTAGATGACCACATATTTGTGCTATTAATAAGCATAGCACTTTTGAAAGTAAATTTTTTTAATTACTTACTACAATATGTGGTTTAAACTTTCATGGTCACAAGGTCATAATAAGAGTTATTTGATTGTCATTGTTGGCGACAAGCAACACCAATCTCTTTCGGCTTTTATATTTCTAAATTTCAGTATTTTTGAATTTAGAATAGTTAACAAATATTTTAGAAAAATGACATAAAATTATAAATTAGTCTGAAAATATATTTGGTACGATCAAGACCTCTGGTTTCCTTCACCCTCGATTACATCCTTAACAGTCATGATAATGGAAGCTCCGTGAACATCGCGCTTGCAGCAATGCCAAAATATTGCAAATCGTATAAATAAGGTACATGATAGAAACCCTAAAATAACATAAAATAAAAAACATACATACTCGTACATTTACGTGAATTATCGCCTGTAAACAAGAACAATAATATATTTTCGGGAATAAAATAAAGTAGGTAACGTATACATAATGGGTACTGATCAATCAACACTAAATAACTAAGGCAAGAAAGGGCCTACCTGGTCAGTCGGAACCGAATAAACATAAGGTAGCGACTCAGAATTCTTAGAAGTCACGTTCAAGCCCGATTCGATTGCACCTTTGCACACGCATTGTTCAAAAGTCGTTACCAACTTACTAGTATGCAGACATCAATATTCTGTACAAAGGAAATATATGCTTTGTTATTTCGTAATACGATAAACAAAAATATACCGTATACGTTTATCGTATCCGAGATGTAACTGTTTCGATAAGAATTTTTTTTTGTGAATAAAAACTTCCCTACTTGGCATAGTACCAGCAAACGAGTCATTTAGTAGGTTGTTCAATGAATAAAAATCACGGAACAGAAAAAACCGATTTTTTTTGTTCCGTGATAAAAAATATAATTTCACCAGTCCACACCTAGTCTTTTTGAAAAACAAAAATATTTTGCCAAAATCTTAAAGGAAAGTTCTTATTGATTTATTGTCAGCCCACCAATGATTTCTTAATGTAATTTCATTGCAGCCCACGAACGGAATTCAAATTTATACTTGCAATAAAATTAAATCTTCAAATTTTGAATATAATTTTTAACATTAGGTAATACAAAGTAGAATTTCCTTCCTTGAAAACCTCCACCGTAGAACGCTGAAATACAATCTCGTTCAACGCTCGTTAAGGGCAGCCCTGACCCTAGGGTCGGGGCTGCTCTGACTGATCGTCTCTGAAACTCTGCAAATAGTGTACAGCATTTTTTGTAGTATTACTTTTTCGCCTATTATTTAAGAGCAGTTTTAAGCTCGAACAAAACATCGAAATCCATCGACTCCGTTTAAGTTATCTGAGCATTACAAAATGTAGAGACCTATAAGTTTATATTAAAGCATAAATTTAAAGTAAAGTAGTAACAGCCTATAATCATCCCACTGCAGGGAAAAGGCCTCCATCATTGAATTCAAGTTACCACTGCAATGATGGGAACTGGCATAATCACCACGCTTGCCAAATGCGGGTTGGTGATCACAAACCCGAGCAACGTTCGAAAATTCGAAACTTTTTGTTGCCCGACCCGGGGATCGAACCTGGGACCCCGAGATCATGGCCCGGTATTTAAACCACTAGACCAACGGGGCGTTAAGCATATAGCATAAATTTACACAAATATTATTTCGAGTCGGTATATCTGTAATAAGATGCAACAAACATTTTATGGTAACTTGAGTCGAACTCATATACCGCATGACAGGAAACATGTTAGCTGTATGTATAATAAATGTGCAAATATATAAACCTAAAAGCGCGTATCTCAAATATCTCAAGTAACACAAGGTCTCCTAACGAGTGACAATAATCCCATTGGAACACTAATAGGCAATGTGCAAGTTGTGTGAATATAGGAATACCAAATCTGCACATCATTCATGGAAAATTTGGTTAACAGGAAATGTTTACCAAATTTTCCGTGCTTGACGAGCTCATAAAATACGTGCAATTTTGGACAACGAAAAATGATCAACGAAGCATACTTTAAAAACTATCATAGTTTTGACATCGTTCGGTATTGTATATTTATGCCTCCCAAGTTGATTTGAAATACTGTAGGACATCAAACCCCTTATATACATATACCAGTAGTAAAACTCTAATTTGATAGATATGTAACACTAAAAAAAGCAATTGATATATACATAAAAACATTTATTTAAGATACTTCCTCAATTGTAGTGTTTGAATGGGTAGAGTCTGTGCCTTGGTTTTGTTTTACTTTTGGATTCAGTCTTAATAATCAAGTGTGTCATTTATTAAAGCTTCGGTTGATATAATATAAATAGAAGTCGACCAATATATCACTTCTGATACAAACATATTAATTTTTATTTTTCGTTAATCAGGCGCAAAAAAATTTTTCAAGAATACATCACGGATATTCGTGTTAGATTTTCTGAGCCGTAAACTTCAAGTAAATATCAGTATATAAACTTGAAAAATTTTGTCTCAGGCGGGACTCGAACCCGCATCTCCTCGCATGCCGGGCGGGCGCCATACCATTAGACCACCGAGACACTGCGACACGGCGCGAATTTTTCAAGCATATTCTTACGCTGTGAGCCAGCGTTGTTTCATCAAATGTTAGGAGTTTGCACCCTTAACACCCGAAAGAAACATCTTTGCAGATGTTTGACAGTCAGTTAAGATGAAACAGCTATTTATATACTTTATTTGATATTTTAGCAACTTAATTGCACTTATTATATCAGTATATAAACTTGAAAAATTTTGTCTCAGGCGGGACTCGAACCCGCATCTCCTCGCATGCCGGGCGGGCGCCATACCATTAGACCACCGAGACACTGCGACACGGCGCGAATTTTTCAAGCATATTCTTACGCTGTGAGCCAGCGTTGTTTCATCAAATGTTAGGAGTTTGCACCCTTAACACCCGAAAGAAACATCTTTGCAGATGTTTGACAGTCAGTTAAGATGAAACAGCTATTTATATACTTTATTTGATATTTTAGCAACTTAATTGCACTTATTATATCAGTATATAAACTTGAAAAATTTTGTCTCAGGCGGGACTCGAACCCGCATCTCCTCGCATGCCGGGCGGGCGCCATACCATTAGACCACCGAGACACTGCGACACGGCGCGAATTTTTCAAGCATATTCTTACGCTGTGAGCCAGCGTTGTTTCATCAAATGTTAGGAGTTTGCACCCTTAACACCCGAAAGAAACATCTTTGCAGATGTTTGACAGTCAGTTAAGATGAAACAGCTATTTATATACTTTATTTGATATTTTAGCAACTTAATTGCACTTATTATAACAGTATATAAACTTGAAAAATTTTGTCTCAGGCGGGACTCGAACCCGCATCTCCTCGCATGCCGGGCGGGCGCCATACCATTAGACCACCGAGACACTGCGACACGGCGCGAATTTTTCAAGCATATTCTTACGCTGTGAGCCAGCGTTGTTTCATCAAATGTTAGGAGTTTGCACCCTTAACACCCGAAAGAAACATCTTTGCAGATGTTTGACAGTCAGTTAAGATGAAACAGCTATTTATATACTTTATTTGATATTTTAGCAACTTAATTGCACTTATTATATCAGTATATAAACTTGAAAAATTTTGTCTCAGGCGGGACTCGAACCCGCATCTCCTCGCATGCCGGGCGGGCGCCATACCATTAGACCACCGAGACACTGCGACACGGCGCGAATTTTTCAAGCATATTCTTACGCTGTGAGCCAGCGTTGTTTCATCAAATGTTAGGAGTTTGCACCCTTAACACCCGAAAGAAACATCTTTGCAGATGTTTGACAGTCAGTTAAGATGAAACAGCTATTTATATACTTTATTTGATATTTTAGCAACTTAATTGCACTTATTATAACAGTATATAAACTTGAAAAATTTTTTTTGAAAAATATAAATAGCTGTTTCATCTTAACTGACTGTCAAACATCTGCAAAGATGTTTCTTTCGGGTGTTAAGGGTGCAAACTCCTAACATTTGATGAAACAACGCTGGCTCACAGCGTAAGAATATGCTTGAAAAATTCGCGCCGTGTCGCAGTGTCTCGGTGGTCTAATGGTATGGCGCCCGCCCGGCATGCGAGGAGATGCGGGTTCGAGTCCCGCCTGAGACAAAATTTTTCAAGTTTATATACTGATATAATAAGTGCAATTAAGTTGCTAAAATATCAAATAAAGTATATAAATAGCTGTTTCATCTTAACTGACTGTCAAACATCTGCAAAGATGTTTCTTTCGGGTGTTAAGGGTGCAAACTCCTAACATTTGATGAAACAACGCTGGCTCACAGCGTAAGAATATGCTTGAAAAATTCGCGCCGTGTCGCAGTGTCTCGGTGGTCTAATGGTATGGCGCCCGCCCGGCATGCGAGGAGATGCGGGTTCGAGTCCCGCCTGAGACAAAATTTTTCAAGTTTATATACTGATATAATAAGTGCAATTAAGTTGCTAAAATATCAAATAAAGTATATAAATAGCTGTTTCATCTTAACTGACTGTCAAACATCTGCAAAGATGTTTCTTTCGGGTGTTAAGGGTGCAAACTCCTAACATTTGATGAAACAACGCTGGCTCACAGCGTAAGAATATGCTTGAAAAATTCGCGCCGTGTCGCAGTGTCTCGGTGGTCTAATGGTATGGCGCCCGCCCGGCATGCGAGGAGATGCGGGTTCGAGTCCCGCCTGAGACAAAATTTTTCAAGTTTATATACTGATATAATAAGTGCAATTAAGTTGCTAAAATATCAAATAAAGTATTCAAGTAAATACTTAAATTTTATGTCAAAATTATATCATGTCGTCCTAGCAAATTTCTAAATATTGGCTAACCTACCGGAGGTAACGCTCGGCCGTAGGGCAACTATTTAGCATAACAAGGGAGGCATAACGCGGCCCGCGGCGGAAGGAGCGCGCCTAACTAGGTGTAAAACGAGCCAGGCCTTTGTATCCGCAGCGTCCACCGATTATGCTTGCGAAGCAAACGAGTCAGAAAGCTCGGTAGTGGAGAAAATATGCTTGAACATACGAGTACTCTAATGACATGTAAATAGGACTAAAGTACCTATTGTGCGTAGTTGGAATAGATTAAACCTTACTGTATACATATATGCGCGGAGGAGTCTTCACTAAAATTTGTATTTTGCGATTAGTAAATCTAAATACATAGTTAGGCTACAGACATTTTGGAAGAGAGCGGGCTAGAGAAAATAAAACTAAGAATTTCCCATAAATCTACATAACAAAACTTGTTTTGAACTGATTTATCCCGCATCCTTCATGTTGATAGTTATTATCTGTTATCCTAACGAACAGGATCATAAACTTTTAATTGTTTATTGCTTCTTTTAAACAATGTAGTTTCCCAAGGAAGCAAATAAACAAAAAGTTACGTTTTATAGTCTATTCTCCCACCAAGGATTCCGACAACATGTTGAAAGCAAAAAATATACAAAATATAGTTATTACGTTTCGTGCAGATGGCCCGTTTGATTTATAGGTCTATCAAAGTTGAACTAATAAACTATAAAATAGAATCAAATAAAGTTCTTAAAAAAGTCACAAGGTTTATTTAGAACTTCAAGTAACATTATATTTCAAGATATCTAAGTATCTTAGACGTGCCGTGCAGGATTATCAAATGCAAAATACAGCTAGATGTATACAAATCATATTTTCGAAGGTTACTTTTATAAGGTCTCGTGAATAATAAAAATTTTTTTGCAAAAGAAACTCCTTTGAAATGAGTGAAAGTGGCCGACACCGGACTGTGGCCCATACCAAATCGGGCTCTGCGCAGACGTCCAATTAGACGGAATGCGCACCCCTGCCACGATCCTTCACAGGGAGTACCATTTATAACAGATATTTTCGCTATTGCAGCAACAGTAATAATGTATCGAACACCGTACTCTGATTGACGTATTGCAGACACAGATACAAATAAAAATCGCTCTATAAATATGCTGTGTACTTCAATTTATGTCAATGCTGCATCGGAATTTTACAACGGACGCATTGATATGTACTCCGCCTTGGGTAGGTTATTTACTTTAAATTTATACGAGTAGTTGATGTTTTTTTTTTCATATCGTCAGCAGTTAGTGGAATAGCCAGTACCTATTAAATCAATTCATATAAACATGTCCATCTTTATCCTTATTATTTGCATAAGTACCTATGTTTTTTAATGTAAGTACTCGTAATTATTGCATTTTTACAACTGGTACTTTAAAGTAACGTTGATGTTATTATAACATCGTCAACTAATTTAACTATACGATATTTGATATAAAGATAATTTGAGTCCCGGTAAAGAATTAAGGATAGATTTTATCTCAGCACCACTTTTAAATGGGGTGAAAAGGTGGAAGTTAGAATTGCAATTTCATATGGAACAAGTTTGAGATCCTAAATATAACATGGGATTGTTGTTAATGTAACCCTGTTGGTGGTCTAAATAAATAAAATTAATTTGATAGTTTTCTTCCTTGAAATTATCTTCAAAGTTTATATTTTCTTAATTTCAGAAGAACAGATGGCGGATGCAATTTTTTTTATTTTTGTCTATGAAGAGTTATATAATCGGGAACGCAATATAACTGGGTATGCGATATTGCCGATTCCCACGCGGACTGAGTCTCAAATATCACATTCTGTACCGTTCCTCGAAATTTATCGTGGTTAAAATTTCACGTAAGCAGTACTAGGTTGCCCAAAATAAGACACGAAGTTTCATATTGAACATTGGTATGCAAAACCATGATGATACACTTCATAATACCTCTACAGCATAATAAAAACCGTCTTACAGATAATAACGATAGTACGACGTTCATCTGAGCGGTTTACCTAAAGCTCACTCAAAGGATCAAAGAATCTGGTTTGAGATCCGCCTGTAGCTCGGTCGCCGTACAAGGCGCGAGTCGACAATGGCATGGGAACCCAACTCATTTGAGGAGAAAATATTATGTCGTGTCGCTCCTGACTCGCTAAATCGCTTTTTAAATGGAACCAACAGACGACGGCTCGTGCACAATACGAAGCGACGATTATCCAAACCGAGTATTACAGAAAATACAAGCCATCCAAATAAACACGTTTTCGATTGCCAGATCCTTATTTTGGATGTAAGCAAATTACATGAAAGGAATTGTGCGAAACTGATATGGTGTGGTGCAATAAAAAACCTGTCAATGTCATAAATATAAAGGAATATCATTTATATTGATGGCGGTGGTTATTGAAATTGAGTTGCACATTTTTAAGAAAATTACTGTAGGTTTTTTTGCAAGGAACAAATGTACCTACTTTATCGCTTGAGTCTAAGAACAGTAAAATGTACAATGATTTGTGTGGTGCTTGCCTATCTCGACCCTTTCTCGTACAGTAGGTGTCGGAGTACCACCAAAAGAAGATGGGCAGCAGAAATGTTTCTTTGCCCTTGACCGAACTGCGATCGCAAGCCTACCTGACAAGCGATGCAATGGCTAAATTCCAGCTGTGAACTGAACTATTAAATAAATTGTAAAACTATAAAGTTTTTTAAAATATACATGCCTTGTTATAGGTAGGTACATACTGGAAAAAAAACGAAAACATGTAGGTTATCCAGAGATTAAACAATTGTCATCAAGCGCTACATAATATTTCCGTTCTGTCCACGCTTACGTCATACGTGCTTCACCTTGAATAGAGTAAACACGCTACATGCTCAGCGTAAGGATTATCAGCGTTTATCACTGTTTATCTGAGAGATAGCGGGTACCGGGCAAATTGAGCGGGCGCCGTGATAGCTTTATCAACATGATGACCAGGAGGAACGTATTTTTTTAGGACGGACCCGCATTATTGACGACAATAATGATCGATTGCGAGTTAATTTTGTTTCTGATTTAGAATTATAACATTCTTTTCAATTAGAATTGACGACAATAATTACTATTTTGTTAATACAAGTAGGTACTTAAATTCATTAACGTTAAAAGGGGCGTCATTTATTTTCAAATTGTCCTATATGGACCTTTCAACAATAATTTAATTCCTGTATAAGGGTCCATAGTTTCTTTACATAAGCACCATTTTCGGGAACTGTTTTGATTTTTTATTACATTTCCATATCCAATCAAACTTTACCTGCACGGTGATGATGACTTTACACATAAAGCTATCATTTACTTTTTTTTTAAATAATCTAGTACTCACAGATATAAAAAACTAGATACTCTACCAAACCTGACCAATATTGAGGGTCCACTAGAATATTTGGGTACTTCTTCTTTCGCGGACATTTCAGTGTTTGTTAAGGAACTGGGTATAATTTCCTATTTTTAAACTATGATAGACCCAGTGAAAACCAATGATGTCTGGTCATATCAGTCAAAACTCATAGCCATGTTGGGTCCTGGTATAGTTGCTGTTCTAACATAACTTATCTTGAGGAATGAGTAACATCACTGAAAACCAATTTGGACCAGTAATGAGCTTCTTTTGTGAATTTATATAAAACGATTTTTTATTATAGTTCGTTGACTTCACTTACAGCATTATTGGCATATTGCAGAAATAGTGAGTCTTAGAGATAAAAGGTCACGCAATTCTAAAAGGATCTCAGTATCTTTGATTATTTCTAAGATTTTGGTTTATACTCGTGATTTGTATGCTTCGTAAGATTGCACAGAAAAATCTTTAACCTGTTACCTGAGTCATCTGAGTATTATCGAAATACTGCTCCCGCTATTTATATTGTATTCTATGTTAGTACCACACAGATTTCCAATGTTTGCTTTTAGTTTGGCTACCTTACTTGTCCGTGGTCTCTGGACAGCGTACCTGCACTGGACTTATTAATATTAATGGTGCAGCTTATTATTAGCACAACGAATGAATACTGCGTTATTAATAGCACAAGTACAGCAATGCTGATCGATTTGTCCCTAACAAATGCGTGATACAAGAACAGTAATATTACTAAACAATATTTTCTATACCTAATCATAGTTTCAAGAGAACTAGAGACTTACTTAAGGTATCCTATGTGTATGTAATGTACATTATGTACTTAAGTTAAAATTTTAATCAAAACTAAGGCTGGGTGTTATATAATCTTAAAAATAGTAATTGTAAACATTCTGCAGCAAATTCTTATTTTGCGAATATTCAGACTTCACTTCACGCAAAGCAAGTCGAATATATCACTAACCAAATCATTTTTTTAAATACGGCAAGGCGTCACTAACCTTATAAAGAGAGCAAAACAGTGACCTTGAGCGCTCGAAGGCTGACTGTACAACAAGAAATAAACCGGCGTAAGACCTGCCACAAAAAAAAACGACCAAGCAAGCCCGCCGCCCGGCAACGTTAGGAACGCGAGTTAACGTGAAAAAGTTTAACAACGCTGGGCACTAAGTAATAAGACTAATAATATTATTATTTAAATTTACTGACGTGTTTGGAATTTGGATGTTCTTTTGAATGAAATATACATATTGGTAGTTGATGAATGTTTATGTTGAGTTACCGTGCTTTGTCATTTTAAATAGGTGCGTATACTACGTTGTAGTACATTCTTAGTTTATCATAACCAAAGTTGAACGAAACCATTGTAGAGGTGAGTTTGCCAGAATAACGAATCAGAGCTAGTTATCTCTCAAACAGGGCTTAGCATATTTAATATGACCTCATATAAAACAAATTGATAATAAAGCAGAATTTCACAATAACGACAGATATCTGCCGAGTAGAGCAGATGTGGTGCGAATTGGGTTACAGCGATAGGGTATCGTGGCGTGAATCTATTCGCCACTCGATTTGTAGCAATGAGCCTTGGGGATTGCAACTAACTGAGAGATTGCGTTCAAACTTAGTAATTCGGTGAATGGAACTGAAAGTGGTGGCAAAACAAAAGTGAAGTCTTTTACTTTTCCTGCGTTACTCTCACAGGTTACTCTAGTTTCGTATCTCAACCGACGAATAGAAAATACTCCATCGTTATCCTACGAAACCTACGAAATCACAAGCTGTTGACAAAAATCATTTGAGGCATCAAAAATAAACCAATATTGGCAAACTATGGACCTTCATCACAAAATTTCTTGTGTCTATCTGAAGCATCAAGGTTTGATTGGGTAATAAATTATGAAAATGACTATTATTATTAAACCTAATAACACTTTGAATAGATAATAACGATCAAACGGGCTTAGTGTTAGCTGTGGGTCACGGATCAAATAAACACAGACTGTATCGCCTACGCGTTTGCGAAATGTAAGCTACGAGCAGCAATGCTATGAATGAAATAGATAACCCGATACTCCTACTGATAAAACATAAAATATTTAAGCTAAATCTTGATGTTTGTTTTATTCAATAGTTTATAAGTGTTTACACCGCACAGACTTTGCACAAACCTTTGAACGAACTGCGACTGCCAAACCGCCAACCGTAGCGATGGCTAAGCGTGTCAATATTTTTAAAATCCTCCCATGGGAGAGACTTTTAGCCAGTCGTGGCTGATGCTGATGTATTTGAGTGTATTACCCATACTTGTAATACTACTATGACAAGCTGGATACCCTTCAATTTAAGCTGGGTTTAGAACATATAAATTAAAAAGTTTTAAAAAGACTGCTTCAAAACAAGATGCTTACTTGTTATAGGTAAATGGTAATATACTTACTTTAAATGTTGTACTCTCTCGGTGGAAACTAGCGAACTTTTTTTATCCGTGCAACAACTTTTTGAGTATTGTACAACATTCTGAAGTCATTTGAAAACACTATTCGTTTAAAAGAACAACTCATTATGGCTGAAAGTTAGAGATTTGTTGACAAAGTTGTATTTATAAAATAAGATTTAAGCTTTCATGGTCACTATTACCAAAGTTTTTTGATTCGGAGTTTATAGTTACACCATGTATTTTGGTTTTTTATGTGTTTCTGATATTCGACACTGTTCGCAAGTTCCTGTTCAATCGATTCAACTATTAAATTGCACTCTTTAAGGTTTTTATAGAACACATTAACAATAATAAGGAATTATCATAACGGAACAAAATGGTTAAAACATTTGTGTGTCAGGAATAGTTATATCCGTAAAGAATAGTCGCAAAGTTCTGGATTTAAGAAAACAATCAATTTACAACGTTGTAGTACTCGTACCTAACGCGACAGAACATTGTTATGCAACTATAATAATCATACACTCATTGATTTATTCAATCAAAGATCGTGCTGGTGTGATGAAGCGCTGCTCGGCATTTAAATCACATTAATAAGTGATAGGGCTGGTACTAAAAAATATTATAAGGAAACTAAGTTTGCTTTAATTACCCAACTAATCATATTTTGTACCAACGCACAGTGGCATAATTCACACTGAGGTAAAACTTCTTTTTCTTATCATGTCAACGGCATAGTCTCTTTATATTTTATGTGACCAGTATTTCGCCACACTGACAACATATTTGGTGGCAGGTAGCTGTCATCGCTTATGCAGTTATCCAGACTCGCATGGCAAGACAGAAGGTCGTACTTTGTTTTGGGAGCCCCGAAGATAAACATGTTGTCTTGATTGGCCTCCCCCACAGAACATGGAAAAATGTTCTGTGGCCTTCCCCATCCATCATGCACCGCAGTCTATTCTAGGCTTTCCAACCACAATCCAACCACAGAAAATCCGTTCCCGGTGGTAGGACCTCTGACGGCGGGTAAAGGATATTGTTATCTCCATTGGGAGACCTAATGTTTGAATCGGCACTAGCATAAACTTGTTAAGTAGCTTCAACACAAATTAATACTTTAAGCAGAGCTAATAGTTTATGAGAGCAGAAGAGAGAAGAACATGTCATTTTTTATATTCTATCGACTAAATGAAGGGTTCTTATTACAATCTCATGTCATGCTTAGGTAAGTGCTGCTGCTTAAGTCATGGACGCTCAACTCTAATACGTAAAATTCTTTAACTTTTACGGCTGCATCTTCATTTTCTTATTGTTGCTATCTAAGTTCCAGTCTAGGCTTTCTTCGAAATAGCAACCCTACACTAGATTGTTCGGGCCCTTGTGCGAGAGCCGAGGTGTATCGAATTCAAACGTCATAGCTCTGTGACGACAGAGTACTTAGAAACGGTGACTCACACAATCATAAAATTATGCAGTTATTTTTCATTCGTACGTTTATAAAAGATTAATGTTCTCAGTTTATCCGGAAAATGAATGCAGTACATTTCATTTTTCCTGTGTTTGAGAAGTGAAGTACTGTCTAGTTAAAGAGCCTAAATAATCATAACTGATAAATATGATACACTACTTGAAACGAATTAGTAGGTTGGTAGGTGTTATTTAACTGTTTACTCTTTGCGCCAAGTCATCAACATGCCTGCCACATAGTATTATTTACTATCTTTTTATATGATTTCATGGAATCCAGGAAATACGTTTAAAGTTGATTGATGAATTTGCAAATAGGCACTTCTATTAAATTTTTAACGACTAAGTATCGAACTGTCACGGTTCACTTTCAGGTTACACCTTCAACATTATTTAATGTGTCATTTCTGAGTTTCTTTCGCTATGATTATGCATATTATACTAAAAATAAACTTTGATAAGTAATACAATGAATCTCTCCATCATTGACAATCCTTCGCGTTTCGAAAGCTATTGAAACAGCTTCGTTTAAACACTATTTCGCTTTACGTATCTCCTCCTATCTGTTTGAACTAAGGGCAGATAAATGATACAAGTTAATATGTTCTAAGATCGCTGTTAGAAGTGAGATTGGTTTGTTGATACGCGCCTCAGTGCAGGCTCATTGTACTGTTTGAAGACTGGTTGAGTAGTGGTCGCGGCGCCTACGCATGCGTGGGTGCGGCTCTGAGGGCTGACTCTTTGATTTGCACATTAAAGGATATGTTGTCTCCTTCTAACCCACAGCTTTTGAAAAGGATACAGACGCAGAAAACGTTTGGGTTTTTGTAATTTTCTTCTTACATAGAAAAATATTCAATGAAAATTATAAAATAAGCCACCAGTTTTGATAACTATTGTATACCTTTTTGCGTTGCATGACTATTTCAAAATTAACGGAATTTTAACGAAGGGAATAAGGTACCTACTTATGTTCACGTTTAAATCCCGTGATACTTTTTTTTTATCACCAATTTTGAGTCAGTGTATGATGATTGTTGGTGAATTCTTGAGTGGCACCAACTTAAATATATACAAACTAAACCAACTTAAATGTGTACAAAAATATACATGCATTTTACATTTGATGTCGATTATTTTTTACTGAAAAAAAAACAAAAAAAATATTTGCGGCTGTTAACTCTATCAATCTATCCTTCGGGGTACTTTTTGGATAATTTAAACGCGAGCAACTTTTAAGAATCGGGAAAAAAACACCGCTATTGGTTTTTCGTTTTTTCTTTGGATGAAAACATGAGATGAAGACATGTTGATAACATAATTATTAATATACATGGACAAGTTCTTATTTTCGTAAGGCAAACACATAGTTAATCAATTCCACACCAATAATACTGTTTTACTTAAGTGGCAACCTTGCATCTGATCCTCCGTCGTGATCTTGAACCATCGACGCCGGGTTTTAGTACCGCAATATGTCGGCTGACTGATATTTCGCCACTTGAAATGAGACCAGTCTTACAGCCCAGTCTGTAGAGTCCGTTTTATCGTCTAGTATCTATATTTGGCTTTGCAGCATCTGTTTGCTTTTGTTCCAAAACTTAATAAATTTCATATGGTTTAATAGATATTAATAAGATTCAACTGCAAAAATGATTCCAATAATGAAATTTACATAGACCTGAATTATTTACAAATTGATTTCATTTGTTTACTTTTTATCCATTAATTAATTCATCTTTCACTCAACTCTTTACAGATTATTGCTACGAAATTAAAGAATCGAGGCCATTGCCCTGCAGTGGGATGATGATTATAGGCCATTACTTTTTTGTTTAACTTATATGTCATAATGGTGTTATTATACAAACACTAGCTGTTGCCCGCGACTGCGTCCGCGTCAATTGCTGTTATTATGATCGCGACTATTTTTGCAATATTTTTCACTGATGCTTCGCTCCTATTGGTTGCAGCGTGATGTTATATAGCCTAAAACCTTCCTTAATACATGGACTATCCAACAAAAAAAGAATTTTTCAGATCGCACCAGTACTTCCTGAGATTAGAGCGTTCAAACAAACAAACAAACAAACTCTTCAGCTTTATAATATTAAGTATAGATGAATAATCATTGCATAGTCAGTATTTCCCTCTACAAGCTAAGTATTTATATTTAATTACGAACTTGAAATTCCAATCAAAGTAGAAATAACACCCTAAGTGTTCAATATAATCTCGCTAGAAAATTACAAATGTACAGTAAGACACAACTGTCATAGGAAATAGTGTGCAATGGAGATAGTTTCAAAACTTTATTGCGAGCAACTTGTGAAGTACTTACTTACAGGGAGCATATTTGATGTTTTTGGAAAGAGAACAAAATTCTAAAGCCTGTATTAAAGGAGAAAAAAGTTGGTTACGAAGCTAATGTGATAAGAAGGAATGGAGAGAGTCAGCTTGTTAGATAAGAGTAAGTACAAACAACTGACGCGAGTGTGTAGATCTAAGAGAATCGAGATAACAGAATAAACAAAAGAGTTTTAAATTACTTTCGCATTGTCAAAAGTGTAACTAATCATTAAATCATATATACTTATCATTGATGTGGTGCCAATTTGAATGATGGAGGCCTTTTTCGTGCAGTGAGATGGTTATAGGCTGTTACTTAACTTTTAATTTTTATAATAGGCACTTTTTACCCCCATAGAGGACGAATTTTCAAAAATCCTTTCTTAAGTGCTCACCTACACTATAAAAGAAAGTATGGTGAAAAATTTCAGGTTCGTAATCCCAGTAGTTTGGGCTGTGCGTTAATACGTCAGTCATTCAGTCAGTCAGTCAGTCTGTCATTAAGTCATTTTTCATTTTTATATACTTAGATTAAACAAATAATCTATCCATTCATACCTTGATACTAAACTGAGAGTTAACATCATTCATAACTGCCGTTACAGCGAAACTCCATCTCTACAAGGGATTTGAAATGCAATATATCATTGATTCAGCAATGTATCGGTTGAGTTGGTTTGATACTGATTTCTTCTTTTTATCGTATGATTATTCTTCTCATTCTTCAAGAATGATCTGGTGTTAGAGTTTTCCAAGACGCCTTTAACAAGCCTTTGGCGTGACATGTTTTTACCCGACTACGGCGAAGCAAAAAGGAGAGTTATGATTTTGACCTGTATGTATTTACGTCTTCTATCTATTGCTGAAACCGAGACCGACTGCATAACGTGCCAAATATTTCAAACCTAAGTCAATTTGGATATTATTGTTTGTTGTTGTTGAACCATTATGTAGTTAGGCATGACACCGAACCATTACCTATCGGGCTATCGGGTCGTCAAACATCAGGCCTATTGCTGATACCAGTTTCAAAAAGAAACATTCTTCTTTGTTTTAATTAAATTAAAATATAGCTGTACTTAAAAATCAGAAAAGCCTCAATGACAAAAATGGCTGAATAAAATATTTAGGAACAAGCAGTCAATATAATATTTTGATGTTAATCTGTCACCCAATTGATGCTAAATAATTTGGTACGCAGGAAAACAATTATTTACCGCAGTCAAATATGAATGAGCTAGATATTTAATTGGTTAACCGGAATTTAAGTTAGCTTATAACACTCACTGACAAATGCTGAAACATCAGAAAAATTTAAAACGGCTGAACCAAAAGACCGGAGTACCTACTTATCCATACAAATATGGCGTCAAGAACAGTGAATAACATTTTAAGGTTGTGTCTAAGTAATAAAGAACTGGATGACTGAAAAAGCATTTTGAATGCGCAAAAACAACTTCCGACCAACTCCTGTCAACGTTGCATTCCAAAATCGCTGGGCAAGTACATACATCACGTAAACATTGAAAGAATCCGCTGTAGTACGATACTGTTTTTTAAAATACAATTGATAACAAACGATGAGTGAAATTGCTTTATAATACTTTAAATGTAGAGTTGTATTTGTACGGTGTGATAAACAAGTTGGTAAGGTCAAAAACCTCATAAAAATATTGTATTGGTGTACGTTATCTCAAATTAAATCTCTTTGACATAAAACGTATGTACACAATCTCAATTTGCGAACGAGATATCATGGAGATACCTATCTTTGCATTGTTCGTAGTCATTACATTTCGCATTCGATTGCAACCAACTCTATTCACAAGATTGTTGCGTTGGTCAATAGGAATGCCAGTTAGCTCTATTCGAGGTTTACCTAGCAATAAATTTGATATGTCAAATAGATAATAATAATTGCTAAACTTTAATAGGTTGACATAGACCCGTTTCGGTTAATGTAAGCTCGTAATCATGGTAATGCGCTCCGAAAATCCCTACAAATTAGCCATTTGAAATGTCATTTTTAGTACATCAAGATGTTGATCATATTTTATACAAATTATATCCCTGCTAGCCGTAAGTCAAGCTGTTTATTATCGACATAAACGTTTCTGAAAAAGGATGGTGGCACGCTGCACCAGCGCGTACGTGTCTTTATAAATAACGGCGATAAATAAACAGTCCCTGGGCAAAGCTACCGTGATGTCCAATAATTGGAACACGGTTTCACGTGTCACGGGAGACTAACTGTTCCATTACGAGGCGTCGCGCTGAGATCGCTCGACGACACCATATACAAACCTTATGTTTAACTGAATGGATTAATAAATCAAGCCGGAGATGAGTTTATGGTGGCCATTCGTCACTAGAGGCCTCGCCATGTTTATCCGTACAAGGGCATTGTTGAGACATCGCACGGATTGAAGCTCATGCTGTTATCTTTTTCAGTGAGATTTATTTAATTTCTTTAGCGAAACATGTCGGTATGATGTTTGTAGGGATTGTATCACATCACTATTCAATCGATATAACGGTAAAAACACAATAAATAAAATTAATATCAGTAACATAGTCGTGGCACAAATGTTATTTGTTATTCAATCAAGTCAATAGAGTTGAACCAACTAAATGACCTGAATGTTTGACATAACATTGAAAACTACGGTTGGGTTAATTTAGTCAAGGTTGTCATCGCCTTTGGAATCCCTAATTTATCCAATAGAAAAAAACCTAAAATATGGAATCTTAGCATGATGACTATATGAATAAATCAAACTATCCTGGGAACCAGTGAAGTCCGAAGTATGCAACTTAAGTCCACCACATTACGGACGTAACATGCTCATTGAATTCTCTATTAGAGGAAGGTGTCCCAAGCCGCAGTCATTTGTGTGACACACGGTCGTCCCGCGCCCCGCTGGGATAGACGTGTGAACATTTTAATTGGTGAATCCTCCTAGGGGACAACCCTACTTACACACAAATAGGATTATTGAAACGAGCGCTTACGGCCACGCTATTTACATAAAAACTAGTTTCCAAATATCCAATAGTATAATAAAATGAAGTGTCGAACTACGAATGGAAAACTTATGCGACTATACCTTACTCGGTCGTGAAGACTATTCTTCAAGCAAACATAATAAAAAGCTAACGTTTACTGCCTCCAAAACGGTGAAAAAACCGATCTATGTAAGCAAACATTACAAAATCGTGTCAAACTGTGAGAAAATGTCTTTATTCGTAGGTAAACTTTAACTTCCAAAGTTATGCGTTACACCCACATGGCTATTTTTGTAACGTATGAAATAAGCACTATATGTTCACGTGTAGTAGTGAAATATCCAATTCGACATACGTTTCATTTACCAAAGAATCAATGTATCTGAATACCGTTAGTTAATTATTTGCAATGAAAAAGTCCCAGAAGGATGAGCAAAGTAAAGCAATGTAGTTTTACCGTAACATATACTCATCTATTAATATAAAGAAATACTGTTACCCTATTAATTTTAACATATAAAATGCCTATAAACTCTGCAGACTAAGGGGTGGTGGAATCTACTTCCTAGTGGTCCACCCTGGGTAACAGCATCTTTGGTTTTCTCACCAATGATGACGGCTAACAGATTCCTCTGCGGTGGTAGGCTTCGTAAGAGGCTGCCTGGCTGCTACCACCCTCCTGCCGGAGTCCACCGCCAAACAGTTTTTCTGTGTTCCGCTGGTGTATGGGGGAACCAGTACATCTGGGTAAGCTCGCTCCATCTTAGGCTTTTTCTTAACCGTATAGTTAAGTTAGTATGCAAGTAGTCAAAAGCAAACCCTTATTTATAATTTTAAAAAAAGATAGTTACCTAATGAAAGTAAACATATCATTGTTATAATTCATTTTAAATAAACATCGTTCTGTACGCATATGTAACATATTATTTGCTCAAAGCATAGCTCTATTTCCGTAGAGTGTAGTAATATATCAGCCGGAGTAATCCACGAGATCATTATAACTGTTCTCCGGTGAAATAACTCCGTGAGTAGATCTACCGCTGTTTGTAATTCATTCATTCCTAACCTACAGTTAGCCCCGCATAGCCCTTATGCGGTATTGTGTTGATGTTATTTAGACATTCGTAAAGAATTAAAAATATTTTGTGTTAACATATAAGCATAACATGCTCCTCCAAGATGTATTTGCTTATTAGTATTAAAATCTTTGAGATTTATTCCTATGGACATCATTTAAAACTAAATGTTTGTGTACTCGTGTGTCTTGAGAAGTTTTGGTTATTTTATTTGTATTTTGCTGATTTTGTTAGGCAAAAATCAAATTTTTTAACTGTATTAAGTCTTATCATTTGTAAAACTAAGGAAGTTGAAAATCCCCAAATAAATATCCTGCCTCATAAAATTGTAGGCAGCTGTATCGGTAATATATCACAAATACGCTTGCTATCGGTGCAGCCGTGTTTATAGTGCGATAATATCACTGTAGACATAATATTTATAGTTCATCTAAAGCGTCTCCAAGATATACAAAAAAACATTTTTCACAAAAAATATGCCACCTATTTCGAGTCGGTGCATGACGATTTTCTATGAATTGTCGTACGTATGGGACCTTTTTTTTGATAACGTTTTATTTCTGACGTCTTTTAACCCTATTAACTACAATTTGGGATGATTTCTTCTATTTTCAAATTTGAAGAGTCTAACTTTTACGTACCGAACAAAAAAACATTGAAATCGATCTTTCTGGTATAAATGGCGTGGTTATACATAATAAAAACATTTGCCTATACAATCTAACAAATACACAAGAGATAAGAACGTTTATTATAAGGTTGTAAGAAACTAGATCCTGAACTAAGCTAAATGTACGAACTTTAGTAGATCAGATAAACACGTTTCAGCATTAGTAGTAAAGTAACACATAAATACATATTGTAAAACGATACCTATATCTGCTTATTGGAAAACCTAGTAATCGATACAATTAATATTAAAAAATACTGTGTTTTGTTGATTAAAGGATGGATTTTATTCGTGGGCAAACTTTGATGCATGCCACTTTAGTTTGGACCTAAAAGATAATGTTAATAATACACAACACTGTTTACATACTTATATGGAAGACTGCTACATGTAATAATATCTAATTATTAAAAAAAAAATACTGTCCCGATTTATTTGTCGAGAGGACGGCTAATAGCCTAATAGGCAGCGACAATGTAGCAGACGTAGAGTATAACGCTGTGTTATTTTATGTGACTTCAGACATACGCTCTGGATTACAGGTACCGTTCTTAACGGACATTCCAATATTTCTAAGAACTAGAAACAATTAGATGAACAGATGCATTACTTAATTAAACTTTTTATTAATACTCAGCATATTCATTAGCAGTTAGTGTACAAGCTAAATCTTTTACAATTTAAACTAGCTGATCAGAAAGATAAATTGATATTTTAGTACAATTATTAAATACTTTCTGAGTGAGCTACATACAATAGAACTAGTTGGTACACCCGGTTTTAAACAAAAAAGATGTATGGTGCGAATTGATGCACAAGCAGGTGATAATTTACTAGCTTTGAAAAAAAAAAAGTATAAACAAAGAATGAAATGACAAAAATCTGTATTTTGATTCTTTTTTAAACCTTTTTTTTCATGCGAAAACCTGTATGACCAAATATATAAATATTTCACTTGGTCATGTTTACGGATAAAATGGCACTAATAAAATACCTGTTTTAAAGTCAGATCTTTTATGTTGAGAAGAAACGATGCTATGCTACCGTAATTTAGGTCGTCATCCTCATTAGAATTTAAGAACAGCGACGAACAGTGACAAATGTTTTGAGCACTCGTAAAGCACTCTCTGAAGATAGTACTAGTTGGCAAAAGTACCTTCGACATTGTAATTCAATTGTTAAACGAAATGTATTTAATTGGAAATCGCACCTTATCTCAAACACATAGGGTGGTTATTGAGTTAAGAATCTGCGAGATATGTCTGTAATTTTAGACACTGAGTGGGTTGAGGTATCATAAGCCACCCGCGGGGGACTTGGATACAATCCAGCTACAGCCGATGTTCTAGTTACGCAGGTCACAACATGCAGGAAGTGCATTGTAATCTATGACCATATTAAAACCCAAAGTAATAGGCTGAGATCAGTTCAAAAATATATGCAAAATAAGTTTATTTCCCCTTAGAGTCATAAGGGGAAATAATTCACCGGGCAGTATGAGTCTACGAAGTTTCGTATGTAGATTTTTACCATTTGTACTGACCGTTGCATAAAACTGTTACATAATTTTATGGAGCCGAGTGTACTTTTCACCTTTTCTTAAAATATGATGTTAAGTGAATGTTGTGTTTTGCGGATATGATCTTATAAGATTATGATATTTTGCGAATATGATGTTATAAGAGTATGATATTTTGCGCTAAGTATGTTTTACGAATGTGGTCTTTTGAGAATATGATATAGCGACGAAGGGAAATAAACAGTGTGCAACAAAAAAAGTGCAGTGGTGTGGATTTGCTGTAGCGTACCTCCGGCATTCGACAGTCAACTAAGTAACGAAATGATACGAGTATATATCTTATTTGTACATTTAATACATACATACACTTTTTGCATAATTAATCAACTGTATGTGTCACTACAAATGGCAAGGCTGTTTCTAAGAACAATTATACCTATATACCTACAGGATGTGCAAAAGAAATATTTAAAGAATGGGAATATTATATGAGAGGAATTAGCATGCTAATTAAGCCATCGGAAGAATATCACCAAACTGTGTAAATCTCTTTTGCCTACTTTTCGTCCCATATAATATTCCCACTCTTTGAATATTTCTTTCCTTCTTTAAATAATAATTTTATGGTAAAAGTTTGTAAATATCAATTTTTAATGTTATTTTCTACGTCCTGTAATATCTGCAACTCCACATAACTTTTTACATATTAATCTTTTTCGCTTTTATTTCTTTTCATAAACAGCTCTGATGTTGGTCTATTTCTGTCACAAATCGCACCCTTGTTACCGTTGAAGTACGGTTGGGCAAGTCAACGTTCACTGCAAATGGCTGTATAATTTTAGCTTCATTCGGCCCTTTTAAAATGAGATGGTGACGAAAAGCAGAGTCATCTAGAAGTTCAGCACAATTGAGTTCAGTGATCATACACTCTTAGCTGGTGACACTAACTAGTATTAATCAACAAATTGTCTCGTATGTACAAAATTTACCAAAAGTAGGTACTAACAAACCTTTATACGAGAAGCAGAATTCTTTTTTTTTCAGTGCATCAATAACGTCGTTGATTGCTTGTTCATATATTAATTATTCAATCTACGTTTCTCGTCGTAATTTATCAACTTTGTGGGTGTAAAAGCCGTGCGTGACTGAAAATAATATACAACGAAAACAATTACTGAAATCGGTCAACTCTCCAAAAGTTCTGCATTATTATGATAAAAAATACAGTCCCTACATCCTCTTTTTCATCCGTTGAAAATAAATTTAATCTAATTAAATTAATCATTGAATTTGTAACGTACCCTTATTAAATGGTAATTAATACTTTTATAACATTTTTTTCCGTCTATTCTTTGCATTTCTATTGTTTATTTAAACTAAGTACTAAGGATTTAAACTTTTAATGTTCTCCATCATATTATTTAACTTCTTCGAGATTACTATCATATTTTATGAGTTTCCGATATTTAACGATCATGGCACAAGCAACAGTGCCGAAATATCGAAATCTCATGAAAAACAAGGTACTTACATGGTTGAAATTTCGAAGCAACTATCCCACAGATTGGGATATTTAAAGACTCGAGTAGTGCATCTTACACAAGTTCAGTTAGTAAGAAAGAATGTATTTGGTCACGTGGCATGAATTGGTCACACTAGCAACGCAGTACCATTTTAACACGCTTGCTGGTATACAAGACGTGATCGAGACTTCAAAGGAAGCGGTGAAAAAATGTGGATTAAAAATCTTTGTCGGATTCCAGTGACCAAATGGAACTTCGTATTCTAATAGAGTGTCTTTGAGTTATGTAAGTAGATTGCATATTAAAAAGATTCTATCAAATTCAATAAATTTGTATTATTTTGAACCAGGTCGGCATGAATCTTTGGTTTACCTTAACCCGAATTTAACATATTTCCAGTTATTAGCGATGATTTCTTCGTGTCTTATGGTTTTATATGGTTAGATTCCTTGTTGACGATACGGAGGTATGATAACAGTAACTGCAAATGTTATGATTAAATAGACTTTCCTAACCGTACCTATCAAAAATTGACTATTATTTTTTTCAGTATTTATACTTGAAAACGCCCGGCATACGAGATGTGAATTCGAGTCCCGTCTGAGACATAATTTTTCAAGTTTAATACTGATATTATAATTGCAATTAAATTGCTTAAAATAATATCATATGAAGTATTTATTTTCTTCTCAATGTTGTATGTCCTCTGACCATGTTATTTAATATCATAAATTACTTACATACCTAGGTTAAGAAACCATGTACCTATATATTAGGTAATAAGGTATGAAAAATCTATATTCTTTATAAGAAAAGATAGTTCAGAGTAGGAAAAACTACATAATCATCATTCATACGTAAAATGCAATCATCGTCATAAACTCTGCTTTCACTAAATTCGTCGCCATCTGTTCTATTTTTCATTTTATTTATTTTATTACATAGTATTGTATTATTGTAATCATCATTAGTATGTAGTTTAAATTATGTATATTGCTGTTGTATATATGTAGTTTATATTACGCGTCTTTTTTTTTTTAGTTCCGTCTGATCTTAATTTTTTTTTTTCTATCAAATGTAAAGTTTTTTTTTTTGTTTTAAATATCGCACTGCCTACAAAACATTTCTGTTTGACCCAAAGGTCTGACTGGTAGAGAATGCCATCTGGCATTAAGTCCACCTTTTGTACATTTTACAAATTTGTGCAATAAAGCTTAAATAAATAAATAAATAAATAATTTAATTACAGATATAAATTAATGTATATAATAAACTAGAACTAGGAATCATAAGTTTAATAGCTACTTCTGCTTTCCATTTATAATCAGACCACTTTAAAGGTGAAGCAGAACAGACAACATTCGCAACACCAAAATTACAGGAATGAGTTATAGGAAAAGTATGCTAATGTAAGTAAGTACCTAACTATTAATGCCAACGTTGTGGGTTTCGAAATCTATGTGTAAAGCTTTAATAGATACAGGTTAGGTAATCAAAATGTTTCTCTACATGATACGTAGGCAGTGTTCTAGCGTTTTGTGTTGTCTACTATTTTTTTAAACTTCGTACTTACCTGGAAAATTCCTTACAGTTGGTAGGTAGTTACCTATTTGGTACAGTTTTATTTCGTTGGTAAGTTTGTTTTAGACAATGTATATAATATTCTACAATAATATGTAGTTCTTTAGAATATACGAAATTTGTTATCATTGAATTCATCTTTATAATCGCTTGACCGTACTAAAACTGTTTTTTAAGCGGACTAAGTTGAATTTAAGTATTGAAGGCGTGTGTGAGCAAGGCAGTCAAACTTCACTCACAGGTAGAGGAAAGCCTTTACATCCGGACGAACGTTTTTGTTAGTATCTTATAGGCTCTACTATTGTCCATGCTAAATTCTACAATGTTGAAGCACGGCCATTGTCAAGGCTAACGATAAGTGGGGTAGTATTAAGTGTTTAACAGAAAAACCTGTTGATTTATTACATCTCTTGAGGTGTAGATAATTTATGGCGATTTAAGCAAAAGGTTACGATGCAAACACAATGTGACGAAGACTTGACTTTAGAAATGGCGAAATAGTTTGGATTCCTCAGTACCTACCAAAAATACGCTTTTCTTATTACCACATATACCTACCTACATTTCTCCAATAACTAACTCAGTTTTACAAATAAATTCAGCCGAGTAACAATAACCTCGCTGTTACTGATAAGAGTCGTGTATTTCTGATAATTGTGATATCACACTTCGAAAGTTACAATATCTTGTAGCACAACGTTCTATAAGGATCTACAGCCCGATACAAAACAGATGGAAGGCGACCTTCACATATGACATCATTGCCCTCCAATTACTTAAGATTAGTTTCAATAAGCTATAATAAACACTTACCAGCTAGTAACATGCGTACTATTGACGGTCTGATGTTCAGCGACAGAAAATCCAAAGTAAGAGCCAGTCTCTCCAAACTTTATGACAGGAATCCTCGGCTCTAGGTTGAAATTAGCGACACTGTGTAAAATGCACAAAAATAAAACACCACCGCACACAACTTTTAGAGCCATCGTGTAAAACGTTCGTTGGTTATTTCGGATATAAAATCGTGTGGTCGCACTGTATCACTTGTTCCAAGTTATTATTTACACATCGCGACTTCGTAGAAAGAGTAGTCTCGGCGGGTGCAATAGACCCCCAGCGTGGTCGCCGTTCGCCGGTCGAGTATCGGAGTATTCCCGCTAAACTTTACTACTCGGCACACTAGCACACCTACAGAGGCGACTGAACCCATAAAATATGTTAACACGCTAGCGACACCTAGTAACAGTTAACGTATCGTACAACTAGTCCTGCCACCTATTGGTATAGATCTGTAAGCTTTCTCTTTCCCAGACGTGTAAATTGCAACTCTTCAAGCGACATCTGCTGAAAATCTATAATTTCAAAATGTATGTTTGCGATGCGAGTAACTGACTGTGTCATCAGATGGCATAAAATAAGATATTTGTAACTCACTTATAAACTGTGTTCCTATCAAAGAAAATAAAGATAAACTTTAGTTTATCTTTATTTTCTTTGGTTCCTATGTACTAGAAGCAGTTAGGCCATTTTAGGAGAAATTTTACCATCATACATATAATTAAGTTCATATAATTAACTTCTTTAAATTGAGCATATTATTATCCTTACTCAGTAATTTATTTAAGGTCCTACCAATTTGTGTTCCTTTCCTACTGGATCATAAGACCGCCGGCGGTCGCGATAACCATAATTTCAATTGTGTCTAGAATTGCATACAATTGAGAGGTTAACATAGGTATTGTATCTCTAAGTGAAAGCTAAACTACAATAAGTAGATACAAGTGAAAATTTTCATTAGTCTAGCCCATAATGTTCAAACTATTAAAGGGCATCTAAATAATAATAGAAGAAAAGAACGTGCTTCTATATTTGAATACAACTGGAGTTCAATCCGATGTTGCAAATCACTGAAAAGTTTGGTGATAGATAAAACGGGCACTCTTGCGAACGAAGGCAGCTCTTGACACTTTCATAAAATAGTCAACAGAGTCAACCCAGCCATGTGCGTGTGGACCGAGGGACCAACCCTGGGATTCGCAAAGAAACTTTACCAATAAAACATTGGATTTAATTGAATTATTGGATCGTTTCTACATTTGTTTTAAGCCATTTACAAAACGTAAATGGCTTAAAACAAATGTAGAAACGATCCAATAATTTGTAACACCTATAATAGAAAAAATACAGCCCTTAACGTGTGGTCCCTCAGTCCGCACAAAGTGTACCTAACCGAGATCTCGGAGAGGAGTTTTAAAATTAACTTGCTTTTATTGCAGATTTCTTGTAAATAGTTTGCTAAGCCTGCTCACCAAATATCAGGACACAAGGTGGTAAATGCAATAAACCACAAGATTTTTATTGTGGTTAGTTCGCACAAAACGAAAAACATATTTGGTCAATATTGCTTTATAAAATCAATGAATCCGTATTCCACCCACTTAGAGATTTTGTAAATTTCTAAAAGCTATTTGTAAAAAGAAAAAGGAGCAGATGCATTGAAGCAATTTTGAAATAGCGTCGTGTAAAGCTGGTCCCTCAATCCACACGCTAACTCTTGTATATACCTGTGATAACTACTTTATTAAACGAAGCCTAGTAACTTGAATGTATTCACTGTTTTGTAAAAAGTTTTTACATGATAAACAAACACTTAAAACACCTATTGATTGCATAATTGCTGACAAAATCAGTTCATATATTAATACTACGAAAAGGCCACGAAGGGTGACCACAAAATCAAACAAAATGTGTACTATTATAAATGCATGTATTCCAATAATCGCATTTTTATTTTCAAAGTTATTTAACAATACACATCTATGATGAAGAAAAACACAAAAAAGTAAAAAATAAGATTTTTTTTTATTTATTTTACTACTGGCGATTTTTGATTGATCGCGATTGATTGATCAATTTGAAATCGGTGCCAAGCCAAATAGAATACCTACTACTTATTCTACTATTTTTGATATATTTACATGATATATTTTGCCGTAGCACAGTAAAATCTTACTTATGCGAAGGGTACACTCTGAATTCGTAGGTTCCAACCTAGCACTGTGCTGCGTATGATTTATACTAAGGTTAGGTAATATTAGTAGATTTGCAATAGTTATGTATTATTGTTATTTAAATTATATTTTTGTTTTTACAAAAACCATGTACCTACCAATAATTTTGATGTGAACGCATTTCTCAACTATCTTTCCAAGTCTATGCTTTATTTATGAAGTCGGTAAGTATATGATCAAAGATGTTCAAATCTTTATTTAAACTATTGAAGGATATTCTCGAAAAAAGTGAACAAAAGTGATTTTCTAAAAAAATAAAAGTGTTGTTTCTCAATATTTAAATATAAAATTATAAAGAAGACTTTTATATTATGCTATTATTTTTAAATTATATGTCTCACTTTGTTTCATTCAGGTCATTTTTGCACTTTGGTCGGGCATTAAAACGAGATGTTAAAATACATAATCATTTAATAATTAAAATAAAAGTACAGGACCTACACTATATTCGACGGAAAATAAGGAACATTTAATTAAACAACAAATATATTTATTCGGTATTGAGAGGAAAAAAGAAATTGAACTATATTTTTACTGATCATCAATACGAGGTATGTACTACTAGTCTTTTTTACAGTCTCTCCATACAGCTTATTTTGTTTTAAATTAAAATGGAAATTACAATAAAAATATTTAACAGAAATACTGATAAATTATTACAATTTAAAATGTCATTAACTACCCAAATAAAGAAAAGTGGGACTCTACCACTGGATTAGGTAGCTCTACGCTTGGTGTCGCCACTATTCATCGTCTGCAGTAGCCTTTTACGGTGATGTATACGTGTTAAAATATTTTAGAGCTTTGGTGTGACAGCTCGCAAACAACGTTCTGTCTGCAGCCGAAACAAGTCTACAACCGATTTGTCAGCTGCAATTTGTGCAATGATTGACCTGCCATCGGTTGCAAACTCGTGACCTAATCGGTTGGCATTTGACGGAGCCACTGTCGCGCCAAGTTTGTTTTTTTGGTGCTACAACACTTATTGTGAGCAGTCGTTGCTACAGTGCTGTAACACCATTCCACCATTCAAAGACATTTAAGGCAGAGGGTCGAAAGTGAGCTCGGTTTGTGAGTGCGCGAACAGCAGGTTCAACTGGGAGTCCAATCCAACGTTGAAGACCTTGACAAGTTTGGCGGTAGATTGACCGGGCTCCTTGCGAACAAGGGCAACGCCTGACACTTTCATCAGATGCACCTCAGAGTCAACCGAGCCGCCTCCAGTAGTGGCCAGCTTGACGTGACATGTGACATCTACGTGAACGTATTTCTCAACTGCCTTTCCACGTTTTCCCGGCACATCCACATATTCTGTCTTCTCTTCCACTTGCGGCAAATCGGCTCTGAAGACACATGCCTCACCTAGAAGACCCTGTAAAGAAAACAAATCACTCATTGAATATAAATACACACATGAGATATCAGATGAACTGCCAAGGCTGAGTTACAGAATTATCCTGGCAACGAGCCAACGAGAAATGCAATTAGAAATTCCCGTTCAGTTGCCAAAAAAATATATTGAATAACATGACGTCACGGCGCCGCCGGACCAAACTTTTTTCTTCTATCAATTAAGCCGGTTAATTCAAAAGATATGTTTTTAGTTCAATACAGTGTTTATATTATTAAGAATGCGTACCCCATTTCCTGAAACAGTGAATTTCATGCCGGGATGTATAGCTCGCGTCTCCATGCCAATGCCCTCTGCGTGGGAGTCAGACCAGAAATAGTTTTCTGGGGCGTTCAACGTATCTGGTTTAAATGTGATGCGCTTTCCATAGCCCATGCCCACGGACTGAAGTAGGAGGCTGCGGCCTTCGAAGAGATGGCGTCTGCTGCCAGCGGGGCGTACCCGGTATTGGAAGCCAGGAATGATGCGAGGATCAACATAAGTGCCTGAAATAAATAAAATGCAAATTACTCAATTTCTTTACTAAAGAAATCACTAAATTCATTATCTTAAGAACAATGTGTACATACCAATAACGGGAAGTTCATACTTCTCCAGGCCTACCACACAATACTGGCATGGAATGTCTTTAATATCACTACCATTGACGGTAATCCTTCTGGAGGAAGATTCAATACCAGGCTTAAGTTCATAGCCCTTCTTGAGCTGCTTGATGCCGATTGCTACATTGATTACTCTGATAACACTGGCGTTGCCTCGTCCCTTCTTCAAGAGAGCGACACCAGTAACAGGAACTAATTTTGTAGCTCCATCATTTTCGTACCACTCTACTTTGCAAAGTGTATTTATTTTAACTTTCTTCTCAATTGACCCATCTTCATATATTTTCTGGTCAAGTTCAACTTGATTCTTCTGTAAAGAAAATATAAATTCAAATTACTTTCTAAACGAATGTTAAACCTTGTCAACCTGAACGAATGCTGTAAAGTCGGAATAAAACGAAATATTATGTAATACCTTATAAACGCAAGGTATATCAAATCTGTACATTCATCTTTAATTTCAATATACATACATAGTGTTCATGTAAATTTAAGAAACGAATATGAAAAACATAAGTTTGAAAATTCACCATTCTTTTATATCTTGTACATAATTATGTAGTGTCAGACAAAATAGATGTACCTACTTGAGTAAAAGATGGAACTAAGGATATACACACATAAATTATTAATACGCATTAGCTATTTACCTGCTGCTGGACAACTTCCAAAATTCCCTGAGGTTCGTGGTTAGCGTCATAGATAGTAAATTTGTCTCCAATCGATACCGCCTCGATCTCAAACACAAATCCTTCTTGTCTAGAGTCAGTCCAGAAATAGTTGTCGTTATCATTTAACGTGGAATTGAGGGGTTCAAAAGTGAGGCGTCTGGCAAAACCGCGGCCAATGGATTGCAGTGTGAGGGCCTTCCCTCCGAACAAGTATCTCGGCTTCACGGATAGGGGGGTTGCATCTAGAGCCTGAAAGTATAAAAAACTGATAAAGGCTACCATTCACAACATAATTCTCTGACTTTGACTTGAGTTTAACTTGAAATATTGAATATAAATTTACTGTTCCTTGATACTTTTTCACAAAAACCAGTTTACATTTCCCTTTTAAATATTAAAATTTAGAAATTAAGATACTATAAGTGTGTTTGTAAACATGATAATTTAATAAAATTGTTCTTGAAATCTTAATTGAAAGTTGTGATCAATGTCATGATATATTTTTTAATCATCAGCCCCTTAGTGTTAGCTTTATGGATTAATAATTTAGATGCAATAAATGGTTGAAGTCCCAAAAATCAGCATAATGATCTGTAAAAATAATCATCACATGCTCACAATGGTTTTATTTATACAGAACATATAAATATGGTTGGCGAAACGCCCATGAATGATACTTATGGTTTACCTATTTCAGACATAACATGCTGCCAGCCAGTATGTCACATTCGACCTCGTGTCTGCAAGCTTTCTCGTGGTTTGTATCAACGCCGCTCTAGGCGAAGTTCTGAAAAACTGGACGATCCACATACCATCGCCTACACGACAAGTGCCACACCAGTGGCGCCAAACGTAAGTTAACAGTGTTGGTCGTTGGTGATATTTCCATTCTGTAAATTTCAGCAACGGACACCGCTACTCACTGAACTAACGCGACTAACTATTCTGACCAATTGAGCTGATCTGCAGAAATAGGCTTGCTGGTTTATTTTGGCTCTAGAAGTGAGTTTGGACTTATACAATCGTTGATAAAAATTTGTTTGCAGAGATATAAATTAGGTCAGCTATGCGGCGTAAGGCTGCCATTATAAATGATAAGTGACAGACATTGAATATCACTATAACATTAATTGAATTGGAACATTGATCATAAATTAGGAAAGTAATTAGGTAAAGCTATTAGTAATATTTAAACTTGTAGTAATATTTAAAAAAAAACAAGTAGGTAACCAATATGACAACCTTACGTTTGAGTTACATACCTACATGTAATAATATTATTTTAAGATACAATATTACCATGCAGTTTATTAATCGATTGTAGCTACTTAAAAATGAACTTTGCGATAATTCTTCTGATTTGCTTATTATTTATATTTTCAGAAATTTTATGGTTAGTTTATAAAAACATAAAACAATTTCAAGGTGACAAGAATTTTCGCTTAGTTCGTGAACATATTTGCAAGATGTGAAGTAACTCACCATCCGTTTGGTTCTGAAATTTATACCTTGCAAAAATATCCTAAAAGCAACCACAACCGACTTCAATATCATAATTTGTAAACTAGAATCGCCAAAGTTTAATATTTAAAATAATGAAAAAACCTAAATTGAATGTCAAAATCTAAAAAGTTATAATTCCTAAAAAAAAACCTTGCACAATAGGTACATTTTAACAAAATCCTAATGTCCAAGCTCATTTCATATTTTAATTATTGTTCTTTGCACAGCCTTTTCTTTTGCAGTTCAGTTGAAAAATTTTGCCCGACTTTTTATATGGATCTTCGTAGTTTTTCCCTTTGGTTTTCAATGGAAGCTCCACATTGATGATACAAAAGCGAATTGTGATAATAGGTACAACTTATTTTCATCGATGACTAAGCGACATTCAATTTATTTGTGGAGAATAGTCGGTGCTGATTATGCAATTTGTATTAATATTAAAGGAAATGTGGAAGATTGCAAGTACTGTTCACATTTCAGATTGCAATCCTCAACACTTCTTAAGAGCAAAAAAATATGACGACGATTTTCCACAACCTGGCGATGTGATACGATGTTACGACAACGTTAGAATTTAAATTAAATTACTGGTCTCACCTGCATCGGTCTAACTTTGTATCTGAAGCCTGTTCTGACTCGGGGGTCGATGTACACTCCTATAACTGGCATCTGGTAGGGTGCAGGCTGTGGTACGCGATAAACCGCGGGCACATCTCCGAGTAAGCTTGCATCCAGTATAACCTCGTTTTCATTAACATTTTGAGCCCAATAACCCTTTGCCGGCAAAAGCAGATCCTGAAAAACACATTCATGAAATACTTCACAAAATGAAGTAAAACTTTCAAAAGAAATATTCTCACTTCTAGTATTTCCACTTCTAAGCAGAGATTCTCACACTCGTCGCACTCATACAGTTCACAAACATCCGTAAGCATTTTTGATTTCTGATAATAATAATAATAATTCTTATTAAATGGGTACAATGACCAAGCGGCAAGCCGCTGCTAAATGAAATAAAGGAAGTTCGAGTACGCCTAATACCTAGTTGGCAAAGTAAGACTTCACGTCATGTCTGTTGTCTCCAGTCTTGCCAAGAGAAATATGTAGTAAACGTTATGTCACAGGAGATATGAATAAAACATGTGCGTGTTATGAATAATGTACTTTCAGAAATATACCTAATATTTTTAATCGCATGACAATTAGATGGTAATACTGGTTAAGCTACAAATACATCCATCTGTGAACCAAGGCGGAAGAGCAACTGCCCGTTGTACCTACTGTCGGAATAACGGAGACTAAACTGGTTTTACGATGTCCTCGGGAAACCGAGTTTCAGTGAGCTTAAAAAGGAAAGGCACTAAATAAGCACGCCACCACAAAAATGCTTTTATATAATGAAAGATGATTGTAATAAATTTACATGGCTTTATCAGGAGTTCGGTAAACAAATCTATTAGAAGAATTGCGTCAATATTCAGATTAGATTCATTGTGATTCGCAAATTACTCTTGATTTGTTGACGAGCTGGGCCCGGTTAGAGCAAAGTCCGACCGGGAGATCAATTGAGTGATATTTTTATCATTGTATTTCCAGTGGTGAACATTCTTCAGGGGAGACAGGTTTAACAACAGTTGGTTTAGAACTAAATGCAAATTGAACCAAGCTCATTATCATTTCACACCCACTGGAAAATTCACGTGATGTGAGAATTTATTACAACACGAACAAACTGGCATACGTTGCCAAATTTATTGAGCGGATGCAATACCTACTTTAATTAGTTGAAATATTTAAGAATTCCAAAGTAAACAAAGTTCTTTAATAATTTCTTGTGCAGAAAGCTAACCTCTAACAAGGTTAACACTATCAAAAAATAGACTTATAGGAACCCGTACAAGTAGATGCTAATGTTGTTGACCTTACCCTCTTGAGCGACCAAATGAAGCAGAACAAATGCTCAATTAAAGTCAATATAACCATATATACCACTACTCTTAGATCAATCAAGTCTGTTGTATCATTCAACTGCGTAAATAGGTATATCGTTTGTATGTTTGTCTGCAGGGGATCATGACGCTAACATTAATAGCGCAATATCGATATCAGGGGTGTGTCGAGTGACACAATTCGCCGTTGAATCAGTAAACATCCGCGAGTTATCGTTTTAAGCCAAAACAATTTCACTAACAAGGCAACGATTCCACTATCGGTATGAGTGAGTAGTTCTTACTGATGCAGGTATGGGTACTTACGGGTATTTCCAGCTCAGGGAAAGCTTCTTCAGCATCACTTTCATAGTCGCTAGGAATGGGGATGTAAGTTTTCGGTGTACCTTCTGGTTCCTGAAATAATCAATTGGTTTAGGATGTGATGTAAAACTAATTTTGAGGACCATAACAAATAATGATCCTAATAAAATCTAGGACAGTCTTCACGGCACCCTCTTATTATCTTGTTGATTACATCTACATTTTGTAAGACTTGGTAGGTATATTTTAATCATTTCGTTACAATCGTAATTATCTAAATCGATGTTACGTAATCGTTATTGATTAACATTGAACCCAAATACGGTAGTCTGGTCTCTGATTACCGCGTGCAAAGGTCTTTATAATATTATTGAATGATAGAATACAAAACAGCCAATATAAATCTTGGCATAAAGTCATGAAGATGCAATAAATGAGATAAGAAAGTAGGCCAGTCGTAAGACAGGGCCTTGACTTATTCCACTTATTTTTATTCAAGAAAATGACTTTGATGTCTTGACATTATTTGTATTAGACTTTTGAGGAGTCTTAACCTAAAAATAGACTTTACGGTAGTCAGCTAGATTTCCTGTTCGTAAAATATACACAAAACCGCTGTTGAAGGTCGTAGTCGATGAAGGGCATTCATACTCAACTACAAAGTCAACTCTTGTTCAGCGATTATAACTGAAATTTTAATCTAAATACCTACAACGATTACCATGTTACTTAAGGGGACTACTTAAGCTATGTGCTGCCCCAATTGATTTAATTTTATCATTTCGAATCGAATCAATTCTCAAAAACCTAGAATACCTAGTATCATTTTAGCAAATACCTCTAGTATTATTGAATCATAGTAAACTTTTCATTTATTTGTTTATAAAGTTGATTTTGACGCCAACGCCAAAAGCGGCCGCTTTTAGCAATAATGTACAATACGAATTACACCTATTGGACGAGAAGAGGTGGTGCTATTCTATTTAAGGCCAGCAGTAGGTAAGCGTCACTGCAATCTATGTCCCGAATATTAAATTTCTATCATTTTTATAATTACCTGCGCGAAAGGTAAAGACTCGACCAAAGCTGGTTCCTCATCCAAAGCAGTGGAGGTTCCAGCCAAACGGGCGCGGGTCAGGTTCCATAAGCGCTGCAGCGCAAAAGGAGTCTCTTCAGTCTGGAGTTCCATGGCTTGGCTTGCGAGCATCTTGATAGAGTACTTAATCGGTTTTCAAGTCTGTTAGACAACAAATATAAAAATAAATAAATCTTATTGATAACTGTTAAGCGTTGATGTAAAATAATAAACTATTAGCTTTGTTTTTTCGTAAAACTGATTGATTCGCGATATTTCGTATAAGATGTCAATCTATAGTTTCGATGTTTCCACGTAAGGAATTCCTTAACCTACAGCTAATTTAATAAAATTTAAAAGATTATAAACTAATCTTCTGTGAGTCTTACTCAATTAACTCTTAATTATGACTTACTCTTGGTGTGTCAGGTAAGTATACAAGTACATACATATGTATAATATACATAGTTATTATTTCGGAAGTCACCTGTGTAAATAGGCAAGACCGTATGACGTCAACTGAAATAGCTGGAAATTTCAATTCCAAAATGCTGTTGACGGATAGGAGCGGAATTTTCCGCCGGTCGTTAAACTTTTCAGTTATTTATGTTTCAGGCGCTTGTGTAACCGTTTAGTAAAAACTTTTATTACTGTCAACTCAGTCAACTTTATGAACCTATACACCCGCTGGTCTAGTAGTGCGGTGTCAAAGATAAAGTTCTCGGGGTCCGGGTTCGATCTCCGAGTCGATACACAAACATTTTGGAAGCATGGTGATTATGCCTGTACTACTTGAATTCCATTATGGAGGCATTTTCCCTGCAGTGGGATGATTATAGGCTGTTACTTAACTTTTATGAACCTATGCTCATAATGTGACATAATCTTAAATCGATGTTTTTAAAGTCTATGTCATTGTAGCTAACAGGTTAAATCAAAATCAATTAAATAAAATCGACCTATTAGGGTATATTGATGTAATATTGACTGAATGTTTATTTTTTCCTGTTATACAATACTTTGAACATAAATTCGAACTATTGCCTAACTATAATATAAATTTAGCAAAATTGCAGACTATTCACAACGATTGATAATTTGGTTCATATTATGCAATACAACATAAATATGATTTATTCCGAATGAAGTACATACCTATAACTATTTTTTAAAACATGCCTCTCACTGATAGAAACTTGATTGTTACTATGGAAGGACAGGGACAAACATCGACAAAAAACGTAGCCTTTTGTGTGCGATGATCATTTCAATACGACATGGACAGGTAAAGAACCCAAAACCCTTTTTTTATGGGTTAGGGAACACCATTGAATTACTATAAAACAAGTTTTCTTTGTATCTATAAGATACTACACCTGAATATTCTCAGGTACGACGTACGACAAGTAAGTTCAGATGATCGTGTCGCTACATCGCTGTCAGGAATTTAAAGATTGACATTAAAGATGGATTTAACTCGCGTTTATTAGGGCTAATAGGACATTGTACAGACGACAGACACAGATACACTTGGGCATCTTAACGTGGTCGGCGTAGGAGCGAGTTTGCAACACAATCAACACATATGTATAATTATAGCCTGATGTGCAGGGCGCTGTACTTTGATTTATATCGAGTTTTTATACAGCCTTAGTGGTCACGAGTTGACTATACAAAGCCTGCAAAGAGTTCGAAAATTCTGGAAACATTTGTCTCATTCATCTCAATGTGTTTGCGTAAATCCAAGAAAACAATATTTTTTAAAGATATCATCTTGTTGTTTCTAGAAACTGGTCTACCCTCTAAGACCTTGAATAAAAATCCTATATTTTAAATTGGTAATTTAACTGTTTTTTTTGTACCTCATCTTTATGAAGATTTTTCTGCGACTAGCATTTCCAAGGTTGTAGGTATAACCACGAACGAGGAGAGGAATATTTACTTACCTACTCGTATTTTAGGTCCATTGAGTTACTTTTTAAAAGGGATAATAATACCTACTTTACAGTGAATGTTGCAACTGATAAGCGCAAAGTAGTCCATTGAAAATTAGAACTTAAATTGTGTGACAAGAGTTTCATAAAAAAAGTAAGTTTGGTTTTTTAGTAACAAGAATCAAATTTAGATTGTTATAATCACGATAATATGTTATATTGTTAATTTAAATATTTTATTGTAAAGATGTAATTTTCACTATACAACTGCAAAAATAGCCGCAGGTTTAAAAGAGGATAGTTTTGTATCATTATCTAACTGATCTAAAAACATACTAACGTAAAGTGTTTCCTATGGTATTAAGACAGCAGAAACGAAAGTGGTCGACAAACGTCGGTCGGAGCCAACGGCGAGAGAGAAAGCGTTACTTGTCGGTGCAAGTCGGCCATTTGCTGCGCTCGCCCCGTTAGCTAGGTAGGCACCAGAATTTTCTATAACATTTGCTATGAGCTAGCTAAACATACGTTAAAAAGACCTCTATGGATTCCTTAAACTAAAACAGTCAAATTAGCTTATGTGTGTATACAGGGTGTCCATGTATTTTTTATTGCGTAAAATAAATGAATATTGTAGTATTTAACTAACCCATAGTGACAGCTTCTGCTGGATAATAATTTAGTGCCGATAACAGCTGCTGTAAAATTTTCCTTTTCGATCGTTTCAAGGAAAATACTGAACATTTTAATTTAATTTTATACAATGCATTTCAGGAAACTTACCAGTAAAAAGTCAAATTAATTAGTCAAAACAGCCTCGGCGGACACGGGATATCAGGTTGTCAATGTTGGCTTCCACAAATCTACAATACAAAAAATCACAGTGTTTACAGCGACAAGTCACAGATTTCAGGAGTGTACCGTTCAGCGGCGCAGCTCGAACACAACTGTGGGTTAGTGCAGCTATGGAGGTAATTTAAACTTGAATCAACGGGGCTCCCCGAGCTTAAGCGCCGCCGGTCTCGAGTTCAGGGAGGAGGAGGACGATATGAGTTGAGAAAGAGACGGAGGCAGGGGCACGCACGGGCCGCGTGCTCCGCCAGACACGCACGCACACAGACGCACGGGTTACGCATGCGTCGAGGCTATCGATAGCAATGTAAACGACGGGCGACGTCACTGTCCTCTTTTCGGATCAAAGTTCGGATGGGGTGTAACTTGTGGTGCAACTCTAATGGGGAAACTTTAGTCGACTTGATAACAAGCTTACCAGCTGACTCATACTTAAACAAATTAAACTAATAAGTAACAACTATACTGTCTCGTGCGCTTCATGTTTTGCTTCAATTCAAGGAAAATTTTGACATATCAAATTACCAACCAACTCGTTAAATAATAATCATTTTTAATAATATTGCAACCCTAAAATCCATATGGATAAGTAATTTGATTTGCCATGACCGTTTGTCTGTCGGTCTGTTTGTCTATCCACATCGAAGCTCAGAAACTCTTAGCACTAGAAAACCATAATTTATCATCAGAATATAAATCACACAATAGCAATACGAGTAATTACTCTTATTTGGGTAAATCTCTGATACAGCAATTCTTTACTCCAAAGTCACTTATGATATTTTTAGAGCAACAAAATCTAGAATACATGATAATGAAAGGGTTTGTAAGTTTGTAACCATGTTGATCTTATAAGTACATTTAAAAAATTCTTTGCTACGCACAAAAGTCCAAAATTAATTAGCAAATGTCATGATGATATCTAAATAATGAGCATGTTTTTCATAAATTAAGCAAAACAATAATCCCTAATTATGAACATTAGGTATGAATTATTTTTATCACTAAAATACTTAGCAAATATTAAAGATGCATTATATTTAACTCTGGTCTGTAGGAACCTAAGTGGTTTTCCGGTATAATTTTTGTAGGTATTTATACATTTTTAATTGAACTTTATTTTTCTAATAGTATACACGTTGCATTTTCAACCACCTTGAAAACGAAGCCTACGTTATGTGACCATTATGTATAACATCGTGGCAGGGTAATTTAATTTATATATAAAAATATTTTTTGATAAATATTTAATATTGAATCAGACTTTTAATCTTGTAACACGCTGTGACGCGCACAGACCTATTATTTTGCTGCGGCGGTGTCCCGGATGAATGAATCTTATACAGCTACACCCGTGCGCGTCACAGCGTGTTTCAAAATAAAAAGCTGAACCAATATTTTATATTTTTATGAAAAAAAAATGAAAATAACACTGCCAAGATGTTATACCTAATGGTTAGATAACGTGGGCTTCCTTTTACAGGTAGTTCAAATTGCACGGTGTATACTTAAAACAGATCTTCGATCGAGATCGAACAGTCTTTTATGGTCTCCAAAATTACTGCATCTAGTAATTTTAAAAAGTTTTTCTGTCAATTTTGATAATAATATGATTTACATATTTTATGTATGTTAAAAGAAAGTTTGCATGCCAACAATGGACTCCTTGTCTTTACGACAAATTTTATGATTTTGTACACCCTGTATTAAACTTATTGACATGGATGTACAAGAACGAAGCTCAAAATAAATTTCCTTGAAAAAACCTGTCATTACATACTGCAATGCATTTAGGGATTTCATTCTTTGACCATTTGACACACGTTATTAATTTTAAACGAGAACTAACTTATAAATATAATTATGACTAACAGGTTTCCTAAATTTAAGTAGGAAGTAAAATAAGTATATCGTAGAAGTGATTTGGGACATCCTTTCATCAGACTGGTGCCAATACGGATTTGCAAATTTCTTAAATATGATACAACATCCTTAGAAAATAGTGTTTAATAACTTGGTAATAAAAAGGTCATCATCATCTAGATATAAACCTCTCTAAGAGGACGATTTTGCCATAATCTCTACGCTTGGATATCCGGTTGCCCAACTGTGGAGAGTTGACACTGCTGCCCAATGATATAACATTAAAGAAGGAAATATCTTGCTGCTGCCTGTATTCTTCTGAATTCTGAAAATTGCTTTAATAGTTTCTTACGACAATATTGGAGGAGAAGAGATGGTTATTACATTTTAGCCCATCACCAGATGACAGAGGCCGGAAACACACAGCGGTAGCAACAAATAGGCTGTAGGAAAGAAATTTTTCGAAACATAATAGGGGTTAAAGTATGAAATTGCCGATTATTTTCCCACTTTTTATTTTGTTTATAGCTCTTAAGGCTAGTCATATTATTGCGTATTTCTTTTTGTATTGTATCAAAAACTAAATAAAGTAACTTTTGACTAAAAAAAAAATGCAATACTAGTGCCTATTACTTCAAAGGAAGTCGTTGAAAAGACCCCTTACAATGTGTCAGCTGACCTTCTTGCTTCAATTAAGTATATTTGTATTATATACTTTGATTTTCAGAAATTTAAATACTATAATGCGTAGCTTTATAACCATCTAACTTTCAACTTTAATTGCATCGAAAACAGTTCAGGCGTTTTTAAAAAAACTAAAAAATTTTTAGTATGGAAAAATGACTTTTCTCGATTTCGTCCATACAAAACGGCAATTTCATACTTTAACCCCTAATATTATAAGGGTTAGTGGGCTGGTATCTATGGTAGTGACCTAATAGGGCACGAATGTTTTTGTTTTCGTAGATTATGTTAGAAATCTTATAACTTTTATTCACTTCGATGACTTTTTTTGAATGGATCTATATTGATACATAAATTTTATAATAGCAGTACGTTTCTATGTAGTTATGTCCTTTGAAATAAAAATTATCACAACACTCCTCGGTCTACCCTAAATCTAAACAAAGTTAATTGGTTTCTACAGAAGTTTATCGGCAAAGTTTCGTGACCTTAACAGTGTAGAAAGAAAATCATAAAAACGAAGTTAAATCGATCCAAGATTGAAAAGTCTATTTAAAGCAGCGAGCACACATAAGTGTGTTTTCGATCATCGTACACACTATGGCCTTCGTTGTTCATAATCACCTACACAAAAATCGATCGTGTTGTTATTGAATGGAAAGTCAATAACAAAACGTCCACGACTACATAAATTGTTATTTGTCCTTCAGCCATCCTCGTTTCAGATCACGTGAATGTCAATCTGGTCAAGGTTCAGTCGTATGAGTTAGGTAGTTGTCACGGGGTTTCTACTTCTACCGTGTAGGTACCTACTCCAAGACTTTTATGCTAAGTAACGGGAAAAGGCCTCCATCATTGAATTCAAGTTTCCATAGCAATGATGGGTACAGGCATAATCACCACGCTTGCCAAATGCGGGTTTGTTATCATAAACCCGAGCAATGTTCGAAAATTCGAAACTTTTTTGTTGACTGACTCGGGAATCGAACGGAACCCCGAGATCTTGGCCCAGTATTTAACCACTAGACCAACGGGGCGTTGACTTTTATTCCGATATTTAGTTTCCGATATTTCAGCACTGTTTTAAGTGCCATCATGTTCACGGAAAACTGTTCTTCCATGATCGTGGTTCCATGATGAAATTTACACGGTAAAAACCCCTTAACAACCAACTCTTATGGTAATGGCCATGGAAATTTGAATAAAGCTTCAGTATACATATAAAAGAAAGTCGTGTTAGCTACAACACTTATAACTAAAGAACGGCTGACCGATTAAAAACATGATATTCATCCGGAAAAATAACCCTTCCACCACTATCCCACAATATCGTAAACGGCGTTAAAATTACGTTCAATAATTAAAATAACGTTTGCCAGGTCAGTTAGTCTACATCTACACTTATAATATTTTAAAGAGAAAAGATTTGTATTTTTGTGCGTGTGTATACATTTGTAATAAATAAACTCAAAAACCACTGAACCGATTTTGATGAAATTTTGTACGATGGTCGATTAGACCTTGGGAAAGGATATAGGCTTTTTAGGATTTTTAGCCGACTTTGAAAAAGGGGAATGATGTTATTTTATTTAAAAAAAAATAACAAAAATAACTACTTCACGCGGACGAAGTCGCTGGCAAAAGCTAGTATTTTATGAAAAGGATGTTTTGTGTTTTATTTTTGCATTATTTAGCTGACAAGCTCTTTTTTTCCTATTATCTTTGAAATCGTCTTCTACTAGTTACGCGTTACTCATCAGGGGTTAAACAAGTAATAATAAAAGACTTGGATAACTCTTACCTATATCAGAATATCCTTGAAGTATCAATATGTAAATATCATCTATTACTTTCAAATTTTTATTTTATGCATCCTCATACATTTTGAAATTATTTATAATAATGTAAATGTAAATGTGGACAAAATCACGTACATTGTTCTGATCCCAATTTGAAGAACTATTTAAAGCACTCCTATTTTGGATACCAGAAACAACGAAGGTACCACAAACACCCAGACCCGAGAAAATGTAGAAAAACACTTTTTCATCCGGGAATCGAACCCGGGACCTCTCAGCAGGCTTCACCTTGATAACCAGTGTCTACGCCACTCCGCCAAGGAGGTCGTCGATTTATGGCCGTTCTCAATATTCAATTTATCTCTGGTTTTGCCCTACTAGAGAAAGAAATGTATATCCAACTTTAATTTTTTTGTCCCAATTAAATTACTGATTCCGCTAAGCTATGGCTATAATTTCGATTATTTACAGCCTGTTTGTTTCAGTCTAACCATCGCTCTTGCTCGATGATAGCTCTAACAAAACTTCTACAACTCATTACTCTTCAAGGTCTTTTGATCAATCAATAAAACAGTTTAAAGGAACTCATAAATAATTTAGTTCAAGGTACAACATCGCATAACATTTAAGATCTATGTTTTTAGTATTCTAGATGGTTTTCCTTTTTAAGGTTCCGAAGCCGTATGGCAAAAAACGGAACCCTTATAGTTTCGTTTCGTCAAGTCTGTCTGTCTGTCAAGGTCACTTTATTCTGAAAGTATTAGCATTACACAGTTGAAACTTGGTAGGTAGGTGTATCCTGTTGACCGCTTTATGATTCTCATACAAAAAATAATTATATTTAAGGGACATAGAACTAAAACAAAAAAATTTTTTTTTTACTTAAACCTATGCTTATGGGATATCTATGGGATAGGTTTAATATGACATGAAGGTTCCTAGAACCATTTTTTCCAAAATTCTAACATTTGGAAGATAGACTCTTCCAAAGTGGTAGAATTGGTGCCCCACCACCCCCCTCTAACTTTTAAACTAAACAAGTGAAAATTTAGAAAAAAATTCATAATGTAGATCCTCAAAAACATTTTCAACGAAAATTGGTTTGAACGAGTTCAAACTCGTAGTTTTTGAGAAATAGCACATTTTTAACAACCGCAAATATTAATTCTTTATACAAACACTATGAAAAACAAAGTTATTTTTGCAGTCAATTAAATATTGTGGTATTTTGGCAAAGTAGAAGTAAGTGGTTAATACAGTTAAAGTTAATACGGAACCCTCAGTGCGCGAGTCCGACTCGCACTTGGCCGGTTTTTTATCTAGAGTCCAAGCTAGCACCTAATTTATAAAATTTTAAGTTAGATTGCAAATAATAATGATAAAAATTAGTAACAAAAATACATAGGTACATGTCGTACAAAATGTTAATTAAATACATTTAAAATAATTGTCTGCATGAAGAGTGCGCGATCAAAGCTATGTAGGTAATGGTTCAAATTCAAATTGTTTATTACGAAATTTAAAAAAATATATGGGCCCTGCCTGGCACGCATCTTTGAGCTAGGAGAGAGGAATAAGCGTCTTCAACTAAGATAAAGTAAATTATTTTGTATACCTACAATTTGAATTGCATTATTGAAAATATCTAAGATACGGTACCTGCTTATTTTAGTTCATTTCATTTTAGTTATCATCAGTTAGTTCTTAATGTGAAAAGGTTTTGATTTCGTATTGCAAAAATGCAAGTAAAATACACCACATCATCAGTTTAAAAATATACTATTATCAATAATAAAATATAGACATAACCAAAATGAATCGTATTATTGTGATGTTAAAAATTATGGAAAATTTAATGAAGAATCGAAAATTTTTGACAATCAATAAAACGGTTTCCGTGTATTCTAAAGATAAGATAAATAAATGTCTATCTATGATGTATCAGCTTAATATTATCTTATCACCAAAAACAAATGAAGACTCAAATTCAATGTTTGGCTTCAAAGATAACATGTCTCGTGGTACGTCTACAATAAGAAAGCCTACCTATAAAATTGTGGTATAAGATTTTCGTAAAAGATAAGCAGAACATTAGATAAGTACGCGGTTAAGAAGGTAAGTATGCATAATCAGAAAGTTCTTTACTTAGTTAATGATCAAGAATGTAACATAATACGTACCTACGACTTACGAAAGTTACGAAGCAATCTCATGCAAGATAAAGTAAAAACTAGAAACTTAGGTAAGTATTAAAATTTAACTAAGCTGTAAGAAACAAGTGCACAAAGATAGAGTTTATGCCATTGGCATGTTTTGACATTACAATGGTATAAGAGGGCAGAGCAGCGCATGAAATTTTTAGATTATTTCTATATTAAAAATACGTTTGAAGAACACAAAAAAACTCATAAAGTCATGATATTGAGTTTACTATCGACGCAAAATTTATAAAGCTAAAAATATATCCTCTTTATTTTAAGCACAATACAATTCTAACAAACTCATAAATATATTATTTCACTAACCTTATTTTACTAGATTCTGATAACATCAGCAAGTTCAAAGGTTAGCTATTTATAAAATTTCTAAACCATCTTTCAGTATCCGGAGCGGGTCACGTTTCAGGCTTAGGCTACCTTTACACCGAGGATTTAATATGAAGCAACGCGGTGAGCTTGGTTGAAGCTAACTAAGCTAGACCTCCTAACTGCACCCGCAAAACCGTGACGATAGAGCAATATTACAAAGCAAAATTTTCAATTACAAAGGAAAACTCCCCTTCATATGCAAAATAGTTGATCAGTGTAAAGCTTTTTTTTACTTTAGTTCAGTGGTCAAAGCTTCTGTGTTTCTGCACTCCGCGCGGTAAAAATAAATTAGCTAATAAAATTGAATTTTATACAAGGCAACCGGGAACTAAGCGATACATGTTGAACGATGTGTCTGAAGCTCGGGAAGGTAAAAAGAAGACAATTGGACCAATGGTCACATTGTCTTTTTCACATTCTTGGAATCATTAACACGATCATTTTACCTAGTATATTATATACTCGTAGTTTACCAACTATGTTGTGGAAGTTTTGGATGCATGACTCAACATCACTGTGTAACCAGTCCAGTGTTAGACATAGCATGGTCCATTCAAACAGGAGTATTTTTCCATAATAGACAGCACGCTTGGTAGGCAGGTGTCAATCACAGTTTGGACAATGTGAAGGGAAGTCTCTGATGCCTGCGTCTTCCGGCAGTATTAGTTTGTATTTCGAAATTTTGGTCCAACGCCCCATTGGTCTAGTGGTTTAAATACCGGAACAAGATCGCGGGAACCGGGTTCGATCCCCGGGTCGGGCAACTAAAAGTTTCGAATATTTGAACATTACTCGGGTTCGTGATTACCAACCCGCATTTGGCAAGCGTGGTGATTATTCCTGTACCCATCATTGCTATGGTAACTTGAATTCAATAATGGAGGCCTTTTCCCTGCAGTGGGTTGATTATAGGCTGTTACTATACTTTTACTTTATTATGGTAGTTTACATAGTATAGCTTACATCTTTAATGGAATGGCAGCCTTAGTGCCTCTGGTAATATATATTTTTACTGACACCTACACCGTTCCCGGAAGCCTTGTTTTATAAACACGAGACCAAGTGGCAGAGTCAAATGTTTGGTGGGCAGATTTGCAAAATAATAAACGTTATAAAGGTATGTTGATGAAGCTGTTAAGAGCTCAAATAAAGATTGCAATGATAAACAATCTAATTAATATGGTATTTAACCATCACTAGTCTGTAGCATGTAAGAATAGCGTGAATTGAAGTCCAGTTACACAGTAGATCCGGTTAGGAATACTAGAAATGTACACATAGATACGTGATTTTGTTATTAGTATGTACTCATTAATATTTTATGATTATAAGAGTATTGGGTACATTGACGATCGACCGCCGTCCGCGTCTTGCTGTACACGACGCAGACTACTAACTAATCAATCCAGAGGTTCGGGTTTCAAATCCCGAAATGGGCAAAGGTTTTCCTGACCGATTTGTTCTTCTTATTCTATTCTACTAATAATAAAAAGGTGAAAGTTGGTGAGTACCACAGGTGAGTAACGTACCTATGGATGTCTGGATGGTTGTTGCTCTTTCACGCAAAAACGACTCAACGGATCTGAATGAAATTTGGCATGGTGTTAGTTCATTGGCTGGAATAACATATAGGCTACTTTTTATGCCGGTAAGAGTAATGTTAAAAAAAAAGGGTTTTTGCCATAATTGCCACACTTGGCAGGTGAGATACCAACTGCACTTCTTTAGTCACCTCTCACGACACTCATAGGGAGTGAAGGCGCGGTCCTCTTATTTTTACGGTAAGTGCGGGCATCACCCGACACACAGTATTAAAGTAACTTACTTACTTTAACTTGATCCGATTTACTTCATATATGTATTGAGTATATTTTATTATGACACGTGTTCCATACACGTGCCTGTGGGCAGTGCTAGTAAATGGAACCACACCACAATATTTGCATTTACTACCTATAAATATGAGTGGAATATATCGTAAATCATTAAAGACAATAATTTCCAACGAATAGGTCATAAATAGAAAAGAATAATATTCTTAGAAAGCATCACTTTATTTACTTTAAATGTTGGTGTACCTAAGTAGCGTCTGAAATTCTAAATGCAGGCGCTACTTAGAATAAGTAATCTTATAATATAAATTCGAAACTGTTCACTAAAACTTTGAATTGCTTGTGTAAATTAAAATTACAATTTGAAGTTTCAGCCAAGTATATCAAGCAATCCTTTTTAAATATTATTGTTTTTATATCACTATACTAGCTGTTGCCTGCAACTTCGAACGCGTGGAATTAAGAAAAATTAAAACTATCCCACGGGCACTGTACATTCTTTCAGTACATCTTTCTCCGCACTGAATTATCCAGATCCATTTAACCGTTCTGGCGTGATTGAGTAACATACACACCTCCTAACATTCGCGTTTATAATATTAGTAAGATTTCAATATATTACCTACATACCATCAGAAACTTATTTGCACATACACTATCTTTTCCACGTTTTTCCTGCATGATCTCCAATTGCGACTTTTAAGATATCTCCATTTAGGTAGTATTTTAATCAACAAACTTTGCGTCAATGTAATTTTGGCCGTTTCCATTGTTTATTTTAATTTTAGTCTATTTTCAGAGGAGCACCTACTTTTAACCGACACGTTTGATAACCCTACAAACTGAAATAAAGTAGTGATAAGTGGTTGATATTCCGCAAACATAATGTAATGACTATCAAGTTCATGGAAAAATACTAAATAAAGACCCTATTTCGATTTTAAGCATCAAACTCTTTTCTATATTTATCGTATGATTACCCGTCAAGGATAATCTGTTGTCAAGGTTCTTCAAGCACCTATTAATACAGCCTCTGATGTGCACTTCAACCTACCACAAAACGTCTAATTTTCTCAATTGATAGAGGAGGACGGGGTTCAAAGTGCCGGGGGGGTTGTTCCGATCCGAATAGCTCCGCTAAGAAAAGTGATAGCAGTAGGAAGGTGTAAAGTGCGTTGTAAAACGTCATACCATTGCGCTAGTGCAGTGTTTCTCAAACATTGTTCTGCCAAGGCCCGGTAATTTTCACATTGCCCGTTTGTGACCCACCTAATACTTTAAAACCCAAGCTGGTTCCATTAGGTAAAATAAAATACATTTATTAATAGTATAAATATTATTATGAACTATTTAGTCACTAAATTTTAGTATAATGCATGCAGCTGCTGCTTATTTTTTACTTACTAAAGAATCCTAGTTCACGGAAAATGACGAAAGAGACATAAAGAAAAAAAGAGATAAAATCTGCATCTAATTACATCGGAATCATAAACTATAAATCTTTCTAAGAAATTAATTTTGTGTCCTACTCCAAAATCGGAACTTTGAACCCCGGCCTCCCCTACTCTACTTGTTAGACTTAAAGTTGAAAATCAATTCTATGACCTTTAACTATTTGGGTAGGTTGACCTGCCGTTGTCTGTAGGCACGTTACCTACACGTGATACCTATTTAACGACTTCCATCTTATGACAGAAACTCTCTATCTTGGTCCCAATAAACGGCTGAGTGTGCTTTCTGAAGAACGATTTAACCCCCCACCCCTTCTAATCTAAACCCAACCCAATTTAGAAAATATCGTTTACTAAATTGATCCGACAGGGAATAGGTGAACCCGAACTCGAACTACCGCACCATTACACCCACTGGCTTGTTAAACTATAAATAGGCAAGATGGATGAGACGACGCGCATGGCATTGATTCTTTAAGCTCATAAAACTTACAGATATAGTGAAAACTGCATTCATTTGAGAAAAGCATGGACAAATACCTGAACGAAAATCTATTATTTGGAGCTACAGGTGACCTCCATTGCATCAGTCAAAGTGTTATTTTGTTCTTTTCGCTTTATTGATGTACCTAAATGTAATGACGTTTTATGAGACTCTAGTAAGCCCTCTTAACTAAAGCTTTTAATGCCACAGAACTTATGCTGTGGCTGTTCACAACAGACATATTTAACATCTACATGTTATTTTAGGTAAAGATCCCCTACAACGATAGGTACTTGCTATTCCTACTCATAGTAAATGCTTTATTATTCATTTTTAATAACGGTCAAATAAAGACAGCCTAGTAATGGAATCGTTTTTCAAAAATTACAGTAGGTACGTAACATTATGTGAAAACTTAGTAGCTAGGTACGAATTTTTATGCACAAACGTAAAATTTATTGGGTATAGAAATAGTGTGTTCATGTAGGAGTCATGCAATGAGCGTTATTTTGGATTGTGTTTTATAAAGACCTGTATGTTTTTCCTTATCGCCGGTTATTTTAGGTTATGGTGGTCTTTGTTCGTTGTCTATCCCCTTGTCTCAACTTAAACAAGACGTTAGAATCGTGGTAGACTTTTTAGATAAATTATGCCAATTTATTAACAAGTGTTCGACTACTCAACGTACTTACTATATAAATGCTTATCAAATAAAGAACATTATGTGACAAATCAGCTATCTGAGGCGTGATTTTTTTCAATTTGCAGTGGTCTGGTAAGTTTTGAAATACTTTACATGATATTTAATCAATTTAATTGCAATTATAATATCAGTATTTAAACTTAAAAAACTATGGTCTTAGGCGGGACTTGAACCCGCATACCCCCCTACTCAAATTTTGCTAATTGGCTACCATCAACAAGCCTCCGCGTTGTCCGTCCGTCCTGCCAAAAGATATACCTATTTACTATTTACTACCTATTGAAAGGGATCTAAATAAATAAATAAAATAAATATGTATTTAAGACATGCCTCACTGGGCCACACTGAGCCATCTTGTCCCAAATTAAGCTACTATTAAGTACCCTGCCGTATGAGGTACTAGACAACCGATAAACTTACTTATATACTTTTTTTTTGTAAATACACTTACTTATAATACATAGAAAACACCCAGACCAGTACAAACAGACATGTACATGCACACAAATATTTGTACTGTGCGGGGATCGAACCCACGACCCCGCGAAACAGCGTTTACTACCGCTGATCCAAATGGTCGTCAAAGAAGATAAAAGAAGAATATAAAATAAACAGATACATTATTGTTGCAATATCCATGGTCTAAGATTAGTGTAAAACCGTAGTTCAAGTACAAAGGTGAAATTTTACGTACAAAAACATGTTTTTAATATTTTTTGCTCGACATTAACCATCGTCGTAAAATCATTATCCCAGTTCAGACTAAAAAAGAACTAGGCGAAAAGTAGGTATGTTTTTGTGCAAATTTATTCGAACTATCCTCATATAGGGCCTCTACCTCATCACTACCTCACCTCTATTCATCAGAGCTTGTCGAGGTTGGCGCGTAGGTATACCTGTTAATATAATTTTGTAAATTTGTAATTTCTTTGTTGTCTTTTGCATGCCACCAAATTTATATATAACATACCCTACCATATTTTTTGCGAAAAAAATTATTTGGTTTGATTTAATTTATCTCCTGGTTAATTTCAGTACAAGCACAGAAAAGATAATACTAGTACAAGGCAGGTACATACAACCCTGGACGACACTTATTGTTTGTTAAGATTTTTTATCTCGAAGAAGGTCCTATGAAAAATTTGAGTGTGACAAAAACCAGCAGTTTAAAATTAAATTATCAATGAATATTACTACATAACAATCTTGTAGTACCTTCACAGCAGCACGTCAACCTACCAATTAACGTCAAACTTTCTCAATTGATATTGAACTCTACATGTTGGTCTTAAAGTTGAAAATTAATTCAATGACCTTTAACTTTTGGGTAGGTTGACCTGCCATTGTCTGTACCATTACCATTTATTTTCCATTTCAAACTATTTCAGACCGATAGAAAGTCGCTGTAAGGTTTCCATGGTCAGCATAAAACAAATACACCTACCATTAAGTAGTTATAATTATCTAATGGGCGAGCTCTTCCATTAGTTACTACTAGCACAGAACAGATATTACTTATGAAGCTTATAGTACTCTTTACTATTAATACTTTAATAGGTTAAAAGTTAGTTTTAATTATCACATATAAGACACAAGCTAATCCGTGTCGAGAGGTGATAAGTAATACAAACTTAATCAAATTATAATTTCTCCAATGACCTTTTGTAAGGTGGATTATTTGCGTCAATGCCCTCTGGAACTGAACTCTTAATTAGTTTAATTGGATGAAACTGGATTTCTTCAGTAACTATTATAAACAACGGCATGACTTTACATTTCACTCCAACATACTACTCCGTGGTTTCGTGTAACAGAGAAGTCGTAGGTCACATAATGATACGAAAACGTTATTCAACGCATATTCGTTCTGGTATAAACTAGACTTTTGGCAAAATACTCGGAAGGTGCTTATCATTGTGTCACGAATTGTCTGATAACTAATTATAATGTGGCTTTTAGTACTTATCAGCTTACTGAATAACAGCTCATAAAAATACTTTTAGGTAGAGCTTAACGTACCTACTTTTACGTTACAGTAGAGCGTCGATTATCCGAAGTACCAATACACGGGGACGACGTGGGGGTTCGGAAAACCGCTATTTTCGGATAACCGAATTACCTATACCTATGTGTATTGATTTAGCCATACCATATTATGGCCATACATAATGGGTGTAAAAAATCCAAACGCAGATCCGAAAACCACGTACTGTCGCCATCACTATGATCATTTATTTCTTTAGAACCATACCTGGGAAACAACTGGTTCCTAAGATATTGAGGGTCCAAGTCACAATTTTTTTCCATTATACCACAAAAACTGTTGCCAAAGGTTACTTAAAAACTTTTCTTCTTACAAACATAGTGGTTTTTTTATTATATCGTTCATAATAAGCCTTTTTTATTACGATACGCAATGTACGGCTCAGCGCGGACGAATTTTGAACTTAGCAACCATCTCCAGCACCTGCGCTATGAATTATAATATTTTTTTGACTCCCAAAATTAAAAATCATTTCCCAGCTATGATATTGTGTAATATGGCTTGGTTTGCTTTTCAGATTGCGTAGCTTCAGGGTCTGCGTTTAGTTTTTTTACACCCTGTATATATACGTTCATATAAATGAAAACCATATTTAAATTTATTTATTAAACAATAACAGCCTAACGGCCTTAGACAAGTGGCTTTCTAATATAGTTAACGCCAGACGAATAGATAATAAATGTATGAAAATGACATTAACAAACGATCGAGCTTGTCATTTTCATACATTTGACCACTGAGCAAGCATTTGACATCTATTCGTCTAGCGTAAACGATATTAGAAAGCCACGACAATCTTAAAAATCTAATCCTAATCTGCGTTAATCTATGAGGTTTAGCCTAGTCAATAAAGCCGAAAATATTGGGTTCTTAGTTCAGAAGTTTTAGTCAAATTCAACTTTTTTTTACTAACCATTAACTTTTGTGACATAATTGCTAGGTATCTAAGTAAAATATATTATAGTCGTATTTATGTATTTCTTCTGATATATTCATAGATTTAGTACTACGTTTATGGATAAATTTATATTTTGCAAATTCCTCAGTAGAGACAAAAATGAAATGAGGGCCCTAGATATACTGCCAAAAATGTGTGCCAACATATTCTACAGGTATGGGAATTTCTTAAACTATTTAAGAAATTCTTAACTAAATTCTTAAAGATAAATTATAAATCCAGGGTAGTACTTACTGAGATTTAGGCTATGCCTCTTTAAGCAATTGACGCAGGTTATCAATCATAACAGTTTTAATTAACGTTTAAGAAATTGCAGACTATTTGCTAACCACAACCTGGTTAACAATACTATCTCACAGAGGATTTGCATATAGTCGGGAAGGTCATTTATATAAATTAAAAATAGCAGGGGTCCTAATACTGGTTCTTGCGGGACACCCATGATGAAGGCCGAACCCTGAAGATTCAGTTCCATTAAAGCCATCTTTTTGTGTTCTGGCTATGAGGCAAGAGCTTATTAGATCCGAGAAATCATTCGGTGCACCATAATGTTTAAGTAATTTAAGTAAAATTTGTTGATCCACGCATTCGAAAGCCTTTAAAAGGTCTCAAAACACCTAGAACATCTAGCTACAACTCCAGCATCAATAGTATTTCTACGTTTCCTGAAACCATATTTGTGCACTAGCGGGATAATGGGATATAGTATTGTGGGTTATTTGAAATAAAATTGTGTATAATATAACAAATAAATGGATTTATTACTTTTCAATAAACATTATCTTAATACATACTCAGTTAGTTACTTAAAACAATAACAAGAGCATAGCTGCATGCTCGGTTCGGAGAGGTTTCAAGTAATATCCAGCGATGGAACAATGGTTATGGACCAGAACCATTGATGTGAAATAAAAAACTAGACACACAACCAGCATCAAAAAAGTGCCCCAACTTAAAGCGCACCCATTTGACATAAAGATGCACTTTTAGTACAACCTATAACAATCGAATAGTCACAACATGACACAAATATCCATACTATTGCATGTCGACATAGTTTGGCCAGGTTATAAAGTTTACACTAAACACAAAATCAACATCAGTCATTCAAATGAGGACAGTTTTAGGTGGCATTTTTTTATACAAGTTCTTATTATATTTCGGTGGCTAGAACGCACTATCCGGCTAGCCACAGGCAGTGTACCGTACGGTAGGCAGCATGAATTTTATATGAACCCGCTTTATTCAAACGCACTGTTACCGGTCAGCCGCAATGTGGTTTCATATAGAATCAAACCGCGGCATTGCATCTTGCCGGATAGTGCGTTCTAGGTCTAAGACTAATTTTTCTGTAGGATATGTTTTTATAATAGTATTGCATTCAGTCAGTTTAAGGGCTGAGTACACCAAACGAAGGACAGAAGCGGAGCAGGTCAGTAGCACTAAGATAAGGCACACAAAACGCAGCGGCAGCGGCGCTCAAATTGGGTGTGACGTAGTGCATAGTTTTTGTATTCAAAATTGAGAGCAGGCTCCGCATTCAACTGTGCTGCTTCTTTCCTGCCTTTGAAGTGTTAAGCCCTAACGAGTAGGTAGTTCTAAACATAAAGCAATCGATAGAAAGTGAAAAAAACCTATTATGAAAGATTTAGCTTAGGTAGGTTAGCGTAGCATTATCAGGTGTGAGAAGTTCTTTATCCTAGCATTGCTTGAGTTCACGATTACGAAATTGATAGTAAATATTTTTCAAGTTTATATACCGATATAACAAAAATAAAATAAAAACATAGTATATAAGCCAGCACATACTTTTTATTTTATGAATCTCTAATATATTTTTTATCTTTACGTCAGTTCATCAGTAAATTGCCCCACTAAGGTTTTTAATTTTGTCAAATTTGTTGAGTCACTTATTATGCTACCTAACATTTATTTTTAATAGTACTCGTATAAGGCAGCGTTTCCCATACCCGGTACCGGGCCATCAAAATAAAATAACGGGTCATAACATTCCCGCCTTGTTTTAAAAATAATACCTATCGATCGACGCATCGTAAAGTCTTCTTTTGTCATTTTCTGCGAACTTGGATTCTTTAGTAAGTAAAAAATAAGCAGCAGCTCCATGCTTCGCACTAAAATTTTGTGACTAAATAGTGTATAATAATATTTTTAGTATTGATAAATGTATATTATTTTACCTAATGGGGTTCCATTAGGTAAAATAAGCTGGTTAGCTTGGGTTTAAAAGTATAAAGTGGGTCACAACCAGGCAATGTGAAAATTACAGGGCCATGGCAGAACAATGTTTGGGAAGCACTGGTATAAGGCTTAAAAACTACACTATAACTTAAAATATTATGCTTTAAATCAAAATAATTAAAACATAAATCAAAGTAACAATCACAGATCTGTCAATTTTATTGATCTGAATAGTAAATGCAATCATATAACAATGATAAACAACAACATACTCTAAGCCATGGTAACAACTTAGGAATCAATAACATGACAATGTATAGTTCAAAATGGTTTTTGATGAAAACCCGCCTATACGAAAGGAGTGTGAGACAAAAACAGGATATTTGTTTTCGTACAAATTACAACCGCTTTATAATATCACTTAGGATGGTTCTGTGCTTAATAGTTTGAACAGAAGACCAAAGTTAAGACGCCACCTATCGGCATATGTTGCAGGGATATTGTTAAAGTCATGATATTATTTCACTAAAAGTTTTAAAAAAACTTACAATTTATCGGGCTAGTTTCAGTACCATTATAATTTCACTAGACCGATACAGTAAAATTGTAAGGCAATGTGGTATTTTGACAATAACACTAGTTTAAGAAAGCCGTTAGATTATCAGAGCGATCGCTGATTGGTCCGTTTTCGTTACCAGCTGAGCTCCAGTTTTTACGTTTTATCCGATTAGTCACTGTAGCACTTTCATAACTCTGTGTCAGAATCTTTTCGCACCAAAATTTCACACTTGCTTCTACTTGAATTTGATATATCTGATGATTGAAACACTTCCAAATGCTCACGTTCACTCATTTCGAAGATATTGACAAGAATAATCAAGTAAATACCTCATAAAAACACGAAAAATACGATTTAAAAACCCCCGACCTAAAATAATAGATGCACATAAAATCCTAAAACTAGGCTTAATAACTATGGAATTATAGCTAGATACCAATAGAACAAATACAGTTGGTTTAAATAGAAACCCTATAAAAAACAGAAAATAAAACTGAAATTTTGACCCTACAATTTTTTATACTAATGTTATCGCGTCGGACATTTTTATTTCATTTAAATTATTATTATTTTTTTTTTTTAATTTCATTTCAATTATTTTCTTGCGTTTTAAGATTCTAAGTAATTTGGTGTTTCATCAGGTTTTTTTTATCAATAATAAATAATTATAATTAAGTATTATAAAATAGTTGAGGAAAAGTATTGATATGTAATCCACCATTTTGTTACGGCGGCCATCTTAGATTTGAAATTTGTCATAGTGTATAGTATTCTACAAGTCAAGCCCTTTCATTTGATACCCATATTGAGGGAGTTTAAAAAAATATGTAATCCGCCATTTTGTTACGGCGGCCATCTTGGACCGATTTTCATCAAACATAGCTAAGAACACTCCCGACTAATTAATCATTGAAACAAAAAAAACTAAATCAAAATCGCTTCATCCGTTCGGGAGCTACGATACCACAGACAGACACACACACAGAGACACGTGAAACTTATAACACCCCGTCGTTTTTGCGTCGGTGGTTAAAAAAGGCACGCTCCAATGTTGACCAATATTATAATATCACTATTATGGCCTAGTGAAATTACGAGATATAATGGCGTTCTCCCCAGAAAAGTTATTTGATCATTGTGAATAAAGTGTTATTGATATTTTATTTCTAACTCGCTTTAACATTATTAAATTTCATTTAAAAAGTGATTTTAGTAACATACATATAACTTCAGTTTTCAAGCTATCAAGCACGACTATTATTTACATTATCATATCAAGGAGACTGATAATAAATAATCTTTACATATCCCAAATGAATACATCCTGTAGCATCCCTAAAGATTGCGACTGCGTGTCGTTCGCAGCTGTCAAGTCAACTGTCACGTACTTGGCTGCTTGAAGTATTTTGAGGCAGGAACCGTTTTCTGGGGGTAGCTTGTGACATAGCTGTGTGAAGAGGGATTTGGCACAGTCGTAGTGGAAGACGAGGGGATCTAATACATCGTTGAGATCCGACTGGATTAGCAGGCAGCATAAATGCGCAAGAGTTACGCATAACTGAAACAATAGTAAGTAGAAATAAGTAATTATGCTAATTTTACCTTGTGTATGTGTGTAAGAAACGATTAACGTGGATATTAGTGGAAAACTCTTTGTTTCACTACTAAATAATTACATAATTTAAATTCAAGTTACAGTTTTAAATACACGAATTCCACTAGAACATTATAATAAGCGAGTTCGATCTGTTGCCATTTCTACTCCTTATTGAATATTCACAGCATAAACTGACGCCAAGTTGTGATAATTAGTTGCAGAAGTATTTAGGAATTGCTAGCCAGATCACTTAACACAACCCTGGGGTAAAGTCCTAGTATGCCATTACATACACACATTCAATACTATTTTCGTAGACTAGACAACATTAAGTTTAAGGGCTCGAATGCAATCAACTTCTTCGTATATTAGACCTAAGAGTCCATCTAATATATGAACAAGTTGATATTCTGACATTCTGGTAAATCGGCACAATTCAAAAGGTCTTACCTGCTCAATCAGATTGTCTTTGTGCTTGTATTCTGTAAAGTCATCAACATTAGCTGCATTCTCCATGGCTGCCATAACACCTCTCCACACCAGCGCGAAGTGTTCTCCATAGTGAGCCCGTAGCAGCGGCGCTCGCAGCGCTACTGTGGCGTTAATCCGAACCTTCAGGTTTTTGCAGTCTTGACTTAGCGTACACAATTTCGGAAATACTTTGCTCTGACATGAAAAGATAAAATAAAAAGTCAGACACCAGCTACTAATGAATACCTATTTGATTTCTATAGAACCAGTATGAAATAATCGGCTCACTATTTTTTGTGTCCAGTTGCTTCCACTTAACACAACGTATTGACGATCAAAAAGTGTTGGGTGTCGGTAACTGGAAACTAAAAGTGTCTACGTTTACGACATAGATGCCCTATATCTATCAGTTACTAGCTAACTAAGGACTAAGGTTTGCTAATTATGATGTCGATAATAAATATATACGCCATAACAACTACTTTTATGGTTCGCGAATAAACTACATACACACAACTTGGCGTTTTAGTCGGAAGTTGAGACGAACAGAAGCATTTGCAACTGAGTCATGACCGCAATAATAAATTATCTATCCGTAATGTGGTCGCAATATATGGTATACAATCTCGGCTTTCCTTCGGATTAGATAAAAAGGTTCAATCGGATTAGATTGTCCAAAATAGAAACTTAATTTTATCAAAGATAATTTTATTGAAACGAAAACGAGGATTTTTACTGTATTTGAAATGATTTAGTAAGATTTATCTTATCTATATAGGTCATCAATCTATAATATATTATTTTGCCTAATACAAGATTAAGTTTATTTATTTTATTGTAATACTCTTAATATAAACTTAGTGTTGAAAAAATATATTTAATAAGAACACTTTTGTCTGACCAATTTCATAAAAATGGTTGTTTTTCTTGAAGAACAGATCATGTAATATGGTACCGTATACGTTATTATAAATTCAAGTGTTGTTTAAAATTCAAATGTAGTCGGACAACCGTGGCAAATAAGAATATATAAAACTAGCTGTTGCCCGCGACTTCGTCCGCGTCAATTTCTGTTACTATGATCGCGATTGGGTATTTTATTTTTATTTATATTGGACCGTTTACGCAGCGCACGCAACGGAAGACTTTAAATATGAATAATTTTCCCCGTTTTTGCAACATTTTTCATTGAAGCTTCGCTACTATTGATCACAGCGTGATGTTATATAGCTAAAGCCTTCTTCGATAAATGGACTATCCAACACAAAAATATTTTTTAAATTCGAACCAGTACTTCCTGAGATTAGCGCGTTCAAAGAAACAAACAAACTCTTCAGATCTATAATATTAGTATAGATGTATAAGGAAGGAAAACCAAGCGTTTTAAGTCTTAACCTCCATTTGGGAATTACAGTTTTAAGAAAGATAAGTGTTTGATTAGATTTAAAGTGTACAAGGTAACATAACACGAGATTTTTACTTTATGTATATGTGATGGACCAAGTGATTAATTGAGCATTATACATAATGCCCGGTCATTATGAAAAATGCCCAAAATGAGAGGGCAATTTGATAGTGATTATTCAAATAATCAAACTGAGATAGGCTACTTTTTGCCTCTTTCCAACCAACTTCTTCCCTAAAATGGGGGGTGGAAGTTGGTATGGATTGGATTTCGCAATTTTCAAGGTAAAAAGCTAAAAATTGGTATGCAAATACGTAGTCCATTTCTGACTGACAAAAAATCTTGTATCATTTTTTTTTTAATCTGCCCCTTAAAAGAGGGGGTGAAATTTTATATGGGACTTTTTGCAGTTTTCAAGGTAGAGAGCTAAAAATCAGTACACAGACTCTTTGTTGCCAACTAAAAACATGTGTCTTATTTTTTTTTAAATCTTCCTTACGCCCCTAAAATAGGTGATGGAAATTTGTGTGACACACTCCGCAAGATTAGTACAGGTTCCATGATATAAATAAACGAAAAATAAAATAATTTAATTAAAAAAAAAACATACTACAGCGCTTCATACTACAGTGCATACGGTACCTATACTTATCAAGAGTATAGATTAGATTATTTTGACTATTGATTCACATTGGATTGGGTAGATTATTTTAACTATTGATTCGGATTGGATTAATTCGTTTAGTTTAGATTTATAATAATATTCTGTTCGGAGTTTTCTTCTATGTTCTAAATCAGGAGAGGGGGGGGGAACCGTGTTACCCCGAACTTAACGCGAGCAAAGCCGCAGGCAAAATCTAGTATTATACACGGTGCATTTTAAACCACCTGGAAAACGAAACCAACGTTATGTGACCATTATGTATAACATCATGGCAGTGTTATTTAAACTATAAAAAAATATTTTTTTTTAAATATTAAATATTTATTCAAACTTTTAATTTTTTAACAAGTTGTGCGCGCACAGACGTATTATTTTGCTGCAGACGGGTTCTGAACCTTACACAGCTACATCCGTGGGCGTCACAGCGTGTTTCAAAATAAATAGCTGAACTAATATATTATATTTATATGGTTACATAGCGAGGGCTTCGTTTTACAGGTGGTTGAAATTGCACCGTGTATAATCAGACTCATTATTAGGAATAGGGCATGCTCCCGGGAAATCCCGGTATTTCCCAGTACCAGGATAAATAGACAGAACCGGTACCCGACAGACATATTCCCGGTATTCCCGGTTCTTTGTTAATTATGAATGAAGTCAATTATATCTTATTAAAAAATATTTTTCAATTAACTTCAATAAGTCAATAAGACTCGCCCACGTTCGTGAGATAAAACACCAAAATGCGACGTTGCCAGTTCGCACTAAACATCAATCTCATCACCATTAGCCGCCGGCCTCGTTAGCCGATGACTATTCCTCCCGTCCCGCGCCTCTGTCGACAACGTCTCGCGTCTGGCTCACTTAGTAAGTACAGATAGCAATGGTAAAGCGCCTCGCCCGGTATGCGAAGAGATACCGGGGTTCGAGTCCCGCCTGAGACATAAATGTTCAAGCCTTTCAGTGGCTAGGTCCCAAAAAAGGATTGACCACAAACAAAAGACAAATTTACTTTATTAAAGAAGGCTCCACTGCAAATTCTAAGAACATTAAGCCTTACTCAATCCTGGGTACAGCACTTGACTGGACTATTTTAATGGACACGTATGAAAAGCACTATAAAATCCCAGAGGATCTGGGTGTTGCATCATCCAGACCGGACATTTTTCTTTTTTCTAGAGTTACAAAATGGATAGTACTTGTAGAGCTTACCGTGCCGTGGGAAACTAACATACCTAAAGACCACGCAATGAAAGAAAACAAATATTATGATCTCCTAAATGAATTAACGAAATACGGTTATGTAGTTAGTCTATATGCTGTAGAAGTAGGAGCGATAGGTATACCAGCAAAATCTCTCTATAACCTGTTGAAAGACCTTGGCTTGGCCAGAACTGCATTAAGTTCCATACTAGAGCGAGGGTATAAAGTTGCATTTGCAGGTTCGTACCAGATTTGGCTGGGCAGGGAGAGAAACACGAGTAGTGAAGGTGAGTGTTAATGTGCTTCGGAAAGGGGCCCCTTAAACCTACACCCGTGTCTCAAGTCCCGGGACCTACTCGGACTTTCTCTTTCTGCCACACGATGGACCCGGCACCCGCACGGTGAATCCATAAAACGCTAAGAAATTTGTCTCTCTACTAAAATATCATATAAAGTATAATACTGACCTTGTTATTATTAGTACTGGTTTTGTTCATTACTTTTGTTACTTTTAAATTCGAATACATAATATTGTAATTAGGTAGGTATATGTATTTTTGTTTTCTTTTCACATTGTTTATTACACATAATTTTTAATAACAACGAGTACCGGGAGTCCCGGTTCTTTTTGAACCCGGTACCGGGAATCGAAAATCAAAGAACCGGACACGGTTCTGCATGCCGTAATTAGGAAGGATTCCAATACTAAGAATTCACTAGTATTTACATTTAAAACTTGAGGAAAGTCATATTTAAAAGATAGGTAACACAAAACATGCAAAATTTGAAACAAAAATGTAACAACATATCTGTGCTTTATAAAACCTTTGACATATTATTTTATACCAAATGAAAGACACTGAAGTTTTAGTAATTTTAATCATAGGAACTTCTTATCTTTAGCTTTTTATCAAGTTGCCATATTGTATCGTAGCAATATAATAATGACCGGGCAATGTGAAAAATAATGATGTTTCGATAGTAATTAATCACTTCGCAGGATAGAGCTAGGCATTATTCATTATAAATAATGCCTGCATTAATCACTTGGTCCATAACATATATTATATACACTTATAAAATTTATTTTCTGCAGCAAGAAACACCAGACTTCTTCCCTTGGTATACGTTTATGTGACTTGCGACAGATAAATTACTTGTGTGAGTACTATTCACGGAAACTATTGTCTGCCCATCCAGAGATTATTAGGATAGTAATGTCATTTGCTATCTTTCGTCCCTTGAACCCTGACTTCAATGAGTCAATGTCATGGATTGGACTTTTTTTTTTAATATTACTTTATCTCGTCTCGCCTCGTTAGAGGCGACTAACGACACGCATAGGACGAGAAAGGGAAATGCTATTCATTCGATGAGGAGTAAGGTGTAATTCTATTTTAAGCCGACATCACACAACTTCAATAGCTAACTAAAATTAGGTGATACGTAACCACAGAACATAAAAAACGAGTAGAAGAAATAGCATCCACTCTTATTTGTATGAAAACCAGTGTAACCAAACTAACACATTTGTGATTAAATCACATTATCACGCACACTAAGAATGTCTTGTAGCGATTGGTTAACTTTAACTGTCAGATAGTTCCGCTACCCGACACTAGATGCCTCTTATTCACTATCAAATAGTACCGCTACGCGACGATAGATGCTACCTAAAAACTATTGATAATTAGGGGTGGGATAGTTATGATAATCGTAACAAAAATATAGACACTTGTAAGTGTCGATATTTATGTTATAACAACATAAGAGATCCAGCGTTATGTTTAACATTGTCTCTCTCATCTTCTTAATTATTACAACTTAACATCTTTTCCAAAAAATTATTAATTATTAATGACTTCTTCATTCTAAATGAAAAAAATACTTTCTTTGTTTCAAAATCGTTTTCCTAGAAATGTTTAGAGCAAATGGTGCATGTTTTTCCGGGATACCAATTTTGCCTACCGATTGCTTCAATCCATTTTCCGTATATGTTTGGATTGAATTAATTAAATACGAGTATTGATTTATTTAAACAAGTTATTACTTATACAGGGTGAAATTTTAACCACCTTCCAAATTTTAATATATCAATCTACGAGACAAGAAACAAATGACGTATTTTTTTCTTTTGGTAAAGCCCAGTACAAAAATGTCAAGATAAAGCCGTTAGAAAATGTTCGCCAAAAATCTAAAATTTTTGATACGGCCGCCTATCAACACTTTTTTTATGCAATGCACATAACATTCATTCATTACGATACTAATCATAAGTTTTTGATTTTCACTTTATGCCTAAAACTGTAAAAAATTAAAACTATATTGCGAAAAATATTTTCGGGTCAAAACTTGATTTACATTTTTTACTTCATAAATGGGCTCTAAATACTATATTGAACGCCTACAAAAATTTTGGAAAGTGGTTAATATTTCATCCTGTATACAAAAAAACAAACGACTACAAAATAAGATAAAAAAATTTAAGGCAGGAAACGATAGCAAAGGCTCTCGCTGTAAGCCATTTAAATTGGGCACACAATGTACCAAAGACCCGGTATATTTAATGACCTTTTGTAACTTAGTACTTTCATAGATTTCTTTTTTTTTTTACTTTTTCAATTTTTTATTTACATTTATGAATAACAAAAAAAAGTTGTGCGTGTACTAGTGTACACACGTAAGAAGTGAAACTTCTTTATGGCCTTATTTTTGGTTAAATTAGTTAAATTGGTTAAATTGGTTAAATTGGTTAAATTGGTTAAATTGGTTAAATTGGTTAAATTGGTTAAATTGGATAAATTGGATAAATTGGTTAAATTGGTTAAATTGGTTAAATTGGTTAAATTGGTTAAATTGGTTAAATATTATTTCACTTTACCTTTTTGCTATCGTCTGAACCAACCGTGGTAGGGGCAAGAAAAAGATGGCGCGTAACCGAAAAATGTGACGCTGTGACTGTGTAAATTTTTTCCAACGCCGATAAAGAAGTTTCACTCCAAAAAAAACAAGCAATTTATAAATATTTTTTATAAGCTGTACTTTTTTAATGTGTCATACATCATTATAAGTATCGATAACTAACTTATCGATATTTTACCACATCCCTAAATGAATAGCGTTTTGAAACATTGCAAAAATAAGTAATTACCAAAATATAGTTTCGACCTTAATATCTCTATGGACAATGGTTTTAGGTTGTACTTTTAAAGGATTGTTATTATCCGCTAAATTTCTAATTTCTATTAAAATAACGATATAATATTACTTACAAATGGTATGTCACGCCTCCTTTGGATAAACTCTTTTTAGTGCTTATGTTTTTGCACTCTAATACTGTGCAGGTCGGCATATTTAAAGATTTTTGTCAGAATAGCACTAAGTCAATACGTTCTAGCAACTGTGATCGTCTGAAGCGCGTAAAAGGGGGCGGAAACATGATATGCGCCATCCGTTGCCGATGTGTGGTACGCGGGGCCCGCCTACTTACTACTTCTATCGTTTTTTATGTTCTGTGTACGTATCGATAAATACTTTAAAATTATGTAAATATTTCAATATAATCACCTGCCATCCGTTGAAACCCGTAAACAAATAATCGTTCTTCATAGCATTTCCCATGGCGTAGCACGCGTTCCACCGCACTTTCATATTGGCTACTTTGCAAGCGCAGTCCAGTAGTCTGTCTATGGCAGACTCGCACAACGCTTTCATTTGTGGATGAGAATGCAAAGTGTTTTCCCTTACAAGGCGAAGGAAGTTACCTAGTCCCCGAGTCGCGCTCATTTTAACCTGTAACAAGATATATGTTATACTAAAATTGGCAGTAATGTATGTTTCCGAATGTAATGGATAAAGATTTGTGTTACGATATGTCCGACAGTACAAAAACAAAATTTTAATGGAGATTTTTAAACAATAATAAAGGTTGAGGGCCTCCTTTTAAGAATATTTAACGCACACTTGTATCCCTGTTCGTCTCATAATAATAGCACAGATAAGTAGGTAATTTGACTGTCATATTTTTAGGAAGTATTATTTATTGCTTATACCGCTTATCTACTCGTATTAATTATTTATTTATTTTTTTACACTTTAATGCACATACAAAGCTGTACAAATGGCGGACTTAATGCTAAAAGCATTCTCTACCAGTCAACCATAAGGCCAAGCAGAGGTTACAGGCGGTGCGAAGCACTTAGTGAAAATAACAAAATTACATATTATTCTCACTGTAGTAGTATGCCGTTGTGATAAATAGTTTTATTTGACTAACTTAACAAAACAGGAATCATATTTTATTAAGAATTTCAACATGTGAACTGCATAAATCGTATGCAGATTTTTGGGACACTCTATTCTCTCTCTTCTCTCTCTTCTATAATTTGGATTTTCGTACTTGGAATGTCTCCTAAACACGTATCTAGGACGATTGACAAGTCGTTTTTAGGGTTCCGTACGTCTGAAGGAAAAAATAACTCCTATTAGATCACTTAATTCTATGTCGGTCTGCCTATCAATTTTTCCATCAAGAATCCTTTTCCTTAAGAAAGCATTAAAATATAAAGTTGATATTAATATCAAATACTGAGTCTGCAGTCTCCTGAAGCCATGAAGTCAAACCATGTCGAGATTCCCATAAATTCGCAAAGGGAATCTAAACCTATAGTGTCCTTCTGTACCCAGTGCGGTTGGACCCAATAGGTTTTGATTTCATGATCATGAAATCTAATCAAGAAGCATTATCTAACACAATTATATTAAAATAATTTCGAAAGCCGTAAATTTGTTAATGGCTTTAAAAATCTTTTATTTTTAGTACGGAACCCTCAATGAGCGAATTCGAGTCGTACTTCGGTACTTGACTGGTTTTTTTAAATTCCGTAACTAAGTTAAAACAAATAATGATCATGCGTGTAAGTATGAGATACCACATGTTTCCTGAAAGATAGTTGTGAGTCATAATAGTCATCACATTATTATAAGGACTTTGAACTAAACAGTTTGATAGGTGTGTCCTATCAGTATTTACCTAAAGAAACAAATTGTCAAGCAAAATCCCACCCTAAGCTCTTCACATAAAGTCTACTAAAAAGATTTACATTTGCTCTGTTAATTTACTATGGCTTTGTATGAATACGCTTCATTGTCTTTTGTTTTATCACTCACACGTGCCACTACACATTTCGTATGCAGTGAATTATCAGTTTTACGGCTAAGTAAACATTGATCACATAAAGTAGCTTAAGAAAATGATAAGATAATACTTACTACCTAATTAACACGCTTTTATTCTCTTATATAATTATATACTAATTTTTAATATGCGAAAGTCTGTTTGTCTGTCCGTAAAACAACATGTCACGCTTCAACCACCGAATCGATTCAGGTGAAATTTTAAGCAGATATATTCTGAGTTTCCCGAGTCTTTTCTTTTGAAAGGATGTAAGATAGTTATTATCACAAAAATCGTGATGGATTGTGAGTGGATATTTGTACAGGGGATGAATAATTTTAACAGATTTAGATAACGTTTGGTGTGGAGATACGAGTAATTCGAAACTAAGAAAGACGCAAGGATAGTTTTTTTTTAAATTAGGTGATAGTCTGTATGGGAAACAAACATTATTATCAACTAGCGGACCCCGCGAACTTCGTATCGCCTCAGGTGTATTTGATTTTGACGTCTTGAATGTCATTGTCATCAAACATGGCGGGGTTGCAAAAGAATAATGGCAAGATCCCATACAATGTTTAATCTGGAAAATATTTGAACCGTCTACGATTGAAAAAATACTTAAATGATAGCAGGTGCACTACATAATCATAATCGATAAGAATTTTGTTTTATAGAGGCCACATAAAAAGATATCATTTTTTTTGTATTTTTGTCTACGAGTCAATGTGACAGGGATGTGAACGATGATCAATTGTTAAATTCACCAAAATCGACATTGGCAAATGATGTTCCTGAGGAATTTTCTCAACCACCAGGTCCGCGATTACACAGGACACTTTCTTTTTTATAAATGATGACTCTATTTATATTATGCATCAAAACATAGCTGGTTTTTTAAGTAAAAACGAATTGCTGGAAATAACACTTTGTGAAATGGCTAAAGATAAGAATGTCCCAGACTTAATCTGTCTAACTGAAACATTTGTTCAACAACATAGTGAATCAAATATACAACTGAGAGGTTACCAATTGGGTGCTTCCTTTTGTAGATTAAAGGAAAAACGTGGTGGGGTTTGTATTTTACATAACGATACTATTAGGCCTACAGAACAACTTTCTTTTGTGAAAGATTTTGCATGTGAATCCACTTTCGAATGTTGTGGATTGGAAATAACAGAACATAAAATAATCCTTGTTTGCATATACCGAACTCCAACATCTAATATTAACATATTTTTTGATAAAATCCAGCTGCTTCTTGACAAATTAAAAACTTTTAAAAAACGTATAATTTTGACGGGGGATTTGAATATTGATACCTTAAATAAGAACACATTGACGGAAAAATTAACAGATACACTTTTGGGCTATAACTTACACTTGCATATTGACACACCCACACGACAAAAGTCATGTATCGATCATTTTGCGAGCAATATCAAAGACGCAATCGGAAAAACTGAAGCAGTGTGCTTGTCGGACCATAACACTGCTCAGTTTTTGACTGTACCGGTCAAATTTCGTAAAGAATCACCTAAACATTGGTTTGAATCTAGACGCGACTACAGTGCTGAAAATATAAACAAATTTAAAGATACATTGGCTAATTACCCTTGGAAAAATCTTTTTTATTTCGATAGTATAGTATTAGATTTTGCACTGTTTCATGAAGAACTAATTCTTCTATACAATTTATGTTTTCCAAAATATGTCATTAAAATCATAAACAAAGCAAAAAAAGCTGAATGGCTAACAAAAGGATTAAAATCATCATGCCATACGAAAAGAAAGCTTCGTTTATCTTACTATAAAATAAAAAGTCATGGTAGTAAAATAAAATATCGAAAATACTCAAAAATATTAAAAAAATGCATACAATTATCCCAAAGATTAAACAATGATAAATATATTAATGCTGCTAAAAATAAATGCATGGCCACATGGAAAATCATAAACAATAAAAAAGAACTTAATAATAATAGACATGACATTGAATATTTAAAAATTAATGATAAAAATAATATAAATAATCCTATTGACATTGCAAATTTATTTAATAATCACTTTATTGATTCAACTGATTCATCAAAAAATCATCGACTCAATTTTAATAATTTTAATCATATCAAAAGCATAACATCAATATTCTTGAACCCCACTGATGAAAAAGAAATAAACGAAATCATAAGATCGCTGAACAAAACCAACTCTACCGGTTATGATGACATTTGTACCAGGGTCATAAAAAGCTGTGCAAATGAATTGGCCCCACTGTTAGCATATTTTGTAAATGGTTGTTTCGTGGAAGGTAGATTTCCTGAGACCCTTAAAATTTCTGTCGTGAAACCATTGTTTAAACGTGGAGAAAGGCATGACTTCAACAACTACAGACCGATTTCCCTCATCCCAGTGTTGTCAAAGGTTTTCGAAAGAGCTATGCATACTAGACTGACTTCGTTTATAGTAAAAAATAATATAATTAGCGAGGAACAATATGGTTTTCGTAAGAGAAGATCAACGGCACTAGCTTGCTATTCCCTCATCAAAAACATTTCGCAACTTATGAATAGGAAGGTTCCTGTATCAGCCATATTTTTCGATATGAGTAAGGCCTTTGATTTTGTTAACCACAAAATACTCTTGTCAAAGCTCGAACTATGTGGCATACGAGGACCTGCCTATGAATGGATTAAGAGTTATCTCAGCAAAAGAATACAATTTGTAGAAATTCCGAAAGTAAATGATAGGTTTCAAAGTACAGCATTCTTTGTTAAGATATGGTCTGGTGCTTTGGGGAAATTCCACAAATATGAATCGTGCTTTTTCTTACAAAAAAAATGTGTCAGATCTATTTGTGGTGTCGGGCAGTTAGAATCATCAGGCCTCTTTTCAAAAGCTTGAATATACTTGCATTGCCATCATTATATATTTTTGAAATTCTAATATTTACGAAGAAAAACTCACATCGTTTTACTAAAAAAGACGAGAATTGCCACTACTCTATGAGATATCCAAACAAGTTAACTGTACCAGCATCAGCTACTACCTGTTTTCATAGAAATAGTTATAGCATGTGTATAAGGTTATTCAATTTATTTCCAAATAATGTCCAAATCCTACCATTACCTGTTTTCAGGAGGACCATACTTAAAGTTTTGGTTGAAAATTGTTTTTATGACACAAATGAGTTTATAAGGTTTTGCCGTGACGGACATTTTAAGAAAATAGCAAATAATTTAAATATTGTTTGACCTGGTTCTATCACCTGACATTGTATTGTATTATTGCACGATTGACATTGACGACTAAGTATAATTTTTAATTGACCTTTTTTTTTGTTTTTTACAGTATTCTGACTATTTTTTTTTAATGTAACACATCTTTTGACATAATAACTAATATTTTTGAAATCAATGTAAGTTTAATTTAATTGCTTATAATTTTAAATTTTTGTCTGTATATTAATGTTAAATGCACGACGATAGCAAACATTTGCTTATCGATAGATCGATAAAACATGTATGTGCTATGCCTAAAGATAATAACTAAATGTACCGTGTTTTATGCAAATAAATAATTACTTACTATAATTACTTACTTACTTAGAAGTTATATTGATTTAATCAGCAATTTTAATTTTCTGAAATACCTATAAAAATAACAAGAAACAACTAGGTAGTCAAAAATAAAACACAATTGCCAAAAAATTCTGGCTTTGTAAAATAAACTGTTTAAATATACTTACTTATTTAGGTACAGACTAATAAACTTTTATCTCGATACATTTTTGAGTTCGATACATTTTTTTATACTACTCATGAGTACAGTATCGATACGATACTTTCGATTCCTCAGATTAATAAATAGATAGTCTAATTTCTATTCGATACCGTGTCCCTACAGTCAAAATATCGTCGTTTTTTTTTAATCACGTTTATCAGTGTTGCCATTGTATTTTTTGGTTTCTGCTAAGGATCGTTTTTTTTTATAATAAATCTTTTTGCATTCTGATATAGGTATATTTAAGATATGTAATAGATTTAAGGATACATTTACATCTTTCTGCATAGAAATGTAATAATAATTTGTATTTTATTTAAAGTAATATCGAATTGAATAACATATTACGCACACAGTATTTTTTTTAATGGCAACACGTACTAATTTACCAAATATAATCATCGAAGTCCTTTTTAAAAATTACAATTGTATTCCATGTTTTACTTTAAAAACTGTTAACGTGAAAAAAAAAATGCTAATTAAATGATTAGTTTTTTTATAAGTCACATTTTTAGACGCTTCAAAATACACTCAGGTAAAATCTTGCCATTGTTATTTTATGTTAATATGGCAGTACTTACTACTATACTGTACTAGAAAAATGTTGCTTTTCGATTCTTTCAGGCAATGTAAAAAAAAACTCTGCGTAAGAACCATTCTCGTACTTAAAGGAATATTCTAAAAAAAGAATTGGCGAAATCGATTCAGCTGTGCTCGAGATTTGAGCTTAGCAACACATTCAGCGATTCATTTTTATTTTATAGATTTCGTGTTGATTGATAGGTAAAAGTTTGTGATTTCTAAGCAATGCGATATAGACACAAAATGGGATATAGCTAGAAAGGCAATACAACCAGTAACGCGATATAGCTTGAAAAGCAATACTACTATAATAATTGAAGTCCACGTCCAAACACGATTTACGTTTACTCAATTTAATAAGTAATGTATAAATGCCATCAATAAAGAAAACGAAACGTGTAATCACATTAATAATTAGACCAAGACAAGACAAAAGTTTGAAAGTCTTTAAATTTTGTACAAAATAGTGTTTTTACATACATCACAAAAAAGTTTGTGATATTTATAAAACAAATTGTGTTATTTGAATGTTAGTCTACTGTTGATATGTTGTTGTAAATTTTGAGATAAGATAACATTCCTCGCGTGCTTAAAAATTTATACTATGAGTCCAACTCAGACCTTCGTTATTTTAACAATTACACAACAATATAAACAAATTGGTCACCTTATCGTTGTCAACTGCGCACTTCACGCTGACCTCAAGCAATCGGCACAACAGGGCGTCGTCTATACGCTCTATCTCCGGCTCATCCCTGTAATAACGAATTTCGTCAACAATATTTCATGGATACGAAAATAAAAACATTACGCAATGTTTTTTTTTTGTTGTTGTGGAACAATTAGCGTCACTAAGATTAGTCATATCTCGTATTGTAACAATAAACGATTTAAAGAATCACCACAGACAAAATAGGTGTTTTGTCTGTGGTACTTTCATACGGATTTTAATACAGTTTCCGACGAATCTTTATTATTATTTAAATACCAAATTAGCTCAAAATTTTTATTTCCTTTTTCCAGGATTTACACTTTTATCCTATAGCAACGTTTCCCATTTGCCGGGTCGCGACCCGGTACCGGGCCATTAAAATAAAATACCGGGTCGCAACATTCCCGGCTTGTTTATACAATAATACCTACTATCGATCGACGCATGGTAAACATTCTTCTTAAACTTTCGTTATTTTCGGGGAACTTGAATTCTTTAGTAAAACAGGCAGAGTGCGAAGTATTCATTCATAAAACATTTTTTATAAAAAATTTTTGCTATTAATAATAGTATTATTTTACCTAATGGAACCAAACCAAAGGGACAGTGCTAAAATTACCGGGTCATGGCAGAACAATGTTTGGGAAACACTGTCCTGTAGCATTGTATATACTGGACCTAGTACTTACAAATACTGATAACTGTGATGTATCATCTGCTACCGATATTCTTTCTTAAGTTGATTCCCCACATCCTCCCCTTGAAATAGACATAAACACTGCACCACGAAACCACTTAGCATATTTTATAAACCGCATATATACATAAACCGCGGTTCAATTTCTATAAGGCGGACTATGAGGCTATTAATAAATTTTTGAGTGATATATCTTGGAGAGACAGGTTGCTTAACGCAGGAGATGTGAATGAAATGGTTAAATCCTTTTATGCGATAATCTGGGAATCTATTGAGTTGTACGTCCCTATGAAAAAACAACAAAAATGTAAGTATCATTGCTGGTTTAACAGTAATCTTATTAAATTATTACGCGAAAAACACACACTAAAGCGACGATTTAAAAAATACAAGAACCCTCTTGACGAGGTGTCGTTTAAAATTCTGAGAACACGTTGCAAAAAATTTATTACTAGGTGCTACAAGGAATATATATTCAGATTGGAAGAATCTTTATACAAAAATCCTAAGATATTTTGGTCAGCAATTAAAGGGAAACGTAGACAAGTGAGTTCGTTTCCGGAAACAATGAAGTACGGGTCACAAACTGCTTCTACAGGGGAGGAAATTTGTTGTTTATTTGCTGATTTCTTCTCATCTGTATATACTAACGATAAAACTGATGTACTAACGATGAACGGTAGCCTTCACAGCGTTCACATAAATTTAGACGACATCCTACAACAACTTAGGGCGTTGAATCCTGACAAGGGCCACGGTGCTGATGATATTCCGTTGAGCTATGTTAAAATGTGTGCCGAAAGCTTGTTTAGTCCATTACATCTAATTTTTAATAGATCTCTATGCACTGGTACCTTTCCCGAGCAATGGAAAACAGCAAAAGTTGTTCCGATCCACAAAGGGGGTGATTTAGCTGATGTCAAGGAATATAGACCAATTTCTCTCCTTAGTGTTTTTGCTAAAGTCTTTGAAGCTCTGATATGCAAGGTGGTACAAAATCATTGTAAGCAGATTTTTACAGATCATCAGCATGGTTTCTTAGAAACTAGATCGACCAGTACCAACCTAGCCTGTTTTGTAAACTTTTTATCGCATGCTATAGATTCACAGAAACATGTTGACATAGTATACACGGACTTTAGTAGGGCTTTCGATGGGGTTTGTCATAAAGTGCTCATTTGTTAATTAAAATCGTATGGTTTACATGTATCTATACTAAATTGGTTTAACTCTTATCTGTCTGATAGAGAATTTTATCTGTTTCTTAATGGATATATAGCTCAAATAAACATATCATATCTTCGGGCGTCCCACAGGGCTCTCATCTAGGACCAGTGCTGTTTAATCTTTTTATAAATGTCTTGCCTGACTGTTTTAAATATTCGAGATCATTCCTATATGCTGACGACCTTAAATTGGGTCGTATCATAGATTCCGGAGACGATGCTATTAGGTTGCAGGAGGATCTGGACCGTCTATATGACTGGTGTAAACGCAATGCCATGAACATAAATATCTCTAAGTGCCAGCAAGTCAATTTTACTCGTAAACAAAACCCAATGCAAACACAGTATTACCTACAGAATATGGCCTTGCGCTGCACTGAAACAGTCAGGGATCTTGGGGTATATTTCGACCAAAAACTTTCATTTATTCCCCAGCTAGAAACCGTAACAAAAAAGGCATCTAGGACCCTTGGATTCGTTATCCGTAATGGAAAAATGTTTAAAAACTTTAGTATTAAAATCTTGTTATACAACGCGCTGGTCAGGAGTATTCTTGAATATGGCAGTGTGGTATGGCGGCCCCATTACGCCTGTCACATACTACGGCTTGAGCGTGTGCAAAAAAGATTTCTTTGGCACCTAGCTTATACTGAGGGAAAAGCCAAGATATTAAAGACCTATAAGGATAGACTTAAATATTTCAAAATGACAACATTGGAGAAAAGACGGGATCTTTTAGACTTACTGTTTCTCTCAAAATTACTAACAAACAAAATTAATTGTCCCCAACTATTGACAATGTTTCAATTGAAAGTTCCTCGTAGGATTCCTCTAAAACCAATTGCACCACTCTGCCCTCCGCTCTATCGCACAGTCAAGGCTCTAATTCCGTCATTTCTCGCCTCTCCAAAATCCTTAACCATTATAGTAGCTTATAGTAACGCCCCGTTGGTCTAGTGGTTTAAATACCGGGCCAAGATCTCGGGGTCCCAGGTTCGATCCCCGGGTCGGGCAACAAAAAGTTTCGTATTTTCCAACGTTGCTCGGGTTTGTGATCACCAACCCGCATTTGGCAAGCGTTATGATTATGCCAGTTCCCATCATTGCAGTGGTAACTTAAATTCAATGATGGAGGCCTTTTCCCTGCAGTGGGATGATTATAGGCTGTTACTTATAGTAGCTTGATAGACATTTTTCATGACTCAGTTTTTAAGATACGCAAAGTAGTTTTAAGTATTATGTTGGAAGCTGGAAATGTGATTTTAAAGCTTACTCAGCTTATTTACTGTAAATGCATGTGGAGTCTACTTGTAATCAAATTATGTATTTACCTATATTTATTTTAAGGAATTTTTATTTTTAAGGAAATTGTAATGCATAAATTGTAAGTAGACCTAATAAATAAATAAAAAACATGCTCTGATTTGTTATTGTATAATACCATGCTCTGATTTCTACAATTAAAGAAAATAAAGTTGGGTAACGTCATCGTCACATTATACAGAATGATTTTTTCAACACCTTCAAAAATTTTTACAGGCGTTTAGTATCGTATTTAGAACACATTTATGAAGTAAAAAATGTAGGTCAAGTTTTCACCCGAAAATATTTTTCATAATTTTTAATTTTACGGTCCTACTAAGCCTTTTCAGGTATGAAGGGAATATCAAAAACTTATGAATAGTATCCCGTAAAACAAGTGTTGCTAGGAGGCTGTATCAAAAATTTAAGATTTTTGGCGGACATTTTCTGAGTGCTTTATCTTGATATTTTTGTACTGGGCTATACCAAAAGAAAAATACATTTGCTTTTTGCCTCGTAGATTGTTGTAATAAAATTTGAAAGGTGTTTATAATTCCATCCTGTATATTTCGGATACAGCAAAATATACTTTACATTAAACATTTTGCGGTAATTATACTTACATGTTAAGAACTAGTGCATCACTGAGGTTGCCGAGGGCCCAAGCTCCTTTAGTTCGGACGATGAGCGATGATTCAGAGAGTGCTCTAATTATATACTCCCCGCAGTCACTCACAAAGTATATATCCTGCAATAAACAAAAAGAGGATTAATGTTGATAGTATTGATGAAGGACACATCAGTCACTCGGTCAGCGAAGACAGGTAAGACTGGCATCCGTCTAACGGCCATTTCCAATAACCTATCTATCTTTAGTTTTGGCATATCGGAGATAGAAAACAACTTCTGTCTTTGTTTCTCTGGATGGCAAAAACAGAGAAAGAAACAGTTTCCTATCTCCGATATGCCAAAACTGAAGATAGATAGGTTATTGGAACCGGCCGTAAAGCGATAGATTTTTAACAATTTATATTACCTAATAGATGACTGAGTTTAGTGTCTTAAATAAACTCCAATGTTTTAACTACCTCAGTCTAGAATAACAATATGAATAACTTACTGTACTAACTGCACTACCTACATCTAGAGCAGGGGTTCTGAAATGGGTAATGGCGACGGAAAGGCATATCAATGGAGATAGTCACTTTTTTTATTTAACGTAGTCAGTAGCATAAAGTGTACAGAACAAATTATGAAATAGGATAATAGTTAGGGCACATTTCCGACTCAACCACCCAAACTGTGAGAAGAAGATAAAATTTCCTTTCTATATTAAGGGGTCTGTCTGATTCTCATTCGTTCCAAAAACACATGTTACACAGCTATGGTGCAAACATGCTGTTGCATTGTGAATCCACTATTTTTGTCATAAAATGTTTGGATAGACCAAAACAAAACTCGGCATAACCATTTCTTGGGCAACCTCTACTACTTTCACGAGGACTGGACAAAAAACTAATCAATAGAGACATTCAGTTAACATAATCAGCGTGAATAAATTATTTTAAGTGTTTTTACATACTTCTCTAAGCGTTCTGTACATGACAGTCATAGCCAGCGCTCGTACCGCCGCCGCTCGTACATTTGCCTCTTCGTCACCATACGAGCCCACGAGTAATGTACAACACAACATTTGTAGTCGCCTCTGTAAACATATACAAATCATGTAATCAAAAAAAATATTTTTTCCCTTTTCTGCACTACCCCTAATCCAGTGGATATTCTCATCATCATCATCAGCCTATTGCAGTCCACTTCTGGACATAGGCCTCTCTAAATGCACGCCACTTAGGTCGATCCTCGGCTTCTCGCATCCAGCTCCTGCCAGCCACCTTGCGCAAATCATCACTCCATCTAGCCTAAAGGCGTCCTAGCGGTGTGCCGAGACGCGGTCTCCACTCAAGAACTCGTTTACCCCAGCGGCTGTCGGTTCTGCGGCTAATATGGCCAGCCCACTGAATTCTTCTGTTCACCTCATCCTCAAAGTTGTTTCTACCTAACTGCAATGTCTGCCCAAGGTACACGTATTTTTTAACAACTTCGAGGACGGCGCCGTGCACCGCAATCGGTTGCGGTAGTACATGTTCATTGAACATAACCTTGGTTTTATCCAGGTTCATCCGCTCTGTCCTCTGTTGTCAGGAAATCGCTTTTAGCAATAAACTACCTAAAGTTACATTTTCTCTGGTTTCAATATTATGTCTTTTTGTGTTTAGTGCAATTTAGAGCATATCTATCCACTGTGTAGCCACTAGACCAGAGGACAGTTTAGAACATAGATAATGCTAAAACGCATAGTTTATTTATTATAAATTTGTTTCGCTCTGAAAGAAGGACTGGCCGAGTTTAAGGGACTGGGGTCAAGTTTAACATTTCTAGCTTGAGCGGTTTTGAATCGGCGCTTATTCTGAGTTAACATTAAATCGATACATGCTTAAGAGGAAACACTACGGGCGAGAGAATTAAAAAATAGGTATTCGTAAAATCTATTGCTGTCGCGCAGTGCCAAACGCCTTCACCGCAGAGTGTGATAGAGACAACTGCTTCTTGGACCGAAAATACCTACTAAAAACACACCAAATCAACGTTTCCTATTCCCCTGATTACTTTTCCAATACTAGACCGATTTAAATACTTTTTCATTAAAAATTAAAGAAAGGCTTCCTTCTTTTCTAAAATTTAGCCAAATTTGTTTTCTGGATGTTTGAACACAGCGGAAAATCTTGCGAATTTTTTCGATTTTTTAAGGCTCATTTCTTTTTTATTAATTAAATTATGAAAAAACAGAAAACAGAAACATGCTAATAGTGGCCATAGGTTTTTGTAATAAAAATTATTGTTCTACTGGCTTTATCCAGGGAGGAAACAGGGGACTGCGTTTGTATGGAAAAACGGCCCTTGTATTTCCTCTTAAAATCATTCAGATTTGAAGTAATATAATGGGGACTACCGTTTCTTTGCTCACCAGTTGGCGCCACTGTAAACTGAGGTCCGGAGGTATAGCTATCAAAGGCGATTGGCGCCGAAACAAAGTGTTATATCTTGAATCTAATTAAGGTTTATTATTTATAAATAACTATCTTGATATCAAAAAACTAACTTCTGAAATAGTTGCTCTTGAGGCCGCCTATTTTTGCGCTTTTTCTTAATTCCGCTTTTAAAGCGTTCACATTAATCGCCAAGTAATCCATATTTGCGATATTTTACGAAGGAGATCACTTTCCAGAAGGCAAATGAAAGAATGTATAATTTATGCAACAAATTCCGCTAAAACCAGTGAAAAGTGAATGATATTGGACCTCACGCGACACAAGCGCCTCTAGTGGCAAATTCACTAGCGATAGCCCCCATTGTACAAAGCTCAATTAAGTATGATTTCGTCTTGATTCGGCACAAGGGAATATATGAATAGAAAAAGTTTAAATTACCGGAAGTTCCTTGAAAGACCTTTCGCCAATGTTAGCAATGCAGTCACAAACGATCGCCTTAGCAGGTGAAACTTCGTGGCATTGAATCACGGTCGATAGCGGCGTTAGTAGCGTCTGCCACATTGTTACGCATTGGTTTAGAGGCGGTGGCTGGTCGGCTTGTTCTGAAAAAAAAAAATAGTGATGCAACCTTTTTTAAAGTTTTTAGAGTTTAAATCTTAAAGTCTACTATCTAATAATACTTCTTTTTTGTAGGGATGCTCCGCAGGGTTATTAGCGCGCTTTAACAACTGGTTGCTAATTGTACAATAGCAATGCGATTGCTATCAGTCGCGGTTGCTTTATTAGTATTACGGACGGGAACCGCAAACTGCAGGCTTACTCTTGACGAGTTCGAGTTACGATCAAAATCGAATCGACGTCGAGAATCAGTAATTTGGTACTCTGGAAATCGATTAGAGCGCCAATCGAGTTGTGGTCAAATAGTGAACTACTTGAAATCGAAAACCGCCGTTATATCCTTACCACCGACGTTATCGAGTTCGGATCAACGTCATATTTAAAATCGAAAACATAATGTCAAGCTTTCGATTCGTAGGACGCTACTTTTTATCGATCGAATTTGTAATTTTTATATTAATAAATAGTAAATAGGTAAGTTTCTTTATTACAAATGCTATGAAATGCAATAATCTTTCTTCGTGAGTGATAGTAATGCATAATTTGCATATTTTAAGATTATTCGGTGTCTAATTTGAGTTTAAGTTCTTTGCTTGAGCGGAACGCAGATGACCCTTCGCGATTCCTGGATTGTCTTCTAAAAAATTTACTAGCATTTCCTAACGTGGGAAAGTTGGCCGTGCACTCTGACTCATGTTCTAAAAATAATGTTGAGCTATAGGCTAGGTTTATTTCAATAGCTATATTACAGGATAGGATCCATAACAAGTATTTTACACTTTAAATATTGTCACTAAAACTTCACTTCATAATTCGACTTTACTTAATTTACGATTTAACTCTATTATAAGGAGGGCTTTGATTGATAGTATAACTATTACTTAAATATCACTAAAGTAATACAAATAAGGCAGGCAACCTAAAAACTTATTTTTTAAGTACAATTCTTAGAAGCAAACTTCCAGCACAGAGCTCACTGCCTGACTACTTTTTACAACCCATATCGATTTATTATATATTCTTTAACAAATCTGCACCACAAAACCACTTAGACTTTCCTAAGCAAGCACTTAAAATTCAAAATTTACTTACCTACTTCAAATTGAGTTTTACAATTTACAAATCCGCCGCTATTTAAGTCAAGTAGCATCCACTCCTACTTATATGAAAACCAGTGTAACCAAGCTAACACATTTGTGATTATATCACATTATCACGCACACCAAGAATGTCTTGTAGTGATGGTTACCTTTCACTGTCAGATAGTTTTGCTACCTGACACTAGATGCCTCTTATTCACTATCAAATAGTTCCACTACGCAACGATAGATGCTACCTAAAAACCATTGATAACTAGGGGTGGGTTAGTTACGATAATCATAACAAATATATCGACACTTGTTAGTGTCGTCATTTTTGAAGAACATAAGAGAGACAGCGTTTTATTTATCGCTGTCTCTTTGAAATGTATTTTGTTTCTTATGAGAATAAATCATCTTTAAACCTAAACATGAGCTGTGCCAAGCATGGCCTATGTGCAATACGCGGGGCCTATGTGCAATACGCGGGGCCCGCCTACTTACTACTTCTACTCGTTTTTTATGTTCAGTGGGTAAGCAGAACAAAAACAAACGTCAAACCATAAAGATTATAAAGCTTGTACAATTCAAATAGATAATTTCGTAATTGCTTAAAAGTTTAACAATAATCTCATTCCTATGTCGCCTACGTGTATTAAGTGGTCTCAAAAAAGTTACTTCGTGTATTTTTGTTCACATGAAAGTTTGAAGTAACGGACGATTGGTGATTTGGTGAACACTTATAAGTTAAAAGTAGATATGAGATTTCAAGTGTTTAGCGAAAAACTATAAATCACAGCAATAAAAAACCCAACTAAGTTGTTAGCTTCAGTTTCTATGTATTCATTTCGTGAAATTTCCCATGGTTCTACATAACCTCTTGAACATTGTTTGGTTATCCTATAATGGGCTCTAAATTCAACATCAGGTATCTGCAAGGCGCTGCTATGGCATTCTATCGAATATTCCTTTGAAGAGAAACAGTAGTCCGCCTTTTGTTACCGCTTTCTTCATTTAGAGCATCCAACAACATTACCATTGTAGTTTTGTAGGATTGTTATTATCCGCACATATAACACACACCATTGTAGTTTTGTAAACATTAAACTTGGAAAATCACTGAGTTTACAAATGGATTCACTGAAGGAATAATCTATAATAATTATAATAAGTAAAATAAATTATAACTTAGACGAAAAGATACATCAAAACAATTATCATCAACCACTATAGTACTAGTCGCTGAAACTCCGCTGCTATTGCTCTCGCATCGCTGTCAAAATTGGTTACGTAATACGAATAAACAAGCGGTTGCTTTGTTTCAAAGTACTGACATGCAGTTTTAGTTTAGTAGTTTTGCGCTAGGGGCGCTGTTGGTTGTTGGTAGCAAATTGTACGTTCCATAATACGAATTTATGATTTACAGCAATGATTGTGCAATAATTGCAAAAACCACTGATCGCAAAAGATCGGTAATAAGCCTGCCGATTGACTATTCTTTAGAAGCGAAAGTAAACAAAAAAACAGTACCACGAAATAGAACCCGTAATGGGCGGGGAATACGATAGGGATAACGAGTTGCACCAGTCAAGTGCGTTGTGACTTTAATGCACATAATTGCGTAGTACTTAGCTTCGTTTGTAACAGAGTGTTGAAGTGATTTTGTAATTGCTTTAACTTTGTGTGAGCGTAAGTAGAACCAAAATCAAGGCTGTGACTGACGTGGAATTAATTATCTAGTCTAAGGAGTTATTTTTTGGTTTTTTAAATCGATAATAACTGAGATAATACTAATGAGTTTAGTCAAAATTTGGAATAAAAAAAAACATTTAAACTTGGACTTACCTAATTTCTGTAGTGCATCACCCATTATGCTGATCAGTCTTGCAGTGTACACAACTACATCTTGGTGTTCATGTTGCAGCATCTCAGTAAACAAGTCTGTTAGCAGCGCCAAGATACTAATAAGCAGCTCAGCTGTGTGATGGAAAGCAATCGCTGACAGCACTTGAAGAGATTCAAGGATCACTGGTATTGCAGCTGGTTTACATTTCTGAAACAAAAAGTTACGTGCACTCTATAGGTGCGTAGAGAGTACAGACTTAGCGAACACAAAGCGAATGACCGTTTCGGAAGGAATAACAAACTGTAAGCGTGTTTTCGTAATCTTTTTCATCATAGACTACAACAGAAAACTGCTGAAACAGGCCTCTCCGAAAGGAGAATTTTACGTCATTTCTGCGATTGTTGGAAATATGACGAGGTCTTCTTCTAGCATTCTAGTCAGTATTCTATTCAGCTGGCAACATTCTGTCTGTCTATCTGAAACTTACGGTTATTTCTTTTCCCTTCAAGATAAACCCCATATTCTTGAAACAAATATCTAAAATCCAAGACTTGAATTGTGACTGTCTCCCTTCACCCAATTCATTACTCATGAACTCCAATTGCTCGTCGCTAAACATTTCGTCGTCAGAGTAGCCTTCTTCAAAGTCGTCGCAATCTTTGCTGACCAAGCTCTGATTTATTTCAGGTTTTGTTTTCAAAGGGGTTGTTAGTTTTGAGTCTGTTGATTTTGAGTCTTTTTCTATTGCTTTGAGCAACTCATCAACTTTAGGGTCAATGGATAAAACACATCCCATTGTGATGAGAGCTCCAACTTGCAATGTTACATCTGGAAACAATTATTATTATTTTTTTGTTTTATTACAGCATCAGTATTCGTCCTCATATAACCATATTTTATGGTGTTCTAACTAACTAATTGATGGAGTACAGTATAAATAAATAAACGAAAAGGTCGTCAACCTCTGCAGTATACTCCGGTTTTCAAGGTGCCGGACGGGTCAATGGAAAAATATATATTTTTTCTATATTTTCTCGGGTCTGGTATGGTGTTTGTGGTACAGCCATTAGTGCCTTAAAAGTATCTCAATTTAAAATAAGTTACAACATCCATACCTCTATGAATTAAAAACTTTCTTGTAGCACGCACCAACTCGCTTATTAGCCCGTCCTGCATTTTGTGGTATGGAGTCGACTGCACTAGCGCAGCGCAACATTTTAGAGCCACTATAATAACCGCATGACTTCGTTCCGTATCCAGGATGCTTATTAATACTTTATGCATACAAGTGACGACATAGCCAAGTGATACCGAGAACGGTATAAAAGATTTCGTTTCCCTTTTGCTGTGGAGAAAGCAACAGTAATTTAAAAAATAGTGTGAATTGCAATTAATATGATTGAGAGTTTTGAGTTTAAAATAAGTAATATAAAATATTGAAAACCAAGAAAGAAAAGAAGTGGTCACAACACAAATATAAGTTTATCTGTAAACACTTCAAATCAGGTCCTCATCTAATGATTTATTTTTGTTATTGTTTAAATATGTGCTTAAAATTTTTTATGCAGTAAAAACCAATTTGCAAGTGATTAACATACATTTTTAAACTTCCATGACATTTGTAGTGTGTGTTAAAAATTTTGGAAAGACTAATAAATTATACCTGTTTTCAGCTTGAGATAAATAAACCCTCGAGCCAGATAGTAGTGCTAGTATTACACTCAGCACACTAGCTCTGCTGTTAGCTATGGGATCGGTGACAGCACAGTACGCGAGAGTCTTCTTAGCGCCTTCTTCTGCGGACCAATTGTCAGCATTTGGCGAATCTGGTAGCAACGCCCACCAGTAACCAAACATATCTTTCCTTTCTGTTACCTAGAAATTATTAGACTTAACAATCACAAAACACTAGATACTAAAAATGAATAGTTATCATCAATATTGATCACTATGGTCGAGAATAAAGTATGAAATATTACTGATTTGTTTGATAAATAATTAAATATTGTAAAACTTATGGAGCCTTCTACTCACAACTGTAATCTTTCCTCTACCTAAAGGTTTTTTGGAAGATATTATTTCTAGCGTGAATTCGGTAAATTTGGTGTGCAGTAAATACTTAAAGGGTATCTATCTCTCTAAGTAAGGCTCCAAAACAAGTTAAAGTTTCAAAGTAGGTTGACCTCCAATAACTATAATTTTGTCATTAAGTAAATATAAACAAACCTTGACTATAACCAACAATAAATTCGATGCACTTTGCCTTACTCTAGACTTCAAAGCTATAAGCTTAGCCTCTTTGTTGTTCTCGACATCTGACATATCAGAATCACTGGTAAGTGCCCAAGAGTTCTTCGCTTTTTGTGGCTCCAAGTAATTCCTACTTGCAGGTTTATATGCCGAGCTATTTTCAAAACTGACAACATCTTTCATTAGACTGTTATCTGATACTGGGATCTCTTTTTTCAGACTTTCAATTGCGTTATTTCTTTGCCTTCTAATTTTTTGTTTCTGAAAAACACACACTCAATTTAACAAATGCACAACTATAAAAATATAAAATTATGGACTTTTTAAAGTTACACAACCTTTTACGAAAAATTAAGTGATTGTTCGTTTGGCACAAAAAACTTTTACAATATTGCTAGTTGACAGAATTTTCTTTGAAAATGTGCTCGACAAGTTGAGAGCTTAGTTTTTTTGTTGGTTGTAAAATTTTTACCTTTCCACTTTTAGGTTGAATCTTCATAGGTGCTGCGGCTATGCTCTGCTGTGCTGGCATAATCCTCTCAGGATTCGGACCTTGAGTCACCAGATCAAAAAGTATAAAATAACGACACAATCCAACCACTTCTGAGAGGGTATTAGGTATTTTCTGATCATTGAAATAGATTTGAGTCAAAACTCTTAGGGCAGCAATTACTACCTGAAAAAGTTGTTACAAGATTTTAGACACATTGTACATTTTCGTACTAATAAAAAGTATGTAACTTTTTTTATATAGTTCGAGTTCAAAGGTAGATAAAGGAATACCTGATCAGGTGAAAGATGAAATTTATTAATCTAATATATTTTGCTTACTACACACACAAATGTCAAGGTCGTGCTGTCAAAAGGTCAGCAACAATTGCAAATATTTATTTCCTCTGATATTAATTGGCTGTTGCCTGAAATAGCTTAAGAGCTATTCCAATACATAAATAATCAAAGTGTACCAAGTTTCATGCAGATCAGACAAACATCTATCAAAACTTTTATAATATTAGTAAGACCTTATTAGGGTTTTTTTCATTGCTGCAGACAACTTTCATTTAGATAAGAATCATCTTTCTCTCTAAAAGACAATCCAAAATTACACTATTAGACAAAGTCAAGAAGACTTTATAAAAATACAGCTTTAACTCAATAACACTACTTTACCTTACAATATAGAAACTCATCTTGTAACTTCACAGAACCTCTCATTAATAGCTTGACAACTATTGATGAAATTTGTTCCCTAACTTCTGGGGAAACAGTATTAGCAGCATCAGCTTCCTTAATTTCCTCAGATGATATGCAGCATGTAATACACTTCAGAGCAATAAGGCAGATCTGAAGACGGCTTTGCGTGCTTAGAGCTTGATTCTTATCAATGTCGATTAGATTCAGTAATATACCCTGGGATCCAATCAGACTATTAGAAAACTGAAATGAGAAACAAAATATTGATCAGAAATTTGTTACGCTTTGATGTTTGTCTACATTATTAAACTAATTATTTACTGTGAGACTTAGTAGAAGAGTAGGTAACTGCAATATAATATGTATGTGTGACAGCATAGTATCTTCCAAGGTTCATTAATATAAAATGATAAAAAAATTATAATTTTATAGCACTAAATATAAGTTAAATTAATTAAATTCAATTTACCTGAAGAGCCAACAGTGGACTAAGCTGCAAAATACATTGAAGATTATGTAGAATGTCAGGTAAAACAATGTCAGAACATTTATTCAAACAGTCAATGTGCCATATTACTACTTTGGCCAAGTAGCTTGAATCACATTGTAAATTCTGCTTTGTTAGAATGCTATTGATTAAATGTGAACTCTTGGCTGCTAAAAATTCATTTTCAGGCTTAATATTCACACATATTGCTGTTATTAATGTCGTCGCATCCTAAAATAAAAACAGTAAATGAAGGATATTTGGAAAAATATTATTTAAAACATGAATAATGCGAATAAACTTATTTAAACATAACCTATGAAACTCACTTGTTTCCTTACAAATAGTTCACCCTTATAGGGCTTAGCATTTAGTTCATCAATAAGAGAGTTAACTTTGGCTTTGTTAAACTCTTTTACATACAGCTGATTACACAATTCACTACAAATAATTGAAAAACTTTGAAATAAACTTGATTCCATTTTTTCGAATCTTTTACTCTAAATTCTCGTAAATTTTAGATGGTCATTGGTCATATTTTTATTTCACGTCTCATTAATAAGATCTTTGTAAATTTTTTACATAAATAAGATAACTCATTTAGCAACTTTGATTTATTTCTCCAGATTCTAAATAAAACAAAGCAAGTAGCATTTATTGTGTCCTGATTGTCCTGTCACTCCTGTCAGTCAGCATTTTTTTTTCTTTAGTATGTTTAACGGCCTCGGATACTTAATCATACAGCCAACTCTTTAATAATATTGTCTTTATTTTTGCATTAAAACGTTGATGTTAGACGTTTTAATGCTTCGATGGAGTTTTTGGAGACAGTCGAAAGATTGAAGGAATGTAGAGAAGTCCCCAAGAAAGAGGTGAACTGTTCACGTTCCCGCGCAAAATTCACGGTCCACTTTTCTTGGTTACGACCCATACACCATCTTATTTCACCGAACTGTATATTGTTCACTCGCACGACACTTTGTTTCGCAAAATAACACCTTCTTTACGACGTCTTTTACGACCCAAAAATCACTATAAACAATAAAAATTCGATAAAATAAACGGACTCCAAACGTATCTCACGAACTCCCGCCGAAAACTCTCAGTCAACACTCAACAGTTCAACACATTGATATAGGATACAAGTAGATCGACTGACAGCCCGATAATGCGTGACCGACCAGTTTTGATTTATCAATGTGTGTGTTAACTAGTGATGTACCTTTAACATTTTTAGACTATCGATAATAATTGCAGTTTGTCGTTTGATATTAAAATAATGTTTAATGTCACAGTGTTTTTATCTCGAGATTATGCACCTACTTTGCGGCATACCTAACCGCCCTCACTTCTTACAACTATAATAGTGGGCAGATAAATGTGCACGGTGAGTATATTTTTTACATATAATTTAAAAATAAACAGTTTTAATTAATAAAAAAAATAACAGCCATTGTTAATTAGTTTTCTTTATTTATTTCTTCTAAAGATTTTCCCGTGTCATCTGCTGTGCCGTGTGAGCTCATCTATGGCAATAAGTGAAAAAGAACAAGTAAACAAAATCTGAATAATCATTTACATTCTGATGAATCAATCCCTGATTATTGACTTTTAACAAGATTATCTTAGTTATGTGATTCCTTACATTTCCTTCTTCAAATTGTTAAGTTGACATTCATTTGAGACGCTAAACGTAAAATAACATCAAATTTCTCCGAAAACATTCAAGATAAATGTCGACAATAGTATCGATAAATTTGAGACAAACTCTAGCGTACATGTAAAATATTTCGATGAATTAATTATCCACCAAAATAATGTAAATAATCAATACATAGAACTTTATCTATACAAAATATTAAAATGAACAAGTGGATTGAAATAATTTTATATTTACAACATAACAACAAGATCAAATTCAACTAAAATAACGCGTTTTTACGATGGCGACTTTCTACGTATTTACCTGTGAAATGAGCATTTTCTGGATTATTTTTGTGGTTGACTCCACAGGCACTCACAGAACATATGACCATTGTTAGATAAAACTGTATTTACTTTAGATAATCTACGATGTACTAGATAATTCCATAAAATGTTGAACCTTATATCGCATATGCCACTGGATGTCACTCTGTCAAATAAGACAGGTCACAAAACGAAAAGATTTGTTTTCTTTTTCTATCTTGCTAGATTTCCATAAGAGGTTTTCTTCTATCTCGCAGGCTTTGTCCGTCTATTATATTCTACGTTTATGGTTCAACACTGCTCATTGCTCAACAGTGACCAAAGATTAAGTAGGTAGACTGACACTGACACACGGGCTAACCATCAGCTTAAAGCAAGCTTATTAGCAAGCACGGAACAGAAAAAACCAGTGGAAGTGCCATATGGCAAATTTAATCCTTTAACCTCCAGGAGGCACTCGGGTGCCATGATAACAATTGATTTCAATTGTGTCTGGAATAACTCACGATCGAGGGAACAAACAAGAACCGCTGCCGCCAAACTCACACATACAAACGGTAAATAATACGTTGCACTACTAGTGAACAATGGTTTTGATTTGTCGTTTAGCTCCTATTCCGAATTGGCCTAAATTGTACAAAGTGCAAAAACAAAACACCACTGCGCCCTGCACAATATAGTTCATTTTGCTATAGATAAAATAAAGCATTTATGACGTTTTGTATTTTGAATCCACCAGCTTCGATTTCAGAAAAAGTTCAGCTATTCCACAACAGATGGCAGGCAAAAGTAGGAAAATAACTTTGCACTCTAAATTGACTGTTGACATTTCCTTAAAACATTATTTATAACGTAGTCTAGCCAGTTCGGTGACACATAATATTATTGTCATTATCGATACATTGCACCCGATTTTGGGTTTGTTTAAAATGTTAAAGGATACAAAGGGTTTTGTTTTCTATTGTATAAGGATAATCCAGTTTAACAATTGACCAAAACTTACTAAGATCATTATTCTTTACCTACAGAAATTGTTTCCGTATTTTTTTGCGAAGTTCATGATATTGTAATTAATAATGCGCATGAATAAATGTACGCGTCTTATTACCATTAGAAAATTACAATAATATGTATGTAATTCATCCTACCAAAGCAATAGGAAGTAAAAAAATAATAAAATGTTTTATGAAACGCGATTTAAATACAACCCGATGACACAAAGATAAACTCATAAATACACAGTATAAGTTAAAATTTTAGCAACCCTTTATTTTGGTAAGGGGTAAAAATCATTAACGTTTATTTATTTTTGTGAGAATTTTAACACATTAGCAGATATATCGATTTCAGGTTTATCGAAACCTGCTATCGCATTAGACTACATCACTAAATGAGTAGCGGACAGTATTTCAGAATAAGAAGAGAATATGTGAAATCCAAAGCAAGCTTTATTTCTGAAGTACGAGTATCATGATTGATTTAAGCTTGAAATTTATTTCATTTTTAATAAATTGAAACCAAACAAGATTTTAATGAAAAACTACGATATTGTTGCTTACCTGTGGTATGAAATACCTCCATTTTTAAGAGTTTTTCTCCTACTATCATTTTTGCACTGCAAAATGGCACAATAAGGCATTTTCGCTGTAAAATTACGCAAACAAAGAATTCCGCAGGACTACTGACTAGGCGCGATGACGGAGCACGACTAAGGTCGAGTATGCGTAACTACGCTTAGTAGTGGCACGCGGGTCCCGCCTACTTCGCACTTCCACTTGTTTTTTCTGTTCCGTGGAATTTAGTACATAAAATATCATTTAACGTAATATATATTTTTTTTGTTTACGCAATAAAAAATACATCACGCATCACTGCTTCAGGGGCAGCAGTAATGTGGGACTCTCTTGTCGGTGTCAGTGGCATAAGAGCCACTGTTTGCCCGACAAGCATACCCACTGAAAAGAAAAGACCTGCGGTGTACCTTGCAACGTATGATGGCGGTGTATGGGTTTTTCTTAGGATGCCCTCCATGCACCGCCTACGTACGGCCTATGCCGGGCGTCAGGCATAAAGTATGGGGATCCTGTACACCTGGAATCACCCCCAGTCTGGCAATTGTGGCAAGCTGTGCAATGCGAACGTTGAGCTCCCCGGCCCAGCGCCCTCTAGCCTGCTAGAGGGGGGAAGTTGAGTTCGGCGAATGCCTTCTCCTTCCCTATCTACGACTTCGGGTCGAGGCCGCAAGCAACCTTGCCGACCTGAACGGTGGCCACCCTTTGCAACGACAGTGTATGTCGTTGCAAATTGCCGCCAACGTCTCACCCCCACTCGCCGCCCTGCATAGCTCAAACTATACTGGGAAGCGAGCGACTACCATCCGCCGCGGGGCTGACGCTCCAACGGCAACTCCGCCGTCGCGCCCTCCAACGCGAACTCATTGAAAGATGAGATCATAGGATAGGATCATATTTCAGACATCATTTTTTATTTGATTTATCCTACTTAATGACACATTATTATAACAATGCCAATACTTTATTACCTGTAGAGTGGTTCACGAACAAGCGCTAAGTGACCCAATAAAAATCTCAGCCGGTGTGTAACAGGGCTGTCTCCTGTCACCACTTCTGTTTGTCATCTTGATCGACGATATAATGAGGGAAGTCACACAGACACCAAACGGCCTTCAGTGGGGAAATGGTACACTTGAGGACTTGGATTATGCTGACGACACAGTGTTGATCTCGACGTCGCTACCTCAACTCCAAAGCAAGCTTGAAGAACTGAAGAAGGCTACTTTAAAGCGTGGGCTTCGAGTCAACACTCGTAAAATGGTTGATATGCGGATACTCCCTAGTGACAACACGACCCCATTGAAGTTGGACGACCAGCCTTTGACCACTGTCACCAATTTCACTTACCTCGGAAGCATCATGACAAGCACAGGAGGCTCAGATGAGGACATTGAAGCTCGTATTAAAAAAGCCAAAGCAGCGTATGCCCAACTTAGACCAGTGTGGCAATCCAATGTTCTCACCAGGCGCATTAAACTCTCCCTTTTCGAGTCCATCTTAAAGTCGGTGCTTCTCTATGGCTGTGAAACCTGGAGAGTTACGAAAGGCTTAACGAGTAAGCTACAGGTCTTCGTGAATAGGTCACTTCGATCCATCCTTCGTATCTTCTGGCCTAAAACCATCTCGAATAAAGAGTTGTGGTCTATATGCCATCAAACTCCAATTTTGCAAGAAATTGCCTAGCGGAAATGGAAGTGGATTGGCCACACTCTCCGTAGGGAAGATGGTAATGCTGCTGAAATCGCCTTTGAGTGGCAACCGGAGGGTAGGCAAAGACGCGGACGGCAAGTACACACGTGGAGCAGATCGGTGGACAAGGAGCTCAGGAAGGAAGAACTCAAATGGGAAGACGCTCGAAGAATGGAGAAAACTTTTTGGGGCCCTCTGCACCAGCGGGGTGCCTTAGGACCACAACAACAACAACCACAACAATACTTTATCACGATAAATGCCGCGCATGATAATTTCACAAAAACTAAGAAATAAAGTCCATCTTTCTCTTTCTATGAAAGTGTGGTATGTGTGTCTTGTATGTTCTCAATATCAATAATATTTTCTAAATTAAAAGATCTGCCATTATGATTGAAACTTCAAAATGCGTTTGATTATTTTACATGAAGTAGTTTACTGTAGTTCATTTTCTAACTGAAAGTTTTAATGAAGTACCTAGTTAAGTAGGTATGTAACAACCTTCTTACTCGTGGAAATAAAAAAACGTAAAATAAGTAATTGATTTATCGGGTGACATTAGGCATGGTCACTGAAGTACTGAACAAGACAAAGTCAAAGACAAAGACAGACATGGGCAATGACTGAAAGCAACAAAGACGAAACTTTACATTCAAAGTTTAAGTGAACATCGTCGTAAAACATTATGTCCAGTTTATTTAACTTAAAACTTCCATGCGAAACAAAACCAATGTGGATACACCCTTGGTCAAACACGATAAGGGATATTTTTTCACATAGAATAAAGCACGCTCACAATTCGGCACGAAATCCTCTGTACCCGAAGACTAAAGAAAGGATCCCGTTCGCAGAAAGAACTAAATTCACTGTAATAGGCGATCGAGTCACTAGGGAATTCATTTTTTGCGTTAACTTGGTTAAAGGTCTGCACAAGTATAGATGGAAAAGGTTTGATGTTCCTACGATTAGAGGTACATAATCCATGATATGTTTTGAAGAAATTGAATACACAATTCCTTAGATAAAAATTTCGAGCCTGAGGTGGGACTCGAACCCATAACCTTCTGTTTTCCAGGCGACTGCTCTAACCATTGAACTACCCAGACATTTGGTGTCCTCTATATGTATACGCTGTTAACCACGTACCCAGTAACCACGGTATTTTTAATTTATAATAGCAATAAAATTATATTGTTACGACGATATATTTATGATATTTACGCTACTTCTGAACCATGGGTCGCGGGTTCGATCCCCGCACAGTACCAATATTTGTGTGCATGAACATGTCTGTTTGTACTGGTCTGGGTGTTTTTCTAAGTATAAAAAGTATAAAGTAAAAGTAAATAAAATATATATATTTACAACAAAAAGTACCTATATAAGTCTTAGATTTATGTTTTAATCTAAGATATATTTACTTACAGTAAGTTTATCAGTTGTCTATTAATGCCCCATACGCCAAGCCACTTTTTTTCAGGACGGACCTATCACTGAAACTTTTTATGAAAGGATTTATTCAGTTAAACCGGGCAAATATTTGGCGAGCGAGAGCTCAGCGTAGGTCCACCGCGCTAGCGGTCTCCCGGTACCTCCAGGAGCCTTAGATGTGCGTGTGGATTGAGTGTTCTTTTCCAAAAGTTTACGAAATTCACGAATTTTTTAGGAAAAATTTGTGCAAATACAAATGGTGAAGTTCAAAAATTTGTTACGAGTAAAAATAAAAAGTTACGGTCAATTATCTGGAACACTCACACCACCGACCTGAGAAAAAATCTGTATCTCGTTTCTTTAAAAGTACTAGACCTATGAATCAAATTTTTTCAGGTATGATTGGGCCTAATTTATGACGCATATTCACAATTGTGCAATCGTTTTTAATGGTTTATTTAGATTTTATTAAGATATCTTTAGAACACTCAACCCTCACATCTTAAACTTCGGCTACATAAACTCTTTTTTTTTACTCTATTACACGAGCACGATCTCGAATGAATTTGTGAAAACCTTTAAATAAAATATAATATTTCTAGAGTAATTTAAAAAAATCCTTTCATTGTAATGTGCCGTGAGAGTGTTCCATGTTTAAGCGTATATTAAGTTAACCCGAACTTGGATGCAAACCGAGACTACATTATAAATTGTGAAAATAAAAGTTGACGCACCTTCTGTTTTTGTGATCGTTAAATCTACAAAAATAATTAACTTTTTCACATTTCCATACAAAAAAATACAAAAATATCCTAATGATCTTGGCCATTCTCGGTCTGCTACGATGGCTTATCAGAAACAATTTGCTCTAGTAAAGACATTTTTTTATCTTTCGGGCTTCTAGACATAGATAAAAAAGCATATATACAAAATAAATTACACTAATATTTTAAAGCTGAAGAGTTTGTTTGTTTGTCTGTTTGTTTGACGCGCTAATCTCAGGAAGCACTGTTGGGAATTGAAAAAATGTTTTTGTTTTGGATAGTCCATTTATGTAGGAAGGACTTAGGGTATGCTTAAATTATTTTTAATTAGATTGTAATATTAATGTGATTTAAGTACCTAGTTGACATTTAATTTATTTGATAAATAATTCACGAATTACTTTTACCATCTCCTGTACCTAAATGTTTGTTTCCGTTCTAATTATGTTATGAGTGACTTAATAAATATGAGTATGAATATTAAAATCACTCTGCGACCAATAGGAGCAAAAATCACATGTGAAAAATCTTGCAAAAACGGGAAAATTATTCATATTAATCGCGGGCAACAGCTAGTGATTCATATTTTCTTTAAATAAAATGCTTAACATAGTTAAAAATTTCTTGATATTCATGGTCACCCTAAAAATTTATTTATAGGGAAATATGAAAAAGTTTATTATTTTTGTAAATTAAACGTTCACAGAAACAGAAGGTGTGTCAACTTTCTGTGAATTTTTTTTCACACAATTTCTGATGTAGTCTCTGTTTGCATCCAAGTTCGGGTTAGCTAAATATACGCTAAAACATGGAACACTCACACGGCACATTACAAAGAAAGGTTTTTTTAAATAACTCTAGAAATATTATATTTTATGTAAAGGTTTTTGTGTCACAAATTCATTCGAGATCGTGCTCGTGTAATAGAGTAAAAAAATCAAGAATTTATGTAGCCGAAGTTTGAGATTTCAGGAACAATCTTTGCGCACAATGTGAGGATTGAGTGTTCTGAAGATATCTTAATAAAATCTTAATAAACCATTAAAAACGATTGCACAATTGTGAATATGCGTCACAAATTAGGCCCAATCATATCACAAAAAATTAGATTCATAGTTTTTTTCATTTATTTTTTCATTTTCATTAGATTTTTTCTCAGGTCGGCGGTGTGAGTGTTCCAGTTAATAGACCGTTACTTTTTATTTTTACTCTTCACAAATTTTTGATCTTCACCATTGAATTTGCACAATTTTTTCCTAAAAAATAAGTGAATTTCGTAATATTTGGATAAACTTTTGAAAAAGAACACTCCATCCACACGCACATAGCCTAGGCTCGCTCGTGCCGGGGCCCATACTAGCGGGCGTGATCGGGCCGGTGGTGGTCCGCATTTCTGTTTGGAGGGGCGTATTTATAGTGTCTTACCAACTGCCTTGCGTTTTGTATGCGCAAGCTTTTATTATGGAAAAGCCAAGCCATAGACAATTGAAGGCAACTTTATTAACTCTTGATTTGAGTATTATGATGTATACCTCTAACTAAACTAGTTTACAAAGGTTCTAGGTCCATCGTAAACTTATATGAATATTTCTAGGTGTAAACACTGTAGAGTGGCCAGAGGTTTGGAGGAGTTTGAAACTTCAATATGGAGGCCTAGCTCACTGCCTCAAGTCAAAAGTAGCTGTTCTTGTGGACAACCAATTCCTCGGTGGCGAGAACGAGCTTAAGGAGCTAGTCGAATCTAAATACATTTACCATTTAATCCTTGATTATTGTAGCGAAGCCGTTGCGGGTTTTGCTAGTTACATAAGGTGCTCTGGGGTAAGTTTTAAGTTCCACTACTTCAATTTAACAGGCACTGGTAAATTAAAACGTGAAATAACGTATAAGAACACGTAGTAGTTGCATGTAGACTTTAAGTTGAATGATAAAAAGTAACAAATTTTATCCAGATTAGGGCCCCAATTTATCTCATCCCTATTTTAGCGCTATGCGTGTAAATCGACCTAAGTGGCGTGCAACTGAAGAGGCCTATGTCCAGCAGTAGACTGCGATAACCTGACAATGTAATGCGATGTGATGCATGTAAAAATTATACAAACATACCTACATACATACATACACTCACGCCTTTTTCCCGGAGGGGTAGGCAGAGACCACATCCATCCACTTACTACGATCCTTACAGACTACTTTCGCTTCATCCACATTCATTAATCTTTTCATACACGCTCGCCGGTTTAGGGTACTCGTGACCTGACCTTTCTTTAGAACTTCCCCGATTTGATCAAGATATTAAGTTCGTCGAGGCCTTCATTTCCATTCATACTCGCCATATAATATATCTTTTTAGTCAACCTGCTTTCATTCATCCTTTCAACATGTCCAAACCATTTAAGCATTCCTTTTTCAATACTGGTCACTACATCTTCTTTTACACCACATCGATCCCTTATCACACTATTTTTAATCCTGTCACTCAGATTGACTCCAATCATACTTCTTAACGCTCTCATTTCTACTGCATTTATTCTGTTTTCATGTTTTCTCTGCCACACTCAACTTTCACTCCCATACATCAGTGTTGGAACCAACACTTCTCCATGCACAGCCAGGCGGGCCTTTTCGGACACCTTCTGACTGTTCATAAAAGCGTGAAACGCTCCATTCACCATGTTGCCGGCATTTACTCTCCTTTCAATATTAACAAATTATAAGTTTTCCTAAATAAACTGTGGTTCACTCACATTATTGCATTGCAGAGACCATGTGCTTACATGCACATAGCTATAGATGAAGAACATGTTGGGACTTTGATTTTCATGGTAAGAACTACTTAAAAGTAATTTAGGTAAATTTTTGATAAGCTGATGTCCAGACATGAGCTCTTGGATTAATTGTTGAGGGTGAAACTGGAAAAACAAAAATATTAACCAATAATAACTAAACGTCCTACATTTTATGAGAGTCAAAATGGCGGGTGTACTATAACGAATTAAATTATACCTATCACCAAAAAAATCTACCTAAAATGTACCTTTTACTACCTCGCTCTAAAAACTCAGTACCTACTACAAAACTAAATTATTTCGAAAATAAAATACACCCGCCATATTGACATCAAGATGGCGGGTGTACTTTAATATATTATTACTTGACAATCGCTCATAAAATGTATAGACACCAAAAAAATGTACCTAAAAAGTACTTCCGGGTAAAAAAAAAACAAACATGATCAGTTGCACAGTTTCTTAGAATTACAAGAAACGTGTCATATTTACTTAATTTTACTGTACATTATTGATCTATCTATATCATCATCATAATCGGAGCATTTGTCCAAGTTGCTGCCGTAAAATACGCCCGGTATCCGCCTTTTTAATTAAAAGTGGTTTACATATTGTTATCTTTATTTTACGCGAACACTATACATTGAACGAATACATCATACACTATACTTTATTGCGTTCATGGTCACGGGCAGACTTAGGTTATTGTTCGTCTTGAAGTAGGTAATTTTTAAATTGTTTAAAACTACCGCCTCTAATTTTTATCGTTAGTTATGTTCCTTTTCACAATTTCTGAAAGAAATCGAAACTTCCCAGACCTAGGGCCCGAAATCTTACATAAAAACCGGCTAAGTGCGAGTCAGACTCGCGCACTGAGGGTTCCGTTCCAACTTTAACTGAATTAGGGGTCCACTTACTTTCACTTAGCCAAAATTACCACAATTTTAATTGACTGCAAAAATAACTTTGTTTTTCATAGTGTTTGTATGAAGGACCAAATAATATTTGCGGTTGTCAAAAATGTGCTGTTTATCAAAAACTATTGGTTCGATCTCGTTCAAACCAATTTTTGTTGAAAGTATTCGTTATGATCATCTACATTATGTATTTTTTTCAAAATTTTCAGTTGCTCAGTTTAAAAGTTAAAGGGGGGGGGACACATGTTTTACTACTTTGGAAGCGTCTATCTTCCAAATGTTAAACTTTTGGAAATAATGGTTCCACAAACCTCTCTGTCATTTTAAAAGACCTATCCATAGATACCCCATACGCATAGGCATAAGTAAAAAAAAAATTTTAGTTTTAGTTCTATGTATGGGAAGCCCCCCTTAATATTATTATATTTTATTTTTTGTACGATAATCGTAAAGCGGTCAACTATGCACACCTACCTACCAAGTTTCAACTGTGTAATGCTAATACTTTCAGAATAAAGTGGCTGTGACATACGAACGGACAGACAGACTTGACGAAACTATAACGATTCCGTTTTTTGCTGTTTGGCCACGGAACCCTAATAATGGAACAGCGTGGGAACAGCGTTTTTTGCTGTCTATACATTTTATGAGCGATTGTCAAGTAATAACATATTATAGTACACCCGCCATCTTGATGTCAATATGGCGGGTGTATTTTAATTTCGAAATAATTTCGTTTTGAAGTAGGTACTGATTTTTTAGAGCGAGGTAGTAAAAGGTACATTTTAGGTAAATTTTTTTGGTGATAGGTATAATTTAATTCAGTATATAAACTTGAAAAATTTTGTCTCAGGCGGGACTCGAACCCGCATCTCCTCGAATGCATCAAAAAATTTTTCAAGTTTATATACTGATATTATAAGTGCAATTAAGTTGCTAAAATATCAAATAAAGTATATAATTTAATTCGTTATGGTACACCCGCCATTTTGACTCTCATTACATTTTTGCACAAAAAAACTTTACTAACGTGAGTCTCAGATGGACGGCATTTACGTTCGTAGGTAATGGTTCGAACTGGACCGAGATACGCGTCTGTGAACTGTATCTATAGTGTGTTGCACGATCGCACTTTTTATGTAGATTGACTTTGGTACATATTTGTCATTTGTAGTGCCAATATCACACAACACGAATTAGTTCAGCCGAGATGTATCTAGCTAGGCTATGAGGCAGAGTTCTTACTATTTTTTCAGCTGTATTCTGATGTAGTACCATACACATGCGAGAATTTTCTCCGTCTCTGCAAAGAAACGAGAGGCGGCTACAGTGGTACGCCGATACACCGTATCGTGAAAGACGGGTGGATACAAGGTGGTGGGTTTGGTATGAAGAGTACTGATCTTGATTGTGAAAACTTCAATGTTCCTCACGATAGACGTGGAGTACTCTGCATGGCTAATGACGGAAGGTATTTAATAACTCTTTTATTTGTGACCTCCGTGGTTGAGAAACGTACACTGGCTTTCAAAGTGTCGCCGTCAGAGAGTCGAACCCGAATCAGGTCCGAGCAATTTTACTTTATTATCACGGATCTAGATGTTATAGTATGTACCTTTGTTACTTGTGATTCCTACAAAATAAGTACTTTACTAGCTAATAACGATGGGAGCAGAACAAGGTATGTGATGTTGTCCACATTTATTTATTCCTCAATTAGCTGTTTATCTTTAGTTGATTTCACCATTCGTCTCTTAGTAAAAGTTGTTTATATTCTTAAACAGCATAAATTATACAAACTGTTTCTGTTACTGCATAGCTGTTTGTTACCTACAGAAACTATGCTGCTTTACATACCTATTTACGCGTTTCAGATTTCCCAATATTTTCAGTGGTCACGTGTTTAACGTAACATAATTTTATTCTTTTACAATCGCGTATTATACTATTTCGGATAAGTTCGATTGTCCCATTTAGTCATATCTTGTCAGATTAGTGATTGGGGCAATCAAATAGACGACCATTTGGATCAGCGGTAGTTAACGCTGCTTCTGAGCCATGGGTCGCGGGTTCGATCCCCGCACAGTACAAATATTTGTGTGCATGAACATGTCTGTTTGTACTGGTCTGGGTGTTTTCTATGTATTATAAGTATGTATTTACAAAAAAAAAAGTATATAAGTAAGTTTATCGGTTGTCTAGTACCCCATACGACAGGGTACTTAATAGTACCTTAATTTGGGACTAGATGGCTCAGTGTGGCCCAGTGAGGCATGTCTAAAATATTTATTTATTTATTATTATTATTATTAATAGGTTTTTAGTTTTAGTTTTTATTTTTTAATTATTTATTTTTTCGTTAATTTGTTTAATGTCAATAACTATAGCTATAAATATTACTGTTTCTAACCTAAATTGGATCATTGTAGTCTGAATAAACAAAATGCATTATTATTATTATGTTGGTCTGTTTCCGATCACGGGACTATGGAGTCCCGGACATTATTATTATTATAATATATAATATATGTCTTAGTATTACAATCAATAGTATCTCTATTCAAAAGTACCTATTAGGACAGGAAAACTATTTCAGGCATGTCGACTGCTCGACACAATTCTTTGTTACCCTACAACCGGCATCATGGATGGCTTTCAAATACGTTGCATTTGGGCAACTGATTGAGGGTGACGAGACATTGAGGAAGATCGAAGCCGTACCCACGTGGTACGAATCACCAACTTCAAGTATTGTTATTTTCAAAGCCGGTATATTTAATATGGAATGCCATGACATTATGATAAATAGAGGCGCAAATGAGTATATTCAAGGTCATATTGAAGACTTGACCGCTCTTGGTGATCTGCTCATAGACGTAAGTACTTACTTTAGCTCTTGTATAGTTAAATATTCCAGTAAAATAGCAATACGAAACCAGATAACGTAGATTTTTAGTCCACCTTTCTTCTATTTCAATTTTCTACTAGGACTTCTTGCTCCATCAAAAGTAGCCATTAGTCAAATTGTAATACAGAAAACAGTGAGTTCATGCCACCATGCAATTCAGTCACGCAAGATTTTTGAATGTGAATAACAGCTTAAAGTAACAAAGCAAGTATACGTTCACAACATTACACCTACTACTAAATGGCTCTGGGTATCTCCTTATTTATGGATAAAAAATTTGTTTAAGATTCTCATCGAAAGAGTTTACCTGGAAATAGACCTCAAAGACGTTGAACGCCTCCAAAAAGATCTTTTAGGTGAGGGCGAAGAGGAAAAAGACGATGAAGTGGGAAATATGAGGGCAACTCAACGGTAAATATTAGGGGTTAAAATATGAAATTGCCGTTTTATTGTAATAGGTTCTTTGAATTGATATAGAATCTTCATGGTTTGAGGTTTTCGAATGAAACTTTTTTCACATGGTTTCTATGATGTTCTTCTTTTAAAAAATGTGAAACATTTGAATATCGACTTTCAATTGTTTTTGTTATTTACTTAGACAAGAAAGATAAATACTGCGAAAATTCGAGTGATTTTTGAATACGAGTTCCGACGCGGAAGTAACGCGGCAGAAACAGCCCGCAATATCAATGTTGCGTTTGGAGAGGGATCTGCTAATGAACGCACCGTGCGATTTTGGTTTAAACGCTTTCGTGATGGAAACTTCGACTTTAAGAACGAGCCACGAGGAAGACCGCCCACACAGGTGATTAACGATGAATTAAGAGAGATGGTGGAAGCCGATCCTAGTCAAACTACCCAGGAATTAGCGGCATGGTTTAACGTAACCTTACCCACAATATTGACTCATTTGCGTCAAATCAATAAAATAAAAAAATACGAAAAATGGGTGCCTCATGATTTGACTGATGTGCAGAAAGAAACGCGTGTTGAAACTTGTGTTGCCTTGTTGAATCGGTACAGAAATGAAGGAATATTAAATCGAATGTGACATGTGATGAAAAGTGGATTCTTTATGATAACCGTAAAAGAAAAATGCAATGGCTGACCCCAGGTCAAACGCCACAACAGTGTCCTAAAGCAAAACTTACCAATAAAAAGGTAGGTAATGGTAACTGTTTGGTGGTCTCCGTATGGTGTTATTCACTATAGTTTTCTCCGATCTGGTCAATCAATAACGGCAGATGTCTATTGTGCCGAACTCCGAACAATGTTGGCAAAACTAGCAGTAAAACAGCCCCGACTCATGAATCGATCTTCACCATTATTGCTCCATGACAACACGAGACCTCATACAGCACGAGAAACCGTTTTGACCCTTCAGGAACTGCAATTAGAAACCATTCGACATCCTCCGTATTCGCCAGACCTTGCTCCAACGGACTACTATTTTTTTCGTGATTTGGACAATTATCTACGTGACAAGAAGTTTTCTTCCCAGGAGGCAGTACAAAATGCTTTCACACAGTTTGTGCAGTCTAGATCCTCAGAGTTCTATCACAAAGGCATTATAACCTTCCTACGAGGGCGGGTCAATAAGTCCGTGACTTTTTGAATTTCTGACCTCTTTACTGAAAAAGCAACACTACTCCTGTCAACAGGTATCTGTCAGTTGATTCCTATCAAAATTTGAACTTGCTGCGTCAGTTAGTTTGTGTTTGACAGCTATTTTTATCAGACTACCCAGTCATTTGAGGAAAAAATGGAAAAAGGTGAATTTCGTGTGCTTATTAAGCATTATTTTTTGCGAAAAAAAACCATTACCGAGACCAAGGCTAAGCTTGATAAATACTATGGGGACTCTGCACCATCGATTTCAATGGTAAAAAAGTGGTTTACTGAATTTCGTTGTGGCCGTAAAAGCACTGAAGATGCCGAACGTCCTGGACGCCCAGTTGAAGTCTCTACACCCGAAACAATCGAAAAAATTCACGATATGGTGTTGGCCGACCGAAGATTGAAAGTGCAAGAGATTGTGGAAGCCGTAGGGATCTCGCATGGCTCAGTGGTTTCAATTTTAAAAGATCAATTGGGCATGAGAAAGCTTTCCGCAAGATGGGTGCCGCGTTTGCTCACAGTCGACCACAAACGCAATCGTGTAACAACTTCACAGGAAGGTTTGGCGTTGTTTAATCGCAATATGGAGGAGTTTTTGCGCCGTTTTGTAACCGTGGACGAAACATGGATCCATCACAACACACCAGAGACCAAACAACAGTCAAAACAGTGGGTTTCTAAGGGTGAATCGGCGCCAAAGAAGGCCAAGGTGGGTTTGTCAGCCAATAAAGTTATGGCGACTGTTTTTTGGGATGCACGTGGGATAATCCACATTGACTACCTTCAAAAGGGAAGAACAATCAATGGGGAATATTATGCCAACTTAGTGGACCGCTTCAATGACGATTTGAAAAAAAACCGACCTCATTTGGCCAAGAAAAAAGTTCTTTTCCACCAAGACAATGCAAGGGTGCACACATGTGTAGTTGCCATGGCAAAAATCCATGAATTGGGCTATGAATTGCTCCCTCATCCACCCTATTCTCCAGATTTGGCTCCGAGTGACTACTTTTTGTTCCCAAACCTGAAGAAATGGCTTGGTGGAAAAAGATTTGACTCCAATGATGAAGTCATCTCGCAAACAAAGGCCTATTTTGAGGACCTCGACAAATCATATTTTTTGGAAGGGATAAAAAAATTAGAGAAGCGTTGGACAAAGTGTATAGAGCTCAAGGGAGACTACGTTGAAAAATAAAATGATTTGTTTATCAAAAAATCTGTGTTTTATTCCAAAAGTCACGGACTTATTGACCCGCCCTCGTATTAGATGGCAGCAATGTATAGATAATAATGGAAACTATTTTGAAAAAAAAAATTTTTTAAAAGTTAAAAAATAAACAATTTTGATTTTCAATACAAATCGGCAATTTCTTACTTTAACCCCTATTATATAGTTTATGTTTTAACTATAGTATATTACTAACTTTAGGAAGTCACAGTATGTTAAAGTACGATCCATCTACCCATGCACCCAGGTTCATGCGCAAAAAAGAGGAAATTGAAAAACAACTTCAAAGTCAAGCCAAGATGTCTACTCAAATAAAGAGCCTACCAAGTCAAACAATTAAGAGTCAATTGATTCAAAGCGTCAAGAGTCAAAGTGCCAAAAGTCAAGTAATGCAAAGTCAAATAATAAAAAGTCAGAGATTAATCGAACAAGAGAATAACGAGTTTGATGTGGAGGAATACGAACCAGAGGAGACGACTTACAAGCATTTATCCTTAGCTTCCGCACTTAGCTTAGTTGTAAAGCCAGAGAGGCCATATTATATTCCGTTAACTGATGTTCCATATCCTGGAGATATTGATTCGACTTATGATTTGAAAAAGTTAGTAAGCTTGCATTTGCTATTTATGTTATAGAGATGCTCCTATTAAAAAATATCTTAAATAATTATACAGGTTCCTTAAAGGCTACTACTGCTTGGAAAGTGATTTAGAACCGGATATAGCTAAAACGTCGGCCGTGAAAAATACTATTTCATCATACCCTTCTGAAATATTTGACTTAAAGTACGACGAAGAATCGGAATCTGAGTCATGTAAGACACTTTCCTTAAGGGGACTACTAGAGCTAAGTGGGCAGCACTTAGCTCTAGATTTAATTTTAGTACTTCTAATCAAAATCAATTCTCAAAAAACTAGAACAGCATCATTTTAGCAAATTACCTCTAGTATTTATTGAATCACAGTAAACTTTTCATTTAGTTATTTATAAAGTCGAATTTGTCGAGTTGCTAACGCCTAACGCTAAAAGCAGCCGCATTTAGCAATAAGGTACAATTGAATATAAGTAGATGAATATTCGGGAATCACAAACCGCTCGGCTTTAATTCAGCTAAAAATGTGGGACGAATACGACGCGTTGTTAGTTTCTGTAAGTTTTGTTGTTATTGCTGGACCTTTATTGTACCTTTATTATACCTAAGTGGCCATCGGCTTTTTCGTTCCACAACGAATGCTGAACCGAATGATATGTCAACCCGAATGAACTAACCGATCGGCACAAGCCGATTAAGTGCATTAATTAATTACTTCGGGTCGGCTTTGTTGTTCGATAAATACTGCCGAACCGAATATGCCGGCCCGCTCGTGTGTGTATAGCTACCCTGATTCTAGTTTTTTGATTTTGCACTTAGCTCTAGTAGACCCCTTAACAAGTTTATTAGTAGGTAGTCAAAATAAAAATTGTTTATACCAGTTGAACGTAACATTCAGTGCATTTAAAGTTTGAACCACTTTCAGCACAATCTTTGGAATCGGATGATGAGAAAGAAATAAGACAGTATTTAAAGTATGTATGTCTTCTAAATATTTAAAATGTCCAATTAACTAATACAGTAACTATAGCCTGACCATTACCACTGTACTGCGCCTTGGGTATGCGAGACGAGAGGGTCAGTCCGAGCAACCGCTGTGTAAGCTGCGTTTTTTAACTAACGGCTAAACTTCAGAAATATCGCGCAGCTAGCTACTTACTGCGTAGCACATAGCTTTGGGTAACTGCTCGTATAGTAAAATTTAATTGATTATTAAATTTTCTTATTATTTTAAACAGGAATGACCCGAATGTATATCCTTATTATATCATGTTCTGTATTTAGAGATGATTGCATAATTTTAAAAAATACAGGTTATTTATTTTCACAATTTCTTCGTAATTAGGTTGCACGTTGATCGAGTGAGTTTTGCGGGAGGAGTAATCAAGACGATCGCAAGAAGACGAGGCAAACTCAACTTGTTTGATAACATTAGAAAGTAAGAAGCAACAGTTACTTTTATATCACACCCAGATTAAATAAGATTTACCTAAAAATAACACGAAGAAAAACTTAAATCGCTTGAAATTGCATAAATTATCTTATTTGCTTACCTACTAATAATTATGTTATATTCCAGATCAGAACTTATAACTGATGAAGAGTTGAGACGACTCAGGTTAATAATAAAACTATAATGAAGTATTATTCATTTGGGTATTGATATTTGTTTGCATGACTTTGAAACTTCAGTAACATAATCAAATACTTTCTATATTATACACCGTGCATTTAGAACCTCCTTGAAAATGAAGCCCACGTTATGTAACCATTATGTGTAACGTCTTGGCAGAGTTTGTTTTTATTTTTTTATCAAAAAAATATCTTAGAAAAATATGAAATATTAATTTAGCTATTCATTTTGAAACACGCTGTGACACACAATGAATGAAATTAATTAGTTAAAATGAATAATCTTATTTTTTTACATTTTTCCAAGACCAAGAAAAAAAAACACTGCCAAGATGTTGTACAACATAATGGTTACATAACGTGGGCTTCGTTTTCCAGGAGGTTCAAAATGCACGGTATATAATATGAAATCGTAGTCATACCTACCTATGCTGTTGGTTTTAAAATATTATAAAAAAGCAATAGAAAAAAACAAACTTAATTTATTCCTATGACTCGATTTGTATTTTTTAGATTGGCATCAGCCGATTTCAAAAATCGTGATCAAGACAAGTAAGTAATAAAAATATAGCATTATAACTACAATGATTTCACTCTCAGGGATTGTCTTTTCAATTTAGAAAATTTCATTTATTTTAATTATTATTATTATTATGTTGGTATTTTCCAACGTCTGACCTATACATACAGACAGTACCAAACATGATTTAAAAGGTTTTTTTTTCATTGTATTTATGTATTTTTGTTTCTTTTATTTTTTAGAAAAGTATCAATCAGTGTACCAACTGTAGATAAAATACATACAAAGATTAAAAGACGACAGACAGGTTTTGTCCGCCCAGAGGATCTAGAAAAAATACGCACGTTCAGTAGATCGATAGAAAACCGCGAGGACGAAGAAGATGATACTGGGTCTCGGTCAGTAGACATTGCTAATATTATGATCATCACTAAAAGGACAATACCGGATTTGTATAGGCCAGTGGCGCTTTTTTTTTGCTGTTACACCGACCGAGTAATTATTTTAAGTTCATAGTTATGTAATAAGTAAGTTTTATTATGACAACTATAAACTCAGTCCGAGACAAGTTATACGTGCCAGAATTTGAATTATATTAATTGTTTCTATAGAACTCTCCTATACTTTTTTATCATATACTCCGTATTACGTAGTATGCTCTCCGAGAACTCTTAGATTTCTTTCCTTTGCAGTTCGATTTTATAGGTTTCATTTTTTATATGCTCGCTTAGGGCCTATTTTATTTGGTGCCGTGGCGAAGTGGCGGACGCATCGGTTTTCAAGGTGACGCTTGCTCCGAGGTTCCCGCTCGATTCAATGTAGAAAGTATTTTTCTACATTTTCTCGGGTCTGGGTATTATTTATTATAATAATAATAAATGTGGACAACATCACATACATCATACATTGTTCTGATCCCAATTTAGTAAATTACTAGAGAATCACTTTTTTTTCTACATTGACCCGTCCGGGAATCAAACCCGGGATCTTAGAGTAGACGACTTACACCTTGAAAACCACTCCGCCTCCTCCACTTAATAATTCACCTATGGCAAGAAAGGGAAAACCAATTATTCCAAGACTTTCCGCAGTTCAATAATAACCGAAAGAAACAGTTCATAAAATATTATTTTTTTAACATTCATAATTCCACTTGGACTGTGTTTAGAGGTATTGTTGTCATACAAAATTTAATTTGTTACATTAATCTTAACTAAAATAAAAAGGATTTGTCGATGTAACAGCGAAAAAAAAGGCGCCAAAATCAGGCAATGGTGTCCAGGCCGGGAAACGTTTCTAAATTGAGAGAATTGCAAGTCTGTTATGTTTATATTTACATTTTATTTTATAGTAAAGTCCGCATCGCGTCATCAGCGATGGTCACCGCGCCGCCCCCGCGACCGCAGCGCCGCCCCACAGGTTTCATACGCCCGCAGGACTACAACGACTCCGACACAGATATACTCAGGCAGTCGGTGTTACAGCGACTGTACGATGACGTCACTTGTGACGATGAGGTCGGCCCCACTTTAAAGGATTATAAGTAAATATTTTACGGTAATACAATAGGAAGATAACTCAATGATTAGATAAAACTACATACATCAGTATTCATTCATAGTGAGTGAACATTCTATTCTATTACGAATTTTCTTTTCAAGCAAATGTTTCCTTAACCTTAGATCAATGCAAAAAACGATACTATAAAAAAATATTAATTATACATTCCAATAACTTTATTTAAAAGATTTAAAATGAAACCACTTATCTTGCAGGCCATTTTCAGAATCTCATCAAAAGAGTATTCTCCTAACTTTTTCACCAAACTCTCGCATAAAGAGTGATGAGGATACACATAGGTTCCTCCGTCCCTCAATTCAGGTTAACAGAGACGATGTGGCCTATGAACAAGTGCTCAACCTCCAACACAATAAGAAAGTAGCGAGGAAGATTTCATCTGACTATGTCAAAACCATAGACCAGATAGAGCATAAGGTAGAAACCTCATTGCGAAGCATAGAGTTCGCTAAAACCAGACCATCAATGACTGTGGCAGAATATCAACAGAAGAATCAAAAGTTACAAGAGGAAATAAGAAATTCCAAATTGCAAATGTCATTGAAATTGCAGTTAAAAAGCTCCACATCACAATCCGGTAAAAACAATGCCTAAACATGGCTGCTTATTGCATTAGCAAGTTACTAATACTGTTACATTTTAATGCAGGAAAGCAAAAAAAGAAAGGACATGGACTCAGGCTTCCTGGCGATACCCCTCTTTACTCTTATTGCGAAGTATGTATTTGTTACATGTTCATTAATTTATTATGTAATAATAATTTTATTAATTTATTACATATTTTTATTAAAATGTGTGTCACTAAATGAACAAAAGTCAAATATGTACAGAAGTCAATCTCATTTCTCTTACCTACATACGGCTGTCTCCCTAAGGTCGTCAACATATAAAGAAATATATCTAAATATGTATACATTTATCCATCGATTATTCATTGATCCATTAGCCGCACTGGAAATTGTAACCGTTTGCAGCACGCATTCTGTCTGCTGTATATGTCAGTAAAAAAGTTTAAACTGTCAAAAGCGCTAAGGTAAGGCTTGAGCGCACTTTGCTTGTAGATTGATTTTTGTACCTATTTGTATTTTGTGCTAAATAACTGCTTTTAGAGCCACACGTTTAAACAGTGTCGTGTGGTGCGGGCACATATAACGAACGGTACCACCTCTTCTCTCCACCACCATTGGCTAAACTGCGATCGCCAACCCGTCTGGCGCTAAAGCAACGATTGCAAAAAACCTTAGTGCGATTGGACTCGCACTCGAAGGGTTCCGTACCGTTGACTAAGTAAACAACTGTAGTAGGTACACAAATTTCATATTGTAACCTTTTTTTTGTATGGAAACCCGCCCCCCTTAAATAATAGGGGTTAAAGTATGAAATTGCCGATTATTTTCCCACTTTTTATTTTGTTTATAGCTCTTAATATAGTCATAATATGGCGTAATTCTTTTTGTATTGTATCAAAAACAAAATAAAGTAACTTTTGACTAAAAATAAAATGCAATACTAGTGCCTATTACTTCAAAGGAAGTCGTTGAAAAGACCCCTTACAATGTGTCAGCTGACCTTCTTGGTTCAATTAAGTATATTTGTATTATATACTTTGATTTTCAGAAATTTAAATACTATAATGCGTAGCTTTATAACCATCTAACTTTCACCTTTAATTACTTCGAAAACGGTTCAGGCGTTTTTAAAAAAACTAAACAATTGTTAGTATGGAAAAATGACTTTTCTCGATTTCGTCCATACAAAACGGCAATTTCATACTTTAACCCCTATTAGTTATTTATTTTAATTTTATTATTTATTATTGAATTAAAAATACAACTGATTATTTTGTGATTAATTCAAGTGCCTACCTGTTGCCATTATTGATATCGAGCAAAAAAGGGGCAAAAAATCGTGTTAGTGTAGTATGGGAGCCCACCTTAAATTTTAAATCTATTTTGTTTTTAGTATTTTTTGTTATAGCGGCAATAGAAATACCTATATAAATTTCAACTGTCTAGCTTTCGCGGCTCTTGAGACATAGCCTGGTGTCAGACAGAGGGTCAGACAGCGAAGTCTTAGTAATAGGGTCACGTTTTTACCCTTTGGCACGTGACCCTAAAAAGCAGTGAACTGAAAGTGGCAAGTGGCATTTTATAATAACGCTGTTAATACACGCGCCACAGGACATCGTTATCGAAGCAACGAAATGCGCTATGCTTAAACTCGTTCCACAATGGTCAGCCATTTAACGGTCTGATGGTAGGCAGAGGTTGAAATATTGCCACCAAACTTTGAACGTTATAATAGGGGTTAAAGTATGAAATTGCCGATTATTTTCCCACTTTTCATTTGTTTATAGCTCTTAAGTAGTCATATTATTGCGTAATTCTTTTTGTATTGTATCAAAAACTAAATAAAGTAACTTTTACTTAAAAAAAAAAATGCAATACTAGTGCCTATTACTTCAAAGGAAGTCGTTGAAAAGACCCCTTACAATGTGTCAGCTGACCTTCTTGGTTCAATTAAGTATATTTGTATTATATACTTTGATTTTCAGAAATTTAAATACTATAATGCGTAGCTTTATAATCATCTAACTTTCACCTTTAATTGCTTCGAAAACGGTTCAGGCGTTTTTAAAAAAACTAAAAAATTGTTAGTATGGAAAAATTACTTTTCTCGATTTCGTCCATCAAAACGGCAATTTCATACTTTAACCCCTATTAGTTATTTATTTTAATTTTATTATTTATTATTGAATTAAAAATACAACTAATTATTTTGTGATTAATTCAAGTGCCTACCTGTTGCCATTATTGATATCGAGCAAAAAAGGGGCAAAAAATCGTGTTAGTGTAGTATGGGAGCCCACCTTAAATTTTAAATCTATTTTGTTTTTAGTATTTTTTGTTATAGCGGCAATAGAAATACCTATATAAATTTCAACTGTCTAGCTATCGCGGCTCTTGAGACATAGCCTGGTGTCAGACAGAGGGTCAGACAGCGAGGTCTTAGTAATAGGGTCACGTTTTTACCCTTTGGCACGTGACCCTAAAAAGCAGTGAACTGAAAGTGGCAAGTGGCATTTTATAATAACGCTGTTAAAACACGCGCCACAGGACATCGTTATCGAAGCAACGAAATGTGCTATGCTAAAACTCGTTCCACAATGGTCAGCCATTTAACGGTCTGATGGTAGGCAGAGGTTGAAATATTGCCACCAAACTTTGAACGTTATAATAGGGGTTAAAGTATGAAATTGCCGATTATTTTCCCACTTTTTATTTTGTTTATAGCTCTTAAGTATAGTCATATTATTGCGTAATTCTTTTTGTATTGTATTAAAAACTAAATAAAGTAACTTTTGACTATAAAAAATGCAATACTAGTGCCTATTACTTCAAAGGAAGTCGTTGAAAAGACCCCTTACAATGTGTCAGCTGACCTTCTTGCTTCAATTAAGTATATTTGTATTATATACTTTGATTTTCAGAAATTTAAATACTATAATGCGTAGCTTTATAACCATCTAACTTTCACCTTTAATTGCATCGAAAACGGTTCAGGCGTTTTTAAAAAAACTAAAAAATTGTTAGTATGGAAAAATTACTTTTCTCGATTTCGTCTATACAAAACGGCAATTTCATACTTTTAACCCCTTAATACAGCGACATATTATAAAAAACTATTTAATAAAATCAACTTCTCTTATTATCCTCCTCATTCAAATCAGCCAAATGTAAACCTAATAGTCATAAGAATAATGTTCTCAATCTTTACAGGGTTTAGATAAATCTCAAATAGAAATGATGAAATAACTAACAGAACTTTTATATACACATTTTTGGATTTTAAAAACGTTTTCCTATTTTAATTATGTATATTTGGTTATTTAACATTTATCATTTGTAAATGTATTTTGTTATTAAAAAAATCCCAAATCAAAAGAGATATTTTAATAACACTGAGTACGTATAATTTCCCATCACATCATAATAATACTACAAGGTACATTTATGTTACACTATCACATGTCAAACTATGTACACGGTTCCTTACAAAATATCCGTACAAAACTCCGTCGCACTAATTGACACCGACCACTCCCATAACCGCATACTAAATGTCCCGATTATCTTTCTTCAAAATATCTGATATTCTTACCGCACTTGAAATGAGTGAGTGAGAAGTCCAATATTTTAAGAGAGGAAACTAATGTGCACATGAGTGGTGGGTTCTTCCCGCCGACTAGAACTATTTCTCTTCAGTCTTTCCGTATTCAAAAGTGTCCGTGGCCGTGACCGAAGGCGGCGACTTCGTTCTGAGGCGTCTCGTTCTGGTTGTTGTTGCCTTCGGCCGTGTTGTCGGCGCTGGTGCGGTTCTCCAGCTGTTGTTGCCACATGGACGCGTAGAATCCTCCCTGCGCTAGTAACGCTTCGTGGCTGAAAAAAAAACGGTCCCGTATTACCGGCTTTCTACAAACTTGTTCGATGCATCCGATCGAAATTATATAATTCTCTTGTTTCTTTTTCTAAACGGGTGGGTAGACTGATCGGAATGAATGTTTGCGCGTATGTTTAGAGTTCCTAAATGTTTTGGAAACACAAATGAACCCAGTAGGTGGCACTGCTGTCAGTACATCAGTAATATGATTTGTAAAATTCTGTGCATAAAAATTTAAGTATATTTAACTAGCGGACCTGACAGACGTTGTCCTGTCTTAACTATGATTATTGATTTAAAATTGGTATAATAAATTAAAAAAAATTCAGATACAAATTTATTTATCGACATTGCAAATGCTAACCGCACAGGAAATTTTAACTGTAACCGTTTACAGCACGGATGCCAAACGCCATAATGTTACATTAAAAAAAGTTTAAATTGTCAAAAGCGCTAAGGTTACATTACAAATAATATAGTATGGGGATTTTCTTAAATTTTCTAATTTTCCGCGAAATTTCCTTTTTTCTTTCTTTCATAAAAACATTCTCCTGACAATAACAAACAAAACAAAAAAAAGGAATTAGCGAAATCGGTCCAGCCGTTCACGCGTGATGCGATGACCAAGGGAAATAGGGATTCATTTTTATATATATAGATGTAAGTAGCTGTTCCTCGCAAGACGACTGCCGGGTTCGCTCACTATAAATTACATATTGTGACACCGTGACGGGCAAAAAAAGATAGGTGTACACCTGAAATTAATATGATGTGGATAATAATAATAATAATAAATCATTTATTTGCCAGAATATGGATACCAAAAGTTCGTAATAGTTATAGGTTATCCAGCATATTCTATCGCAATGCGACGTGCAAATATTAAGTCAATCTGATATTATAAGTATTGATATGTAGAATATTTGATACCAAACTAATTGAGATTGATAATCCTATAGAGGCGTCAGAGTTGACGTTTACCCTTTACTAAAGGAAAAGGTTTAAGAGGAAACACTACGGGCGAGAGAATTGAAAAATAGGTACTGATTTAAACTTTCATGGTCACTATCACTAGAGTTATTTAATTCGGGGTTTATACCATGTACCTTATTTATTATGAGTTTCCGATATTTCGGCACTGTTGCAAGCGCCATGATCACGGGAGAACTGTTGTATCTGCGGGTGGGTAGCTGTTAAGAGCAGACAAATCGATCTACCCTCCGTCGTAGTCTTTTATTACACACGACACTGGTACCACTGTTTGACAACTCACTATTTTTACACTTTTGTTCTCGACACACAACACTTACAGTATCCGATCGTGACACAGTATTTTTTGGTTTTCTTCGGTTACCACAAATTCGAATCACTGGATTCCAAACACTAGATAATTTAAAACCATCTTCGCGATTGAAATTTTTGTATTTGGTAATTTCAATCGCTTCTCTGACCATTCTTGGTATATAGTGCTGTTCTGAAGAAATTATCTGTGCGTTGTGAAACTCAATCCAGTGGTTAGGCCCCCAGTGTATAAGGTGTTCAGCGATGGCTGACCTTTGTGTGTCGTTTTTCTTGACCGCTTTAATATGTTCCTTCATCCGGCAAGCCACTGTGCGTTTAGTTTGGCCGATGTATGAACTTCCGCAACTGCAGTCAATCTTATAGACACCTGGTTTTTCTAGTGGGAGATTGTCTTTAGGCGATCGTAAACACTGTGATACCTTTCTTAAGGGAGTGAAGACAGGGATCACTTGCAGGAAGAGCTAGATCATGTACGATATGTACTACGGAGAAATGGATACACCGGTAGACTTCCTAGTAGGAAACAGTCAAAACATCAGAGATATAAGGTTGACAGACAACCTGTATATTTGCCGTATATAAAAGGAGTGACAGACAACATCTCAAATATCCTTAAGAAGTTCTCTTTAAATACTGTCTTCACTCCCTTAAGAAAGGTATCACAGTGTTTACGATCGCCTAAAGACAATCTCCCACTAGAAAAACCAGGTGTCTATAAGATTGACTGCAGTTGCGGAAATTCATACATCGGCCAAACTAAACGCACAGTGGCTTGCCGGATGAAGGAACATATTAAAGCGGTCAAGAAAAACGACACACAAAGGTCAGCCATCGCTGAACACCTTATACACTCGGGGCCTAACCACTGGATTGAGTTTCACAACGCACAGATAATTTCTTCAGAACAGCACTATATACCAAGAATGGTCAGAGAAGCGATTGAAATTACCAAATACAAAAATTTCAATCGCGAAGATGGTTTTAAATTATCTAGTGTATGGAATCCAGTGGTTTGAATTTGCGGTAACCGAAGAAAACCAAAAAATACTGTGTCACGATCGGATACTGTAAGTGTTGTGTGTCGAGAACAAAAGTGTAAAAATAGTGAGTTGTCAAACAGTGGTAGCAGTGTCGTGTGTAATAAAAGACTACGACGGAGGGTAGATCGATTTGTCTGCTCTTAACAGCTACCCACCCGCAGATACAACAGTTCTCCCGTGATCATGGCGCTTGCAACAGTGCCGAAATATCGGAAACTCATAATAAATAAGGTACATGGTATAAACCCCGAATTAAATAACTCTAGTGAAAAATAGGTATTTGTAAAATCTATTGCTGTCGCGCAGTGCCAAACGCCTTCACCGCAGAGTGTGATAGAGACAACTGCTTCTTGGACCGAAAATACTTACTAAAAACACACCAAATCAACGTTTCCTAGTCCCCCGATTACTTTTCCAATACTAGACTGATTTAAATACTTTTTTCATTAAAAATTAAAGAAAGGCTTTGGCCGTGTTTGCATGTTTTCCTTTTTTCTAAAATTTAGCCAAATTTGTTTTCTGGATGTTTGACCACAGCGGAAAACCTTGCGATTTTTTTCGATTTTTGAGGGCTCATATCTTTTTTATTAATTAATTTATGAAAAAAACAGAAAACATAGAAACATGCTAATAGTGGCCATAGATTTTTGTAATAAAAATTATTGTTCTACTGGCTTTATCCAGGGAGGAAACAGGGGACTACGTTTGTATGGAAAAACGGCCCTTGTGTTTCCTCTTAAGCAATATCTTATATAATTACCTATACCTACGGGATTTAATTTTAACCACTTTCCAAATTTTTATATAGCAAACTACGAGACAAAAAACGTACAAAAGACAAAAAGCAAAATGTCTGACAAAAATCTAAAATTTTTGATACGGCCTCCTAGCAACATTTTTTTTTACGCGATTCATTCATTTCGATACCATCCATGAGTTTTTGATTTCCCTTCATACCTTAACAGGCTTAGGACCGTAAAAATTGAAAACAGTTGCGAAAAATTATTTCGGGTAAAAACTTGATTTAATTTTTTACTTCATAAATGGGCTCTATAGTCCTTAAAATATAGCATGATTAGAATGACTCAAACTGAGGTGACTAGTGATGAGACTGACTCGACTGATCAAACGAAAAAAGGACAGATAAGGCCTATAAAATAAAATGAAAATCAGATATATTAAGATTTAACAGTAAGGCAGTGTCGTGATGATTATGAGAATAGTTGTAACAAACATGAAAATCAATTAGAAAATTTTTATCGCATAAAGAATCCAATATATTTGTAATTTTTTCGTCAACTATTAATAATTGCAATTTGATGTTCTAAGCATCAACCAATGCTCATTAAATCATTTGTAACATTTATGTTACATTACTTCGATTTTGAAATACTGTTAGTCTGTTGATTTTACCTTATCACTAGCGATTATGAAAAATGACGTAACCTTGTAAAGACGTCTTTTCAAGCTATGTGTATTTTTTGTGACTGGATTATTTTAATGATTCTAACTTTAAATATCTATTTTATTAAATATTAAAGTATTAAAGTGATAAATATGTACAGCAATGTATAAAAAAAATTTCTTAACATGCCAGTTACCAATATTTTTTTGTTTTTTTGTTTCACTTGTGTGACGCTGGTACAAAGTTACGTCGTCTCTTTCAGTGAGAACTGTCATTCTAATCAAGCTATATTTTAAGGACTATAATACGATACAGTACCTCTAGCACAAAAAACTATCGACTTCGAATCGTTAGCGTATCGGAAGCAAACGACACAAAGTTCGTGCTTTGTTTTGTAGTTCTCGTTTTGACCGCGCGAGCGCTGTTTAAGTTTTCATACTCAATATTTCGATGGCGATACGAACACGCAAACGTTTCGAATTCGATAGTTTTTAGTGCCAGACCCACTGAAGGCCTATACCTAATTTTGAAGATGACGAAAAAGTGATCCTGTATAGTTAGACATCTTGCATTCAATGCGAACAATCTATACTTAATATTATAAAGCTGACGAGTTTGTTTGAACGCGCTAATCTCCGGAAGTACTGGTTCGATTTGAAAAATTCTTTTTAAAGGCTTTAGGATATATTACATGACGCTGCGACCAATAGGAGCGAAGCATGAGTGAAGAGCAGCTAGTATAAATATAATTCAGGTGCTATGTGCAGAAAAAAATTTTGTGCATAATTTCATTTTATTTTGTTTGGCGTGAGATTTTACTGTCTGTATTATTTTGTCATGTAGGTTACTAACCTTGAAGTATTTACTTACTAACTGATCATTTTCAACTGTCTTATTTACTCAATAAGTGGTAAAACATTTTAAAAAAATATGCCAAGTTCACTTACTTTCCTCTTTCAATAATTTCACCCTCCTTGAGCACCAAAATCTCATCCGCGTGTATGATGGTGGACAGCCTGTGCGCTATTATAAGCGTCGTCCTGTTTGCGCACACTCGAGCTAGCGCCGACTGGAAAACAAACAACATTTATGAGCGTAAAACGCGCATCAGTTTTTCTGATCCATTATTAACAATTTACAATAATTTATCAAACTTTATCAGGATGGCATAATCCAAGATGGCATCACTATAAAAAAAAACTGTAAATGTCAGTAGCTGTCAGATATTAGGTACTTCTGACATATTAGATTTATCTTTACCTCTCTCCCGTTTTCCGGATTTGGAACTGATCGACATATTACTTTTTATGTTTGTTTTTATAACAAACTAACACTCGACTCGGAAATACGGGATTTTTTAATTTTCAACACTGTCAGACCACCAAATGTCATCTTCCGCTATTATGGTTTTTGTTGTTTTGTTTTACTATTTTCTTACTTATCTTTTTTTTAAACCACTTAATGAAGCCATTGATTGAATTGGATAATAACAAAGTATTGTAGGTGCATTAGTCTATTTTTTTGTGTTGTGTACAGGTTCCGGGCCTTGCCTCCATACAATTTGGGACATCTCTCTTAGTGCTTTTCACTCATTTCTTTTTTTTACATAATCATCAAACAACATTATTCTCAAACTTTGTAATGAAATAAATATTTTCCCACTTACTTGGATATTTCTTTCTGTGTTCGTATCAAGAGCTGACGTAGCTTCGTCTAAGAGAACTATCGCAGGGTCTTTGAGGATTGTCCTGGCAATGGCGATTCTCTGTTTCTCACCACCACTCAGCTTTAAACCTCTTTCTCCAACCTGAATCCAAGCATAAAATCTATTGTCATGCAAGCGTAAGTTCATCATGCTTTCTTAAGTAGCATCAGTAAATATAAGCTTTCCAAAAAGCTGATCAGAGCTAATGTCCGTGCCGTTTTTATATTACCTGGGTATCGTAAGCGTCTGGGAAAGTAAGGATCCTGTCATGAATATCTGCATTCTTGGCTGCAGATATTATGTCCGCTGTCGGTGCCTCTAATCTGCCATATTGAATGTTGTATCTGCAAAAAAGGTTGCAGATTTTAGTTGATATTATGAATTTCGGCATAAAATATCCGTTCCCAACATAATATTGGATGCCTTTACACCAGGTCCAGGCCGAATTAAATGAATCGTTCAAAGCTATTTATTTGAATAGGAAGTATCAATCAAATCAAATCGATGTTAGCTTAATTCGGAACAAAAGGCAAGTATGACGCAGGGTTTTAAATCATGACAGTTTAGTTACCAGCTAACTCTTAAGCTTGATGTATGAAGTTTTTAAGTTTATCAACAAGTATTCATTCAAATTATTAATCATCTTCTTCGAAGGAGGATTTTCGGTGTTTTTACAGATACATGATGCGTCCTCAGCTATTAAGAACGCAAAGCAACAGAGCGTCGTGTAGCGTAAATTACCTGACAGTATTGTTAAAGAGCACGGTGTCCTGGGGCACAACTCCGATGTTGGCCCGTAGAGATTTTTGTGTGACAGTCCGTACGTCCTGTCCGTCGATTAGAATAGCCCCCTCGTTCACGTCGTAAAAGCGGAACAGAAGACGCATAACTGTAGACTTCCCCGCTCCACTGGGCCCGACCTTTAAAAATACCATTTATTTAAACACGCATTAAAGTTCAGAAGTTTGTGGAAACCCGGGGAAGATGCTAGCGTTCTGGAGTCACCTAGTATAGTTGAAGTAGAAAAGGGAGATCACGTACAATGGCCCAATAGAGAGGCTAAGTGCGGACAAACTAAACCAAACACGCATTAAAGTTTTAGTGTTTCCGAGAAGGCCCATTGCAATTTTGTAGTTACACTAATGCTATTTCCACCTTGTGCTAGAACACTTTTTATAAATACAGACTATCAATACAAAAAAGAAAACTGCCGATACGATTCAAAGCCAATGGAGCTAGTTAAATAATTAAAATAATTTGTTGATGATTTAAATAAATTGCGGTAGAGTAGCGTAAACACTGATTTTCAAGGACTCACTAGCTTCGAATTCCCGACCTAAATTTACGGTTGGGTTAGAGTAGTAAAAACGGGTTAGGAGAAAACTGCCTCTAAATCGAGAAAAAAAACTAAATCCAGCTCAAATAAAAATCCAAAAAAAAACTGTTACAAGTCATCAATCCTGAGTGCATGTTTGTGCGTGCGTGCGTGCATGCGTGCGTGCGTACGTGTGTGCATGTGCGTGTGCGTGTGCGTGTGTGTGTGTGTGTGTGTGTGTGTGTGTGTGTGTGTGTGTGTGTGTGTGTGTGTGTGTTTGTGGGCGTGTGTGTGTGGGCGTGCGCGTGTGATAGAGAAAGTATGTGTATGTGTGTCTAAGTTTAATGAAAAAATATAAACAAGATTGCTAATAATTTTAATAAATAGTTTTAAATTCAATATTCCACCAGTTCCAAGTCGCGGACAACAGCTAGTAAATGTATAAAATAAACTTACCAATGCGACCGTGCTGCCAGGAGCGACTTTGAAGCTGACGTTGTTCAAAACAAGCCTCTCGGGCCCGTAACCAAAGGAAACGTGCTTGAACTCGACTCCACCGCGACGTACAAGCAGTTCCGGGGCGCCTATAGCGTCGCGGACGTCCGAGTCGACGTGCATCAGGTCAAACATGTTCTCCATGTCGACGAAGTTCTTTTGTATCGCTCTGAGAATACCATGAAAATATATAATTACTAGTTTTTCACCCACGGATCTGCATGAGCTACATGTTATATCGCCTGTACCGAACAGTAGTAAATGAAATAACCCACATCCTTTCTCAAAGTCCAATCCATCTTTCTCGCAGTAGTTTAGAGCGTGCATTCGAGAAAAACACCAAGCATAGACAGACTTAAATTACTTTCGCATTTATATTTTATTAGCAAGGATAAGTAAGTAAGTATGGATTAGCCGCTGCTCCTGTTACTGTACTTGACTTCTATCGACATTTTTTTTACCAAATACGTACGCTAGTGATTGAGAACCACCTCTACGGTTGATAAAGGCGTTATAAAGTGAATTAACTTTAAATTAAAAAAAAACTAAAGATACTGCGCCTTAGTACGTCTAACCCCTAGTTTGTCTAGTGTTTAAGTACGGGGCCAAGATATCGGGGTCCTCGGTTCGATCTCCGGTTCGGGCAACAAGAGTTACGGATTTTCGAACATTGCTCGGGTTTGTGGTCACCAACCCACATTTCAAGCGTGGTGATTATGTTCGTACCCATCATTGCTGTAAAGTAACAGCCTATAATCATCCCACTACACTGCAGATAAAAGGCCTACATCATTGAATTCAAGTTACCACAGCAATGATAGGTACTGGCATAATAACCACGCTTGCCAAATGCGGGTTGGTAATCTCAAACCCGATCAATGTTCGAAAATCCGAAACTTTTGGTTGGCCGACCCGGGGATCGAACCCGGGACCCCGAGATCTTGGCCCGGTATTTAATCCACTAGACCAATGGGGCGTTGCTGTGGGCAATCATTGCTGTGGTACCTTGAATTAAATGTAAAGGCCTTTGCCCTGCAGTGGGATAATTATAGCCCGTTGCTGAAAGAGACAAAGCTGACTTACCTGTAGTAGGTGCCGAACCAGTTCAAAGGGACATACAACTGGACGATGTACGAAGCGAACAGGACGTAGTCCCCGACCGTCAGTTCGTTTGTGTTCACTACCATGTGCAAGCACAGCAATGAGCCAGCCAACAAACCTAAAAAAACATTATTACGTCACTTGAAGTAGGAACCTACAAAAGGGATGTTTAAGGATTTTAAATAATAAAAAATAACATTGACAAAGATTAAACATTAAAGCGTAATTCTTGAAAGTACTATACACCGTGTTTTTTGAACCACCTGGAAAACGAAGCCCACGCTATTGGACTATTATGTATAACATCATGGCAGTGTTAATTATTTTATAATTAAAAATATTTTTTGAAAAATATTAAGTTTTCAAATTCAAATTCAAAACGTTTATTTCAGACAAACAGTGGTCCATAGTTAGGCAAACTAAGAATTACACAAGTCAGCTTGATACAGAAAACAAAAGAATATGCAACAATAAATAAATAATAGCATTTAGGTTACGACGTGTAGCCGAACCCAGTGCTTCATAAATGAGCAATATACTCGCCCAACCACAACACGCAGAATATCATTGGAGCTCCCACGAACACGGCTTAGCATCGAGGCGGCTCTTTTACGAAGGATTGCGTGGAAGCCATCGGTGTGAGCATCCGCGAACATGCCTGATGCGCTGCAATAACGCGGCAGCCCCAATAACATCCTAAACGCATTGTTGTACTGTACTCGCAGCGCGCTAATTGTTATCATATAGCTGACCCACAGATTACACGCATTAAAGGACTGGCAAAAAGCCTTAAAGAGTATTACCTTTACGGGTTTTGTACAGCGTGCAAACCTGCGAGCCAGCATATTGCTTCTAACAGCCAACGCCCGTCGCTCTTTTATTCAGATTCAAATTTTTAGTTTTGTAACACGCTGCGCTGCGCACATACGTAATATTTTGCTGCGGGGGGTACCGGATGAGTACACCTTACACAGCTACATCGGTGCGCGTCACAGTGTGTTTAAAACAAATATTTGTACCAATATTTTTTATTTTATTTTATAAAAAATTAAAAAACGTAAATAACACTGCCAAGATGTTATACATAATGGTTACATAATGTGTGCTTCTTTTTACAAATGGTTGAAAATGCACCGTGTATATTAACGTTAACAGTAGGCTTCATTCGTTTATTATTAATTATGTGCATTACTTTTTGCATTATGCGTCTACGTTCTGTTTTGGCTTCTGTTGCTCAAATCAATACTTAGACATAGGTCTATACCAAGAAAAAAGAAAAAAAATTGAATATTTAAAAACAGTTGGACAGCTTCTTAAGTCAGAGTTATGTATCATTAGGTCTAACAACCTTGGTATGGACTATCAAGTTTAAGGTCATCAAGTTTGAGTTTTTCAAACACCATAAGTGTGACGCAACGCGCTTTATTGATGTTCGTCATAATCAATAGCTGTTGTAAATAATTATTTAGATAACTAAAATTATGTGTAAACAATTATACGTAACTTACCTCCACAAATAATGATGTTCTGCATAGTGTTTAGCATATTCAATGTGATAAGCGATTTGAATTCTTCGTTCTAAAAAAAAAAAAAATTAGAAAGAAATAAAGTATATAATTGACACAACAAAAAACACAAAGCACAAGCATTTAAAAAAAAAGGAAACTAGTGTAAAAAAGGTTCCCGCTCAGCATTAGTCGTGACAGTTGGAGGCTTATCACGACTCTGATAACGTTAATTACTTCATCATATAAAAATACACTACATATATGCAATACCGATATATAAATATATATATTGCGCTCCTTATACATAAGAATTACTATCATCTTACAATGAGCCTATTCGTAATATTATTATGTTATTATGAAATCAAAATCCATAGATCTTTTTATTAAAAACTATGAACCTCAAAGAGTATATAAAATATATGTCACATATCATTTCGCTTTATTTAGGAGGAGACTGATCATCCCAAAGATATTTACAAGAGTATGATCAATTTGTACATCTTTATATTTTTTTACCTACAGTAGTACAAAATAATAAGTTCCAAACTGTCTAGCGTGCGACAGGATTCAGTTATCAGGTCTAAACGTTACCTGATAATTAACGATGGCTTCTCTATACGACATGACCTCGTAAGATTCAGCTCCGTAGTACTTGACCGTTTCAAAGTTTAATAAGGAGTCGACAGATTTCGCTTTCTGTTCGTTATCAGCAAGGTTCATGCGCCGTTGGAACTTCGTACGCCATTCCGTTACAACGATAGTTGCGACTGAAATATTCCGAATTAATCTTTAATATCAAGCACATTTTCAATGAGGAATTTAAGCAAATAAACAAGAATGTATCTACGGTGTCCTTGACAATACATAACGAAATGTGTTAGTTTCATCATATGACCAATATTAAACAAGTTAAACAAAATCCAAGTCCGGAAAGAATCCAAGTGGAATATTAATAGTCTACATATTTTATAAAAAATGTGTTGTACTATGTCGCCACTTAAGTGACAAATAGTCGCAACTGTATTTAAGGTAAAATCTGTTAAGTCATCAGTTAACTTTCATTGTTGTTTTTCATCATGCACTGTTCTATGAATAATCACAAAATCAAAATCACTTACTTATATAAAGTACCATAGTCGAGAAGACAATCAGTCCGAACCACGCGTTGAACTGAAGCACGAAGTATATCACCGCAATCAGGATGTCGACTAAGGTAGGGGTGATCGAGAAGAGGATGTACGATAGCAGATTGTCAATAGAATCCGTGCCGCGGTCCATAACGCGAAGCACTTCACCAGTCTTCCGAGAAAGATGCCAGCGAAGGGGCAAGTCGTGCAAGTGCTTAAATAGTTCTAACTGGAATATTAATTATCGTTTTATTAGTACTAAATAAATTATTTTCAAACCAACTTTTTTTCATTCATCGCCCTGTTAATCTAGTAGTATCAAGCCAAAGGGCAAAGATCTGAGGGTCTTAAATTTGATCCCCGGGTGGGGCAACAAGAAGTTTCGAATTTTTGATGATATCGATTTCGGATGATTAAAATAGACCGTTACTACCTACTTACTACTCGGATATTTCTGTCTAAGACAAATATTATATCTTTTGAAAAAATTTTAATTACTGTTATTAAAATTCAGCACAGTTTTATACATTTTTTAAATATTTCAATGTAGTAGGTATTCCTGGACGTGAAGTGATCCGAATACTGACACACATTATATTACTCTTACCTGTAACTCCCTAGTAGTATACTGCTGCACTTTGATCCACAAGAACGAGCGTAGGTTGTTCAAGAAGCCCATACCACCGGTGCCGCCGCCTTGGAGGAACTTGAAGAAAACGTAGATAAGCACCAGATCCCAACGGAAGAGAAGAGGGGCTATTGATATGCTGTCCACTGCGAAACATTAACTTGTTTTTATTAAACAGCCCAAACAATAAACATAAAGTTATTAGCCCCTCGCAAGTCCAAAATAAATTTAAAAAATGGTTTTGTTCAGATTAACTTCAAATGTCATAAAGCTACATTGGGAACAGATATTTTAATTTACTTTGTGTTTTTTATTGGGACAAGAAAAGTATTGCTTTCCTATTTTCCTAGTAGTTTTTAAGTTCTTGCTCTTCGAGCGGTTCTTGCTGTCTTGCACCTTAACGCTATATGAAAAAAAATTGACGATTCTATTTCGTTAGAAGAGTTGATACGCATTGTTAGGGTTCCGTACTCAAAGGGTAAAAACGGGACCCTAATACTAGGACTTCGCTGTCTGTCCGTCTGCCTGTCACCAGGCTGTATCTCAAGAGCCGCGATAGCTAGACAGTTGAAATTTTCACAAATTATGCATTTCTGTTGACGCAATAACAACAAATACTAAAAACAAAATAAAGTAAATATTTAAGGGGGCTTCCACACATGATACAACAAACGCGATTTTTTGCTCGATATCAATAAATGGTAACAGGTAAGCACTCCCTCCCTAAACCTGGGTCGCAAGTTCTAGGCACTGTTCAGAGTATCTATCTCGCAACTAGATACTCAGTGTTTTGTTGCATGGATTTATAAGTGACAAAAGGCTGCCTTCCCAGCGAAATGTCTTTGTAATACGTTGCTTTGGAGTTTGGATGAGTATGATATCCACCAATCATATTAAATAAACCACATGCCACTAGTGTAAACGAGTAAGCTTGTTATTAAATAGATGGATGCATGGTAAAGTATAATTCCCACACTACATAGATAGCTAAGCATCAGTTAGTATAGTAATATAGTTTTGTAGCTTAGCTTTTATATGCTCGCATCATAGCACTTCTACGGTAGAAAAGCTGACAGTTTAGGGGGTCCAAAGCATAAATATAAAAAGGAGATTTTTCAAATCTATTTAAGTAGTATGATTTTCTTCTAATCATGGCTATTAACATATTTAGTAATATGATGCAAGTAAAGCAATAACTCTTTATGAATCATGATGACTACATGGTTAAAAGATAAAACGAAAAGCATAAATTACATTGCGCGCCAATTTGTTGCGCTAGAACAAATCTAATAGGGTTCACACGAAAGGGATTGTCTGATGTATAGACCATCAGTAACAATAATTTACTCAGTACTAATGTTTTAAAATAACTCAAACTACTGGACTGATTTAGATAATTATTTGGTAAAGAGAGATATTTTGGTAAGTAGATTCGGTTGTAGTAAATCCCGTATGATTTTAAATGAAAAAAATATCAACAAGAAAGTTTAAAATCCTAAACTCCGTAAAAAGCAATGGGTGTCGCGTATGAAAACCTGCTCTTTTTTCGTCGGTTGTAAACACGACGCTTTTTTAAATCTTTGAAAAGCGCCTAAAAAAAAACATTTCACAACATCCTGTTTAACCAGAAATTTTAGGTAGTAAGAAAATTCCGAAAGGGTGTCATTGTTATACTTAATACGTACCTATGAGCTTGTTATAGATAGGCACGTATAGGTTGATGACTCTGCCCGCCAGCAGTACCAAGATGCATATGAGGACATGTAATTGAAGGCAGGCACTCTTGCGCGGCCATAGGAAAGGCAGGAGCGTCCGGAGTTTGCCGAAAACATTGCGGAATGTTGATCTATTGTCATCCTGCATCATCAATAATTAAAATTAAAATACTACTGACTAAAAAATTTATACGAATAAAATTTGTTTCATCATCATCATCATCATCATCGTCAGCCTATCGCAGTCCACTGCTGGACATAAAATTTGTTTCAAAATTTAAAAAAATAACAAAAATTCTTAAAAGCCGTGTTAGTGACACTACTTATAACTCAAGAACAGCTGGATCATTTTATATGTATGTGTTTTTGGATTTTTCTGCTTCCAGCTTAGGATAATAAGTATTAAATTATATAATAATATCCATAAATAAAAAATATCTCTTCTTAGTGTATATGACAAAACAATGTTTTCCAGGTCTGCTAGTTAATAATATACAGAAGATTTAAATGAACACCCAAACAGGATATTTGTTTTGGATGAATAGGGATATCTATACAATGATTAAATATTTTTTTATGAATAAAACTAGCATGGGATCTTTATAAGAGCAATCAAAAGCCGAAACACTAGATTTCACGATGTTATAAGTTTGTAGTACACGCATCAAGAAAATACAAAATGCATTTTTACCGTTTTATTTATACAATGATATTACAAAGAAAGGAAGAAATATTATTGTAGGTATAACTTGAAATATAAGTTTCATTATTTGCAAGCAATTCCTATGCGTTCGAAGTCGCGTGTAAAAGTTAATAATCTAAATAAGGTACAATAATATTGCAATTATACAATCATAAAATTACGAAAAGAGTCCTCACTGGGTTATAATAATAAAGATACTCCATCCAATAGATTTTAAAGCGTTTTTTAATTAGTCAACAACTCACTTCCTGTCTTAGATACTCTTATTAATTGATTATCCTGATATTATATTACAATAGTATTTACTTTCTGCAATTCACCTTTTCTAGTTTAGTTTTGAATACGTGTTTTTCTCCAGATACATTAAAATGATTTTGATATGGACATGACATCTTAACCTAATAAAAATCCTAAAATAATAAATAATCAGTGTAATGACATTAGTATTGCCAATGTCTCTGACAATAACTCAATCAATATTGCTAGCACAGAGGTTTTATTGGTATTGTGCGGGCTTGTGGTGCTATCTTTGATTATTTATCCAAAGGGATTGGCCATGAGTCTTAGAGCATTTCAACGGGAGAAGCCATTGACAGGCGTACCCCGCTGCCAAAGGTACGAGACCGCCGGTCATACTGGTTATATAAAACTAGTTGCCGCACGTTCCACGACATACAGTAAATGTCAGTAGCGCAAAACAGATCTGAGCTAAAAATGCCGAATTGCAGCGTTTTTGCGTGTAAAAAGAGTTTACAGTAGCATAACTATACTTTCCATTTTTAAGTATTATTTTGACTTAATATTAACAAATAATACAATAAATTAGCAAAATAACATGAAATTCAATCAAAGTTTTGCCACTAAATAGTAATCGTTTCTAATGTAGGGTAATTTTTAAAGATGTAGTTTATAAAATTTTACTTGATTTAAACGTCTAATTAAATATGCGTTTTGTTTATTACTATAATATATTATTGAAAACATATAACTGCATAATGATGTCTCGACGAAATAAAACATGCCAAACTGTAATCTATAATCAATTATTCAGTGCATTATAGATTTATTATTTATTTATAAATCATAAAAATAAATCAGCAAATTTCAACTAATATATATTTTAAATCGTTATTCTCTAATTGTTTTAAATACGTTCTAGTAAACATATCACGAAATGATGCAATTTTGAATTTAAGATCTGACCACACTGAAGGAAAATTAAGGCTTTGACAGCCTAAAACAAATGTCGATATCGACATTATCAATAATGACGATGATTTATGCGACATATATTTTTAATACATAATTAGGTACTTTAAAATTGAGTTTCATTTATTATTTTTTACTTTTTAAAGGAAACTTTTGTGTAGGGTTTTTTAAATAATATTTTTATTTTATTTTATACTCTTTATAGGTAGATTGTGTTAAGTTGTAGATAACTAGTCTGGCCATAAAGACTGTTACATTAAACTTTTTTTTTTACAACTTATTTTTTATTTAGAATTTGGAAAAAAAACTTGCAATTTTGCGGCATTTCACATATTTTATCATGTTCATTATCAAAAAGTGGGTCCAGTCATATTAGAGACAGTTCGAAAGCTTGGTATCAGACGTAATATGTTCGTCAGATACAACAGATACAACACTACCTTCAAGTTAGAGATATAAGGCTGGTATAATACCAAATACCGTATTAAACGGTATAATACCATTTCATACGGTAGTTTTGGTATTTTATCTTTTAGAGTGTAAAATAATTAGACGTACTTTAAATTGGGGAAATTATTGGGTAACTAGCTAATAAACGTAATGAAAAATAATGTCGTTTAGCCGGCATCATGTCATTTAGTACGGTATTTTTGGTATATTTTATTTTGAAAGTTTAATAAGTACAAATCTCTTATACGTTAGGGAAATTATTGGTTAGCAAGACTGGCTAGTTGGTCTTCGGATACGGATGTGCCTACCTAAAAAAAGAGTCGTTTTTATATTCGTAACAAACAGCCTATGTTAGTCTAAATTGTTCAATCCCTTTGGCTAAATAATCAAAGCCATGAGTACTAATATCCATACAAATAATTCTGCCACTTTCGGTGCGGGGGCGAGGAACGTACACTAACAGCGATTACAAACAAATGCATTTTCGATCATGTCGTTACGCACGCATACGAAGAAATTTTCAAACACAAACACAGACTACACATACACATGTTTAAACACACGCATGAACAGCTTATCAGTATACAAGATGACGTCATTTTCGTGTAAGGAATGCTAGAGTAAGAACACTATCGATATGTCACTATCGATGAGCTCAGCCAATAATTAATAGGCTACTTAAAGTAGAGATGTAAAAATACGGTATAATACGAAATGGGCGGTATTTTTCAGGTATTTTACAATAGAATACGGTATTTTTCGTATTTTATATTTTGATTAACAAATGCAATTTACTTGACTTTTTTACGTTCCATCGGTGAATTAACTGATCATATAAATTCAATTCAACTTCATTTTTTTTCTTGTTTATTTAAATTAATCGCACTCCCGCTAACGATTAACAAATCTTTTAGGTAAATGTAATGCACGCACAATACACAACAAAGACGTGGGCATACTTGCGCATGCGCGACGTTGCCACTTTGTGCATCACCTCGCGAATGAAATCCTTCTCTTCTCTCTCACTCAACTTAGGTGCCGCGCGCGCGCCGCGTTTTGTAGTTAGTTTTCGTTCGTGTGTAAAGTTGATGTGCCTAGACGTTCTTAGTACGAAACAAAATTAATAAATCTAAATTACACTTTGAGCGATGTCTTTAATCGATCTTTCTCTACTAATATAATGAATATGAAAGTGTGTACCTTACATAATAATATGTTCCGTTTTCACGCTAAAACTACTGATCCAATTTTGATAAATTTTCAACATCGAGATGTATTGGACTACTTAGACTAACATAGGCTGTTTGTTACGAATATAAAAACTGAAGAGGTTGTAATAGCAGCCGAGTTACTATGGGAAAACGATAATTTTTTTAGGTAGGCACATCCGTATCCGAAGACCAACTAGACGGTCTTACTAACCAATAATTTCCCTAACGTATAAGAGATTACTACTCATTACACTTTCAAAAAATAATATACCCAAAAATACCGTACTAAATGACATGATGCTGGTTAAACGATATTACGAGTAGTTTTGATTACGTTTATTAGCTAGTTATCCAATAATTTCCCCAATTTAAAGTACTTCTAATTATTTTAAACTCTAAAAGATAAAATACCAAAAGTACCGTATAAAATGGTATTATACCGTTTAATACTGTATTTTTGGTATAATACCTCGGAGCACATTTGGTATTATACCAGCTTTATATTTCTAACTTAAAGGTAATGTTGTTGTATCTGTTGATGGTACGATATACGGCTGATATTAAGCTTTCGAAGTGTCTGGAACATGACCGGATCCACGTTGTGCAAGGCGACCACTGCAATCCTATTTTCTTTAACATCCCTTTCCATATTGTAATTTGATAATGAACATGATAAAATATGTGAAATTCCGCAAATTTGCAAGAATTTTTTCCAAATTCTACATAATCAATAAGTTGTAAAAAAAAGGTTAAATGTAACAGTCTTTAAGGCCAGACTAGTTATCTACAACTTAACACAATCTACCTATGAAGAGAATAAAATAAAAAAATATTATTAAAAATATATGTCGCATAATTCATCGTCATTATTGATAATGTCGATATCGACATTTGTTTTAGGCTGTCACAGCCCTAATTTTCCTTCAGTGTGGTCAGATCTTAAATTCAAAATTGCATCAATTCGTGATAATAATATGTTTACTAGAACGTATTTAAAACAATTAGAGAATAACGATTTAATATATAAATTATATGAAACTTGCCGATTTATTTTTATGATTTATAAATGAACAATAAATCTATAATTAATTGAATAATTGATTATAGATTACAGATTGCCATGTTTTATTTCGTCGAGACATAATTATGCAGTTATATGTTTTCAATAATATATTATAGTAATAAACTTCAGTCAAATTTTATAAACTACATCTTTAAAAATTACCCTTATTTAGATACGATTACTATTTAGTGGTAACACTTATTGACTGAGAATTTTTCATGTTATTTTGCTAATTTATTGTATTATTTGTTAATATTAGGTCAAAATAATACTTAGAAATGGAAAGTAAAGTTATCCTACTGTAAACTAGAGGATTCCGACCTCTTTTTACACGCAAACACGTTGCAATTCGGCATTTTTAGCTCAGGTCTGTTGTGCGCTACGGACATTTGCTCTATGACGTGGAACGTGCGGCAACTAGTTTTATATAACCAGTATGACCGGCGGTCTCGTACCTTTGGCAGCGGGGTACGCCTGTCAATGGCGTCTCCCGTTGAAATGCTCTAAGGATGCTATGTTGGTATAACTATATCCTACTAGCCCGTACGTTGTCTGGCTACAAAAGGTGCCTACTGGGTGCATGAATAAAAGTAAAATATGTCACTGATTTATCTATTCTGTTCCAAAATATTATTACAGAAAATGGTGTACAATTAATTAGATGGTAAACGGCTTAGCTATGTGCGCGACGGGAAACGTGTGGCGTCCGTCCCGAGCTCACGTCTTACTTTAACCAATAATGCTTTATCGGCAAAACTGTACATACATAGTGTGTCCCTACAGCTTAGCCCTACAGTATTAACATCAACAATAATTGAAAAAGAGTTTACTTTGATTACAAAAGGAGATGTCCCTTAATAGGCCCAGACATAGTACTCCATTTTCAAAAATCAAGAAAAATTTACTGTTTCTGGGAAAAGTACTTATAAATTTATATAACGTATAATTTAGTGGTTCAAAAATAAATAAGATCGAATAATTTATCAAACTCCGTTAGGCATACCAAGATGGCGTCAATCTAAAAAAACTTTAAATGTCAGTAGCTGTCAGATACCCCTTGTCACTTTGGCATAATCATTCACTTCAAGTTTTTGTTCTGCTTGTCGCGTTTTAAATGTAGTTCATTATAACGAAATAAACTTATTTATTTATTTATTTATTTATTATAACGACCTCATTTTCGATTTCTGGATTTGGTATTAACTAACTAACTAACTTTGTTAACGAAATAAACTTATTTATTTATTTATTTATTATAACGACCTCATTTTCGATTTCTGGATTTGGTATTGATCGACACAATACTTACATAATGTTTGTTTTTACTACAGCAAGCGATAGCACTCGACTCCTAAATGCGCGATTTCGAAACTGCTGAAACTGACAGACGTCATTGTTATCTTCCGCCATGATGGTTTTGTTGTTTTGTAATGCTATTTTCTTACATAACTCTTTATTTGAACCACTTAACGAAGCTATTTTAAAAGAATTGGAAAATAACAAAATCTTGTAGGTGTATTGGTCTATCTTTTGGTGAGGTATACAGGTTCTGGGCCTGGCGTCCATACAATTTGGGACATCTCCTTTACAATTACCTTAATATAAATCAGATAAAAGCGAATTTATTATGCTATGTTAACGTGCGTATGCATATGGGCTTAAAAAAATTTGCAGAACAGGCAAATTCGACAGTCAAACCTTTAATAATTCCTACAATGTATGTAACAATCAATTTTCAACTTTTTCAATCTTAATTTAATCTTTTTAATTTGTACATATTTTTTGTAAATGTTTTGCCATGAATTGTAAGGGGAAGAACAGGAAAAGTCCTGATTTACGATTTTAATTTAGCGATAAGTACAAACAACGGAAAGTCAACCTAACCAAAAAGTTAAAGGTATTTTTGGGTAGGTTGACATGAATTGATTTTCAACTTTAAGTCCAACAGGTAGAGATCAATATCAATTGAGATAATTGTACGTTTTGTGGTAGGTTGACATGCTGTTGCCAGATGCTCAGGAGTCGATGATGTCATGGTTAAAATAAATGCTATAAAACTTACCCTAGGTGGAACGAGACGTCGGGAATCGTCACCCTCAAGGTACTCGAACTGAAGCATGATTCCGGGTGCCTTCATGCCCAACACAAACATGATCATACAGGAGACGTAGCGGCCGACAAACAGTGCCATCTCTAAACGGTCTTGTAAACTAAAACGAATAAGTGTTTTATGGTTAATATGATGACTATCTGCCACATAAGATTTTTTAATGCTTTCAAATCATTAAACAGTTAGTTATTTGAGTATGGTAGTTGTGACGTCATAGTTTAGTACTGCTAACTAAATATACCGTCAGTCTTATTATCTAAATACGTAACTCCATTTAGGTGATAATTTTTAAGTGTTGTTTTAATTTAGTGTTAAAGTAAATGTATAGTGCTTAATGAATAAACGATGAAGTGATTATGATATATTAAAATGTTTACACAGAGAGAGTGTTTTGACTAACAGATGCAAGCCTGAGTGTTTTTTTTTTTAAATGAATATAAATTGGTTTGATGTACAGTTATTTAAGCTTTATGAGCGTTTATTTTAATACCCATATTTTAAGTCAATTATAAACTAGAAGAGAATAAAAATATGAAACTTACTCTTTTAGACCCCACCACCATCCATCTTTGTTCAGGTTCAAAAATGATAAGTTTTCTGAAACAAAAATTAGCGCCCAGAACACGAGCAAAATAAAGCCATGCCCTCGTGGTCGTACAGATGGTAGGAGGAAACGCTTCTCGAGTATCGCTAGATAGGCCGATAAAGGAAAAACTATTAGTGTTACCACTAAAGCTACTATCTGTAACAAAAATGCATTACTTAATTAGTTACACAACATGAAAGTACACCAAAGATAAATAATAAACTTTGTCTGTGTAGAAATAAGCCTCTTAAAATCATTCGCCGGAACTGCCGTAATGCTAAGGGGAGATTTTTAAGTTTTATACTTCAAGTTTGGTTTTTGTACTAAATCAATTAATTTATCCATTCATAATTTTTTTTATTACTCCGGTGAGATTTTAAATCCCATCTCTACAATAACCTGGCATGTATTCGTTTTTTCTGCCTTAAATAACAATAGCTATTTATTGCTTGCAAAAAAAAAGTTTAAAATCTTGCCCAACAACAAAATGGGTCAACTTCATTTTCTTATCAATATCATGCATAAAAACTTTTTTAAATATGTACCATGTATCCGTAAATTTGTCCACCTTTAAATACAAACGATTGTAACAGGAACCTTATCACAGCCAATACAGGTACAAATAGTGTAAAAAATAATTGAACGCCAAATAATCGTGATGATCTGACGTCCACTACTTCCGTTCCGTATCTGCAAAAGCAAAAAATAAAAACATATTTCACCGTTGTACTAATACAGGTGAAATAAGTCAGTTTTGACAGCATGATATACAAATAACCGGTCAAGTGCGAGTCGGACTCGCGCACGAAGGGTTCCGTACCAAAAAGGCCAAAAAAACGGGTTTGTTGTATGGGAGTTAAATATTTATTTTATTTTGTTTTTAGTATTTGTTATTGCGGTAATAGAAATACATAATATGTGAAAATTTCAACTGTCTAGCTATCGTGGCTCTTGAGATACAGCCTGGTGACAGAGCGACGGACAGACGGACAGACGAACAGACGGACAGACAGTGAAGTCTTAGTAATAGGGTCCCGTTTTTACCCTTTGGGTACGGAACCCTAAAAAGTAGTACTTCAGTTAAGAGTTGTAATGAACAGGGTATAGACCTTAGTATTAGTTCACTATACATACCTATGTCGATCTATCGAATTGTTTATGCAAGAGTGCAAGTCCAATGCGAGCGCTAGTGTCATCCGCTTGAAACACGCATCTATTTTTTTTTTTTGCAAGTTTAGTTATTATCTTACTAATCTTATAAATGCGAATGTTTGTATGGATGTTTGTTGCTCAATCACACTAAAACGACTAAACAGATCTAATTGAAATTTGGCAGGGATGTAGTATTTATGTTGAGGCAGCATTTCCCATTTTCCGGGTCGCGACCCGGAACCGGGCCATCAAAATAAAATACCGGGTCGCAACATTCGACGCATGGTAAATATTCTTCTTAAACTTTCGTCATTTTCGGGGAACTTGAATTCTTTAGTAAAACATAGGCAGCGTGCAAAGTATATGCACAAAAATTTTGTGATTAAATGTGTATTATTTTACCTAATAGAACCAGTATGGTTTCAAAAGTATTAAGTAGGTCACAAAGGGGCAGTGTAATAATTACCGGGCCATGGCAGAACAATGTTTGGGAAACACTGTGTTGAGGTATAGCATATAGGCTACTTGGAATACCGAAAAAAAATGGTTCCAGTGAGATATCTATATTGTTTTTTTATTTTTAAAGGACGTCATGATTTTTTGTGCAGTGGCCATCTCGGTGTCAAAAATACAACATGGTTTATTTTTATTCTTTAAAACGTTTTCCTTGGGATAGAATAATTATTTTTTCATAAGAGGATTTTAACGCGAACGAAGTCACGCGTAACAGCTAACTGTTACGTCACGTTGCGTTGCGTCACGCAACAATTCCCTAGCTGATGAATAGATCGGCGGCGGACACCAATCGAATGGCCTGCACGCTCCCCGGACTTGATCCCTATCGATTTTTTTTTGTGGGGTTATAACAAAGACCTAGTGTATGCTCAAGAATAAACACAAAACAAGAACTAATGGAACGACTGCGCCAAATTTAATCCGTTTGGTTTGGCCACTCTGTTTTTCGTTCTCTATCATAGACAGTGTCAAAACTTCCACATTGTCAGTAGTTTTTTACTGCTGTATTCAAAGATTATCTTCATCAATTGACATATTCTGACCACACAACCACTGCATTGTTTGCAGAATAGAACAACCAGCTTCATGGATTTCAACAGTAGCTATCATCACTCTAACAGTAACTGATCATTACAGCAAATGTCAGAGTGGATACAGGGAAACTAAGGTTGTCTGTCTAAAGTTTTACTGTGATACTGAGAAGTTTAAATTAATTATAACAAAACTTTACACTAAAGTATAAGCAAAACCAATCACAAAGCATATTTACACTTGGCTTACAAATTCTACATCACATGCTATTATGTATATTGTTCCCCATAATTTATATAAGGCTCCTAATTAAAAATCTAGGAAATATAGGATAAAAAAAAAATTCAAATTATTTGTCTTATTAAATTCTAAAGGTTATAATTTTTCTTTAGAGAGAAAGCATATGTTTATCAACAAGCAAGCAATATTTAGGACAACATATTTTTAACAACTTCTTAAAAATAGTTTTCTAAAGTAAAGTAAATGCTATAGAAGTTGTTTCATACATGATATAAAATGACAGTACACCTGTAATTTAAAAATAAACATGAATATCTTGTACTTAGATAGTCTAAATTCTGCACAATGGAGCATGAAAATGCAATCAGATCAAAGGTATAGTAGAATTATTATAAAATGTAAATAAATGTTGATCATCATTTTATTTGAACACCAGTCATGATAATTTATAAAATTTATGATAACATGAACTCAATATTTTTCATTGTAGTTATATTTTATACAATATTAATGGAGATAAGAACTACCAAAAATATTAAGAGGTCACCAAGACATGTACTGATAGATGCAATGGACATGTGTTCTTATTACCTTTAGGTTTAGAAGTGAATTTTAGTAAATTTAAAATAAACCATGCAGAAGCGTTATCATTCATTATAATGTTTATATCAATCAAAACAATTAGACAAATAAGGAATATTTACAGTATAAATTTTGTTTTAAAATTACATAGATACATTACTTACCTCTCATACATGACAATCTGTATAGCTCCAAATACCATAAGGAAACCACCAATAATGATTGCTGACACTGTCTCCATAAAACACTGTGATATACCATGGTCCACCCACACCTCCCCTAGGGTGACATTTGGAGGACAGTAACCCATCATTTCTAGAACAAAATATTTTTATTATTAAACATGTTACTTATATTGCAAAAGATGGTATAAATTACCAAGCTCTTATTAATTAGGACCAATCTACGAAAAATTGTTGAGTTGTAAATTAAAAAATAATTTAAACATTAATAAACTCATTGCAGATGCTAGAAAAATGTAAACTTAACCAAACCTATTAAAATACTTATTTAATTACCTAATCTAGTTTCATGAGTACAACCAATCGTGAAGTTCTAGTTTTGGTAATAATTAAACAAACAGGAGATGAAAATGAAATTAAACAAAGATGAAAATTGTGCATCATCATCACATAACATTTATTACCCAAAAACATACGCGTTTCTATAAGTAGAGTATTAATTATTAGGTAAAGCAATTTCTTAAATGTAAACTAACTTACTAATTAACTTTTGATAGAACACGTGGATTTAAATTTCCTGGTTTGATTGTGGTGTAAAATATTATATCACCGGCATGCTAGCACAGCGCTCTATCTTTTATTAATCATTCGCTTTTGTTTATTACAATTACCTACGCTTAGAAAATTGGAAGGAAATGACAGTTTGATGACAGTTCACAGTAGAATATTTTTGACCCGTTAACTTTAACTGTCACTGTCAAAATCAGGTGGCCTTAGTCCTTACATCATGGCACTGCATCATGGAGACCTTAAGGTCTATTATCGTAGTATATTTTACTCTTTTTTTTTCTTAGTAGGTTTAACGGCCTTGGATACTTGTCCATACAGCCAATTCTTTAGTAATATATTTTTCTTTATTTTTGCATTAAAACGTTGATGTTAGACGTTTTAATGTTTCGATGGATGCTTTTGGAGACAGTCGAAAGATTGAACTTTTCGCGTTCCCGCGCAAAATTCACGGTCCACTTTTCTTGGTTACGACCCATACACCAAGTTATTTCACCGAACTGTATATTGTTCACTCGCACGACACTTTGTTTCGCAAAATAACACCACTTTTACGACCCAAAAATCACTATAAGACGTGTGGCACTCGGAGACTGCCGCGGTAAAGCAGTTTTTATCAACTTATGCAATTATAAAACTAAAAAGTATCACCACAGTGCCGGTCGGAGTGGGGGGTGTTAGGTTGTTTTCGTTACGGAATTTCTGGATTCGGTCTCAACGCTCAAGGCCCGCGATAGCAGCTATGCAATAGCTTAAAAATTCGATCAAATAAACGGACTCCAAACGTATCTCACGAACTCCCCTATTTTACTCTTTGACATAGACACAGACTACTAACTACTAAGAGCTAAGAGGATAGGCTTCCGATACTGATGAAAAACAATCAGTATTTTGGCACATCCCTCGATCGTGAGTTATTCCAGACACAATTAAAATCAATTGTTATCGCGACAACCGGTTGTCGCTTGGGGATCGAAACTTTTTCGCTTTTCTGACACTGATAAAGTTTTTTTTTACTAAGAAATACGGCTATCGGATACTGATGAAAACAAACGGTTTTTTAGCACATTAGGAGCATTTTTCAGACACCGAGGAAAAGAAAACGTTCGCACGTCAGGAGCGCGGCTGGTTATCGGCGGCGCTGTGCTGCGAGGGCGTGTGCGGGGCGGGATGGCGCGCGGCCGCGCTGTGGGGCGTGGCGCCGGAGCGCTCGCCGCTGGCCGCGTCCGCGCGCGCGCACCTCTCCGCCGGCGCCGCGCTCGCCTGCGTGCTCGCGCCGCGACTGTGGCACGGGTACCGCGCGTGCTTGCTGGCGCAGGAGGTCAGTGCTCCCAAGAACAACATCGTCATCTCAGTCGAAGGTCATTGCACAATCCTTATTATCTGAGTGCTCGCCACTGGCCGCGGCCGCGCGCGCATGCGTGCTCGCGCCGAGACTGTGGCACATGGCACGGGTACCGCACGCGCTCGCTGGCGCCGGAGGTCAGTACTTCCATAAACAACATAGTTATCTCAGCCAATCTGACTTAGCTCACTGGTCGCCTTCGGCCAGACTCAGTCCGGGCGCCTGTGCTTTTTATAGCGGGCGGAATCTGCTTCCCTCTGCTTTCCTCTGATATAATTATCAAACAATAATTACACGAAATGAAATTAGAGGAACTCTATTTAGTTTGAGTATAAATTAAATTAAAAGAGCGTTATATCGGTAAAAAATTGTACACTTTGAGTTTTAAGTTACGCTTAATCCTTGGCTACAAGGTTATCTTTTTCCACTGTCAGCAGCTGTATATGATCTCTACTCTGCGTTTGCCATACCGCGGCCTTCTCTCAAGTAACAACTGTTTAGTGTTTACTCAAGTAGTTTAGCGGATCAGTAAAAAAATTTAGTAACTGAAGCTCGTCAATCGACTAATTTACTAATCAGTGCGTTCTAGACTTTCAGATATTTGGAGACTGGAGAAGATATTGTAAGACTGCAATGAAAGCGTATTTTTAAAAATATGTTTAGAAGAACCAAGTTGTCGTTAAATCAGTATATTAGCATTCAGCAATTAGTTAGCCCACAATATAATATGAGTATGTTAGTAGTAGCACAACCCGCAATTTTCTAATTTTCTAACGTTAGCTCTAGGACTGTGCTTAGATACCGTCGATACGGGCGCATTATACCCGATGTCACTTATTATTGGAATGATGCACACTGTATTCTGAACATAATTGAAATCAATATCTATGTGTGTTAGGTAATGTTACTTTTTTCAAAAACTGTAAAGTCTTTAGATGTCAGGAATCTAGGTATAATAGAAAAAAGATCTTTTAAAGGTCACCGGTGACCCCTATAGCGCACAAAATGATCAGAAAGCTCGCTTTATAGCGCCATAACACGATGAGAATCTTTGGTTAAAAGTCTCACAACAAGCCTATTTAATAAATCCTTTTTGAGCGCTCTTCTGGGTTTCGGTTCAGCTACTGCTCTGAATCCTGCATATATCTAGGCCCTTGATCAGGCACCACACGATACCTCTACAAGGGGAAAACATTTTTTATATGTAGGTATCCCGCCGCGGGCCAGCCGAGGGTTTCGGCATGGAGGGCCTATATATTATTATATCCCTATATATTACTTTACTATTTGGGATAGGTACTAGAATACAAAACTCCTTAGTCAGAGATGAGTCAGCTTGGAGTCACTCCTTAGTGTTGTTGTTTTCTTCACCCATTCTGGGTAGGCAAAGAAAACTATGCCCATACGGCCAAGTCCTCAGTAGATTTTTTTATTGATATGAAATGAAAATGAAATTAATGAGATGAAATGAAATGAAACCTAACCTAAGTCAATGAAATGTATGGGTGGTTTATACATTTCAATGATTACAGGAGTTTTACGCGAAAACGTTGATCAGAGTCAAATAGGAGCGCTTTTCCTTGTTTCTCACTTTTATTTGATTTATCCTACTCACTGACACATTATTATAACAATGCCACCACTTTATCACAATAAATGCCGCTTAGGATAATTTCACAAAATTACGAAACAAAGTCCATCTTTCTCTTCTCGTTTCCCGCGCAAAACTCTCTCTTTCGACTGACTAGCGCGTTATACAGGATGATCCATGTGTTAATTTTTTTGAAGCCTTTTGTGGTCCTTTTGATAAACGCCAACATCTTTGAGGCTTTTTTAACTATGGTATTAACGTGTGACACAAAGTTTAGCTTGGAGTCAACAGTTAACTCCAAGTCGCTCATCTCATTAACCTCCAACATTACGACACCGTTAAAATCATAATTTGAAGCAAAAATATTTTTTCGTTTTGTGATTTTAATGTGGCAGCATTTAAGCACATAGCATTTGACTCGCACCAGCGCTGGATATCGTCTATCTCCCTTTGAATTAACTCCATGTCTCGGGAAGAGTCAACGGTTCGAAAGATCTTTAGATCGTCAGCAAAAAGAGAGAATTTGCAGTGTTTTATGCGCGTCGTAATGTCGTTTATAAATATGAGGAAGAGTGTTGGTCCCAGATGAGAGCCCTGCGGAACCCCTGACGTCACATAGTAGTGCCAAGTGCTCTGACTCAAAACCCTCGACAACGACAACCTGCGGTCTCGCATTCAGGTATGAGCGGAACCATTGAAGTAAGTTACCATCAACTCCGCACGACCCGTGTTTAGCCAAAAGCAGACCGTGGTGGACCCCATTAAAGGCACTGCTGAAATCAGTGTATATGACGTCAGTTTGAGCGCCACGATCTGTGTTTTTAGCGACTTCTGAGAGAAATGACGCTAGATTTGTTTGAGTGGAGCGACCTCGGCGGAATCCGTGTTGGTGATCGGATAAAACACTTTCTACGTGGTGACTAAGTAATGTATGAAGGAAGGACTCGAACAGTTTCGAAAATGTGGACAAAATAGACATAGGGCGATAGTTAGTAGTAGTAATCAGGGATTAAGTTTACCGTATTAGTAATGGAAATTTTGAGAGGTGAATGGGTAGGTCAATGGGTAGTGGTTCTGGCGACAGATTGGTGCAATGGTGTCATGGAGCAAATAGTTTTGTACCCTTGTGTACCCTTCAACGGCCAAGTCACACAACATTAACTATAATAATAAATAAATCGCAGTAAGGAACCTTAGACTTGGCACGACTTTGTCTAGATTTCATTACTTTTTAGAGACAAACAAGCAGCTCCATCGAGACTTGGCTAGTTTTTTACAGAATGTTTTTGGTGGGATTTCATTTCTTTTTGTAGAACGTGGGCATATTGATTTATTTTATTAGATTTTCTTATTTGACACGTTTTTTTGTCTTTTTAATTTTTATTCATATTCATATTCATTTATTTCAAATTTTCGTATTAACATTACACTTAGATACTGCGATTTCTTTATTATTATAGTCAATGTTGTGTGACTTGGCCGTTGAACATTCTTTATATGTTAGTGGGTACAAGTCCATTTAGTTTACACGTAATGATATCAGTATTGTAACTACCTGTTTGTTAAGCGAGATAATAGCCCATACTGGTATTGGTAATTGGACGCTTTAAGCCTATGGCTCGTATTGTTGCCAAATACTATTCTATATGTAGTTGTAATTGATCATATTTTTGACCAGGTGGTTGCTTCCAAAACACGATTCTAAAAACTTTTCTCGATAGAAAATAATCTCAAAGTAGCCTCTGAAAATACATAAATTACCATTTTTCTCAGCAGTCCGTATAACAATGATAGTAAAATTGGGCGTATTCATTGCTCAAGGTCATCGGCTGCAGTCAGCGTCATAATGTAGTAATTTTAGAAGAAACTAATAATAAAAGATATGAAAATTTAAAAATTAATTAATTTAAAAATTTGAATTTATAAATGTCATTATCCTAAAGAGCTTCATTCATACTATAATTTTGTTACAAAATTCATTACCTTGTAGATCTCTTGCTTCAGATGGTATTTTATTTAAAAACTTGATGCCCATAAACAGAAAACTCTTTATTTAACCAGACGATGTTTGGGAAGTGCTATCTGATTCCTGTATCGTGTTGTATATTTGTGATAGTCACCCTTTTTAGTCATATTATTAACGTTCTCTTTTATATATAAAATGCTTTGATATATGTATAAATTCACCAGTTACCGTCATAATTCCTAATTACCTAAATTTATCCCTGCAAGTGTCATTGTATTTTAGATTTTATATGCATCTGCTGCTATGCCCCAAAACATCACACCATACGACATCAATTAATGGAAATACGCGAAGTAAACGTTTTTTGCTGCTCTTATACCTCCTATTCTTTGATTTTCCTAATCGCATATGTTGCTGCACCAAGTTTCTGTTAAAGTTGCTGTATATGAGGTGCCCAAGTTAGCTTACTGTCTAATTCAATTCCGAGAATTTTTACTTCATTTTGTTCACTTAAATCAAGATCGTCAATAGTACTCGTATTACTCACACATAGAGGCGTAACTTAATTACCAAGTCTGAAATGTATTATTTGTGTCTTATCAACATTCATAACCAGATTATTTATTGAAAGAAAACCAATCTGTTATTGCGGCTAATAAACAATTTGTGTAATGTTCGAGTAGAATAAAGTTAATCGTTCGACTATTTCTTCTTTTAAACTTGTAAGTATAAGTTTAAAAGCCAGTCTAGTCTTATCCGGAATTTTCCTTTAATTTTATTTATATGCGTATTAAAAGCAGTAGGGGAGGCATTCGCCCAGCAGTGGGACGCTGTAGGCTAGATAAAATTAGAAGATGTGTCCCCAAACGCTGGATTTTTGCAATGACAGTCGATTTTTGTATGTACCAGTAGTAGAAGGGGGCATTACCATATCTCTAATACAGCTGAGACCAGCTGAGGGTTCTTTATCAGATACTTCAGACCTTCGATTTTTGACACCAAATGAAGCGGCCCACCAAGTTGAATATTTTTTGTAAAGGTGGTATGTCGATCTCTTATAGTTTGGTTGGGCTCTTGTGTTTTCTAATCAGGGTCACCAAGTACTCCAGATCTTCGATTATCCTAGTTTTTATAGTTTTCCCTTTATGTGGTCATTAAATCCTAACTTTGTACCAAATTTCAGCTCTCTGAGTTTATGGGAAGTACTAGTTCTATTTTGCTGATCATGAGTGAGTGAGTGAGTGTCATAAATGCGAAACTTTGCTTTCGCTTAACTTCGGAACTAAATGACCTACAGACTTGAAATTTTGGATTTAAAGTATGTAATTATAGCTTACTGGATGACGAAAATTTCTGCGTTCTGGTCTTATCCAGAGGTTCTCAAATAGGGGCCTGAAAATGCGGCGAAATGGTTCCAGTAAAGGATGGTACGGCACTGTTTGCTTCGCGCTCGACTTGGCGGGGGCACTGCCGTGCCCCCCGATTTGGTTTATCTGTAGTGTCAGTTTTAAAATTTCCCGCGCAAAAGTCAGGTCATAAATTTAAAAAAAAAAAAATGTCAAAGTCTAACATGTACAGGATCCATGTAGTACCATGGTAGGTAGGTAGTACTTGACAAATCTTGACCCGACTTCTGAATATATGAAACTCTAAGGAACCTTTGATGGAACAAAACGTTCTTAAATGTCATCGTGTGTGAGTGAGAGCAAAGAAGAAGAGTAGAAAAGCAATAGAGAGAGAGATGGCGATAGTTTGTTTGTTTGTGTGCGTAGTAGAGTTTCGAAGTGACGGGTGACTGGTGTGACGGTGACGGGAAACGTATTTCGATTATTTGCAAGTGTTTTTTTTGTAAATTGCCCAAAGGGGTCTAAAATAATTTTTGAGTAAGAGTTGAATGTAAACATAATTTACTATTGCATTACCGAAGTGCAATGAAGTGTTCCTATTTACGTAGTATACTCGAAGAATGCGGTAAATGATCAGCATGTGTCACCACTCATCAAACAAATTTATAGTGAAGCAGTGAACAGTCGTCATGTAAGGAAGGTTATGACTATCAGCTGGAAATCATCTTAATTTAGTTAGTGTTTGTGTTGTGGACTAGTGTTATTTATTTTTTGGCTGGTGGAAGTGATAAATTCGGTCTCAAAATGGCGGACCTCGAGGCTGTGCTGGCAGATGTCAGCTACTTGATGGCTATGGAGAAATCCAAATGCACTCCAGCAGCAAGGGCTAGCAAAAAAATAGTTTTGCCAGATCCAAGGTAAACAGCTTAAATATATACAGTAAAAGAAAATTCAATTGGTAAAGTTCTATAACGCTTTTAATTCATGTTTACAAAATTACTATAGAAATTATAATTGATTTACTCATTGCTAGCTTACCTCGATTTATTCGGTAATGAGATTAAGATAGTGTAACATTTTGAAACAATATCATCAAGGCTGATTATGAGCCTATATATTGTTTCAAAATAGCGATTATCGCTATGAAATCTATCTTTAGTCTAAAAAATAAGAAAATCTTAACTAAACATAATGATGTTTTTAAGCATTTCATGAAGTGCCTAAAACATAGGGGCAGTCTGCTATATTTTTCTGTAATCACACATTTTTAAAGTAGGTCATTAGCACTTGTTAAGGTCAGTGCCCTTTGCTTGTTTCCTATGTCTGATATATAATATTTTTTTCTTTATACCAACAAAAACTTTTAGTGAAATTATGATTTGATAAAATTAATAGACTCAGGCGTTACTTTGCGGAAATCCATAACTAATTATGGATTTAGAAAATTATTTTGCTAATGATTTCCGCTTGTTAATATACCGGCCTAGATACCTTCACCACACTACCCGCACTAACACTGATTGAGCAAGCACTATTTCATGCAGGAAAACCGGTGCGGTTTTCCTGCATGAAATAATAAAATAATTTTCTAAATCCATAATTTGAAATTATGATTTACAATAAAAGCATTTCATAAATACAGGATTATAAGATTGCTGGCAGTCGGGATAACAATTAATTTCAATTGTGTCTGGAATAACCCACAATCAAGAGGTTAATTTGAAAAAAAAAAAGTTTAGTTACTAAATTCTGCTATCTTTGATCCTTATTATTAAAAAGAAAAATAATTCAGCCCAATATTCCTTAATGCCTGTATGATTCAGTTCAGAAATGAAGGCAGAAGGCAACACAAGTGTAGGTAGGGTACTTTTATCTTAAAACTTATCACTGGGGTTAGACACACTCACTTAACACAAGGTATATAATATTTTACTTACCCTACTGCCAGTGGCGGATTTGCAGTCTCGGCCGCCCTAGTGGCAAAGACATCAGCCGCCCCTTTCTCAGCATCCACCATAATAATAGACTACATAATGAAATTACTTTATTGCCAACTTTTATCAAAATAGATTTAGAAATTTAGGAAAAAAAATAGTTTTATTTCGCAAGAATATGGTACATACATAAGTTATTCCAACTAGTTATTTTTGCTCTAATATACTCTGCCAACTTGGCATACTTGGTTCATGATAACTTTATACAAGTGTTTTATCAACTTATTTTAACACTTAATTGCGAGTATAGAACTTTTTATTTATATTACAGAATGAAATTTTAATCACCTTCCAAATTTTTATACAACAATCTACGGCAAACTAAAAACAAAATATGACGTATTTTTTATTTCCATATAGCCAAGATCTATTTTTTGACCTAGAAAATGTCACAAAACTTTTTTTACACGATGCGCATCTCATTCATTTATTACGATACTATTCATACATAGGACCGTAAAAGGACAATGGGCAAAATCATATGGCGCTTGGTCTATCAGCGGCCAGGAACAATTTTAATTTTTTTGGTGTATTATCACCCTACAATCACCCTCAAGATGTTTTATATCTGTGGTGTAATTATTAATAGAATTAAATACATTTTTATTTTAGATATGTCAGTCTGTGATTTAGCGTATTTTAACTAAGGTTTAGCCTTAAAAATAAGAAAATAAAATAAAATAACTTGTAGACTTCATTAAAAATACATTTACTACTATGACAAAACATCGCCAATAATAATGATGATAACGTCATCAGAACTCAGTGCTATTATTGTACATTAATACATTTAATGTACATGGGCTAGACATCAAGACAAGGATATTTTATTGCCGTCATCAGGACACACTGTACATTATTTTACATTAATAAATTTAATGTACAATAATAGCACTGAGTTCTGATGCTGGTAATAAAATATCGGCTCTTTTGTTTGCACTCAAAGCTGATTGGTCCGTTCGAACTCAGGTAGTCCATATAGTAAACCCGTTTTTGGGTTGAGTCTGGTAACCGGTATGCTGACAACGTTTTGAAATACTTATTAATGTATTTTATAAAAATGAGTTTGCACATTTTCTCACATTTATTATCTAAGTATTTAACCTAATATATTTTTTTTCCTAAAGCTGCAATGTTACGTTTATTTCATAGTAAAAGTTAGTCCTTAGTAATAGTACTTTAATTTAATACCTATTTCGTTGTTTGCCGTTCATAGACCATTTTGCTCTTTCTCCTTTGAAACTTATGTTGCAAAAAATTTCATTTTCAGGTGAAATCTTGACCTACATTTTTTACTTCATAAATGGGCTCTTAATTTGATTCTTAACGCCTATAAAAATATAAATAAATAAATAAATAATAAATAAATGTGGACAACATCACATACATTGTCCTGATCCCAATTTGAATAACTATTTAAAGCATTCGTATTTTGGAAACCAGAAACCACGAAGGTACCACAAACACCCAGACCCGAGAAAATGTAGAAAAACTCATTTTTTCTACATTGACCCGTCCGGGAATCGAACCCGGGACCTCGGAGCAGGTGACACCTTGAAAACCGGTGTGTACGCCACTCCGCCACGGAGGTCGTCAAAAAATTCGGAAGGTGATGAAAAAGTTACCTGTATAGTAGAAATATTTATAGGTAATTAGGTAATATATAATAGGTAATTAGATATTCAAATATTTCTACAATTCTTTCTTCTACAAACAATTAGTTTTGATGAAGAGGGTGGATATTGTGGGCAAAAGTAACTATAAGTTTACTATAATAAATAATAATAATCTGCTAATTTGTAATAATTTACGAGGTTTCCGGTATGATTGCACATTTAAATAAAACATTTGTTTGTTTTTATGACTGCGCAATGAACGAAAAAACATTGAAGAGTATTAAAGGATACGGTATAGATTGCACCATGCAGTGCAGGCCGCTCGCCATACTTCATAATACGTTTGTTGACACGATTGAGGCCGCCCCTAAATCTGGCCGCCATAGGCATACCTAGCGGGCCTTAGGGTAAACCCGCCACTGCTTTCTGCCTAGTTTCAAGTGTAAAAAACGCAACATGATAGTTTAAAATCTTATATTTTTGTCTTATTACTTTTTTTGCCTGAATAATTTTTGAATACCATTTATGAATGCGGAACATTTAAGACATTTATCATCATTATTAGCTGATAGCTGCGATTTCATTAACCTTAAAATCCATAGAAAAATAATTATTCTATCCCACTGGAAACCTTTTTAAGGATGTAAAGTGGACCATGTTATTTTTTGACCCATAGTCCCTTGAACTATAAAAAAAAACAACGCATGCAACTGTAAATTTTTCTGACATTTAAAGTAACTGTGGCCTATTCCTGGACATATACATAAAATATGTATATACTACCTCCATGGTAAAGTTGATTAAAATCTGATTTATTGTTTTGGCGAGATTAAGTAATAAACACCCATTCAAACATCCATATTATAGTATTAAAACTTTATGTACCATGTTTTCACACAAATAAGTTTCTACTTTCATTGATTTATTTTAAATGAGTCGATGTTGTATGTTAGGAAAAGTTAATCCACTTATTCTTGGGTGGCTTCACCTGGATCAACTTTCACAAATTCCTTCAATTTACCCATGGTGTGCTTAACTGTGCTTATTAGCAGTTTCACAGATTTTAGTGCCATAATAGAACTATTTAATATTATAAGAACTATTATAATATTTGAAATTTTGCAGAATTTACAAATTATTTGTACATTTCTTAAAAAAGTATTACCTACTTGGATGGATTGATACTCTTAGGCTGATTTTAGGGTCACGCTAATCGTACGCTGTCCGAGCGCCGAAATGTATGGAAATCGTCAATAGTTAATTTATCAAGGAAGGCTTTAGGCTAAACATTACGCTGCAACTAATAGGAGCGTAGCGTCAGTGAAAAATGTTGCTAAAATGGGGAAAATTATTCATATTTAAAGGCGTCCGTTGCGTGCGCTGCGTAAACGGTTCAAGTTACCCAATAAATATATAAATAAAAATAAAATACCCAATCGCTATCATAATAACAGAAATTGACGCGGACGAAGTCGCGGGCAACAGCTAGTGTGCTAATAATTTCCTCTTGCTTACATCTAGGTACATTAACATGTACACTAGCGGGTCCGAAAGGTATTCAGGGCAGTGTCTAGGACTTAAGTGTGACTAAAGCTACTGTTACACATGCTCTAAAATAGCATGCTAAAAAGCGTGCTATTGAGTATGCTCAATACGACCATGCTTATGAGCAGTTTACATTTGCTAGCAATAGGCATGCTAGTTTTAAGTATGCTCCTGAATAAGCATGCTCAAAGCAAACATTCTAAATACACATGCCATTTTATAGCGTGCTTTCTCGCTCTGTCAGTTCAAACAAAGGTCTCATGGACAGTCAAACCGCTATCCGTATCCGTATTTATTTGTTTATGTGCTTAACTCAGATAAACTCATAATTTCACTTACCAAAATCTTCTACTAAATCTTATCTCGACTTTTGTGCATACAGAAGGGATGTTACGGAGGTGGTTTTCACGGAACCGAAGTCGCAGTCGGAGGTTATAAATTTGAGTTACCGGAGTCAGAACCGGAATCGGAGTCCGAGGCGGAGGCGGTGCATTTTTAAGGGCAGGTGTAATAAAATAGAAAAATACAGACACATTTCAGTTCAATATACCTAGATACACGAAACAATCAATACTATCATTACTACCTTACATAAAATGATCACTTCATTTGAAGAATTTCCAAAAGAAGTAAATTATTGAACAAAAGCTTCGCGGCTTTATCTCCATCTAATATATTTCTAAGGGTTCATAGATTAGGCCACTAAAATTATTCGTTTGCTACAGAACCTGATGGAGACGATAAATATTGGTAGAAAATGTTGTTCAAGGGTTAAAATTTTTTAGTAACTGTTACGGACACACGTCAATCTCGTTTAATTTAATAAAGGTCTGGTCCATGCGATCCGGATAAGTGAAGCCAGCAAGATATCAAGATCAGTCTGAAGATCAGTGCAACAGTGAAGCAACATCGTCGTAACCGTTCATCGTGTAACGAAGAGAAGAAAGTGTAACCAGACGCGGGTGTACCGCGGCTCGGGCATTCACCACCTAACGGTGTCAAACGGTGTTTGTTCTGAGTTAACGCCGTTCCCAGGCGGTGCAGTCAACGGACGAGCTGCCGTATATCGTGCAAACGATTACGAACTAGTCCGACCACGCCAGTACGGTGTGCGCAAGCGTAGGGGCCGGACTGTAGGCACTGCTGAGGGTTCTGGTGATTCCAGCCAGGACAGAGCACCCTACGGCTGCGTACATTCTCTGCTGGGTGTTTCCTCCCTTTCCACTCCTGCACGACCATCCATCCCCAGACAGGCTCCCCACGGTAGCGTACCTGTCCGGGATTGTTAGGAGTAGGGGCTGCAAGTAAGAAGATGCCAACAACGCGAAGACAAGCTGAGGCCGCCGGGAGTCAAGCAATGGAAAACTCAAGACGATGTGATTTTGAAGAGCCACCTGCATCGCCATCGGTGCAAACATCAAAGAGTCAAGTACCCGCAGAAGGCGGATATATTATGGAGACGGACCCAGCACCGATAGCAAAGCGTCAAGATGCCAACGCCGACACAGACGTGCCACGGACAAAGGCACCGTCATCGAGGGGGTCAAGCGTTGCCGCACGAATTAGACAAGCGGAGTTATTGGCCGCAGAGAAGCTCGCCGCACTTGAGAAAAGCTTAATTCAAAAACGATTAGAATATGAAATAGCTACAATTATGGAAACCGACGACGATGACCGTGAGAGCATACCCGCCGGTGACAGTCAAGCCAGAGTGGACGACTGGCTGGACAAGTCGCAGTCCCGGCGTCGCGAAGAAACGCAGCTACCCACCACAGAGGAGCCTTGCGACATTCTTACTCAAGAGCGACAAAGACAGAAAGATGTTCAAATGACAGAGATGGTTAGAAACCGTCATTTGAATCCATCACAACCTCCGGAAGAGAATAAAAAGGAGGAAGAGCCTCGAATGAAGATGGACGGGGCGGAGGTACTCGCAGCGACATTAGAGAAAATCATGTCAAGACGACCGACACCACGACAAGCAATAGAATTGCCGATATTTAGCGGGGCACCGACAGACTGGCTTTCTTTTAAGGCAGCAATGCAAGAATCAACCATGACAGGCGCATACACTAAAGCTGAGAACCTGGCTAGATTAAGAAGCTGTCTAAGAGGAGAAGCCAAAGAAGCAGTAGCGGCTTTATTATCATACGCATCCGATCCGGACATAATTATGAAAACTCTAGAACAGTGCTACGGAAGGCCGGAGATAATAATCGATCGAACGCTAAATGAATTGAAGAATCTGCCGCGCCTAGGACCGACTGCCAGTGACTTGAATACATTTGCAATCAAAGTACAGAATATTGTTTGCACGCTGGACTCCATAGACAATAGAGGATACCTGAGAAATCCAATGCTAACACGGGAGATAATTGATAAACTTAGCCCGCATTTGAAATCTCGATGGTGCGACTATGCAGTACAATACTCAAGCTATTCGGAGCCAGAGATAATCACTTTGTCACATTTCCTAATGGAAGAGGCTAACAAAGCGCTACGCTACGCATATACGCCGCAGTCGAACTATTCCGCTACAAAAAGAGAAGTAGTGTCAGTCAAACCGAACACAAACATAAGAAAGAAAAATACGGGAGTGTACGTCACAGCCGAAGAAAGGAGGACGGCACAAAAGAAACCCTGTTTGTGTTGCGGTGGAGACCATGAGATGTCACTGTGTAAAAAGTTTATAGCTATGACAGTTAACCAAAGATGGAACCGGTTAAAGGAAGAAAGATTATGTTTTCTATGTTTATCAGATAGACATCGGCGTCTCAAATGCAAAGCGCAAGTATGTAATGAGAATGGTTGTGGTCGACGTCATCACAGAATGCTACATATGTCAGAGAGGGACAGCAAGAGTCCACAACATACATTAGAAAGGGACAGCAAGAGTCCAGAACAAAACCAAGAGGTGGTCGCATCTGTCAATCATTCGATAGACGCGTCCAAGGTATTGTTAAAAGTATGTCCGATCACTGTAGAAGGACCTATGGGTAGAGTACGTACGTACGCTTTACTTGACGAGGGGTCAACAATTACACTGATCGATAAAGAGTTAGCAGATTACGTCGGCGCAGAAGGGCCAGTTCGAGACTTACACATTTGCAGTGTGAATGCACAGAGCGTGCCACATAAAAGTACGGAAGTGGAGATTCAAATCATCGCTAAAGGCAATAAGAAGCACGCGGTGAGAGCGAGAACAATGGAGAATCTTCAACTTCATAGACAAACGATAAATGAAAGTTGTTTGAGATATAAACACATGCGTATACTAAACAATGAAGACGTATGTTATGTAAGCGCCAAGCCGCGTATCCTGATCGGCGCGGATAATTGGCACCTGATAGTCAGCAGAAGGCTGCTAATAGGCAAACGTCATGAACCAGTAGCATCACTTACCACTCTGGGGTGGGTGATTCATGGAATAGCGCCGTCTCATGTGATAAAGGAGAAAAATACTGTGCTATATGTCAACGGCAAGCAAAGTTTAACTCAGTGCACGACGCGTGCCATGGATGACGAGTTACACAATATGGTGAAAGAACACTTTGAAATAGATTCATTGGGTATCTTAAAGAAAGAACGTGAAAATCCAGATGAGATTCGTGCCAAAGAAGCCTTTGAAACTTCAGTAAGATATGTCAAACGACAGTATGAAGTCGGATTACCATGGAAGGAAAATGTGAATGTTATGCCACCGAGCTACGATCTAGCACGGCGCAGACTCATGGCAATCGAGAAAAAGATGGACAAATCGAAAGAGTTCAAAGAAGCATACACGAAACAGATGAATAATATGTTTGAAAAAGGTTACGCCAAAGAGAGCCAAGACAACGAGATAGATAGCCCACGGCTTTGGTATCTACCACACTTCGCAGTGACCAATGTGAACAAACCCGGTAAACTGAGATTAGTGTTCGACGCTGCCGCTAGAAGCAATGGAGTGTGCCTGAACGACGCACTACTAGAAGGTCCCGATTTACTGAGAGATTTGGCGGGAATGCTTTTTAGATTCCGAGAAAGAGCCATAGCAGTGACCGCGGATATCAGTGAGATGTTTCTACAGATAAAAATCTTAGAAAGAGATCAGCCGGCGCAAATGTTTTTATGGAGAGGCGACGACAGAACGTCACCACCAAAGCGTTATAAAATGACTTCAATGATCTTCGGAGCGAAGAGTTCACCGTTTTTAGCACATAGCGTACGTGATTACAACGCTCAGAAACACGCCAGTACGTACCCAAGAGCACACGAAGCGATAACGAAGAACCATTACATGGACGACTGGGTCGACTGTTTCGATACACAACAAGAAGCAAGTGACGTCATCGAAGAAGTTCGTCATGTACACGCGCAGGCGGGATTCACGCTTACAGCCTTTAATACAAACGGGCCGGACGTGTTGCGTGAGCTGCCAATTGATAGCCGTGCCACGACACCGAAACAGCTCGGTGCCGCTATGACTCAATATGGACGAACGCTGGGACTTATGTGGGACGCTAACAACGACGAACTAAGTTTTAACACGGTGCTAGTCAAAGTGCCGCAAGAAGTGAAGACATTGAAACGAACGCCTACGAAGCGAGAAGCACTGAGCGCAGTCATGTCAATATTCGATCCACTTGGACTACTGAGTTATTACACCATCCGAGCGAAGATACTAATACAGAAGGTGTGGCGCCTAGACACAAGCTGGGACGAAGCGCTACCCGAGGAAATAGCCAATGAATTCCAGATATGGTTGAGTGGTGTGGACGCTCTAAGCAGTTTGCGTCTACCCCGTCTATACTCTCAGACGGGGGGAGTGACTAGAAAGCAGCTGCACGTATTCTGCGACGCCAGCGAGTCTGCTTACGCTACGGCCGCATACTGGGTCGTGGAATACGAAGATGGGTCGAAACGAGTGATGTTAGCCGCCGCTAAAGCGAAGGTAGCGCCGATAAAGGCTCAGACGATACCACGGCTGGAACTACAGGCGTGTCTGATCGGCGCACGACTTGCGTCAATTATAACGAGAGAGCACAGATGGCAACCCGATAGAGTTACATACTGGACGGACTCTAGAACGGTTCTACATTGGATAGAGAACGAGAGAGTGCGTTACACCCCGTACGTATCGCACCGACTGAGTGAAATTACAGAGTTGACCGATCCTAGCCAATGGAGATGGGTGCCGACGCAAGAAAATGTAGCCGACGACGCAACGAGAATCGACTACGATATAAAGTCTCGAGAAGACCGATGGTTCACCGGACCGTCGTTTCTATACTCAAACGAAGAGCTATGGCCATTACCGAATGTGACAGCAGACGGCGATAATGAAGAAAACAACGAAGTCATATGTAACGTAACTACAAATGACTTATGGAGCGTGCCAGATGCGAGACGTTTCTCGAATTATGAACGTCTAGTGAGAGCAATGGCATATGTATTACTTTTCATAGAGAAATGTCGTAAACGTACTAGAGAATTGACTATACGACATATAGAAAAGGCAGAGACGTGGCTAGTGAAACAAGCACAGGAAGATTCATTCCGCGAAGATTTAGAACGCCTAAGAAAAGGCTACAACATAAAGGCGAGCAGTCGTATTAAGATGTTAGATCCATTCATCGACGGGGATGGTGTGTTGCGGGCTAGAGGACGTACGAGGGCAGCGGGTGTGTCTGCCCCCGATACTACGCCCGTAATATTGGACGGCAGCCACCCGTATGCGCGGTTGTTGTGCAATAGGGAACACCGTCGCGCCCACCACTCGCACAACGAACGCGTCGTCAACGACCTACGACAAAGATATTGGATACTACGACTACGACCGACTGTACGCGCTGTAGCCTACAAGTGCGCTTTCTGTCGCATGAGGAAGACGAAGCCAAGGAGACCAGTCTTCGGAGATCTACCACGAGCTCGACTAGAAGCTTTCACTAGACCATTTTCAAACTGTGGCCTAGACTTTTTCGGGCCAATGACAGTGACTATAGGCCGCCGACATGAAAAGAGGTGGGGAGCGCTCTTCACTTGCCTCACCACAAGGGCCGTGCACATAGAATTAGTAGCTAGCCTGTCCACCGACTCGGCTATAATGGCTCTACGGCGCATGGGAGCACGGCGAGGGTGGCCACAAGTTATGTACTCAGACAACGCGACGAACTTCAGGGGCGCAGACAGCGAGCTACGTATGGCAATAGCGGAGTGGGAACCGGCTCTGCGCGACTTCGCGCTCACCCAGCGCATAGACTGGCGCTACATATCACCGGGAGCACCACATCAGGGCGGGGCGTGGGAGCGGATGATACGCTCTGTCAAGTGCGCTCTACGTGTCACGCTTAACGAGAAGGCGCCGAAAGAAGAAGTTCTACTGACGCTGTTGATGGAAGTCGAGCACACCATGAACGCTCGACCACTCACACATGTACCGGTTAGCGCTAACGATCCCGAGGCGCTAACCCCTAATCACTTCCTGCTGGGTGGTTCGCACGGCTTACCCATCACCGGGCCGTGCGAGCAATCGTCGAGGAAGACATGGCGGGCCGCGCAAGGTCTAGCCGACGAGTACTGGCGCAGATGGCTGAAGGAGTACCTACCCGAGCTCATACCAAGAAGAGGGGCTCGTGACGTCAACGAGGTCGCTATCAAACCAGGCGATCTAGTCATCGTGGTGGACCACACGCTTCCACGCAACGTGTGGCCCCGAGGGGTCGTCACACGTGTTCATCCCGGACCAGACGGAGGAGTAAGAAATGTTGAAGTAAGGACCAAGGGTGGCGTGTTTCGTCGACCGACGTCGAGATTGGCTGTCCTGCCGGTAGAAGAATGAAGAGGTTCCGCACTGCGCAGCGCTGCACCGGGGGGAGACTGTTACGGACACACGTCAATCTCGTTTAATTTAATAAAGTAACTTTAATAAATAAGGGATTGTCACTGATATGTCGTTTTTCCCTATTATACTCATGATAGCTTACCTCTTCATTAATTTATATAGAACTCAAATAAGAAATTTGTCCAACACCGCATGATCCGACGAACACGTCGGATGTAGTTAAGGATCATTGTCATCCTACTCGACAGTAAATATGACAAAATCAGTGGTGCTTGTCTTGTATTTTTTATTCGCAGGCGCGTCAGTATTTTCGCCTGCCTTTTTGTTTGATTTTGCGTTTGCGTTCTGCGTTTGTTTTCCAATTTCAAGTAAATTCAGATTTTCTCTTCGTTAAAAAAATTAAATATTAGTTAGATCCTCGTTATAAAACGATTTTACCTACGGTCGTACGATCGTTGAGTTGAGTCTCTTGCACGATCGCCGCCACGGCAATATTTCAACCAGCGAAGCTAACCTCCAATTAAAATTGTCGGAACTGAAGTCGAAGTCGAAGGTCTGATATCAATCGGAAGTTCTGACTTTTCGGAATCGGAGTTGAACCTCCGTAACATCCCTACTTAATAACGCAAAATTCGTAGTGTCGCTTTATGCGCGAATCCTATTCCCTTTTTGTTTTTGTACCGTATGAGGGATAAGAGGTGTGTAAAATGCTTACCTACATTGATTAAAATTGTTTTTACCAGCTGTCCAATTTATACAACTAAGAATACGACCCGCGCAAACAGCGGAAGGGAGCATTTTAAGCATTTTACAAATCACTTATCTCGTAACTTCCTTGTCTGTTAATTGTTATCGTTATTATACGATTTCTACACATACTGGATTGTTATTTACGTCAGATTGACGTCATCGAGGGCAAGTGTCGCATCAGTATGCCTGCGTCCTAAACAACTGTCATACAATACAAGATTTGAGTTGCAGGGTTTGCAATTATTACTTAAATCCTACGTCTGAGCGTCAAAACACAAAAAATTTGCTAGCGGAATCTAAATCTGTTTAATCAAAAACAGAATTATTTAGTCTTAAACCGAAAGGCAATACTTACATCCTTCTTCACCCACTGCTGGAGGATCACTTAATCACATCAGTTTTTTAGAATTGAGTAGTAGTCCATTCCATTTAATTAACAAAAAGTAAGTTTTATTTGAAAATCTCCGAATTCATGAATTCTGACTTACATCATTTTAGTTTTATAGGTGCTTTGATGAGTTTTGAGATGTATCGTATTTTAAAAATAGAACAATGCATCCCATGTTCATTACGAGCATGATTTGCTATTCATAATTTTATAATTTTTAAAAGCAAATTTTCTTAAATGCAGAACGCAAGTATATAACAATAATGAATTCCAGTCACTTTTCCTGCAAATTAATTACTCGGGCATAAAGAAGATTCTATTTGTTCCCGATAATCAAGGAAATAAAGAAAGGGTTTCTTTTCGTTCGCTGAAAAAATTTAAAATATATATTATTAACATCTTCTACAGTTTTTCATTGTCTCTAAGCTTATCAAGTGACCTACGTACAAACTACGTTGAATAATTAGGGTTTCCACTGATAAACAAAACCTTGACTGTCTCATTACTGCATACATCTGTCCAATTCTATAAAAGTAAAATAAATAACGATATATTTTGATATACTTACATATTGAATACGGAAATTACGTGACACAAGTTCATGTACATATGAAGTACAAAGTTTTCACATTTGATTTTGCACGAGTTGTAACCATGTTCATACAAATTCAGCGCAAACATGAATCATCAAAATGGCGGGATCAATGTTTTTATCACATAACTTTAATTTGGCACTTACAGTTATGTTGAAAATTGGGTATACACCGTGAAATTTTAGTGGTTGTTTTGCCGCAAAAGAACGATATACCTTTAGTAGCACCATCGAATCGTGCGAGTTATTTTTTGAAAATAAAGATATAGTTGTTCACAACTAATCAAAAAAATAATCATCAACTCAAAAGCGTGAGATACGATAGTATCTTTACAAAATGTGACGTGTTTGGGTACTGCTTGCCGCACGAAATCAATGTTCAAAGCAAAAGAAGCTCTACGCACTAAGTAATACAGCATAATCTGTACCGCGCGAGGGGCAATGACCCCGGCCGGTGACCGGCTGCGGCGCGGCTGGTACCATTGGTTCGAGGTTGCTTTCGAGTTTCGTTTATCACAATCGTGAAACTGCTATTTATTTATTTGAATAAAAAAAAAACTGCACAAATCTATTGTACTACTGGTTTCAGATGGTCCCGCCACTTTGACGTCAAAGGACGACGTCAAGACGTCAGGTAGATTTTGATATAATTCTTGTATCTTTAGAGGTACAAATGTCTGGTTCGGGGTACAATTATAGAGCTCAAACATTTGAATGTGCTAAATTTCAAAATCGGGGACTTGGTCCCGCCATCTTGACGCTCACAACTTACTGCAGTTCTGGTCAAGCCAAGGTCTTTCAACAGGTTATAGAGAGATTTTGCTGGTATACCTCTCGCTCCTACTTCTACAGCATAAAGACTAACTACATAACCGTTTTTAATTTAGGAGATCATAATATTTGTTTTCTTTCACTGCGTGGTCTTTAGGTATGTTAGTTTCCCACGGCACGATAAGTTCTACAAGTACAATCCGTTTTGTAACTCTAGAAAAAAGAAAAATGTCCGGTCTGGATGATGAAACACACTCATCTTCTGGGATTTTATAGTGCTTTTCGTACGTGTTCATTAAAATAGTCCAGTCAGGTGCTGTACCCAGGATTAAGTAAGGCTTGTTCTTAGAATTTGTAGTGGAGCCTTCTTTAATAAAGTTAATTTTTCTTTTGTTTGTGGTCAATCCTTTTTGGGCTCTAGCCACTGAAAGGCTTATAGCTTTATGTACGATTTGAAGTACTCAGTCATGGCGATGTGAGTAGTGACCCCTATTCAAGAGCACCTTGCAACCCACCAATAGGTGTCTTGCTCTACATATCGCCTCTCCACAAGTATAACAACATTTTTCTTAAAAGTTAAATTATCATGAAATTAAGAACAACATCAATATAATAAGAGAAAGTTACTCTTACTTCACTGTCTTCATCAGCAACCGAAGAGCAGACCGCTGCATAGTGATATTCTGGTTTCTTTGTGAGATATTTGACCAAAACATAATCACCACTACTATAACGAGTATATCTAGAGTCTGAGAATACGGTAGAAGAATAATAATTTAGACGTGTACTTTTTTAGCACATAATTCTGTCTGAAAATTAATAGTCACTTTTAATTCTGGCCAAGCGAGCCTTTTCGGCTTCTCTCTCTTTTTTTAATATTTCTTCCCTAGTCAATTTGATTTTAGCGAGCCGCATGATGTTTTAAAATGAAATATAAAATAGCAATGCTTATACATATACACGGTAGCAATTAAGATAAAAGTGATCTAAAACAAAAAAAAAACATTAGTACTATGGAAATACGTCAGTCCTCTGGCGTGATACCTGACAAACGACTGACGCCAACGGACTGGCAAAAAAGACAATTTGAGGTCATAATCAGAACTAATGTTTTTTTTTGGTTATTTCGTATATCAACAAATCATAGTTAACTAGGTAGGTATGTATAAATGAAAATAAACCTCAGATTAACAAGAAAATAACGACTCTCCATGGGACTGAAATTTTGACTGACTTAGCACGTGTATAGACGACAAACAAACACAACCCAAGCATTGATACAGTTATAGCGGCCGTCAAATTGTGCGGTCCACAACCAACTTCATTACCAACATTAAAACTCAAACAGGGATTTGACCTTGAGTCGGTGATATTTGGCTCTAATTTCAAATTTAAAGGACACACATCGGACTGACAAATGAAACGAACACAAAAATTAATACTTTATTTGATATTTTAGCAATTAAATTGCAATTATAATATCAGTATATAAACTTAATGATGAAGCAACGCTGGCTTACAGCGTTAAGAATATGCTTGAAAAATTCGCGCTGAGTCGCAGTGTCTCGGTGGCCTAATGGTATGGCGCCCGCCCGGCATGCGAGGAGATGCGGGTTCGAGTCCCGCCTGAGACAAAATTTTGCAAGTTTATATACTGATATTATAAGTGCAATTAAGTTGCTAAAACATCAAATAAAGTATATAAATAGCTGTTTCATCTTAACTGACTGTCAAACATCTGCAAAGATGTTTCTTTCGGGTGTTAAGGGTGCAAACTCCTAACATTTGATGAAACAACGCTGACATACAGCGTAAGAATATGCTTGAAATTTCGCGCCGTGTCGCAGTGTCTCGGTGGCCTAATGGTATGGCGCCCGCCCGGCATGCGAGGAGATGCGGGTTCGAGTCCCGCCTGAGACAAAATTTTTCAAGTTTATAGACTAATATTAGGCAAGTCAAAGTATGTCTTGATAAATTCTGGCTTATTGTGACTCTTCTTTAGCATTGGTAATAACGTTTTAATTTTCTTAATATCAAAATGTTCATGACTTATATTTTTAAAGGCCTACACGGCTTTTTAAATGAAGTAGATGAGCTATGATTAGGGTTTCAGTAAATAATCCTGCGCTCAGTTTCTCTCCCGGAGTTATTTTGACCTAGATTTCTGACCTATCCTAAGCGAAATTACTCTTTCTCTACCCAAAGTGGAATCAAATAGTAGAATTTTCTATGATTTTTCATTAAAGTGACAATATTATTTTGACGGGTAATATAAAAACAATATCATACGACTGATGAATGTCAAATGACACGTATCTCCATCAGTTTCTCACCCGGCAAAATTAAAGCGATTTGAATCAGCTTAACGTAGTTTCTACCGTGTAACAGCCTGTAATCAGCCTACTACAATAAAAAGGTGTCTTTCATTCAATTTAAAGTTGCCACACAATAATGAGTACAGGTATAATCATCACGCTTGCAAAGTTCGAAAATTCGAAACTCTTGTTCGGTTTCGAACCTAGGACCCGTCGATCTTGGCCTGGTGAAACACTAAAATTTTTACACTATCTGCACAGCAGAGATATCAGGATTCTTCTTTTTACGAAGTACGCGGTCGTTTAGCATGTAAAAACTAGATTGGGATTAATTAAGCGACCGTCGCATAGCGGGAAAGTATCTTTTCTTAATGTACTTTTCAATAAACATGGACTAAGAATGACTTTTGCAAAGATAGGAAATAAGTTACATACCGGGGCATTCTAACCACCATTATTTTTTACGTTTGCTCGAAAAATCATTATGTATTTATTCTGGGCCCCAATTCCGCTAATTTACAAATGGCTCAATAGAATCGTAATTTTGACACATTCATTATGGTAGTAATGTCAAAATATACGATTGAGATGCTATTGCGATTCTATTGAGCCATTTTTAAATTAACGGAATTGGGGCCCTGGTCTCGCGCACTGTCAGCTGGAAAAATGGCAAAAAGTGCAACAGCTCAACTAGTCACAATTTGTCATCACTTACCTATGTAAAGTTTTAACAAGAGTTCCTGCTAAAAACAAATGTCTCATAGAGTCAATAGACTGATGATTTTCTCATATTTTACGTGCGCTAAGTTTTTTTTTCCTAATTATCTACTTATACCTACTAGTTATTATGGTGTGAACCGATACTTATTTGCTTATTGTGCATTGTTTTATGAGCATTCATATACTTATACTTAATTTGAGTTGTATTTCAATTGCTGAACAATATTTAGGTACTTAATAACAACAGTTTTCCAAACCAAAATCGAATAGGTACCTACCTACCTACTCGAAAACTAATTCTAAAAACTCTAGTTACTTGCACAGGATTACAGTGGTAATATTTCATAAAACTATAAAAAAAAACATTTCTGATGATTATTATTTAACTGACATCTTATATACGACTAGCTGTTGCCCGCGACTTCGTCCACGTCAATTTCTGTTATATTAAGATCTCGATTATTTTTGCAATATTTTTTACTGATGTTTCGCTCCTTCTCCTATTAGTCGCAGCGTGATGTTTAATGGCCTAAAGCCTTCCTCGATGATGTGGACTATAACACAAAAAGAATTTTTCAATTTGAACCAGCCGCTAATTTAATTCCGCTAATTTACAAATGGCTCAATAGAATCGTAATTACATCTCAATTGTATATGTATATTTTTTACACATTTATTAAAGTAGTAATGTCAAAATATACGATTGAGATGCAATAACGATTCTATTGAGCTATTTGTAAATTAGCGGAATTGGGGCCCAGTAAGTTCCTGAGATTAGCGCGTTCAAACAAGTAAACAAACTCTTCAGCTTTCTAATATTAGTATAAATAAGTCTGAAACTATAGAACCTTTGCATTCTCTTATATTTAAAAAATGCCGATTTCATTTATTTCAGACATGTAAAAGTATGTCTAAACATTGCTGCAAGTGGCAATATTATATTTCTACTCGCAGGGGTCATAATCACAATTCGCGTGCTACTATTTAGAATCGCCTACCATCACGCAATACTGCGACAGTTATGATACTTTGATTCATTGCCTTCTATTTTAGTCTTTAAAACACGTCAGTCAACTGGGTGTGTACGAATACCGCATATAAAAATAATCAAATATTTTGTACTATCTACATGCGAAAGCCTAAACCATATTGTACGTTGGGGGACAAGCAACGTGAAACGTAAAAATGACCCATATTTTATTATGGTGCCAGCACAAAGGAGGATGGAAATCTTTTAGTTGCGTAATAGTCGACTGAAGAAAACATCGTCAGAAAAAGACGAGTGGCAGCGTCTCTACACCACAAGCCAAAATGTGGTCGCCAGTCCGGCTGCCAAGCGTGACGTTAACGTTAAATTCTAAAACTCCTTTTAGGGGTGGTGGGATCTACCTCCTGGTCCTAGGTCCACCCTGGGCAACGGCATCCTTGGTTTTCTAACCAATGATGTCGGCTAACAGATCCCTCTGCGGTGATAGGCTTCGTAAGAGGCTGCCTGGAGAGGAGTCCAGCGCCAAACAGTTTTTCTGTGTTCCGCTGGTGTGTGGGAGAACCAGTGCCACTTTCTGGGTAAGCTCGCTCCATCTTAGGCCTCTTCTTAACCGTAGAGTTAAGTATGCAGTCAAGAGCAAGCCAATTGATTAAAAAAAAAGGCAAATCACCAGCTGTGGAATCTCCAGATTTGTCGGTGATGCTGTTGATTATTGTCAAGATCAGTGTAGACCGGTATGTAAGTATACGAATTAGTTAACTGACGTCGGGAAGTTACTGACTGACTTATCACTGAAGTCGTGATGTCACTGACGTCTTAAAATAAAGTATCACAAGTCATTGATCGTTTCAAATAAGTCTTACTAGGTACCTACCTAATAGAAGTTTACTCAGAAAATAAACTAAGTTATTATTTCCTAAGAATAGCTAGACTTCCGTTGTTTCTAAAAAACATTAAATTACCTACTAGAAATCAGCGATGATATTTTAGCGATACCATGTTTATTGGAAGTCTTAATAAAAAAAACTAGTCTACAGTCGAATTATGTGTACCTACATCTTAGCATATCGCACATTTAAACATAAACCAGTACTAAACAAAATTATCAAATTTTACAGGAGAGCCAATTTTAAAAATAATCGTCATATTTTCTTGCTTAAGTCCAAGTGCTTGGAACTTTGTACCCTTATTTAGCGTCATTATGATAGATATTTATTTACTTTACCATATTCAGCACAAAAAATAATATATTTTAATAAAGCAATACACTATATTAGTTTTTAATTTTTATGGTAACACCTTAGCGTTTATTAATTATTTAATAATGATCAATAAGTTCAAAATTCCTATACAAGTAATAGACTTAAACAAAAATTCCAACTAGGTATTACCTTGGTTATTTGTTTTACTTTTGAGAGTTGGACAGCTGTGGAATAACAGTACATAATTTGGATCATGATTGGCATCATCAGCGGAAAAGTTTTTACCTGACTTAGAAGTACCTACTACTTAGCCAGTTAAGTTGATGAAGTCGAACTTGATGACGATGAACATGATATTCTGTTGCTAGTAACGGGTATAATTTCGTTTTCTAAAATTGGCTCCGGAAATGCATAATCATTAAAAGTTCCGCTATTATCAAAATTTAAAGAAAACATAACCCAGAAATGTCTTATCTGAGCGAGATCGTTCTTGTGCTTGAATATTCATCATCAAAATAATATAAAATTTCAGGACCTTCAGATACTAAAAACTCGTTTCTGTTTCCACGGCTGACAAAATCCGTGATCCATATAGGGGTTATTCACCAACTGGACACAAGAAGAGACTGGACACACGTGTGTCCAGTTGGTGAAACTTAAAATTATTATCACTTATTATTCCGTCATCTGGACACATCAAGATTTTTACTTAAGTTATTTAATTTAAGTTTTACCATGTGGACACGCGTACAGATCCTGATGTATCCAAATGACGAAATAATAAGTGATAATAATAGGTAATGTTTTGCTTTAAAAAGGAGCTCGCACATCTAATATTTGTAATAGACTAAGTTCCGAAATAAAATATTTGAATTTAATAATTCTATACAAAATATTTTTTTTTTGTTAGTTCTTCATAGACTTGTTAACTTCATTTTCTTTTAATCTCTCCTTACTCTTCTCTTACAGACTATACAGGCGAACATAACCTCCTTCTTATTTGGAGATAGCATATTATTTTAGCTAATACTTGTTTTTAGGGTAACTAAAATAACTAAATTTGTGTACCTAGTCAATGGTACGGAACCCTTCGTGCGCGAGTCCGACTCGTACTTAGCCGGTTTTTTTACGATTTTCAGTCGTTCAGTAGTAGGGTGAAATAACCAATAACTAGCTCTGTGCCAATTTGTCAGAATCGCGACGAAAACATTAAACCTAGGATTTTGTCAAAGGTCTACTTTGCATGTATAAAATATACGTTTAGGAAATCTATAACTTTATTTTGCCAACATGTTAAATCTATTTTGACGACCTCCGTGGCGGAGTGGCGTACACACCGGTTTTCAAGGTGTCGCCTGCTCCGAGGTCCTGGGTTCGATTCCCGGACGGGTCAATGTAGAAAAAATGTGTTTTTCTACATTTTCTCGGGTCTGGGTGTTTGTGGTACCTTCGTTGTTTCTGGTTTCCAAAATACGAATGCTTTAAATAGTTATTCAAATTGGGATCAGAACAATGTATGTGATGTTGTCCACATTTATTTATTTATTTATTATTCTAATATTATAAAGCTGAAGAGTGTAACAAACCCCCCTTTTTATGAGTTTAAAACTTCAAAATAAACCCCATTGAATAAACAATTAAGTAATTTGGCAGTGTGATCGTCTAGATATAATAGTAGGACCGTACGTTGTGTGAGAGTAGTAAGCCTGATTCTTTTAGAGGTACGTAGATGTTCAATTAGATATTCTTCAAGAGTTTAATCTGATTTGTTATGCAACCCAGCATCGACTGAACCTACAGACATTTACCTAATATAATTATTTGATGTTATTTAATTTTACAACTTAATGAATAATCTACCAAAGTAGAAAACTACTAGATTAAGCTAGAATCCTTGCGTTGGGCTCCTTTGAAAGTGTTTTAAACCATACTCCAACAGTAAAACAAACCTAATCCGAAAATACCGATCACTCCTTTAAATCAACCTAATCAGATGGGTTACAATTAATTTAAATAAATTCAGTCTGAACGAACCGGACAAAATTAATTGAACATTGTTTCTAATTCAAACCCTGTATTGATTCAAACTAATCCGAAAATACCGAACACTCCTTTAAAGGTCCATAATGAAATCAGTGGTCGACCTTAAAAGCCCTCGGCATTATCACATCAGCTCGGATCAAGAGGATATTAACAACTTGAACAAGTCCAGACTGAACCAATCAGAAGGAATTCACATAAATATAACTATTTTAAAATTAGATCCTACAGTAAGTAATTCAAACTAATCCAAAAATACCGAACACTCCTTTAAAGGTCCATAATGAAATCAGTGGTCGACCTTAAAAGCCCTCGGCATTATCACATCAGCTCGGATTAGAAGGATTTTAATTAAATAATCAAATTTAGAAGGAACAGATCAGAAGTAATTTAAAGAAGTACTATTCTAAACTTAGATCCTACAGTAATTCAAACTAATCTGAAAATACCGAACACTCCTTTAAAGGTCCATAATGAAATCAGTGGTCGACTTTAAAAGCCCTCGGCATTATCACATCAGCTCGGATTAGGAGGATTTCAATTAAATAATAAAATTTATAAGGAACCTATCGGAAGTAATTTAAAAAAGGTACTATTCTAAACTTAGATCCTACAGTAATTCAATCTAATCTGAAAATACCGAACACTCCTTTAAATCAACCTAATCAGAAGGGTTTCAATTACTTTAAATAAATTCAGTCTGAACGAACCGGACAAAATTAATTGAACATTGTTTCCAATTCAAACCCTGTATTGATTCAAACTAATCCGAAAATACCGAACACTCCTTTAAAGGTCCATAATGAAATCAGTGGTCGACCTTAAAAGCCCTCGGCATTATCACATCAGCTCGGATCAAGAGGATTTAATCAATTGAAACAAACTCAAGATCCTACAGTAATACAAACAAATCCGAAAATACCGAACACTCCTCTAAAGGTCCATAATGAAATCAGTGGTCGATTTTAAAAGCCCTCGGCATTATCACATCAGTCTGGATTAAAAGGATTTAATTAAACGGTAAAATTCAGGATCCTACAGTAATTTGAACTAATCCGAAAATACCGAACACTCCTTTAAAGGTCCATAATGAAAGCAGTGGTACGACCTTAAAAGCCCTCAGCATTATCACATCAACCCAGATTAGGAGGATATTAACAACTTGAACAAGTCCAGACTGAACCAATCAGAAGGAATTCACATAAATATAACTATTTTAAAATTAGATCCTACAGTAAGTAATTCAAACTAATCCAAAAATACCGAACACTCCTTTAAAGGTCCATAATGAAATCAGTGGTCGACCTTAAAAGCCCTCGGCATTATCACATCAGCTCGGATTAGGAGGATTTTAATTAAATAATCAAATTTAGAAGGAACAGATCAGAAGTAATTTAAAGAAGTACTATTCTAAACTTAGATCCTACAGTAATTCAATCTAATCTGAAAATACCGAACACTCCTTTAAAGGTCCATAATGAAAGCAGTGGTACGACCTTAAAAGCCCTCAGCATTATCACATCAACCCAGATTAGGAGGATATTAACAACTTGAACAAGTCCAGACTGAACCAATCAGAAGGAATTCACATAAATATAACTATTTTAAAATTAGATCCTACAGTAAGTAATTCAAACTAATCCAAAAATACCGAACACTCCTTTAAAGGTCCATAATGAAATCAGTGGTCGACCTTAAAAGCCCTCGGTATTATCACATCAGCTCGGATTAGAAGGAATTTATTCAAATAACATTTTTAACAATAAAATTTACTTTGGTAGTCTATTAGAAATTATCCGGCATGAAATTTAATAAGTATTTTATAAAATGTTAACATAATTAATAAACAAAATCACACTAAATTCCAGTCTCAGTCTTTTGATTAAATGGTATAATAAGATCTAATAACCTAATGCTAGATGTCTAAAAATAGCTCAATTAATAACCTTTAATTAGGCCAATTTGACAAATTTAAATTAATGAAATAACTTTCAGAGTGAGGGAATTTATATACTTCTAGGGTTCTATGAGCATGGTTCTTCATCTTATGCCCTAATAAATTCATTGAAAGTTATTAAAATTAAGAACCATTTAATTTCAATATAAAAATTAACTGCCGTTTGGCTCCCTTGACTACTCATATTCTGGTAAATTAGAGACAATCTTACATGAGTATGTAACCTGTTATTAGACTGTCAATCTACAAATTACATACTACTCATAAAAAAATATAAAATAAATCATTTGAAATAGGTTTACATCTAGTGCAAATTGGAATCATTAAATTAAACTATATAATTCATACAAAATATGATTAGCAGTCAAGCTATGTGTACTTTATTTGTATTCTGGTTAAGCTAAAACAAGAATCTATCTAATCTGTTATATTATATGTTATGTAATTCATGAATTACATAGATATTATAAGGAAGAGGCAAATTCTTAACATTCCATGGATTCACCATGTGAATGCCCGGTCTGTAGTGTGACAGAAAGAGAAACTCCGAGTAGCCCCGAGACTTGTGACTCGGACGTAGGTTTAAGGGATCCCTTCACGTTAACAACACTCACCTTCACTACTCGTACTGTGTTTCTCTCTCTTCCCAATCAAATCTGGTATGAATCTGCAAATGCAGATTTAGGTATTTAAGAAATTTAAGACATTTAAGACATGCCTCACTGGGCCACACAGAGCCATCTAGTCCCAAATTAAGGTAGTATTAAGTACCCTGTCGTATGGGGTACTAGACAACCGATAATCTTACTTATATACTTTTTTTTTGTAAATACATACTTATAATACATAGAAAACACCCAGACCAGTACAAACAGACATGTTCATGCACACAAATATTTGTACTGTGCGGGGATCGAACCCGCGACCCATGGCTCAGAAGCAGCGTTAACTACCGCTGATCCAAATGGTCGTCAAATGGTCGATGAGATTAGGTACACAATTTTCAGACCAAATCCTTTCAACAAGTTATAGATTAATTCTGCTGGTATACTTTTCACTCCCACTCTTACAGCTTAATGACTAACTACATAACTATTTTATGTTAACTCATTTAGAAGATTATCATAATATTTGATTTGTTTCAAAAATATCAATATCAAATTTATCAGAAAATGACCTACTTCCCAATAAATTAACGATTGAGATCAATTAATGTTCTCATATAAAATATGAGTAGCGGTTAAGATAACTTTACTTTTATTTTCCCAAGTCTAAAACAAATATGTATGTAATCTATTATACATCTCAGTCAAACTGCTAATTGCCTATTATCAGAAAATAACTCAAAATTCTTAAAACTCACTTATTGTTTTGCATTTAGAGATGCTTTAATTAGTAAGTATGTTCAAAGATAGTTGCTTTAAAGTTTGTGACAGTTAATGAATAAGATTATGGCTTTTTTACCTGTAGTATAAAAAACACAAGATAATAACTATAAATTAAGCCTTAACTTAAAATATTATAAGATCAAACTTTATCTGTCTTCTTGATTCCGGCTATTACAAAATAAATAGAATGTTGAAATAAATAGATAAAATTTAAATAATAGTCTTTCTAACTAAACAGGAATGGTAAGACAATTGCATATTATTTAGAGCCAGATAACATTTGTGTAAGTGATTTAATTGTTATTAATTTTCTAAAAAAGGTTAAGGTCATTGACATTTGTTGGGTTCTATGGATTTTAATAGAAATAAGATAAACCTCACAGGTCTTGATTGAGAACAACTTTGCAAAAGTTTCATAGAAGTTGTTATAGATTGCTAAGATAGTTGGCATTGAATTGGTAATCTTACAATTGTACTAAAATCACTCACCATTAACATCCTGGCATACCTTTTCCCTAAGCATCGCTGACTCTTATGTACTTTCTTACCAGGACCTCTTTTACACTTCCTAAACTAGGAAAGTACGCGAGGCTCTTCAATTTCTATGCTAGCTTGCATATAACAACTAAAAAATTATAATTCAAGGTTGCTGAAACCTTTTAACTAGCCTTGTAATTGATAAAAATCATATCGCACTTATTATTACAATATCTCAAACAATTTATCCTGACTCGAAAATCACATAGTTTTCTCACAAACTTCCACTTTTGGCGCAATTTCCAGCGCGTCCATTTGAAAACGTCAAAACCAAAGAGTATGTAAGCTGTCAATCCGGCGCGGCGGTCCTTGGATTCGTCCATTGAGCCAAAAACCAAAGTATACACACATTCGAAAAACTATTTCTTAATTTACTGTACTTTGATTTTATGTATATTGTTTAGTTATTTTACTGCATTATTATTTTCTAAAATAGTATCTATTAGTGAACTGTGGCAAATGTACTAGATGTAGATGAATTTATTTATTACTAAAGGAAAACATCTACAGTTTTTTTTTTTTTATTACCATTTTTCATATCAGAAAAGGTTAGATTGTTACAAGAGTTTGTTTTTTTGAACGCGCTAATCTCTGGAACAACTGGTTCGAATTGAAAAAATATTTTTGTTTTGGATAGTTCATTTATCGAGGAAGGCTTTAGGCTATATTCTTTTAAAAACTTCTTGATCGCGATAATAATAACAGACATTGACGCGAACAAAGACGCGCGCGGTCAACAGCTAGTAGACATTTAAAATAACAAAAAAAATGTGAATCTAAGTTAGGTCCTTCTACATTCAACCAGCGATTTTTCTACCGGTGAATAATTTTTCCACATTCTACCGGTCAGTAAAAATCATTCAGTTGTTTTTTATGTAAATAATGGGCTTACTCTTGACTACACACTTAACTATACGGTTAAGAAGAAGCTTAAGATGGAGCGAGCTTACCCAGGGGTACTGGTTCTCCCACATACCAGCGGAACACAGAAAAACTGTTTGGCGCTGGACTCCGGCAGGAGGATGGTAGCATCCAGGCAGCCTCTTACGAAGCCTACCACCGCAGAGGAATCTGTTAGCCGTCATAATTGATTAAAAAATCAAAGATGCGCCGTTACCCAGGGTGGACCACTAGGAGGTAGATCCCACCACCCCAACTAACTATAGAGGAACCATTTAATAAAATAAATATATAGAATCTATATTATAGATCGTAAATAGCTAAATCGTATATTTTCTACCTACATAACATGTGAATAATAATGCTATCAAAATAGTAAAAAACCCAATTATTTTTTGCTTATATTTATACTAATATTATAAAGCTGAAGAGTTTGTTTGTTTGTTTGTTTGAACGCGCTAATCTCAGGAAGTACTGGTTTAATTGAAAAATTCGGTTCAAGTTACCTAAAATATAAATACCCAACTAATAACAGAAATTGACGCGGACGAAGTCGTGGGCAACAGCTAGTTTAGAAATATAATTTACAAATTAAGAAAAGTTATTGTAGTTTCAAAAACTAGATAACTGCAAGAGAGACACATACATTTTTTTAAAAATATATCTTACTTTGAAATGAAAGATAGTTTACGGATTTAGAACGCGTTTATTTTTGATTTAACCCGACGTTTCGAACCCTTTACAGCGTTCATGGTCACGGGTAGACTAAGGTGTTATTCGTCTTTAAGATGGTAATTTGAAAAAATGTTTAACTACCGCCTCTAATTTTTATCGTCAGTTATGTTCCTTTTCACACAAAATGAGCTAACTGTGTCCGGAGTCTTCGCAGTGTTGCCATGGTTTGTGGACTTCAATGATGATAAGACAGGGTCCCAAGCAGCTGGTAAATTCCAACCATCTTCTCTATTGAAATTAGGATGTTTTTTAATTTCTATTGCTTCGCGTATCATTCTAGGTACATATCGGTTTTCCTTAGCAAGAACTTTAGGTTTATCAAATCTAATGAAATGGTTGGGCTTATCAAGCGACTTGCGCTGAGTGGGGTCTTTTTGTAATGGGCTTCGCGACACGCAACGACACTGTTCTACTGAAGAAGATAAACGCTAATTTATACCGATGGGTGGTGTCTTGTGCTCCATCTTATTATTTTGTTAATTATAACTTGTGTGTAGTTCAATGTTTTTTTTTTGTTTATATATTACTTTATTTTCGTGTTATGTGTTGTAGTGATGCCCTTAAACAATAAATTTTCTTTCTTTCTTTAACTACAGACTGCAGATTTCGTTATACGCATGTTTTTCATATCGGCTATGTGTTCTTTTACCCGAGTACCTATACTGCGTTTAGTTTGACCTATGTAAGAGAGCCCACATTCAGTCGAGTTTGTATACGCCTGGTACTTGAAGGGGAATGTTACACTTGACTGGTCGTAAACTATCTTTCATTTCAATGTATAGTGTTCGCGTAAACTCAAGAAAACAGTATATATCTTACTATTTGATTTGAATTTTTACGTTGCAGTACCTGATCTTATTGAACTTGTATACCAATTTTTTTGCCGTCTAAAAAAATAATAAACTGCAGGTTGAAACTGGAATCATCAAATTCCTAAATAAAAACCGGTAGAAAGTGGAAAAAATATTCATCGGCAGAAAAATCGCCGGTTTAATGTGGAGTGACCCTCTAAGTTGGTGTACTTGCACGTTTTACTTTACCTTCTACCGTAACTTATTGATAATAAGTAATTTTGTTAGTATGAAATGAATTGGGTTTTTTACTTTGGTTACATTAATTCCCAATAAAATGCTGATAATTTGATAAGACGCACTCTTGTAAAAGCTATGAAGTGTATTACCTACGTTACAGCATTGGCTATCTAGAAATGCACTGATGTATTAGTGACTGGTCGACATAAACCATCGGCGTCCTTCACGTCACAAATACGCAGTAAACTTTATGATGTTTTCAAACATTGCACCTTCGCGGCGCAAGGGTCGAAAATTGAAGCATAAATACCAAACAGTATTCGTAACTAGTCGATGTTTGTTTGCTCCACTGCTTTACGTCAGCACTAGTTGCTTTTACCAGTAATATTAAATACCGATTAACCTCATGATAACGATTCACTAAATTGACGTCTTAGTTTTAAATTTTAGTTCAGATGCTGTGGCATAATGATACTTATCAATTCATAATAATGAATGTATACTGACTGAAATTTTAACCAGCGAGTTAGTATTTGTACTTGTACCTTTTCCTACAAAGCTATTCAAGTCCACAACAAACAAGTCTGCCTACTATCGTTCCATAGCTTTAAGTTACAAACGTCGTAAAAAAAAAACCAATGTCACCCACATAAAAAATATCTTGGTGATCGTGGTTACAGTAAACAAAACGATAAAACAACGTTTTAACTAGCGATTCAGTGGCGTTGTTGTTATACTTTATTGATAAATTGGGAACTTCGGCTTATTTACCCCGAAAGCCAAATAGGCTTCTATTGAGTTACAGTAGCGAGATTTATGAAAACTGGCCATACCTGTAACTGTCCCTAGTCACTAATTAATTTCTAATTACGCCCAATCAACTATTGTAATATCTTGCGTCAATTGAATCCCACCAAAAAGATTCTGTAAAAAACTAGCCAAGTCTCGATGGAGCTGCTAATTTACCTCTAAAAAAAAAAATAAAAAAAATACAGTCGAATTGAGAACCTCCTCCTTTTTTTGGAAGTCGGTTAAAAAGTAATTAAATCTAGCCTAAGTCGTGCCAAGTCTAAGGTTCCTTACTGTGATTTCTTTATTATTATAGTTAATGTTGTGTGACTTGGCCGTTGAACATTGTTTATAGGTAAATTAGTGGGTACAAGTCAATTTTGTTTACACGTAATGATATATCTGTTGTAACTTTCTGGCTCGCCTATACATAAGTATTATTGAAATACGCAGCTTTATCAAGCCTACAATTGACTAGTTATGGAATCAACGTTTTCCAAGTGGCAATTTTCCATCGTCAATGAGTAGCGGTTCTGGCGACAGATTGGTGCAAAGGTGTCATGGAGCACCTGGTTTTGCACCCTTGTGTACCCTTCAACGGCCAAGTCACACAACATTAACGATAATAATATTAAAGAAATCACAGAGGAACCTTAGACTTGGCACGACTTTGTCTAGATTTAATTACTGTTTAACCGACTTCCAAAAAAAGGAGGAGGTTCTCAATTCGACTGTAATTTTTTTTTAGAGATAAACAAGCAGCTCCGTCGAGACTTGGCTAGTTTTTTACATAATGTTTTTGTTGGGATTTCACTTCTTTTTGTAGAAACGTGGATATTGATTTATTTTATTAGATTTTCTTATTTTACACATTTTTTTAGGAGTAGTTTTTCATTATTACAAATCTTTTAAAATACAGTCAGTGCCATCTAGCGACGTGTGCGGGTATCACCGCCGCTTTTAGCCCAAAATATATTTTCGGTCAAATAAACTTGGTTAATGTGCATTTAATTACGCTTAAATGCACATTAATCAACCAATATATTTTGAAGTCGAGCGAATAGTCATCAATACTACGATATTATTCGATAAACGTTGTTATTTTAATGTTAATAAAATTATCGCGGCCTCATGATATAAAAAATAGCCTAATCGCTGTTTTACTTGACTTAATAGTAATTTATAGAAATAAGTACTTTATTTCTTTCGTCATAATAACATCCTTCGCCATAATATGACAGTCCACGTATATTGGAGCAATTTCGTTTTCATTGACATTTGTTCCGACCCGCCGCGACCGCGCCTACTGGCTCTGCCTGTCGTGCGCACCGTGCGCGCGCGTCATGCGCCTACTAGCCGTGCTCTGCAAATTATCGGGGATATTCTTGCTCGGCACTATGACATCGATCTATTTGCGAGTAGTTTGGGGAATCTTTGTGATCTATTTTGGATGAAATTGAATGAAATTAAAATGTATTGACAATTTGCTACAGTTTATATTATTTTTTTGTTTGTTTTGTTTGATTAATTATTATGACATTTATGACATTCTCCACAATTAATTTGTAATTCTGCATTATTTTGGTTTACAATCGACAATTTGATTTTGATTTTATTGTTTTGTATTGTGTTTTTGACTCTAATTTGCTTATTTAATTTTATTATTGGATTTTGACATTATTTAATTTATATGTAATAAATTTGGCATTGCTTAAAATTACGTCATATAGACAGTGTAATTAGTCTTTTAAGCGCTTTGGAACTTGCATTCTGTTAGCTTTTAAGATAATTGTAAATACAAATAAACAAATAATGCCCTTAGACCGCGGCGCTAGAATATTAGGAGTATGTGGAAGGGGTAAATGCCAAATGACGTGAACATCATCCTGCCTTAAGCCCCTAGTTATTTCCTACATTACTACATTATTGAAGATCAAAGATAACCTGGTTAGCGCTTCCGGACGCCCGAAAGAAGCGATGCTTGCTTTTACGGTTGTTTTAACACACGCAGCAAATTTTATTTTCTCTGAATCTTTACCGATTTTGATGAATGGCACAATAAATTTAATTAAAGCATTAGTTATGTTGATCATACTATAATTAAATAATAAAATTAAGTTAAAAAACTAGTAAAGAGAAACAAAAAACCGGCCAAGTGCGAGTCGGACTCGCACACGAAGCGTTCCGTACCATTGCCTAGGTACCTACACAAATTTCATATTGTATTTTTTTTTTCGAAAGCAAAGATATCGAGCAAAAATAAGCAAACAATGACGTCTTTTTTTATGGGAACCCGTCAAATATTTATTTTATTTTAATTTTATTATTTAGTATACAAGTAAAAATGCAACTGAGTATTTTGTGAATATTTCAAGTGCCTACCTTTTGTCATTATTGGTATCGAGCACTAAAAAAGGGCACAAACGCGTTTGTTGTATGGAAGTCTGCCTTAAATATTTATTGAGATATGTTACAGCCTGATGACAGACAGACGGATAGACGGCGAATTCTTAGTAATAGGATCCCGTTTTTACCCTTTGGGTGCGGAACCCTAAAAATAGTAACCTATTTGAAACCAATCATACCATCGAAGTACGAGTATGTTTCACCAGTCCACACCACTGGTACGCTCGTCAAGTAACAATTATTTCGACTCGGCGTCCAAGATTCGAGAAACCAAGTCGAAAATTATTTTAACAATAATTTCTACGTTGATCTATCAAAAATTCAATACAAATAATTTAGTACTAAGTATTTAAGTGTTGTGATGTTGATATCATTTATTGAACATTCCTTTTCTTTGTTTCAGTGTGCGGAGTGTTATGCATAAATATATGGAAAAGAAGAATGAAGTTAATTTTGACAAAATATTTAATCAAGTATTAGGTGAGTTTTTCTTGAAAAAACCAGTTATGTTATTATAAAATAATAATAATATCCGTAAGATTTAGTTTAAGTTTGTAAACGGTTTCAATGAAAACTTTAGTGAATGGTTGTATGTATTACATTGTTCAGCAGTCAGCACTTAGGCACTATTTTTAGGAAGCGGTATCAATTTATTTTGTTATTTGCCATGTTTATCTAGTTTAGTGACCCTCAGATGTTTCAAAACTAAGTTAGTTCTAGGCAGTACTATCTACCAATAGTTAGTATGTAGTGAATAATAAATTAGGCTAAGAACGATTATTAAGACGTGTGTCCTTCTAGACATAGAGTCCATGCCATAGATAACCATTATCCATGTAAACAATAGTTGCCTCAAATTTTTAAGATCAGTCTTTACGTTGTCAAAGGTTAGTCTGTTACAGTTAAAAGTAGTTTTAAGATAGAACTCGTTTTTCCTACGAGGGCGGGTCAATAAGTCCGTGACTTTTTGAATTTCTGACCTCTTTACCGAAAAAGCAACACTACTCCTGGCAACAGGTATCTGTCAGTTGACTCCTACCAAAATTTGAACTTGCTGCGTCAGTTAGTTTGTGTCTGACAGCTATCTTTATCAGACTACCCAGTAATATGAGGAATAAATGGAAAAAAGTGAATTTCGTGTGCTTATTAAGCATTATTTTTTGCGAAAAAAAACCATTACCGAGACCAAGGCTAAGCTTGATAAATACTATGGGGACTCTGCACCATCGAACTAATGGTAAAAAAGTGGTTTACTGAATTTCATTGTGGCCGTACAAGCACTGAAGATGCCGAACGTCCTGGACGCCCAGTTGAGGTCTCTACACCCGAAACAATCGAAAAAATTCACGATATGGTGTTGGCCGACCGAAGATTGAAAGTGCAAGAGATTGTGGAAGCCGTAGGGATCTCGCATGGCTCAGTGGTTTCAATTTTGAAAGATCACTTGGGTATGAGAAAGCTTTCCGCAAGATGGGTGCCGCGTTTGCTCACAGTCGACCACAAACGCAATCGTGTAACAACTTCACAGGAAGGTTTGGCGTTGTTTAGTCGCAATATGGAGGAGTTTTTGCGCCGTTTTGTAACCGTGGACGAAACATGGATCCATCACAACACACCAGAGACCAAACAACAGTCAAAACAGTGGGTTTCTAAGGGTGAATCAGCGCCAAAGAAGGCCAAGGTGGGTTTGTCAGCCAATAAAGTTATGGCGACTGTTTTTTGGGATGCACGTGGGATAATCTACATTGACTACCTTCAAAAGGGAAGAACAATCAATGGGGAATATTATGCCAACTTATTGGACCGCTTCAATGACGATTTGAAAAAAAAACCGACCTCATTTGGCCAAGAAAAAAGTTATTTTCCACCAAGATAATGCAAGGGTGCACACATGTGCAGTTGCCATGGCAAAAATCCATGAATTGGGCTATGAATTGCTCCCTCATCCGCCCTATTCTCCAGATCTGGCTCCGAGTGACTACTTCTTGTTCCCAAACCTGAAGAAATGGCTTGGTGGAAAAAGATTTGACTCCAATGATAAAGTCATCTCGCAAACAAAGGTCTATTTTGAAGACCTCGACAAATCATATTTTTTGGAAGGGATAAAAAAATTGGAGAAGCGTTGGACAAAGTGTATAGAGCTCAAGGGAGACTACGTTGAAAAATAAAATGATTTATTTATCAAAAAATCTGTGTTTTATTCCAAAAGTCACGGACTTATTGACCCGCCCTCGTATTAAGAACTACTTAATGCCACAGTAAAAACTAAAATTAACCAATGCTCAAAATTTTATAGTAGTTAAAGTTAAAAGTAGTTCTTATTACCTAGACAACGCGTTTTTCCAAATCTATTCAGTTCAAACTGTTCCGAGCGAAGTAAAACACATTACTGCATTCTTAAATGACCAGCTGTTGTTCAATCAATCTTATCGACATGCTTACTAAAGTAGATCGGGGATTAAAATTTGGTTAACAGAATCATCAGATTTTGATTTTTTGCCTGCCCTGAGAGATCAGTTGACAGATAAATATTTTTAACATGTGGTGCTCATTGCATCTTACACTCCGATAACGGCAGAAACTTAAATTAAATTCTGCCACAAATGAGCTTCTTTCATTTTGGCTCGTGTAAACTGGTTTATATAAAGTCAAGACACAGCCAAAGCAAAGGATGTGTTAAAAGGGCCTTAAGGAAAATGTTGGCTTCATGGATGCTAAATTCTAGATTTGATTAGGTAGGTATTTTTAGTTTTGACAAAGGCCTTTATTTAAAACGAGTTTTACCAAAAACTCTCCTGTTTTTTAATGATAATAATTTACATATATGATAATCTTGAATCAATGCATGTAGGATGTTGAACTAATCTTTTCTTTTATCAAGTAGTAGGCGTTTTACCTTTTGGTAATGAATAACACGTTGGCCTTAATCTTCAGTTAGAAGATTACCTATTTGAAGTTCCATAAACAGTCACATTTCCATTGAACCTTGCATGAGTGAAGCATTGTAAACACTGAAGAGCCCATTGGCGCTCTTTTCATCTCGAGCGATTACGGCCGAGATTTTACAGCTCTACAGATTGGAGTAGCGCCTTGCACTCTTGTCTCACTTGGCAAATACGTTTTATTAGCTTGGTAGTAGTGTGGTCTGTTTATGTAAGATAAAATACATATAAACACTAATAAAAAATATTATTCTGTTAGGGTAAAAACAAAATATTTATTTTATGGAACTATGATAACTAAAAGGCGGTTAATAGTTGAATGATACAGCGAACACTGATTTATCATTGTCTTGCGAAGGCTAAAAGATATGGGGCTTACTCTAATCGACATCATAATACGAGTAAGTATAAGCTTATCTCTAAACTAGGAAGATGCTTCATTGGCGAACGTGCACTATATCTTTTAGGAATTGTGACCGGATTACGGCTGATCTAGATAAGTTTAACTCGGGATCACTTTCGAAACAAATTTTGTCGGGATTCGTATCGTAAACAAGATTAAACGTAAGCAGGGCCGAAGCAGGCCAGCCTTTGCGCACGCACGCCCAGGATTACGTTTGCCTACAATTGCTCCGGATCTAATGAAGTTACCACATGTCGTTGAGTATAATTCCCTTCTCTATCCCATTTGCTTTTCTCTACTATGTAGGTAGGTACGTGTCGAGATTGCGGACTCAGGCTGAGAGCTTTTAGCTCGGTGAACGCGCGTTAAGGTGTTGCATAATATCTGAATTGAACTAAGCTCTTAATCACTCTTGCTCAAAAATTCACTCGTCCTTAATGCGCAAGCAGACAAATCCATTTATGCTTGTCGACTTGTACACTAAGTATACGATAGAAATGCCTAAAGATAAATATACATTTTTAGAATTACTATTTTTAGATTTGTCTTATAGAAGATAATAAAAAGATTGAACTATCAATCAGTGATATATTCACCATTTCGATATCTTGCAGAGTTCCTAAAATTTATATGTAAATATTCATCCGGCAATTAAACGGGGGCGAAAGGAAACACGCTTATCATTATAGGATAAACTAGCGACCCCAGGATCTCACGGATGCAACCTAGATTACCTACTTACAAAAAATTACGAACACAAAAATAGTTTAAAGATCTTGGCGTAAAATGAGACAGACGACGGCAAGCGTTTAATTTAATTAATTTATAAAATACTTCGAAGTTCGGTGATATTTTAGTTACCGTTTAATCAAGCTATTTTTACAAAAACTTGAATAAAAGTGCCAATAATTCTACCATTATGTCATACTTCTAAAAAAACTTACGCTTCAAAAACTAGATTTTCGTACATTTTATAACAGTTTCTAACGTAAAAAAAGTAAGTAACAGCCTATAATCATTCCACTGCAGGGAAAAGGGCTCCATCATTGAATTCAAGTTACCACAGCAATGATGGGTACAGGCATAATCACCACGCTTGCCAAATGCGGGTTGGTGATCACAAACCCGAGCAATGTTCGAAAATTCGAAACTTTTGGTTGCCCGACCCGGGGATCGAACCCGGGACGAGATCTTGGTCCGGTATTTAAACCACTAGACCAACGGGGCAACGAACTGACAAGGTTTTAAATCCCCTTGTTCAGGGAGAGTCGATATCACAGATTTCTCCAGAGGCAGCCACTATTTACTTTTTACATTTACTTTGATCGGACTCTGAAGTTACTTGCATCGGAACGATCAACGAACGACAGCGTACGGAACTTGCAACTTAGTTATGAGACTTTCACTTCGTAACCTCATTTTTGTTTGATATTAAAATGAAAATTCCTTAACTTTGTTGGTGCCGAGGGTTATCGGATTAGTGTAAAACATTACCCAAAGTTGGACAGCGTAATAGGTTGTCATAATTTGAATGATAGGCATGCGAAACTAATTGTTTTTTTTGTAGTTTTTTTATTAATTCGGTTATGACAACTAATTTAAATTATCTTTGAGACACAGAACAATCTCATGACAAAAAAAAACACGTTACAAAATGACGCCGTAATCAAAGGTTACCTCGACATGTACAAAATGTTCTGTAAACTTACACAGAGCTCATAAAAAATGTGTACTTACTAGCTAGGTATGTAACATTATCAACTGCCAATTGACAAAGCAATTCTTAATAACTAATAATAATAATAATTTGATTTATTGATTCATAAAACTTAACTACTATTACATACATATGTGGTGCTTAAGTACCTAAACTAGGTCTAGCCTGCTCTCATAGGCACTTATGCTCTTAGATGTGCTGCAAGGTGAGTAGATGTTGTACATACGTAATGCGTGTTGGAATTTTAGTTTAGTAAGTAAATCAATAAGGAGAAGGTAAAATAATGAGAGGGATTTATGTTTAAGTGTTTAGATAGATACTTAGCAATGCCTGAAATGAAGTTATATTTGTTTTATACGTGTAAATATAGGTACTATCCAGCTTATGTATATTTATAAAAGGCAAGTTATTTTTGTTAATTAAGTCATATATTTAGTAAGTTATTAAGTAAATGAAGTTTAGTTACGAGGGCGGGTCAATAAGTCCGTGACTTTTGGAATAAAACACAGATTTTTTGATAAACAAATCATTTTATTTTTCAACGTAGTCTCCCTTGAGCTCTATACACTTTGTCCAACGCTTCTCCAATTTTTTTATCCCTTCCAAAAAATATGATTTGTCGAGGTCCTCAAAATAGGCCTTTGTTTGCGAGATCACTTCATCATTGGAGTCAAATCTTTTTCCACCAAGCCATTTCTTCAGGTTTGGGAACAAAAAGTAGTCACTCGGAGCCAAATCTGGAGAATAAGGCGAATGAGGGAGCAATTCATAGCCCAATTCATGGATTTTTGCCATGGCAACTGCACATGTGTGCACCCTTGCATTGTCTTGATGGAAAAGAACTTTTTTCTTGGCCAAATGAGGTCGGTTTTTTTTTCAAATCGTCATTGAAGCGGTCCAATAAGTTGGCATAATATTCCCCATTGATTGTTCTTCCCTTTTGAAGGTAGTCAATGTGGATTATCCCACGTGCATCCCAAAAAACAGTCGCCATAACTTTATTGGCTGACAAACCCACCTTGGCCTTCTTTGGCGCCGATTCACCCTTAGAAACCCACTGTTTTGACTGTTGTTTGGTCTCTGGTGTGTTGTGATGGATCCATGTTTCGTCCACGGTTACAAAACGGCGCAAAAACTCCTCCATATTGCGACTAAACAACGCCAAACCTTCCTGTGAAGTTGTTACACGATTGCGTTAACGCGGCACCCATCTTGCGGAAAGCTTTCTCATGCCCAATTGATCTTTTAAAATTGAAACCACTGAGCCATGCGAGATCCCTACGGCTTCCACAATCTCTTGCACTTTCAATCTTTGGTCGGCCAACACCATATCGTGAATTTTTTCGATTGTTTCGGGTGTAGAGACCTCAACTGGGCGTCCAGGACGTTCGGCATCTTCAGTGCTTGTACGGCCACAATGAAATTCAGTAAACCACTTTTTTACCATTGAAATCGATGGTGCAGAGTCCCTATAGTATTTATCAAGCTTAGCCTTGGTCTCGGTAATGGTTTTTTTTCGCAAAAAATAATGCTTAATAAGCACACGAAATTCACTTTTTTCCATTTATTCCTCAAATTACTGGGTAGTTTGATAAAGATAGCTGTCGGACACAAACTAACTGACGCAGCAAGTTCAAATTTTGATAGGAGTCAACTGACAGATACCTGTTGCCAGGAGTAGTGTTGCTTTTTCGGTAAAGAGGTCAGAAATTCAAAAAGTCACGGACTTATTGACCCGCCCTCGTAACATTTCTTCTGTCGCATTATAATCGAGTGAATAAAGCCATTGTTTCAATACTGATTTGCACCTGTGTATATTTTTGACTTGTATATAAGTTTTTGATTAACTTTATTATATAAATACGGCCCAGCGTATCGTGGGAAACGTTGAGCAAATTTTGATTTACTTATCATGGAGGTACATTCAAAATGAATATGTTTTCGTCTAAAACTAAAACTCATGGCATCTGCGTAGCACTATGGACGGTAGCAATCTAAGTAAATGCTAAAGCTGGTTTTTGTGGGCCTGCTTCAAATTAAAAATTCTACTTGCACATAGTCGCGCCCCGATATGTCATGTACTATTTTAGTTATGTTTTCAGCGATTTCCTGGATATTATAGCTTATTGTATTATTATTATTTAATATTATAGGCTTATATTGTAAAAAATTTAGTATGACTAACTTGATGAAACAAACCGGACTTTATCCGTTATGAATGACTAATGGTTTACGAAAAATTATCGGACGTTCCTTCATCTTCGAAGAAATTGACGTAAAAACCTATAACTTTTACTTTTATATACTGGCTACCCAGCTATTAGTATTTGACTGTTTTTTCAGGGCGTTAATGAAACCCTCGCCAGATCAGTTATGATTTATGAACTTGTCTGGTTCATGACCGGAATTAATGTTACGACGCCTACATATCTGTGAGCTCAGGTTTTTCATACCGTTGAGAAATTAATTCAGTCACTTCAATCATTATGTATTCCGCGTTCCGCTCTTGACTACAAGAAGGATCTTATTGTCTGCTGTTTTAATATCTGCAAAATATGTTATTACTGCAAAAGTAGGCCGTTACACATGCTTGTAATTCTTTACTCCATAAATAAAGACATTTTATTTTTGTATCGTTTAGCATATTTTTAAGAACACCATCCATCAGATCAGACTTTTTACGTTTACAGATAATATCCGTATCTGTATCGGTAAATTTATCTTACATAGGTAATATGTATATTATGTAAGATAAATGTACGGATTTCATTCGCGTTTATTTGGGGTTGTAGTTTATCCCGACTCGACATTTTGAATAATTTTCAGCGTTCGTCTACAACGTACAGTATATTATCTTAAATTTCAATGTATAAGTGTTCTCGTTTCTTTAAGAAGTCAATTTTTTCACGTTTGTACTTTTTTTTGTTACTAATCTAAGTTGCTATATCTGAATCCAGGTGTACAGATCAATCTTCTTAGTTTAGTACATCATACTCGTAACACCGATTGCTCGCTAATGTATATCTGTAAGTACTGGCTAGATTTATACGAGAAAAATATGCCAAATACCATCTTAAAAGTTTGTACGAGTAATAATCTACTGCAGGCCCAGGGACAAGAGATTAAAATATCACCCCAACCTTAAATGGATAAAGGAAACTAATTTAAGTATTGAACAGTCGATCGCGGTACTGACATCACAACAGGCAGAATTAAATATAAATATTTCGCAGATGGAGAACAACGTTAAAAAGGGGAGTGAGCGATTGACCTTATTAGAAGAGAAAGTTGAAAATATGCGAGTTGCAGGGCGTTAAACCAACTTTGAAATAAAAAATATTCTTCGGAAGCCTAACTTAACAAAAGATGACTTGGTAGAAATGGTGCTGCATCTGTCCTCTACTATTGGGGCTGACTTAAATAAATCGGACATTAAAGACGTGTACTGGGTGCGCGGCAAAAGAGACAAACAACAACAAAACACACCCGTCGTCGTTGAGACGCCATCGACTAACTAAAAAAACTAACATAAAAACTAACGTCCTAAAGTTATGCAAAGCCTTTAACATAAAAACCAAGACAAAATTATGTGCGAAACACCTGGGCTTCCGCGTTTCAGAAGACACGCCTGTATTTGTCTCTGAACAGCTCACAGCACGAGGATCTCGTCTTCATTTCCTGGGCATGGGATGAGATTTCGTCAAATCAAGAAAGTACAAATATTGTTGGACGGCGTACGGAAAAGTCTTTGTAAGGATGAACGATAACTCCCCGATAATAACTATCAACTCGGAAGCACAAGCACTGCAACTAATGCACAACGACTGACTAGTAATAAATCTCTTTTTCTCGGTCCAATCCTGTACGCGCTGTACAGTGCTGACATCATCCACAACATCATGAACTGCAGATATCACCTTTATGCGGATGACCTGCAACTCTACTTGTCGTTCCAGCCTTCGGATCATGTCAAAGCTGTAACAAAAATAAATGAGGATTTGGAGCGCCTAACTGCCTGGTGCAGGTTCAATTGCTTGGTCCTTAACCCTGGCAAGTCGAAGATGCTATTGATGGGATCCAACAGTAACATTTTGAATATGAGTAACACTCCACTCAATGTTCTCATCGATGGCAAGGAGGTTGCACGGGTGGACTCAGCAAGAAACCTGGGCTTAACACTAGACGGGCACTTGGATTTTGATGGCCACATATCAGAGTGCACTCGAACCTGCTTCTACCGGCTTAAATTGTTATATAAAATCAAATCCTATTTGAGCGTGGAAATCAAAATTAAACTCTGATAAGTCACTGATATTGTCAAAATTGAATTACTGTGACACAGTCTATGGTCCTTGCCCCCAATTCCGCTAATTTACAAATGGCTCAATAGCATCGCAACTGTATATTTTGACACATTTAATATGGAAGTAATGTCAAAATATACGATTGCGATGCTATTGAGCCATTTATAAATTAGCAGAATAGGGGCCCTTGTCTTTTGTCCAGAACTGCCAAGCTTATACAGCGGGTACAGAATGCTTGTGCTCGATTTTGTTTTTGCATCCCACCCAGGACTCACGTCACTCCCTCACTGAACTCAACGAACATCTTAAAGATGGAAGCTCGCAGGAAACTCCATCTCGCCACACTCCTGTTTAGATAATAAAAGCGGAGAGGCCACTTTATCTTTTTGACAAGCTAGTATGGGCTAAAGACTACAAAAAGTATCCCAAAAGAAGTTGTACTCACATCTTCAACAAGCCTAAACATAGGACGGTCAAGTTCCGCAGATCCTTCCGGTTTGCAGCCTCGAAATGTTTGAATGACCTCCCGCCTCCATTGCGTGACCTGGAATCATTACATATTTTTAGGAAAAAGTTTAAAAATCAACCAATTACTCAACAGCAAAATAATTATTAAAATTCTACTTACACTAGGTTTTTTCACATTTGCGAGGCGGGAGGGATTTCTGGCCGTTTTTCTCCTATTATCGGCGCAAAGTTATACAAATCACATATACCATTAGGATCCCTAATTTTCTTCTCCTTTCCTTGAACTTTGTAAAAACATTGGAACGTATAAAATTCGCAAATTATTTTTTAACCTGGTTATAATAAAAAGCGTGTCACACAGCGTGGCAGTGACGTTGAAGGGTGTGGACCTTGCCATAGATAAGTATATGTACTTCCGTCTGAGAGAACACTACCTAATATTTATTTATGTATTCAAATTCAATGCCCTACGTGTCTTTTTATTATATATTTTTTTATCTCAAATATGACTTTGTTTTTTTACTTTTTACTGTTAAAACTAATGCTATGGTTATGTTATGGTTATTTTAATGTTCGTTTTTTTTATGTATACATTCTATTTTATTTTTTATTACTTTTGTATTTATTTCTATCACTTCTGTCCGTGTCTGAAGTGTCACTCACTCATTTGGGTCCCACCAGAATACCAGCGCTGCAGCGGCCCTCGGGTCGTTACAACACATGCTGAGGCTGGGACCTAATTGACCACTTTTAAATATTGTTCAGTCCTAATCTTGTGTCTTTGATTCTAATGTTGTGTTCTTTTTGTAACGTGCTTGTGGTCAATTAAATGTTTTTCTTTCTTTCTTTCTTTTTATTTGAACAAATTTGCACGTCATACTAGCGCTCTGCATCTTTCGTCAAACGAATATTATGGGATTTGAACTTTTGAACTGATAAATGTAAATAATTCATCTGTTTTTGCTGTTAAATTGTCATATCACCTTATGTACTCGTATTCTAGAAAATATTTCTTATTAGGATTCACTCACACACTCACGAACGTACACACACACATACACACACTACAAACAAGTAGTCACACACATCGTCACTATTTACAGTCTAAATGTCCAACACTCATTGAATCTACATAAAATCAAATTACCTATATAATTACCTATCAATCACACCAGCTAAATTACTTTATTTCTTTCATGAATAGTTTGATAAATAATATAAACAAGGTTGATCAAGTAGAAATCGCACATGCCACCTCCTGTAATGCCGAAGATGTATACAAATTTATTAATATTAATGATAGAGATCTCTCAATACTTATGTAGTGTGTTGTACACCCAATCTACATACACTTATATACTTAACCTATTATATAAACGTGCATCAGAACTACTTGTGACACACAATTATAGACGCATCATAGAGTCAACACGTCTTTTTATTTATTACTCCTGGTCCCTACATTGCACTTACCCAAAATATTAATACTTACCCTAATACCATAATAAATTCTCTTTGTTGAATGAGTTCAATGGATGAATGAATAAAGACCAAGTACCACAAAGTAACCAAACCATTGTCATTTTACAATTGCGTCTGAAGTGCGTCATGGTGACTGTGATGTTTGCGACTGTGATTCACGCAATTCCTGTCTATGTCAGGTAACCACTGTTCGTCGTCATGAATGGAAAGCGACGCGGGGACACATTCCACCGAACAATACGAGATCCTTTCAGGTTGTCGCGCCCGAACAAACGAGGCTAGTCAACACAGATTAGTGTTATCTGGTATCAAACGTCCAGTACTAGTATCTAATTTATAGCACTCACTTAATACTATAATTAATTATCGGCTGGCATTTGTCATTACTTAGTCAAATTAAAAATCGAACAAACGAAGAACATTCTCATCGGGCACGTCTATATGTATTAAACTCTGTCGTTTTAATAAACTTTATGCAAATTTCATTTTAAGAACTCTCGTTATTTTGGATAATGTACTTAAAATGCAATTTACAAAGGTACCTACTCACTTTTATAGCGAACTCAAGTTACTTTGATTTTGGGGTTATGAAACTGACGAGTCTCTCGTGTTATTTGCTTGTATTGCATGGAAGATCTGTATTAACCCTGCAAAATGATTGTTTTGTAAATCTTCTAAACAATTTAAATCTTATCAAAACGTCTGACGTTGGGATTTTTCAAACTATTTTTGCTAAATTCCGTGATTTTTGTTTGTGCTTGGCCTATGTCCAGTAGCGGGCGTTATTTGGCTGATATGATGATGATTGTATTAATTGTAGTAATTTGTAAGGTAATTAGTTTTAGGGTATGATGGAACTGGACAACTTGAGTAAAAACCCCAAAAAAATAATAAAAAAAAATTCATTGACTAAACGTACGTCGTACGTCTTTACCACGATAAAAACGTTTTGTTATTTCTATTGTCATCTAAATTACTTGAGAATACTCTTATATCGATTCCCCATACAAATTTATTCGCCTTTACCTAGATTAAAACTATCTTACCTATGTCCTACCTAACCAGGGTTTCCAACGATATGCCGAAATTTAGTCGGTTTAGCTGTTTAAACCTTAAGGAATAATATCCAGACAGTTATATAGCATTTATAATAATATTAGTGTGCGTTTTTAATGTCACTGTATAAGCAGTAGTAACTACATAGGTATATGTACTTAATAAACTAAGGAAACCTACTTACGATGATAGAAGTGTTCATATTTCCAAGAGGCCGGAACAAAGCTCTCGGGACGAGTTAACAACGCAATTTACGGTGGACCTCGTCTCGTCCTACTTGCAGTAAATAACTTTATTAGCAACTGCACTGGTCATGGTATAGTCGATGTAGAGAACAAAGTTCTATTTCTATAATTATTGTTGCCTGTAAGATAATAATAATAGACTTTAGGAACTGTGGGACGTTTTTTGAATTAATTAATTAGACAATCAAAACAAACAAATCAGTACAATAAGGCGGTCTCATTGCTAAACGCGAAGTTTTCAAGACTACCATTGGGTAGAAGAGTGACTAAGTTTTAGTGGAATAAGGGTAATGCAGTGCGAAATTAGTAGTGCAAAACGTACATTCGACAGGTACCTATATACCTAAAATACAATCCATAGTACCTACATACGAAACAGAGTCCCAGGAAGAGAGTTGTCGTCTACGAGACTGCCTTTGGTGGATTGCAGAAATTGATAACTTCCCTGAGTATGGTGTAATTCGGGGGTTGTAATGTTGTATACTCTAACTAAAGTGATTGCAATTGATCGTTTAATATGTTGGTACTTTACTTCTAGTAACGTCAATTGGAGCTTGCAGTCGGTGGCTAAAGAAAATAAATCTGCGGTTCTAACTTTGCTAACTTATCTTAATCACGTGCCAAACTTAAGGATTATAAATACCTACCTATGATTGATTAGATACACAAAGGCTGGTACGGATATTTATCTTATCAAGTTATCAGATAGTGCATAAACGAATTGGTAATTGTACAAATAGTAATTTAATTAAATTAGTAACTCATAGTGTCATAGTATCAATCATGGTATGGTAAATGGTTATCGGTCTACCATAAATTCATATCTACAAATAAAGATTGTGTTTTATTATTTCCAAATCCGTCTATAACCAATTTTTTCTTCGATAATAATAATTATGTGCTAGGTAGTAACATCAAATATAAATTCTGAATTATTTAATATAAATTTAGCGCTCATAGCCCAATGCTTCTTCGTGATCAGTTTCTGTCACGAATGTTAAGCAACGATGGGAGCGGTCACTAATTGGATGGGTGACCGTTTGTGGCATCATACTTTGAGCGCTTCCGTGCTTCGGAGGGCACGTTAAGCCGTCGGTCCCGGCTGTTGTCATGAGATAACAGTCGTTAAGCCCTGTTGGAGGCCTTCGGGCGGCTTGAGAAACATCCAACGGCGGGGTGATGTTGCCACAGCGTCGCCCCCGCCGTCCACCAACCCGCACTAGGCCAGCGTGGTGGTACTAAGGCCTTAAGCCCTCTCCTTAAAAAAGGAGAGAGACCCGTGCTCAGCAGTGAGCGAAAATGGGTTGTTCCTTATTTAATAACTAATATTTAAAATGAACATTCGTGGCATCCTTGCATGGATTCCTGTGTCGGGTTTGCTTTGAAGAGAAAGATATTCGGTACAGGACCCAGAACTTACAAATCAGGAGTTGGTTTACGGAGTCTCTCTCTCTCATCTTTAGTGCCCCAGTATTGGTATCCGACTATTCAATATCTAGTACCTACGATCCTACTGATGCCACTTTCGACATTTTAGCAAATAAGTGATTGCAGTTTTTGTTGGGCAAAGTCGTAGTCTTATTGCTGGTATACTATACCAAAACTTTCATAAATTCGAAGTTTCGGACCATGAATATACTATATCTACTGGACTAGCATCACAGGGGCATTTTCTTCTTCCCAGGTATAAGTTCAAAATATTCCACCATGTTTATAAAATCAACTTACATAAAGCCTGTTTTTACGTGTTTAGCGTGTAGAAAAAAAAACATCCAATCGTCGAATATTTAGTGTTAAGTAGGATATGCATTGAATAATTTCTGGTACATACAAACATTACTTACATCTTGGTATCGGTAATCATGTACACCGATTAGATTTATTATTGTAAAGATCAATATATATTTTTAAAACAAATGTTTACTTAGATTTAGGAATGTAGCAGTATTTCAAAGAAGCGCTCTCGGTCTCTGTCGACGTCACTAACAAATTGTTGAAAGATTTTCTTATGCATAGACTAGTAGTGTTGGTATCAGTTGGTATACATGAATTTTATTATTCGATACAGTTACATTAATTTATTTAATGCTGTTTAAATACTACCTGTATTAATTACCAACACTATAATACATTTTTATTTAATTATAACATAAGTATAAAGTGAATATTAGAAACAAATTATATGTCTTTGTGTCATTAAAAATTATGTGACAATATTTCTTCAGAGTTAATTTAAAGTTTTAAGGCTTCTGAGTGCTAATTAGAATGAGATGGAACAATACATTTACAGTACATTTACATGTTGGGGGAAATCTTTGATAGAGCAAAAAAATGCATCCCTACATCCTGGGCGAGTCCGAGCCTCGGCGTGGTATGCAAATCGCCCGATTTGGCGCATTATTTATCGGTTTCTTAAAATTTCATACAAGCCAATTAATTTCTGGTGTAGATTGAAAAATCATTCCTAGAATAAACATTCCTCGACTGTCTGGGACTGCCGCCCTTAGCGAAATTTACTTGCTGAAAAATAAAGTTTATTCGGTTTGTGAGTGAGTATTACGCGGTGCATTTATAGTGATATCCAGAAATCGCTGTAACTCCAGTTATTATATTTTTTTACGAATACGAGACAATACACAGACAGAGCCGTCAATCATAATATGGGTCGAAAGGCTTAAGCCGCTTATAAATCATGTTAATGCAATATCCATTCACTAAGCACACAACGGTTTAGTTGGTTTTGTTTAAGGGGACTACTAGAGCTATGTGGTGCCCCCAATAGATTTAATTTTATTACTTCTAAACAGAATCAATTCTCAAAAAACTAGAAATGTATCATTTCAGCAAATTACCTCTAGTATGTATTGATTCACTGTAATAAAATTAAATCCATTGGAAGGGCAGCACATAGCTCTAGTAGTCCCCTTAAGGGAAATATGTACAAAACAAAGTTGTTGTAGAAAATAACGTTCTACCATTTTTAATATGTAATTTTTGTTTTAGGTTATTTATTATTTAAGGAATTCTGTGAACAGACGTCAGAAGAACCAGTGCCACAATTAAAGTTTTATGAAGAGGTAAAACTCACTCTTGTATTTATAATGACGACGACCTCCGTGGCGTAGTGGCGAACACACCGGTTATCAAGGTGTCGCCTGCTCCGAGGTCCCGGGTTCGATTCCCGGACGGGTCAATGTAGGAAAAAAATGCGTTTTTCTACATTTTCCCGGGTCTGGGTGTTTGTGTTACCTTCGTTGTTTCTGGTTTCCAAAATACGAATGCTTTAAATAGTTATTCAAATTGGGATCAGAACAATGTATGTGATGTTGTCGACATTTATTTATTTTATTTATTTATAATAAGTCTCCAATTTACTTTTATTACTAAACGAAAAAACTCTGGCTATGATTATGTGATCAAATTACATATTAATTCCTTGATCATATTGTTATTATGCTTCAGTTAACTGTACGTTTTTTGTTTGACAGATTAAATTATATGAAAAACAAGAATGTATAGAGGAGCGACAAAGGATCGCGAGAGACATTTATGACAATTTTATTATGAAGGAACTATTAGCACATTCACACGTAAGTAAAGCGATATTGATAAAATAACTAAAATAAAGACACAAATGTCAATTGAAACCCACAAATCATAATGGCGATTTGTGGGTTTTGAGATTTGTATATTATTTTTCTTTACGGTGTAAAATTTAAAAATTTAGTAATATTAAACATTTGTGTCTAGAATATTATATTAAGTTGCTCCTTACTGAAATAAAATGATTATTTATCTGACACTAAATTGAATATGTTATCTTTGTTTTGTTCATCATAAAATTATTAATATGTTAGTAAAAATACATATTTGTAATAATCAACTTTAAATAAGACATCTAACGCCAGCTAAACATTTTGTATATAATTACACATTAACAAATAAGGCGAGACTGAATGAAATGAACACATCCGAACGTGGCTGGTTGTTCATTTAATGAGGCTGGTCGGCGGACACTTGGCGTCGTGCCCAACGGTACCAGATAACAATCGATAAGCTCAATGTGCCACCTAATGTCTTTGTAATGTAATGATTCCCATCATTTGTTCTTCAATGAGACAGACAGTATCACCAGAGATAAATCGTCTTTCTTGTAGAGTTTAGCAGGTATATAGATTATAATCAACCATGATGGGTCGGTTTGACAAGTCAAAATACGAGTACATTGTGCTCAATAAATCTATTGTAATATTGTTTGCTAGGCCCCATGTAACACTGAATATTTTTAAAGGTATTGCTGTGCATCTTGTTTTGTTCTATTAACCAACGTTGGGTACCTATCATTGCTGTAAAATTTTAAAAAGAGATGTCCCGTAACAGGCCCAGACATTGTACAATATTCTAAAAAATCAAGAAAAATCCACTGACTTTGGGAAAAATACAAATATGTGATACAATATTTAAATGCATGTTATTATTAGAACTGTTCAAATGGTCTTCTATTTACATTGCTGCTGCATTTAAATATGTTTTGAATTTACTCCATTTCAACGCTCTCGGTTTTCTGATATTAAAATGCATTCACGTTGGCTGCCTCGCTAGCCAGCATCCGTTTAAAAGATCATTCATTTCACCTCAAATTAATTACTTATAAGGGGTTTATATATGGCTCGTATGGCTTTTTAATACAATGCATATTTCTACATTTTGATTAAGGATTGCAAACAATAAGTAGGTATCATCAATCGTAATATTGAATGGTATGTTTGCTTGGCGGTTTAATTAAAATGTAGTATGCAGCCAATTTATGCCAATTGAAATCAATGAGTTGAAATTGTTTGGGACCTCTATTCTATTTCGAGAAATGTGAATACGTAATCCCACTGCAATGCAAAGAACCTACCTACCTTTTATCATTAAATGTCGAAGTTTATGTCAGGAATCTAGGTGTTGCTTATAGCTCTGTCCCTATTTCCTTCGACACTCATTGAAGGTATGTTGAAATAAAAAATTAAAAATATGCTTTATTTTTTCTAAACAATTTAAAACTAAGTTAAGATATCAAGTAAGCTAAAATGGCACATCAAATTAAATTGAGACAGACTGGTATCTAGGCTAGACAAAGCCTGTCAAATTGATGCAAAATTTTAATGAATACTAAAAAAAAATTCTTGGCATTCATAACAAACGGGATTCCGAAATAACACTCATATGTGGCGGCCGTACGGCGAATTAAATCTGAAAAGTTTCGACCTTTGTAAGGATTAGCACCCTAGGTTGAACGCTGCTGTCAGCCCGCAGTCATCATCAGCTTATGCGATCCGTGCCGTGGCCTAATTGTGGAAGTGTCCCAGTTAAAAGTTAAAGCTCTTTGTTAAATAAATTGAAGATATGAAGCCAGTTTTAAATCCGACCGAGATTGTTTTCAGTTTTCCTTTCCTGAGTCGCTTTAGATCTCGTGAAATAGCGGGACTATTGTATTTTAATTTGGTATTCTTTGGCATGATATTCTGAATGATAAATATTGATGGGATAGAGAAATTTTCTAACAAACTATAGTTGTTACGAATGTCTTATTAAGTTTTTACCTATGTACAGACAACGGCAGGTCAACCTACCCAAAAATTTAAAGGTCATTGAATTGATTTTCAACTTTAAGTCCAACGTGTAGAGATCAATATGAAATGAAGAAATTTGACGTTTTGTGGTAGGTTGACGTGCTGTTGTCTGTACTTATAATATAAATTGATATTTCATCTCCATTTGAATTTATTAATTATTATATTACAGGACTATTCCAAGGAATGTGTAGCTCATGTACAGAAATATTTAATGAAACACGAAGTGCCACCAAACCTATTTGAGGTATTTTATCATTGCCATATTTACTGACATATTTTATAAAAGTATAATGTGCATTTTTATTAATTTCTTCTTTTTTTTAGCCGTATATTGAAGAAATCTTCCAACATCTTCGAGGAGAGCCATTTAAATTATTCTTAGAAAGGTAAGAATGGTCTTGAACGTTAAATATTCTTAACATAAAAAAATTGGCTGACATTAATACCGTGTTTTTTTTTGCAGTGATAAATATACTAGGTTTTGTCAATGGAAAAACTTAGAATTAAACATTCAATTAACTATGAACGACTTCAGTGTACACCGTATCATCGGACGAGGGGGTTTTGGTGAAGTAAGTTTAACAACCTCTTTTAAGTATATTTTTCTCGCTAAAACTCGAGAACGGCTGGGCCGATTTAGCTGATTTTGGTTTTGAAATGTTTGTAGTAGTCCAGGGAAGGTTTAAAAGGTAGGCGAAAATATGAAAAAATGGGGAAGAAGATAGTTAAATCTCACTCGTGTCGTTAGGATAGGTGATACGAAGTTCAACGGTCAGTACATACATATAAGAATGTATAAATGCAAAGGTTAAAACAACGTGACATTGATTATTAAATAAAATACAGGAAATAATCCGAGCGTGTTATTCTTATAAAACTTCTTTACTTCAAGAATATTGTGGGTAATTAGATTTGACGATTAGTTTACGTTTTTGTGATACTATAATGTTGTGTTTCTAACTTAGGTGTACGGATGTCGGAAGGCGGATACTGGCAAGATGTACGCGATGAAGTGCCTCGACAAGAAACGCATCAAAATGAAGCAGGGCGAGACGCTCGCACTTAACGAACGGATTATGCTATCACTAGTCAGTACAGGGGTAAGTCACATTTCCTTATCATTTCCTCTAACACCCCGTATATGTAAACACACACATGCCTATGTCATGTAAGGGCAAATACAAATGATGAGGTACCTACGTAACCCGCACGTCCAAAACAACATTTTGGGTGATAAAAGCATCTCTGAGGCTTGTTATTTGTTACGTGAACCTCGCATAATTGTCTTCTCTTATTAGCTGACCGGTGTTTATTTAACTATGACCTGTCTGGTATACAAATATATATCGCACCTCCGGTCGTAAACTGACTCAATCCAAAATTTTGGTGAATTGAGTAAGTATATAGAACGATTTAAAAAATCGCGCTCTATCGCTTAGTAAATCAAAAACTGCCCTATTCAGGCTAGAAAAGGAGAAACTCAATCTTGAGTCTCTTTTTTACTAACGGGTTCGGCACGTTTCGTTATTACGAAAGTGACGTATTTAGTGTTGCGTAACAAGTCGTTGGATTGAGACGCAGCGCAACTAGTGGGGAAGTGGCTTAAATCTCAATGTGTCACTGTACTAGTACAAAACTTGCGGTAAGTTTACTACGTTTATTTCAATCGTAAAATGACCAAAGTGTGTTTTGAGTCACTTTATAACTGTAAACAGCAAATTATTTGTGATCAAATAGCGTTAGTTTATTACTAAAAATTTTAAAAGAAATACTGGCTTTTTATGTTTATGAGTCTGTGTTTAATTAATTAATTTATAACTTTTTTGGATTTATTGTTCTTAGGTCCGTTTCTGAATAAATATAACTTAAATTATGATGATGCAGTTTTTTTTTTACAATAAAATAGTGATCTCGTCTTTTTATAAATTTAAACTAACGTAATGAAGAAAAGTGTGACCATATTTTGAAAATGTTGACCACGCGATAAGAAGAGGTATCTAATATGTAACAATTTAATGTTCATGTTTTCTTTAATGTAATACCTAGGCACATTGTCGAGTTGCACCAGCATTCTAATAAATATGCTTCTTTATGCACATTACTAATCTCGTTCCCCGAGTCTTATCTGTTCGGTTTACCAACTTTGGTGAACTAAATACTTTCGGTTAACTAAATTCCATAATAAAGTACAATTAAAATAAGGAAGCGATACCTCATACCCGCTTCTACCCAAGATTTGTGTAAAGTGCGATAATAGATACGTGCCATGTCTCATAGTGTGCATAATGAAAACGTTAGACGTGTAACTCTGTGTGATAAACCTAAATATACAAATACATATGAGTAAAACGCAAGCAGTCTAATAGACGACTCATAGCAGCACCGCTCGTTCACTTGTAGGACGTTAAACAAAATTACTCATAATATACATTTAAAAAAGGACTTAGACCCGAGTTCACCAACATTTAAACAGCCGGTAAACAAAGAGTGACGATTAATTTGACACAATTCCCATAAAAAATATGTCAAATCATATTTTAAACGCTGTTTAAACTTAAACGTCTGTTGGTGAACCTTAGCCTTAGCGCTTAAACCCAACGTCCTTAAATTGTTGCCAAAAACCTGTTCAATGTCATTTAGGTCAATTAGGTCTTTAGGCGCGACGCAAGTGAACCTTGATCCCGCCGAACGAAGACTCGACCCTCACGGGTCTAGACGAAGCGCCAGACCAGCTTCCGAGTGATCTCCCTTGCTTCGTTGAATATTTGTCGATTGTACCGTGTGAGCCGCTTGTTGACATACAAAGCCTGAGGAGTCGCACGTAGGCCCAAGCCCTCAGTGGTAAGGCTGCACCTAACCCGTGCTGCTTTTATTAGTTGATCGCGGGTGGAACTACGTACTAACCGGACTGTGTGGGTCGCGGTTTTGGAGCCCCCTGGGCCCCCTTCCGCTTTGAGCCCATACGTACACAGCTTACTATATCCCTATCATCCAAAGAGACCCCGAACTTACCAAATGCGTCAGGTTTTTTCCGTCCTCCTCCGGAATACCCGCAACGTCAACGTCATTTAAGAGCATATCCTGATCTCGATAGTTGAGATCCAACCGCATCTGAGCCACCGTCGAATTTAGTGCCAGGATAGTGCTGGCAGTGGCTTCGTCTTAATCGAGGTAATCTATTTTTACAACCCGTCCACTCGTTCCTCCAGCTTCGACATTCTTTCTCCCATCGACGCAACCGGTTGCCGGAGCTCACCCATCTCAGTTTTCACGCTTTACATTCTTCAGTAGCTTTTTTCATTTATTCACGGAATGCTCGGAAGTCCAAATAGACGTCTTGCAGTTCGTCGTTTGGTTGTGTCGAGTGCTGTGGTATGTGCCTGATCCTCTGCAACCGATTCGTCCATATCCATACGACTCCCACCCGTTGTGCGTATTGGAGTACTATCAGAGTTCGATCTGGGTTGTTTAGCCTTGCACTCCAGGCACATCCAGGAACCAGGGACCGTTAGGCCCACAGGGACACCGACATAGCCCTGTGGCACAAGGTATTACATTTAAGGCATGTTATCCCCGCAGCTGCCTTCAGCAATCTTCCGCATGCATTGCTTTTTGCTACTATTTTTAAGTAAAATTTATTACACTTTTTACACTGTCTATTTGTTTTTCACTGTGTATGGGTACTAAGTTTTGTAAATACAAACGTTATTACTAAAGTATAAAGTGTTAATTGTGGCCCGCTTTTAGCAATAAATTAAATGAGTAATGTATTTATAAGTTTTAATTGTGATTAAATAGCTTCAGTAATACAATTCCATTCTATATAAATGTTTGAAATACGCAGCGGCAAACGAACGCGTACCCAATTGATTAATTTTTTATGCTGAACCGGTCATTAAAATTTTGTCACCGGAAAAAAAGTTGAGAATAGGAGAAATCCATTTCACCTATCATTTTCACGCAATAATCTTCCTGAAATATTTTGTTTTATTTAGCTTCTAATAGATTATTCTGTAAATCCTGTAATTTGTTCAGCATGTTCAGTTTGTTTCGCAGGGATGCTCATAAGGTTTAGACTGAGACAAGTTGATTGCCGATTCCTTGATTTGTTTAATGGCGATGGGGGAGTCATACAGTTTTTTTTTAGGGGATATTTTGTTCATAGATTTCAGAAATGTTATTTTCAATTTCATGTTTGGCACTTAAAAGGTTTTATTTGAGGCTATTAATGTCACATTTAATTTCTTTCACAATTTCTAGGTCGTTTATTGATTCCATACTTCGTGATTTTGTTTCGTTGTAAATTTAACTAGTATTTTTATTTCTTCAGTAGATTTTGACTTACGCAACTTTGGTGGGGGAGAGACTGCAATGACATCAAGCAATGATTTTAAGCTTGCAAAGCTCTTTGTTTTCTTGTAGTGGCGTTAGTTGGTGATTTATTTTTTCATATATTAATTTGATTATCCCTTTGCTTTTGCACGCATACTAGACTTTTCTATTTCTTTTGTTCCATATAGTATAAAATCCCACCATACAACGACCTTCACCGAGCTGGTTATTGGATGAAAAGTATTTTATATGCAATTAAATATGCCAATAAATACAGGGTGTAAAAAAAGGCTTAACGAAGCCTTAAGCCTCGCATTAGGTTTATCAAACCAAAACGCATGTAACAAAAATAATCGCTGGGAAACGACTTTTTTTTGAGGCATTAAAAAAAATCAAGTATTTATTGCCCGCAATGTATAGCGCGCACGAAATGCTAGACGAGGTGTTGTGTACGTATGGGCTACGCGGGGCGGGGCGGGGGTAAACGCGGACCGCCTCGCTTTGCCCCTATCGCGTGTACATCGTCTTCGGTTGTAACTTGTAGGCAGGCACAACCTACTAAAATTGCACAGAACACAAATTGCTAAACAAAAGTACCTACTTACCTACTCTTCATCCGTGTCGTCCAGATCAGGCCTCTCCAAATGAACCAGCTGTGGCTCAAACTGTCGACCTCCCATCTCCAAACAAACACGCGCCCGATACCGCGTGTTCTGATGCACTCTCTCGAGAATGCCTCCTCGCACCGACCGCTGTTTAAAGTCTTCAAACACGTCAATGATTTTTTGACGCATTTCGTCACTCGATGTGCATGGCCGGTCAAAAACTCTGTCTTTCACGTAGCCCCACAAAAAAAAGTCGAGCGGTGTTAAATCTGGTGACCTGGCTGGCCATGCCTGAGGCCCATACCTCCTGATCCAGTGGTCACCAAACCACTCCGTCAGGCGTTCACGTACTGGCCTAACGATGTGAGGTGGTGCACCATCGTGCTGGAACCACGTCTCTCGCAGCTGGGCTAGTGGCATGTCATCCAGAGCCTCCGTCGTTCCATAAAGACGCAATGCTTCGGATGCATTGCCATGAGCCATCCCATTGCAGAACACCATGTTCACAAACTCACGAGCACTAAACTGATGCCAAGGCATTTCTAAAACACTTCACTGTCACGGGATTCACTGAAAAGATAACTGAACAACAACAAAAAGCACGCGAAAACAGAAAATTGCGATTTGCTAGCGGCTAGCGCATTCGATGACGTAAGAAACCGAACTAAATAAATTTCAAGTATGATTTTTGCTTTTGATTTCGCTGACGCCGCCAAACGCCGGCCTTGTGACCGGCGCTCTCGGTTTCCTATTGGCTCGCGCGCGCGCCGCATCGCTTGCGGCGCGGGGAAAGCCCCCGCTCCCCGCGAATCCGCGCTAGCTGCTCTAAGATTTTTAACCGACTTATAATGATTGCTATTTTCTTTGCTAAGGATTTTGATCAAAGGGACATGAATGAATTGTTTTTTTTTAGTAGGCAGTCATACCATGCTCAGTACATTTTATCATTTGTAAGTATTATTTTAAACCGAAAAAAGAAGGAATTCAGTCAAATGGCGGTACTAATACAGCCTTACAGCTTTATTTTTGTTTTGGTACATTTAAATCGAACAAAGTATTCGCTAAAATTTGCAATTCGTGATTTTTTGTATCTCAAAGAAGTCATTTGGTTGCTTACTGTAGTAAATAGTAATTAGAATGGTAAAAAGAAATTCAAAGAACATTAATGTTGTTTTTAGTTGAGTTTAATTTTACGAAAAAAGAAACCTTATTGCAATTGTACGGTTTAAATGAAGATAGAATGCAAAATTGTTGATAAAAGTTACCTACTTTTATCAACAATTTTGCATTAGATAGCATAGCAATTGAAATATGCCTAGCTATAAATTAACTAAACCAATCATTTAGATGGAATGTTGCCAAATCCTTTAATGCAGGCGTTTTCATCAACAGGACTTGAATCTTACGTATTATCCATTTTTCAGTAACTTATTAACCGATGGAACTGTAAAGTACTCATTACTCGTATGAAACGAAAAAAAATCTTAAGTCATGATGTGGTACTACGCTGCGCCTCATTTTGATGTTAGTTTAATCGACCAAATTATCCGAAAATAAAGCCAGTAAAGTGTAATTTGTGAAACTGTAGTGGGTGTAGGTGGTACGAGGCATGTCTTAATCTTCTAATGGTTAAAGTGTAGGCTTTTGATCGTAAGGTTCGATGTTCGAATCCTAGGCTGGCAACGCAAACAAAGTCAGAAAATCACCTACTTACTTAATGTATCAATAAGTGATGATTATGTAAATGTATGAGTATGTTGTAACGTTTGTGTGAAATGTACTCACAATGCTGTGTAGTAAATAAATAATGAATCTACCTAAAGTTAGATTCATTAAGATGTCAACTTATTTACTAGCGAGCAACTTTTAACTCCCTTCCGAAATTGTTCGGTTGTTTAGTAGCGTTAGAATGATTGCTATCTGTTTTGGTAAGGATTTCGATCAAAGGGACATGAATGAATTGTTAAGGCATACCATGTTCAGCACATTTTATCATTTGTAAGTATTATTGTACTACCGAAAAAAAAAGAATTCAGTCAAATGACAGTACTAATGCAGACATACAGATTTATTTTTGTTTGGTACGTTTAAAATGAACAAACTATTCGCTACAATGAATTTTTGTATCTCAGAGAAGTAATTTTCTTGCTGACTGTAGTAATTAGAATGGTGAAAAGAAGTACTAAGAACCTTAATTTTGTTTTTAGTTATGAGCTTAATTTTACGAAAAGAGAAACCTCATTGATATGCGCGTAGGTTTGCGCTCGGAAATGTTGCTAAACCTTTTTAGCTAGGCGTACAGGACTTAAAATTTCCGTATCCCATTTACGTAAGTAAGAAAAAAAAGGTAAACATAAGAGTTATGGTAAGCTCGTTGTGAGAGTAAAATAATTTGATAGCTTGTTTTCATTCGTTTAATCGAACGAATTATTCAAATTAAACTAGCAGCTTACAAATTGTACGGTTTTAATGAAGGTCGAATGAAAAATTGTTGATCAAAGTAGGTTACACAGATAGCATAGCAATTGAATTGATATGAAACTTTATTTTGGTTTTTGGATACGAGCTTAGTTATAAATTAACCAAACCAATCATTTGGATGGAATGTTGCCAAATCCTTTTATGCATCTGCATGCAGCCTGCGCGTTTTCATTAACAGGACTTGAATCATACGCATTCAGTAACTTATCAACCATTGGAACTGTAAAGTGCTCATTACTCGTATGAAACGAAAAAAAAACTTAAGTCATAATGTGGTACCTACTACGCAACGGCTAAAGCCTTATTTTGATGTTAATTTAATCGACCAAATTATCCGAAAATAAAGCCAATAAACTGTAATTTGTGAAACTTGAGTGGGTGTAGGTGGTAAGAAACTACGAGGCATGTCTTAATCTTTCTAATGGTTAAAGTGTAGGCTTTTGATCCTAAGGTTCGACGTTCGAAACCTAGGCTGGCAACGCAAACAAAGTCAGAAAAATACCTACCTACTTAATCTATCAATAACTGGTGATTAGTTATTTTGTTAGTTCATTAAAATCAGGATCAAGTGGTAAAGTCAGCAAGCCGTTCATTTAACTTTTCGAAGAACGACACAACAGCACAGCTACCAGCTGATCGTGCGGGGTGCGGGCATTGAACGAACGTTCATCGACCTCAACGCAAGCGTTACACAGCGAGTGCGCGCACACAATGAAGGACATTCGTGGTTGTGTGCGTGCGCGCGGTTTATTGCGGGTTGCTCTCTTTAAAGCGATTTTTATGAAAAAGTTGCAAACATTTTCAACATGTTTCTAAAGAAAAAAGTTTTGTTACAACAAACAGAAGATTTTCATGCAAAAATCTTGAAAAAAAAACTTTCACTTTGACCCTAATTATCTCAGGAACTATTCATTTCCTAATTTTCTTTCCCTTCATAATTTTTTTCAGGAAACCATACCTGGGGTATGGTTTCCTGAAAAAAATTATCGTACAAATGAGTAGAATATGTGGTATTCGGCTTCGTTAAGCCTTTTTTTACACCCTGTATGTTGCAAATGGGTTGACTAAAAAATTTCAGTCCAGAGTAGAATTTAAAAAAAACCACGGGTGAAAATGGGCCTGAACTTTACCGTCCGTTACACTGGTGAAATATAATTCAATATTTATTTAATGATTTTTTATTTCTATTGACTTAATATCACGATATTTCACAATGGGGTATTAAAGTATCATTTAAATAAAAACACAATTAACCCTAAATTGCTAAGAGTATTCTTCCAGTCCTAAAATGTTACCAGGCGTAATATGCGTTGATACATATATATTTTTTTCCTACAAAAGGTATTATTGCGATCACAGAACATAAAAAACGTTTATTATGTTTTGTGATTGCGATAATGCAAGTAAGTACACACTACTGTTTATTAGTTCAATGTATAATACAATAGAATAATTACGTATTTTTAAAATGTCTCTAATTAGAAATCGATATAAAGTTAATATTACATAGATGGCATTAGGATTTGTAAAAAAAGAAAAACAAATGTCAAGACTGTCAACTTTAATTTAAATTTAATTGAATAGATAATACTTTTCATCCAATAACCAGCTCGGTGAAGGTAAGGTCGTTGTATGGTGGGATCTTAGACTAATAAGGTTATAGAGTTTTTCTGACAGGCGCAATTAAATGCATATTTATTTTTGCATACAGAACAAAGTGTTCTAGTTTTAATCTTAACTTGCGACTTGTTTGTACTCTTAGGCAGGATCTAGTTTATAATATTGTAAACTAGTCAATCTAATTTTTTAAAATACACGATGAAATTTTAACCACCTTCCAAATTTTAATATATTAATCTATGAGACAAAAAACTAATGACGTATTTTTTCTTTTGGTATAGCATTCCAGTACAAAAATGTCAAGATAAACCACTTAGAAAATGTACACCAAAAATCTAAAATTTTTGATACGGCCGCCTAGCAACACTTTTTTTACGCGTTGCGCATCTCATTCGTTTATTATGACACTATTCATAAGTTTTTGATTTTCCCTTTATACCTTAACAGACCTTAAAAATTAAAAACTATATCGCGAAAAATATTTTCGGGTGACAACTTGATTTACATTTTTTACTTCATAAATAGGCTCTAAATACGATACTAAACACCTATAAAAATTTAAAAAAAATGGTTAAAATTTTATCCTGTATATCGCACAGCAAAAACACATCCGTTTTCAAGTATTCGAGACTTGAACTTAAAATTAGAAAGAATCAATGAACTTGATTTCAAAAGAACGCAAACCTTTGGCTGACTCAATAACTTTTGTGATTGAAAGATATTTTTACTAATTAACACAGCATTTAATATTGAAAGCTGATTAGGAAGCAAATAATACTACGTAAGTTGATTAATTAAGAAGTTTATATCAACAGATATTAAATTACGTGATTTGAATTTATGTTTTATTTCGCATACCATAGAATTATTTTAGTACATGACATGACATACATAACTGCATCATTTAATATCCCACCGCAAAAAATATTTTTAAATAAAGAAACAGCAGATTTTAGTTTTATATGATAAAATTATAGGTAACGCATTATGTTAATATTACTTTATTTTAACAATAAAATGTTCCAAATGTACCTTTGGAAGATATACACCGTGAAATTTTTGTGGTTGTTTTCCCGCAACAGAACGATTTACCTTTAGTAGCACCATCGAATCGTGCGAGTTATTTTTTGAAAATAAAGATATCGTTGTTCTCAACTAATCAAAAAAATAATCATCAACTCAAAAGCGTGAGATACGATAGTATCTTTACAAAATGTGACGTGTTTGGGTACTGCTTGCCGCACGAAATCAATGTTCAAAGCAAAAGAAGCTCAACGCGCTAAGTAATACAGCATAAACCGCACCGCGCGAGGGGCAATGACCCCGGCCGGTGACCGGCTGCGGCGCGGCTAGTACCATTGGTTCGAGGTTGCTTTCGAGTTTCGTTTATCACAATCGTGAAACTGCTATTTTTTTATTTGAATAAAAAAAAACTGCACAAATCTATTGTACTACTAAGATAGAGTCATTTTACTGCGGGAAAACAACCACTAAAATTTCACGGTGTATTGTTTTAAGTTAACGTTATCTATATCAAGCAGCCATAACGAAATTTTACCGGTATTTCAAGCCTTGTTCAAATTAAGAACGAATATGTATCACATAAGGTTATTGACTTATTGACATATTGATTACACCCTATTTTACTTCTGATATCAGAATACAGCACCGATGATCTTATAATTATACACCAATTGTAATTTTACTTCTTTTAATCTGATTACATGCTTGAACAATGTTTGCACAAATCATCGGCACCTTTTTAAATTTCCTGCCTTATATTTGGTGTATTGATGAAATAATCTATATTTTACTGTCATCGTGCGTGATATGTATTTTCATGACTTTTACGACACTAACTTGTTATTTAATATCGGCACGTCCATTTACATCATTTTGACTATACGCCCATAACGGCCATCATAATGAATTCTAGAATTACACGATCTGTTCTGTAATCAACATACCCTTGTGAATAATATCGTTGCCGCCCACTATATCATGCATGCCTGTTAAAAATCACGTGCCTAGAGTTCGAGTGTAACAAAATAATATCATGTAAATTAATCGATGTTTTGCCAGCATTTCAGCGCCTACAATTTTGTGACTAGAATTTATAGACAGCTACTATCCGATCAGAATATTTGGATAGGCAAAACTAAGTATGGATATTTGTCTACTCCATTGATATATTTTGTACTACCGCTGTTCATCAAAAAATAAAATGAAAATACTAAAGTGATTTCTTGTATAAATAGCTTAGTATTTCGAATAATAATTACAATACGTCCTTTTTTCCTACAATATGATATGACCACAAGCATAATAAATGCAGATTATTTCTGCTTTGATATAAAAGAACTTCAAACATGACGCCTTTGAAATCTAAAATATATTTTCCGCTTTCCTGTTGCGGGAATGAAAATCAATTTAAGCTAGAGCGTCACAAACTTTTGCATAGTGCTCAAGCGAATATTGAATGAAATTCCATAAGCGCAGAATTTGCCCTTTAATGCCTTCTTTGTTAGAGAGTGCACTAGCGTTTGTTGGAAATTTTACGGGCTTCGGATATACCTGAATATAATAACGTCTCTACTATCGTTAGCATATCGTGAGTTTCCGCTAATTTGTCAGCAAAGGCAATGCTATTGTTTGACTGCAAGGTGTTGATAGTGGTGCTTGTTTAATAAATGTATATTTTCATTATCATCATTATCGGCCTATATTTGTCCACTCCAACACAGGCCTCCCCAAAGGAGAATTGAGCCGTGACCGCCAAGCGCCGGCGGCTTGGCTATCGCAGTTTGACTAATTGTGCAGAGAAGAAAAGAGAAGCTGCTTCCCGTACTCTGGCGGTACTCCTTTAGGAAGAGATGGGGTAGTGCTATTCTATTTACGTTCCGACACTACACGGCAACATTCTCTGGCATTTTCCTAAAATGTCAACAATTGTTGGATTGTGCAATTTGTAGATAAAAATTTTCAAATGCTGATTAAGACTTTTGGCCTTCACGTTCAAACACCTATTTAGTTTTAAATTCATATTCTTAAGAAAATTATGAACGCTTAATTTACAACATCATTAGCGTTGGGCGTCCCACTAATAACGTACCCATTCAATGGATGGTAGAGTTTATTGAATTCAATGAGCTAAATGAAGAATATAGATTCTGTTGATATTTTATCATAGATTCTGTTGATATTTTATCAAAAAACTTTTTTTATGACAATATTTATTCTTAAATCACTCCAGTGTTTATCCTGGTAGTTTAAACGATTTTATTTATTTTGCATTTTTCTTGAACTAAGAAAGAACACTACTTTCGAATATACTATATATAATTTCGAATATAAAAGACCAGCGAGAGCTGGTCTTTTATATTCGAAAGTAGAATTGAAGTAGTCTAGTATGAATGAAAATGTAGATACTTAGATGTAAATAGATGTTATTTTGTCATTTGACTTTCTTACATTTCTAACCTATCAATTTGATTTAAAAGGGTTACAAAATGTGTGAGAAAAAAAGAAAATAAGTTAATCAAGGAATCTTATTTTCATTGCAGGACATAGGTAATATATTCATCGTACGTACTATCCTACTGAGTCTGAAGTCCCAAAGAAAATATATAACAGTTCCGTTTTGATTTCTAAAATAGCAGTCCGATGATGATTATGATATCATCAACTGCGTAACGGTGCGTTTAAAAATACATGACCCAGGTGAAACCACCATGTTTACCTTAGTGAATCGGAAACATCTGCCGGTTCCATTAACACGAAGTTAGTAACCAATGAGCATAGCTTTTTTTATTTATTTTCATTTAAATTTAATTGTAACGCTCACATCGATTGTAGAAGAATGGATTTTGTAAAAGTCGTACAAAATAGGTAACATACATTTTTAAGAGTCCTTTAACCATTGATACTGGTGTTGTTATATTATGAAGACTGATGTTAGCTGTATTCAAGTTTGTAACTTTAAGCTTGAGTCGTTCTATTCGGATTTATATTAGCTTTCCTAAAAGAACAGCCCTTTTTATTAAAGGGTCTTTGTCATTATTCGAGAGGTCGCCGCTCTGTACAAGGTATAACCAGTAATTGAATGTGTGCACGAGGCAACGACGCGGACATAAATGTTTTTTTTTTCGGCAAGGAACAGTCATAAAGTGGAGAACCAACCGCCTGCAGTAAATACGTACTCATCTCTGGAAGTCGATACTGTTTCAGTGTTGAAGTCCCGAATTATGCCCTCGCACAAAATAGGTTACGGAAGGAGCGCCCAGTGCGCAAACTCCGTGAGTAAAAGGACTGTGTCGTAACCGTAACTTATATGTATGTATGTGCTTGTTATGAGTTACTTTTGACATGTTCCGCCTTATGAAATCAGTATGCCTTTTGTAAAGCTCTGAGGTGTGCCTTCGTTTTATAACGAAATCTGCATTTTTAAATCTATACGAATATTTAAAAAAAATACTTTCTAATATTTATTTCCAGATTGATAAAGTCGATGACAGTTCATATTAAAACTAGCTGTTGCCCGCGACTTCGTCCGCGTCAATTTCTGTTATTATGATCGCGATTATTTTTGCAACATTTTCACTGATGCTTCGCTCCTATTGGTCGAAGCGGGATGATATATGGCCTAAAGCCTTCCTCGATTAATGGACTATCCAACACAAAAATAATTGTTCAATTCGAACCAGTACTTCCTGAGATTAGCGCGTTCAAACAAACAAACAATCAAACAAGCAAACTCTTCAGCTTTATAATATTAGCATAGATAAAATGTTCAATATATTGTGAGATGCTTGAACGTTATTTTTAAACGACTTGTGTCATAATCTGCTCAGGAATATGACTGATACTCACATAGTTAAACGTCTGTGCGTACATTCTAATCTCAGTGAGTTATGATAAAAGCCAATTTGTGTATACCCTAATCATTCGATCAAAGGAACCTAATTTTTTTTTTGCAAAAAGCTATTCGCCTGAATGCAGTGATAGCCACAATTAAACGTAAGGCTAAAATTAACACCTATGTAAAATTGCACATTCAATAAAAAAAAACCTTCATTTTAATTTCATTGTGTTTTCTAAACGGCCTATCTGAACCTACTCACATTTCAGTTTTTTAAGTCAGTTTCCTCAAAAACAAAAACTATTTTATAATTTGTTAAGCTAGTTACCGATGATAGTATTTTATGGTTGGGTCACAAAATTACCTTTAATTTAAAGTAGTTTATATATCAACATGTTAAAAAAACACACTATACTTAGGTAAACAAACGTGATGAAAGACGGTTTCTCCAACGAACTTCTCTCTTAAACTTCTTAATTTGGAAAAAAACAATATTAGCTGATAAAAAAGATAAAGAGAAGAACTAAAAACAGTTTTACTTAACTTCTTCTCCTTTGTTCGTTTAAGTATCGTGATTCGTCTCGTATCAGAATCAGTTAGAAGGCATTAATAATAGAATTAAAAATAATATTTATACGCAGTTTTGCAGTAACTTCTTCACTGAACAGATTACAATCCTTTTGGAACATAATGTTGAATTGTCAATGTTTTTAAAAAAATTTTTTCGTCAAAGAATTGACAGTGATTTTATTACGAAACCCTATTCATATTGGAACTTAACTGCTGAACCGTGTTTGTTATAGAAATTCATGTAGTGTAGTAAGAACTCATTGGTGCGCTAAGCAAAACCTGAGTTTCAAATTTCACCGAACAGTAATAGCAAGTATTTGGTTTATTAGCTTCAGTAATATTGTTAAAACGGCACAATTTCAAATTATTTTATACACCAATGACAATAAAATCAGTTTGGTTAGGTATCGATTGCAATCTGCTTTGATTCAGTACAATACAGACGCCGTATATGTATAAGTTATAATAAGCGATATGGTATCGGGACATAAACGATATCCAGCCAATTGGACTGAAACGAATTGGATCGCCCTCGATTTGTCGTAGTTCAATCCGCTTCCGCTGCATTTTGTTTTGCAATTTCCAATCGACGATGCATGATGTTCACTATTACATAAATAGAAATTGCATATTGTCGTCGGGAAATAAAACTAAGATAAATTCGGATTGAAACTCCAGATAATGCAATTCAAATTCAAACATTTCTGTTATTTCGACTTTCTGGACTTTTTAAAATAATAATTGGTTGCAAATATACTAGTATCTATGTCATGTATAGCAAGCGGGGAAATTTAGCCTTTTAGTCTGTTTGTTCTGAGTTCATCGATGCAGAAATTCAAGAAGTCACACAAAGAATGGACATCATGAAACCTCTCTTCCTATTTACATCGAATTACCTAGAAATACCCGAAATAACATATTCGTACACGAGTGCCATTTTATTCTTCGTGACCTGAAAGGCTTCCCCTAAAGTTTAACAAGGCCATCGGTATCTGAGGCAAAGTTTATAAAACGAGAAACTGTCAACCGTTCTGTAACTACGTTTATGTGTGTAGTCAAGTTTTGGCATGAATATTCTTATACTATGGCCTTGTTTTGCAACTTTATGTTATGTGGTACCTAATAAAAGTTTTTATTTTATGTTTACGTACGGGTAAGCAAACTTGGATTTATGGCGTCGGGCCGATGTGGATGACAAATTTTATCGATATTGGATTATGGGTGTCCGGCGTAGAGTCGATCGGATTTTATTGTCGAACACCATCCATTTTATTAGGATTTTCATCTATTCTTGGCTGGCCAAAACCTTTGTTCAATCCACATATTTCAGTTTACGAGAATACTTAAACAATTTTTAAAATTTTGTTTCAAATAACAATTTCACTAATGATTGCGAATATTTGCAGACAAAAGTACTGTTACATAATTATATTCTCGATTAAATACTGTTTTTTTTAAAGAAATGGGTAAATGTTCTATCTAATCCTATATTTCAGCGATGGGGGTATTAAAACAACTGTTGTCCGCCCTGCCTAATAGTTTTACTCGCAATATTTTAAACGGGTGTTACGACTTTGGTCAATTCGTCAAATTAGAAATAAAACAAATGGTAATTCGTCAAATCTTCTTTTCGTCAAATTATGCAATTTGCCAAATACGACATTAGTCAAGTCCATGTACAGTTGATTAAATAATAATATATTACATAGACATGATATATTAAATTTTAGAATGTCGAAGAGAGATTAAAAGAAGAACAGAGATTGTTGCTGTTAAGTGTACTTAAATCACTTGACCAATGTCGTATTTGGCAAATTGCATAATTTGACGAAAAGAAGATTTGACGAATTACCAATTTGTCTTATTTCTAATTTGCCGAATTGACAATTTGACCAATATCAAATTTGACCAAAGTCGTAACACCCTTTTAAACTTTAGTCAAACTAATTTTGCTGATGTTTTTTCTGATCCTACCTACGATCTTAAACTCGGAAACAGTTTGTATTTTTACAGTTCCGCTATGTCTACAATTTGATGAGTAAATATGTGATGTTTATTCTTGAGCTAAAACTCGTAGAGCTTTTATTGGTACACGTCATTCGCAGGTCTCCGATTTCGATTCGGTCAGTCTCGTAAGACTGTCTCTCTCTGTACGTGAGTCATCTGAGGTTCAGACGCACATATTGCTAAACTTATAGCTTTCCTCAAATTAGCGTTGGAGTCGAAACTGCGCATAGAATATCGCTTTGTCAACTATTCACGTAGATAACGCCAAAATTCGTTGTAAATCCCTTACGTTCATGCACTTGCTTTATTTCGTCCTGCGAGTCAGCTTATCTCTTTAAGAGCGGTCTGGTGGCCGGGCGGGCGCCGCGTCGTCTGTGCCGTACAAATAAAACCATCGGGAATCGTAGTTATCTTTGCCTTGACACGCCTCCTCTCGTCGGTGAATGCCTCTCCATGATACTGTATTTATTCTCTATAGATACTTGTAGCTTTACGCTCAAGTGAGGACATGCGCTTTAGTGGCTAGGAAAGGATTTGTTTTGCTTAGGATCCATACAAGTTTCTATAATCTCTCGGATTTAGGTACTTCTTTCATAAAACAAATATACATAGTTTATTCTTATTTGTATTTTATATTTGCCCAAGTAATACAGAGATTTGATTTTTATAAAGTGCGTTTGAACAATTCATCTGAATATAATATAATATTATTTAATACATTTATTGTTATACCAATGTACAGCAGCCAAGGACCCAGTCGTCCATAATGCTTTGGTATTTCACCGTTATTGCTTTTAATGCTATTTTACGAATAGTAACAGTTTGTACCTGCTAACTGTTAAACTATATTGGTAACTTTAATTTCGTCTGCTCCGTTTTGTGCCAATTTTCAAGTATATTTTAGTATGACTGGAACGATAACTATAAGGAAAATTTGGTTTCACAGTATTTACAAGGGTTCTCCCATTCTCCTTCTTTGCCTCTTCACACTAATGGGGCAATGCTATTTATGGGGTATCCTTGGCAAATCGTGGAACAACTATGCCTACATTAGGATCTCCAGTATTAATATTTTGGGTTGCCTTTGTTGTGCAGGCCTAGCATAATATCCTTTCTCGTGCTTGGGTACTGTAAGAAGCTATTGAAGTTGTTCTGACACAAGCGAGAGATCAACAGTAGCGTCTTCTTGAAAAAACTGCGATCGCCAAACCGTCTGCTAAGCGTGACGATTATGTTAAAAAGCTGTGGAATGATGATATGAAATTTTTTGGAGGTTTTAGAAATTGTTGTAGTATTCTTCATGTAACATATTTTAACAAAAGGTAGCCCGTGTTACCCGGACTATAATATTAAAGAATCGAATGATACCTCATTTACAGTTAGTTTAGCCGCTAATGCGGAGTGCACATAAATACATACATACAAAGACTGCTAAAATCGTAACCCTTCCTAGTGGCTTTGTTGTAATTGGGTAAAAAGCCAATTTGTTGTCCTCCTCCTTCTTTTTTACCACTACCACACCTTAGTTGTCTAAGGTAAATTAACAGCCTATAATCATTACACTGTGGGGAAGGCCTCCATCATTGAATTCAAGTTACCTCAGCAATTATGGCTACTAGCATAATCACCACGCTTGCCAGATTCGGGTTGGTGATCGCAAACCCGAGAAATGTTCGAAAATTCGAGAATTTTGGTTGCCCGACCCTGGGATCGAACTAGGGGTCCCGAGATCTTGTCCCGATATTTAAACCAATAGACCAACCGGGCGTTACTAGACCGATGTAGCGTTGTTTGTCTTAGTTATCTATTTCACTCTAAAGTGAATAAAAGTACTGAAGAAACCATGGTTGCTTAGGATTTTGACTCGAGAAAATATAAATTTAGGTAAGTACTTACTATGTAAAATTATGAAACAACAACATCATGTAAGTCGGTATTTGCGACGTGCAACTACGGCACGTAGCCCGATACGCTCTTTACCGTTTTAATAAATAAACAGAAATAAAAACGGTTCCAGTCTTTTTTCAAGTTGTTTGATATCTTATCATAATAGCATATTAACACTGTCTTGTGTTTATCTAGTTTATTATTGTGTTTTGAAACTAGAGCAATCCTTATTTTTTATCGTATCATTGTTAAGCTATGATGACTTAGATATCCATTTCTTAGTCAGTAATATTTACCATGCAAGAATACGTTTTGCAAACGCGCAATATGGAGAGCAAACTATGCATTGAATTCACCGTGCTCTGTACAGAATTTATTTGCAAATACAGAAATCGTCTTCTAGTGCACAGTCAGTCGAAAATGAAATGCCATTTCCTTTTTTAATTTTAACATATTTTAGACATCGCATATAACCTATTTAATTTTACAAATAGATATCCGAATCATCCTTGAAGGATATTCATACGACTTTATGAAGATATATCAATGTTTGATGGTTATTATTTATATCCACAATTATTTAAATTGCCAATTGAAGTAAATAAAATTACTTAATAGTGTATTGTTTCATTTAAGAAATTGTATTGTTTACGCGTTCGTAACATTTATTATTCTACACGGATCATGATTTGTGTTACCCGATTAAATTAAATTGTTAATTATTTATATTGCGGCAATCATGTAGGAAAATTTATTTGTAATACTTATTCTATTTATAGGGATAGTAATAATAGTAATATTTGTTACAGGTGGACTGCCCATTCATTGTATGTATGACGTACGCGTTCCACACGCCAGACAAACTGTGTTTCATACTTGATCTGATGAATGGGGGGGATTTACACTACCACTTATCGCAGCATGGCGTCTTCAATGAGGCTGAGATGAAGTTTTACGCCGCTGAAGTCATCTTAGGTTTGTACCAGTAATCACTAGTTAATTTGCTGCAAAAACTGACTCTGATGATATCTATTTACCGTCTGTCCAAGCATCTTAAGTCGTTTTGATTTTTCGTTCCTTACCGGTATCGAGATCCTTAGAGGAGGTCTATGCCCATTTGTGTGCGTTGTTTGGATGTTATGATTATAAGTTAATTCACTGCCGAATATCCACACACATCGTTACTATAAGGAACACAGATGTGTTACACTGCCAGATGTCGTATATTGTTGACAATTAAAAAAATTAGAAATTATTGATCACCTATACGAAGTTCCACCCCCCTTTTTACCCCCTTAAAGGATTATTTCCGGGATGAAAACAATCCAATGTCTTTTTCCAGGGCTAATTCTATCTACTTTATTTGATATTTTAACAATTAAATTGCAATTATAATATCAGTATATAAACTTGAAAAATTATTATGTCTCAGGCGGGAAAAATTCGCGCTGTGTCGCAGTGTCTCGGTGGCTTAATGGTATAGCGCCCGCCCGGCATGCGAGGAGATGCGGGTTCGAGTCCCGCCTGAGACATAATAATTTTTCAAGTACAATATACTGATATTATAATTCCAATTTAATTGCTAAAATATCAAATAAAGTATATAAATAGCTGTTTCATCTTAACTGACTGTCAAACATCTGCAAAGATGTTTCTTTCGGGTGTTAAGGAGGCAACGCTGGCTTACAGCGTTAAGAATATGCTTGAAAAATTCGCGCTGAGTCGCAGTGTCTCGGTGGCATAATGGTATAGCGCCCGCCCGGCATGCGAGGAGATGCGGGTTTGAGTCCCGCCTGAAACATAATATTTTTTTAAGTTTATATACTCATACTATCTCTTTACCAAATTCCATTTAATTGGGTCTTTTTTGAGTTCATTTGTTGCAAACATACAAAAATACAAATCTTTCCTCTTTATAATGTTGTGTATATGATGTATGATATGACAATGCAATTTGCTGGCTTCGCCACTAAAATATATAAAATATACTAGCTGACCCGGCAAACGTTGTTTTGCCATAAAAATGATTAAATTACTAAAATGGCTATTAAAAAATAGGGGTTGGTGATAAAAGGGTAAAAATTTAGGGTTGTATGTATTTTTAATGCCACATTATAGAAAAATAAAAACAAAAAATTTTGTTTAAAAATTAAAAGAAAAATGTTAAGGGAACAACCCTTATCACTTAGGGTTAAAAAAAAAAATAGTAGCCGATTGTCAGACCTACTGAATATGCATATAAAATTTGGTAAAAATCAATTTAGCCGTTTTGGAGGAGTAAGGTAACTAACATTGTGACACGAGAATTTTATTTATAAGATAAAGTTGTCCGGAGCTTACCATTTTAAAAATTTGTTGTGCTGCATCGCTGATACGATGCACTAAGTTGGTAACTTATCAATTATTGTTGTGTTCAGGTTTGGACCATATGCACAAGCGCCATATAGTGTACAGAGACCTGAAACCCGCGAACATTCTGCTTGACGAACATGGTCACGTTCGAATATCTGATCTAGGACTCGCTTGCGATTTCTCTAAGAAAAAACCACATGCCAGTGTGTAAGTATTTATTTAATATTTATTTTCAGAGTGATATTTACATAATCTCTATTTAGAAATAATACTATTACTGATAAAAGTTTTTACAATAAGATATATCGTTTTTTAGTGGTACCCATGGGTATATGGCACCTGAAGTCCTGTCAAAAGGCACCGGCTATGATTCGTCAGCTGACTGGTTCAGTTTCGGCTGCATGCTGTATAAACTGCTGAAGGGTCATTCACCTTTCCGCCAACACAAGACTAAAGACAAGCACGAGATTGACAGGATGACTTTGACCATGGTAAATATTTTTTGTTGACTTTCTTGCGTCAGATTGTCGAAACTTTAGGCAGGTGTCGGGATTAAATATGTTATCTTCGAAATACAAATCATATCTCTGTTACTCTCTCTCATAACTTGATTTTAATTTATTGTATTGTTCTCTTGATGCAAAACAGAAACTAAAGAAACTTCTAAAACGTAAAGATTCTTAAAAAGGATGAGATGAAAGCTGAACCCCTGCTGCATTCACGAGAATTGTACGATAACAGCGAACGCTGAGGCATTTAAATATCTACATAATACGGACTTTGTTGCTTACAAACTTTAGTATTAACTAACGTAAACAAAAATAAGCTTTAAATAATGTTACTACCAGTTATATTACCTACAACCAATGATATGTTAAAGTATAGATATGTTACCTTCATAGTAATTTGCGTATTGAATCTGATCTGAGCAATCCAAAACTGCAAACATTGACAAGTTTCACTGATAAGCAAAACAAAGAATGCGAAATAGCACGCAAATGAAAGAGATGGCAATAATTTTTTATATGATTAGATAATATGCTCGTGACTGCACTCGACGTGGACGTTGCAAAATCCGTCAGGATTAGGGCGTATTTAAGTCTTCACAACGCGCGCGCTTATAACATATCAGCTTCGTTGTAATATAATATCATTGCCTACAACGTAAGATTCTGACAATGTAACGTAAATGATCTTTTACCTTATTAGTTGCATCGCGTGCGTTCAAAGCTATGATTAAAAATATACTCGTGTGAACTTCTACAACACACCTACAATATTAATTGTTGTCATGATTAATTGTGTATCTCACACAAAACAATGAAATGGCACATAAAAAATACTGTAACATTAATTGTTTAAAACGATAAAGAATTAAAAAAACGTTGTAGATATAATTAATTTCCGTGCAAAAAAGTGAGTATCAATTCAGTGTTATGTTTGCAAATTTTAGTTACATGTCTATTGTTTTTGTGCACATCGTTTAGATTGAGCTGATACAGTGCCGGTTACGTTGAGTACGTAGTTTAGTTATTTTTTATAATGCTTTAATATTTGATAAATTTTGTTGATAATTTAATTCTATGTGCAACTAAATACAATAAGCCCACATTCCGTATCTGATATATGATAAAAAAAATGCCTATATGTATTTCTGTTCTGATAATAGTAAAAAAAGATACTTCCGATGTACGCCCCATTGGTCTAGTGATTTAAGTATCGGGCAAAGATCACGAGGACCTGGGTTCGAGCCCCGGGCCAGGCAATATTCCGAACATTGTTAGGGTTTCGGCAAGCGTGGTGATTATGCCTGTACCCTTCATTGCTGTGGTAACTGGAATTCAATGATAGAGGCCTTTTGCCCTGCAGTGGGATGATTGTAAAGGCAGTTACTTACTATGGATTTATTATATTTATATATGCAAACTTATAGTTTTATCAAGAATTAAAACATAGGATCATTAGTTTAAGCATGTCGTTATTTTCAATGCACTTTGTGACTATTTAATCGCTAACTATTTAGCTCGCATTTCACTTAAATCTCAGTATGTAAAACCATTAAAGTCAGTTTTATTTTTGCACGTAGGCCCCTGGAGGCGCTTTTACACGTCTCAAAAGATTACACCTACAGTCGCGCTATGCAGCTTTTCGTTTGATCATAGTTAAAATTATTATTTATAAAAATATGGATGTTGTCAGTAAAGATGGAATCACGTCTGCAATAGAATTACAATGTGTTTCAGAACGTGGAGCTGCCGGAGTCGTTCAGTCCCAGCCTGAAGAGTTTGCTTGAGGGGTTGCTTCAGAGAGATATCAACAAGCGGCTTGGCTGCAAGGGACGAGGGTAAACAACTTTCAAGTATTTATAACTACCACACAAAAATAACGCTAAGATGTATGATAATATAATATTTTTTAAGACGTTACACTGGGCCACACAGAGCCATCTAGTCCCAGATTAAGCTACTACTATAATCTGTTTAGGTTATAGTTATGGGGTACTAGATAACTGATAAACTAACCTATATACTTTTATTTAATACTTATGTACTTATTATGCATAGAAAAACACCCAGACCAGAACAAACAGATATTTTCATGCACACAAATATACGGGATTCGGGATTCGAAATAATACACAACTGTTCGGGGATCGAACCCGCGAGCCAAGGCTCAGAAGCAGAGTTTACTACCACTAATCAAAGTGGTTGTCAAAATGATACTGGTTATACAAAATTTTATTTGAGCCGATTTGACCATCATTTCTTTGTATAGTTACACGTATGATATCCATAGACATATAACTTAGCTACGAGCTATAATCCAGCTTGATAAGGCAGTTTTTTTACACACAAAAATTATAAACGAACTATTCCCCTTACAGCGCTGATGAGGTGAAAGAGCATGTATTCTTTGCCGGCATCGACTGGCAGCAAGTGTACCACCAGAAGTATACGCCGCCTCTTATCCCGCCGCGTGGTGAGGTCAACGCTGCTGACGCCTTCGACATCGGCAGCTTCGACGAGGAGGACACTAAGGGCATCAAGGTTAGCAATTTATGCTTCTGGTTAATCACCTCCTTGTAAAAAATTTTCCCGCCTCAAACAGAATTTAAGGCAGAGAAAAGGCCTGACTCTTGTAGAATTAGATGTACTTAAGCTAAGTTAGCAAAACAGGGCCCCAATTCCGCTAATTTTCAAATGGCTCAATAGAATCGCAATTGCATCTCAATTGTTTATTTTGACACATTTATTATGGTAGTAATGTCAAAATATACGATTGAGATGCAATTGCGATTCCGTTGAGCCATTTGTAAATTAGCGGAATTGGGGCCCTGGTCGATTGATGGTTAGGTATTGTTTTCATTTGAGTGAATACCCTTTTTAGCTCATTTTATGTCAAGTGAACGCTTTTGAAAACTGAATAATTTGGAATCCCAAAAATTCAGACCAAATAGGAATACAATGTACAGATACACATCAACATTGCCAACCTAACTTTTAAATCTATTTACACTGTATGGTCACTTATTTGCGTGATGTCATATGAGGACTGCAAAACGATTTTATATAATTTATTTTATTTCCTTTAATTCTCCTTTCTCATCCTTTAGTGATTTGATGACACCAGTCTTGATAAGTCACATCATCGTCACATTTGTTACTATACGTACTTAAGTTACTATAATTAAGTTGATATTTATATTGTTCAGCTGACGGAAGCAGACCAGATGCAGTACAAAGACTTCCCGCTGGTGATATCAGAACGCTGGCAGTCTGAGGTCGCGGAGACGGTGTTTGAGACCATCAACCAGGAGGCCGACAAGATGGAGCAGAAGAAGAAGGCCAAACAAAAGCAAAAGTTTGACGCCGATGAAAAAGGTAACAATAAATAAATAAAAAATATTTTCAGACATGCCACACTGGGCCACACAGAGCCATCTAGTCCTAAACTAAGCTACTGCTAAGAAGCTTGTCCTGTTGACTACTAGACAACCGATAAACTTACTTCTATATAATTATGTATGTTTTGTAAATATATACTTATAATACATAGAAAACACCTAGACCAGTACAAACAGACATGTTCAAGCACACAAATATTTATACTGTGCTTGGATCGAACCCGCGACCCATGGCTCAGAAGCAGCGTTTAGTTTTACTACCACTGATCCAAATAGTCGTCTACAATGGATAGTGATAAGAAGTCATGTTTTATGTTTGTAAAGTTTGGGAAGCCGTGCGTCATAATCATCATCTACTTTTATGAGTTCACTGAAAGATATATGCCTCACCCAGCTTATACCAGCCCACCTTGCGTAGACCATAGCTCCGCCTTGTCTTAGGCCGTCCTACGCTGTGTTTTGTTTTCTGTCCGCCATAGAACAACTGGTTCAAAAACCTTCGATAACAAAGCCGTGTAAAACGTATGTCTCCAGTAAGACGTTATTCTACTTAGAAAATGCTTTTGACACCTACTCATATGGACATGTTTAAAATTGGTTACCATTCACTTCTTTCGGTTTTATTCATAAGGTTTATCCATACCCCTATCTATTGTACAATATTTTTTCCTTTATAATAAGTCTTTTAAATAAATAAGACCCAATGGAATAACCACAATAACACTACACTACTTAGTATGCGCGTGAGCGGTTCCACCGTGTTCTACAGTCGCAGTTTAACCACTATTATTGCACATTTATTTTGTCATAGGTCTGACTCATTCGGAAAAATTAAAAAAACTCAAGCAACACACTCTCAATAGCTTACCATTAAATTGGTCTAATATTACTTGTAGACATACTGTAACTGACGATCAAGTTAGTGTGTTGGTGCGTGGGTCCGCCATCCGTCACGGGTTCGATTCCCCGTCGGGTCAATTTAGAAAACTATTTTCTGTAATGTGGGCCTAGGTCAGGAAAGGGTTTTTTAAGCTATTGCATAGCTTCTATCGCGGGCCTTGAGCGTGGAGACCGTATCCAGAAATTCCGTAACGAAAATAATCCTAACACCCACACCCACACACTCGAACAATTTTGAATTTCCGAAATTTAAAAGAATTTAGAAGAAAATAATTATTTTGACAGTATGGTTGCCTATGGTAACCATATCTGCCAAAATAACAGAAAAATTTAATTACAAACTCAAAAGTCAAAATTAGAAAATACATAAAATTAAGCTATTGCATAGCTTCTATCGCGGGCCTTGAGCGTGGAGACCGAATCCAGAAATTCCGTAACGAAAATAACCTAACACCCCACCACTCCGACCGGCACAGCGGTGATACTTTTTAGTTTTATAATTGCATAAGTTGATAAAAAATGCTATGCAATAGCTTTACCGCGGCAGTCTCCGAGTGCCACACGTCTTTTTTTATTTTTTTTATTTATTTATTTAATATTCGGGAGCCCAACAGCGAATGCAACATAAAAACATTAACAGATAAGTAACAAAAAGCCAATAACAGGTCCTCGTAATTAACAAATTGACCTCATTACCTTACCTTATTAATGTTGGGGATAATAGTCATGCTTCGGAAGGCACGTTATGCCTTTGGTCCCGTCTTCTGTCGCAAACAACTCATTGAATATCAAAGGCCTGTAATGAGCGGCTTGGAAAACTGACACTAGACTGACAGACACAAGACAGAATCGAAGTATAGTCATGCAAATAAGCAGACTACACTTCGCCACCGTCAGTCGTAACAGGTTTTTCGAAAGCTGTTACTGAGTTATTGTTTTGGTTGAAATAATTCCCAAATATTATTCATACTATTCTTAAACAACTTGTATTATATTTCAGAGTCGGACTGTATTCTACATGGCTACATCAAGAAGCTAGGTGGGCCATTCGCAAGCGCGTGGCAGACACGCTACGCGAAGCTCTATCCCAACCGGCTCGAGTTGCATCTAGAGAACAGCGCCAAACCAGAGATGATACTGCTCGACTCAGTAGAGGAAGTCTCTTCAGACCTCGTGTCCATCAAGGGTGAACAGTGCATCGTGCTCCGGACGAGAAACGATACCAAGATCGTACTTACAAATACGGTATGTGATTATGGTTTGGTTGATGTAAAAAAAAACACAAACGTCCTCACCAAATGAGCAGCCACTGAACATTTGGGTAATCTTTTACGTTAATCTCATGTCCATCTATGTCGCATGTCTATAAGTCATGTTTGTAGGGTTGAATTTCAAAGGCTGCTTATATGTATTTTAAAAGTCGGACATTCCGAGGTGACATATTGGTATGGGACTGTGTATCTTAGTCCTTAACAGTTTATCTTCTTAAAGATCGAGTTGCGATATGTTGACCACATTTTTAGGGTTCCGTACCTCAAAAGGAAAAAACGGAACCCTTATAGGATCACTTTGTTGTCCGTCTGTCCGTCCGTCCGTCCGTCTGTCAAGACCCTTTTTCTCAGGAACGCGTGGAGGTATGAAGCTGAAATTTATATCAATTACTCAGGTCTACTGTCCCTTGAAGCTGTGAAAAAATCAAACTTCTAAGCCAACGCAATCAAAAGATACAGCCGTTTATGCCGCAAATTTTCGACACTTGCAAGGGAATCAAAACCTACAGGGTGCTTCCCGTGAACTCAGAATCTTGAAATTTGGTACGAAGCAACGTCTTATAGCATAGATAAAGGAAAAATTACGAAAACCATAAATTTTTAGTTACATCACATAATATATTTTTTTTTAATAATTTTAAACTTAGTACCCATTTCCTCATAAACGCGTAGAGGTATTAAATTGAAATTCATACCAAATACTCAGGTCTATAATACCTTTAAGCTGTAACAAAATCAAACTTCTATGTCAACGCAATCAAAAGAAACAGCAATTTAAGCTGCATATTTTGAAACTCGCAAGTACTCGCAAGGGAATCAAAACCTAAAGGGTACTTCCAGTCGACCTAGAATCTTGAAATTTGGCATGAAGCAACGTTTTATAGCACACATAAAGGAAAAATTCCGAAAACCTTAAATTTATGAACGAACTTTGTAAACCTTGCAGGTTTGTACGGAACCCTCGGTGCGCGAGTCCGACTCGCACTTGGCCGGTTTTTATTTTATTTAAAACATCAAGTTATAATCTTGATTACAGCGCCTGCCTTATCACACGTATTACTAGACAATGTCGAACAAGTCTACTAATCCACAGTCAGCCAATCAAGACTTGATCTAATCTATCTATCTATTCCAGCCTCAAGAAAACATTGCTGGGCAAAAGTATTTTCCCCTGAACTTCATCTGGTCCTAAATTGATTAATTAAACTGCTTATACTTCCATGAAAACTGGATTTTTAATGATGTCGGTTCATTAACATTCTTACGTTCGAGTCATCAGCAATGCTTTTAAATTAACGTAATCATTCAATTTGGTTTTTTAATTGCCCAAAACTTGGTTTCTGTATCTATTAAAAGTATCATATAAGTAACTTTTAGTTGTGAGTGGCTTCTGATATTTATGTATATAACTAAACTAGCTGTTCCCCGCGACTTCGTACGCGGCAATTTCTGTTTTTCACTGATGCTTCGCCACTATTGGTCGCAGCGTGATGTTATATAGCCTAAAGTCTTCCTCGATACTTGGACTATCCAACACAAAAATAATTTTTCAATTTGAACCAGTACTTCCAGAGATTAGCGCGTTCAAACAAACAAACAAACAAACTCTTCAGCTTTATAATATTAGTATAAGGTGTCATTAGAAAGTTGATACAAAGATTGTGCTCCCTAAACTTAATTTAAATTATCTCAATATACATTGAAAACCAAAAATTTTACGGCTTATCAGTAATTTTGTGGTTATTGTACTTTTCCGTCAATTGACAAGTACAATAACCACGAAATAACTGATGTGATGATAAAATCAATTAAACGTAACATAATACAATTCTCTTTACAGGACGAGATCGGTCTAAAGGAGTGGGCGCTATCGCTCCGGTCCGCGCACAAATGCTCTCAGGAGCTTCTAGCTTCTATGGCTAAGAAGGCGGGCAAGATCTACGGCACCGACGGCGCTAAGGATGCGATGGCGCTCGCCCGCCCCCCGCCGCCCGCCGCCTCGCCCGCGCTCGCGCGTGCGCCCAACGGGAGCAACTAGCACGAGCTGCCCGCGCCCAATAAGGGCGCGAAGATGTTCCGCCGCTCAAAGAGCGCCGCGCAGCTCATCAAGTGAGCACGCATGAACATAAGCTGCGGCACGTCACTAGAGCTGGGAACAAATCGGACGCGGCTGTCAGCATTTTGGGACGTGGCTTGCAGACGCGTTCCAACGCCTATTCCACAAAGAACTGTTGATGAAGAAACATGTCGTAGTGAAAGTGAGGACGAATTTTTAGGATAAGCTGCAGCTGCTATAAGTTGTCCACTTAGAAAGAAAAAAACGAAGCGTTTGGGTCCATGACATAAATAAAGAAAGAACGGAGTCTGGTGAATTCCACACTTTGTATCCACATTTATTAAGAGATGAACTCGATAATTCGTTTGTTCATTACGTAGCCCGTGCATACCGTCCGTGGACGTTTTCGGCTGACAAAAACATCCAGCGCGCCAGATTTCCATCATACGTCCGAAAGCTGAAGGTTAAACAGCTTAGTGTACACTAAGCTCGTTATTCATTACCTAGATAATTAAAGTCGCGACTATCAGCCGCGTCCATCAACCGCGTCCGATAATGTGTTCCCAGCTTAACTCCCGACGCGCACACTCGGCGGCGAACGCTGCGAGCGTATCACGTATATCAACAAAAATCTGTGTCAAATGTGCGTACCATGGAATGACAGACAATTAACGACTAATGGCTTAGTTGAGTTACTGTGTACTAGTGTGTTTGCTGTGCCCCGTGCCCCGCGGACTAGTGCCGTGTCAGTGCCTCGTACCCGCGAGTGCCGCGCCACGTACGTGCCCGACCGAAGCGGCCCGCCCGCTCTAGTTCTAAGAACCATAGTGACTTTTAGGACTGCCAATTATTACTAAACGAATGCTGGTCGCATTTTATTGTTGTACGAATTAATGTGATAGGACCGATCAAATTATAATAAAAATTTATAAATATATTTCGTTTACCTGCAGAGATCTTTCGATTGTGGATAATAAACTTTTGTAATCATTTGCACCGATTGAATTTTGTAATTATCGATGTGAAAGTTCTGGATGTTGTATTTAACTTCGTAGTAGGTATTGTAAAAATTAATAACTTATAAATCGAGTAGATAAGTATAGCGATTACCTTATGTGTTTGTGCAATAGATCAAAATATTATTAAAAATTAAAATGTAACTAACGGTCAAACTGGTTATCAGAAATTAGTATGTCTTGAAGATTTTGACAAATGAATTGTTCGTTGTACGTATACATAGAAGCTTCAAATTAATCAATTCATATTGTAATTAGAAATTCTAGCACTTTCGTTACACCTCCAACTATTGCACATGAATTATGATATTGTATTACAGTTATTTTGTTTTATATCTGGTTGCTCTCTTGTGCAATTATGGTTATTTTATGTTGAAATAGTTCCTTTTATGAAATATTTGGAACAAACATAATAATGTTATTTATTGAACAGTACTTAAATTATGTACCTATTACACATTTTGTGTTCCAAGCTGACTATTGCAATAACTTTCATTGTTATTTATATAATAGAATCAAAATGTAAGTAGATCTAATGAAAAATCTCTTTATTATATCTAATATCTAGAGGCAATACTTTTCTAACAACATTTAGGTGTGGTAATACTATAACAATAGATGTAAAGGCAATATTTAGATAAATTTTAAAGCATGTTTAATGTCCATGAATTTGGGATTTTGTTCTAATATTTATTCCATAGACAATTTATTATGGCATGGCCAAAATGACTTTTTGTATGTTGTGTACGTTTATATGTAAACCAATGCAAATTTTGTTTGAAAAAGTGATTTCATGGCGTCTGATGCAGATTTAGTTGCAACATATTTTATATTATGATTGTTCCATTTGTTGCCATATGATTTTAAAGAAAGGTGTTATACTGTGTTTGTGGTTTACTCAGATTTGGGACTGTGAAGTGATGGTAAATCGGCCATGGCGTGATGATAAATGATACTAAGCAATATGAAACTTATCGAAGAAGGTAACAGGGTGAACCGATGTCATGGACGTAAAGATATTGTTCGCGTGTAAATACTTTACTCTTATTAGATTACTTTGGCGACATTTTGAGCGTAGTATAGTTTGATGCAATAGATTAGACTTTATGTATAAATATAATTATCGATATTGGATAATACGTCATCATTAGCAGAATATATAATATATTATGATGCCTAAATTAGATAATAACGGCATTGGTTTGCTGCTCTGACAAGTATTTATGAATTTAAGTTATGATTTTTAGAATATTTTCATATCCTAGTTGATGCAGTATAGCGATATGTAATGATATCTGTAATGACATTATTGGTATATTGTCATGATAACTATTAGATGCTAGTCAATTGAATTTTACTGCACTCATTGATTTTAATGAAATTAAATAAAATTGTAATGTAATAGTTCGAGCAGTATTATAGGTTAGTTGTTTGTTTCTTGATGAAATCATTCTATCTATTGTGATATATCTTTAAATGCGTAGTTACATCAGGTTAGTCATATTCTCTGTATGGAGGGATTTTAATGTGATTGTGTACTTAGAATTATTCAGACACCCATGAGTAACAAACATTTTTTCCAATTTATTATAATACAATAAATAAATAAAGTTAAGTAGATCAATTTATAAATACCTGCGTTTAAATCTAAAATTGCCAGTATTTATGGATTGCACTACGGAAGTACAAAAGTTGATTGAATAGCATTTGAATAATAACGTTTTTTGTATTATATTTGACAGTCATAGTAGTTGGAAATATTCAACATTCCGGAATGCCAAATTAGCTTACTATAGGGGTAATTAATGCATTTAAGAGATTTTTATTTATTTATGTTAACTCACACGTAAAGCAGGCACATGGCGTAGTGTGGATTATTTTATACCTTGAAGGCTAATATGAAAGTAATACTAGGATTGACGCACAGCAGTTGGATCTGCATCAGACGATGTTACAATACCTCCTTTAGGAAATATTTTTATTGTGAACCTACATTACGTGTAGTAAATTGTTTATTTAATCAATATGGTGTTTTAATTGTAGTTTTTGAAGAACATTGTTTTGAGCACGCTTTTTAATAGCCACACTATTTTATAAACCACTCCTTCTTCGGCGTAACACTTACTTATGTGACCACGAGAAAGTAAGTAAGTTAGACACCGATGTGTTATTCCCAAATACTATAGAAGAAAACCAACGTAGAAAAAAAGAAGTAATTTTCGAAAGAAGAATAAAATGTTACTACCATAAGAAAACCGAATATGATTCTAACTGGCACCATTTTGAACTTTTGACCAGTATTAATTTAATAATCATAGATCTAATACCTATAGATGAATAAAATCGATAAATGGTAATGATATTGACAGATCTAAGTAACCATTTTGTATGCCTGCGCAAATGTACTACTTAGTTAGAGCAATTAGCAATTGTAAATGGTCTCAAAAATTTGTGGAATACATTCTACCGTATAATAAATATTAATTAAATCACACTATTTTAACATTACACTTTGGATTATACAAAATAGATGTACCTTCATGGTGTCTATACAGACGTGTTGGTTATTCCAATGAATAATGTACGTCATCTAGTGTTTATTTACCAGTATGTCAGTTATACTTTCCAAATTGACAGCAAATATCAAAATGTAAATCCAATTATTTTATAGCAAATCACTGAGCAAGTAATCACTACTAGCAAATAACGATAATCAATGTAAGAAACTGCAATGATAGACGACATAGTATTCTACACCTCGCTCTTCATATGCATCTCATTAAGCAGTTACTACAAAAAGATTGAGAATGTCGAAGCAAAGCGCAACTATGGTGTAGGACTGGGTATCCTGGTGGCTTTCCTGATCTGTGGCCACCATATGTATCACACAGTGTTATTGATGTGGGGAAACGTTATAATAATCAAATGTTGCGATAAACGGTGAGAAGAATTGTCGGAAATGCTAATTAAATGCCTAACAACAATACAATAGAAATCCTTGGTAAACCTAAATGTTTCTTCTTTTGGTGCAAAAGTTAGGCAAGCTGGTCAACCTTTGGATTCCCAAACATCTATTTCCGATCGATAAATCTCAAAAAACGAATATTTGATTAAAAAAATATGTAATAGGGGTTAAAGTATGAAATTGCCGATTATTTTCCCACTTTTTATTTTGTTTATAGCTCTTAAGTATAGTCGTATTATTGCGTAATTCTTTTTGTATTGTATCAAAAACTAAATAAAGAAACTTTTGACTAAAAAAAAAATACAATACTAGTGCCTATTACTGCAAAGGAATTCGCTGAAAAGACCCCTTACAATGTGTCAGCTGACCTTCTTGCTTCAATTAAGTATATTTGTATTATATACTTTGATTTTCAGAAATTTAAATACTATAATGCGTAGCTTTATAACCATCTAACTTTCACCTTTAATTGCATCGAAAACGGTTCAGGCGTTTTTAAAAAAACTAAAAAATTGTTAGTATGGAAAAATTACTTTTCTCGATTTCGTCCATATAAAACGGCAATTACATACTTTAACCCCTAATAGTAAAATAGCGGTTAACGTTTAAAGGTCTTGGTAAAAAGTTGTAGAATCAAAAATGCATTGCGTATTGCTGTATATTATTCATTGCCATAACTTATCATCAGAGAGAGCCTAATTACTTGTTACATGACCTAAGGTGAACAGTACAACACAAACAACACATAAACGAGCTTTCCTATTTCAGCTACGTCCACCAAATAAGCATGGTATACACCTGGACCTACCTGCTATACTTGCATTTCAACTTGAGCTGCGCAGTATACGTTAAATGGTTGCACCAGACGGTTGCTCTAAGGCTGGTCGGGCTAGCGTTTGAAATGAGCTCGGTGGAAAAGGTGCGATCATCCAGATCTATGAGTTCACTAAGAACAATGGGTGACTCTGATGTTCCACTCGCAGAACCCTCCGCTGTGGATATTATTTCGTACACTTATTTCTTCATTGGATTACACAAAGGTAGGTATTTTTTCTAGATTTTTTTATTTGGTATTCAATTCTAAAGGCATCATCGGCACTTCGGCAGTGAGGAGCCGCGGGCTAGCGACTGCTTTTTTTGTTTAGATTTTTTTAAAGTTTGTCATTGCAAAATTTGACAAAAATTTAGAAAAACCAATTTTAACTCGCAGAACCATGAAAAATCGCAGAACATTAATATTAAATCATTTTGATATCCCACGACCCACGACGACAGGAGGAACCAATGTTTTTTTTCGTCGATCATCCAGCCACCCTGTATATCAGCATAATTGTAAATTCCGAAAGTTTCTAATAAAACGTTGAATAGACTATAAAAGTTCACTATTTTACCATGACCTTTAAACTTTGAAGCCCGGGCAGACCAAATCAGTATCGACATGTTAATATGACCATATGACCTATAAAGGCGCTGCAGCCGTTACTTCAACGGGGTTGGGTGAATACTGTTGGTGCGTCAGCAAAAAAAGTACCTATTATATTGGTACTTATCAAAGTAATTAGTAAATACGGGTCTAAAAATTGTTTAAGACATTTTGTTGGTGAAATACATGACGATATAGGTATAGCTACAGCATTGTGTGGCGCCCGGCATGAACGTTGCCACTAATTGCCACGCTTGGTTTTCGTCATCATTACAAACTCACTGTTTAACTTGCAGGCCCATATTATAGATGGAAAATATTTTACGATCATTTTAAAGCTCCTATCGGAGTACTGGGCGATTGCAGGATAATAACAGAACAGAAACTAAAAAAAGCTGTCGTTTGCGGCATCGGATACCTTTTGTTACGTCTCAAGTTTTCTTCGCAGGTACCTACAATATAAATACAATATTACAACTATAAATTTATTTGATCACTAGCTGTTGCTCGCGACTTCGTCTGCGTCAATTTCTGTTTTTTTACTGATGGTATTCGCTCCTATTGGTCGCAGCGTGATGTTATACTTATAGCCTAAGCATTCCTCGATAAATTGATTATCCAACACAAAAATAATTTTTCAATTCGAACCAGTACTTCCTCAGGAAGCGCGTTTAAACAAACAAACAAACCTTCAGCTTTATCTCATAATATTAGTATAAATAGGAGTTGACTTGGGGTTGGTAAATTTTCCTTGTTTATGTAAGTTTCTATACGCCAAGGCTACAGAAGAACTGTTCTTCTATGATCATGGCTATTACAGGAGTGCCAGAGTTCAATGACAAATTGAATTCTAAAGGATTTTTTTGTATACACAAACAGAACTATTATGAGGACAACTTCTACGAGCAACACGGGTCGGATTATCGCTTTCTGTACAACATGCCGCAACTGGCAATGTATTTCCTGTACTCTCAGATGTTAATGATGCTCTGCACGAGTGTTTATACCGAAGCGGGGTTTGGTGTGTACCCGGCGAAGTGTGAACCTGTACCAGGGTATGGACCCACAACTCGATTCAGCTTACTGAAGATGGTGTAAGTTTCGAATTAAATTTAATAATTACGAAACGAACTACTACACTATATCCTTAACAGTCCAAGTCTCGTTGCTACTGATGTCTTGTGGCCGCACTGGACAGACCTCATAGTTAGCAGACAGTCGATAGTGAAGAAAAATGGTTGACTATCAAGAAACGTCACAAACTGAAAGACGCCAAGTTCCCTTATGTCTTAGGCCTATTTCAGATTACGAAAATAAACAAAACAACAAAGAGTCGCTCTTTGCGTGGTTCTATGGTAGTGGCACAGTCTATAAAACCATACAGTCGTTCGACGCCTTTGATCTCATGGAAAATGCCGACAACGTCTAGACAGTATCGTGACGGCCAGGGTTGTCAAAAGTAAACAATATATAAAATTATTTATTTATTGCAGATAAACTCTCGTAATCAGCACCCCAATGAACCTCAAAATTGAAACCCATATCAAATTATGAAACAATACGTTCGCCATCTTGGATTTTAAAAATGATGGCATTTTGGTAATTGGCTCCCCAATGAACCTCAAAATTGACACCCATGTCAAATAATATAAAATTACGTCCGTCATCTTGGATTTAAAATAGGATGGCATTTTCGTGATCGGCACCCCAATGAACCTCAAAATTGACACCCATGTCAAATAATATAAAATTACGTCCACCATCTTGGATTTAAAATAGGATGGCATTTTCGTGATCGGCACCCCAATGAACCTCAAAATTGACACCCATGTCAAATAATATAAAATTACGTCCACCATCTTGGATTTAAAATAGGATGGCATTTTCGTGATCGGCACCCCAATGAACCTCAAAATTGACACCCATGTCAAATAATATATAATTACGTCCACCATCTTGAATTTAAAATAGGATGGCATTATCGTGATCGGCACCCCAATGAACCTCAAAATTGACACCCATATTAAATTATAAAAAAATAGGACCGCCATCTTGGATTTTAAAAAGGATGGTATATCCGTAATTTGTAACGGTCGCGGGGTTTCTACTATCAGGACGTTGCTTCCAGGAAAATGAATGACACCAGTTGTTCTTCAGCTTGTAAGGCTTCTTTACTCGGATACGGGTAAAACACTACTACTATACAATACTACGACACTATCCTACCATGCTATTTTACAATACGTACTCCCATGCTATTTCACAATATGAAAAGCACCTCACTGAACCTCAAAATTGACACTAATAATCAAGTAAAAAAAAAATTACGTCCGCCATCTTGAATTTAAAAAAGGATAGCATTTTTGTAATCAGCAGCCCAATAATTAACCTCAAAATTATGAAGATGTTATTTTCATTATCAGCATTCCAATAAATTTCAACAAACAAATATAAAATAATTTAAAACACAAACATTTGTTAGCCCTGAATGCTGTGTCCCGAACTGCTAACATCGTTTTGTTCGCAGTTCGGGCTCGGCCTTCCCGCGTCTCGCCCCTCACACCCCGCACAATTTCCCTGTCTAGACGTCTTCGTTGGACGACTGTATGGATTCATAGACTGTGGTAGTGGTTAGCGTCCAGTGTTACCTACTATGCATCTGTCTGTATCACTAGTCATACTGATGCTGATGCGGAAAAAGTCTACTCTTTCTCTTAATTTATGATTGATTGATAATAACGTATTCTTTCAGTACAAGCACTCCTGATGTGGCCCTAGAGCAGGAATATAATTTTACAATGCTTAAATGCTTTCAAAATGAAAAATTGCTCATGGGGCCGAAAATGAGAGATACTGTGTATGGATGGGATATGCCGACTCAATATTGGTTTCGGGCGAACATTTATAAAAATCTGTTAAAAGCTGGCAAGGAAGTGCGGTAGGCATCCATTTGAATTATTATTCAATACGATATTACCTACCCTCTTAGGAAAATGTTCTTGGAGTAATGTGAAATTTCTAGCAATATTACAAATAAACATACCTGACCAATTAGAAATAAGAAAGTAATCTAACAGTAGAGACTAAATTATTTAGATGAGCTGCAATCAGATGTTATGCTTAGTTATTAGTAGGTACCTACACTGATATAATATTATTACTTAAATGACATATGGCAGTAGCAAGCGGTGACGTCACACCTTGCCTTTAACGGATAGCTTTTTAATGTTATTAATAATATCTTTATTTATTTGTATAACCGATGATATTCATAGTTTTTTACGTGATAGAGACAACGCTCTATAATTATTTTATTCCGACAGTCATCTAGTAATAATGTCATTTTTTAACAGAAGTGCAAGTTCTTTCTTTGCGTGGTCTGTATGGTTGGGACCAACGGTGCAGCAGATTATCATCTCATCTACTCTATGGGTCTATGTTCACCTGGAAGCAGAGTACAGCTCACTATATGATACAGCAGGATCGGTAAGTCAGTCGGACCGCGTCACACTAGCGTTATTCAGTTGATCGTAGTACGTCTAAATATTATATCTCCTAAAAATTTTATTCTATTCTTCTCTAATCTCTATAAACATATTATGTATAGGTACTGAGTTCTAATGACTATAACCCAGGGTTTAAGCAACCTTATTACTGGGGCATAACGAAGAACAATATGAAATGATGCATAAAGGTGTCCACAAAACGTTGAATCTGAACTAAGATTATAGTTAAGCAAAACTGCCATCAATAAAAACTAAATATAGTCTCAAAAGAAATGTAAAATGAAACTATACTCAGCTAATGTCATGATGTGTCATCAATTCATTAGCTGAGTACAACATCATACTTACCGTAGCACAAAAGATGAATGCATTAAGGCACCAGAAAACTAAAATGTTCAGTAGGTGCTCATTTGATCAGGAAATTATTTACTCACTGATTAGGTATCCCGTTTTTATTTAACATCAATGATAACTGCTCCTAAATCGACATGATTTGCGAAGTACCTATACATAACTACATTAAGTACTCATTAATGCTGTAGGTTTGATACAACTTGGATTTATTTTTAACATTATTCAAACAGATGAAAGTGCCATGGGACATCGGTTTCAACATAATGCGGATGTTCTGCCTGATCTATCTAACACCCTGTATCGCCATAAGCGACGCGAACACCGTACTTAGATATTACCACTCCATATTTTGGATGTTCCATTTTATACTATTAATATTTATTGCTGGCGCTGTAGTGGCATATAAAAGCAAAAGGAATTAGTTATAAATATTTTTAATCAAGTGTCATGAGATCAATAAACCTTTACGAATCTTTTAACATTTTATTAATGTTAGATTTATTGCGGTCCTAATTTATAAGTCAATTTCGTTTTATACGCGAAATTTATTGTGTTGCAAAAATTTTCTCAGTCCTCTAAATATTTTTGCATAAGTACACCAAATTTCGCTATGTAGGAACCACCATTAAAAATAACAACACTAGACCAGCTGTTACAGGTCGTAGCGGGAAAAACATATCTTCTAGAGATTCGAATTTGTATTTCAGCAGTAGTACCTATCACAAAAGAAGTTTACTAAAAATATGGCCTTTTATCATGAAGGTTTTACGGTCCGATATCAAACACTTTGCCTAACAGTTAAACATTTTATTGTGTTTCTATATCGTTTGGCTATTGTTGCATAAATAAAACTGCTGCCTGTCTTCTTCAGGAAGAACTCTTTTAGTAATTAAAAGAAAAAAAGTAAACTAACGGTCCATAAATCATCCCACTGCAGAGAAAAGGCCTCCATCCTACCATATTAGCAATGATGGGTGCAGGCATAATCACCACGCTTACCAAATGCGGGTTGGTGCTCACAAACCCGAGCAATTTATTGCCCGACCTGGGGATCGAACCCGGGACCCCAAGATCATGGCCCGGTATTGAAACTATTAGACCAACGCAACGGGGCGTATCTCTTCCATTCCATCCATTCTTATTTGCCTTCATATAAAAATATGCAATAATATATAAAAATATGGGTTGCTTTCTACAATTACAAATACAATAAGTTATCATTAAATAATTTATTTATTGTCATTATCAAAGACAATTAAATAGTCAATTCAACAACATTACTTTATTCTACTTTATAAGTATAATATAATAAGTATCAAATAATCATAAAATTTAAAAATAAAATAACTGACACAGCATGAAAATACACAACAGTGCACTGACGCTTAATAACTATGCAATTACGCGCTATACAACAAAACAAATAATCTAAATCGGACTGTTATCACAGGTAGCTTAATAAATCTAAATACAATCTCTGGAAGACAATGTTGGTCCTTTAGAAATGATAAGTTTCAGCATATGCGAGTAAACATTAAATTTTAGAATATAATATTAGTATTATCAGAATTAAATATAAAATGGTTGAACGATTCAAACCAATTAGTCTAATAGATATACATGCTGTAATTTTCTAAGAAATAAGTTTTCAGTGCCGGATTTGCCAAGTAATAAATAATTGCTTAGGGTATCACGTCTTATGGGGTACCGGAAAAAACGCTAGCACATGAAAGATAGGGAAAATAAAGATATGCAGAGTTCATAATAATAATGACACAGAAAACCGATGTTGCAGGAAAGGCCCGATCCTTTACCAATATTATAAAGAAACTCTGAAAACACATTTCATTAAATATAGTCCGATATCATAGTAAAAAACTTATCAGCTGATCAACAGTCAAAGCACAACTGTTTTAACAATTTAAATAGCCTAAAAATGTCTTTTTATTCAACCTCTTTAGTATACTAAATGTTTTACTAATCAATATCATTTTGACAACAGATTAGAAACAACAATTAAATGTTCTTCAAGAGGTTATGTAATAAGAGTATATTAAAATTACTTTGATAACAACTACATATTACTATGCATATAGTTTCACATGACACACATACTTAAATAAAAAATACATATCCAAAATGCTTAACACATAGCTGATTTTTTGTAGCATGTCTAGTTAATTGTCGATCCTTATAATATGTTGAATTTATAGCCTTATCAAGCAAAAACAAATTAGATATCAAACCCCGAAAAGTCCTTTTTTAAGGTTCCGTAGCCAAAGGGTAAAAACGGGACCCTATTACTAAGACTTTGCTGTCTGTCGGTCTGTCTGTCTGTCACCAGGCTGTATCTCAAGAGCCGCGATAACTAGACAGTTGAAATTTTCGCAAATTATATATTTCTGTTGCCGCAATAACAACAAATAAAATTAATATTTAAAGGGGGCTCCCATACAACAGACGCCTTTTTTTTCCTATTTTTGCTCGATATCAATAATGGCAAGAGTATTTTTTGAATATTGCAAGTGGGTAACCCCACTTGAAATATTCAAAAAATACTCAGTTGTACTTTCCTTTAATAATAAAAAAATAATTAAATATTTAAGGGCAAAACAAAAAAGGCAATTTGTAGCCTATTTTTGCTCGATATCAATAAATGGTAACAGGTAGGCACTACATTAATTATATTTATGTACCTACTGTTGTTTACCTAGTCAATGGTACGGAACACTTCGTGCGCGAGTCTGACTCGCAATTAGCCGGTTTTTTATCGGTTGTCGTCAGTTAAAAAAAACGTTTTTAAAACGTGTACAGATAATTTTGTCTGTTAAGCATAGACGGGAATAAACATAATTATCTTGTGTAGGTATTTAGTTAATGTTTTCATTACAAACCAGAAAGGTCAAGGAATACGTCATCTTTGTCGTTCCAAATTTAAAGTTGCGTCTAGAGATATAAGCATTTATGGGTAAATGAATATTGCCAAATGACCAAAAAATACATAGGTCTTATTCTTTTTACTGAACCGATGAATGAACGCACTAGACAGCAACGAGGAAAATGTTCGGTACCTATTATAAGTTGAAATTAGTACATATACACAGGTTTAACAAAAAGCTTAACGAAGCCCTCGCATTCAGTTTATCAAACCCAATCGTATGTAACAAAAATAATCGCTGGCAAACGACTTTTTTTAGGCATTATAATTAATCAAGTATTTATTGCCCGCATGTATAGCGCGCACGAAGCGCTACAGACGAGGATTGTGACCTAACTTCATACAATTAGATGTGCGTGCGCGCGGTTAATGCTCTCTTTAAAGCGTTTTTTATGAAAAAGTTCTAAAAATTCTCATCATTTTTCTTGAATAAAATTTTCACTTTGACTCTCAATATCTCAGTAACGACGATTCATTTCCCAGGTATGGTGTTTTGAAAAAAAAATAATCGTACAAAATTAAATGGGTAGAAAACGTGGTATTTTCGAAGTTAACAATTATTTCGAAGGTATGTTTCACTTTACTATAAAGTATAATTGCTTCCATTTTGATATATCATTGTTATTAACCGAGTTTGCAGAAAGAAGTCTGTATTCGTTGCATACCTCTGTTGTTTTAAGTTTAATTTGTATAGAAATTAAACTTGTAACTATTGTAATTATAACGGGTGTAAAAAAACCAAACGCAGATCCGAAAACCACGTATTTTTCCTTCTATGAGCACACCTGGGAAACTGCTGGTTCTGAAGATATTGAGGGTCAAAGTCATAATTTAGGTTTTCCATTTCCTTACAAAAACTGTTGCAAAATGTTACTTAAAAACTTTTCTCCTTACAAACATAATATTTATTTGTATTATTTCGTTTATAATAAAGCTTTATTTAGTTATTTATAAAGGTACACCAACAATATTACATACATAAGCTTTGTATGGCTAAGCGCGGACGTATTTTCAAACTTAGCAGCCATCACCAACGCAGGAGCGCGCCGTCCTAGCTGCTACACATTTTTTGAGTCCTTTATGTAAAAATCATTTCCAAATCTCGTAATATGACTTGGTTTGATGTGATTTCGTAGCATCAGGATCGGAATTTGGTTTTTTACACAAGTATGCTTAAATATTATTGTCCTAACACCACTTACAATTAAACATTTAAAGAGTTAACACCTCACAAATTTTATACAAAGCTCAAAAACTGTAGCAAGTAGTATTTTTTATTCAAATTTGCCTACTTTGCCTGAGCTGGATACCTACATACATTTATAAGGTTATACATTTATATATACCTACTCGTATATATAAGCTAGTATATACTTGTAAATATAATTCTAATTATGGAAAGCTTAAATTCACTCCAAGTTATCCTATTATAATAAATTTTATCGATTTTTAGACAATATTTTGGTTTTGTTCATACATAAGTAAGTTTCACCTTGTAGGTATTGATTTGAAAGATAAGGTTTTTTTTAATGGAATGCATTGCTTGACGACTTTTTACATTTATTTTGATATTAGCTACAAAATAATCAGTTTCTTAAAATTTAATATGTTTTGTTGCTACAAAGATAATATAAATTACTACCTGCTAGCTATGGTGCCTTTATTTCAACAGCATTTATTTCTATAATCGGGTCTTCTATAACTTTTCTGTTTTGCACCAGCCTTAACTCGATAAGAGCAGGCGGTATTTTACCTGTTGTTTGTATTTCTGCAACACAATAATATAATAAAGATAACAAACATCAAAAAGCCTTAAATAACATAAAATGATTAGTATACTAAGCAGTTGGATTTTAAAAACCTAAAGACCATTTATTATAATAAAAATGATAATCATTAAGTCAACAAATTAATATAAGATCTAGGAATTTAACATTTTGAGAGAAATCCAACAGTGAAATACAAATATATATTTCTATTCTTGTCATAAAATCTCACCTCTAGCTTTCTGATAAGTATCTTTGACAATTGCCTGCATACTTGCTATAGTTTTTTCCAATGTCAGCTTTACATTATTGTTAGTTTTATGAAACCAAGCCAAGAACAATGCGGCAAGAAGATCACCTGTCCCAGTAAAAGTGGCATCATGCTTTTGCATTTCTATTTTGTAACAGGAACCTGAAAAAATAGAATTATGATCAATACATTACTTGCTACTTAAATTTTCACACCATACTTGTAAAGGAAAATTATGGAAATCTGGAATACTTAGTTCTGCTGCTGTGAGAAAGATAAGGCAATTGACTAATGTTGGAATGGCAATATTAGTATATTTTAGCTACTTTCATAGCATAATGTTATACGGAATTCTGTTGTGAGGCTCAGCGGCAGATATTGAGTCAATTTTTATATTACAAAAACGTACTGTACGGGCTATTTACGGCCTTCGACCCCGTGACTCGCTAAAGAGCTCTTCAAAGAGATTAATATATACTTTTATATGATATTTAAGCAACTTAATTGCAATTATTTAAAATATTTAATATCAGTATTTAAACTTGAAAAATTATGTCTTAGGCGGGACTCGAACCTGCATCTCCTCGCATGCCGGGCGCGGCGCTATAGCTATAGCTTAATGGTATAGGTAATGGTAATACTGAGATTATTTACATTCGTAAGAACCTACATTTATTTCTTAATCCCTCGATCGTGAGTTATTCCAGACACAATTGAAATCAATTGTTATCGCGGCACGCGCGTGCCTCCTGGGGGTTGAGGGATTAAGAGAAGTAACTTGCACACTTCCAATACCAGAAATAAAGATAAACTTGCCAATAAAGAATCGTTCGTATTTTAAAGGTAAAGAAAGGGTTATTACACTGTTATTGATTATTTAAATGATAGAAATGTGTGGCATTAAAATGTTCTAGCTCGTACTTGCTTAAACCTTTTGAAAACATTAATTATTTAAAAAGAGGCTGACAAGAGTGACTGAGTTTCTTGCGCTGCTACTTCTTGGCACTAGCCAAGACTTGTCTCGGAGCAGTGGTAGGTTTAAATATTGGGACCTGTAAAAGCGCCTCCTGGGGCCTATTTTACTGATTTTTACTGATGTTTGTTTGTTTAGAAAGTATTTATAAAAGTTGTCTATCCTGCCTGCCTACTCATTTGTAGGTTAAGTTATTATTATAAATTTCCACAATTTAATAACAAAAATAATTAGTAAGCAATGTGATATATACTAGCTATATAAAAAGGAAACAAAACTTCTTTGCATCCATGGATTTACATTGCTGAGAAAGGTACTCAGAGCCTAGTAGTTTATTTTATTTTATTACGCCACTACACAAGAAACGACTCAGCTCTTGAAGGGTGCTAACATATTTAACATGCAATGTAACTCCATGCAGCGCAAGTAAAATACATAACAAATGAGCCATTTGGCCATATTAACTAACCTTTAGTGCTAGCAATTGCAATCATTGTCTTGTCATCTCCTAGATCTGTGCTTGATATGACAACAGTTTTTACGCCCTTTTCATGTAAAGCCCATATGACTTTCAAAGCATCTTCAAGGTCCTTTATTTGAATGCCTGTGATCAGCTCAGCTTCAAATTGATTGGGTGTGAGGATATCAGCTAAAGGTAAAACTATATCCCGGTAAACGGGTAGTATATCTTCAGGTACATACATTCTTCCATTATCTCCCATCACAGGGTCACATACTGAAATATAAATTTATGTACATAGTTTAAATAAAATAGCATATTTGTTGAAATTTCATTCACAAATATATCGAAGAGTAATTAAGACAGCATAAGGTAATTTACATTGAAAAAGTATTACATATTAAGAAACCTTTGAAGTCTAGCTATTGCCGTCGCTGTTTATTAAATGTTTTTAATTAAAGCTACTTACAAACCACTAAGGAATTATATAACTTAACATACCATAAATTAGACCTGGGTTCTTTTGTCGCAACTTTTTGATTATTTCTGCTATCTGCTTCAATGATTCTGGCGACCTTGAGTAGCCGGTTAAGAAGTGGGTGTAGTAATCAACTTCATTTATTGTTAAACCTTCAACAAGTTCTAGTAACTCCTCATTTTTTAAGACATTTCCTTTTATATGTTTATATCCGGTGTGTGTTGAAAACTGAACGGTATTTATAGAATCTACTTCGAAGCCCAGCACCTGAAAAATAACTCGCATTTACTTAAATGTTAATACTACTTAGTATAAGTCAATGATCGATGAACCTTAGTATAAGTCAATGATCGATGAACCTTGGGCACCTTTTAATACTTACTAAATTTAATGGTTGTTAATGCATCAGTAAATTAATTTAGTACTTACCTGAAGAGGAAATACAGCACTCTTGTTTCCCACATAGCCGTGGACAACGTGACTTTGCATTGAGAGCACTCTAGGAGTAGAATCTAAAGAGTTCATCTTTTGTCACAGCGGCAGTCCACACAGTAGGTATTTAAGTTTTATATGAATAAAAAGTATTTAAAATTGAATAAAGTTCCTTCGCTTTTCTAATATCATTTAATGACAAACACAAAATAAGACTGCTGTTCTGGGCAACAACAAGGCCATTGATACTACAATAACCTAGTTATCTAATTTAAAATTGAATATGTTTACGACTTCAAGTCTACGCTTGGTGACGATGATAATTGGAGATACGTAACGCAAATATCGTAAACTTACTAGTGTATCAAAACCATTATAAAATTGATTAAAGCAGTGATAAGGTTTAAATAATAATGACTGACAAGTGATGAAGTGATTATGTACTTGTGTTCACATGGAGACTAGCACAAGTAGCACACATATTATTATGTATATAATCAAAAATAATGTAATGTACACACAGCGGCACATCAGACTATACATGTTGACCTTGAGACCGCCTTTATGCCCTACGTAATAAAAGCTGTTATCGCAGTTCAACTGTTTAACTTGATGTGCTGTCGAGTGTACTACATATGTTTTTTTTTTTTTTTTTTTTTTTCTTTTTTGGCATAGCACGGCTTGTGCATCAGCCACAGCGAAAGGTATGACTAAAAAGGTAGGGAAACGGATATACAAAGGAAAAGGACGGAATTCTATTCTAAAAAGAGAGGATCAGAGAAGTAAAATACTACATACAATATTTACAATTTTATATTGTTTTTGTTTATATACAAGGATATACTGTTATATACATCATAATTACACATATTAAGAAGGATATTTATAGAAGTTGGAAAGGGGATTCGGAGGGATAAAAGGGATGACATGAAACAGGATCTATCATATATTGGACAAGCAAAGAAAATATGGTTTAAATCGCCAACACCAGAACCACACTCGCACAAATCACTGTCTACAATCCGTAGTCTAGCAAGATGGGCAGGAGAAACTACGTGACCTAATCTCATACGAATAATGCATGATGTAGCTAACTTTCCAAGTTTAATACTAAAAAACCAGGGTTTAATGGGAACAGTTTCCTGAATTGATTTATACATTTTACCTTTATTTTGACTACTCTGATTCCAGACTTCCTCCCAAGATGTTCGAAGGAATTGTTTGGGAAGAGTAGCCAGATCACTGCAAAAGTTTTTATATGGGTGGATATCTCCACATGTCACAGCATCGTTTGCCAGCCGATCCGCTATAACATTTCCTGTGATACCACAATGACTAGGAATCCACGCAAAGTGGACTACTAGGCCTTTTAGATGAATTTTATAAAGCAAGTCTCTACACATTATTATAGCATTATTGTTGGAATTACATTTGAATGGGAACTTATTCAGTGCTTCTATAGCACTTTTAGAATCTGTGAAAATAACTGTTTTATTCAATTTCATAACTAAGATGTACTCTAATGATTTTAGAAGACCATAACATTCTCCAGTAAATATAGAAGATTCCGGGGGAAGTTTTACCTTCTGAACTATTTTATACTGATGGTGATAAACCCCTATTCCTACAGGCGATAAGGAATGTTTAGAAGCGTCACAGTAAATGTGATGCCAATCATGCCAGTCTCTATCCAGAATTAAATTTAGGTTAGCATTTGCATTTTGATCATCTTTATGAATATTTAAGTTTGTGTGAATATCAGGAGAAATAATTAAAGATTGAAAGCTATTGCAAAAAATAGGAAGGTACTGGGATCTATGTATAGGAGACTGTAAGGAAGTAAATTTGCGAAAACTAATGACTAAACATGGAATTTTTTTATGACTCCAATACGGGGAAGTATCAATCAGATTAGATAGAGTATGTAATTTAGAGTATAAAGGGTGAGACAGAAGTTGTAAGGAACGAAATAAAAATTTATCACATAAGAATTGTCGACGTAATGGCAATGGGGGATCACAGCATTCCATCTGAAGGGCATTAATGGGGCTAGATTTCATTGCACCAGTTATGATTCTGAGAGCCTTGGACTGAATACCGTTAAATTTATCTAAAGCAACTACACTACACGGTTCCATAAAAAAGCTAGCATAATCCAAGATACTTCTAATAATAGCATTATACAAAAGCTTTTGCGAAAAAGGATGAGATCCCCACCAGACACCTGATAAGCATCGTAAAATATTTAACATCTTTTCACATTTCCCAATAGCATAATAGCAATGGGAGAGAAAAGATAATTTAGAATCTAAAATGATTCCTAAAAACTTAGCCTCATTACCAACAGGGATGACATCTTCATTAAAGTAAACAGTAAAAGGGGGAGGGAGACGAGATCTTGTAAATAAAATAGAAATACATTTCGAAACAGATAAACTTAAGTTATTCCTATCTAACCACAATTCTAATAAAGATAAAGAAGAAGTGAGCTGTGTACTTAAGTTTTCAACGGACTGCCCTTGAACGTAGAAAACTAAGTCATCAGCATATTGCAGAATTTTAATTCCATCTACGTTTGTTATCGCCGATTCAAGGTCGCAAGTGTAAATATTATAAAGCAGAGGGCTTAACACAGAGCCTTGAGGTAAGCCCTTAAAGACTTGCCTCGATTTTGTAATATTTCCTTGTTGAATATGAAGGAAACGACCAGATAACATATTTATAATAAGGTTTACTATTTTGAAAGGAATGTTTAGTCCAAGGAGTTTATCCTTGAGGATTAGTAATGATACATTATCGTACGCAGCTTTTATATCTAAGAATGCCGCTAAAACTGACTGATTATTTGAAAAAGCTAACCGAATATCAGTTATTAGTAGGGCAATACTATCCATTGTGCTTCTGCCTTTCCTAAAACCATATTGACTATTGGATAACAAATTGTTGCTCTCGAAAAACCATTCCAATCTGTTTTTAATAAGATGTTCCAATAGTTTAGCTAAGACTGACGATAGTGCAATGGGGCGGTACGAAGATGGGTCAGTGGTAGGTTTGTTAGGTTTAAGAATAGGAATAACTTCTTGGGCTTTCCAAGAAGGCGGAATGTTTCCTGTTTGAAATATAGAATTAGTAAGGTTTAGGTAGTAAATAAGCACATCATCACTTTGATGAGATAAAAATGAATAGGGGATTCCGTCCAACCCTGGGGCTGAGTCTTTGACGTAAGATAAAACTCCTTTCAATTCGGTGAGGGTGAAAGGAGAACTGATAAAGGGTTCTTCATTATTAGGAAGAGCTATAAAGGAAGGTAACAATTCTTGCTGGGGGACAAAAGGAGGGGCTAGGTTATCAAGAAATTGATCTAATGTAGTGTTATCTAGAAGAGGAGGAGTAGATTCTTTGAAAGCGGATCTAAATCTCCGAATATTGGACCAAATAACTGAAGGGGAAATATCAGGGGATATTGAAAGACAAAATTTCTTCCAACCTTCCCATTTTTTTTGTTTAAAAAGCTTTCTAGTGGAGGCTATTTCTTTAGAAAGACAGTTAAAATTGTCTATAGTGGAATGGTTTTTGTAGGTAATTTCTGCTTCTTTTCTCTTTTTAATAGCAGCAGAACATTCCTCGTCCCACCAAGGGGGAGAAGGAAATCCTTTTCTGTTTTTTTTAAGAGGAAACACTTTATTGGCAGTTTTTATTAATAAAGAAGCAAGGGAATCAGCACATAAGGCTTGATTATTTTCTTTTATTTCTGGGAGTGAGGAAATGCTGTGTATAATCTGTTGTCTAAAAAGTTGCCAATCAGCTGTACTTGTTTTGTTTATATTATATTTCAAACGATGATTATCTTTGTAGTCTTTTTTAACTGGTATATTTGAAATACTTATAAAAATTGGATAGTGGTCACTACCGAATGTAGAATAATGAGTAGCCCAATCAATGGTAGAAGCTAAACATGGAGAGCTAAGCGCTAAGTCAGGGGCACTTTTTCCTTCATGAGGTTTGGTTCTACGTGTGGGGCTGCCTGTATTTAATATGCATAAATTTGCTTTTTCAAGAATATCTAACACCCTGACTCCATAATGATTTGAAGTACTACTTCCCCAGCTCACGTGCTGTGCATTAAAGTCTCCGGTAATCAAAAGAGGTCTTGGGAGTGTAGTTATTATGGAGTCAATTTCGTCATATATTGCTGAGGTGGGTTTTGGAATATAGAGTGCAACAAAGCAAATTCCATTTATAGAAGCTGCAATTATTGCAAAAGTGTTACTGTGTGGAGGGAGGGGGATATGTTTAAAAACAACTGAATGGCTAATAAGAAGAGCTACTCCACTATAACCATCAGACCTATCCTCTCTAATGGAGGAAAAACCTGAAATTTTAAAGTTCATGTTTGGCAAAAGCCAAGTCTCCTGAATGGAGACAACGATAGGGTTGTATTTATTTATTAAATACAACAAATCAGATTTTTTGCTTAATATACTACGGCAATTCCATTGGATAACTGTAGGATTAACCGTACTTACTATTAGTTAAATTATTTTCTAGTGTGTTCTCAATTTGGGCAACGATGGACGGTGTTGAATTTGAAGTTGAATTAAATTGTGACAAAGTATTTATAAGAGTCAACATTAATTCCTTGACTGATAAATCAGAAAAGGAACTGTTACTTAAATTATTATTGTTTATTACTGTACCATTTTGAGACAGAGGTATGTTATAATCTTTTATAAGTGCTGCATGAGTTAAGCGGTCATATCCTTTTTCATGTTTGTAGGGACTATTTGGTTTTAATAAAATTGTTTTTTTGTATGAAGTTGGTGGTTTTCTTACAGGAGCTGATGAGTTTAATTTAGGCGTTGGTTGTTTAAAAGATTGAGAAGGTAATGAAGTCAGTACATCTGCATAGGATTTTGAAACAGGGGGGTGTAATTTTAAGGCTTCTGAATAAGAGATGCAGCTGTTAGCCATGGTTTCTTTAATTGATTTTTGTCTATTAAATTCAGGACATTTTTTGCTATTGGCATAATGTTGTCCAGAACAAAGACAACAAGAAACATCTTCTTCATCCACTGAACAACCATCACCTGTATGGTTTTGACCGCATTTAAAACACCTAGGTGTTGATCTACATTGAGTTTTAATGTGACCATAACGGCAGCAATTATAACATTGTACTGTTGGATATATATACAAATCTACAGGCAAGGCATTATAACATGCAAAAACTCGTTTAGGCAGAACTTGCCCATCAAAGGTGAGAACTACAGTTTCAATTGGTGTAAATTCAGTCTTTCCTTGTACTACAGTTTTTTTCTTTAATCTTCTTACTTTTATGATATTACCACAGCCTATTGGGACTGTAATATTGTTTTGTATATCTTCTTCAGTCCAGTCACAAGGTACACCTCGAACTACTCCCATACGTGTTACACTAAATATTGGGACAAAAGCTTTATAATGGCGGGACTTCAATGTATTACTATTTATAAAATCATTAGCACTGGTGTGACTTGAGAATGATATTGTCAATCTGTTTCTACCTATTTTCTTCAAAGATCCATCAATAATGTGTTTGAATTTGTTTTTCTTTAAAAAGAAACCAAAACTAACTGGGTGAACATAACAGTTTTCATTGGGCGAGGCTGGCTCTCGTTGCACATGAACAACATATGGAGATACATCTGAGGCTTGGTAAAGCTCTCTACCATGTGAGACATTTGGAATTGAGTCAGGTAAGATTGGAGTAGGTTCCGGTGCTGTGGATAATGTCGAGGTTTTGGTCACATTAGATTGGTAGCTAGGACGAACTGCTGGAGATCTATCGCGTGTATCGTCAGTTACGCACTGACAATCAGCGTCATTTAAAGCAATGTTAGATGACTTGTGATGCTTCCTACGTTTTTTGTTGCAATGCTTACATATTTTCTTTGCTGAAGACCTTTTTCGTTTAATACCATTCTTATTAGTCTCAGAAGCATCAGTATCAACTACTGATCCCTCCGTATCCCTGTCTGGATGATTGTTATATGCCACAGTAACAAATTGAGAAACTTGAGGAGTCCCTCCTCCGGGATCCTCAGGTTCTTCCATGGCGAACAAAGAAAATTAAATTAACTTACCAAAACTCAGCTAATTATATACAAAAATAGATAGAACTAAATGAAAATATAACTAGGAACTACTTTTCTTCTACCTTTCTGATCCAATATCCTACAAATTAATTTAAACAAAAAACAGCTAAGAAAAATCGACCACCAAACACGACGTTTCCCGCGCTTTTTTTCTACTACATATGTTCGCCTTACTAAAACGTACGTAGTAATTATTATATTATACCTACTTACCTACACTGAGCGATAGAGCTGTAACAAACCTTATGTATTCGGTACTGAGTAACGGGTACTCCGTGTAGTAGTACCGAGTAACAAATCGTTACTCACGAATGCATTTCGTTACTCGCATTTTCCGTATTAGGTCGCAAAAGTATCATTGATGCGTGTGTTGTAACGTTTGCTGATCGTATGTTTTATGAATTCGTGCCTAATTTGGTTATCTGAAAAAAAAAAACAAGACAAAATGCACCTTAATTTTGTAATTTAGATGTATTTTATCTACATATTACGATTGATGCGACTTCGTGATATCATATTTTATGTATGATATCTCGTACGGAATACGTAAAGTAACGAGTAACGTAACGATACGAAAGTAACGAGTACTCTTTGTCAAAGTAACGAGTTCATACGGGTACGCAATATTTCGTTACTTTTACACCTCTGCTGAGCGAGCAAGTAATCTGAAGTACTATAGGTTAAGGTAATCACTGTGCTACGTTTACCTACCTACCTACTTACTTCATTGACAGACAGAGTGACATTTTGGTCATGTTATGCATGTCTTTTTTTTTCCATATAAATTTTACGGCTTTGGACGAGTCCATACTGCCTAATCTTTAGTTATTAATGTCATTAAAAAATACTTAATATACAATATCATAAATACTTACATAAACATAATAGCCTAACCTAACGGGTGAATTTTCAAAATAACAAGATATTGGTGTTCTTCAACTTTCCGTCCCGAAACAAAAACGAATACAACTCGCACTACAATTTATCGCAATATTTAAATTGAACCTATAACTTGTTGGCATAAAATATCAGAAAAATGATGTTTAAATAATGATAAGTCCAAAAAAATGTTCCAAAAGTCATTTCCCTCTGCGTTACTTTTACTGATTCATTAACATACTTACACGATACTTAAAATGTATCCCTAAATTTTCATTCATAATTTCTGATATACTATAATTACTGTCTAAACTAAGTAAAATCAAGTTATTTTTAACCAAACTTTCACTCTTACTATATTATTTGACCATTTGAAACTTTGTCACAAGATTTTCGTCATTAACTTCCATGAATCTTTTGAATAACATTTTGTTGAAGAACATGCTAGATCCGCGCATTCATAGTGGCTTCCCCGCAACCCGCCCCGCGCCTCTCTCAGTTGCGGCCGAGACATCAACGAGTCTGCACGTGTTCCTAGTGAAAGTTCGCTTTTAAGCAAAATTGTGTAATTTTGTCATCAAATCACGTCATTAAACGACTAGACATATTTTTGGTAAGTATTTTTTTATTAATTACGCGATATGAAAGCTGCATATTACTTAAATAGTATTTTATAATTAATTTCAATCCATTTATTTTCCACTCAATTTGAGCAGGTTACGACAGGTTTTAAATTATTTCGTCATTTATCTCAACATCATTCCTCGCATAATCCTAGATGAGGTGAATGATATTTTCTGAGGTAAATGATATTTCTGTTGTGATGAATGATGCGCGGTTGAAGCTAATGATCTTAGTGTTAAAAATTGCTTATCTCTTTTCTACAATAGGTATATGTATATAAGTTATTTATATTGATATTATCCTTTATGTACCTATATAACCCCATGGTAATAATACGATGTTTAGACGCTATATGATTTATTTCTCTTCATGAGGTTATTCAAAACATAGGTACATTAGGTACATCCTATTACTTAAGACTTGTCGTAATCCTATGAGAGACTGTATTTAAATTAAGCTAGCTAGCTGTTGCCCGCGACTTAGCCCGCATAAATTATTATTTCTGTATCCTACAGGAACTGTGCATTTCTTCATAAAAGTAGCCTATATTTTATGCCAGACTATAATCTATCTCTGTGCCAAATTTTATTCATATCCGTTCAGCAGTTTTTGTGTGAAGAAGTAACAAACACACACACCCTCACAAACTTTAACCTTTATAATATTAGTTTGATTTCTATCTTAGCTTTATTGCTTTGAAAAATTGCCTAATCGCGCTTCTAATTTATGTCAATTTTTTCCGTAACACCATATTACGAGAGTTCGTTTTTTGTTTTGTTACGCAGGTGGTGACATGGCTAAAACAAAAGCAGAGCGTTTAGCCCAACAACGACTATGCAAAAGACGCAAGTACTTAGAGATAAAAAACGATCCCGAATTATATGCGTTAGAAAAAGAAAAGCAACGTGCGAAATATGCAAAACGCAAAAGAGAGAAGAAACAGACACCTATCTCAGAAAAAAGCCCTCGTGAACAGAGAAAAGTGCGTAAACAGTGGAAGGAAAATTCTAAGAAATATAGGCAGCGTCAGAAGGAACAGACACCAGACTTCCCAAATGTAGTAAATATTCAAGATGACGAATTTCCCCAAGAATCGAACAACTCTTCAGAAGATCCGATCGGTCTAATTACAAAAGAAGATTTAGAGAAAGCAGAAAGAAGGATACGATACAGAGAATTGAAGAAAAGAGTTAAATTGATGGGCGTTGTGAAAAATCAACAAAAGACGATTAATAAACAGAAAATGACCATACTAAGATTAAAATCACGTCTTAATAAGAGTATTGTACCTAATGAACAAACCAAAGGTCAAGAAGATGCCGAAACCTTACCGAAAAAAAGGATAAATAAAAATCTTAATGCTTTGCGCAATTTGAAATCAAGAAAAGACACGAAGTTCCGCTTGATTCGCCAGAAAGTGATAGAGTCTATTGAAACATTTTATAACGATGATGCTGTTAGTACTATTTGTGCTGGCAAAAAAGAGTATGTAACTAAGGACAAGAAAAGAATGCAAAAAAGATATCTTACGGCTCCGCTGAAGATTTTACATAAAAAACTTCTGTCAGAAACGGATATAAAAGTAAGCTATTCCTTTTTTACTAAACATCGTCCCTTCTGGGTCCTTCATCCGAAACCTACTAACAGGGAAACATGTTTATGTGCTCAACACACCAATATGGACCTCTTGATACAAGCACTATATAATGCACAAATTATTGAGAAAAAGAACTCCAGTGAAGTAGTTTCATATTTATGTTGTGAACCTAAAAATGACAAATGTTTACTGAGGCAGTGCATCTCTTGTAAGGATAAAATATTGAACTATAAAGAGTATTCAGATGATTCGAATTTGACTTACTTTAAGTGGGGTAAAACCACAAAAGATATAGTAACGAATGAAGGACTGAAGAAGAAACAAGTGCTGACAATAAAGGAAAAAATAACTACACAACCATCGACAGCAGTGAAAGAATTGGAAGCAATGTTGAGTCCTTTCTTTCTACACGTCTTTAACATAGAAGCACAATATAGAACAATGAAAAACTTAAAAGAGAATCTTACTGTGTGTGAAGCAGTCATTCATGTCGATTTTTCTGAAAATTACTCATTAAAGTATGCTGAAGAGGTTCAGGCATTCCATTTTGGAGGCAGCCGCCAACAAGTTAGTTTGCATACATCAGTCATTTATACTCATCATTTCACTGTGGGGACCATACGACCAATAGCGGTTTGTACCATTAGTGATTGTGTTCGTCATGACGCTGCTGCTATTTGGGCACATTTGATTCCGCTGATTAAACAAGCCGTTGAAATCAATCCGTTCATTACGACAGTACATTTTCTCTCAGACTCACCCGTATCGCAGTACAGAAATAAATATATGTTTTATATAATCACGCAAATTCAAAATGATTTTAAATATATTTCAAGAATAACTTGGAATTATACAGAGGCTGGTCATGGAAAGGGTGCCCCAGATGGTGTAGGGGCTGTCCTTAAGAGAACTGCCGATAGGATGGTTAATTTTGGTCAAGATGTTGGCGATTTTGATTCATTCTGTGAGGTGTTAAAAAATAATGTGGAGAATGTCATTATCAATGTCGTAACATCAGAATCCATAAAAGAAAAAGAAAGACTTCTACCAAAAAATCTCAAACCTTTTCGGGGCACCCTTTCCATTCATCAGGTTCTTTGGGACATGCTTTCAAAAAAACTTACACTAAGAACTGTCAGTTGTTTCTTGTGCGATATTGATGAGTGTTGCATACACGGTAAACACCTTGGATTCTATGAAATATATAACAATACTAAAAAAGATAACAAAGAAGAATCAGAAAATGTAATGCCGTTAGCAGCAACCGCACGCAAAGATTATAAAAATAAAAAAATAACAATATTATCAGACATAACTTATAAATATAATGAAAATTTGTGGCATTTGGACAAACCATCTACATCTAAAAGTCAGTTTTAGGTCAAGATGGTTCAGATGATGGAAAATCTGATTAATGATTATTTATATTTTATACGACTGATTACTCTATTTAAGAACTAATATTTGTTTTCTTCTATTTCAATATATATAAACTACATCATTAACTGATCTAATATTTTGAACAACAGATTAATTTATTTCACTTAATGATTGAGTTTGATAAAATGCTCAGAAATATGGGAGTAGAAGAAAACAATTTTATATCGATTAAGCATGATCTGTCGTAAAAAATATTAGTAAACATTAATCAGTCGACTCAACCAATTTAGTTTATTAGAATTGAACGTATTAAATGATAAATGTTGACTATAAGACTGATTGAAACATAGAACTTATATTAAAGAATTGTGTAATGCGATGAATAACATTAAATATAAAGTACTTACTAGTCTATAATGTCAGGAATGTAGGGCTGTGTTAAAAATCTCCAGAATGTGGTATGACTGAACTGATTGACAGATTAATATTAAGCATAAATAATGTTTAGAAAGACTGATTTATATAATTATTTAAGAACTATCAAAGAATACTGTGGTACTTTATATTAATTATTGCGGTGAACAATATTAAAATTATTACGTACATAGACCAATTTTAGAAGTGTAGTGGTGTATTAAAATATAATGCGGTGGGATATGTTTGAATTGATTGACATAAACATTTACCAAAGTTTCCATTTAAGTTATAATAATATTTGTAATCTTTATTACAATGGACATAACATTGAATAATTCCAAATCAGGAATATTTTTGTGTGTTAAAACTTTTATGAAAGTATTGAACTGATTGTGTGCACTTATTACCTATATTTTGTAAGACTGATTAAAATCTGTTTAGGATGTGAACAAGAATATTTTATTATTAAGCAATGACGACGCAGTGTTCGACCAAATTGGTTTAAAATAAAAAGTATTGATTGCCAGAATGTCTTTTTACTCCTACATCATTTTCTGTTACACCTTATCATTTACCTCAACACGCTTTGTCATTTATCTCTATATATTATCATTCACTTCAACACATTTTTTTTATTTAATGGAATAAATCATTAATTTACCAATAAAATTTTAGTTTAAATATATCACAGTAGTAATATTTAAGCAAACATCGTTATTTAGTTGTTTTTACTTGATTTTATTAATAAATTAAAAAATAACACCAAATCAGTTAAAATAATTCATAAAATGAAAATTCACCCTATTAACTCATTGAAATGTATGGGTGGTTTATACATTGCAATGATTACAGGAGTTTTACGAGAGAACGTGGATCAGAGTCAAATAGGAGTGCCTTTCCTTGTTTCACACTTTTATTTGATTTATCCTACTCACTAAGACATTATTATAACAATGCCACCACTTTATCATAATAACGCTTAGGATAATTTCACAAAATTACGAAACAAAGTCATCTTTCTCTTCTCGTTTCCCGCGCAAAACTCTGTCATGCATGTCATGTCAATATTGCTTTCCATTTTCATAGTCTGTTCCATAGATAATACATAAATACTAGGAAGGTCTGGGGGCTTACCATCAGCTTAAAGCAAGCCACTCAATTTCCAGGCAGTTCAACAGTAGGTCTGCTTTTGCGCTGCTAAAAATCATACCATAACCGCTGAAAAGCTGAACGACTTTAGCATCGCTAAACCAAAAGGTGAACTGCTAAGCTTGTCTATGGTCTGTTTGTCTGCAGATTGCATGAACGAGACAGAGCTATACTGGTTCAGATAAATCTGTCTCTTTTTAGTTGAAAACGTTCAAATACACAAATACAAGATTTATTCCAAATTACCGGTTTTTGAAAAACTTTATACTTATTGGATTTTAAAGAGAAAAAGTCGATCTAAATGTTGCTATTTTGCAGGAGATTACTTAAAATACTCAATTCTAGTAAAATTACCTTCTTGGCGATAGTAATTAATGTACAGTGTTGGGTTATTGAAAATGTGGATAGACATTTTAACGTGATCATGATTGGAACGGTTCTGCCTGCATTTTTGGCGGTAACATTCAAAAATTGAAGAAATATTCCATTTTCCCGGAGTAGTACGTACGTTCGACTATTTTATATTTACAGTTAAACATTGAGTTAAACCACACGAGTAAATATTTATTCATGTGGTTAAACCATATTTTCACAATGTCATACTTGTGTGTAAGTATTGAATAAAGTAAAGTGGAATTGTAAGTAATTTTATTAAATATTAGTATAAAAAAGTGATCATCCATTGACTTTCAGTGAAAACCAACAAAAAAAAAACGCCTAGTTTCTTACACCCAATGGGGGCTATCGCTAGTGAATTTGCCACTAGAGGCGCTAGTGTAGCGTGAGGTCCAATATCATTCACTTTGTACTGGTTTTTGCGGAATTTGTCGCATAAATTATAATTTCTTTAATTTACCTGCTGGAAAGTGATCTTTTCGTAAAATTATCGCAAATATGGATTATTTGGCGATTAATGTGAACGCTTTGAAAGCGGAATTAAGAAAAAGCGCAAAAATAGGCGGCCTCAAAGAGCAATTATTTTAGAAGTTAGTTTGTTGATATCAAGAAGTTATTTATAAATAATAAACTTTAATTAGATTCAAGATTTATACTTTGTTTCGGCGCCGATCGCCTTTTACAGCTTTAACTCCGGACCTCAGTCTACAGTGGCGCCAACTGGTGAGCAAAGAAACGGTAGTCCCCATTGTATAACCTTTGGGAATAACAGTTAACAAATCTTTAACAGCTGGAGACCACTCCGAGCGAATGGAAAGGGTGGCAGAAATTTTAATTCTGCGGGCAATGTAGTCATAAAATTAGGGTTTGAATGAAGTTTCTGGTTCAGTTACACTGTGTAGTAAAAGACTACTACTACTTTTTACATGGGTATTATAATAATCTATTCTATTTTAGTACTGACTGGGTAGACTAAATGCAAAAAATAAAACATAAAATAATTAATGATTCAAGGAGAGGAAGAGGAAACAGAAAATTATATTACATATTAGGTATTCTCTACCAGTCGAGCATTTGGTTAAGTAGACATGTTTTGTAGAATTTTTGCAGTAAAAAAAACAAACACATGATTTCATATATGTAATATATTTACAAAAAAATATATTTCAAACACATATTAAAATAAAAAAGACATACTTAATATAACAGTACTTCAGTTTTAACCCTAAATTTAAAATCTAACAAAACAACCATAACTTTCTAGGTATATGTATTAACTGGTCGGCTACCGAAGTTGTGGAATCGAGTCATAAGACAATTTATTTGTGTCTGGAATTACAAGGGGTTAAAAAATACATCAATACATAAGCTTATTGGTGAACCTCTTCGTCTGTGAGATAAATTTGCTTGATCTGTGAGATAATTGATTAGCTGCATTGCAAAATGTTATGTAGGATTACAAATGCTTTTGCAATAAGGCTAGCTACCTGAGGTTGGTAATGAACCATTGAATAAGAGTCTGTAGAACACCTATAATTGATCTCTCTCTGTCATTAAGAGTTTTTACATGTCTCTGTATAGGTATAATAGGCTTCAGAAAAATCTAATTCTGCTTTAACAATTGTTGTCATCATAAATTTGAGCAGTGAATATCTAGAATCACCTACAATAAAAGGAAATATTCATTAATTTTATCATCTTTGTAAGACTGCTGCAAATGTGTTATATAAGAACTAAAACTTAGTTGTGTTTTACACCCAGGCAATATTTAAACAAACAAAATCAGCAACATATTCATAACACAAAGGTTTTAGATGCTATAACCTGTAAAATATGTTTCTTTATCTTTTCTTTTTACTCAATTGAACGGAAAGGACATATCTTTAAAGTTAAACTAAAATGTGTATTGTATGTTTACCTAAAAGCCATACAGATGCTATAGTGCTCAGTTCATTCAAGTGAGACTACAAAGGATGATGAGACCATATTTTATTGTAAATTAAATGAATCATAGCCATCATTTACACTTATAATTTCCATGTATTTGTTACAAATCTGAAAAAAGTATTACACATAAATATTAGTAAGAAAGAAGAGTTATAAAATTTGAAAGTACAGTTTTTTCAATATATTCTATTGTATATACCTATTACATCACAAAACCATGCTAACAATTTTGTCGAAATTGTATTTTCATTTTGGTAAATGATGATATAAACATTTTATACAAAATACTAACTCAAAGACCTTCAGGTTTCTTTACACTGTAATTAGGTTCCTTAATCTATAATGAAACATGTAAATTTTCACAAAACTGCTGAAAAAAGTCTGAGAAACGCATAAAATATGTCGAAAAAGTTAGTCTCCTAGTAACTTCTTCAAGATGGCTAGGATGACATTAGCTTCGCTCAAAAGGACGTTTACCTGCTGTCAAATTGAGTGTCATGGTATGAAAAGATTGAAAAGTTCATAGTAAAAAAATGGTGAACGGTTTAGAAACGTCGACGTAAATTGGCCTGCCACAGGCCTGCTAAAAACGATGTCATAGTACAAAAGAGCAATGCAGTCCAATAGCAGTCCTGCTTTAAGAGCTAATGGTAAGGCCCCTGTTCTCCGCAATAAGGAGTTGACACTTGACTCCTACTTTTCGCCCGGCAGACCTAGACCTTCTTCAACGCCCTAGAGACAACTGGGCTCAACTTGCTGTCGGTCGCGCCCACGGATTTAAAATATTTACCTGGATCGAGTACTTCTATATCTCATATTTTCAAATGTGCACTCTAAAACATTTTTTTTTTATTAGGTCCACTTACAATTTATGCATTACAGTTTAATAAAAATTCGTTAAAATAAATATAACTAAATACATAATTTGATTACAAGTAGACTCCACATGCATTTACAGTAAATAAGCTAAGTAAGCTTTAAAATCACATTTCCAGCTAGATAATACTTAAAACTACTTTGCGTATCTTAAAAACTGAGTCATGAAAAATGTCTATCAAGCTACTATAATGGTTAAGGATTTTGGAGAGGCGAGGAATGACGGAATTAGAGTCCATGACTGTGCGATAGAGCGGAGAGCAGAGTGGTGCAATAGGTTTTCGAGGAATCTTACGAGAAACTCTTAATTGAAACATTGTCAATAGTTGGGGACAATTAATTTTGTTTGTTAGTAATTTTGAGAGAAACAGTAAGTCTAAAAGACCCCGTCTTTTCTCCAATGTTGTCATTTTAAAATATTTAAGTCTATCCTCATAATATAATTCTTTATTTGACAGGCCATAGGTCTTTAATATCTTGGCTTTTCCCTCAGTATAAGCTAGGTGCCAAAGAAATCTTTTTTGCACACGCTCAAGCCGTAGTATGTCACAGGCGTAATGGGGCCGCCATACCACACTGCCATATTCAAGAATACTCCTGACCAGCGCGTTGTATAACAAGATCTTTACTTTAGCTTTTAAACATTTTTCCATTACGGATAACGAATCCAAGGGTCCTAGATGCCTTTTTTGTTACGTTTTCTAGCTGTGGAACAAATGAAAGTTTTTGGTCGAAATATACCCCAAGATCCCTGACTGTTTCAGTGCAGCGCAAGGCCATATTCTGTAGGTAATACTGTGTTTGCATTGGGTTTTGTTTACACAATTTAATAAACATTTCAAATTATAAATGGGCTCAAAGTCCTAATAAACTTTTTTCTTAAGATTAGTAGAATCTAACATTTAAATTAAGTATACTGTTTTCCTGACTTGGTCCTGTAATTTTTTGGCTTCATCCACCATTGTACTTACTTCTCATGCATTTTCCTATTTTAGCTGTTTAGTTTTAAAAAAAGCTGTTTTAATAAAATAACATGTTTACTTTAAATTTAGGCAATGCAATTAGAAACTGAAACTTAACTGAAATTTAATAGTATTCTTACTTCAAACTTGGGAGATTTTATTACCCTAGTTTTTTTATTGAAATAAAAAACAATGTTACGTAACGCGTCGTTCAAACCTGCTGCCCCTGTAACGCATCATAACGTTTTACAAGACCCCCCCCTCCCCCCAAATTGCGTTACGTAATACTTGAACGCTCCCTAAGAGCTTTTCAGGATTCCCAGCTTTTTGGCCGCAGTTTTGGCCTTAGACTCAATAGTGTCGCCGAAGCCCTTCGACCGTGGAATCGAAAGGTAAAATAAAAAATGATGTCACCTGCGCTGTCAGGGTATTGTTGATGTAGGAAATACTTCTTTCGAAATCAAACAACATTTCTAAACAACAATGTTGAAATGAATACATTTACTTTATAATGAATCTCAAAATAAAGTAATTATTTTATCAAATTGGGATATTTGTTCTACAAGCTCAAACTTTGTGAACAATGTTTTGGCTAGGTTATAAGAAATAAATGAATATAATATCAGTATATAAACTTGAAAAATTTTTTTGTCTCAGGCGGGACTCGAACCCGCATCTCCTCGCATGCCGGGCGGGCGCCATACCATTAGGCCACCGAGACACTGCGACACGGCGCGAATTTTTCAAGCATATTCTTACGCTGTGAGCCAGCGTTGTTTCATCAAATGTTAGGAGTTTGCACCCTTAACACCCGAAAGAAACATCTTTGCAGATGTTTGACAGTCAGTTAAGATGAAACAGCTATTTATATACTTTATTTGATATTTTAGCAACTTAATTGCACTTATAATATCAGTATATAAACTTGAAAAATTTTGTCTCAGGCGGGACTCGAACCCGCATCTCCTCGCATGCCGGGCGGGCGCCATACCATTAGGCCACCGAGACACTGCGACACGGCGCGAATTTTTCAAGCATATTCTTACGCTGTGAGCCAGCGTTGTTTCATCAAATGTTAGGAGTTTGCACCCTTAACACCCGAAAGAAACATCTTTGCAGATGTTTGACAGTCAGTTAAGATGAAACAGCTATTTATATACTTTATTTGATATTTTAGCAACTTAATTGCACTTATAATATCAGTATATAAACTTGAAAAAATTTTGTCTCAGGCGGGACTCGAACCCGCATCTCCTCGCATGCCGGGCGGGCGCCATACCATTAGGCCACCGAGACACTGCGACACGGCGCGAATTTTTCAAGCATATTCTTACGCTGTAAGCCAGCGTTGTTTCATCAAATGTTAGGAGTTTGCACCCTTAACACCCGAAAGAAACATCTTTGCAGATGTTTGACAGTCAGTTAAGATGAAACAGCTATTTATATACTTTATTTGATATTTTAGCAACTTAATTGCACTTATAATATCAGTATATAAACTTGAAAAATTTTGTCTCAGGCGGGACTCGAACCCGCATCTCCTCGCATGCCGGGCGGGCGCCATACCATTAGGCCACCGAGACACTGCGACACGGCGCGAATTTTTCAAGCATATTCTTACGCTGTGAGCCAGCGTTGTTTCATCAAATGTTAGGAGTTTGCACCCTTAACACCCGAAAGAAACATCTTTGCAGATGTTTGACAGTCAGTTAAGATGAAACAGCTATTTATATACTTTATTTGATATTTTAGCAACTTAATTGCACTTATAATATCAGTATATAAACTTGAAAAATGCATGCCTTGCCCCTCCCGCATCTCCTCGCATGCCCGGCATGCGAGGAGATGCGGGTTCGAGTCCCGCCTGAGACAAAATTTTTCAAGTTTATATACTGATATTATAAGTGCAATTAAGTTGCTAAAATATCAAATAAAGTATAATAAATGAATATATTAATAAAACTCATTAAACAAGAACTTAAATACACTCTAATCATCACAGCAGAATAATCAATGTTCTAATAAAGAACAGTTCATAACTCAGGGAACTCAGATAATAAATAAATTCAACAAAAAAACACTTGAACCACGCACTGACGCCATACCTACTAAAATGTAAAATTTCTAAAATGCCGCGAAAAAAAAATGCCACAGATTAGTGTAATATTATTTGGTGGTTTAGGATGAACGAAATTTATCTAAGATCATAAATATATACTACTCTTCAAAAATTTTACAAAAAAAAATTAATACAAATTGAAAAATAATTCATGTTATTATGCAATTTGATTCTTTACCATGGTCTGTTTAATACCCTAGACTAGAGTTATGGGATATCAAAAGGAACACGTTGTATAATATCACGTTGCGAGTGTTGCGACCAATAGGAGCGAATCATTTGTGAAAATTGTTGCAAAAATAATCACGATTACCTATAGGTATCTAATAACAGAAATTGACGCAAACGTGGTTGCGGGCAACAGCCATAGAAAGGAATAAGTACTAAAGTTAGAAATACAATTAAGAAATATGACAAATGACGAAAATAGTGGAAGGAAGGTCTATGATGAGTATGACTATTGCAATTTATGGAGAAAAAGTGATCGCACATGTTTCTTAGAAGCATTTATTAGCCTGAACTTGTTTAAGACTCTCGTGCAGTGAATTCCAAAGCCGCGCCGTATGGATTGAAGGAGAAACGAATTGGAGACAAAACCTGTAATGAGGGTGGGAACTAAAGGGATAGAAAGTGTAAGTTTATCGGAAGAGCGCAAATGGCATGAATCTGTCGAACTGAGAAAAGCGGGAACCCATCACTTAATCGCAATTTTGTTCAACGATTTTCATTCCCCATAAAACAAGTCGCAGATGGTTCTTATTATCAACTAAAATAAAACAGTAGAATTAAACCCTGACCACATTTTAATCAAATAAACACGTTACGATACTTAGCCTTAATGTATTGTCGCGGACATGCTAGATGTTTCGAGATATCGCTAGAGGAATGTACATAACTACCTAAGTTGAACCACAAAGTAATAACAAGATGTTGGTGCAAGCGACATTGGACTTTAAGTATACAAATTAAGGCGCAAAATGGTATAGCTCACTGGAGTTGTTTACGTTTAAACGTCCTTGTGATTTATCTGGAAAACGAACATTCTAGTATGTACGACCGGCGTCGATGTTGAGATATATAAATAACAGGACTTGAGACGCCGGGTCAGTTCATTCTGAGCTTTTGGTGCGATACCTGCGAAAAGTGATCTAGTGCGAAGTAACGACGACTTTAGCGATACCAACGGATTAAAGTACTACTCTGCGGATTGGCTAACAGTGTTTTGGAACCAACGACCTCAACGACCCACCGGACTACGATGCTTGTGATTTGGCTTGTGTTTGCGACCTGTTCATCGCCTAATAAATTCTTCTGATAAGTCAACGGTGTTTTATCCAAATCCCGAACCCCACGTTCGTAACATTTGGTGTCAGAAGTGGGATTTGGAAATGCCAGTGACTCCGAGGGAAGATACTGCTGGCGTCAGAACCAGGGCACAGCAAGCTGCGGAAGCCACGGCTGCTACCCGACAGGCCTCCGACAATCGGGATACACCCATTGGCTCCACCCACCAAGCATCGCCCATCGACCAGTCCTCGCCTACCGGAATGGAAGGTTTACCATCCGCGTCGCCGGCCTCACCTACTGTCTCCGCTCACCGGGCTACTACGCCATCTGCTCAAGAGGCCAGAGCATCTGCATTCGACTTCAGTCGGTTGATGCAGATGATGGACTTCATGTGCCAGAAACAGGACAAAATGCAAGAGGAAATTCAACGCAAACAGGATAAAATGCAAGAGGAAATTCAACGCAAACAGGATAAAATGCAAGAAGTAATTCAAGGAAAACAGGAAGAAATGCAAGGAAAACAGGAAGAAATGCGTCAAGAACAAGAAAAATTACTGCATGCTGTAAGTTCTGTGGGTGATATGGTGCAGCATCTACAGAAGAATGTCGACCTGGTAGAAGAAAGGGTAACTAATCTGGAGGCCAACATAGACAGCGTGAAAGTGAACTTCGCTGGATTACAGAAAAAGGTTCTGAAACTGGAGACCGCTGGACCCCTCGCGCCGAGTGACGTCGTATTTACCAGCCCGGCACCCAGGGTGAAAGTACCATCCTACGACGGCACTACGTCCTGGAGCGCTTACCGCCAACAGTTTCAGGCCGTTTCCTCTGCTAACGGATGGACAGAGGAACAGAGTCTAACAGCTCTCACTGTTGCTCTGCGGGGATCGGCTCTTTCTGTTTTGGAGGCGCTACCATCCTCGGGTAGCACATTTAGCGATCTGATGGGGGCACTCGAAGCTCGTTATGGAGAACGCCATCTGGAGCATGTCTTCCGCGCTCAACTACGGGACCGGGTTCAGCGTTCTGGAGAAGGACTACAGCAATGGGCTCTGGAAATTGAAAAATTAGTCCGCAAAGCATACCCATCTGCTGACTCAAAGATGGTGGATGCCACCGTACTCCAAGCATTCATGGATGGTATCAGAGATACGGAGATAAGGGCTGCAGTGGGGCTTCAACACCATACCTCACTGAAGGAAGCTTTAGCGCACGCTCTGGAAGTAGAAGCCCTGAGGAAAGATGTTCGGCAAACTTGTAAAATACGAGAAGTGCAAGAGAAGAAGATGTCGTTTCACCCTAGGAAAATGGCAACCCGACCGATGTGCTACAAATGTGGAGAAAAGGGACACCTGCAGTTCACCTGTCCCAAGAACGATAGGCAAACAACCAAGCTTGCAACTAAAATGGTAAGCAAGTTGGAGGAACGCCTCGAAGAATTTTCGAAGAAGCGTGAGACACCATCTTCTGCTTGGGAGCCACGGAAACGAGAAACAAACAGGCCTAAGGAGCGGATGTTGGTTGGAACAAGAGAAGCTATCAATCATCGTAGTGGAGAGACACATGGGAATGCTGACGCCCTCTCAAGAAGACCGTGCCCAGAAGAGTGCAAGCATTGCATCAAGCTGGAGTCTAAAGAGGACTGTGTACAAATAACAAGGACAAGTCCTCCGAGATCCTGGGAAGATGAGTCCATGAGAGAAGCTCAGGAAAAAGACGAAGACATACGACTGATCATTGCATGGAAGAAACGCGGTAACGATAAGCCGAGATGGCATGAAATTGCGTCTACGAGTGCTACGACTAAAGCGTACTGGGCTCAATGGGACAGTTTCATTTTGCAGAACGGGATACTTTACCGGAAATGGGAAAAACCTAACGGTAGAGAGTTCCATCTACAGCTGGTCGTCCCAAGGGAAAGGATCAAGGATGTTCTCCGAGAGGTACACGATGGCATATCAGGAGGACATCTGGGTGTAAAAAGGACCTTAACAAAGCTACAGGATAGATTCTACTGGCTTAACTGCAGAGCTGATGTACAAGATTGGTGCCGGAAATGTACCACTTGTGCTGCAGTAAAAGGTCCATCCACCAGGAGTCGAGGACACCTTCAACTTTATAACGTTGGTGCACCATGGGAGCGGATAGCAGTGGATGTTGCCGGACCATTCCCTGTGACAGAGTCGGGGAACAAGTACTTTATGGTCGTTATGGATTACTTCACTAAGTGGCCAGAAGTCTTCGCTATACCTAATCAAGAAGCTACGACCGTAGCCTCTAAATTGGTTGAAGAAGTCATATGCCGATATGGTGTACCCCTGGAAATTCATTCCGATCAGGGCAGAAACTTTGAGTCGAACGTGTTTCAAGGAGTCTGCAAAATATTGGGCATGCACAAGACGAGAACCACTGCTTATCATCCTCAGTCCGACGGCATGGTAGAAAGGTTTAACCAAACACTAGAGAGGCATTTAGCAAAATTGGTGGACAACCATCAAAGAGACTGGGACAAGTACATTGCACCATTCCTTCTCGCCTACAGGACTTCGGAACATGAGAGCACGAAAACGACCCCGGCATATATTAACTTCGGACGAGAGCTAAGGTTACCGGTTGACCTTGTAACAGGAGGAGCGCCAGACGATCACGTCACCGTACAGGATTATGTCTCCGATTTACAAGACAAGATGCGGGACATTTATGCCATGGTGCGAGAAAACGGCTTGCAGTCGAGTGAAAACATGAAGACTAGATATGACCGGAAAGCGAATACCAGTGGCTTTGACGAAGGAGCACTAGTCTGGCTGCATAATCCGACACGGAGAAAAGGAAAGTCGCCTAAATTACAGACAAGATGGGAAGGGCCGTACAAAGTTGTCACGCGAATAAACGATGTTACATACCGGATCCAACGGCCACCGAGAGGAGCACTTAAGATAGTTCACATCGACCGCTTGGCACGTTATAACGGGAATAACGATGACGCTCGGGACGAGCATCTCTAAGAGGAGGGCAGTGTCGCGGACATGCTAGATGTTTCGAGATATCGCTAAAGGAATGTACATAACTACCTAAGTTGAACCACAAAGTAATAACAAGATGTTGGTGCAAGCGACATTGGACTTTAAGTATACAAATTAAGGCGCAAAATGGTATAGCTCACTGGAGTTGTTTACGTTTAAACGTCCTTGTGATTTATCTGGAAAACGAACATTCTAGTATGTACGACCGGCGTCGATGTTGAGATATATAAATAACAGGACTTGAGACGCCGGGTCAGTTCATTCTGAGCTTTTGGTGCGATACCTGCGAAAAGTGATCTAGTGCGAAGTAACGACGACTTTAGCGATACCAACGGATTAAAGTACTACTCTGCGGATTGGCTAACAGTGTTTTGGAACCAACGACCTCAACGACCCACCGGACTACGATTCTTGTGATTTGGCTTGTGTTTGCGACCTGTTCATCGCCTAATAAATTCTTCTGATAAGTCAACGGTGTTTTATCCAAATCCCGAACCCCACGTTCGTAACAGTATTTTAAATCACTCAATTTGATCACATACTTTTAATAAAAACACTTTTAAATTAATAGAGGCTATTTTTAGGTAGATGTGATTGGAACTAAAGCTATCTCAAGACTCCTTTTTTTGATCCCAAAATATGTATTTTATCCTCGATGTCGCCCCACTACTAGCCATGTTCCAAAACGACAAAACCCGAGCAACCCGGTGTGGCGACATCGCAGTATAAAATAAATATTGTTAGTCTTGATTATGACTAGTTGATTAATTTATTTTGATTGTAACAATTCAATTACTTAATTTTAAATACAGATATAACTAATTTTATTATTATGATTAACTTTTTACTGCGGCGACAACATCCGGCCGTCCTGCGCACGCTTCCGTCCTCGGATAGCGTCTAGGTCTGGTGCGTTTGCTGAGAACAACAATATATTCATGTTAATTTTTTTTTTAATGTCAAAATTAATAATCTGGCCACATGTATTTGAGTGCCCTCCACTAAGCTGTTCCATCAACGGTCAGCAAATGGAGGACTACTCAAATAACTAAATAGTTAAGAACTTTTACATATTTGGGTACCCAGACTTGTTTCTTGTAACTGTTCCATCAACGGTCAGTCACTTAAGTACGTAAGAATTTGTAGGATCCCTAGGCGATGCCACTGGCCAACCCTAGTTTCAAATGATACCACAAATTCCAACTAAATAGTAACAGATTTATTTTACATGGATAAATACTGTTACATTGATTACTATCCGGGTACCAAAATACTCAAGTTTGAAGCAATAGCACTAGACATTAATAGTAAAATTTCTAAATTAAACTATAAATACCTGACAACATCTTAGGTCATTTCCAACTCATTTTCATCCAAGTCTTCCAGTCTTAACCACGGTTTCATATTTTCTGCACATGTGGTCCCTTCATATCGTTGACTGGTTCTTATAGCACCTCGCATGTCTTTCACCTTGTAACGGTCGTGACCTAACACCTCAGTTACTTGGAAAGGTCCTTTGAATAATGGTAATAATTTGGTACTTTTCCTATCATTTGATTGACTGGGAATCTTAATTACAACCAAATTATTGATGTTATATACTCGTGCACATTTTCTTCTAGAATCAAAATACTGTTTTTGCTTTTCTGCATTAGCCTGGATACGATCTTTAACAGATTCTCTTAATAACGTGATATCAATTGGTAATTGATCATTTGCATCAACATACTTATCAGCATTCATTTGGAGTCGATAACCAAAGAAAACCTCGCTTGGAATTGCGGAGGTAGTCTTACTGATGGTGCTATTAATTCCTTGTTGAATACTTGGAATGTGGGTATCCCATTTGTTATTCTCAGTACTGGCATCCATTGTTCGCAACGCATCAAGAATGGTACGATTAAAGCGTTCTACTTGTCCATTAGAACGTGAAACGGCGGTGGCAATAATGTGTTGTCGTATGTTTCTGTCATTACAATACTTAACAAATAACTTAGATGTAAAAGAACTGCCTGCATCACAAATGAGGCGCTTTGGATTACCAAATACATTAAATATCTTATCTAATTCATTTATAACAACTTTACTTTTAGTATTTCGAACAGGTGAAATAAATACAAATTTTGTGAAAGAGTCTACAGTTACTAATATATAAGTATTTTTACGAGTTGTTTTCACAAAAGGGCCTAAATGATCAATATGTAACGTATGAAATGGCCGCGCATATTTAGGTATGGAAAATAATTTACCTTCTTTTTTGCCGTGAATTGCTTTAGAATAAATACAGTTAAGACAGTTTTTAATATATTTCGAGACTATTTTTCTCATTTTTGGAAACCAGTAAAGGGATTTTATTCTTTCAACTGACTTGTCTAATGCAAAATGACCTATTTCATCATGATTGGATCTTATAACTTGCCAAATACACTTTTTAGGAACGACCCACCGCCTGCCATATTCTGTTCTACGGTACACTTTATTACCCAATAGTTCGTAATCGTTAAATATTTTTTTATTAAGCTCGGCATCTCCTGATTCTAAGATTTCTCTAATTGTACAAATATTCGGATCTTGCAATTGAACAGATAATAACCAGTCAGATTCTGTTATGGCCAACACGCTTTCATTACACGTGGGAGTGGGATCTTTGTCACCGATTGGATTTCTGCTTAATGCATCGACGTGTTGCATTTGTGTTCCCGGTTTATGTATAATTTCGAAAGTGAATTCTTGCGTCAATAGTACCCATCTACCTATCCTAGAATTAATTTCTTGTTTATTTATTGTATATTTAACAGCGTTACAATCTGTATAAATTTTGAAATTTGAACCTAATAGGTAGTGCCGAAACTTTTGCAGACCGACCACGATAGCTAAAAATTCTAATTCAAACGAATGATACTTTTTCTCTTCGTTTGACGTCTGCCTACTATAGAACTGAATGGGTTTCTCGCCTTGGTCTGTGATTTGTGTTAAAATGCAGCCCACTCCATCACGACTAGCATCCGTATACAATATTGTAGGAAGTTTAGGGTCAAAAATTGTTAATAGAGCATTATGCAGTAATTCGTGTTTCAATGTATTGACTGCTTGGACCTGTTCTTTTTCCCATTCCCATAAAGCATCCTTTTTTAACAGTTTTACTAACGGTTTGGATAATACGGCGCAATTCTTTATGAATTTGCGAAAATAATTCACAAGACCTAAAAATTGTCTGACCTGATGGACATTTTTAGGTTCAGGGTATGCTTCTACAGCCTTAAGTTTATTTTTGCCCGGTCGAATACCTTCTTCAGAAACTACATACCCCAAAAAATTTACAGAGTTTTGAAAAAAATGGCATTTTTCTAGATTTATAGTGAGACCATTATCTTGTAAGACCTTTAACACTTCCTCCAGTAGTTCGATATTTACTTCTAAAGAATCTGTGGCTATTAACAAATCATCCATGTAACAAATAACTTTATCAAATCGAAGCTTTCCTAGCACAGTATTCATAAGTCTTTGGAAAACAGACGGTCCATTGCAAAGGCCAAACGGCATTCTTGTAAATTCATAATGGCCGTCTGGAGTTATGAACGCAGTTTTAGATATAGAGTCTTCATTTACGTTAATTTAATAATACCCGCTTTTTACATCGAGTGATGTATAGTATTTACAGCCTTTTAATTTATCTATCAGGTCTTCAACGATTGGCATAGGATATTTTTCCTTTACAGTTACTTTATTAAGTGATCTATAATCTACACACATACGCTTTTCTCCAGAGGGCTTATCTACCAACAAAATCGGACTCGCATACGCAGAATTGCTCTCTCGTATTATGCCATTTTTCAAAAGTTCGTCAACAATTTCACGGGTAGCTGATTTTTCAGATTCAGACATGCGGTATGGTCGATGACAAACAGGTTTTGTAGTAGTTAATTCGATATCTAATTGTACACATGACGTTTGTCCCAAATTTTGCAAATTATCTGACACTACATGAGGGTATTTAGAAAATATTTTATTTAGCAAGTATTTATATTCCATGGAATCTACATTAAACTCGAAAGTATCTATCAACGCCATTTTTTCATTGTTTACTGGGCAAAAAGATAAGACGTTGCCTATACGTGAGTACATTATCCTTTTGTCCTCAGTGAAATTCCTTCCTATTAAAATAGAACTACCAGATAACTCATCAAAAATGTAGAATGTAATGTTCAGGTTTGTGGTATCGACCTTGAGATCAACTTTTACGCCCTGAGTAACATGCGAGCAAGAATCAACTTTAAATCCTGTCAATAAAACGGGCGTATCTAACTGAAATGGTTTCAGATTTAGTTTCCTTGCTAAAATACTGGTAATAAGTGAGCAACCACTACCCATGTCAATGAAAGCTTGTTGTTTACATCCATTTAGTTCAACATCTTTGTAGAACTTTTTCTTCGACTTAGACTCGACAATCAACTTAACTTCGCTACCTTTTTCTATTTTAGGCTTAGATTTTATTCTAAACGCAAGTTCCAAGTGGCCAAATCTATTACATGAATTACACTTTACATTGTCTTTATGGTTACAGTGTGTCTTTTTATGGCCCGCTTCTCCACAACGAAAACATGTAATATTCGGATTAGTACTTACTGAGGAATGACTACTTAATGCACTAGAATTTGACGAATAGTCTGACTTTTTGTCTATGTTACTAATATTGTATGATAAACGAGATAGATTTTTATTTTGAAAACTGCTTATTTTTTGTATACATTTTTGGTCAGGTTCACAATGAATTTTCCCATGCAAAAAAGAAGCCAAGTCATCGCAGTATTTAAAATTACCAGCTTCAGCTGCAGTACTGATATTTTTATCACCAATTGATCCCACAATTACCGAAATAATGTCTTGATCTGAGAATGATAACCTCATCTTATCAATTTTACCCCGTTGTTGAAAATAGAATTCATATAATGATTGCCCATCGTTTGGTTTAGTTTGTATCAAATCCTTTAGCAAATTATACATGTTACGCTTAATTTGAAAGGTCTCCAAGAGGGTATTTCGCCAATCCTTCCACTTCCAGGTAGTCCACCGTGTTTTATTTTTTTGAAGGGAGTCGTACCACGTTTTCGCGGTATTGCGTAATTTTTGTAAAGCTTGATATTGCAAAACACGGTCAGACCAACCAAAAGCGCGAGCATTGGCTTTTACAACATTAATCCACATCTGAATGTCATCCACTAAAGGGTCAAACTCGGGGATCACTGAGGATAAAACAACATTTTGGCTTACTGTGGGAGAGGCAGCTTTTGTGCGTCTCGATTTCTTTTTCCTGTAGCTATCAGAGCTACTACTACTCGATGATGGCGATCTTGAACTGGGCGAAGAATCAGAGGACGAATCATTCCGTCTGCTACGTTTCCCTCGGGTTCTTTTTTCGCGGCATTGGGCGTAGTTACGAAACACTTCTGATATTATCAACTAAAATAAAACAGTAGAATTAAACCCTGACCACATTTTAATCAAATAAACACGTTACGATACTTAGCCTTAATGTATTTTAAATCACTCAATTTGATCACATACTTTTAATAAAAACACTTTTAAATTAATAGAGGCTATTTTTAGGTAGATGTGATTGGAACTAAAGCTATCTCAAGACTCCTTTTTTTGATCCCAAAATATGTATTTTATCCTCGATGTCGCCCCACTACTAGCCATGTTCCAAAACGACAAAACCCGAGCAACCCGGTGTGGCGACATCGCAGTATAAAATAAATATTGTTAGTCTTGATTATGACTAGTTGATTAATTTATTTTGATTGTAACAATTCAATTACTTAATTTTAAATACAGATATAACTAATTTTATTATTATGATTAACTTTTTACTGCGGCGACAACATTCTAAACGATATTCAACATATTCTAGAATCATGTTACATCACAATTTCATTTTGTCGAATGCTTATTAAAACACTGTACCGTAACTGGAAGCTTTATATTGAGATAGCATTTCCGTTTCCCGTCATTTGCCTACCCTTTTTAGTACGTAGTTTCCGGCTAAGTGGCGCCACCTGGCAGTCGTGTGCTTTTGAAGTTTCTTAAAATTTGCGGCACACCATTTTGCTCATTGGCGTTTAGTTTACCGTCGTAACAACACCTTCACTGCAAGCCCTGTCTCGGTGATCGGTAAAATTCAGTGATATTATAATTCTCAGAGCAGAATTTTATTATAACCAAGTGGGTTTTTATACAAACTAGTACACAAATCTGGTAAGTCCTACCCTCATTTTTTTTTTAAATGTTATGTATTTTATTTCAAGGAATTTTATTTTCAGTTTCCAATAGCAATTTTATTGCTTAAAACATGTTTTTAATAAAACATGAAATATCTTGCTTAAATATTCGTGTGACTTAAATAATGAATTTAACGGTTTTGCCGTTCGGATTAAAGTCATGATGTAATACGTAAAAGTGTATGGTATCTTTTCCGTTTAGCATTGAGTGGTTTGTTTGGCTCGGCTGGCAGCTCCTCTAGCTCCTCTTTAGCCGGTTAACGAGGTGAACGGCACCTCGGGTGCCGTCATAAAATAAATACGCTTAATAAATGTATCTTTATTCTAATCAAATTAATGCTAAATTGCTTGACGAAATGGGCGAATTGCCTTTCTTTACATTTAAATTATAAAACAGTGCCTTTAGAATCCCGTGTTAGTGTTAAATTTTATGAAATGGGTAAAATTGGCAAACAAGTGCCTCAAAATAGCATACCTACACACCGCTAATGATCAGTATTGATATAAGATCTCTGAGGTCAGTGGAGCCCCTTTTTTGATCAACAGATTACTAAGTATACAGATTTTTTTTTAAATTCACGCAACCTATTCATTAAAATGGAAGAAATTTACCAAAATATTACGTAAGTCCGTATTGATAAACGCGAGTTTCAGTCGTAAATTTATTTCAATTAAACAGACGTTAATTTTAACAATTTGTACACGAAGGTAAAAGAATTATTCATAAATAAAATCGGATTCTAATAAAGTGCAATTAGTTTGTGGCCACCGGGCAGCATTTACAGAGATTCGACGAGATTTCAGTATAAGTTAGAGATCCACTTATTAAAGACTGCATAACTTTACAAACCCGTCTTATTTAGTGTAGATCCACATTCCACTCAAATGCATTCTGGAGAAAACAGATGGCATTCGTAAAGCTTTTTGACCTCCAAAGGGCAAAAAATCCACACAGCTAAGAACAATCAATCAAAGCGCTGTCTCTCGTGTGGACGAGGCATAAAAAATTTAGAAGTCATATAGCCTATGCTATCAATTATTCAACCTTACGGGGTGCCTACTTACAATATACATATCGTGCTCTGCCATGCAAGCCTATGCCTCTAATTATTCACCCTCGCGGGGTGCCTACCTATTAACTACCCTCCAAAGGGTAGTTGATATACAAATCGGGCTCTGCCATGCAAGCATATGCCTCTAATTATCCACCCTCGCGGGGTGCCTACTTATTTATTAACTACCCTCCAAAGGGTAGTTGATATACAAATCGGGCTCTGCCATGCAAGCTTATGCCTCTAATTATCCACCCTCGCGGGGTGCCTACCTATTTATTAACTACCCTCCAAAGGGTAGTTGATATACAAATCGGGCTCTGCCATGCAAGCATATGCCTCTAATTATCCACCCTCGCGGGGTGCCTACTTACTTATCAACTACCCTCCTAAGGTAAGTACTGCCAAAGCAAAAATGAAGGTTAATTCTATAGCCAGGGCTCGAGGATGTTCAAGCAATGACTTGAAATCGGGCTCTGCCATGCAAGCCTCTAATTATCCACCCTCGCGGGGTGCCTTATTATTTATCAACTATCCTCCTAAGGTAAGTTATGCCAAAGCAAAATTGCTAGAAGTTAATTCTATAACCAGGGCCCTAGCGGCCCGATCAAAGAGGTTCAAGCAATGACTTAAAATCGGGCTCTGCCATGTAAGCCTATGCCTTTTAATTATCCACCCTCGCGGGTGCCTACTTTGCACGAACTACCCTCGAAAAGTGATAAACCTGCTATAGCAACATTGCTAGAGGTTCATTTCATAATCAGGGCTCGCGGCTAGATCAAAGAGATTCAAGCAATGACTTAAAATTAGGCTTTTACATGCAAGCGATACGCCTAAAATTATCCACCCTTGCGGGGCTACCTCACCTGCTTTGTACCAGCTACCCTCAAAAAGGAATGGACCTGCTTTTGCAACATGGCCAGATGTTCATTTCATAAAAAAGGGCTCGCGACTCGATTAAAGTACCCGAGGTCGTTTTAATACTCCAAGAGGTATTAAAAAAGTTGACTTGAAAGAATTATAGTATCGCATTCCTTTGTGTCAAGTCTCAACTTGTGAACTCGAATGTAGTCATGCAGTTGGTTTTTATCCCTGTATAAGGCCAAATCGAATATTTCATGTCAGAACCCTTCTTAGTGTACTTGACACTTACTGTTACATCTAAATGCTCGCGAGCATATAAAAGTTATGGTTCAAACATTGCAGAAGTTGGGATGGCAAGTGAATTTAGAAATATCGGTATTTTGTCCCCAAAAAAGTATTATTAACTATATAATGAAAAATGGAATAATGTGAAAACATGAACGAATAGAAAAACTGCAACAAAGAAATCAATCAAGTAAAATAATAATTACAAAGATGAATTGAATTAATGATATGAACGAATTTCGTCATTTTTGTCGTGCCGCATTGTCACATAAATCATAGATAGTTGATAAGATTCCAGCCCCTAGTGGTGGTTATCGAACAACTGAAGTAGTAGATCGACAGTTGCATTGCCCTTCCCAGGGGCGTTTTTTGACTACGGATGCTTTAGACCAAGCAGGTTTGCGCTTAAACCTAGACTTGATTTCAATAATTATATTTCGAATTTTGAACTTACTAGTTCCATTAAATTCCACATATTCGGCAAATAGGCACTGCCGACTGCAAAGTCCGAACCGACTAGTACACTGTACAGATCTCGTGATTATAAAACTGGAATGTCCAATAATAGACCTATTTGCCTCCAAAGCAGCTCACATTGTCAGCAATCACTTGACCCTGGATTTGACTTGGACCTGGATGAAGCTCTTTTCCAATTAATTTTACCCATCATTACTTAGGTACCTTGAATTCAATGATTGAGGCCTTTTCCATGCAGTAGGATGATTATAGGCCGTAACTAGGAATACAGTTTGACGCAATTGTAGCATTTAAGCATGCCAAATACGTAAGGTTTAGAAATCGAGGGTCAAGAGTTAAACTGTTTAACTTAAAAGGTATTGCGATAGCGGGAAGTTAAATTATTTAAGAAAAGGTTGACATTGCATCCGTAAAGAAATGCTACCAATACTAAATGCTCTTCAGAGCCACATTCACTACTACATCACAGTTTGATTCTTAGTGTGACAAAATAATAACAGGTGTACCTACATCTTCGCAAAGGGAAAGTACGAAATCTTTATTTCTAATGGAAATATCATACGTTAGATCGGCATCGAATGCATTTCAGGATACATTGGCGATGCGTTCGGTTCTTCATGGTGCGAACCCATTACTTGGGTCTTCCTACAAATATTTCTAATATCCAGGGTGCTCTCACTCAACTAAATCTTTTAACATGGTTGTTTTTGCCATGATGGGAGAAAGTGTTCTGGCGTGTCAGAGACTGAGCACTTGCAGCACCACTTACCTTAGTAACCTCCTCGATGGAAAAAAGGAAATCTGGGGGTTGGTGAGGCGGTGGAAGGCTAGACCTCTAAAGAAAAGCTTTTACTTAAAAGTTCTTGGTGAGTCTATTTTATAAATTTGTCAAGTAACTTAGAATTGTTGTTGTTCAAGGACAATTTCAATAACAATAAAGATTAAAAGCCTTACTTTTCCGCAATTGGCGCAATTCTTATCAGGCTTACATTTAATATGTGCATTATCACATAATACAATACTCTTACACATAAATTAGCTGTCTGAAAATAATGCGATCTGAACCATGAACAGTGAAGTACTCACGTTCTAGTAAAACATATTCTTAAATTAATTGCTTTTACAAAAAATAAAAAACCCCAAACCGTATGGGATGTCAGTGTACTTATTATAACTGACACAAGAATGTTTCAATCATTACATCAAATAGCAATTTTAATACTTATTTGTTCAGGCAGATGCATTCATGACCTGACCTTAGAATATACCCTACCTAAAGTACCTACCTAACCATAATACAAAAACTTTACCGTATGGCCTGAATTTGGTTCTACAACCGATAGCAATACATAGGTACTGACAGACTGTCTACAGATAAATTTTGAATAAAAATAATAAAAATGTAAGCCTCCTGTCTCGGTGATTAAAATTATAATTACTATTAGTTAAAACATCGCTGAGTGATAGATAAAAAACGATTTTAAATTATTCAATATTTTCATCAGTTGAGGTGCAGTACCTACGTCACGTATGTACCTTACTGTTATAGCAGGAACTGTAAAAACGTTTCTTGATTACACAGCTACCCCAGATAGAGCGTAAGATCTGTGTAGCTTCCAAGAACTGGTTAGAAAATCACCCCATCGACGAAGTTTTAGCTCATGGGAATTGGTAATCAGCTAAAACATCACAACAATCCTATATGTGTGAAATTAAATCAAGTATTGATAAACTTTTACACAACTCATGCGATTGCTAGAAGAATTTCCTAGAAAGCTTTTTAGTTTGAATTTTTACCTTTTCATAGTTATATTACATGTTAATTTTTATTGTTACTCCTGTGTAACACACGGAAAAGAATATTGTCTTACTTGAAATAAAAAGTATTCAATATCATAAATACTTTTTTATTTTTAAATCTGTCACATTGGCGTTACGCTAAGGCGTTATAATATTAAGTGGCGTCACCAGGCGATAACAAACAGATCTCAATATAAAGCTTCCAGTTACGGTACAGTGTTTTAATAGCAGCGTTTTACCCTGAAATAAAACGCATATTAAAATACTTACCTCACTGGAAGCTTTCACTTTATTTCTGCCTGGTGCAATTGAGCCAATGAGCAAAATGGTGTGCCGCAAATTTTAAGAAACTTCAAAAGCACACGACTGCCAGGTGGCGCCACTTAGCCGGAAACTACGTACTAAAAAGGGTAGGCAAATGACGGGAAACGGAAATGCTATCTCAATATAAAGCTTCCAGTGAGGTAAGTATTTTAATATGCGTTTTATTTCAGGGTAAAACGCTGCTATTATCTACAAACTTGTTTTAATCCCTCAACCCCCAGGAGGCACGCGCGAGAGAGAGAGAGAGAGAGAGAGAGAGAGAGAGAGAGAGAGAGAGAGAGAGAGAGAGAGAGAGAGCGAGAGAGAGAGAGAGAGACTCACACATACACACACACACAATTACTTTTATTTAAATACTTTGAGATGATTAGGTATTTTAATTTTATTTTTCATTTTTGTCGTTAAATCTTATGAAGTTTATGTATTTTGTTGAAAGATGATTCCTACGGGACAGGCCTAGCTTACAGTGGAAATCATCGCAAATAATATTTATTCTAAGACTTTTTATTGCGACATAAATAAATAAATAAATTTAAAAAAAGGATTGCCAAACGATTTCTGTTACTAATAGCAGCGTTTTACCCTGAAATAAAACGCATATTAAAATACTTACCTCACTGGAAGCTTTATATTGAGATAGCATTTCCGTTTCCCGTCGTTTGCCTACCTTTATTAGTACGTACTTTCCGGCTAAGTGGCGCCACCTGGCGGTCGTGCGCTTTTTATGTTTCTTAAAATTTGCGGCATACCATTTTGCTCATTGGCTCAATTTCACCAGGCAGAAATAAAGTTAAAGCTTCCAGTGAGGTAAGTATTTTAATATGCGTTTTATTTCAGGGTAAAACGCTGCTATTAAAACACTGTACCGTAACTGGAAGCTTTATATTGAGATCTGTTTGTTATCGCCTGGTGACGCCACTTAACATTATAACGCCTTAGCGTAACGCCAATGTGACAGATTTAAAAATAAAAAAGTATTTATGATTATTAAATACTTTTTATTTTAAGAATGACATTATTCTTTTCCGTGTATTGCACAGAAATAACAACAAAAATTCTGTTAGTTTTTCATATCGTCATTAAATGGAACAAGTAATATAATGAAAAGGTAAAATTTCAAACTGAAAAACTTTCTAGGAAATTCTTCTACACAATCGCATTACTTGTGTAAGAGTTTATCAATACTTGATTTAATTTCACACATAGGATTGTTGTGGTGTTTTAGCTGATTGCCAATTCCCACGAGCTAAAACTTCGTCGATGGGGTGATTTTCTAATCAGTTCTTGGAAGCTATATGGTGTAGCTGTGTAATAAAGAAATGTTTTTACAGTTTCTGCTATAACAGTAAGGTACCTACGTGACGAAGGTACTGCACCTCAAACTGATAAAAATATTAAATAATTTTGAATCTTTTTCATCTATCACTCAGCGATGTTATCATTTTAACCACCCAGAATAGAGGCTTTAAATTTTTCTATTATTTATATTCAAAATTGATCTGTAGACAGTCTGTCAGTACCTATGTATTGCTTTCGGTTGTAGAACCAAATTCAGGCCATACGGTAAAGTTTTTGTATTATGGTTAGGTAGGTACTTTAGGTAGGGTATATTCTAAGGTCAGGTCATGAATGCATCTGCCTGAACACAGAAATATTAAAATTGCTGTTTGATGTGATGATTAAAACAAAATCTTGTGTTGGTTATACATTTATAAGTACACTGATATCCCATACGGTTTGGGGTTTTGTAAAAGCAATTAGTTAATTTAAGAATATGTTTTACTAGAACGTGAGACCTTCACTGTTCATGGTTCAGAATCACATTACTTGCAGACAGCTAATTTATGTAAAAGTATTGTACTATGTGATAATGTATGTATTTAATGTAAGCCTGATAAGAATCGCGCCAATTGCAGAAAAGTAAGGCTTTATATCTTTATTCCTGTCCTTGAACAACAACAATTCTAAGCTACTTGACAGATTTATAAAATAGACTCATCAAGAACTTTTAAGTAAAAGCTTTTGTTTAAAGGTCCAGCCTTCCACCGCCTCAGGACACCCTCAAATATATTTTTTTCCCATCTCTCGAATACGGTAGTCCGGTTAATGTTTCGAGGAAATGTATCTAGAGTTTTCTCAAGGTAAGTGGTGCTGCAAGTGCTCGGTCTCTGACACGCCAGAACACTTTCTCCCATCATGGCAAAAACAACCATGTTTAAAGATTTAGTTGAGTGAGCACCCTGGTCATTAGAAACGTTTGTAGGAAGACCCAAGTAATGGGATCGTACCATGAAGAACCAAACGCATCGCCAATGTATCCTGAAATTTATTCGATGCCGATCTAACATGTTCAAAATTTGGTATGTTTTTTTTACAATTGAAATAAAGATTTCGTACTTTCCCTTTGCGAAGAAGAAGAAGAAGAATTGAAATAAAGATTTCTCTGTTGTTATTTTGTCACACTAAGAATCGAACTGTGATGTAGTAGTGAATTTGGCTCTACAGAGCATTGACTATTGCTAGCATTTCTTTCTGAATGCAATGACAACCTTTTCTTAAAGAATTTAATTTCCCGCTATCGCAATGCCTAACTTAAAGCTAAACAGTTTAACTCTTGACCCTCGATTTCTAAACCTTACGTATTTGACACGCTAAAATGCTCAAATTGTCTCAAACTGTATTCCTAGTTACGGCCTATATAATCATCCTAATGCAGGGAAAAAAAAATAAAAAAAAAATATTTTAAGACATGCCTCAATGGGCCACACTGAGCCATCTAGTCCCAAATTAAGGTACACTCGACAGCACATCAAGTTAAACAGTTGAACTGCGATAACAACTTTTATTACGTAGGGCATAAAGGCGGTCTCAAGGTCAACATGTATAGTCTGATGTGCCGCCGTGTGTACTATTAAGTACCCTGTCGTATGGGGTACTAGACAACCGATAAACTTACTTATATACTTTATTTTTTTGTAAATATATACTTATAATACATAGAAAACACCCTCAAAGGCCTCAGTCATTGAATTCAAGGTACCAAAGTAATGATGTGTATAATAAATTGGAATAGAGCTTGATCCAGGTCCAAGTCCAATCCAGTATATTTTTTTTGGCGTATCGCTTGCATGAAAAAGCCTAATTTCAAGTCATTTTCAACCTCTTTGATCTAGCCGCGAGCCCTGATTATAAAGGGACTCTCTAGCAATGTTACTATAGCAAATTTATCACTAGCTCGTAAAAAGTAGGTACCCTGTGAGTGTGGATAATTAAAATGCATAGGTTTACATGGCAGAGCCCGATTTTAAGTCATTGCTTGAACCTCTTTGATCGGGCCACTAGCCCTGGTTATAGAATTAACTTCTAGCAATTTTGCTTAGCATAACTTACCTTAGGAGGATAGTTGATAAGTAATAAGGCACCCCGCGAGGGTAGTTAATTAGAGGCATAGGCTTGCATGGCAGAGCCTAATTTTAAGTCATTGCTTGAACTTCCTCGAGTCCTGGCTATAGAATTAACCTTCATTTTTGCTTTGGCAGTACTTACCTTAGGAGGGTAGTTGATAAGTAAGTAGGCACCCCGCGAGGGTGGATAATTAAAGGCATAGGCTTGCATGGCAGAGCCCGATCTGTATAACAACTTCCCTTAGGAGGGTAGTTAATAAATAAGTAGGCACCCCGCGAGGGTGGATAATTAGAGGCATATGCTTTGCATGGCAGAGCCTGATTTGTATCTCAACTACCCTTAGGAGGGTAGTTAATAAGTAATACCCCGCGAGGGCGAATAATTAGAGTTATAGGCTTGCATGGCAAGCCTTATTTGTATATCAACTACTCTTAGGAGGGTAGTTGTTAATAAGTAACACCCCGCCAGGGGGAAAAATTAGAGGCATAGGCTTGCATGGCAGAGCCTTATTTATATATCAACTACCCTTGGGAGGGTAGTTGATAAGTAAGTAGGCACCCCGCGAGGGTGAATAATTGATAGCATAGGCTATGAGTCTTTTAAATTTTTTATGCCTTGTCCACATGAGAGACAGCGCTTTGTTTGATTGTTCTTAGCTGTGTGGATTTTTCGCCCTTTGGAGGCCAAAAAGCTTTACGAATGCTATCTGTTTTCTCCAGAATGCATATGAGTGGGTCTACACTAAATAAATTGGGTTTGTAAAGGTATGCAGGCTTCAATAAGTGGATCTCTAACTTGACTTATACTGAATTCTCGTCGCATCTCTGTAAATTCTGCCCGGTGGCCACAAACTAATTGCACTTGATTAGAATTCGATTTTATTTGTGAATAATTCTTTTACCTTCGCGTTCAAGTTGTTGAAATTAACATCTGTTGAATTGAAAGATAAATTTACGACTAACTCGCGTTTATCAATAGGGACTTACATAATTTTGGTAATTTATCTTACATTTCAATGAATGGGTTGCGTAAATTCATCACTCGTTTGTCAATTTTCATTTCATAAAATTTAACTCATTTCATAAAATTTAACACTAAAACGGGATTCTCAAGGCACTGCTTTATAATTTAAATGTAAACAAAGCCAATTCGCCCATTTCGTCAAGCAATTTATCTATAATATGATAAGAATAAAGATACATTTATTAATCGTATTTATCTTATAACCCGAGGTGCCGTTCACCTCGTTAACCGGCTAAAGAGGAGCTCAAGAAGCTGCTAGCCGAGCCAAACAAACCACTCAATGCTAAACGAAAAAGACACCATACACTTTTACGTATTACATCATGACTTTAATCCGAACGGCAAAACCGTTAAATTCATTAATTAAGTCACACGAATGCATGCAGCATGATATTTCATGTTTTATTACGAGTAACATGTTGTTTTAAGCAATAAAATTGCTATTGGAAACTGAAAATAAAATTCCTTGAAATAAAATACATTATTCACTTAAAAATAATGAGGGTAGGACTTACCAGATTTGTGTAGTAGTTTGTATAAAAACTCACTTGGTTAATAATTCTGCTCTGAGACTTATAATATCACTGAATTTTAACGATCACAGAGACAGGGCTTGCAGTGAACGTGTTGTTACGACGGTAAACTAAACGCCAATGAGCAAAATGGTATGCCGCAAATTTTCATCATCATCATCATCATATCAGCCGAACGACGCCCACTGCTGGGCATAGGCCTCCCCCAAGGATCTCCACAACGATCGGTCCTGTGCTGTCCGCATCCAGCGGCTTCCCGCGACCTTGATCAGATCGTCGGTCCACCTTGTGGGGGGCCTGCCCACGGAACGTCGTCCGGTACGTGGTCGCCATTCGAGAACCTTTCCGCCCCAACGGCCATCGGTTCTCCGCGCTATGTGTCCCGCCCACTGCCACTTCAACGATGCAATCCTTCGAGCGATGTCGGTAGTTTTAGTTCTCCTGCGGATCTCATCATTTCTGATTCGATCGAGTAGGGAAATACCAAGCATCGCTCTCTCCATTGCTCGCTGGGTGATCTTGAGCCTTCTTATGAGACCCATAGTAAACGACCACGTCTCACTCCCATAGGTCATTACTGGCAACACACACTGGTCAAAGACTTTCGTCTTGAGACACTGAGGTATTTCGGACGCGAAAATATGCCGGAGCTTCCCGAACGCTGCCCATCCGAGCTGGATTCGACGAGAGATCTCTTTCTCGAAGTTGGACTTACCTAACTGGACTATCTGTCCCAGGTAAACATAGTGGTCAACAACTTCGAGTGCAATGTTCCCAACGTTAACTGGAGCGGGTGCAACATGGGCATTTAACATGATTTTCGTCTTGTCCATGTTCATCCTAAGACCCACTCTTTGAGAAGCATTACTGAGATCTTCGAGCATAATGTTCAGGTCTTCCAAGGTCTCAGCCATAAGAACTACATCATCGGCAAATCGCAGGTGTGTTAGGTATTCGCCATTGATGTTGATGCCGCGTCCTTTCCAGTCCAGAAGCTTGAAAATATCCTCCAACGCAGCTGTGAACAATTTCGGAGAAATAACGTCTCCCTGTCTCACACCTCGCTGTAGTTGGATCGGATTAGAGCTCTGGTTCTGTAATCGGACCGACATGGTGGCGTTTTGGTATAAGTACTTTAGTACCTCGATGTACCTGTAGTCTATTTGGCACCTTTGGAGAGACTGCAGCACCGCCCAGGTCTCAATCGAATCAAAGGCTTTCTCATAGTCCACGAACGCTAAGCAAAGTGGCAAGTTATACTCTTCGGTCTTCTGTATAACTTGCCGCAGCGTATGAATGTGGTCTATGGTACTATAGCCTTTTCGGAACCCGGCTTGTTCGGGAGGTTGGAAGTCGTCGAACCTGCGAGTGAGACGATTCGTAATGACTCTCGAAAACAACTTATAGATATGGCTCAGAAGCGAAATGGGTCTGTAGTTCTTCAAGGGAGTTTTGTCACCCTTCTTGAAGAACAGCATCACATCGCCTCTGCCCCATGCCTTTGGCGTTTTGCCCTCGAGGATGACAGAATTAAAGAGCTTTTGGAGGACCTTAAGTATCGGCTTACCGCCCGCTCTAAGGAGCTCTGTTGTGATTCCGTCATCACCCGCCGCCTTGTTGTTTTTAAGCTGCTTGAGAGCCATTCTAATCTCGCACAGGCTGACGTCCGGGATATCTTCAGAATAGTGTCGGGTAAGCTTGGCTCTAGGGTCTTTAGCCTTGCTTTCAACAGGTGTTTTCGTGGAGTATAACTGTCCATAGAAACTCTCAATCTCCCTCAGGATTTCAGGTGTTGACGCAATGATGCTACCTGTCTCAGTTTTCAGCCTCGTCAATTGGCTTTGCCCAATAGACAGATCTCTGGCGAACACTTTGGAGCCTTTGTTCCGCTCAATGGTCTCTTTAATACGTCGGGTATTAAATTGACGAAGGTCGCTCTTCAAAGACTTAGATATCTGTCTATTGAGTTGCCGATAGCGATGGGCATCCGCTGAGTTCTGTAGCCTCATTTCGTTTCTCTGATCCATGAGTAGGAGAGTCTGACTGGAGAGTTTCTTTGATTTGGGACGGCGGGTTTTAAAGTACTTAGACCCTACCGTACGGACAGTATCCACCACCATGTTGTATAGATCGTCCACATCGATGCTGTTCTCAAGGGCTTCGAAACGGTTTTGAAGCTCGAGCTGAAAGCACTCGGGGTTTTGAATTTGAGCCGGTATTGGTCGGAGCGTGGATTTTATCAGTCGCGCTCTTTCAAGCTTTACGTCGATATTCAATGTGCCTCTGACCATGCGGTGATCGCTTCCTGTCTTAACAGCGTTGATCACAGCGACATCATCAAATATGTGCTTCTTCGTTGACATGATAAAATCGATCTCGTTTTTGACTTTACCGTCCGGGCTGATCCAGGTCCATTTGCGGCTTACGGGCTTCTTGAAGAAGGAGTTCATCATAAAGAGGTTCTCCCTCTCCATGAAGTCTGCCAGCATCTGACCCCTTTTGTTCCGTTGCCCAAATCCAAATTTCCCCATTCTCAACTCATTACCGCAACGTTGCCCCAACTTCGCATTGAAATCCCCCATCACAACCGTGTAGTGGGTTTTAAAGCTATGCATGGCTTTAGAGATCTCCTCATACATAGCCTCCACTTCGACATCGTCGTGTTTTGAGGTCGGAGCGTAAACCTGAATGACATTCAGCGAATATCGTTTCGATATTCTGAGTATCAGGTACGCTACCCTGCTCGAAACACTTCCGATAGTAATCACGTTGTTGACAAGGGACTTGTGGACGATGAACCCGACACCACCTAGGGACTGTTGGTCGCCCTCCCGGTAGTATAGTAAGTTACCGGATTTTAGGGTTATCGAGTCCTCCCCCTCTCTTCGGACTTCAGACAGCCCAATGATATCCCAATGTAACTTACCAATTGCCTCTTCCAACTCTACGAGCTTCGCGTCAAGCCTCAGTGTGCGCGTGTTATATGTTGCCAGGTCGAGTCGTCGTTGTTGGCAGCAATTTAAAGCATAACTGATATAAATATGTAATAAATATTGATATAATAAATAAACTGTGTTAATCCCGACTCGCCGTGGTCTCTTCGCCGTGGTACTAGTCTGCCCGATACTAGAGTGTAATTCAAAAGCCGGAGGCGCGGAGGGAGAGCAGCCTCCGCCCGCCCGCTCTAACAAGGTGCAGGCACCCGCGCGAGCCGGAGCGGCTGAGGCTGGTCGCCGAAGGCCGAACGCGACCAGCAAGCCGAAGCTGCGTAGGTGAGCTTGGGTGAATGCGCCTTGTTACGCATGGGCGAAGAGGCTGCTATTCCCGCAGCGCCGGAGACGAGGAAATCCTAATTCATGCTGCTTGTTTGCATGCCTGCTTGCTTGCTGCATGCATTAATGCATGCCTGTCTGCTTGCTTGCATGCATTAATGCATGCATGCATGCCTTCTTACTTGCATGCGTATGCAAATGTAAAAGTTATTTGAGGAAAAAATGCTATGGGAACCGTTACACATTGAAACATGTTTTTATGAATGGTTTTATCGATAACTTAATAATTCTTTGAAACATTAGTTTGATATATCGTTATTCTGCTTAACAAGACAATTGCGAATCTTTTTTTTTGTGAAATGTTATTCGATGTTATGAAACGGCAATTATTAACTATTCGATAAATCAAGAAAAAAAGATATTAATTAACATTAATAGAATAGTTTTCTGTGAAATGAAATTCGGTATCAAAAAAGTATGTCTTGATAGATACCCGAGAAATTATTTTTGTAAGTAGTACGAAAATGTGCTATATTAATTTGCTTACGAGTTTTACACACTGAAATCACTATCTTTTCGGCTAACATACGGTCTATTTTTATTTGTGCTTGCGAGCCATTACACAAAATGGATAACGCTCAAGTTTAGGTAAAAACTGAGTTATTGTATAAGTGTGCGTAGCTAGTAACACATACGCAACGTAAACAGAGTAAAGCGTGCACCGAGATGGACAAAAAAATCTTGAGCCGTGATCGTAATAAACCTTGATATGATATTAATTTTAAATATAAATAGAGTTTGTTTTGTATTTTGAATATTTATAGATGTCGATTAATAATAAAACACAAATTAGTATATTATGTAAAATATATTATAAGAAATTAAATAAAAAACAGTCATATACTACAAAAAATCAATAATAATGAAATAGGTATTAGTGTTTGCTCTTTAAGGAAGCATCCACTATTAAGCTCCGGAACTAATAAGTACGGTCGGCTAAAAAAGTTGTATATCACCCTAATTAGAAAAATCATTCGCGCGTTATAGAACAACGCAATTATAAGCTAAAATTTTCTGACAAAATATACGACTAAATTTATATTTTGTGCAGTGACACAAGACATTGAGCCTACAAGTCTAGAGCAAATATCTGATCCGCGATATTCCTCCCATATCTCATTGCAATCAAAGCTGTTCCAGAGCCTCTGATGTTCTTTCATGCTGGTTTGACCATCTTTGAACCATAAGGCCCCAAAGACCAAAGAAGATAGGGTTGACATCAGGCGATTTTGAAAGCCAAAGTATTAACCTTATTTCCGGGTGTGCACCAAACCATGCACGCGTCACCCTTGCTTTATACAAAGAACAACTGTCCTGCAAATAATAAAATTGTGGCATTTCATTTTATGGACAATAAATCCGGATGGCCGGTAAGATTCCATTTTGGAGGACATCAACTTAACCCGATGCCGTTGCTCGTGGTGGTAAACGGCACAACTCCCCAACACCATCAGTAGTCATCCAACCATACATGTAAAGAGAAATTCGACCTGATTTTCTGTTTGGTATGGCATGGTCTTCTATGTAACGCATCCCATCGTATCGCCAAAGATGTAAACGACCATGCTAACTGGAGTTAAAAGTTTTCTCGTAACAGTACACAGTGTTACTACAGTCGATATTGAAGTAAATATTATCTGGCAAAACTTAGACGAGCAAGTTTATGAGCCTCAGTCACATATATTTTCTTTACATAATGCCTGTAACGTAAACCTGTGTAATGTAAATGATTTCTGATCATCTGAGTTGAAACATCAAACATTTCTGCAGAAGTTTTAATCAGTGTAAGACCATTATTTTCATAATCACGTCTCATAATATCTCTTTCATTATTTGAGATTACAGGACGACTATGACAGCTTCAGCGACGATCATTCAAATTTCCCTCTTCGCCCTCACGCGTAATCCAAAGACGAACAGCTTGTCTCTAAAATCAGGAATTTTAAGAATAAGTACGGAAATAGGTACTGCCTTACTTCTTCTAAAATTGTTTTTGCGAAAATCACTAACCATAACATGTTTTCCATAAAATTTTCTAGTCATAATGTTCAAAGAGTGTTAACATATTTTTTTATAATTATTGTCTTAATTTCTAAAACTACTCGTATTAAGTCATAAAATCGATTATTATAATAATTGTATGTCTTAATTTTAAAGGTAACAAAGACTGTGTATTATTCCGAATGTTAATCTAATATATATATATATCCAACAAGGTATAGTTAATAGCAATATACAATATAATAGCAATAGCAGCTCTAAATTATTTTCTAAAATTAGGTTTTAGTGACGGTAACGAAACCCAGCAATGTACATCCAAAAGCACGTAGGCGCAGAGGGGCGAGGCGGCCCGCGGGCTGAGGAGCGGAAGGCCGTGATCGAGGCGCCGAAGCTGAGGCTGGCCGGCGAAACCAGAAAGCCGGAGCTGCGGTGGTGAGAGAAAACCATTTGCGACGATGAATACGCGTGGAACTGCCAGAGACCCGCAGCGCCGGAGCCGTGACAGAAGTCTTATCTTTTTTGCACCATTATTATTATTATTATTGCATTAATTTGAATTCATATCTTAAAAGACAAAATAGACAACCATGAAAAAATTCACCTTTAATAGAAAAATATATCAATGACATTGGAAATAGAGTACATACATTTAACAAATCATACAATACAAGCCCGAATTCGATAACGTTGCATCGTTTTATTTCAAAGTTCCTATAACCAGTCTCTAGCTCCATCATTAGATTTGTTTCGGGTCTTCATAATGTTGCAATGTCAGGCGATGTACTTTTGTTAAATTGAAAACAAATAATGATTGTATTTAACTAAATTTGTGGTTTTTTTAAGGCTGTAGTGTTATCACGTTTTCTTTATTTTAATAATATGGTATACGGCATCCTTGCGACCCACTGCTGGGAAAAACAAACACAAGCAACGACAGTAATTCATACCTACATAATTCATAATGAGTAAATCTTACATTTCGAAGCGAAACTAAAAGCGGATCAAAAGTATTTGGTCGCAGTATAGTCATCAATTGACGCTGCGGCTGCGAGAGCACGTAATTCAGAACGCGGAAGAAAATGGCACAGGTCCTACCTGTACGGGCGCTCGCGCCGTTCTAATCGCTACTTTTTTTTTTTTTTTTGAAAGGACCTATGCTGTGGCAGAAGGCCGTTACAGCTTCACCGGGCGGGTTTTAGGCGAGTGCGGAAGGCCCCGTACTAGCGGCGCGATCGGACCGTGTCGGGTGCTGAAGGCAACCGGCCAAGAGGTCAACCCGACTAGTGGTTGCATCGCGTAGCTCGGCAACACAGACTGGTCTGTTCATACAGACCGATCTACGCGAGCCCCGTTCTAGTGGGCCCGATCGAGGGGGGCAGACTAGGCCTCAAGGGCGCCTCTGTAGGCTCGGACCTCGGCTTGGGCCGTCGTCCGATGGGCGGACTGGTGAGAAGCGGCCAGGTACATGTCTGTACCTGCCAAAATGATGCAAGGGTCCTCGCACTCGCCGGCGAGTGCGCTGATTCGATCTAGTGCTTGTCGGGTGTGTACTGTTGTGAGTGGTGAATTGTTTTAGGAACGATGTGATTTCGTCGTCGGGATCTTCGAGAACGTTCCTCGGTCGGCGGAAACGGGCTTCGACATCTTTTTGGCACAAGTAGGTGGCGGCTTTGACTATGAGAGGATTCGTATGATTGACGGCTTTATCAAAGAAGTGTTGAGACGCTTCTTTCATAAAGCTGGCAATCGACGGAATGTTAAGGTCGCGATGCAAATTATCGTTACGCACATACCACGGGGCGTCCGAGGCAGAGCGTAAGAATTTGTTTTGGAGGATTTGGAGTCTTTCTAGTTCTGAGGGGCTGGCATGAGCGAACACTGGACTAGCGTAAGTCATCACGGGTCGAATACAGGCTTTGTAAATTGTCAACTTATTTCTAAGTGACATTTTACTCTTCCTGCCGATATAGTAGTAGAGCCTTGAAAAGTAAAAGGCTGCAGTCTGACGGACGCGTTTTATGTGAGGTTTAAAGCTCATTTTACGGTCTAAGGTGACACCTAGGTATTTGACTGTCTTCTCCCAAGGGATCGGACGGTCGTATAGGGTGATAGGTGTGAGACATCGTTTAGGATGTTTTGAAGCGAAGAAACCTCGAGTAAAGTACACTGCTGCACTTTTCTCGGGGTTTACCTCTATTCGCCACATCCTAAACCAGTCACCTAGGGATTGGGCTGCACGTTGTAGTGCCTTAATGATGTAACCGGCATGGTAGACAGAGTGATAGAGGGCTGTGTCGTCCGCAAATAGAGCTAGCTCTACTTGCGGTGATCTGGGAATGTCGTTAATGAAAATTGAAAAGAGAAGAGGGGATAGCACGGAGCCCTGAGGGACTCCAGCCCTGATGGGGCGGGGAGATGAATAGGACCCCTCTACGCGGTAGCGAAAGGTACGATTTGACAGAAAGTCTCGAAGGATGAGCACGAGACTGTCGGGCACTTTGAGTTGGTACAGCTTGTAGATCAAGCCGTTGTGCCAGACTTTGTCAAATGCTTTCGCTACATCGAAGAAGAGTGCACCGGTTACCATCGGTTTGGATCTGTTGAGGCCGTCGAGAATGTGCTCCGTTAGGCGGTGCACCTGTTCGACACAAGAGTGGGAGGCTCTGAAGCCAAACTGTTCGTTGATTAAGAGATTGTTCGAGAAAATGTAATCTCTTAGGCGGGAGACGAGAACACGCTCGTATAATTTGCCCATAGTCTTGAGGAGACTGATGGGCCTGTAGTTGGCGGGCTTGGAGCGGTCCTTGCCGGGCTTAGGGATACCTATGACGTCTGCTTCTTTCCACGCGGTTGGAAAGATGCAGTTTGCCATGGCACTATTGAAGATAGCAACCAATAGGCAAATCAGTTGGGCGGGGAGGACTCGTAAGACTCTGTTGGAGATCCGGTCCGGACCGGGAGCCTTGTTTGGACGGAAACCTTTGATGATGGTTTGCACCTCATCGGCGGTGGTGGGTGCAAGGGGGCAGGTTGGAGGGAGGGCCGAGAGACGTTCGACTTCGCTGTCCACCATACTAAGGTGGGCAGCGTCTATAGGAAGCGTGCTAGGAGAGCACTGGGCCTCTAGGCTGTCGGCCAGACATTCGGCTTTCTCTTCGTCGTCGAATACGACGGAGTTGTCGGGTCTAGAGAGAGGAGGCATAGATGTGACTATATCTGACTTGAAGGATCTCGCCAACTTCCAATAGGCTTGGTGAGATGGTGAGATCGTTTCAAGTAGGCTATCCCACTGACTTTCCCGAAGAGCCTTAATACGTTCCTTTACAGATGTCCGTAAAGTGCGTAGAAGGGTTCGGTTATATTCGGTGGGATAGGAGTCATAAGCTCTGGTCGCAGCTCTCTTTGCCCTCAACAGCTCTCTCACGTCATCCGGCAAGTTCAATCTATGCCTAGGCATATCTGGAACTTGCCTAGACGAATCGCTAATAGCGGTCGTGATGTGGCTAGTGAGGGCATCGATCGCTTGGTTAGTCTCGTGAGGCGATCCTAACCTGTCTGGGATTGAGTTCAATACTGAATCGGGACTAGGTCCGAGATTGCTCACGAGCCTGTGCCAGTCCAGTATTGTTTTCATGGATATCTGTTGGTCAGAGGGAGGACAACTGGGCGATGGTCAGAATCTAGGTCATGGTGGACTTCTATTGAACGAAGGCGCAGGCCTACATTCTTTAGAACCGCCATGTCCAAGATATCGGGTCTGTGGTTTACGTTAAAAGGATAGTGGGTCGGAGAAAGGGGGGCGATGATGTCAAAATTGAGGACTTCAGCGAGATCTGCTAACTCTCTACCATTGCTGGAGGTTGTTAAACAGTTCCACTGAGTATTTTTGCTATTGAAATCTCCGCCGAGAATGACGGAGGGTCCCATAGCAAAAAGAGCCTCATAGTCGCTCCTTAAGGGAGTCTTGTCGCCAGGTTGATAAATGGAAGCTATTATGACTGGTTGATGGCCGGTCATGGCTAGCAGACAGACAGAAGCTTCAACGTTTGTGAGCGTGGGAGGGTCGAGGGGAACGCAATGCAAGGAGCGTTTGTAATAAATTAGAGTGCCGCCACCTCTAGTGGGCCTATCGTTGCGAACTACGTTATAGTTGGCAATCATAGCACTACGAGGGAGGATGGAGGGTTTTAATAAGGTTTCTTGTACCAAAAAGATGTCGACTTGGTGCTTCATAAGGAAGAGTGATATCTCTACCTTTTGTTTTTGAAGACCAAAGGCATTAAAAAATGCGATGGTAAGGGACCGGGGTTTCGTTCTAGAGGGTGTATTATTCATGGTGAACTTTTTGGAGGAGGTCGGCGTGCTTATCTAAAAGACAAAGCATTGCGCATGGGTCTTTTTGATGCGCACGGATTTGGGCTGCTACATATCTAATTTCAGCCGGGTTGATTTGGCTGAGATTATATATGAGCATGGCATCCTGCTCGTACGGGACAATTGGCGAAGCCTTAGGGGCATTTGATCGCGGGTCACGGAGGGTGACCGGGGCCTGCTGTGCCTGAGGGGCCTTAGGGACTACTGGTGGTGCCTGAGGGGCAGTAATTGTGGCCTTAGGGGCCACAATGGTGGCCTTAGGGGCCATATTTGGGCCCTTAGGGGCCGTCGGGATTGCTGCAGTTTGGCTTAAGGCCGGGACCGGGGTGTAGGCCCTCCTTGCCCAGGATAGTGGTCGAGACCACGCGTTGTGTCCGTAAGGACGCAACTCTGGGAAGGCTGCGGGTTGAGCCTGAAACTGGCGAAAAGAAGGGGCTGGGAAGTGCGCGGCCTTAGGTGCCTGCACCCGTGAGTTTACTCGCGGAGCACGGGGGCAACCGCGATAATTCGCGGTGTGTCCCTGCTCTCCGCAGAGTACACACGCGGGCGGGGTAGTCGCCGTGTCCTTACAACGAGGACAATCGGCGGTACCGTGGTCGCCCAGGCATTTCACGCAGCGCGGGCGTGCGTGACAATTACGGGCAGAGTGCCCGTACAACTGGCAGCGATGACACTGGCCAGGGGTGAGTTTTTTATGAGGGGTCTCGATACGGAGGCCGGAGATATGGCATATAGATTTTATATTAAAAATCTTTTTGCCTTCAGGGGTATTTTCTAGTACGATTTGTACTAAATCGTAAGGGGCTTTGCCACGCGCTTTGAATAAGCGGTGGACTTCCAGAGCTGGAAGCTGTTTCGACTGAAGGTCGGTAAGGATGAAGTCTGTGTCGACTTCTTTCGGAATTCCGCGTACAACCACGCGGAGCTTCTTCTCCTCGACGGGAGTGTACGTATGGAAGTAGATCTACCGCTTGTCCAGGCAGACTTGTCCTGGACTACGATGGGCGGGGGAAGGGGGGCCTTTTTTGTCTGTGAAGCAGACTGCGAGGTTGGGGCTGGGGCAGGGGCGGAGCTGGCGGCGGATGCCTTGGCCGGTCTGGGTTGCCCGTGGGAGATTTTGGCGGTTTTCGCCGGGGGTTCGGAACGCGCGGGTTTACGCGCTCGCTTTCCGTGGGTCACTGGAGTGAACCCTTCGGAATCTGACTCCTCGGTTTGAGACGTTTCCTCCGAAGAGGAGGAGCCGTCACTAACGGGGGACTCATTACTATCCTCTGATGAGGAGCTGGAGGGTGTGGAAGGAGAGGAGGAGCCCGAAGGGCTTTCCTCTTCCTCCATGGGAACGGGCTCTGGGTCTGGGGAGGCGGGCGAGTCTTCGGAGGCTTCGCGAGCGCGACGAAAGGCATTAAAGTCTTTCAACGCGTCGCCTCCTAACGATCGGAGGTACTCTAAAAAGAGTACCTCCATCGTGGAGGGGGGACCTTAGGTAGTAATTTTTATTTACCACCGATTCGGAACGCGCCTTCACCGAGAAGAATCGGCAAGAAACTCGGTGACGGTGAGTGATGGGTGTCTGTGTGGTCCAACCTGCCACAGGAAGGTTGGTTGAGTCGGGTGTGTCTAATCGCTACTTGCTTGCGCATTGTAATTTATACTAATGTTCAGATCAATATATTGATAAATTAATCAAAATATTTGCAAAATTAACTATTGAAATCAATTGTAGAAGGCACATTGTTTATTTTGGGATAATTTTTTGTTAGGTTTTACTGTGTATTAAACCATAAATCACGATAAAATAAAGGCGCTAATCTTAAAAATTTCCACAATATATTTTTTTTTTCTCATTAATAGTAATGAAATTGTAAAATCTGTTACATTAAATGACAACAAAAACATGTGTCCAATGATTGCTACATTTTTTTAGGCTTAATATATTAGCATTATTAATATTTACAGGACTTTGAAATTAAGTCTGCGGCAAGTTTTCAGTAAAATGGTTGTGGGAGATGTGGCACTGAGAATAAAGCAAGTTAGTTTTAGCAATTGTGTTTCATTAAACGTCAATACCAAAGATTGGCCTATATTTCGCAGTTATTAAATTTCTTCTATAAGTTTTATAAGGTAGTCAATAAGGCGTCCAAAATCTTAGAGATTCGTTCAAAACGGTGAGAGTGCTCTTAAGTGAACCAAATTTAACTTTTGTCGTGGCATCGCTTAGGTATATCTAAAGCGATGTTGCGTGCCCGCAAGGTCCAAGTGGTTTGGCAACAACACTTTAAACTTTTTAGTGAGCCGGTGTCAAAAATTGAGAAAATAATCAACACTGAGCAAGTAACACTATGATAATCAAACAACCGAGCTGCACAGTCATCTATTTATGTATATGTATAAATAACAAAACTGAAGATTTTGTTTGTTTGGTTAAAGATTTATAGAATAAGGGGGACTAGGTAATTCAGATACTAGTTTGAAATGTTTTATTTTTAAGTTTTGGATTGACCATTTATCAAGGAAGGCTTAAGACAATACTAACTTTTGGATGCGGCTTTATTGTATTTTTTTTAATTTGCCCCTTATTACAGAAACCGGACCTTTTATTTGGATAAAATGTAGTATAAGTGAACTATTTCAGTCTCATCTATTTTCGTGACAAATTTGACTTAGATCCGCTAAGCTGTTTTGGCTTGAGTTACAAAAATCCATCCATAATTTATTCAAATTACTACTTAATATCACCACGCTTGCCAAATGCTGGTTGGTGATCACAAACCCGAGCGATGTTCCAATAGTCGATACTCTTGTTGCCCGACTTGGGGATCGAACCTAGGACCCAATGATCTAGGCCTGGTTTTTAAACCACTAGACCAACTTGTTTTACAATAGGAATACACAATGAAGTGTTATTCTCTCTTAACCAAGACGAGACAAAATTACCCATGTGCTATTCTTGCTTGACCCATCATTATCTATCTTAGAAGAGCTTGTCAATTCGAAGCGTATACACGTTTATTATTTTTCATAATGACCACGCTTAACATATTAGAAATAATGGGGAAGGTAGGGTGTTGGTTTTCCCAGCGTAGGTCTTTAGTGGACTCGCACCACAACTGTGAGTGTCGCTATAGTGTGAGACATATGGTTATTCATGCGAGGAGACAGGCAATGTTTGGAGGGGTAGCGGACATGAGTGCTTATGCGCATGGAGATGCAGCCGCGATTGTGCGTTTATATGTCAGTCAGTCAGTCAGACAATCAGTCAGACAGTCAGTCAGTTTTCATTTTTATATATTTAGATGTACTTAGTACAAATGCATCTATAAAAATATATAATTATATCCTGCTAAAAGGTTAAAAGCATGCTAAAAGGTTATGAGGGGGTTGCTTCCTACAGTTACAAATCTGTGATAATTGCAGACAATTAAAAAGGCAATTCAACAACATTACTTTATTTTACTTATAACATAATCATAACATTTTAAAATAAAATAACTAACACAGCATGAAAATACGCAACAGTGAACTGACGCCTTATAACTATGTAATTATGCGCTATAAAAAAAACAAATTATCTAAATTGGACTGTTATCACAGGTATCTTATTAAATCTAAATACAATCTCTGGAAGACAATATTGGTCCTTTAGAAATGATAAGTTTCAGCGTATGAGAGTAAACACTAAGTTTTAGAATATATAGTACCTATTATTAGAATTAAATATAAAATGTTTAACCAATTCGAACAAATTAGTCTAACAGATATACCTACACGCTGTAATTTTCCAAGTAATAAGTTTTTACTGCCGGATAAGCCTATAAGCAAATTAATAATTGCTTAGAGCATCACGTCTTATGGGTACCGGAAAAAAATTGCTAACATGAATGATAGGTCCAATAAAAATATGCAGAGTTCATAATAATAATGACACAGAATAGTTTCACATCACATCATAAAGATAAGTGTTGTCTAACGGGCCTCTGCGAGTTGGCTTCGGCCCCTCGTACGCCTTCCAAATGTCCGGGATTCCATAGTCCCGTGATCGGAAAAACGGAAAAAAAAAGACACAGAAAACCGATACTGCAGGAAATGCCCGATCCTTCACAAAATTAAATATTATACAGAAGCTTTAAAAAAGCTTTAATTTAATTAAATACAGGGTGTTCAAAAAAGTACGCGCCAGATTCAAGGGGGTGTCAATCGAGTTTAGAAGACAGAAAAAATAAAAAAATAAAATAAAAAAAAGGATAGCCAATAAATGAGACTATTATTTACTACAGGGAAGTCCACTGTCCATCCCTAATAATTGGCGTCTCTTTTAAATTATTAATTTAAGAGAAAACACTACGGGCGAGAGAATTGAAAAATAGGTATTTGTAAAATGTATTGCTGTCGCGCAATGCCAAACGCCTTCACCGCAAAGTGTGATAGAGACAACTGCTTCTTGGACCGAAAATTCCTACTAAAAGCACACCAAATCAACGTTTTGTAGTCCCCCGATTACTTTTCCAAAACTAGACCGATTTAAATATTTTTTTCATTAAACATTAAAGAAAGGCTTTGGCCGTGTTCGTATATTGTCCTTTTTTTCTAAGATTTAGACAAATTTGTTTTCTGGATGTTTGAACACAGCGAAAAATCTGGCGAATTTTTTCGATTTTTGAGGGATCATATCTTTTTTCTATTCAACCTTTTCAATAAGTATACTAAAGGTTTTACTAATCAAGATCATTTTGACAACAGATTAGAAATAATAAATGTTCTGTAAGATGTAATTCAAAATACATAATATTAAAATGACTTTAGTAACAATTACATAATACTTTATTATGCATATAGTTTCACATGACACACATACTTAAATAAAAAATACATATCCAAAATGCTTCATCATCATCATCATCATCATCAGCCTATCACAGTCCACTGCTGGACATAGGCCTCTCCAATTGCACGCCACTTAGGTCGATCCTCGGCTTCTCGCATCCAGCTCCTGCCTACCACCTTGCGCAAATCATCACTCCACCTAGCCTGAGGGCGTCCTACACTACGTTTGCCGAGACGCGGTCTCCACTCAAGAACTCGTTTACCCCAGCGGTTGTCGGTTCTGCGGCTAATATGGCCAGCCCACTGCCACTTCAGCTTGCTAATCCGGTGGGCTATGTCGGTAACTTTAGTTCTCTGCCGGATCACCTCATTTCTGATTTTATCCCTAAGAGAAACTCCGAGCATAGCTCTTTCCATAGCCCGCTGAGCGACTTTGAACTTGTGCACTAGCCGTACCGTCAGTGTCCACGTTTCGGCTCCGTATGTCATGACGGGTAGGACGCACTGATTGAAGACTTTCGTCTTGAGGCATTGTGGGATCGACGATGAGAAGACTCGACGTAGTTTCCCAAATGCTGCCCAACCCAACTGAATTCTTCTGTTGCCTGCCTGCCCGAGGTACACGTATTTCTGAACAACTTCGGAGACAGCGCCGTGCATCGCAATCGGTTGCGGTAGTACATGTTCATTGAACATAACCTTGGTTTTATCCAGGTTCATCCGCAAGCCGATGCGCACAGAAGAGTCAGCCAGGTCATTCAGCATCTGTTGTAGGTCCTGCAGCGTTTCTGCCATAATGACGATGTCGTCTGCAAATCGCAAGTGAGAGATGTATTCGCCATTGATGTTGATGCCTCGTCCTTTCCAGTGCAGCGTCTTGAACATATCCTCCATTGCATTTGTGAACAATTTCGGGGAAATGAAGTCCCCTTGTCTCACTCCTCGATGCAACGGTATAGGTTTTGTTTGCTGATTCTGTACTTGGACGGACATAGTGGCGGCTTCGTAGAGACATCTCATCACTTGCACGTACCGCCAATCTACTTGGCAACGCTGCAGGGACTCCAAAACGGACCAGATCTCGATCGAGTCGAAGGCTTTCTCATAGTCCACGAATGCTAGACACAAGGGCTGATTATACTCTTCGGTCTTCTGTATAATCTGCCGCACTGTGTGGATGTGGTCTATGGTGCCGTATCCGCTCCGAAATCCAGCCTGTTCCGGTGGTTGGAATTCGTCAAATCTTCGCGCAAGGCGGTTCATGACGACTCTTGAAAACAGCTTATAGACGTGGCTTAGAAGGGAAATGGGTCGATAGTTCTTCAGCAGGGTCTTATCTCTTTTTTTGAAGAACAGGACGACAACACTCCTACTCCACACCTCCGGAGTTCTCCCTTCAAACAGGACAGCGTTAAAAAGCTTTTGAAGCTCCCTCAGTACGGGTTTACCTCCAGCCTTTAGCAACTCTGTTGTAACGCCATCCTCTCCAGGGGCTTTTCCATTTTTCAGCTGTTTAAGAGCCATCCTGATTTCGTCAATGCTGACTTCTGGCAGGTCTTGAGTGTAGTGGCGTGTTAACGTGGCTCTAGGGTCCTCATTTTCGGGACCAGGTCGAGATGCATGCGAAGCGTATAACCGGCCATAGAAGCGTTCTACTTCGGAATGGACTGCTGGCTTTGAAGCAACGACTTCTCCACTTGCTGTGGTCAGTTTCGTCAGGTGGCTTCTTCCAAGAGATTGTACGAACACTTTCGACCCCCGATTTTGCTCGATCGCTCTTTCAATCGCAAGAGTATTGGAGCAACGGAGGTCGTGTCGTACGAGCTTACTGATCTCTCGGTTTAGAGCGCGCTTTCCTGACGAAGTGACGGGTGGGTTTTCACGTCGTTCCTTAATCAGCCCTAAAGTTCTTTCCGAAAGCTTTGACTTCCTGCCCTTACGCTGCATTTCACAAAATCTCGTACCTTCTTCCCTGAGGATCCGAACCACATTTTCGAGGTTCTGGTTTACGTCTGTTGTAGTTTCCACGGCAGCGAGTCGGTTTTCCAGGTTTGACTGGAACGTTTCAGATTCTATCATGGTTTGGAGCAAAGTAGGTCGGAGCCTTGACTTCATCAGACGGACACGTTCAGCCTTAAAATCGATATTCAGAGAGCCTCGAACGAGTCGGTGATCGCTTCCGGTATTAAACCTGTTAATCACGGAGTCGTCTCTGAATATATGCTTCTTGTTGGTCATGATGAAGTCAATCTCATTTTTCGTCATAGTGTCGGGGCTTTGCCACGTCCACTTCCTTTGGGGCTGTTTCTTGAAGAAGGAGTTCATCAAGAACAGCCCCTCCCGTTCGAGGAAGTTGACAAGCATTTGCCCCCTATGGTTTCTGCATCCAAATCCATGGGATCCTACTACCGTTTCGCTGCAATTCTGTACTCCCACTTTAGCGTTGAAGTCCCCCATAACAACGCTGTAGTGAGTCTTAGTGGTGAAGTGGAGGGCCTTTGATATGCCATCAAACATATCCTCCACCTCTTCGTCCGAGTGTTTCGAGGTCGGTGCGTACGCTTGAACCACCTTGAGGCTATACCTCTCAGTGAGCTTAACAATAAGGTACGCTACCCTGTTCGACACACTGGACACTTCCACAACGTTGTTAGAAAGAGACTTATTTACCAGAAACCCAACGCCACCTTGGGATTGTTGGTCTCCCTCACGAAAGTACATTAGGTGGCCCGACTCGAGGGTTATGGTGTCCTCCCCCTCTCTTCGGACTTCACATAGCCCTAGGATATGCCACCTAATCTTCCCAAGTTCCACCTCAAGTTGAGCCAGATGCGAGTCTAGCCGTAGCGTGCGTCCGTTGTACGTCGCCAGGGTCAGTTCATGACCAGGAATAGCGGGACCGCCGGGAACTGGGGGCCGTGGCTTTTTGTGCGTCTGCATAGGAGGTTATGCCCATAATCGCCACGCTGGGCAGACGGGTTGGCGATCGCAGGGCGTAGCTTCTTGCACCGATGACGCTGCTGCCTGTCACCGGCCCGGTACACTTAACTACGCCTTCCGTTGGATGGTTATACCGCCATCGGTCGGTCAATCGCCAGAGCCTCGTTCGTCGTCCAGCAGGATGCACCGCGTGCAGGTGAGGTTGGCTTGGGGCGGAAGATGGTGGTTCGCCCCTCTACATCCCTCCAAAATGCTTAACACAGAAAAATATTTGTAGCATGTCTATTGTCTACCCTTATAAAATATGTTTAATTGGTCTGTTTAAAATTAAATTAATATTATTTTGCGCCTTATCAACTAAAAACAAATACGATATCAAACCCAGCAAAATCCTTTTTTTATCGGTTGTTGTCAGTTGCAAATACGTTTTTAAAACGTGTACATAAGTATTACTTTATCTGTGTAGCATAGACGGGCAGAAACATAATTATCTTGTGTATTTAGTTAATGTTATCATTCCAAACGAGAAAGGTCAAAGAATACGTCACATTTGTCGATCCAAATTTAAGGTTGCATCTAGAGTTAAAATCGTTTATGGGTAACTGAATATTGTAGTCAAATGAACAAAGCAAAACATTGAGATTTTATTATTTTACTGTACCAATGAATGAACGCAATAGACGGCAACATGGAAAATGTTCGGTATTTTACAAGTTGAAATTAGAACATTATTAGCATATGCAAATAAGTACTAGGGTACTGTAAATAATTAGATCTAAACATTTTTTTAATAAATATATTTATACTAAATTATTCCTAAGTAATAAATCCGAGGGTAATATGGAACTTTTATTTAACTTTTGACTTCGCCATACTATTTATACCTACAATTAAATTAACATAGCCCGTAGCATTGTTATAACATAGCTTAAGGGCCTTAGTTAATAAACTTTCAAGCACATTTACATGAAAGTTAAAAATACATTTTCGAAGGTACTTATGCTTCACTTTACTATTAAGTATGATTGCTTTCACAGACAGGAAGAAGGATTCTGTATTCGTTGCATAAAAATGTTTTTTAAGTTATCATTTTGTATAGAAACACATTGTTGTAGATTTACTTTAATTACATGTACATAATAATTTTCTATTTATTGATTATTGTAATTATAACGGGTATAAAAAAACAAACGCAGATCCGAAAACCACTTATTGTCCCCATCACTAGGATCCCCACCAAATCATAATTTTGTTTTCTAATTAACTGTTGCAAAATATTACTTATAAACTAACCTACCAAATATTATAAAATTTTTCATTATATCGTTTATATTAAGGCTTTTTTAATTAAAATACGCAATGTGCGGCTTAGCGCGGACGTATTTTGCACTTAGCAGCCATCACCAGAGCAGCAGCGCGCTATCCTGGCTGCTATACATTGCGCTCTACGAATTATAATATTTGAGCCCTAAAAATAAAAATCATCTCAAAATAATATTTTGTAATATGACTTGGTTTGATTCTCAGATTTCGTAGCTTCAAGTTCGGCGTTTGGTTTTTTACACCCTGTATGAATGCATGTATATTATTTTCCAAACACCTCTTACAATTAAACATTCAAAAGAGTTAACACCTCACTAATTTTACACAAAGCCAAAAAACTGTATCAAGTACTATTATTTCTTCTAATAAGCCTACTTTGCCTGAGTAGGATACCTACATACATTATACTAGTAAATAAATTATGACTATGGAAAGCTGAAAATAACGCTTACCATCTTCCTATTAGTTAGACAATATGGGTTTTGCTCATAGCTTAATAAGTTTCACCTTATAGGTATTGTTTCGAAAAATAGGGCTTTTTTTATGAAATACATTGCAGTAGGTATAACCTGGATGACATTTACATTTATTTTGATATTAGCCACCAATCTCTTTTAGTTTCTTAAATATGCTTTGTTGCTACACAGATAATATAAATTACTACCTGGTAGCTATGGTGCCTTTATTTCAACAGCATTTATTTCTATAATTGGGTCTTCTATAACTCTTCTGTTTTGTACCAGCCTTAACTCGATAAGAGCAGGCGGTATATTACCTGTTGTTTGTATTTCTGCAACACAATAATATAAAGATAGCGAACATCAAAAAGCCTTAAATAACATAAAATGATTTGTATACTAAGCAGTTGGATTTTATAAAACCTGAAGACCATAAAATATAATATAATAAAAATGATAATCATTCGTCAAAAAATTTGTATTAGACCTAGGAATTTAAAGTCATGAGAAAAATCCAACAATTAAATACAAAGGAGATGGGTAGTCTTTCATAGGACCTTGGGCCTGACTGTTACATAGATAATATTTAGCACTTTACTAGGTTCTTGGATCTTAATTTCATGTGTTTAAATTTCACAGTTATTCAATGGGGTAATAGAAATATTGAATGTTTTGTTGTCGAAAGTTAGGTTATGTGAGGTATGTTCATTTACATAAGAAAGTCCACAGATATTATAAATAATATGCATTTCATCAATTTATAAATAAATAAATCATTTATTTCGGGATTAATAAGTTTCATATCATAGTATTTCATTAAATACATTGAATCAAGAGACTTAAGCCGATTCCATAGTTCCATTAACCATAACTCCATTTTTTTAAATCGCCTACTATACTAAAGCAATAAAGAGTTATGGCATCCTCCAGACGAGTGTTAAATGATTTTAGTTACTAATTATTGTAAGGTGATACAACTGAAGTAATCGTAGCCAGGGTCGTGGAGATAACTGAAAATCATTCAAAAACACATTAAACTACAACGAATAGAAAAAAAAAAACGCAAATCGAACAAATGACAGTCTCGTCAGTCTGTGACATTTCATTGTTGCCACATAAAAAGGATAAATAATTGAATCTATGCAATCAATTAATTGCAATCGATTTTCACTAAAAAATAATAAAGAAAGAAAGAAAGAAAAGAAAGAAAAGAAAGAAAAGAAAGAAAAGAAAGACAAGAAAGAAAAGAAAGAAAGAATTATTTATTTGACACAATTATTACAAGGAACACAGAGAGAAAATTGCTTAAAAACTTAAAGGTAATAAAATAAAAATGTGTCAAAAAGGTCCCCGCTCAGCATTAGTCGTGACAGCCGCAGCCATCACGACGCTGATTTTCAGCGGGACCCCGATGCCGGGTGCGTGCGACGCGACAAGGGCCAACAAAACCCACCTGGCACGCCAAATCCCCCCATATACTCTAGGACTTCGGTAGAAGCCGGAGAAGCAGGATAACACTATCGGAGATGATAAATACATTTTTTACCTACTTATACCTACAATCTTCCGCTTTTCTATGTAAGGAATTGTATATTCAATTCACAGTAGCTATTTATTTCCTTTGAAAACAGTTTTAAAAACATTAAAAAATCTGTTTCATCTTAACCTATTGTTAAAATATTTGTATAAATATCTTACAAATATTTGGGATATTATATGGGAGTTGTCGCAACTTAAACAGTTAAAAATATAATTTAAGGAATTGTATTTTACTAGCAATTTATAACAGGTCACAAAACATTTTAATCTACATCAATCCCATAATTCTTCAATGTTTTTCAGTAAAAAAAGCTTGCTACAGTTGCAAGACCATTACTTATTTAAGATAGCTTATCTAAAGAGATTATCATTTAATCAACTAATTAAAATCGAATGCCAAAATGGAATCGAATCGAATTAAATCAGCTATTTTTGTTACTGGCGACCTTGCATAGTGGATAATGGATTTGGAATGAGGATATTGTGGTATCAGTTTCATGCTTAATTATGATTTTTACATTCTTTATCCCATAGAACAGATAATTTATATTTTACGACGAGCTCTAAAAAAATACATTATGAATTTTAGTTATTATCTGATTCTTGTAACAGTCAGGCCCAAGTCTGCCTATTTCCTTTATCTGTATATTCTTATCATAAAATCTTACCTCTAGCTTTCTGATAAGTATTGTTGACAATTGCCTGCATACTTGCTATAGTTTTTTCCAATGTCAGCTTTACATTATTATTAGTTTTATGAAACCAAGCCAAGAACAATGCGGCAAGAAGATCACCTGTCCCACTAAAAGTGGCATCATACTTTTGAATTTCTATTTTGTAACAGGAACCTGAAAAAATAGAATTATGATCAAAACATTAGTTGCTATTTAAATTTTCACACCATACTTGTAAAGGAAAATTATGTTTGTTTGTTTAGTTTCATAAAAGTTGCCTAGCCTGCCTGCCTACTTATTTGTAGGTTAAGTAATTATTATTATTGTCCACAATTTCATTGCAAAAAATATTTAATAAAAAATATTATATAAAAGGAAAACAAAACTTCTTAGCATCCATGAATTCGCATTGCAGAAGGTACTCAGAGCCTAGTAGTCTATTTTATTTGGCCGGCGCAGACCAAAACCCACACGGGAGGCGCTTCCAGTGGGCTTGGGCAGCCCGCTGTTGAATGCGTCTCCATACGGTGGTAGCGGGCTTCGGCCTGTTGTGGCCGTTCGCCCTGGAGGGCGCGACGGTGGTGTTGCCGTTGGGGCGTCAGCCCCGCGGCGGACGGTATATAGTCGCTCACTTCCCAGTATGGTTTGAGCTATGCTCTATGCTATGAGCTATGCTAGACGACTATTTGGATCAGCGGTAGTTAAAGCTGCTTCTGAGCCATGGGTCGCGGGTTCGATCCCCGCACAGTACAAATATTTGTGTGCATGAACATGTCTGTTTGTACTGGTCTGGGTGTTTTCTATGTATTATAAGTATGTATTTACAAAAAAAAAAAGTATATAAGTAAGTTTATCGGTTGTCTAGTACCCCATACGACAGGGTACTTAATAGTACCTTAATTTGGGACTAGATGGCTCAGTGTAGCCCAGTGAGGCATGTCTAAAAATATTTATTTATTTATTTATTAATATGCTGGGCGGCGAGTGGGCGTGAGACGTTGGTGGCCACGGTTCGGGTCGGCGAGGTTGCTTGCGGACCCGACCCGAAGTCGTAGATGGGGGACGGGGCGAGAAGGCATACGCCGAACTCAACTTTCCCCCCTCTAGCAGGCCCCTAATTCGCGTAACATAATCGTATCACAATCGTAATTGAACGACAGGTTTTTGACAGTTCTAGTATGGGCTAAATGTCAAAATCGTCCAATTCAATCACGATCGAACTGCGATTCGGTTACGCGAATTAGGCCCCAGGCTAGTGGCCGTTGGGCCGGGGGGCTCGACGCTCGCATTGCACAGCTTGCCAGACTGGGGGTGATTCCTGGTGTACAGGATCACCCATACTTTATGCCTGAGGCCCTGCATAGGCCGTACATAGGCAATGCATGGAGGGCATCCTAAGGGAAACCCATACACTGCCAACATAAGTTGCAAGGTACATCGCAGGTCTTTTTAGTGGGTATGCTTGTCGGGCACCGTCAAGAGCCTTACCCTACCTAGCCGTAACCTACTGCTGTCCCTGAAGCAGTAGGTATGCATAATGCACTATTTCCTGCATAAACAAAAAAAAAAGGGCCTTTGTGCTTACACCATTTGGCCATATTAACTAACCTTTAGTGCTAGCAATTGCAATCATTGTCTTGTCATCCCCTAGATCTGTGCTTGATATGACAACAGTTTTTACGCCCTTTTCATGTAAAGCATGTATGACTTTCAAAGCATCTTCAAGGTCCTTTATTTGAATGCCTGTGATCAGCTCAGCTTCAAATTGATTGGGTGTAAGGATATCAGCTAAAGGTACTACTATATCCCGGTAAACGGGCAGTATATCTTCAGGTACATACATTCTTCCATTATCTCCCATCACAGGGTCACATACTGAAATATAAATTTATGTAGGTACATATAGTTTAAATAAAATAGCATATATGTTGAAATTTCATTAAGAAACCAAGCCTTAGACCAAGTTGAGTTAAGTATAATTAGAAAAAGATCCAAAAAACTTGCTCAGGAAAACTATAATTCCTATTTATTATGTCTCGAAGATAAAATTGCACACAATCCAAAATATTTTTGGTCTTTTGTTAAGACCAAACGTGGAGGGTTTAATTCATACCCATCATCAATGAATTATGGCAATTGTTTGGAAATCTGTGAATTTTTCGCGAAACATTTCAATGCAATATTTGATGATATTCGTGGGGTAAAAGCGGATCCAATAGTCACCAATGATAATCTAGTTCGGAGTGCAGATAGCTTATCAGCATTTACTATTAACCAAGGTGAGATAAGCCATAGTCTTAAGTCCTTGGACAAAACCAAAGGAGCCGGCCCAGACAGCATACCACCTGTTTTTATAGCTAATTGCGCATCTGGTCTTGTTGAACCTCTTCATCGGACATTTAATAAATCTCTTAGTACGGGTACATTTCCCGAATTGTGGAAATCAGCCAAGGTAGTACCTATACATAAATCTGGTGATGAGAAATTGGTGTCTAATTATAGAGCGATTTCCTTACTATCTTGCTTTGCGAAGGTTTTTGAGAAACTAATATGTTCGATGATACAGGATCATCATCATATCAGCCGAACGACGCCCACTGCTGGGCATAGGCCTCCCCCAAGGATCTCCACAACGATCGGTCCTGTGCTGTCCGCATCCAGCGGCTTCCCGCGACCTTGATCAGATCGTCGGTCCACCTTGTAGGGGGCCTGCCCACGGAACGTCGTCCGGTACGCGGTCGCCATTCGAGAACCTTTCCGCCCCAACGGCCATCGATTCTCCGCGCTATGTGTCCCGCCCACTGCCACTTCAACGATGCAATCCTTCGAGCGATGTCGGTTGTTTTAGTTCTCCTGCGGATCTCATCATTTCTGATTCGATCGAGTAAGGAAATACCAAGCATCGCTCTCTCCATTGCTCGCTGGGTGATCTTGAGCCTTCTTATGAGACCCATAGTAAACGACCACGTCTCACTCCCATAGGTCATTACTGGCAACACACACTGGTCAAAGACTTTCGTCTTGAGACACTGAGGTATTTCGGACGCGAATATATGCCGGAGCTTCCCGAACGCTGCCCATCCGAGCTAGATTCGACGAGAGATCTCTTTCTCGAAGTTAGACTTACCTAACTGGACTATCTGTCCCAGGTAAACATAGTGGTCAACAACTTCGAGTGCAATGTTCCCAACGTTAACTGGAGCGGGTGCAACATGGGCATTTAACATGATTTTCGTCTTGTCCATGTTCATCCTAAGACCCACTCTTTGAGAAGCATTACCGAGATCTTCGAGCATAATGTTCAGGTCTTCCAAGGTCTCAGCCATAAGAACTACATCATCGGCAAATCGCAGGTGTGTTAAGTATTCGCCATTGATGTTGATGCCGCGTCCTTTCCAGTCCAGAAGCTTGAAAATATCCTCCAACGCAGCTGTTAACAGTTTCGGAGAAATAACGTCTCCCTGTCTCACACCTCGCTGTAGTTGGATCGGATTAGAGCTCTGGTTCTGTAATCGGACCGACATGGTGGCGTTTTGGTATAAGTACTTTAGTACCTCGATGTACCTGTAGTCTATTTGGCACCTTTGGAGAGACTGCAGCACTGCCCAGGTCTCAATCGAATCAAAGGCTTTCTCATAGTCCACGAACGCTAAGCAAAGTGGCAAGTTATACTCTTCGGTCTTCTGTATAACTTGCCGCAGCGTATGAATGTGGTCTATGGTACTATAGCCTTTTCGGAACCCGGCTTGTTCGGGAGGTTGGAAGTCGTCGAACCTGCGAGTGAGACGATTCGTAACGACTCTCGAAAACAACTTATAGATATGGCTCAGAAGCGAGATGGGTCTGTAGTTCTTCAAGAGAGTTTTGTCACCCTTCTTGAAGAACAGCATCACATCGCTTCTGCCCCATGCCTTTAGCGTTTTGCCCTCGAGTATGACAGAATTAAAGAGCTTCTGGAGGACCTTAAGTACCGGCTTACCGCCCGCTCTAAGGAGCTCTGTTGTGATTCCGTCATCACCCGCCGCCTTGTTGTTTTTAAGCTGCTTGAGAGCCATTCTAAGCTCGCACAGGCTGACGAGATACAGGATTATTTTAAGAAATATTTGATTGAACCTCAACATGGATTTGTTAAATTTAACCACTAACTTAGCATGTTTTACTGAATTTTTAATAAAACATTTAGATTCCAATGCACAAATTGACGTAATCTATACAGATTTCAGTAAAGCATTTGATCGAATATCCCATGACCTACTGATACAAAAACTACAAATTTATGGTGTGTGACGAATCGAATTTATTTTGTGGTAGTTAATGGCTATCAATCTAGTAGATATAGGATTTTCTCAGGCGTACCTCAGGGATCTCAATTAGGTCCAATTTTATTTAATATCTTTGTTAACGATATTGTAGGATGTTTCGTGAACTCTACTCCATTTTTATTTGCTGACGATTTGAAATTTGCACGAGTTATCAAAACCGCGGATGACGTAGTGGCGCTTCAGAGAGACTTGGACAGGCTGGTGCTGTGGTGTGTGGTCAATATGATGGAAATTAACTGTGAAAAGTGTTCATCCATAAAAATTACCAGAAAAACAACAAACATTTTCCTCTGAGTATCACATTAAAAATACCACTATTAAAGAAAGTACATGTGTAAGAGATCTAGGGGTGTTGATAGACAGTAAACTTACATTTCTTCCACATATTGATCACATTATTAAAAAAGCATCAGGAATGTAAGCATTTGTATTGCGTAATGCAAAAATTTTTCGCAGAGTAAGAACTAAAATACTTCTGTATAATTCGCTAGTGCACTCTAGAATACTGCAGTGTAGTATGGAGACCACACTTTGCAACTCACTCCCTGCGAATTGAAAGAGTTCAAAAAAGGTTTCTGGGTCACTTAGCTTACTCTAAAGGAATGGCTAAAAGATCTTCTTATAAAACAAGGCTAGAGCGATTTCATATGGTGAGTCTTGATAACCGTAGAGATAACTTGGACCTTGTTTTTCTTTACAAGTTACTACGGCCCCAAATCGTTTGCTCGAGTTTACTCAGCCAAGTAAAATTTAGAGTGCCTTACTAATACCCAAGATACCGTATCCAGTTGCCACTATGTCCACCTTTACGGAAAACTAAATTTTCTTTAATAGATTTAGTGACTTTGGTGATATACATAACGACAGCCTGAACCTCTTTTTGAAAAAAATTAAGGAGAATAGCGATAAAACTGATTAATTAATTATTTAGTATGATTAAATTGCTTGGTTTTACTTTAGTTTATATAATTTCCAGTAGTATTTTAAATAAGCACTATTATTGTATGTAGTTAAGTTTTGTTTTGCCATAAAATTGCATGAGGTGTTTACCTATAATTGGCTATGAATTAAGTTAAAATCTTAAATTGTGAATATCTTGTAAGTGTCAATGTAATAGCTGTTGGTAATCCAAATAAAAAAAAATACAAGAATAATCTAATGAAGACAGCATATGTTTTTTTTTAATATCCATTGTAAAAGTGTGTGCTTAAATGGTGCATATTAATCCCTCAACCCCCAGGAGGCACGCGCGTGCCGCGATAACAATTGATTTCAATTGTGTCTGGAATAACTCACGATCGAGGGATTAAGAAACCGCTAGCTATTGCTGTCCCTGTTTATATGATAGTAAATAGAAATAGATAACATAACATACCATAAATTAGACCTGGGTTTTTTTGTTGCAACTTTTTGATTATCCCTGCTATCTGCTTCAATGAGTCTGATGACCTTGAGTAGCCGGTCAAGAAGTAGGTGTAGTAATCAACTTCATTTATAGTCAAACCTTCAACAAGTTCTAGTAACTCCTCATTTTTTAAGACATTTCCTCGTATATGTTTATATCCAGTGCGTGTTGAAAACTGCACGGTATTTATAGAATCTACTTCAAAGCCCAGCACCTGAAAAATAACATGAATTTTTTATAAGTCGATGACCTTTAAATACATACTGAAATTAATATTTGCTAATGCATCAGTAAATAAACATTTACCTGAAGAGGAAATACAGCACTTTTGTTTCCCACATAGCCGTGGACAACGTGGCTTTGGATTGAGAGCACCCGAGGAGTAGAATCTGAACAGTTCATCTTTTGTCACAGCAGCAGTTTACACAGTAAATAGATTTTAAACGAAGAAAAGGAAGAAGAAAAAGTTCCTTAGCTTTTCTTCTTCTTCTTCTTTTTTATGGCCACGAACTTGCGTTTTCCGCAGTGGGTACACTGTTCGGCCAGTATCACGTGTGCAGCTGTTACACGACAATACGAGATTTTTACAATACTTTAAGCTTACTTATCATAAAGCTTACAGGTTTTCTTTAATAATAAAAGATTAGCTTGATTAGAATGACAGTTCTCATTGAAAGACGACGTAACTTTGTACCAGCGTGACCCAGCGTCACACAAGTGAAACACATTTGCGCACACGAAAAAATATTGGTAACTGGCATCTAAAGAATATTTTTTTATACATTGCTGTAGTACATATTAATCAATTTAATTATATGATATTTTAAGTTAAAAACATTAAAATAATCCAGTCACAAAAATTACACATAACTTCTTCTTCTTCTTCTTTTATAATATGGCGAAGGCAGTGTTTCGGCCAAAGCCACACGATTCCGCCAATGTCACGAAATGGGAAAATACAGTGTTTTTATTTTATTTTAAATACTATAGAAAAAAATTGGAAAAAAACTAAGCAGCAATAAATAATACAGCACAATTTTCTAGAACGCCACAAATTATAAATATATGTACAGTTAATAATAAAACAAAGGTTTTAGGAGAAGGGATACGAATTGAGAGTAAAAGTTAGGGTGACAAATAAAAATAAATAAAATAAAATTTATAATTATTTGCCACCGCGCTACTTACGAATTATAAACGAATTTTATTAGTGGTTATAAATTATGGCAGGATTTTCAAAAGCGAAGGGTTAGTTGAACTTAATACACATTTGATATTAGTCGGGCGAGGAATATTTTTAGGAAGAACATCGAACAGGGAGGAACCAATTTTAGGACAGTTGAAGAATATGTGGTTTACTGTGCCTTCGTCCATACCACATTCACACAAGGAGTTATCTCGAATTCTCATCTTCGCTAGGTGAACTGGTATACATGCATGACCAATACGAAGTCAACATATTATGGTTGATAGTACAGTCTTTGGTATAAATTTGTGGCTAAAGAACCACGGACGAGAAGAGATGTTTTGCTGGATGTCTGCATAGTACTTTCCACATGATCTTTTAGTGTTATTCCAGTGGATATTCCATGACTTTAATAAATAGGAGTTTGAAAGGGATGCTGCATCATGGAAGAGTAGTTTAGGATGTGCAAGCGAACCAGTGGAAACTGCATTTTTAGCGCATGAATCAGCGGTTTCATTGCCAGGAATTCCGATATGACTGGGAATCCAAGCTAGTACAATACTTAACCCCATCGATTTACATTCATACAGAGCTTCCCGGATTTTCAGAATGAGAGGAAATTTGGTTTTACATTTAAAGGAATTTGATAAGATAGACTGAAGGCAGCTTAAGGAATCAGAAAAAATTAAAACATTACTTAAGGAGTGCGATTTTGCATAAAGTACTGCTTCTAATATAGCGAGTGATTCACCAGTAAAAACAGTTGTTACTGGAGGACATTGAAAATTGAGTATTATTTTGTATTCTGGGAACCACACTGCCACGCCGACACAGCCGTTATTAGTAAATTTTGACGCATCAGTGTACATCGTGAGCCAACCTTGCCAATGTTCGGAGACAATTTTAAGAAATTCTTGAGGAGCTGAACAGGAATTCTTAGATATACCGAAATCCAAAATTACTTGTGGGCTAAATATTAATGATTCAAAACTGTTAAGAAAGAGGGGGTTCCGCGGATAATTTTCGATACGGTTGTGAAGATTATTAAATTTTCTATAACTAAGCAGAATGCATGGAATTTTGGATGGAGGGTCCGACGATCGACTAGCTAATGAGAGGAGTTTTAATTTTTCTAAAAGGGGGTGGGAGGCATGCTGAGAGGTTTTGACATAGAAACGATCACTAAGGTATTGTCTACGCAAGAAGAGGGGAGGATCGACACACTCAATTTGTAAAGCATTAATGGGTGAGGATTTCATAGCTCCCAATATAATGCGTAGACATTTGGATTGTGTTTTGGTCATTTTGTCAAGAACTGATTTATTACATGGATCTAAAAGAAATGAAGCGTAATCAAAGTGACTGCGAACTATGGCATTGTAGAGTAATTTTTGTGAATAGGGATGAGCGCCCCACCAGGTGCCTGAAAGAGCGCGTAGGACATTGACCCCTTTCTCTGCCTTTCCGATGGTGTATTTAAAGTGAGGGATACCTGTTAGCCTAGTATCTAGAATCATGCCTAAAAATTTAACTTGATCGCTACATGGGATATGTTCTCCTCCGACGGTCACGACAAGATCTGGAACTTCGCGCTTTCGAGTAAAAGTTACACAGCAGCACTTTTGAGCGGAAATGGACAGGCCGTGATTTATCAGCCAATCGTTTAAATATTCAAGAGCAGAATTCAATCGAGACGTTGCATGTAGTAGAGACTTGGAGGATATGTAAATAGCTATGTCATCGGCGTACTGAAGGATATTGCAAAAAGGGACGACAGTTTGATCTAGATCGTGTGTGTATATGCTGTAGAGAAGAGGGCTAAGCACTGAACCCTGGGGCAAGCCCTTCCACACCAGTCTAGAGGGGACATAGGTATTTTGACATCTTATCGAGATCAATCGTGACATCAACGTGTTGCAGATGAAACGTACCAACTTCTCTGAGACACTCAGATGGAGCAATTTTTGCCTGAGTACAGGAAGTATGACATTGTCATACGCGGCGGCTATATCAAGGAACACCTTGTTTTGGAATGCCAAACGGATGTCAGTTGTCAGAATGCTAAGGCTGTCGACAGTACTAAAACCCTTGCGAAACCCGAATTGTGTATTTGCTAAGATGCCCTGAGATTCCATTAACCACTCCAAACGGTTCCGAATCATATGTTCCATAACTTTTAGGAGGACAGAGGAAAGTGCAATGGGACGGTAAGAATTATGATCTAGGGTGTCTTTCCCAGGCTTTGGTATATGAATCACAATCTGTTCTCTCCAAGAGTCCGGGACGGCCCCCAAGTCATAAAAGGTGTTTACTAATTTTAGAAAATATAATTTAGCTCGATCTGAGGATCTAATTAAAAAGGAGTAAGGAATTCAATCAATACCTGGCGATGAGTCAGAGAGGCCGTTTAAGACTAATTGTAGTTCCTCAAAAGAAAAAGAGCCATCTAGGTTGCCAGTTGAAGGTATCGTCGCATTAACCTTTGAAGGGAAACTATCTTCGGTTGGAACAAAAGGGGGAGATAATTTATCTGCAAAATTATCAATCCAGGCAGAAGGCTCGTTTGAGGAGATATTATTAGAGAAGCGGAGTGATTGGCGAAATCGTCTAATCTGTTTCCAGACTGCAGTAAATGGGGTCCTTGGCGACATGTTCTCACAGAATTTTATCCAACCTAATTTCTTTTTTTTTCGATAATAGTTTTCTTGTTTGGGCAGCTGTCTTTTGGTAATACACATAATTTTCCATGGTCATGGATCTATTGTACCTTTTTTCCGCCTCTTTACGTTTTGAGATCATGGCCGTACATTTAAAGTCCCACCATGGAGGTGAAGTTTTACGAATTGACTTTTTTTGGGGAATATGCTCTTCCGCTGAGGATTTAAGGATGTTAACGAAGTCGGAGTATGCAGAAAAGGAATTATCGGAATTTATACAAGGAAGAGAGTCTAATTTGTTACTAACTGATGTATTATATGAAGACCAATCAGCGCTATTTAATTTATACTTGAGAAGGGGAGGGGAGGAAACAGTAGGCATTGATTTATCAGGGATCTTTATAAGAATTGGAAAGTGGTCGCTACCAAAAGTGCTACTGAGGACGTCCCAAGTGAGCAATGTCATCAAATTTGGAGGACAAATCGAAAGATCGACTGCGGAGCCAAATTCTTGAGACGGAGTTCGTCTTCTTGTTGGACGACCATCATTCAAAACGCCAAGGTTGAGTTCATCCAAAAGGTCTAGGAGTAATGAGCCAGGTGAATTAGTGCAGTATGAACCCCATGAGATGTGATGGGCATTAAAATTTGGAGCAGGAAGTGCTAATATCGAGGAACGAAGTTCACTTAACGACGAAGAATTGGGACGTGGGATGTATACGGATAAAAGGGAAATATCAAAAATTCGCACAGCGTTAATATCCTGACTGTGCGGGGGAAGGGAAAGTTGAGAAAAAGAGAGGTTGCGCTTAATAAGTAAGGCGCTACCAGCATAGCCATCGTTCCTATCATCCCGGAGACATGAGTAGCCTGATACACGAAAGTGTGACTCAGGGACCAACCACGTCTCAGAGACGGCTAGTACTGATGGCATGTATTTATTAACAATGTGTGTCAATTCGTGTTTTTTCGGTCTAATACTTTGGCAATTCCACTGAACTACCACGTTGGCCATTACGGTCAGAAGAAAATCGGGAGAATTGTGCGAGTGTTTGAGCTACGTTGGGCGGTAGGGAGTCGATACGACTGGAAACTATTCGGAGCATGAGGGAAAGAATGAGTTCCAAGAGGTTCTCGGAGTCGTCATTTAGCGGAGGCTGGGACAAGGAATCGTTCAAGGCGCATCCGTTGGGCACAGAGGAGGCACAATTGCCAATAATGGCCTGGTGCGCCTGTCTGTCGTAACTCTTGCCCAAGGGTGCGTGAGAACGGAGGGGACGAGTCACCGTCTTTTTATAGGAGTTAGATTGGGGAGAGGACGTCATTTGAGAGTAGGATGGTTGAGTGGAAGTAGTGGATGAAGGACTTTTGGTCATGTCAGCATAAGATCTACGAACCGCTGGATACTGACTGGAAGCCTGAGCGTAGGATATGTTATCCTGTGACATTGTCATTTTTATTGCTTTCTGTCTTGAATGTTCTGGACATGCTTTGTTTAACGCAAAGTGCGACCCTGTGTAGTTTATGCAAGTAGCCTTGTCTTCTGGGACAACACAACTGTCTGCAGAATGCAATGGAAACACCTAGGTTTTGAACGACATTGGGCCTTTACATGACCAAAGCGACAACAGTTCAGACATTGGATAGTTGGAAGTTGGTACGTTTCAACTGGGATAGAATTGTGGTAGCAGAACACTCGTTCGGGCATTACCTGGCCTCTGAACGTAACGACTACAGATTGGGTTGGGACCCAGGTTGCTTGACCTTCGTTAGAAACTTTCCTATTAAGACGACGAGCCTTTAACAGGATGCCATAGCCGTCCGGGACTGTCAAGGATTCTGCCAGTTCCTCCATTGACCAATCCGTTGGGATACCCTTGATAAGACCCATTTCGAGTCACGTTGTATGTAGGGATTGACGCTATATATTTGCACATAGCTAATAAAGGGTTATTCAAGAAAGTATTAGCTGCAGTCGCTGTTGTAAATTCAACGGATATTCTATTTCTCCCTATTTTTTTAACACCGTCGGCGACAACATTTGGAATTTTGTTGTTAACTAAAAATTTGCCAAATCTTATCGGTTGAATAAAGGTCGAGGCCGATGGATCAGAATCTACGCGAGAAACGTGGCCAAGATAGGGGCCCTTGTCAGAATTGTCGTATGTCTTAGGGGCGATGACCAGCGATGGGTGCATGTACACCGGTTGACTGTTAGGCGTTGTAGATGGAGGAGCATTGGTTACAGCTCTTTTAGCGGGTTCGGGGTCAACGGCAGTTTCAGAACGGCGTTTCGTAGCTGTTTGCGAAAATAACGGCTGCGACAATTCCATAGGAGATGAGGCCCTATCCGGAGGATCAGGAGGGTCGGGAGGTATAGGATCCATGATTAGTATATAAGTACTTACCACTGGTTAGCAATTCACTTTAAATATAAATAAAAGTTTTTTTTTTAAGTAGGTAGTTTTAACACTAATCCCCGAAACACGTGTATTAACCGTCAGACGCGAAAGCGGAATTCTACACATAACTTAAAAAGACGTCTTTACGAGGTTACGTCATTTTTCATAATCGCTAGTGATGAGGTAAAATGGACAAATCGAAATCGACAGACTAACAGTATTTCAAAGTCGAAGTAATGTAACATCAAATGTTTCAAATGATATAATGAGCATTGGTTTATGCTTAGAACATCAAATTGCAATTATTAATAGTTTACAAAAAATTTACTAAGGAGATGTTCACGCGCGGGGCGCGGGGGCCACCGGCGTAGGAACGAACGAAACGGCGAGCGGGAACGAACACCGAGTGAGGCGAATTCGGACGGTTTAAGGACCGAGCACTTGTTCACCGAGCGGCGCGCACGACACTCGCGTTACATCCAATCAATATTCTTTCGATGTACTTTACATATACAATTAAACCTATATTATACAGTCCACTCGTTTCACAATTCGTCTACAAGCTACGAGCTCACACATGCTCAATCATTGGTCCATCTACCGTGAAAGAAGCACAGAAGCAAATTAAAAGTCATCGTGTCATCCAGTTGGACTTTGGACTCGACGTGTCGACCGCTAGTTGCAAGTCATCGTATCGTACTCATCAAGGACATCCGTGAGTTCGTTCCAATTATTTCCTTTTCCCATCCAGTAGTCTTCTTAGATCTTACAAATCAGTTTTTCAAAGTATTCATTTTCCATTTCCACTATCCACACTATCGCATTTTTCGCTTCAATTTTGAACAGATAGTTGTAATAATTCGCCATTTCTGCATATACATTCATTTCAAATTAATTAGCAAAGTATTCTTATAAATAATTTGTATGCCTATTCATCTTTCCATACATTGCTTACGTAATCGCTAGTTCAACGAACCATCTTGCATTGCCTATACCTACGCACTCGAGTCGACCCTTTTTTTGCTGCGGTTCATAGTTATCAATCAGCTGTGTAGGTAGGCATTCATCATAACATCTCATTAAAATTTTATTACTTTATTGCAGTCAATATCTTTTGTGCACTTTTGCTTACTTTTACACCTGTTTCTTTCGAACATGTCTGTAGTTAAATTAATAAGACAGCGTTGTAGTATGAAGGCTAAACTTACAAACTTTGGAAATTTTATGAATGTGATCTTATCTTCCAAAGAACTATCGCAGCTACAACAAATCGATTTAGAAGCTCGCTTTAAAACTTTTGAAGCCTTATACGAGACTTACGACGCGTTACAGATCGAGATCGAGTTAGCATCGGAGAAGCCCGATGACGAGTATGCGGAGCGGGCTCAGTTCGAGGAGCGTTACTACTTACTACTCCCTGCTTGCGCAGGCGCGCCAGGCGCTGGCGGCTTGCGCTGCTGAGCGTGCTGGCTCGGAGGTGGGCTCAGATGCGGGCTCCAAATCAGGTGCATCGTTTAAAAATAATTTTGTGCGCTTACCTAAAATTGATTTGCCACACTTTAATGGTAGTTATGAGTATTGGCTAGAATTTAGAGATACTTTTTCCTCACTAATACATAACAGTGATTGTATCGACGATATCAACAAGTTCCACTACCTCCGTGCGTCTCTTAAAGGCCAAGCAGCTGAGATCATTAAAAATATTGATTTTAAAGGTGATAGTTACGTAATGGCTTGGGACTTGTTGTGTGAACGATACAATAACAATCGCCTTTTAGTAAATAACCATGTACAGGCTTTATTTGACGTAGAACCGCTTATTAGAGAATCGTCTTTATCGTTGCGACGGCTTATTGATTCTATTAATAAAAATATACGGGCACTCAAAACATTAAAAGAACCTACAGAGCATTGGGATACTCTTATAATTTTTATGATGTCTAGAAAACTTGATTCTTCTACTAGCAGGCACTGGGAAGAGTATCGCAATACGCTGCCTGGTTCTCCTAGTCTAACACAGTTTTCTACGTTCGTTTCTAACAAGGCTGATTTATTGGAAACATTGGAAAATAATCAAACTAAAGTAAACACGCATAGTCAAAATAGTAAACAAAAAAGCTTTATTGTGACTAATACTGGGGAAAATTCAAATAAAAATTATGTACAAAATAAAAACTTACAATGGAATAATTTACAAAATAAAAATAACTTAAATAAAAAAATAACTACTTGTCCTATGTGTTCTAATGATCATTTGCTATATATTTGCGAGTCATTTAGAGCTTTATCTGTTGAATCACGCATACAAAAGGCGAAAGACTTCAAGGTCTGTCTTAACTGCTTACGTACTAATCATACCACCAAAAAATGTAGACTATCTGGTTGTAAATATTGCAAGGCCAGACATAATACGCTTTTGCATATTGAATTAGCTGAGCAGACTTATCAAGACCCTATGCCATCAAATTCCACAAGTATTGCTTTATCAACAGATACAAAAAGACAGTCTATTAGTGCACCCAATGTTTTACTGTCCACAGCTATCGTGAAGGTGGTAAGCGGCAACGGTGAAAAGCTCAACGCTCGAGTACTGCTCGACAATGGCAGCACGGCGAACTTCATAACGGAGAGCCTCTGCACCAAACTGGGTTTGTCACGACGCAATTCCACCTCCACTGTGACAGGTATTAATCATCAGTCGTCTTATAGTACACAGTCTTGCCATCTCAATACTGAGTCTTCTAACGGTGACTATAGGATTGATTTGGACTGCCTAATTTTACCTGAAATTACAAAGGTTTTGCCCTCTTCATTCATCAATATAGAAAATATTCCTATTCCGTCAAGCCTTTGCTTAGCTGACCCTACTTTTAATATTCCTTCTGTAATTGATATCTTACTTGGGGCTGAAATATTTTGGAGTGTCGTAGGCTCCGCTTCTATTAACTTAGGTAAACAAATGCTAAAGTTATGTGAGACGAAATTTGGGATGGATCATATCCGGTCCAGTCTTCAAAGGAAATTCATCCTCTTCTCAATCTCGTTCACATCTTTGTAATTTTGCCAATTCCACTGAAAAACCTGATTTGTCAAAATTTTGGGAGCTTGACTCAGTTTCTCCAAAGCACTCATTATCTCTGGAAGAAAAGGCTTGCGAGTTAAGCTTCTCCCAGAATACATTCAGAAATAAAGATGGCAAATTTATTGTTACGATGCCTTTAAAGGCCGATCCTTCAGTCTTAGGGGACTCTTACACTATGGCAAAGCACCGCTTCCTCTCTTTGGAACGGCGATTTCAACGCGATCCTGTCTTCAAGGCCAAATATGTTGAATTTTTGAATGAGTACCAACGCCTAGGTCACATGACAGAAAACATCAACAAACCAGCACCACATTCAGGTCACGTTGAATATTTCATCCCACATCACGGTGTAATTAGAGAGTCGAGTGCCACTACAAAATTGAGGAGTGTATTTGATGCATCGGCTCCATCTTCCTCAGGATTTTCCCTCAACGACCTTCAAATGGTAGGTCCTAAGGTACAAGATGACCTTCTGTCGATTTTGTTGCGATTTCGCCAGCATAAATACGTTGTCTCTGGGGATGTGGAGAAGATGTATCGCTGCATTGAAATAGCACCCTCACAAAGGCCTCTTCTACAAATTATATTTCGTGGTAACCCAGAAGAGCCACTAAAAACATATAGTCTCAACACAGTCACGTATGGGACTGCGTCTGCTCCTTACTTAGCCACCAAATGTTTGGTGAGCCTGGCTGACTCAGCATCTACCGATGAAGTCAAGTTTGCAATATCGCGAGATTTTTATGTTGATGACTATTTAGGGCCCTTCTATTTCTAAAACAATAGCACTCGTTAAAGAGGTTAACAAAATTCTATCCTCAGCACATTTTTTTTTAAGAAAGTGGCAATCTAATAGCCCTGAAATTTTAAAAATTAAATAAATAAATAAATAAATATTTTAGGACAAATGCCTCAATGGGCCACACTGAGCCATCTAGTCCCAAATTAAGGTACTATTAAGTACCCTGTCGTATGGGGTACTAGACAACCGATAAACTTACTTATATACTTTTTTTTTGTAAATACATACTTATAATACATAGAAAACACCCAGACCAGTACAAGTTCATGCACACAAATATTTGTACTGTGCGGGGATCGAACCCGCGACCCATGGCTCAGAAGCAGCGTTAACTACCGCTGATCCAAATGGTCGTCTAAATTCTTGCAGGTAACTCACTTGATCAGAATAATCCTACTATTTTAGATTTTTCAGACCACAACTCATCTTCGAAAACCCTGGGTCTTAACTGGTCGTGTACTACTGATTCCTTGTCTTTTTCTATAAATATTGACCATGTAGAAAAGGTTACAAAACGACACATCTTGTCAGTAATTAGCCAAATATTTGATCCCTTAGGTTTAGTCGGTCCTTGCATTGTCGAAGCTAAATTAATTATGCAAAGGCTATGGGTAGATAAATGTGAGTGGGATGATAAAGTTTCTCAAGAAATTATCGATATGTGGTCAAGATTTGTTCTGACACTTCCCTCTTTAAATAATTTAAATATACCTCGCTGGGTTTCATTCGATACGTGTGTGAAACACGAAATTCACGTTTTTTGTGACGCTTCTGAGAAGGCTTATGGCGCATGTGTTTATGTCCGTTCCATAAGTCAGACCGGCTCTATTAGTGTTTGTCTTCTCCTGTCCAAAAACCGAGTAGCACCGATAAAACCTGTAACTATTCCAAGGCTTGAACTTTGTGCCGCATTATTAGGGTCAAGACTATGTACAACCGTTCTCGAGTCATTGACTATTTCAATCAATGAATGCTTCTTTTGGTGTGATTCGATGATCGTACTCGGGTGGTTGAACATTCCTTCAAGTCAACTGAAACCTTTTGTGCGTAATCGAATCAATGAAATTATTGAAACTTCTACCAGTCACACGTGGAGGTATGTGCCGTCGAAAGACAATCCGGCGGACCTTGTTTCTCGCGGGGCGAAGGCCGATTCGATCGGTGATAATAACTTGTGGTGGTCAGGCCCAAGCTTTTTACAAAGTCATGAACATGACTGGCCTACTATGCCTTCTAATAGCGTGAAACAGGATCTACCTGAAGTGATTTCTCATTTTATTTACAACAATAATAATTTAAATTCAAATCAATCACCAAATAATTATACAATCATTAATTCATTATCATTCTAATTTCAATCGCTTGCAAAGAGTCTTAGCCTACATTAAAAGATTTATTTACAATATTAAAAATCCTAATTCTAAATTACAAGGCGCTCTTTCTAGTGATGAATTACATAATTCATTAATGTGTTTATTACGAAGCGCACAGAGAGAAATGTTTCCCGAGGAATTAATTTTATTACAGTCTGGAAAGTCGCTACCACGTAAAAATAGATTAATTACACTAACGCCATTTCTAGATTCAGAAAAAATCGTACGAGTAGGTGGCCGACTCGATAACTCTCCTTACGATTACAATACAAAATATCCAATGCTACTTTGTAGTAAACATTATTTCACAAAAATATTATTTAGGATGCAGCATTTGAAAATGTTACATGCGGGACCTCAACTTTTATTAGCGCATTTGCGTCCTAATTATTGGCCGCTAGGTGGCAGAAATCTCGCAAAATCAACAGTTAGACAATGTATTAAATGTTTTAGATTCAAATGCCAAAATGTACAACCCATCATGGGACAATTGCCTTCATCTAGAACGACCTTAGAATACCCTTTTTTAAATTGTAGTGTTGATTACGCTGGTCCAGTACTCATAGCCGACCGTAAAGGCTGCGGCTGTAAGCTTACAAAATCGTATCTGTGCATCTTTGTTTGTCATGCAACCAGAGCAGTGCACCTAGAGCCCGTCACTGACCTCACAAAAGAGGGCTTTATTGCAGCGCTTAATCGCTTTATTGCTCGTCGTGGCAAACCGCAAAGTATCTTGTCTGACAATGGCACAAATTTTGTCGGTGCCAATAACGATTTACAAAGATTCTTGTCCGACTCATATTCTGATGTTGCGTGTGGGATGTCTCGTGAAGGCATCAAGTTTTCTTTCTCACCTCCATATTCACCTCACTTCAACTCTATGGCAGAGGCTGCAGTTCGCTCTACCAAATACTTTTTAAGGAGACTATTAAATCTTACCAATTTCACGTACGAAGAGTTAGCTACCTGTCTCTATCAAATTGAAGCTGTTTTGAACTCTCGTCCTCTAACCCCTCTATCCTCTGATCCTTCTGATTTTTCTGCTCTCACTCCTTCCCATTTTTTAATTGGACGACCGCTTACGTCTGTACCGTGTCCGCAGATTCCTGAGAAGAACATCAGCTGCTTCGACCGCTTCAAGAGAATCGAATGCATTCGACAGCACTTTTGGCAAAGATTCTCTCATGAGTACGTTTCCTTGCTTCAGCATAAAACCAAATGGTCCACTTCTTCTGGCCAGCTTACTGAGGGGATGCTCGTGCTTCTTCGGGACAAGGCGCTACCACCGCTAGTTTGGGCTTTGGGTCGCGGGGTGCGCACCTATCCTGGACCCGACGGCGTTACCAGAGTGGCAGAGCTACGGACGAAGAGAGGAACAATCACAAGAGGGTTCAATAATATTTGCCCTCTTCCCTTTGAAGAGGTCAAGGGGCGGGAGGATGTTCACGCGCGGGGCGCGGGGGCCACCGGCGTAGGAACGAACGAAACGGCGAGCGGGAACGAACACCGAGTGAGGCGAATTCGGACGGTTTAAGGACCGAGCACTTGTTCACCGAGCGGCGCGCACGACACTCGCGTTACATCCAATCAATATTCTTTCGATGTACTTTACATATACAATTAAACCTATATTATACAGTCCACTCGTTTCACAATTCGTCTACAAGCTACGAGCTCACCCATGCTCAATCAGAGATGTCCAAAAAATTCGACAGGAATGAAATGTGGACCAATGGATTGGCATTTAAATATATTATAATGTTGCCAAAGCGGTAACCCTGCCTGAAACCGTTATAGTATAGGAGCTAGGAGCAAAATCAAATAAGTAAAAAATTCGTATAAAACAATAGTAAAAATAAGTTTACGTCATGTTGTGGCTTAATATAACGTTGTTTTAATGTTGTATTGTATCACGTGTGCTTATATTATATGATATATATACATACATATATAATATATAAGCACACGTGATATTAATACATGATAATTATCATCAACACATTTCACAAGCAACAGCAACATAATAACAACATCATATTAAATCACAACATAACAAAGACTCTGTTTTTTGTATATGTCAGCGTAAAATTGTGAGAATCGCAAGTTTATAAAACAACGCGTCAGTTTATAAACTAACGGTAGGTTAGGTTAGGTTAGTTTATAAATTTCCTAGAGAATTTATAAATTTACGGTTCTTGTTATTTTCCGGTGACATTTTTTTTTGGCCCATAGTTACTACAATCGTTATAGTACTGTGTGTATTATTGGTAATTCTGTTGCTAAAGATTGCAAATATAAAAATAATTGGTATAGTATAGGAGCTAAGAGCCAAAAAAACTAAGTTAAAAATCGTTTAAAAATAATAAAAATACGTTAAGTTGTGGGTGAGAATATCGTTGTTATTATAATTATGTATATCTGTAACACGTCGTTACATTTTTGTCTTTATTTTGTTTCAACAGCTCATGCGCAGTTAAGGATTTTTACTGAGAACGCCATCTATCCGGCTGATGGAACACTATAGGTGCAACTTTGTGTCTGTCATCCCACAATTCCTTTCTTTATCTAATAATTTGAATGTTGTCATTTTTTTATATTATTACATTAATAGGCAAATGTCTATTTGTGTTGATTTATTTAGGTAGTTTTCTACTTTTTCAGGGCTGAGCAGTTTTCTGCGTTGTTTGGCTTTATGTGTCAGTCAAGTTTAATTTTGGTTCCAAGTCGTAAATGTAAAAAATTAAAAAAAAAACTTGCTTGTCATAGAGGGGAGAGGTTGGATTCGCTTTATAAGTGGACGCCATTTCGTGGCCAGTCTTTTTACCATGCTTCCTGAATTTTGGACTCCTCGCTTTCTTGTTCGCGAACAAGTAAATTTTTGATGGCGTTCAAGCGTGCCAAAATGCCTGTAGGCATCTAAAGCCAAAGGGCTAATTTCTTTTTTTTTGTTTTCTCTCTTCAATTTGTCCCCCTATGGTAAGCATTTATAAATGTCTTGTCCAAGACTTTGTTCTCTTTTCTAAGAGATAGTGAACCTTTGATTGTGTGTTGTTTCATCTTTCAGGACTAATATTTTTGCATTGACCCCTGGTGGTTCTACATACATGATGCATTGGCTAATCTTGGTGATTGTTGCTGCAATTTTATAGGTAAGCATGTTTGTTTCTTTTTTTCACCACGTGCATCTGCCTATGACCACGTGTGGACAACGTGCTATCGAATGTTTTCATCTCACCCTGCTACGATTGCACCTGCGTCCTAATCTAGAGTGCTGCGCTAGTGCACGTTTCCATTTTTATGCCATGTGCCATGTGTCTTGCCCACGTGTGAGGATGAGCGCATCCTTGTCGTCACGCTAAGAGTGTACCTGCGGCCCCATCTGAAGTGCCGCGCTGCTGCTCGATTACAATCACATGCCATCTGCTCATGCCCACGTGCGCACCCTAAGAGCATGTGGCTTTATCACCGCTGTACTCATGCTTGTGTGTAACTTCCAGGCTTAAAATATCGCCCTCCTCGCTCCTAGCTACTAGGACATATTCCTGCATCCTGCGCGCATGTGAAATCTCTGCTCCGGGGACAAAAGGTTATGTGTGGTTCTTCACGGTGACGTTTTAATTATTATTGGTGACATGATCTAATATCATGCGAATAGGTATTTATGAACATTTATTCTTTTGATAGTTTTCATGCATTGGTGATACTCCTCAGCTCATAAGTCAGGCCAACCTTAGTTTTAATCAAACGTGAGTGAAGGAATTCCTGCTTCTCAGCTTTCCTTCACTAAAACTGAGAAGCACAGAACTTTTGTTTAATTGCATTGTGGTAATTAGTCCTTAACCCTAATGTAAGTTTATTGTATGTGGCTATTTACTTATCTGCCAAGCTCATGTATGTGCATCAATTTTTTTATTATCTTTTATATTAAAATATATAAAATAATATATTGGGAGACAAATTGAAAAATATTGTTTTCTTTTCTTTCTTTTATTTAACTCTTTCTTGCTTCTGAGTTAAAGCAAGTGGCGCCCTCCACAGTTTCTTAGTACAGTTCTCCGAGCGCTGAAGAAGAACCCACGAGCTCATAACTCTATAAACAAACCCAACATCTTAGCTTGTTTCATATCATTAAAACTTATCAAAATAAGACTGAAAGAAAAATAAATGATATCAACGACGGCTTTGCTGATATCTTTGTGACTTCCAAATAAACTATGGTTTTGTTGGAATCATTGAAGCAATCATTGGAATCGTATTCAAAAAAACAAAGAGATAGAACTTGCTTATTCTATTTATAAAAAAGAGAGAGAAAATCCACGCTACGCAGTTGTTACCTGGCTATTATGAGCGGGCACGGCGCGGCGGACGGGGTGACGTGGGGGGCGGGGCGGTGTGGCAGGCAGGTAACGACCATTTCCCGTCGCAGTCCTTCGTTTGTTTTCGTTGTGATCTGTGTGCTTTGTTTTACTCCGTGGATTTTGTATACTGGACATTGATTTTTCTTGTTGATTCGAAACTGTGGAAAAAATATTGTTTAAAATGGATGAACGTAATCGTTGTGTAACTTGTCCCCGTTCTGTTCTACAAAGGCGGCATCATGTTTTGTCCCTCGAGTTTCTGGAGTCACACCGGGACATCGTGGATCATATGTTCAGCACTTTACAAGCGCCACAAGAAGTAAGTACTATGGTTACATATAATATAATATGTAGTTTCATCTTAACTTATAATCAAGGCGACACCCCCATGTCAGCGGCGTCGCTCAACACGGCGTGTTATCATATTGCGTCATGTTTTATTTGGATTTACTAATAATTTACAGAATAGTAAAAATTCAACTAACACAATTGACAACGCACAATAACTACGAGTATTTTCATGTGTTCACTATAGATGTAAAACTCACGTTGTATACATATCAGATAGTATACCATAAACAATAGGTACTTTAAAATGAATGTGAGACTAACGAGGGAATGTTATTGCTTATTTCAGATCGCATTTGATGGCTCCAGAGCTATTTGCCATCCGTGCTGGCAGCGCATAGACTATAGCTTAAGACGACCTCCTCCACCACCACCCAGACCTTCAACTGCATCGATATCTACACCTGGCTTCGCACGCGCAGCAAACACGTCAAGACGATGTATTGTCGATAATTGTAGGAGTTTGGAACTTCGCGCTATACCCAATTCAATGAAAATATATATTTTAAGCTACTTTTATTTATACATACCACCTCACAACACTTAAGGAATACGACTTGGGAGGACTTACCAGGAAACATCGCCAGACGTCAAGACGATTTCAGAGGCGAGAACTTACGCGATATAGTAGAGTTATACACTCAGGCTCTCGAAAAAAAACCTGCTGGATTTTGAAAAAAAATATGAAATAAGTCCGGACGAACTTCATAATTGGATCGGTATAAGTCACCAGAAATTCTATAGAATATTAGAATAAACCCCTTCTTTACAAGAACAATCTAACAAAAACACAATCTTGGGTAGGTATCTATTTATCTAAACTGAGAAGCGGTGCACCTTACCGAAGACTGGAGACAGTTTTTGGCCTATCCAAGTCAGCAATATATCTAAAAATGAAACAAGCAAGAGAAAATCTCAAGAATGACTATGTCCACGCCATCTTGGATTTGACCATATCACCCGGAATTAAGTTATAGCAAGAAATATAATTATACCTAATCATATTTTTGGAACTGAAGATCATACAAAAGCCATTGTTATTATGGATGGGACTTATTTATACATACAAAAGAGCTCTAACTTCTAATTTCAGAGATTGAGTTACAGTTTACATAAATATTCCAATCTAGTAAAGCCATTAAATTATGCTTGTATGTAGCGATGGATATACACCGTGAAATTTTAGTGGTTGTTTTCCCGCAACAGAACGATTTACCTATAGTAGCACCATCGAATCATGCGAGTTATTTTTTGAAAATAAAGATATCAACTAATCAAAAAAATAATCATCAACTCAAAAGCGTGAGATACGTACGTATCTTTACAAAATGTGACGTGTTTGGGTACTGCTTGCCGCACGAAATCAATGTTCAAAGCAAAAGAAGCTCAACGCACTAAGTAATACAGCATAAACTGCACCGCGTGAGGGGCAATGACCCCGGCCGGTGACCGGCTGCGGCGCGGCTGGTACCATTGGTTCGAGGTTGCTTTCGAGTTTCGTTTATCACAATCGTGAAACTGCTATTTTTTATTTGAATAAAAAAAAACTGCACAAATCTATTGTACTACTAAGATAGAATCATTTTACTGCGGGAAAACAACCACTAAAATTTCACGGTGTATAATAGAAGTGACAGGACCTTATAATGCTAGAACGTCCGATGCAACAATATTGAAACAGATCTTGGATAATCACAACGAACCTATGGAAGAAGCTCCGCTAAGATGGTTTTTTGAACCCGACGACGTCATGGTTTTGGAGCGTCCCGAAACCCCCTATGGTTTCAGGACGCTCTGCCAGATGCAGAGGAATGTGGATTCACGGTCTACACGCCACAGACATTGAGTAGACATGAAACTCAGCTGAGCACTGAAGCTGCTAATAAGTCGAGACTAGTGACGCTGGTTCGATGGGTGGTAGAAACAATAAACGGAGCAATGAAACGTGATTTTAAAATATTTAGAAATAAATATTTTAATATCACTTTAACCACGGCAATGACAGACTTCAGAATAGCTGCAGCGCTTGTTAACGCAACGCAATAACCATATGGCGACAGTCACCTGATTGCGAACTACATCGAAATGATCGAAAGAAACAGAAATAGACAAAACCAACTGGCCGAATATGTCGATCAAAACCGTTTGAAATATTGCGTTTACCAGGATGGACGCAACGGATGTTGTAGATTTCCCAAGAATGACATTTAATAAGCTGCTTATTTTTGCCATCGGTACATATCATGTGAAACTAGCTCAATCGTACTGCTACGAACATATACGAGAAACAGGTGTGTACTCAATAGAAGTGTATAGGCATCCTGAAAGGGTGAAATTAAATGAAGAGGGGGAAAACACATTAATGCGATGCAGAATACATTCAAGACACATTAAGACAAGAACACACTATTGTTATATAGCATATAATAGTCACGCGGTCACTGAGTACTATTGTAGTTGTATACATGAGCGTCGCACTTTAGGTAGTTGCGCCCATATTAGAAGTATCATATATTATCTTGCATGGGCGAGGCACGAAGGTGATTTGATTTAACCTGCGGGATTTTTAGACTTAGTATGTTTGGACATCGAAAATAATTAATAAAAGAGATTACTGTTACAATTACAACAAAGCCGTGTACATGTTTTTGTGTATAGTTCCAAACGGTATTTTCTTTGATTATTTGGGCAATAAAGTATTTATGATAATAATTGTTGTTTTTTTTAAATCCAAAGCAACATAATTACCAATAGCACACAATACGTTGATTGTAGTATCTATGAGCGAACAAAAATAAGTATAAAAGTTAGAGTATTCGTTATGTTGTGATTTAACTTTAACGTGATTTTTTTATGATGTTGCTTTTGCGTGTAGGTAACACAAGTTGTTGTGGATTAGAATGTGGTTGTTATTATAGGTAATTATAATATCATTAACCGCCCCGTTGGTCTAGTGGTTTAAATACCGGACTAAGATCTCGGGGTCCCAGGTTTGAATCCCTGGTCGGGCAACAAAAAGTTTCAAATTTTCGAACGTTGCTCGGGTTTGTGATCACCAACCCGCATTTGGCAAGCGTGGTGATTATGCCAGTACACCCATCAATGCTGTGGTAACTTGAATTCAATGATGGAGGCCTTTGCCCTGCAGTGGGATGATTATAGGCTGTTACTTACTTATAATATCATTAAAACTTATCACAATAAGACTTACATTATGAAAATAAATGATTAACAACGATATTCTCACCCACAACATGGCTCTTGGCTCCTATTATATACTATACCAATAATTTTTTATATTAGCAATCTTTAGCCACAAAATTACCAATAATACACACAGTAGGTACTTTAACGATTGTATTATCTATGGGACAAAAGAAAAAAATATATAAAAAACAGAGTCTTTGTTATGTTGTGATTTAAAATGATGTTGTTATTATGTTGCTGTTGCTTGTGAAATGTGTTGATGATAATTATCATGTATAACACAAGTGATACAACATTAAAACAACGTCATATTAAGCCACAACATGACGTAATCTTATTTTTATTATTGCTTTAAACGAATTTTTTACTTATTTTATTTTGCTTCTAGCTCCTATACTATAACGATTTCAGGGTTGCCCCCTTGGTAACATTATATTATATTTCAATGTCAATCCATTGATATACATTTCATTCCTGTCGATTCTGGGTTTTTGGTCCATACATTTTTGGACATCTCCTTTGTATGGCGCTTGTCCCATCGGCGGCCACAGTTGTACCTACTATTTATTTCCTAGTAGACAATTATGCAAAGAATAAGACCACAAAAGATTATTACCTACTGGAACTTTCTTGGATAAAAAGTTATTATAGAATTTAAATATATCTTTAAAACGATCTAATTAAATTATTTTAAGATTAGAGTTAGTATTCTAAATAAATTAAAAATTTATACACCTCGAGATGATGTTACATTGATATAATAATAAACAGTACTCAATGAAACAAATGTTACAAATGGACTACGGTAACGGCAATCCCCGGGTGTGGCATCACATGAATTCATGTGGTGGCATGGTCGAGTCGCGCTCGTCGCTGATTGGTCACAGAAAGCAGGTAGAAGTCGGTACCTAACAATTGTTATTTTTAATGGACTCTAGGGATAGAGTCCATTAAAAATAACAAAAGATTATGCTAATAAAGGTTATAGATGGTATTGAATATTATGACAAATATTAAAGCCCAATATTTTTATACATTATTTATTGTTGCATGTGTCAATAAAATAAACAAAATGTAATGATTTTTCGTATGTTTTGTTACAAAAACAAACATTGCAGCATGAACAAAATTTATGAAAATTCATTATACTATTATTTTACCTGTATCTTTTTTTCCAAATAATATTTTTAATCGTACTCCTTGAACAATGTTTGTTCAAAAAGCTTGTACCTTTCCAATGATACTAGTTTCATTGATGGCCGCTCATGGGCCAAGATACCCATTGTCCTTTGTTTTCAGAAAAGTCGTCAAGAAAAAAAAAGATTCCTCCAGCGGAGTGTTTTTTTTTTGCGAATATCTCAAATTGCATGCACAAATTCAAAATTTTGTGCACAATTACATGAGCTGACACTCTTATTATGTATGTGGTTAAAGTCACACTACTGTCATAAAATTCACAGGGTAAAATAAAACTCTTTATTTAGATAAAATATATGGAGTTGATTAGATGCCGAATAGTCTAAATCATTTTGGATTTATTTTAGAGATAGTGTTTCTGCAACATGGATTTGGAAGTTGGGCAAATTTAAGTATAATATGTGAGGTTCAGGTTCAGTTAATGACAAAACATAAACTAGTACATTTACTTGGTATAAAATTTATTAATTGCTACTATTGGGTTGTTCACGTGTTGTTTCATATGCTCGTTCTAATGTGTCCGTTACTATCTTCATATCATTTTCAATGCTTCTTGCCCAATTTTCCACATCACCTATTTCTTTTAAAGCACTGCTGAAATTTTCTACAAGGGCCAGCCATTGTTGAGTTTGCTTGGCAAAATTTATTGCACCTTGATGCAAGAGCTTTGCTTCTGCATCCAACTTTTTTTGGTTTAAGTAAGCTTGAGCTACTCTGAAATTTAAAAAAAAAACCAGCACTGAAGACATTACATTTGACTAAGATGACTTGACTTCGTCGTGGCAAATGCACAAACCGTGCGAGCCAAAAAAAATAAAAAATAATAAGATGACAACATTTACTTAAAAATCTTAAAAAAGAAACTAGCTGGATTAGGGCATGCACTTTAAGACAAGATCAATACAACAAACCCAACATTTAGATGATCTACTAATGCTTGTGTCAAGTCATTGGCTGCAGCAATACACTCTTTGCGTTTTTGTTCTGTAATTAATAACAGCGAAATATTAAGATAAAAGTAACTAATCGGGTGTATAGCCTTACAGGGGCGAATTCTACAAATTCTGCTTAAAATACAACCTTGTATGACTCTTTTCGCAGCCTGTTTTGTTTGGTGTTCTTTAATTAAGGATGATAACATTTTTCACACACATCGATTTACTAGTCAATGACGTTTTTATTATCAAATTATAGTTTGTTTTTTCAATTTTTCATTATTTCTAATTAACATCGCGAATGAAATAGGTACCCGTGAATTGACATTTTTTTTTTAATATAAATTTAACGGCCGCGGACGAGTCCACACAGCCTAGTCTTTAGTTATAATGTCATTTTATAATACATATTAAACAATATCATAAATACTTACATAAACATAATAGCCCAACCTAACTCATTAAAATGTATGGGTGGTTTATACATTTCAATGAATACCTACAGGAGTTTTACGCGAGAACGTGGATCAGAGTCAAATAGGAGTGCCTTTCCTTGTTTCTCACTTTTATTTGATTAATCCTACCCACTGACACATTATTATAACAATGCTACCACTTTATCACAATAAATGCCGCTTAGGATAATTTCACAAAATTACGAAACAAAGTCCATCTTTCTCTTTTCGTTTCCCGCGCAAAACTCCTGAATTGACATGTTTTTTTTTCTTTAATAAGTTTAACGGCCTCGGATACTTGTCCATACAGCCATTTCTTTAGTAATATTGTCTTTATTTTGCATTAAAACGTTGATGTTAGACGTTTTAATGCTTCGATGGAGTTTTTGGAGACAGTCGAAAGATTGAAGGAATGTAGAGAAGTCCCCAAGAAAGAGGTGAACTGTTCGCGTTCCCGCGCAAAATTCACGGTCCACTTTTCTTGGTTACGACGACCCATACACCATCTTATTTCACCGAACTGTATATTGTTCAATCGCACGACACTTTGTTTCGCAAAATAACACAACTTTTACGACCCAAAAATCACTATAAACAATAAAAATTCGATAAAATAAACGGATCTCACGAACTCCCGCCAAAAACCGAATTGACATCTGATGTGACAGTGACAGCACCAATATTTTTCCATATAAATTTAACGGCTTTGGGCGAGTCCATACAGCCTAGTCTTAAAATGTCATTTTATAATACAGACATACATAAATATATATCTGTGCGGAAAGAGAACCGTCGTGGCGTAAAATGGTACTAACATTAATGTTTTTATATGGCAGCCCAATCCAGCTATCCATTGATAATTGCACCAACCGTAACAAACAAAATTCGTGCATTTATTACTTTTATAAATTTCCTAACTAATGTATAATTTGCAATAAACTTTGTGATGAATAAAATGGTACTTGTTTCATTGATTTTTTTCTTAATAGTTAATAAATTGATATATAAATTTACTTTAGCATAGGCAGGAGTTTTCCAGAAACCCTAGGAAGCCGGGTTATTTACCATTCAGTTATTAGTTTTATTCCCAGTACCTAAGTTTAAACTGCCCTTAAATCTATTTAGAAATATATTTAACTAACTTCTTCTCATGGTTTCTTTTACGTCTTGTCCTTCTCATATAAATGCGAAAGTTTCTGAGATAAGTGTTACTTATTCACGCAAAAATACCAAAATGTAACAGTCGCACTATAATGACGTAAATTGTTAAAGATGAACCACTAAACTCTGTAGATTTTACTACCTTTTTGGGTATAACTGTAGACTCATTTGCAATGGGGTGCTTATATTAGGGGGCTGTCTGGAAGACTTAGTTCTGCTGCTTGTGCTGTGAGAAAGATAAGGCAATTGACTGATGTTGGAACGGCAAGATTAGTATATTTTAGCTACTTTCGTAGCATAATGTCATACGGAATTCTGTTGTGGGGCTCAGCGGCAGATATTGAGTAAATTTTTATATTGCAAAAACGTGCTGTACGGGCTATTTACGGCCTTCGACCCCGTGACTCGCTGAAAGAGCTCTTCAAAGAGATTAATATACTTACAGTGTCTTCTCAATACATTCTCGAGAATATTACTTACGTTCGTAAGAACATACATTTATTTCTTAAGAAAAGTAACGTACACAATTTTAATACGAGAAATAAAGATAAACTCACCGTTCCAGGCTTCAGACTGCGAAAAGTAGGCAAATCGTTCATGGGAAATTGTATTCGTATTTTCAACAAATTACCACAGGGTATTGCTGAACTCGGTACTAAGGCCTTTACCCCTCTCCTTAAAAAGGACCCGTGCTCAACAGTGAGCGAGAATGGGTTGTTACTATTGCTGAACTCCCTGTACATAAACGTATGTCAAAGTAATCTTAGTGAAAAAGGGCTATTACACTGTTAATGATTATTTAAATGATAGAAATGTATGGCATTAAATTATTCCAGCTCGTACTTGCTTAAACTTTGTAAAAAATACCTTACCTTGTAAAAATTTATTTAAAAAGAGGCTGACAATAGTGACCGAGTTCCTTGCGCTGCTTCTTCTCGGCACTAGGCCAGACTTGTCCCGAAGCAGTGGTAGGTTTAAATATTGGGACGTGTAAAAGCGCCTCCTGGGGCCTATTTGCAGAAATAAAACTGATTTTAACTGATACTATATGTTTCCTATTATTTATATTAAATGATTGTGTCGCCTTATTTGCAGACTAGCTATAGGTTGTCATAATTTCATACTCTTTACATTATTGCGTGG